>CM066034.1:145012172-146243891 GCA_033557465.1 Ichthyophis bannanicus
CCTTAGCAATCAGGACAACGCAACCTTCCTGAACAGGTGAGTTACTCCAAATTCTTTGTGCAGTTCAGAGCAAGATGACCATTCATTCACCAGAGCAGAATGTGTGCCCACATCATCAGAACTGAACTCCAGGTCTTGACCAAAGACCACCCAATCCAAAATGCCAAGAACTGTTGCAGAGCGCTTAAAAGGTGGAATTCAAGTCAAACTCAGATCCGTCCGCTGTTCTTCCTCAGAATAGACAAAACTTCTTGCAGACCATGGAGCTTCCAGGTCCTCTCATGTTATGCCCAAAACCCAAGCTAGTTAGAGATTTAAAAAGACTCCAAGGACAACAGTGCGGGACATGGGCGCTCCCCCACTGGCCAGATGACGCCCATGATCAGGAGGAAACAGCAGGTGATGACCCCTTCTGCAAAGGGGAACATCCAGAGGAGTGTGAGCTAAAATTACCAGTCCTGACAATCATTCTTTTCCAGGTGCAAAAAAGATAAGGCTGGGGCATTTCATTATTTGGCAACACAAGGAGGGACAATCCTTCTGAAAAGTGTGTCCAAAGCATCCATGCAAAAAGAGCAGATACCAGAACAAACCATGAGACTCTCCACCTTCCATGAACCAGGCAGTACTTTTTCTAAAGGTAGCACGAGACTCTCCACTGCCAAAGCAGCTACATAATGCAGGCTGAAAGTACAATTAGGTTGCATGAGGCAACATGCACCAAATATGCGCAAACAGGGTCGTAAACACTAATACTGCGCAGACAATGTGCATCAATGTTGCACATGCAGGCAACGCATGCTAGTGCCACACGGAGAACTGCTCATGCACAGAAACCACGCACACTGAAGCCACCAAAGACACTGCATGCCACTGGCATTCCATGTAAATGCTTAATGGGCACGGCAAAGCACAGGAAGCACAAAACAGTCAGTTAAGATGGAAAAACACTGGCGCCAATTCCAATGAATGCCCTGAATGGCCCAAACCCAACTGAGCGCCCCAGCAACACCACAACATCAGGAGCACTCATAAGAACATGGATAGATAAGCTTAGCCTTTAGTACTCGGCCCTGGGGAGAGCATGGCAGGTAAATATGATGGCAGGCTCAGTGCTACTCCCCTGTTATAAGAAGTCCTCTCTCTTACCTTTGAGGAGCCTTCTTCAATCTTTGGGGAAGAGCAAGAGAAAGGAGGAGTAGGGAGAGGGCACTGAGGTCACAGATTGTGTATGGATGAAAAATCTTTCCAGTTCCTTTCCTTCCAATCTTCAGACTTCTCAACGTGTCCTTAACATAAAGGGCAAGGAGCTGAACCATTTCCCTCCTCCTATGGCAGCCAAAAAGGTCACCAGTCTTAAGGGTGACCCTAGTAGCACCTTCGTCACGCTCTATTCAAAAAGTCAAACAAAGGTGGTTGCTCACATGTGAAATTAATCTTCTCTCACTTCTTCCTTGTATTTTCATCAGATTTTCAGAGAGCTGAAAAGATGCATCTACCTTCTGCGAGGGACAGAATTATTGAAGGTTCCCTGGTGGTTCTGGCTCATATGACAAGACGACATTAACAGAAGCCTATGGAAGTTTCCTAGTCTCCAATCTGCTGGTAAAGGAACACAAACCACCTGTCAGGAATAGTCTAGCAGGACGATATGAAATGGCTCTGAACCGTATCCTGTGTTGCGATTATCAACCTTTCATCTTTAGGTTTAAATCACCTAAGTATTCATGGTTGCCAAAGTAAAACAAGATTGCATACCTGTATCTATGTTCAGCAGGATCCTACATCCACACAAGTGGGTTTAGTCAACTTTGGACAGGGCCAATCAAGTCATTCTTCCCTAGCTCTGAAAAGCCTTCTGAGCTTGCGTAGAACTTCCTGCGCTGACAGTAGAGATAGTTAGGTCAGCCATTTTTATAGCAATCTTCAACTGTGGGAGGGAGTGAGGGTGGAATTGTGTGGCCGCAGGATCCTGTTGCCCAGAGACAACATTGTTAGAGGTATGCAACTTTGTTTTCCTATGGAAAAGCAGGATCGGTCCAATCACATGCCCCAGATGAGGTCTGTTGACCACCCACCTCCTTCAACTGTTCTTAAGCAGAGTTGCCAATTTGAAGGAGGTGGTGGGTTGCAGCTTTAGCCATGAAGGCTGCCCAGTACTGCCTGATCAAAAGGTGCCTCTGCTTTTGAAGTTTTGTCAAGGTAATAAGTGCTTGGTAAACATATAAAATGATGTCCATGTGGCAGCTCTACAAAATGTCCTCTATAGATGATTGCTGACCATAAGCTCTTATGGTCCCTTCTGCTCAGAACCTGGGAGCTATTACTTTGTTAGAAGCTCTCAACAGAGCTGGTAGCACAAGGCTATGCAGTCCGATATCCATGTAGACAAAGTCCTCTTTGATATCCATTTGCCTGGCTTACCAAAAGCGTAGTTACTCACCTGTAACAGGTGTTCTCTGGGAACAGCAGGAATTAGTTCTCACATATGGGATGACATCAACGCCGACGGAGCCCTCACGGAAGAATCCCCCCCAGCTTTCAAAGAAAGGGAGATGTCACCACGCATGCATGGTACCCTTCCCGCCCAAGTTGCTATCTTGCTCAGTCAGATGACATAACTAAAAGACAGCAAAAAATAAAAGATGGTAAAGAAGTAACTCCAGGGGAGGAGGGAGGGTTGTGTGAGGACCGATTCCTGCTGTCCTCAGAGAACACTTGCTACAGGTGAGTAATTACGCTTTCTCCAGGAACAAGCAGGAAGTCTGTTCTCACATACAGAACTCCCTAGCTACAGGCTACTGCCAGCCCATACGGAAAAAAACCAGTCATCTTCAAGGGGAGCTGTGAGCAGCAGCAATTGAGTATATAGATTTGCGGTAAGACCCATGTGTCTGATGGAAACCAATGCTCCGGTAACCTGAACACGAAAGGGTAGGAGCTGCCTAAACCCTGAAAAGATTACGGAGCATGCTCTGGGCAAAGGCACTGCCCCATTGACACTCCCTTTCCAGGCAGTAATGAGCTGCAAAGGTGTGGACTGAAGACCAGGTAGCGGCCCGGCAGATGTCCAGCATCAGGAAGGAATGCAGATTTGCCACAGAGGCCGCCACAGCCCTGATACAGTGTGCCGTGACCCAGCCAGCCTACGTGAGCTCAGCTTGCTCATAGTTTAGGGCAATATAGTCAACCACCCAGGTGGACAATGTATTTGGTCACCGCTTCCCCCAGTCAACTGCTGTCATAGGAAACAAAATGCTGAGTAGCTTTCCAGTGGCCCTGGGTACGCTGAATATAGAAAGACAGGGCCCTCTTACAGTCCAAGGTGTGAAGGATCATCGCTGCCCTGCTGGAGTGAAGTCTTGGGAAGAAGGTGGCAAGCACCAGCTCCTGGTTGAGGTGGAAAGTAGATACCACCTTTGGAAGGAGTTTGGGGTGCCTGCCTAGCAAAACCCTGTTCTTATAAAACATGGTATATGGAGACTTGAAGCTCGCTGACCCTGCAAGCGAAGGTGAGCACCACCAGGAACACAACCTTCCAGGAGAGGTATCTCAGGTGGCAAATAGCCAGAGGCTCAAATGGTGGGTGAGTTAACTGCGCCAATACCTACTTTGAGATCCCATTCTGTCTCCAGAGGGCACATAGGGGGTTTGGATAACATAAGTCCTCTCAAGAAGCAGGTCACCAGAGGCTGGACAGAGGGGCTTGCCTTCATCCGGATGGTGATGCGCCGCCAAGGCACTGAGAGCACCCTAACAGAGTTTGATTTAAGTCCGGATTGAGAGAGATGAAGAAGGTACTTCAGCACCAGCTGCACCGAGCAGGAGAATGGGTTCACCCGTTGCTCCGCGCACCAGACTGAGAACCTGCGCCACTTGAAGGCGTAAGCCCCAGGAAGGAGGCCTTACAGAAGGCCAGCAGGATCTCTTCCACCTCTCCCAAAAAGTTGAAAGGGGCTAAGATCACCCTTTCAGCAGCCACGCCGTCAGTGATAGGGACCCCAAGTTGAGGTGCAGGAAAGAGCCCTCCTCCCGCAACAAGAGCTCTGGGGAGCTCCCCAGTGGGATTGGAGTCTCCACTGATAGTTCGAGGAGCAATGGAAACCACAGCAGCCTGGGCCAGCAAGGGGCCACTAGGATCAGTGAAGCCTTGTCACGAAGAACCTTGAGGAGCATTTTGGCAATCAACAGTGTGGGTGGGAAGGCATACATGAGACCTTCCGACCACAGGATGAGGAACGCATCTGCCGCTACCTGGGATGGGTAGGGCTTGCCGGAGCAGAAGTGGCACAACTGGTAGTTGTCTGGACTGGCAAAGAGGTCCACCCATGGTGTTTCCCAGAGCTGGAAGAGCCAGGTGGCTACTCTGAGGTCCAGCTGCCACTCATGCAGCTGGAGGACCCTGCTCAGTTTGTCTGCCAGAGTGTTCTCGTGGCTGGGTAGGTATACGGCCCGTAAGCGTATTCCTTGTTGAACTGCAAAAGAGCAGACTGTCATTGCTTCACATCAGAAGGTGCAAGAACCTGTGCACCAATGCTTGTTCACACAGAACATTGCCACCTGATTGTCTGTGTGGATCAGCACTGGTTGGTGCCTCAGGCGGTGACAAAAGGCTCGGAGGACTAGATATATTGGCTGAAGTTTCTGGAGGATGATCTACTGGTTGCTCTTGGCTAGCGACCAGTTGCCCTGGGTGCGGAGTTCTTTGCAGTGGGCACCCCATCCCAGCATAGAGGCATGCATAGTCAGGACCCTTAGAGGGTTTGGGGTTTGGAAGGGCATCCCTGCCTGAAGGTGTTGGGGATTTTGCCACCAAGTCAGAGATTCTGCCGACTGGTGGGTCACAGTCTCTGTCTTGGAGGCAGCCCATGGCCTGTGTCCACATTTGGGGTGATATGGACCGCAGAGACCATACGCCCGAGCAAGCACAGTAGAAGCCGAGCTGATACCAAGGGACGATGTTGTACATATGTGGCTAATGCCCCAAGACTGTCGGCTTGGTCCATGGGAAGGAAGGCCTTTGCCTGGAGTGTGTCCAGCCTTGCTCCTATGAACTCCAAACATTGTGTTGGGAGGAGGTGGGATTTGGGGTATTGTATCACAAACCCCAGATACTGGAGAAACTGGATGGTGTTTGCAGTGGCCTGCTGCACCTCTGTGCCGGTGCCTCCTTTTAATAAGCCAGTCGTCCAGGCAGGGGATGACAAATACTCCGTGGAAGCGGAGGAAGGTGGCCACAACTGCCAGGTATTTGTGAAGACCCTATGGGCAGAGATCAGGCCAAAGGGCAGTACCCTGTACTGGTAGTGGCCACCCCCCACCATGAAGCAAAGATACTGCCTGTGGCCAGGGTGAATAAGGACATGGGTATAGGCATCCTTCAGATCCAAGAAGCATAGCCAGTCTCCCTGCTGGAAGTAAAGCAGAAATGTTCCAAGGGAGAGCATCTTGAACTTTTCCCTCACTAGTAACCTGTTCAGATTTCGCAGGACCAGTTAGGCCCCCTGTTTTCTTGGCACAAGAAAATACCTGGAGTAGAACCCTCTGCCCCTGAGATGTTGGGGTACTGGTTTGCCCACCCTATCCTTGAGAAGGTCTGCAAGTTTTCAGGAGGTGGTCCCAGAGCAGGGAGGAGAACTGGGGGGGGGGGGGGGGGGCACACCCAGGAAAAAAGAAAGTGATGTCTGAATCAGGTGGAGGATTTAGCCTTCCTTGACCACATGGAGTGCCCAGCAATCTGTGGTGATGGCTGGCCATCTTTGGGCATAGTGGATCAGACATTCTCCTGTGGGCTGCTGACCTCCTTGGGGTAGTGAGGCTACGCCCAAGTAGTCAAACCCCCTGGCAGTGCAAGAGCAGACGCCTGGAGCTTGGGAGCCTTCTGCTTATGAAGACGTTGCCCATGTCCCTTGGCCTGCTGACCCTGCCAGGGGAGGCCTAAAAATGTGGGTAGCTTTTGTAAGCAGCCCCTATACTCGGGTAAAGCATAGTTACTCACCTTTAACAGGTGATCTCCGGGAACAGCAGGAATTTAGTCTTCACATATAGGTATCGTCGGTACCGATGGAGCCTGCACAGGAATGCTCCCCAGTGTCCAATAGGAAAGCTTTTGGGAGCATCCCACAGCGCCTGCGTGCTGCCTTCCCGCCTTTCCCAACTGTCCCTCTCCAGATGAGTTTAAAGCTGAGACAAAAAAGAGAGGGAAAGAGAGAGAGAGAGATAGGAAGACAACTCTTAAGGCAGGTGGGTGGGTTGTGAAGACTAAACTACTGCTGTTCCCGGAGATCACCTATTACAGGTGAGTAACTAGGCTATCTCCAGGAACAAGCAGGAATGTAGTCTTCACATATGGGGACTCCCCAGCTGCAGATGCCAGGGAGATGCCCCCAGAGAGTTGTGTGCCCTTGTGAAAGGGCTCCACTTCACCCCCTGGATCGCTGGCATCCTACCAGGGATGGTGGGTAGGAGTTGATTAAGTCCGGAACAGGTGTTGAAGAACAGCCTGACCAAACAAGGCATCCCGGCGGGAGTCCTTGTCTAAGCAGTAATGGGCTGTGAAGGTATGTACCGAAGCCCAAGTAGCTGCTCGACAGATGTCGTCGATAAGACAGAGTGAAGATTAGCCATTGAGGCTGCCATGGCTCTCACATTGTTAGCTGTGACATGGCTTCAAGAGGAAGGTTTCTACTCTTAAAGGCAAAAGATATACACTGTGCAATCCAGCTGGACAGTGTCCTTTTGGAGACTGGAAGGCCCAAATGACTAGGATCAAAAGCAACAAAGAGTTGAGAGGATTTTCTATGTTGCTGTGTCCTTTGCAAGTAAAAAGCCAAAGCTCTTTTACAGTCCAAAGTATGAAGGTTCCTTTCTGCATTTGAGGCGTGAGGCCTTGGAAAGAATACAGGAAGGTAAACCGCTTGGTTTAAATGAAAGGGCAAAACCACCTTTGGAATAAAGTGTGGATGAGTCCTAAGGACTACCTTATGACGGAACCTTGTATAAGGAGGATCAGCCACCAACGCTTGCAATTCACTGATGCGACGTGCTGATGTGATTGCAATGAGAAAGAAAACCTTCCAGGAAAGGAATTTCAAAGAAATAGTGGCTAATGGTTCAAAGGGTGGTTTCATGAGCTGCCCGAGAACCAGATTCAAGTCCCATGCCACCGGTGGTAGCTTAGTGGGAGGCTTCGTTAAAAGAAGGCCTCTCATAAATCTCACTATGAGAGGATGAGAGGAAATAGGCTGTCCATTGAGAGGCTTGAAAGAAGCTGCAATAGCACTCAAATGGACTCTTACTGAATTGGTCTTGAGCCCTGCATTTGATAAACGGAGGTACTCCAGTAATTATTCTAGAGGTATCGCAAGAGGGTTAAGATCCTTCTGTGAGCACCATATGGTAAACCGTTTCCACTTGAATGCATAACAGCGTCTTGTGGAAGGCTTCCTGGAAGCATAAAGGATATCCTTTCCTGCTGGGAAAGGTTAAGAACGTGAAGTTCTAGGCTTTCAGCAACCAGACCCTGAGATGCAGAGACTGGGGATTGGGATGCCACAGCATCCCGTCCTTTTGAGAAAAGATCTGGAGCAGATCCTCACTCCAGAGGCAGAGCTTGAGAGAGATGTAGGAGCAGAGGGTACCATGGTTGCCGTGGCCAACGTGGAGCTATGAGGATCATATAACCTCTATCTCTCTGAAGCTTGAACAGGGTTTTGGGAATTAGGGGAATGGGTGGAAAGGCATACAGGAAGTCCTGACCCCAATGAAGGAGGAAAGAATCCCTGGCCGGACAACAGAGCCGGAATTCTGGAACAGAACCGGAGAAGTTTGGCATTCAGTGGACTTGCAAAGAGGTCTATGTCCGGGGTTCCCCAAATTTGAAACATTTTTGTTACCTGGTCTGCATGGAGAGACCATTCGTGTGGGAGCAGAACTAGACTGAGTCTGTCTGCCCAAGAGTTTTGAATGTCTGTTAGATACACCGCAAGGAGATGAATCTGATGCTCTCTGGCGAGGGCCCAAAGTCGCAAAGCTTCATTGCAAAGTGACAGAGCCTGTTCCGCCCTGCTTGTTCAGATAGAACATAGCTACTTGATTGTCCGTCTGAATTAAGACTGTTGTAGCTTAGCTGGGTATGGAACACTCGAAGAGCAAAGAAGATTGCTCTGAGTTCTAGGAGATTGATATGTAAGTGGGTCTCCTGTGGAGTCCAGGTGCATTGGGTAGAGAGATCTTGCAGATGAGCTCCCCAACCCAGCTGTGAGGCATCTGTTAGAGTGACCTGGGGTAGGGGCTGCTGGAAAGGGCACCCTACCAACAGGTTTTGGGTTGATTGCCACCATTGGAGAGACAAAATAAGGCGACTTGTGTTTGCTATTTTGTCTGATAAGCAGCCTGATGCCTAAGTCCATTGAGTGGATAGAGTCCATTGGGCTGCTCTTATATGGAGGCGAGCATAGGGGACCACATGCACAGTAGATGCCATGTGGCCTAGTAATTGTAACATTTCCCGAGCAGTGAGATGAGTTTTCAACACTGCCTGGGAGGCTAACTGCACAATGCTAAGGCAGCGGGGCTGTGGAAGATAGGCCCTTGCTTTTCTGGTATCCAGCAAAGCTCCTATGAACTCTAGAGACTGAGTGGGAGTTAGGCTGGATTTTGGGATGTTTATGAGCAGACAGTTCGAACGGAACAAGGAGAAACAGAATGGTTTAAAATAAGCAAAGGTGTAAGACAAGGCTGCATACTTTCCCCCTACCTGTTTAATTTATATGCAGAACAAATCATCAGAGAAGCAGGACTGTATGAAGACAACCGAGGTGTGAAGATTGGTGGAAGACTCATCAACAACCTTCGTTATGCTGATGATACCACATTACTGGCTGAAAGCGAAGATGATCTGAAACATTTGCTTCTCACAATCAAAGAACATAGTCTCAAAATGGGCCTGCACCTTAATGTAAAGAAGACAAAGATCATGACAACTGGCATAATCAACAGGTTCATCGTTGAAGGAGAAGAAATTGAAATTGTGAACAACTTTAACCTACTTGGATCAACTATCAATAAAGAAGCAACAAGCAGTCAAGAAATCAGACGACGCATTGCTCTTGGCAGAATGGCTATGAAAGACCTAGATAAGATTCTCAAGAGCAGAGATGTCTCTCTCCATACAAAGATTCGACTTGTTCAAGCCATGGTATTTTCAATAACATCATATGGATGTGAAAGCTGGACAGTGAAAAAGACAGACAGGAAGAAAATTGATGCCTTTGAATTATGGTGCTGGCGGCGAATACTGTGTATACCATGGACTGCCCGAAGAACAAACCAGTCGGTACTAGAGAAGATCAAACCTAAGCTTTCTTTAGAAGCTCAGATGACAAGACTTCGACTTTCATACTTCGGACACATCATGCGAAGAGAGGGATCATTAGAGAAAGACATCATGCTTGGCAAGATAGAAGGTCAACGCAAAAGAGGAAGGCCAGCAATGAGATGGATCGCTACAATAACAGCAGCTACGGGTACCAGTCTGTCGTCAATGAGCCGCCTGACTGAAGACCGAACACAATTTAGGATAGCTATCCAGAGGGTCGCCATGAGTCGACTCCGACTCGACGGCACTTAACAACATGAGCAGACCCAAAATACTGAAGGATACGCATTGTGCAAGATAGAGAAATCCTGGCCTCTGATTCTGATGGGGCTCGAATGAGCCAGTCGTCTAAGTAGGGGGGAAGACGAATATTCCTAGAGTGCGAAGAAATGCTTCTACCACAGCCATGCATTTCGTAAACACCCTTGGTGCTGAGGCCAGGCCAAAAGGAAGCACCCTGTATTGGTAGTGCTTTCCCTGAAAAAGGAACCAAAGGAATCTTCTGTGAGTTGGATGGATGAGAACATGAGCGTACGCATCCTTGAGATCTAGAGAACAAAGCCAATCCTGACTCTGAAGCTATGGCAGCAGAGTTCCCAGAGAAATCTTGAATTTCTCTTTGAACAGGAATTTGTTCAATTCTCTGAGGTCTAAAATAGGTCTGTGTCCCCCTGTTTTCTTTGGGATAAGGAAATAGGGAAAGTAAAACCCTGTACCCTGTTGAGGAATGGGTACCTCTTCTATTGCCCCTTGGGCAAGAAGCATAGTGACTTCTTGATCTAACAGGTTGTTGAGAGAGGTCTGAGAATTGAACTGTCTTACCATCGTGGGAGGGGGCATGCAAAGAAAGTGAAGCTTGTACCCCTCTATTATAATGGAGAGAGTCCAATCTTCTGCTGTTATCTGCCCCCATCTGGGGGCAAAGTGACACAACCTTACTGGAATGGTGAAAGGCTCTGGTCCATTGAGGGCCAGGAAGGCTAAGTTCTCTAGATGGAAGTCAAAGGCCTTGTGGAGGCTGAGACTGCTGAGACGGTCGAGGCTGAGCAGTCTTTGATTTCCTTTGTTTAGGTGGTTGCTGACCCTTTCGGGCAGGCTGACCTGCAGAACGTCCCTGCTGGGTATAAGAGGGATAAAACCTCTTTTTGGAGAAGAATGGTTTCTTGAAAGATTTCTTCCTTGCAGGATCAGCTGTGGCTTTGGATAATCTATCCAAAAGTGGAGTTGTCAGCATCCAGCTCATTGGCTTTCTCTTGCCAATTTTTGCCGAATTGATTCTCACCTGTACAAGGGATATTGCCCAGTTTGTCCTGCACCCAGAGCTCCAAATCGGATGCCTGGAGCCAGGCAATCCTACGTGCACCTATGGCAATGGCAGAGGTTCTGCTTATGCACTCAAAACAGTCAAAAGATGCACGATTGACTAACTTAGTAACATCCTGGGCATGTTTAACCAGTGTGAGAAAATCCTGCCTCTTATCAAGAAGGAGAGGGCTCAAAATATCCAAATCTCTTGTGACCTCCTTAAGGAACATTCCCATATATAAAATATAGGAATTGATCCTGGCAGAAAGCATGGAAGCCTGGATAGTACGATGTCCAAAGGCATCGAAAGTTCTACACTCATGTCCTGGAGGATTAGAGGCATGCCTCTTTGCACTTCTGATCCTTCTCATAGCTGATTCCACTACAATGGAGTGGTGAGGAAGCTGAGTCTTCTGGAAGCCAGGACACAGAGGCACTCGATACATGGTATCCAGTCTACAAGAGTGAGGAGAGGTGGTAAGAGTTGTTTCCCACATTCTTAACATGAGATCATGTAAGATCTCATGGATAGGCAAAGTAGCTGCCTCTTTAGGAGCCTTGGGATATTGTAGAATCTCCAACTCCTTTGCCCTGAGCTCTATTTCAGGAGCCACAGCAATGGAAAGACCTCGAGCCACCTCCCTGATAAAATCCTGAAAGGAGATGTCCTCTGGAGGAGACATCCCACGTTTAGGAGAGGAAGGCTCCTCCGGGAGAAGTACTCCGGGTACCGACCGAGCTGTCAGAATCCTCAGACTCCTCTGAGGATTCAAAGTACGAGGATCATTTTTAAAGTAAGAACCGATTGCGCATCGTGTCCGCGCGATCTGCCAAGTGACGTCTGTTCAAGGTCAGCCACTCTTGGCCTAGTCTCTCACTACGCCGCCATTACGTTTCACGTCTCTGCCAGTGTTGGTTGTATGGTTATACTGCTTCGTTTGTCGCCACGTCAATCAGTAATCCCTCCGATTGTGAAGTGCGCTCGGTTATCCGGTTTTAATGCAAAACAAGTTCGTACAGCATTTTCAGCACCCATCTCGCACACATTTTTTTGTAGTGCAGTTTGTCAGTAACAATGTGATAAACTACTGATCTTGAAACTTGTGGAAATGTCTGCTGCAGCTCGTCTATAGTGAAGCACCTGTTTTGGCGAATTTCCTCATCAACTTCTTGTGTCAGGTCTTCATTCATGACAGTACGCCATCCAGATCGTTCTTCATCATGAACATTTGTCCTTCCTTCAACATCATTCATCACACCTTCCCCATACACTTCAACAAGCTGCCGGTGAATTTCAGCAGGACGAACTTGTTTTGCATTTAAAAAACGGATAACCGAGCGCACTTCACAATCGGAGGGATTACTGATTGACATGGCGACAAACGAAGCAGTATAACCATACAACCAACACTGGCAGAGACGTGAAACGTAATGGCGGCGTAGTGAGAGACTGGCCAAGAGTGGCTGACCTTGAACAGACGTCACTTGGCAGATCGCGCGGACACGATGCGCAATCGGTTCTTACTTTAAAAATGACCCTCGTACCTTCTATCCAGATGCTCTTATAGAGCACGATACCCGTACCAACTGAAGTCGGTGTCCGAGGGAAATCGGTACCCGTGTATCGGTACCGGAAGGCATAGCATGACTGGGTGCTGGCAATGCAGACACCGATGTCGATGCTATCGGTGCCGGTACCGGTTGAACTATCTGACGCGGTTCCGAGGGTGCCGATGCCGCAAGGAGAGCCGCCAGACTGCATTCAATAGCAAGGAACCTCTGGTCTATTGACACTGTCGATGCCTGGGTATTGGTACCGGAGAAAGCAGCCGGTACCCCAGAGCATGGCACCAGTAGTTCTGCCGAGGTTGAGGCCTCGAGAACATCCTGGAGCCCCGATAATGCTTTGGAAGCCGAAGCCTCCCGCCGGGGCAATTCTGCCGGTGCAGAACCCTCAAGGGCAACACCAGAGGCATCTCGATGCTTGGAAGGAGATCTACCTTTTGAGGACTGGCCAGACTTATGTTTAGTTACCTGAGATCCATGGGAGGAAGACGAAGCCCTGGAAGACGTCGATGCCACAGAGGCTGCATCGGAGGGAAAAATGGTGCTGAGCTTAGCAGCTCGGTTTTGTCGACCCCTCTTCGACATCATCCCACAGGCCATACACTCCGAGATGGCGTGGTCAGGACCTAAACATTTAAGGCACCACTCGTGGGTGTCGGTGACGGAGATGGTACCGGCACACTTCTTGAAACCCGAAGCGGGTTTTTCCACAGTAAAGGAAATTTTGGGCCTAGTGCCCAAAATGGCACGTGTACCTGAAAGAAAAAATTTTGGAAAAAAGTTTTGTTTTGTTTTGTTTTTTTAAAGAAAGAACGAACGAACCGGCAGTACTGGTAAAGCATCAAGGGAAGGCAGACGCGACCACAAAAAAGAAAGAGAATAGTATCATTTTCTGCGGTGACAGGAACGACAACCTGCTGGCTCCGCGGAAAACGAAGAACTGGAGAGAGGCAGTTGGGAAAGGCGGGAAGGCAGCACGCAGGCGCTGTGGGATGCTCCCAAAAGCTTTCTAATTGGACGCTGGTGAGCATTCCCACGCAGGCTCCGTCGGTACCGACGATACTCATATGTGAAGACTACATTCCTGCTTGCTCCTGGAGATGAGCCGCCAGACTGCGTTCAATAGCCAAGAATCTCTGGTCTTATCGACGCTGCCGATGCTTCTCCTGCCTGTACGAAAGGAAAGTACCAAAAGATAGCAGCCGGCTACAGCCTCTTCTATCTTTTTTTTTTTTTTTTTTAAAGGTATATACCACCAGAAAGCAAAAAATAAAGTTTAAAGGAACCAAATCAAATTTTAACCCTAAAGCCTAACTATATGCTCCTTATGTGTTCGTCTAGTGAGCCTAGCACCTAGGCTCACTATGTCCTCCTGCTGCATGGAGACTGGACACACTGGGGCTGATGGGAGAGACCAGCAGGCTATATCCAGTGATGTCACGAGTTTGACATGCCCAGTCTCCAAGCTGCAGGAGGAGGTACACTACCCAGAGGTGGAAGACTAAACTGGAGGAACGATAAGGAATACATGCTGCTGTATTCTAGAGTATCTGTAGACAATGAAGTTGGTATTGAAGAAGACCTGCTAGGGCCACATTACAACAGTCAAGTCTGGAAATAACTAGGGAGATCAGGAACATAGTTGGATGGGGATGATAGCTGTCTTAAAAATGAAAATTCTTCCTACATTCACCTTTTTCTAGAATCAACTGCCCATCTTCATTCTCACCAGTAGCATCCAGAAATGGGAAAAACAATTGGTGCATTTGTGTGGGGGTGGGGGGGAGGGGATGAGGTCAAAAGTTGGAGTGCATTGGTTATCCAGATCCAAGGAACGAGGGGGAGGGTTTGCTGTCCAGAGCTGAAACTATTATAGAGCTGCAGTCCTGCAAGCGCTTCGGGTGCACTACCTTCGGATGGGGGAAATTTTATGGGTGGGGTTGGAGAGAGCTTTTATGGCCCTAGAGTCTGTGTTCAAATGGATGGACTTAGGGAATCGCGGGAGGGAAACAGGGAAGGAGGCAAAGGGAAAACGCCCCTTTTTGGGAGCATTATTGAAGTAGAGCTTGGCCTGTGCAAAGTGGGGTACCCTACCATCTCAGTTGTCAACAGGCTGGCAAATTAATCAGCTTCTCTGGGCATGAATACACTCCCCTATAGGTAGATTTGGAAAGGATAGGACTCAACGTTCTCAGACCTGTTGGTGTCTGACAGATGTATTGCCCAAAGGAATTTAGAGGAGAAGTTGGGTAGAACAGTTCCATTTTACTAGTACATCCAACTTTGGTTCTTTATGATGAGACCAGAGACCCTCAAATAACTAGGGAGGGGTCCTAATCCTCAGGAAATTATACTTTATCAGGAGTCAGGAATGCAGGCCATAGTTTCTAAACTTTGTCGAGTGCAGAATCAAAAGGCTGAGGGGTGGCCTCCAGCACATATACAGGGCTGGAATCGACAGCTGGGGATGGAACTGGGGGAAGTGGATTGGGTATGTATACCTACAGGCGTGACTACGAAGATGCTGGTAATTTCCTGGTGTCAGACAACCGCAGACTCTCCATCATACTTATATAACCCCTCAGCAACTTTTTAAGGTCCAAAGAAAGGACACTGAGCAGTGCTGGAGGTTGTGTGGATGGTAGGCACCTTTTATAACATGTGGTAGGAGTACCCAGTATCACAGGGGTATGGGGGGAGGGGGGAGGGGGGAGTAGTACTGTGGGTGTCTCGGGTGATAAGTGGGGGTGGATTTGGACCTCTCTGTGGGGGGCACAGCAGGGGATACAGTCACTTTTTGCAAGCAAACATTTTGCTCGTGGCCAGGTTTGCACTGGCATAGAGATGGAGGTCCAACAGTGCAAGAATGGTGGCATAAGGTGGGGGAGGCAATGAGGTTTGATAAAACCACCTACAGGTTGAGAGGGAAAGCATGGCAATATGATAAAAATTAGATCCCCCTATCTGCACTTCTGATCTGCACTTCTGAGTTGTGGCAGGAGAAACGGTGTGATAGTACTGCATGTCACTCTTATCCGTAATGAATGGGAAGTGAGTGAAGGGAGTTCAAAAGGAACTCACAACAGCGCCACTGAGCAATGTTGAGCAATGATGAATTATGCTGAGCAATGTTGAATAATGTTGAGTATTGTTGCTTTACTAAATTATGGGTGTGCTATAGCAATGGGTGCTGGCTTGCAAACAGTCAAACTGATGCTGGGACAAATCTTCAGAAGGAAGGGGTGGCCCATGTGAGGCCCATTCAAAGGGGGGTGGACAGGGGAGGGAGCCAGAAAGAGGGATAATCTGGAAGGGGATTGTGGGAGAGACTGAAGATCAATATGATGGAATCAGATGTTTGATAAGCTCACCCTGGCTATCTGGATTGTTTGGTTGGGAGGGGATGCCCAGGAACAGACTGACTGTAGCATTTGTATTCTTTCTTATCCTCTATTGAATACATATAACAAAAAAAAATCTCCTAAAACCAACAACGTATTAAACTGTAAGACAACCTCCCCCACCAACAACAAAAATTCCTTGATCAAATGGGCTGAGTCTGGAGCCCTATACACCACTAACATCCCCACCCTCCCCCACCTCGCCAATAAACAATCCATATCTTAACCTGCTTTGTGTTTAACTCATGTTTATTAGCCAATAACAATATGTCACTACACAGATAACTATTTTGTATAGTACTTTATTCGTATAAGTGTGGTGACACGATTCCATATATGGTTCCCATTTTCCTAACCTGTTTTAAAGGAATCTGTACAAGGAATAAATCCTTCCTAAAGAAAAACCGCCCACCCCCATCCTTCCCTTCTCTATCCACCCCCAACCAATAAAAACCCCAAAGATAAATGCTCTACCACCACCGAATCTCCCAGCTTATGCCAAGTCTGTTACACAAATCAAATCCCAACCCCCTACCCGAATTAAATCATTCAAAGTTTCCCCCTTATTCTGCACTAAACAAGCCTTTAAAAGCGCCACCCTTTCTTCTACCCATTCCCCATCAACTTCCCCCACCCCCCCAACCTGAGATTAGATAACAGGAATACGAATCCTACGAGCCTGAAAATCACTACCCCAATTCCTCCTCATCAACCCACCCCAGACACATAATTACCCCTCCCCAACACCACACTAATTCACTCTTCCAAAAAGGCACTTCCCTTTAAAAAAAAAAAAAAAATACTGATGTCCAGAAAAATCCCTACCTCACTTTCCCTACACCCTACCACCCAAACTACCTACCACAACAAGAATAGACTCACCCTTCCCACCCCACCACTGTACACATGTTCCTCCCACAAACCCCTTGCTGCCGCTCTTCCCAACCAGTTTTAGCTTATCAAATACTTGTAATACATCTTTCTGATTTATCAAAAATTAGTTTCAATTCTTCTGATACATCACTTTTAAATACCATATCAGGCATGAGTAACTTCCCTACATCCTCTTCAGCAAAGACTAAAGCAAAGAATTCATTCAGTCTCTCCCCTATGGCCTTTGTCCTCCCTTAATGCCCCTTTTACCCCTCTATCATCTAAAAGTCCAAATGACTCACAGAATTTTTGCTACAAATGTACTTGAAAGTTTCTATTGTGCATTTTTGCTTCCATTATAAACTTTTTATCAAATTCTCTGCCTGCCTTGCATGTAACTTGCCAATTTTTATGTTTCCCATTTTTTCCATCATTTGGCTCATGCTAACATAGTAAATGATGGCAGATAAAGACCAGTATGGTCCATCTAGTCTGCCCAGTAATATGGCAAGAGTAGGTGCACCTGCCTCTCTGTGCAGGCCACCCCTCCCCATGTCTTTGTTTAGGGGTGAATCCACTGCTCTGTGTAAGACATCCCTATTTGTTGAGAAATTAGATAAGTTTATTTTGATTTTATCCTGTTGCTTCGGGTCATGGTCAGGCCCAAGGCAGCGGAGACAGCAGTCTTGTGTGTCGGTGAGTGACATTAATTTTTTTATACCGATCACACTTTTTAAACCTTCTGGCAGCCATCGGGGGAAAAAGGGCTCCTGCAAGATCAAACGAGTGGGCTGCCAGGGAAAAAGAAAAAAAGGCGCGAACGCTAGTCACTAAGGACAAAAACCGAAAAAAGAGTGACCAGACTCGATACCGGTGTACCGAACCAAGGCAGGAAGGGGAACCGGCGTTGAACCGGGCCGAAGAAGAGAATCTTCAGTAGTTTTGACACACTTTTTCCCGCAAGGGAAGTTGGACAACGTCCTTTGGGCTCCGTGGAAAAAGGGAGACCGAGCAAGATGGCACCCTTGGGCAGGAAGGGGACAGCAAATGCGTGATGCAATCCCAAAGGCTTTCTTTGAAAGCTGGGGAATTGCTCTGCACGAGGGCTCCGTCAGCACCGACATCACCCATATGTGAGGACTGATTTCTGCTTGTTCCTGGAGAATAAACTATAAACTAAGACTATGTTGAACATTCTCATAGCACCAAAAGCTTCTCTTATAGAAAATATCTTAAAACCTGCCTATCAGAACAAATAAAGCTTGTAAACGGGGGCGCTGGGTGAGAATGTCCACAGTCTTGGCAAAGGCAAAATATTAATATGACTTGCAAAGGATTGTGGGAAATGTAGTCCATTCATACCAGACTCAGCCGTTCACAATAAATTAGTTGTGCTTGCTCGAATGTAAAGCAAAGATGATATTTTATTTATGGGGTTATTTCTCCCAACACAGATATACTTGGTAGCACATAAATAAGGATACTTGCTTTCAGTATTATAATTAGAAAAAACAAATTAGGAAAACAGCTGAACTTGTTAAGCAATCAAATCAAAGCATAAGGACCTTGATGGGAACAGAAAGGTCTTTTCTGTAGGCTCCTGCTAATATCTCCTTAGCAGTGCTTCAAAGAACAAACAAAACCCCACAAAGTAGGAAAAAAACTGTCTTTTCCAGGGATAACTTCTTGTATCTGCACACACACTCAGAAGTGTCCCTTTAGAGCTCACAGGCAATTAGGCAAGGCTCAATTGCTAACAATTACCAGCTGAAAACCTCTTGGCTGGTTTACTTTCTATTACGTGGCTCAAATCCTACTCAGAAGCTTTTCTGAGTAGATTAAAGAACAGGTTTATATTTCTTTGTGATGGTTGTTGTATTTTGTAACAGCATATTACCACAGAAGTTTAGACAGAGAGCAATCCATGTATTCAAAGTCCCCAGTTATAACATCCTCCCCTTCTTCAATTATCATAGGTTCACTATCATGGATTGGCACAGAGGAATTTCTCAATGGAACACTCTCAGGACAATACTTGTTTCCCTGCTGTCTTCCCCCAGTGAAGAGCTAGGGCATAGATCAGTGTTCATACCTAAACTTCCATTGCTGTTAGAGTTCCTCTCTAAATATCCTGGCCAGTATGTCGTCCAGTTCTTATGTCCAGCCTTCCAATCAAGATTCCTGGACACTGGATCTCTCTTCACATACCTTCTTGCACTGGTCTTAGGGTCCCTTCCAAGTGCAGCCGTCTCCCTCACAGGTGCCGTCCGGGGATTCCTGGCTCTGCAACCCCACTCCTCTGGCTTTCCCCAGTCCAGTGGTGTATGCTTGCCTCTGGAATGCCTCCCAGTATACGTACTGCTATGGACTCCTTTAGACCTCCCAAATGCTTTTCTCTTCTTTCTTCCAAAGTGTTTTGTTCTCTCTCTGTCCGTCAGCTCTGGCTTCTGCTGATGATGATGGTCAGGATGATCAAGGTGCTTCTGATGATCAAGACGATGCTTCTGATGATTCTCTGTAGAATAAGCTTTTCTTTTATCCTGCTTAGATGAATGCTCCACCCTAGCACAGCGCAGCTGTGCTGAATCAAGCCCTGCCCTTGGGGATTACCTCATAGCCCTCCTGATTGAACACACGTTTCCCCACTTCAGCTCTTCTAATGGCTGTTGGAAACCTGGTGTATTCTGGGACTGGTAGTCTTATGGAAACATTCTGTTTTATTATTTCTACCAAGACAGGTTGCTTGTTCAGAGTCACTTCACCTCTATTATAGCTCCTTCCTGAACTATGATAAGCTTCCTTATCACAAGCTTATAACATGATTTAAATAAATACTCCTGGTGGAGTTCTGCGCTATGCAGATTTGCATGATTCTCCACATGAATCAGCGAGACAGAGCCACGCTCGGGTGTACAAGCTTTAAGAGTGCCTGAGTCAGCCTCACTTCTAGCTTTTTCACTGCCACAGGGAGCATTTCCATTTGCTGCAGCAGCTGTGTTTTCAAAAGTTAAACAGAAGCACTTTTGTTCACCTTTTGAAAGCATGCAGCGATCAAGCACAGTTGCAGGAGCAAAGGGAAATGCTCCCATGGCTGTGTTAAAAAGCCGCTGTGATCAGGGAGAAGAGAGGGGCTGCTGGCGAGTCAAGGGGAGGTGTCTGGAGACACAAGGGCTGCTGGTGAGTCGGGGGGGGCAGTTGGTGAGTCGGGGAGGGTGGTTGAGGGCAGCAGACTGGTGTATGCCTAAGGAGGGTGAGAAAGGTGGAGGTATGTACCTGGGAAGAAAGGAGGCGAGGTAAGGGAGAGCGTTAAGGTTTGGTGCATGGGGAAGGAAGAAGCAGGAGGGTAGACCTTAGGGACAGACAGCAGTAGGGACCTTACTAGATGTTAAGAGAGAGTGCAGCAGGGGGGGGGGGGAGGAAGGCTTGGAGGTTGGAAATAGAGCCCCTGAGACCGGCATGAAAGGAGCGCCATTCGGACGCATCTCCCTCTCTCAACCGCACACCTCCGGTCAGCCATCTGCTCTCCTCTGCTGAGGATCGAGCCCCGGAGCACCGATCCGCCCTCCTGCACGTGCTGCCCAATCGGGGCAGACTGAGACCGGCATAAAAGGAGCGCCATTCGGGCGCGCCCGCACCTGTCGGGCCCGCGCCTGAGGGCCTCGCCAGAGGGCCCTTTGGCGTGGCCCTTAGGCATGAGACCGCTCGAACACGACCAACTCAGCAAGCGCTGCCCAGCAACTTCAACACCACCGAATGAACTCACACTGCTTCTTCAGTAGACTGGTAAAAAAGGGAGAGCCTTAGTGACATCCTACAGAACAGGAAAACACTCGGGACCACGAGGTAATCTCCAGTACATATAGCATCTGCCAGTCTTGTATGAATGTTCGCTTGCAGACTGAATGCACACAACTAGAAAGTTTCCCAGTTGTTGAACATACTCTGTTTTGTACTATCCCTTCGTCAGTTAAATGGGGTCTGAAAAAACATAGGCTGTACACCAAGACCTTCAACACTAGACTTGTTGCTCAAAGTATCTGATATTTACTATCTGTTACAAAGTAGCTCTTTTGAAGTAAATGTTCTACTATAGAAATCGAAACTGTAGCTATACCCACCATTGTTCTGCTACAATTTTGTAACATTTGTAATTTTGAATTCCTTTGTTGTCATCAACAAAATAACATATCAATTTCTACTAATAAACTTATCACACTGTGTTAATATAATAACTGAGTCACTACATATCTCAAAATGAAGCTGATAAACATTACCATGCAATTTTTATATGTCCTAGGTATTTATATGTGCCTAATACTTTCATTTAACTTTTGTCTCCAAACACCATGCCCACTCCTGGATCATGCTAAACTAGCTCACATACATATCATACCCTACCACTACAAACAAAAATACAACAATAACTATAACACGAACCCTTACCCTAGGTATTCAGATACCCAACCAAAACGGTTAATCCACATAAAGTTAAAACCACAAACCATAATTAAAAAACTAGCTACACTCAAAATTTAAAAATTATTCTGATCAATGTAAGATCCATTAGAAATAAAATCCCTCTCATTACAGACATCACAGATGAGAAACCAGACTATCTCTGCCTAACGGAGACTTGGCTGACCAATTCTGATACAATTTTACTAAACCAAATAAAAGCAAAAGGATATTCACTATTCTACTGCAACCGTAATCATAAAAAAGGAGGTGGTGTACTCATTCTGGCTAAATCTAGCTGGAACTGTTCCTCTACCATCTGCGAGTCTAAAGAAAATATTGATATTCTAAAAATAGAGAATAGAAACTTAGCCATCTGCCTATTTTACAGACCCCCATCACCAGATGTACAAAACATAACCATCTTAGAAACAACTTGTAAAGCCTCAATAAAACAAGCCCCATATCACCTTGGGAGACTTTAATTTAGCAACTATCAATAACATTTCACACTCAATCTTCCTAGAATCAATGGAAGACATGGGATTTAAACAAACAGTCAAACACCCCACACACACCAAAGGTAACACTCTTGACCTAGTCTTTCTCCCTGAACATATGATGGAGATACATCATTACATCCCTCCCTCCATAACACAAGTCCCATGGTCTGACCATTTTATGATTCAATTTTCTATGCATATTCCCCTCACCTCCTCTACTCAAACCGCAATCCATCAAGGGTCAAGATTCTGTCCATTTGTATCAGAAGAATTTCTAGGTACAATTATACCACAGCTAGATACAAACTCAAACATCGACAAAGCTATTACTAATTGGAACACTAATAAGAGAAGCTTCCAAACCATTACCTCTCAAACCTAACAAGCTCTATAAAAGAACTTCAGAAAAATGGTACACACATGAACTAGCATCTATCAAAAAAAACTACAAAAATAGAAAATAAATGGCGAGTAAAAAAAAAACACCTGAGTTCCGGGATCTATACTTCACAACTCTTAACATATACAGAGCAGCAACTAATAACGCCAAAAAACAACATACCTCAATACTAACTAAGGCTATTAACCGACCAAGGGAACTTTTTGAAATTGTAAAATCTTTATCAAAGGCCCCTACTACTAATTATCAACTTGTCCCTTAATTAACTTGCCAGATCTAGCAAACTATTTTGCTAGTAAACGTAAACTATCCTCAATACCAATACCTGATCCCGTTCAATCAATAAACAATACATGGAACTCCTTTCAGCCTATTGATAAAAAGCAATTACAAAATATAATATCGAAAATTAACACTACTACATCCATCCTTGATCCCTGCCCAGTTACTTGGATTAAGACAACAAAACAAGAACTTGCTCCCTTTATTCTAAATATAGTAAACAATTCCCTTCAGCAAGGGGTATTACCTAAAGAACTTAAAAACTCTGCAATCCGCCCAATTTTAAATAAGGCGCTAAATGAAAATGACTCAACTTCATATCGCCCAATTGCCAGTATTCCATTTCTGACCAAAATCATTGAAAAAGTTGTACAATTACAACTCCAAGATTATATAGATACATCTGCCCCCCTTGATGATCACCAATACGGGTTCCGACCTTTTCACGGCGTAGAAACCCTCCTTCTTGCCCTCCTTGATACCCTCAATAAGGGTTTAGATAACACAAAACAAGCATTCCTACTGGTATTCCTTGATATATCCGCTGCTTTCGACAGCGTAAACCACAAAATACTCATATCAAGACTCAGTCAAATAGGATTAAGGAAAATTACCCTAGACTGGTTTAAATCATACATATCTGACCGCACACAATTTGTAAAAGTTAACCAGACCTCATCACCCCCTTTTCCTCAAGAACAAGGAATACCTCAGGGCTCTGCATTATCTGCTCTTCTATTCAACCTTTCTCTCCAACCAATTTGCACCATTTTCCAAAAATATAAGATTAATTATCATATATATGCGGATGACATTATGTTGTTTTCCGCATTCAATATACATGATCCAAACTATGACAAAATTGCAACCTGCCTCATGGAAGCTGAAAAATGGCTGTGTTCAAATAATCTGAAAATTAAATTTCAAGAAAACTGAGATATTAATCACTTCAAGAAACACGAATTACACATAACTGACATCAAAATTCTGAACTTTACCCTACCCATAAAGGAAGAGATTAAATACTTAGGAGTCACCCTTGACAAGACCCTTAGTTTCACTAACCACATTAAGAAAACAACCAAAACAATTTATTACAAGCTTCGTACCATTCAACAACTGAGGCCTCTTTTAGAAAATGATGATTTTAGAACTATCACACAAGCATTAATAACTCCCCATTTTGACTATTGTAATGGAATACTATTAGGAGTATCTAAAAAGAGCCTAAAAATTCTACAAATGGCCCAAAATGTTACCGCGAGAATAATTTCCAAAGCCAAGTTGACCGACCACATTACCCCGATACTTTTTTCTCTGCATTGGCTACCAATACCCAGTAGAATTCAATATAAAATCATATTGACCACTTTCAAATTAATTAACCAGATTGCCCCATCATACCTATTCACACTGATTCATAGTCCTACAGAAAACAGAATAAGACGAAGAAGGAACCTTAATACTATCTTAGTACCTGACTCAATAAGAAAAACAAAAACAAACAAGCACCAGTGCCTTCTCATTTGTAGCACCATCATTATGGAATAACCTCCCTGACCCAACTAAGGGAAATAAAAGATCTAAAAAATTCCGAAAAGACCTAAAAACATACCTGTTCTCACAATATTACTCTAACATAGATAAAGATTTGGACAAGGCCTCCCATCCTCCGTAACTCACCAAGGTATATACCTGCTCCAATAATCTCACTACTACTCCCATAGCAGAACATATGATGAACCTTAATATGTATATATGTAAAAAAACTGTAATAACTTGTAAATAGTTCTAAACTTGTTATGCTACCTGTATATAGTTCTGATTACAGTTCAATGTACCTGTTTATATATCACTGCTTTGTTCTATGTAATTTTATGTTTGATGTAAACCGCCACTGATCTTAGGAAATGGCGGTATATAAAAGATTTGAAAATAAAAATAAAATAAAATAAATAAATAGAACGGAGGTTGGAGCAAGAGTTAAGTGGGCAGAAGGGCTGTTGGCAAATTGGAGGATGGCTAGAGGAAGGGCAGGAAGAGGGGGGGGGGGGGAGTTAGGCTTTATGAAGGGAGAATTCTGCACAACAATGTAAATCATGCAGAATTTCAAAATACTGCATGCAGAAATTTAAGTTTTATATGCAAAATTCCCCCAGGTGTAAATAAACACGAAAGATTAAGAAAGTTACCTGTCCTTCTTCTAATGCAGATGGCTTTATTTCCTCCACATCTCTGAAAGCAAATGTATACAGCCAATTCATCTCATCATATAGTTGCGCATATTCACTAGTATCGTCAAGAATAACCCCTGATCCTTTCACTATGGTTCCCCAAAAGCAACTGGGATCTTCCACCTACATAAAATCAGAAATAAAAATAAAAAAAAACAAAAACAAGATAATAATCTGGTCTAGAAACCTACTGGCTCAACTGAAATATTTTATGTGACCGAGTATTAGAATTTTATCCCATGGCATAGGCACCTAGTTTAAGAGGACTGGGGTGGCTAAGCCTTCCCAAAACCCAAAGCTGGCTGGCAGAAGCAGGAAATGATCATACAACACTAACCGTTCGCATGGCCCAGTCAGAAAACTGCTTGCTTCTTGCAGCTAATTCCTCACTCCTGCCTCTGACTGGCTCTTGCCAGCAGAATGAGCCAATCAGCAGCCAAAAGGTAGGGAAAAACTTTCTCAAACTCTTGCAGTGACAAGGAAAGCAGGGCTGAAAGAGGAAAATGTAAAAGGTGTTGTGGGAGGGGGGGAGGGTTTACTCACCTGTAAGAAGTGATCTCCAGGAACAGCAGGAATCACAAATTGGTGACATCGGCACTGGAGCCCACATGAGAACGCTCTCCAGCATCCAATAGGAAAGCCTTTAGGAGCACTCCACTGCACCTGCAAGCCTGCCTTCCCAACTCCTCTCCTCAGTTGAATTTGTAGCTGAGAGAAAGAAAAAAGATAAAGGAACTCTACAACTCCTAAGGGCGGGGTGTGAAGACTGATTCCTGCTGTTCTTAAAAATCCCCTGTTACAGGTGAATAACCCGTTATCTCCTGAACAAGCAGGAATGCAGTCTTCACATATGGAACTCACTGACTCCCAGGCACCAGACTTGCACAAGGGGGGAGGGGGAGAGAAGGGGGGGAGACAGAGCAGTGATCCCCGAGGCTAAAATCGTGTAGTTGAGTCTGGAGCATTGTGGGCCATTGGAATCAATGCCAGGAGGCAATACTCCCCCAATGATAGACTGGTCTCTTGCAGAAGCCCTGGATGGGTGGTAGGAGTTGAATTTATGTCCCAAAGAGGTGCTGGAGTAGAGCTTGGCCAAAGACAGCATCCCAATGGGAGTGTCTGTCCAGACAGTGTGCAGCAAAAGTATGAAAAGAGGACCAGGTCTCCTCAATGGATACTGAACTGAGGTTGGCTACGGATGTTGCCACAGCCCACACATCATGAGCAGCGACATGACCCTCTAAAGAGAGTCCTGTCTGTGCATATGCAAAAGAAATGCAGATGGGTACGCAGAACCACCTTGTCATGATGGAACCTAGTATAGGGCGGATCTGCCACTAGAGCCTGCAGTTCACCGATTCAGTGAGCTGAAGTAAGAGCAAGGAGGAAGTTACCTTCCAGTGAAGTGGTGGCTAAATGCTCAAAAGGAGGCTTTAGAAGTTGAGTGAACACCACATTGAGATCCCAGGCCATTGGAGGTGGCCAAATGGGTGGTTTGGACAGCAAGGGACCCTGCATAAAAGCATGCAACTAAGGTGTGTGAGAAGAAAGGCTGTCCATCCAGTAAATTTGCAAGAGGCTGCAATAGCACTAACGTGAACTCCCACCGAGTTAGTCTTAAGACCTATTAAGGATAAGCAGAGTAGATACAGTAGAAGGGACTCCACTGGGCTAGAAAATGGGTCAATTCCTTTGAGGAGCACCAGAGGGAAAACCTAAGCCATTTGAAGGCATAAATCATGCAAGAATTCCACCAGGCAATCTTGAGGACATCTTTGACCGCACTAGCCCTTCAACAGCCATGCTGAGAGACATAGGAAGTGAAGACTGGGATGGAGGAGGAGCAACCCATGGTCCCAAGAAAGGAGTTTGGGCACAAATCACAGGCTGAGAGGTTGAGTCTGTGCAAGGTGAAGCAGCAGAAGAAACCATGGTTGACAGAGCCTAAAGGAGGCTATGAGAATCATCAAGCCCCTGTCGGCTTGTAGTTCGAAAAGCATCTTGGGCATCAAGGGGATGGATGGGAATGTGTAGAATAGTCCTTGTCCCAAATGTAGAAGGAAGGCATCTGGGGCCTTTTGCTGGAGTGGAAGCTGTGTGTTCTGCAGAGTAGCAAAAATATTTATAAGTGGGGTTCCCCATGTTTGGAAGATCCACGCAGCCATCTGCCAATGAAAGGTCCATTTGTGTGGATGAAGGATATGGCTTAGCTTGTCTGCAAGGACAATGAGCTCGCTTGGCAGGTACACCACTCTGAGATGAATATGGTGTGATGTGGCAAAGGACCATAGGTAAATTGCTTCCTCGCAGAGGGGATGGGAGCTCATTCCCTCATTTGTTTACGTAGAACTTGACAACTTGGTTGTCTGTCTTAACCAGAACAGGTTGCCCTTAAAGTTGAGGTTGAAAAACCCGAAGAGCATTTGTCAATGCCCATAGTTCTAGGAGGTTTATCTGCAGTGCAGATTTCTAATGTGTCCACAGTCCGAGTGACGAGGCCGTTCAGATGCACTCCCCAACCCAACTCTGAAGCATTTCTTAGGGTACACTGAGATGGAGGCATCTGAAAAGGTGACCCAATGAGTAGGTTCTGTTGAAAGCACCACCACTGAAAGGACCTGTTCAATTGAGGTGTGATGTGGATGTCCAAGATGCCTCTTTGCTTGCGTCCACTGAGAAGACAGAGTCCATTGCGCCTGTTGCATGTATAGGTGAACTTAGGGGACGACATGGACCATGGAGGTCAGGTGTCCTAATAAGCGCAGCATCTCTCGAGCTGTTTGGTTTTACTGTTGCATTCCACTTGCCAGCTCGATGAGGCAGGCAGGCACAGCGATCCTATGGAAGGAAAGCTCAGGCCTGTTGAGTGTCTAAGAGCGTTCCAATAAACTCCAGTCATTGGATTAGAGAGAGGCGAGACTTTGGGAAGTTTATGACAAACCCCAAGTGATGGAGCACAGTGATGGTGTGATGAAGGGAAAGCGTCTTACTTCTTGAGGGGAATCTCCCTGATGAGCCAGTCTTCTAAGTAAGGGAAGATGAATATCCCCATGGTGCATAAGTAAGCAGCGAGTACCACCATGCATTTGGCAAACACCTTTGGGGCAGAAGCCAGACTGAAGGGAAGAACTCAGTATTGATAGTGGTCCCCTTGACACATGAAGTGCAGATACTGCAAGGGGTGGATTAGTAAATGCATGCATGCCTCCTTTAGATCTAGAGAACATAGCCAAACGTGTCTCTGGAGGTATGGTAGAAAAGTTCCTAGAGAAATCATTTTGATTTTTTCAATGTATTTGTTGAGGTCTCAGATCCAAGATGGGCCTGAATCCTCCTGTTTTCTTTGGGATGAGGAAATATGGAGAGTATTAGCTCATTCCTTCTCGAGTAGGAAGAACTCTTTCTATGGCACACTGGAAGAATAGGGTGGTCACTTCATTTTAAGAAGTCACTTCTTTTAAGAGAGTGCTTTGCAGGGGTTGTGTGGGATACTCCCTTGTGAAGCTGGTGGGGGGTAAGGTTTTGAAGTGAAGCCAATAACCCCTTTGATAATTTGAGTGTCTACTGCTCTGATGTTACAAGGTGCCACCTGTGGGGACAGCGACAGGATCTGCCAGGGGTAGACTGGCCATTCTCTCCAGGAAGGAGTGAAAAAAAAACAGGTTCAGGTTGTGCCTGTGGAACTGGTTGAGGCTTAGGAATCTTAGGTTTCTTGAACTGACGAGGGCTCTGCTGAGGAAGCTGAGGCTAATAGGCAGCAGAGGATGGATAAGGAGAATAATCTCTCTTCTTTTTAGTATAAAAGTCTTTCCTGGAAAGGAATTTGAGGATGAGAGTCCGTCTCAATCTCTTCTGTCTTCTCTCCAATCTTTGCCAAGGAGATTTTACCCCTCTACATGGGACAATGGCCAGTTTATCTTGGACCCATTGCTCAAGGTCTGATGCCTGTAACCAGGCAATTCTTCAAGCCCCAATGCAGACTGCTGAAACTCTGCTGGTTGATTCAAAGACATCGAAAGAGGCACTGATGAGAAACAGAGGTGTTTTAGCCTTGCTTAATGAGTGTATGGAATGCACTCTGCTTATCCTCAGGAAGCATGGGGGTGAAAGACTCCAGATCCCTGGCGACATCCTTCAGAAACATGCCCCTATACAGAGTGTATGAGTTTATTTAAGGCCAACATGCGTGCTTGAAAGTATCAATACCCAAAAGCATCAAGTGTCCTCAAGTCTCTGCCAGGTGGCATGGATGAATGTTTTTTAGAGCTCTTAATGCAGCACATCACTGATTCCACCACCACTGAATGGTGGAGGAGCTGAGGTTTTAGGAAGCCTGGGCACTCTGGTACTCTGCACATGGTGTTGAGCCTCTTGCTAACAGGCGGAACCGTGAACGGGCTTCCCACATACTGGAGTATAAGATCGTGTAGGATGCAAATGCAATGCACCGGTAGTGTAGATACCTTCTTGGGTGTGGAAGGGTATTGGAGTATCTCAAATTCCTCTGCCCTCAGTTCCTTTTCCAAGGATACCGTGATGGCAAGTCCTGCTGCCATGTCACATATGAAATCCTAAAAAGATACATCCTCTGGCACTGATGGATGCAGTTCGTGAAGTGGAGAAGGGTCTGAAGGGATGTCTGGGAGATCTCTGGAATCAAGTGATGCCTTGTCCGACTGAAGTATCAAAGCACAAGCGGTCTTGGGCTCAACTTTGATAATTCATGGATGTCCAAGGTCAATGCTGATACTGATGTTCAGAAGTATCAAAATCAATAGCCATGGTACTTTGCGTGTGTTGGGTACTGGGCTCTGTTGGTTCCAATGCCAGTATTGCCCTCGCAGGTTCCATTGATGCCAGTTTGAGGGCCAGCACTGGGATTGATACCACCAGTTGCAGGCTATGTTCCGAGGCCTATACTCCTGGAGCTCTCAATGCTATCAATACCAAGGCTGCCAGAAGTGCCACCAAACTCTTCTCGAGAGCCAGGATGAGCTAGTCCAGGGAGATAGCGGATGTCTGAGTGGAATCATCTTTGGGCTCCGAGTCACCATCCCAAAACATAGAACTGGTAGCTCTCTGGAGGTCGATGCCTCAGGAGCTTCCTGAAGCCCCTCTTTTGCTTTGGAGGACGGATCCTCCTGCCCGGGCTGTTTGGCCAGCCAGTCTGTATTGGAAGCACCTCTAGGAGAGTCATGATGGCTAGATTGGGGTTTCTGTCTGGTGTCTGTATCTGTCTTTGATACCAATGCCTGTGTAGCAATCAGACTTAGACTTATTTTTACGTTTGGATTTTGAAGAAGCCTGAGACCCATGAGAGGAAGTCTATGCCCTCGAGGAAGTAGAAGCTACTGACAGAGTCTGAGGTGAACAATGATCCATACCGTCTAGCTCAGTTCTTCAGTCCTCTCTTCATCATTGGTTGACCCAAAAGGACAAGAATTGGGTTGATGTTCAGGCCTCAAACATTTGAGACACTAGTATTAGAACACTAGGTACACTTTTTGAAACCACTAGTTGGTTTTTCCATGCCTTAAAAGAAACGTTATCTTTAGATTGGCTATGGAAGCCTAAAGGCCTAGTTTAGCAGTAATCACTGCTCTCAAGAAAAAAAAGAATAGAAAAATGTAAAAATAAAATACTAATGATCGGGACTGGTATCAGATTTGATGGACCAGCATCAACAGGAATACAAAAGCATGATGTTCCACTCAAAAAAAGCTTTTTTGGTGGTGACATAACACATTCTGCTGGCTCCATAGAAAACAAGTAACTGAGGAGAGGAGTTGGGAAAGCAGGCACACAGGTGCAGTGGAATGCTCAAAGGCTTTCCTATTGGACACTGGGGAGCATTCCTGCATGGGTTCAATCAGTGCCATCATCATCCATACATAGTGCAATCCTGCTTGTCCCTGGAGATGAGGACATGGCTAGTGTTAAGGGTGAAAGCTTTCTGTTACCTTATGAAGTGGGGGGAGGGGAAGAGAGGGTTAGGAGAGCATGTAGCCTATATCCAAACTAATCACCCTTTCCCTGAGCTTGACCTCCCTTATAGTTAAATGTTAGTTACTAAATTAATTTATCTTGCTGTAATTAAAGTTGCTGTTTCTTTATGTCTCTTTCTAGAAAAGTGAAAACGGATAATTACTATTCTCATTGTAACTTTTCGTAAGTATTTGAAAACTGCTATCAAGTCACTTCACCCAGTCCTCATTTTTTCTGTTCAAGGCTTAAGTGAAAATCATTCAGCCTGTCCTTACAGATTAATTAGATCTCTAATCATTCTTTTTTTCCACTGGACTGTAACCCAGTTGTCCACATCTTTTACCACGGAGGTCACAACATAACAGTGCTCCTCTAATAAAACTTTACACAAAGTACAGAATATACTTCATGTCTCAACACAATACGCCTGTAAAAATTTGAAAAAAAAATTCCACAAAATGGTATTTGCTGACCAACAGCCATCTTTATAATCTACTATAAACACTAGGGACCCAATAGTCAGCATCAGCAAGCAACTAGTGCTGCTAAAGCAGCTAGCCGCCTGCACTGAAATTTAAATCCAGATATTCAATGCCGTGGCCATATTCTGGCTTTGGCAATGAATTTCTAAGTTGTCCGGAATGCTGCAAAACTAAATGGTCAGTGGCAATATTCAGCCACTGCTCTGTTAGCTTCTGCAGTGAAAGTTAAGCCAGTGTTTTCTGTGCCTGAATATCGCCACATGTTGCTAACTGGGTAGTGTTTCAGTATCACCACTCTCCGATTAGTGACAGGTGCCATCCTGTAATGCCCATAGCACAACCCAATGTCAACCAGTTAGCATTGGGACATGTAGTGGTGGCACCCAAGAATATTCAGCGTCACTGTGTTAGTGTCGCTGAATATCCAGCAGTTCTGCAAGTCATGTAAATGCCTTTGAATAATCTGACACCAGATGTTTTTCTGTAGTAGACCTGGTTAGACATTCATGGAAATAATTTTCAAAAGCTATTCACCTGTTCAAATTACAATTTATCAGAAAAAAAGGTCTGTCTGAAAAACTATGCATCCTAAACTGATGTAAGTGAACCTGTATACTAGAGATATGCACTCCATGTCTAGACAAACATTAAAAATATGGCAAATGGTGAAATTACACTTCACCTGCTAATTTTCTTTCCCCAAGTCCCTCCAATCCAGTCCAGACGCATTGCTTTATGAACTCCTATCAGCAGATGGCGACCGAGAATACTAGTTTGATATCACAGTATAAGAGCCACGTGCAGTCCTCCTCTCACCAGTATTTCTGTAACAAAGCAGACTCCAGAAGAAATGGTTATTAGGTACCCCATTCAGCCTGTACCCAACAACCCATGCTTACCAAATAATTAGTTCTGCTGCGAAATGAGACTGTTATAGTGGACCTAAACCACTGCCATCCAGTTCTTAAAGCCAAATTACGGCCCCAAGAATCCAATCACACCACACTGCAACCTGCTGGTAGAGCCATGCGAATGAGCTGGGCACTTAAAAATCAGAGTCTGGTTCTGCCACCCTAGAACAGTCACTCATCCGAAACAAGGCACAAATCAAAGTATGTAGGGTGGGGTCCTGGACTGGAGGGACTCAAGGAAAGAAAATTAGCAGGTAAGGTCTAATTTCACATTCCTCATAGCCCTAGTTCAGTCCAGATGTGTGGGACATACCAAAACAATATTTAGCAATGGGGGGGGGGGGGGAACAGACAAGCCAGTCTGCATCATTTGTGCCTCAACATACACAATTCTCCATGCCTGAGATTGTCAATACTCAAAAAAAAAAAAAAAAAGTGGAGAAAATAGGGCACAGCACATACTGGAGGTCCTGAAGTAGCAAAGAAGGGCCCAGAGCTAAATTCTGACTCAGACAAAACCTGATCCCTGGTGTAAAGAATCCTTAGCCCTGCCAGAACTGGCCAGCCTTCTTTAGTGCACCGCAAAGACACCTTGGAAACTGGCTCATCCTGAGCAACTCAGCAAACCACACCAAGAGAAGATCCAACTATGGCAGTCCTTTGTGCTCTGAAAGTACCAACCAAGGGAAAATGCGTATCCAACCTGAACAGCACCAGAAAACCCAGGACCCATTGTCAACATACAAGAATACTGGTAAGGACAGACCGATACAGATATGGAAAGATTACCTAATACCAACCTAAGGAATACCAAAATACAACCAAAAAGATCTTACACATCAATTGGGAAGCCCTCAACTGGGAAGCCCTCACACTTCCACTGGAATATTTCTGTACATGGTTTAACGGACCCTTATGACTGCCTAGCAAATCACTGCCAACCCCCATGAAGGAGTACTGAGAGGGCCAGTGGACGCCAAAAGCCAGTCTATTCCAGCAAGAGGGACAAGTATTACCTCTTGTATCTCACCTCCAAAAGAGGACAGCACTGGCTCCTAACTTTTAATGAAAGCTGCACCAGCATCACCATCAAAAGCCACTTGCTCCATCGCCAAAACGCTCAGATGGACCAACATCCAAGGGATGAAGAACCAGATTCTTCAGCTATACTAACAAAAGTCTCCTTCTTTGACCTAAGCCAATGAGAAAGAAAGTTTGCACCCAAAGAGCAGCTAAGACTTGAGAAAAGAAGACTTGCCCTCACAGGGCCCAGACCTAATGAAGTCCAAACTAGCAGATAATAAAGGAAGCTGTGCACTGCCCCAGGCATCTACAACTCAGATGACGGATTGCATGACCAGTCTGTAACCCCATACACATGGCCCCAGATGACCTCCAACCTCTGCCTAACCAAGCCTCCAAGGAATACCCAAGCACCAGCCTGGCATTTAAATATACCCTCCAGGACTTCCTGAAGACATTCTATGTTTCTGAAGCACAAGCCTAGAAGATCCTGCCTCTCTAAGGAGACCTCCCCTCCCTCCCTCCCTCCCTCAAACAACCAACCAGTTTGACATTAATAACTCCTTTGAACTAGCACTAGCTTGAAGAGCTCCCCAGAATTCAACCCACAGGCATCTGCCTTAGGGATTCAACTGTCAGTCCCCACCCTGCTATTCTCAGTAGCTGAAATATCCCAAACCTAACCAAGCTTTCTTCTCACAGCACTCTGGTGAAATTACTCTAAAGAAAAAAAGGGCCACAGCTCTCCACAGGCATTCTCTTGATTTCAACATAGCCCAAAGTGACTCTGTAAGCAAAGAGCCTTTGCAGGGACATCTGATGTACACAAAGCACACTGAAATTTTCAATAGTTGCCCACAACCTCAAGGGTCAAAAACTTGTTCAGCCTCTGCCACTTCAAAGAATGGACTGGCCAGAGCACCAAAAACCACCAAGCCAGACTTCATGTTTAAGGTGATCTGCTGCTACATCCCTGGGACACCAAACTTCCCTACGGTAACCAAACCTATGGTCCCATTATCCTAGGAACTGAAGAGCTGTCAAAGATCCTTCTTTGTCCACACTCCTCTGGCAGGGCAGCCAGCCTAGCCTTGAATGCTTACGCCAAACATATGATACGCTGTGAGCAGCAATGCCCCTACCAGAGACTGAGGCTTCAGTTATTGCAAGAACGATGCCAAATAACCCCACTATGCTGCTCTGAAAGCTTACGTAAACCAACAGTTGAGCAAAGCATCTCCCAGATGTTTCAGACCCCTACAAAAGCAGTAAGGATGCAATGTAGTGCAACAGAAAAACAGAATTTCATGACGAACTTGCTAAATCTGAAATTCATTTTTCCTTCCCAGTTTCATCATAGGCCAAATTGGTCTCAAATGAGTGACCTTTGGGTTGGAAAGCAAGCATCTTGCAGATAAGCCACACATCTCAATTCCCACTATAAAAAGAGGCTAGTCCTCCATCCTTCTGAAAGAGACTCCTCCCCCTCCCCCCAGGGACCCTCTATCACCCAAAGGATCTGCCAAAGGGCACAAAGCATCCACTAAAACGACACACACTCTACTATTCAACTGCAGGGGGGAGGGGGAGGGAAGGGACCCTGAAGAGCACCCCCCCATTGGCCCATGTTGCAATCTCATATCCCCACAAGCAACAAAAATAATCCAAACCTCTGGGTGTTCCAATAACAAGTGAGCTCACCAGAGCATATTTGAGGCCTTATAGTCCTTCCCGATGGAGTGGTGAGCTGCTGTATTTCTGCTTGATGTGTTACAGCAAACACCACATCAAAGCAGAGGCCCAACCAGCATATGAATGGTCTGCTGTAAAAGAAAAAAATGGTAGCATTTCCCACTCAAACAGTCTCCAACTCCTGGTCTCCACAGCACCTAGTACTGACCTCGCAGCTGCGGCCATGGCTACACACTTCTCCCAGAGCTGGGCAGAAACTGTAACCTCTGCGACCAATCACTGCTTTCACCACAGCCACAGGTAAACACAGCAATGGGAAAGGCTTTCAGCCCCACTGGTCACACTAAGCTAAGCAAAATAAGCCATGTGGGAGCCATTACACCAGTCAATATCTCCTATGCCCTCCGAGAACCACTACTCTGCTCTGAACTCTTGCATCAATCAAGACCCCAGGAGCACCAGCTTTGTTTTTTGTTTTGTAGAACTTAAAACTGAAAGTGCTCTTGTCCAAACAGCTACTCATTTGGCTCTCTGAAAAATTGGAAAAGAGGCTAGGATGGACTGCAGCTGAACTACACCAATATGTAAAGGTGGTCAAGTCAAGGGGCCACTGGGAAGGGGGGCAGGACCCCACACCACCAGGCTTTGCACCCTTTTTCTCTCTTCCCGAGGGAGAGTACGTAGGTGAAGGATAGAGAGAGCAACTCACTACCACCAGGTTCTGCACCCCAGGGCATTCTAGATGGCCATCACCATCTTATGCCATTTCAAGCAGTCTTATAAACATCTCTCCAATTCAATTCAGACTGTACAGGTTTAGAAAACCTCTCTGCTGGAGATAGCATTGTTACTCACCTGTAACAGGTGATCTCCGGGAACAGCAGGAATTAAGTCTTCACATATGGATATAGTCAGTACTGACGGAGCCTGTGCAGGAACGCTCCCCAGCGGCCAATAGGAAAGCTTTTGGGAGCATCCCACAGCACAACTCCTAGGGGAGGTGGGTGGGTTGTGAAGACTTAATTCCTGCTGTTCCATGAGCTCACCTGTTACAGGTGAGTAACAATGTTATCTTCAGGAACAAGCAGGAATGTAGTCTTCACAAATAGGGACTCCCCAGCTGAGAGATGCCAGGGAGATGACTCCAGGAAGCTGCAAACGCATGGTGAGATGGGTCATGCTTCCTCCCATGGATCTCTGGCATACAAACCTGGGACTGCGGGTAGGAGTTGTACTAAGTCTGAAAGAGATGCTGGAGAACAGCCTGGCCAAACGAGGCATCCCAACGAGAGTCCTTGTCTAAGCAGTTGTGGGCTGTGAAGGTGTGTAACGAAGCCCAAGTGGCTGCTCTACAGTTGTCATCAATGGACACAGAATGAAGATCAGCCATAGAGGCTGCCACTGCTCTCACATTGTGAGCTGTGACATGGCCTTCGAGAGAAAGTCCCTTGCTCTCATAAGCAAAGGATATGCAATTTGCAATCCACCTAGAGAGAGTTCTTTTGGAAACTGGAAGTCCCAAAAGACTAGAATCAAAAGCAACAAAAAGCTGAGATTTTCTGTGTTGCTTAGTTCTTTGAAGGTAAAAAGCCAAGGCTCTTTTACAATCTAAAGTATGAAGGTTCATTTCTGCATTAGAGGCATGATGCCTAGGAAAGAATACAGGAAGGTAAACTGCTTGGTTTAAATGAAAAAGGCAAGACCACCTTTGGCATAAAGTGAGGATGAGTCCTAAGAACTACCTTATCATAGTGAAATCTTGTATAAGGAGGATCCGCCACTAAGGCCTGTAACTCACTGATGCATCTTGCAGAAGTAAGAGCAACTAGGAAGATGACCTTCCAGGAAAAAAAAAAAAAAAAAAAACACTTTAGAGCTGTAGTGGCTAAAGGCTCAAAGGGCAGTTTCATGAGCTGGCCGAGAACAAGATTCAGATCCCATGCCACCGGTGTTGGCTTAATGGGAGGTTTTGTTAAGAGTAGACCTCTCATAAATCTTGCTACGAGGGGATGAGAGGAAATAGGTTGTCCATCCAAAGGTTCATTTTAAACGTAGGACAGACAAAAAAGCTACAATAAAAAGAAAATCTGTTTCCAAATATGATCCCCCACCCTCTTCCCTAAGGAAATTCCATGTAAAAAGGGGAACAAAATGGCAGTGGGGGTGTACTGTCTTCTTGGACAGAAACAATAGATGACGAAATGCTTAAAGAAAGTAGGGAAGCTGACAAAAGTTACAACGCAATAATAATGGGCAATTTCAATTACCCCGGTATCGACTGGGTCAACGTCGCATCAGAACATACTATGGAGGTAAGGTTTCTAATTGGAAATACAACGGCAGAAAAAGACCATATGGCCTGTGTTTCTAAATAAATGACTGCTTCATGGAGCAGTTTGTTCAGAAAAAGAAAAAATGGGAAGCAATTTTAGACCTAATTCTTAGTGGAATGCAGGATCCTGTGTGAGAGGTAACTGTTTGGGTCAATTGGCAAGAGTGATCATAACAAGCTCATTTGATTTAATAAATGGCGGGAGGACAGCAAGGAAATGCACTGCAATAAACACTTACCTTTCAAAACGGAGACTATAATAGAATGAGGAAAATGATTAAGAAAAACTAAAAGGAGCAGCTGCAAAGGTTAAAAGCTTAAACCAAGTCTGGGTGCTTAGACCAAAAATATTCCATGCTTTAAGAAATGTGAAAGGAAGGCCAAATGACTGCCGGCATGGTTTTAAAGGGGAGATCAGAAAGATGCTTTTTTTGGCTAAACAATCTTTCAGAAAACGGGAAAAAGGAGCCAAATGATGAAAACAGGAAATGCCACAAGTACTGCCTAATTAGATACAAAGCATTGATAAAGCAGGCAAATGGAAAGTTTCCTTCCATGGCAAGTTACTTTGCTATAAATGTATTTGAAAGTTTTTGCAAACATGTGCAAGTCAGTTGGACCATTAGATGGTAGAGAGGACAAAAAAAGTAAGGAAGGACAAGGCCATAGTGTAGAAATCAAATTAATTCTTTGCTTTGGTCTTTGCTGAAGACAACATAGGGAAGTTAACTATGCCAAAAATGATAAGGTGATGCATTGGAGGAACAAGATATAATATGGCAATCTGATAAACTAAAGAGTAGCAAGTCACCTGGTATATATCCAAGGGTGCAGAAAAAATTCAAAAATGAGATTACTAATAGGTTTGCAATCTGTGAACTATCAATAAATCATCTGTAGTACCTGAAGATTGGAGAGTGGCCAGCCTAACACCAATTTTTACAGAGAGTTCCAGAAGTGATCTGGGAAACTGACTGCCCTAACCGGGCCAGCCCAACCACTAGGCAAACTAGGCAGTCACCTAGGGCAGCAACTTACAGAGGGCAGCAAAAGCAGGACATTCAAAGCTAAATAATAGATTTTGACAGAGAGAGGGGGTATAAAGCTTGAGGTTGCCAAGGGCACCAACACTAGGATGTACCAGGCAAAACAGTAGAAACCATTATAAAGGACAAAGTTATTGAATAGGTAGTCATGGTTTAATGGGACAAAGCCAACATGGATTTAGCTAAGGAAAGTCTTCTCTCACTAAATAGTTATTTTTTTTGAAGATGTGAATAAAAAGGTAGATAAAGGTAAGCCAGTTGATCTGAATTTTCAGAAAGCCTTTTGACAAGGCCCCTCATGAGACACTCCTGAGGAAATTAAAACATCATGGGATAGAAGGCAGTGTACTACTGAGGATTGGGAACCTGTTAAAAGATTGAAAACAGAAAGCAGGGCTAAATGGCCGATTTTCTCAATGGAGAAAGATGAATAGTAGAGTATCCCAAGAATCTATGCTAGGCCCACTGCTTTTTAACAAATGACCTGGAAATGGGAACAAGTGAGATGATCAAATTTGCAGATGAAACAAAATTATTCAAATCATTAAAACACAAGAGGATTGTGAGAAATTGTGAAACTGTGCACATGCAAATGGCAGATGAAATTTAATGTGAACAAGTGCAAAGTTAACCACTTAGGGAAGAACAACCCAAACTATGGTTACAGGATGCAAGGTTCCACACTAGTATTCACCACATAGGAAAAGGATTTGGGTGTCATCATGGATAACATGTTGAAACCTCTGCCCAGTGTTCATCAGGGGCCAAGAAAGCAAATAGAATGCTAGGCATCATAAGGAAGGGAATGGAAAACAAAACCAAGGATATTATAATAATGCCACTGTATTGCTCCATGGTGCAACCACACCTCGAATGTTGTGTGCAATTCTGGTTGCTGTATCTTAAAAATGATATAACATAATTAGAAAAAGGTATAGAGAAGAGCCAACAAAATAAGGGGGATGAAAGGATACTCTTATGAAGGGCAAGCTTAAAAGTTTAGGGCTCCGACACTTTGGAAGATTGAGAGGGCTGGGGGGAGTGGTTATTCTAAGATGGCGACAGCGAGTTTCTGATCCAGAATGCCGAAGCGGAAGGGCAAGCCCAGGACTTTCCTTGCAGAGTCGGAGCTTGCGGTGAAGGGCCCTATGGATCGTTTTGTTCAACTTACCGACAACCAGCAAAGGGAGGTTTGAGCAGGCTTGGCAGTGTCAGCGGAGGAGGTTATGGCGTCTGCTGCCCTAGAACTGTCTCTCTCCCCCAAAGAATGCACTCCTCCTGTTCCAACTGGTGTTTCGAGTCTTCCTTGGGCATCTGGCTCATGTCTTCTGCCCGATGAGGCAGGGGCTGCGGAGTCTGTGCGGGGAGCGCCTGAGGTTTCTCTTGAAAGTCAACTGCTGGGTTCGGCGGTTAGAACCTCAGGAGGAGAGGACCGGATTGAGGCTGGTGCTGGGAGCCTTGAAGTGGTTGCGCATTCCTCTGGAGAAGTTGACCCCGTATTGCCTTTGGTCTTCAGTTTATCTCGCCCTCCTGTCGTTACCCTGGAAAGCATCTGGGAGGCGATTACTCAACTTTCGACTGTGGTGAATCAGCAGCTTGCTGTATCCTCTGTGAATATTACCTCCGTTGAAGAGAAGGTGTTCTCTTTGGCTAATGAGGTTTGGGTAGCTAGTACCAGAATGTATTCTTTGGATCAGAAACTTTCACAAGTTTCTGACTTGACTTTCTCTTTAATGAAAGACAATATTGCTTTAAAAATGAAGTCAGAGACTTTGGAAAATGCCACCCAGGCAGCTAATGTGCATTTATTAAATTTCCCTGTAATTCCACGGGTAGCTCCTTTGGATTTGTTTAAGAGATATCTGCAAGATTCTTTGTCTGTACCCTCAGAACTGATTCCACCAATTGTGAAAGCTTATTATATTCCTACTTGGAAGAAAGAAGGGAATGTGGTTATGGGTCAGTTAGAATTGGATTCCCTTGATGTCTCTACTTTACTTCAGTCCCCTAAAGTAGATGAAATATCTGTTTCTACGTTGCTAGTTACGTTTGCTATTTCCTCTGATAGAGAGTGGTTACTTAAACTTTTTAATAAATAAAGGGCGAGTTTGGTTTTTGGTAAGATGATATCTATCTTCCCCGATGTTTCAAGAGAAACGCAGAAGCGGCGTAAAGCCTTTTTGTTATTACGCACTGGGGTGCTTCAGATGGGAGGTCCTTTATATTAAGGTTTCCATGTAGATGTATTATACTGAATCATTCTCAGAAGTTTGTTTTTTTTCAAACTAGTGAATTATCCTTTTATCACTTCTAGTGTTGTAACATCCTCGCCCGCTTAAATTTCTGTCCTGTTCTAAATGTGTAGTGGGGTCGTCGGCTCCTGAAGCTACCTTATTGCCTATAAAAATTTCCTTTGTGGTATTGGGGGTTCTCCTTCCCCCAATTGTATTCTTATTTACCCACCCCCTTGATTGTGGATTAACGATGTAATTGTATTTGATAATGAATTTTTGTTAGTTTTCTTTTAATTATTTTCCTACAAATTGCATCATTTCTGTACAAGTTTTTTTGCTTGTTATATTTGTAAAATGATAAATATAAAATTTAAAAAAAAAAAAAAAGTTTAGGGCTCTTCAGCTTGGAAGAGAGACAGCCGAGGGAAGATATGACAGAGGTCTATAAAATAATGAGGGGAGTGTACCAGGTAAACATAGCAGTTACCTACTTCTTCAAGAACTAGAAAGACTAGGGGGGACACAATGAAGCTACAATGTATCACATTAACTAAGCAAAGAAAATATTTTTTTCCCTTAACGCACAATCAAACTCTGGAATTCATTATCAGAGAATATAGTAAAAGCTGTTAGTGTAGCTGGGTTTAAAAGAGGTTTGAACAAGTTCCTGGAGGAAAAGTCCATTACCATTTTTAAAGTGGACTGGCAAAATCCACTGCTTACCCCTGGAATAAGCAACATGGAATCTAACTTTTGGGAACTTGACAGGTACTCGTGACCTAGATTGGCCACTGTTGGAAACAAGATACTGGGCTTGGTGGACCTTTAGTCTGACCCAGTGTGGTGTCTCATATTCTTATGTGCGGTGCCAGGCAAACCACTCTAACACCTATCCAAGCAAGCCACCATGGTGATAGTCTTCTTCTTCAATCCTTAGCTGGCATTTGGGGAGCAAGTCATCTTCTCAAACAATATGCTGCTGTAGGTGCCACTGGATTCCATGCGTTCACAATACGCTACCAATATTTCTGGCCTTATCGCTGGTTCCTTAGTTCTTCCTCAATATGTTTGAGCCACGTTTTCTTTGGTGCTGTTCATTGAACCCTCCAATGGACAGTTTGCTCTCATCAGAGAAGTTTGTATGGCAACGGCTGGTGTTCATTCTGCAAACATGGCCAAACCATCACAGTCTGTTTTTGGATTTGCTCTTTGAATGAAGGCTGATGGTCACACCTTATCAGAATTGTCTCGTTTCGATGGCGAGTCTGAAGAGAGAATCAAAATCTGTCTCAGGCATTATATTTGAAAGACCTCGCACTTGCTCATGACAGCTTTTAGCAGAGTCCATGTTTTCTATCCGTATAGGAGAATTGGCAAGATCAGTGTTTGGAAGAAGGCCAATATCTCCACCAAAACCAAAATTCACCTTTTCCGGAGGCACCATTTGAGTGAGGTGAACGCTACTGTTGCCTGACCAATCCTGCTGTGGACATCGGTGGTGGATGCCACTTTCTCCTGCACCAGTGATTCCAGGTATTTGAATTCTGGGATCCGCTCAATTTGGATTCCATCAAGGTGAACATTAGCCCGTGATCCACCCGTAGTCATAAATTTGGTCTTGTCTACATTGGGTGATGTGGTAAAGGATGTCGGTGGCCTCTGCTTCATGTCAGCAAATATGGCATTGTCATCTGCAAATAGCAAGTCAGTCAGGAAGTTGTTCACATCGTTCTGGACCCTACATCTGTTCAAATGTTTTCCTCATAATGGTATCGATCACAATATTGAAAAGCAGGGGTGAGGCGACATCTCCCTGGCAGACTCCAGTTTGAATAGGAAATTCCTTAGATAGTTCATTTCGGAGTCACCTACTGCTGGTTGAGCCATTGTATGATGCTTGGAAAAGTTGGATGATCTTCAGCAGCATGCGCTCATTCTCCAATGCCCTCCACAGGGCAGGCCAGTGAACACAGTCAAATGCAGATTTGAAGTCAATGAAGGCTATGGTTCACTTTCCACACCTGATCCTTTCCTCCACCAGTTGACCAATAGTGAATATTTGTTTGATGCTGGTGAGAAATGGACTACTGGTCAAAATAAAAATCAGATTTATGACATTGAACTGGAAATTCACATCACCACATGGAATGTGCAAACTGGACACCATATCGGACAAAAGGAAATCACCACAGAATTGTTGAAGTGCAAAATCTCGATCGCCACAGTATCCAAACTACGTCTTACTGGATCGGGAACACTGATCATCTAACTGACGACTGATGAAACAATGACACTATTCTACTTTGGTGGTTAACAAGAAGCTGGAGTCTGCTTAATCATGATCAGAGGGGCTGCCAGAAGTGTAACTGCCTTCCAACCAGTATCAAATCTGGCAGTTCTTACTATCAACGGCACAGTCAAGTTCCATATTCTGTGCACTTATGCTCCAACCGGAGACCAACCTAGATCTAGCCAAGGACGACTTCTACTACCAGCTCCAACTCATGCTGAATTTGATCCTGCAGACAGAGTTGATCATCCTAGCAGGAGATTTCAATGCTCACATCAGGGATGACAGGAGCGAATGGGAAGAAACACTGGACAGTTTTGGCCATGGCGAGATCAATGACAGACTGCACCTGCTGTCCTTTGCTGCATCGAACAACCTGGTAGTGGGAAACAGTCACTTTCAGCACCCTTGCAAACACCAGTTATATGGCACAACCCATCTGGCAAAGATTCGGCCATCCTGGACTACACCCTGATCAGCTCCAGATTCCAATTGTCACTCAAAGATGTCCATACAATAAGGGGGCCTGATTTATGGATCCAACCACTACCTCGTCCATGCCAAGATATATCTGCGATTACAACATGCAAAGTGCAAGGCACCTCCACCAGCCAAACCGAACTGGGCATGTCTGAAGGATCTGGCATGCCTACAAGAATTCTAAATTGCCCTATCCAACAAAAATAGTAGTACATGAACAATCAGATGATGTTGATGCAGAAAAAAAGCAGATAAAGTCCATTCTGGAATGAGCTGCTCTCTTCTGTGTCCACTCATCTGACGTCAGACACAGCCATGGATTTCAGACGAGTGCTTGGATCTGGTAGATAAACAAATGATTCAAACACGTCGACTTTGAATAGTACTGGCGACTTAACAAAGAGGTCAGACAGAAGATGAAGGCAGAACAAAAAGCTTATTGGAATGGTGTCGCAGCCAACCTGGAAGCAGCAGCAAACCCTCAGGAGACCGAGTGGTAAAATCAAGTCAACCAATGACATCATCAAGAAAGCGGATGGCACTTTCATGAGCTCCCCTGGTGAACACCTGCAATGGTAGAAAGAATTCTTCCAACAACTATGCAACCACGATCTGCCCCAAAGAACACCATCAGAATCACTACCCATTCACCTGCTGGAGAATCCATTCCTTGACGGTGAGCCAAGTGAAGAATGCAATAAGAAAACTGAAGAACAGAAAGGCGTCCAGAGTGGACCAAATCACTGCCAAAACTATCAAAGCTGGGTTAGACATCCTGCTGCAAAGGCTTCATGTCCTCCTAACACTCACCTGGCAAATGGAATGAGTTCCATCAGCATGGAAGAAAGCCATCATCATGCCAATGCTGAAGAAAGGTGATAGCTGGGAATGAAATAACTACATCAGCCTCTTTTCAATCATTGGCAAGGTGTTCATGAAGATCATACATTCAAGGCTGCAAAAACATTATGAACAGACGAACTGAGCAGGATTTAAGCCATCATGGTGGTCATGGAGTGATGTTTGTCACTGCTGTAAGAAAGTAAAGGGCGAGCAGCATCAATGTTGGAGACATGGTGCATCAAGCAAACTAATACCCTGGATGACCAGCCCCACAGTTGAGTGAGGAGCACTGCCAACTGCTTAGGCTTTTGACTGTGTAAGCCATGAGAAACTCTGGGCCACATTAAGCAGCATGGGTATACCAGAACACCTGATCGTTCTCTTGTACAATCTGTACATTGATCAAGAAGCAACAGTTCAAATGGAACAAGGAGAAACAGAATGGTTTAAAATCAGCAAAGGTGTACGGATAAGGCTGCATACTTTCTCCCTACCCATTTAATTTATATGCAGAACAAATCATCAGAAGCAGGACTGCATGAAGACCAGAGGTGTGAAGATTGGTGGAAGACTCAACAGCCTTCGCTATGCAGATACCATTACTGGCTGAAAGTGAAAATGATATGAAACATTTGCTTCTCACGATCAAGGAACAGTCTTAAAGTGGGCCTGCATCTTACTATAAAGATGACAAAGATCATGACAACTGGCAAAATCAATAAGTTAATTGTTGATGGAGAAGAAATTGAAATAGTGGACAACTTTAACCTACTTGGATCAACTATCAATAAAGAACAAGCAGTCAAGAAATAAGACGCATTGCTCTTGGCAGAATGGCTGTAAAGGACCTAGACAAGATTCTGAAGAGCAGAGATGTCTCTCTCCATACAAAGATTCGAAAGTTGGACAGTGAAGAAGATACAGGAAGAAAATGGATACCTTTGAATTATGGTGCTGGCGGCGAATACTGCGTATACCATGGACTGCCCAAAAAACAAACCAGTCCATACTAGAGGAGATCAAACCTAAGTTTTCTTTAGAAGTTCAGATGACAAAACTTTGGCTACATCATGCGAAGAGAGATCATTAGAGAAAGACATCATGCTTGGCAAGATAGGTCAGTGCAAAAGAGGAAGGACAGCAATGAGATGGATCGATACAGTAACAAGCAGCTAGGGGTGAGCCGCCTGACTGAAGACTGAACACAATTTAGGACAACTATCCAGAGGGTCACCATGAGTCGATACTGACTTGATGGCATTCAACATCATTGCATGTATACTACAGAAGAGGAAAAAAAAAAAAGACTGTCCAACCAGCAGATATGTAATTTCTAAATATCTGAACAACATTCTTTGCATATCCACCTGATGCAGAGAAATCAGTCTGAAAATCCTTCTCTGAAAAGGAGGGCAGTACAACAGTCTGTTTAAGATCAAAGACAGTACTTTTGGGAGAAAGATGGCAAGCAGTCACAATGGCCAAGAAAGGCTCCCTGTAGGACAAGGCCTGCAGTTCTGAAAACCATCTGGCAGACACTATAGTCAACAGGAAAACCACTATGAAGGGTCAAATACTTGAGTAAGGCCTTACGAATGGGTTCAGGAGAAAGTCCTTTCAGAGCCTTCACTAGCAGAGAGAGACTCTTGAGGAACAACCGAACACACTTCCCTCCCTTAAGGAAACAAGAGACATCAGGGTGCGCTACCAGCAAATCCCTTGAATGAGACCACTGCAGCATGCCAGAGCTACCACTTAAACAGAGAATTCAGGGCCAAGCCCTGGTCCAGACCGGATGGCAAGAAGGACACTACACCCAAGTCTGCCTTCCTTGCCTGTATGGGCAGAGAGAAACATCACCTCTCCAAAACCCTGCAGAATTTCACAAAAGGATGCAGAGGTCCTCTGAGCCTTAAGTAGGGTGTCCACTATCACCCAAGTATCCCTTCTCAAACAGCCTACATCTCTGAAGGGCCAGGCCATAAGCAAGAAGGTAACTGGTTCCTCTGACTCTAGGGCCCTTGGCACAGAAGGCCTTTTTTGAGGCAGCAAGAAGGGGGAATCCTGCCAACAGATTCAAGATGTCCACATACAAAGGCCCACAGGGCCAATTGAAAGCCACGAGAATTGTCACCAGGCCCATATGAGCCTAAATTTCGTACAGAATATGGCTCAAGTCACAGAGACACAAGACATACAGAAGTCAATCTTGGGATCACTACTGAAGCAGGACATCCAAGTACACTGCCTGCAGATATTTGTCAAAGTGAAGAAATTTTTTACACAGGTATCTCGTGATCAACAAATCGAATACTGGAAAGCCCCATATCTAGACTATAAGGCTGAACACACGAGGGCTTAACTTGCACTCACTGAAATCCACAACCTACACATTGTCTACACCCACGATTTGTGGGGCTGACTGGGTGATCAGATGCTCCTCTGCCCTATGACAGCTTTGTCAATTTGAGAGCCACTCTGACACTGCAAGTTCCACCTTGCTTGTTGACACATGCCACTGCTGTGGCATTCTCTGCTTTGCCCATTTAAGGGGAAAGCACAGGTACTTACCTGTAACAGGTGATCTCTGGGAACAGCAGGAATTAGTCCTCACATATGGGTAAGTCGGAACCGACGGAGCCCGCGCGGGAAAGCTCCCCAGCTTTTCAGATGAAAAGCTTTTGGGGCTTCCCACAGCGCATGCGCGCTGCCTTCCCGCCTTCCTTACCAGCTCTCTTCAGTTCAAGTTTATAGCTGAGACAATAGAGAGAGGAAAGGAAGGTAGATAGATAGAAGATACAACTCCTAGGGGAGGTGGGTGGGTTGTGAGGACTAATTCCTGCTGTTCCCAGAGATCACCTGTTACAGGTAAGTAACTGTGCTATCTCCAGGAACAAGCAGGAATAAGTCCTCACATATGGGGACTCCCTAGCTAAGATGCCTGGGAGATCCCCCTCCAAGGGTAAACCATCTTCGTATGGATCTCAGGCATCCATTCAGGGAAGGTGGGCAGGAGTTGCTTAAGTATGGAACAGGTGTTTGAGGACAGCCTGACCAAACAAGGCATCCCGGCGGGAGTCCTTGTCCAAACAGTAATGGGCTGTGAAGGTATGAACCGAGGCCCAAGTGGCTGCTCGACAGATCTGATCTATGGATACAGAGTGAAGATGAGCCATAGAAGTAGCCATGGCTCTCACATTGTGAGCTGTGACATGGCCTTCCAGAGAAATGTTCTTACTCTGGTAAGCAAAAGAAATACACTGAGCAATCCAATTGGAAAGTGTACGTTTGGAGACTGGAAGTCCCAAATGAGAAGGATCAAAAGCCACAAAAAGTTGGGAAGACTTTCGATGTGGCTGAGTCCTGTTGAGGTAAAAGGCGAGAGCTCTTTTACAGTCAAGAGTATGAAGGTTCCCCTCTGCACTGGATGCATGAGGAGCCGGGAAAAAAACAGGTAGATATACCTCTTGATTAAGATGAAAAGGCGAGACCACTTTGGGCATAAAGTGGGGATTCGTCCTAAGGACCACCTTATCATGATGAAATCTGGTATAAGGTGGATTAGCCACCAAAGCCTGCAGTTCACTGATGCGGCGAGCCGAAGTGACTGCAATAAGGAAAAGAACCTTCCAGGAAAGAAATTTCAAGGAGGTAGAGTCCAAAGGCTCAAAAGGTGGTTTCATAAGCTGACCTAGAACTAGGTTCAAATCCCATGCTACCGGCGGAGGTCGGATGAGAGGTTTAGTTAGGGTCAGGCCTCTCATGAACCTTGCAACGAGAGGATGAGAGGAGACAGGTTGTCCATTTATAGGTTTTAAGGATGCTGCAATAGCACTTAAATGGACTCGTACTGAATTCGTCTTGAGGCCTGCATTGGAAAAATGCAGGAGATAGTCTAGTAGAGAATTCAAAGGAAGTGCCAGAGGGTCAAGACCCTGTTGAGCACACCAAATGGAAAAACGTTTCCATTTGAAAGCATAGGAACGCCTGGTAGAGGGTTTCCTAGAGGCATGAAGGATATCTTTCACTGGCTGAGAAAGATTAAACTCATGAAGGCTTAAGCCTTCAGTAACCAAGCTCGGAGATGTAGGGACTTGGGGTTTGGGTGCCACAAAGTCCCTTTCTCCTGAGACAGAAGGTCTGGCGCAGCTCCCAGGTCCAGGGAGGAGCCCTGGGAGAGCTGTAGAAGTAGAGGGAACCACACTTGGTGTGGCCAGCGTGGAGCTATAAGGATCATTGACCCATGATCCCTCTGAAGTTTGAACAGAGTCTTGGGAATCAAAGGAATGGGTGGAAAAGCATAGAGGAATTCCTGACCCCAATGCAGGAGAAAGGCGTCGTTGGCCTGAGCTCCCTGACACGGAGTCCTGGAACAGAACCGGGGAAGTTTGGCATTCCACGGACTTGCAAAGAGGTCTATGTCCGGGGTCCCCCATTCCTGGAAGATTCTGTGTATCTGGTCCATATGCAGGGACCACTCGTGTGGAAGCAGAACTCGACTGAGTCTGTCTGCCCGAGAGTTTTGAACTCCTGGAAGATACACTGCCAGAAGATGAATTTGATGCTCTCTGGCGAAAGCCCATAATCTGAGAGCTTCGTTGCAAAGCAACAGAGAGCCCGTCCCTCCTTGCTTGTTGACATAGAACATGGCCACCTGATTGTCTGTCTGAACTAGGACAGTCAGGTTGGCAAGGAGGGTATGGAAGACTGTGAGGGCAAGGAAGATTGCTCGCAGTTCCAGAAGGTTGATATGAAGGGTGGTCTCTTGGGGAGACCAGGTTCCCTGAGTGGAGAGATGTTGAAGATGAGCTCCCCACCCTGTTTGGGAGGCATCTGTTGTGAGGGTTGCTTGGGGCAACGAAGGTTGGAAGGGGGTCCCCAACAACAGATTTTTGGAGGATGTCCAGCACTGGAGAGACCAAAACAGACGTTTTGAGGTGAGTACCTGGTCTGACAGCAGTCCCGATGCTTGAGACCACTGGGTGGCCAATGTCCATTGAGCTGCTCTCATATGGAGACGAGCATAGGGCACCACATGAACCGTGGAGGCCATGTGGCCCAGAAGTTGCAGCATTTCTCTGGCTGACAAGTGACTTCTGGACTGAGCCTGGGAGGCCAAGCTTATTAGCCGTTGGCCTCGGACCAGAGGAAGGGAGGCCCTTGCAGTGATGGAATCCAGATAAGCCCCTATGAATTCCAGGGACTGAGTAGGGATGAGTTGGGACTTGGGAATGTTTACCACAAGTCCCAGATATTGAAGAATACGCCTTGTGCGGTCCAAAGAAATCTGGACTTCTGACTGAGATGGAGCTCGGATGAGCCAGTCATCCAGATATGGGAACACGAAGATTCCCATGCCTCTTAGAAATGCGGCTACGACTGCCATGCATTTTGTGAATACTCTTGGAGCAGAGGCGAGACCGAAGGGAAGTACTCTGTATTGGAAATGTTTTCCCTGGAACAGAAATCGAAGATATTTTCTGTGGGATGGATGGATGAGTATACGAGTGTACGCATCCTTGAGATCTAGAGAACAAAGCCAATCCTGACTCTGAAGGTATGGAAGGAGAATGCTCAGAGAGAGCATTTTGAATTTCTCCTTGAATAGAAACTTGTTCAATTCTCTCAGATCTAGGATAGGTCTGAAGCCCCCTGTCTTCTTTGTTATGAGAAAATAAGGGGAGTAGAACCCTAACCCCTGTTGAGGAAGAGGAACCTCCTCTATTGCCCCTTGGGCAAGGAGAGAGGAGACTTCCTGACCCAACAGGGTCAGAAGAGATGGGGGAGAACTGAATTGCCTCACCATGGTATGGGGAGGAAGGCTGGAGAAATGAAGTTTGTAGCCCTCTCTGATGATAGAGAGGGTCCATTGCTCTGATGTTATTTGCTCCCATCTGGGAGCAAAGTGAGCTAACCTTCCCGGTATGGTGAGAGGCTCTGGTTGTTCCAGAGCCACAAATGGTAAGTTCTCTAGGGGCAAGTCAAAACCCCTGAGGGGGTTGAGCCTGCTGGGGTGTAGCAGACACTGCAGACTTTGACTTTACTTGCTTAGATTGCTGACGTTTAGCAGCAAAGCGAGGCTGAGAAGATTGTTGGCCAGTATTTGTGGAAAATCTGGCCTTCTTGTAGTACGGCCTTTTAAAAGGTTTCTTTTTGGCAGGAGTAGAAGTAGACTTAGAAAGTCTATCTAGAGTGGCATTTTCTGCGTCCATTTGAGCAGCTTTAATTTGCCAGTCCTCACCAAATAAGTTCTCTCCTGTACAGGGCAGATTCCTTAAGCCATCCATGACCCAGGGTTCTAGGTCAGAAGCCTGGAGCCAAGCAAGACGTCGGGCTGCAATAGCGATTCCCGAAGCCCTGCCAGCAACCTCAAAGGAATCAAAGGCTGCCCTGTTGGAAAACTTGGAGACCTCTGAAAGTTGTGTCACCAGAGTAGTGAAGTCCTCCTTTTTATCCTCAGGGATAAAGGGGGCTAAATGCCGTACCTTTAGGGCAAGTTCTCTGAGAAACATGCCCATATAAAGGCTGTAAGAATTGATCCTGGCTATAAGCATACTAGCCTGAAAGATCTTTCTACCAAAAGAGTCGAGGGTCTTACATTCTCGCCCTGGATGGGTAGAGGAATGCCTTTTAGGACTCTTTATCTTCTTCATAGCAGACTTCACCACAATGGAGTGGTGAGGCAGCTGAGTCTTTTGAAACCCAGGAGAAGGAGGGACCCGGTACATGGTGTCCAACCTACGGGAATGAGGAGACAGGGTTAGAGGAGTCTCCCACAAATCCATCAAGTGTTCTTGAAGGATTTCATGGATAGGCAGAGTAACTGCCTCTTTAGGAGGTTTAGAGTATCCTAAAATATCCAATTTTTTTGATCTGGGTTCCTTTTCAGCAGATGTAGCAATAGAAAGTGCTTTAGCTACATCAACAATGAAATCCTGAAAGGATAAATCCTCTGGAGGAGACATCCTCCTCTTTAGAGAAGAGGGCTCCTCAGGAAGATCAAACTCAGCAGAGTCATCAGAGGAATTGAACTCATCAGAAGAATCTGAGTATTCTCTCTGTGCTTGCAATGCACGATACGCGTACCGATCGATATCGACATCGGGCGTATCGGGCATGGGATTGGTATCAGGCAAAAGCCTGAATCCAGCAAGCGGAACCGATCGACGCTTGGAAGTCGATGGTCTCGGTTCCGGTGTGGATACCGGAACCGGGGTCGGTACCGAGGGCGTCGCAGCCTTAATGAAAGCCAAAACGGCCTGCTGCATGGTCTGGACAGTATTGCCCATGGACGCCACTGCTGCCTGGATGTCGGTACCGGTATCGACCGGTACCCCAGAGCAGTCTAACAGGTGATCAGTCGAGGTCGTGCCATCGATGTCAACCTGTAACCCCATAGGTGATGCTTTGGAGGCCGGAGCCTCCCGCCGGGGTTTTTTGGTCTGGGCAGAATCCTCGAACTCAAGATTGAGAGCCTCTCGATCTTTTGAAAGAGATTTGCTTTTAGAGGATTTGCCCACAGAAAGTTTGGTTACCTGAGATCCATCCGGAGAGGAAGACCTGGATGACTGTGATGCTGGATTATCTGAAGCAAACAGCACATGGAACTTGTTGGCCCGGTTCTGCATACCACGTTTAGACATCTGGGAGCAGAATGGGCAGTCCGGTATGGAGTGGTCAGGTCCTAAACATTTAAGACACCATTCATGGGTGTCTGTGAGAGAAATAACAGCATTGCACTTGGTACACTTTTTAAAACCAGGAGCTGGTTTCTCCATGAGGAGAATTTGTGTAGGCCTGAAGGCCTAACAAAAGTTACCAAGCTGTGCTGAGAAAATAAAAAAAGATTTTTTTTTTTTTTTTTTTTTTTTTTTAAAAGAAAGAAAGAGACCGGCAGTACCGGTTTTGGTATGGGGAAGGCAGGTACGCGGTCAAAAGAAACAAATTAAAATAACAATTTCTTCAGCGGTGACAGGAACACGACCTGCTGGCTCCGCGGAAAAAGAGAAACTGAAGAGAGCTGGAAAGGAAGGCGGGAAGGCAGCGCGCATGCGCTGTGGGAAGCCCCAAAAGCTTTTCATCTGAAAAGCTGGGGAGCTTTCCCGCGCGGGCTCCGTCGGTTCCGACTTACCCATATGTGAGGACTTATTCCTGCTTGTTCCTGGAGATTGCCTATGGCCTGCCTGTGAGCTCCTGAACCAAACAGACTCCTGCTAGTTAGGCCACAGGCCTGCTGATGGCCTCCGAAGCCACTACTTGCCAAATGCTTGTGTGTATGAACACAGAAAGCATAGTTACTCACCTGTAACAGGTGATCTCCGGGACAGCAGGAATTTAGTCTTCACATATGGGTATCGTCAGTACCGACGGAACCCGCGGGGGAACGCTCCCCAGCGTCCAGTTAGAAAGCTTTTGGAAGCATCCCACAGCGCCTGCGTGCTGCCTTCCCGCCTTTCCCAACTGCCTCTCTCCAGTTGAGTTTAAAGCTGAGACAGAGATAGAGAGATACAACTCCTAGGGGAGGTGGGTGGGTTGTGAAGACAATTCCTGCTGTTCCCAGAGATCACCTGTTACAGGTGAGTAAGTATGCTATCTCCAGGAACAAGCAGGAATGCAGTCTTCACATACGGGGACTCCCTAGCTTTAGATGCCAAGGAGAGACCACAGAAGTTGTGTGTCCCTGTGAAAGGGCTCCACTTCCCCCCATGGATCTCTGGCATCCAACCAGGGATGGTGGGTAGGAGTTGATTAGGTATGGAACAGGTGTTGAAGAACAGCCTGACCAAACAAGGCATCCCGGCGGAAGTCCTTGTCCAAGCAGTAATGGGCTGTGAAGGTATGAACCGAGGCCCAAGTGGCTGCTCGAAAGATGTCGTCGATAGACACAGAGTACAGATGAGCCACTTGAAGCTGCCATGGCTCTCACATTGTGAGCTGTGACATGGCCCTCCAGAGGAAGATTCTTACTCTGATAGGCAAAGGATATACACTGAGCAATCCAGTTAGTGTTCTCTTGGAGACAGGAAGTCCCAAATGAGAAGGATCAAAAGCAACAAAGAGTTGAGAGGACTTTCTATGTTGCGGTGCTCTTTGCAAGTAAAAGGCTAAAGCTCTTTTACAATCCAAACTATGAAGATTCCTTTCTGCATTAGATGCATGAGGCCTTGGAAAAAAACACAGGCAGCTAGACCGTTTGGTTTAAATGAAAAGGCGAGACCACCTTTGGCATGAAGTGTGGATGAATCCTAAGGACTACCTTATCATGATGGAACCTTTTATAAGGTGGTTCAGCTACTAGTGCCTGCAATTCACTGATGCGGCTTGCTGATGTAATTGCAATGAGAAAGATTACTTTCCAAGAAAGGAATTTCAATGAGGTAGTAGCTAAGGGTTCGAAAGGTGGCTTCATGAGCTGACCAAGAACAAGGTTTAAGTCCCATGTCACCGGTGGTGGCTTAATGGGAGGCTTAGTTAGAAGAAGGCCTCTTAAATATTGCTTTAAGGGGATGGAAGGAAAGAAGCTGTCCATTTAGAGGCTTGAAAGAAGCTGCAATGGCACTCAAATCGACTCTTACTGAGTTAGTTTTAAGTCCTGCACTGGATAAATGAAGGAGATACTACAGTAATGATTCCAGAGGTATCGCAAGGGGGTTAAGACCCTTCTGCGAACACCATATGGTAAACCTTTTCCACTTGAAAGCATAAGAACGTCTTGTGGAAAGCTTCCTAGAAGCATAAAGGACATCATCTACCTGCTGAGGGAGGTTAAGATCATGGGGCCTTCAGCAACCAAGCCCTGAGATGCAGAGACACGGGATTGGGATGCCATAACATTCCGTCCTCCTGAGACAGGAGATCTGGAGCAGATCCTAACTCCAGGGAGGGAGCTTGAGAGAGATGTAGAAGCAGAGGGTACCACATTGCCGTGGACAATGTGGAGCTATGAGAATCATACGGCCTCTGTCTCCCTGAAGCTTAAACAGGGTTTTGGGAATTAGGGGAATGGGTGGAAAGGCATACAGGAAGTCTTGACCCCAATGAAGGAGGAAAGCATCCCTGGCCTGAGAGCCCTGAGCCGGAATCCTGGGACAGAACTGGGGAGGTTTGGCATTCAACAGACTTGCAAAGAGGTCTATGTCCGGGGTTCCCCAAAACCGAAAAATCTTGGCCACCTGGTCTGCATGTAGAGACCATTCGTGTGGAAGCAGAACTCGACTGAGTCTGTCTACTCAAAAGTTTTGTATGCCTGGAAGATACACTGCCAGGAGATAAATCTGATGCTCTCTGGCAAGGGCCCATAGTTGCAAAGCTTCGTTGCAAAGCGACAGAGAGCCTGTTCCCCCCTGCTTGTTCACGTAGAACATGGCTACTTGATTGTCCGTCTGAATGAAGACCGTCTTGTAGCTGAGCAGGGTGTGGAACACTTGCAGAGCAAGGGTGTGGTCTTGGGCAAGCCACTTAACCCTCCATAGCCCATGTTCTCTGTAAAATAGCTATAATGCCCTGTTCAATGTAATTTCAGTTTGTTCAATGTAAACCGCACTGATGCAGAATAGCATATATATAAGAGAATGTAAATAAAATAAATAAATAAATAAAATAAGGAAGATTGCTCTGAACTCCAAGAGATTGATATGTAGATGAGTCTCCTGTGGAATCCAAGTGCCTTGGGTGGAGGGGTCTTGCAGATGAGCTCCCCACCCCACTGGAGAAGCATCTGTTGTGAGAGTTGCCTGGGGTAAAGGTTGTTGAAATGGGGACCCCAGCAACAGGTTATGAGGGGACTGCCACCATTGGAGAGACAAAATAAGGTGATTTGTGTTTGCTATTTTGTCTGACAGGCACCCTGATGCCTGGGTCCATTGAGTGGATAGGGTCCATGGGGCTGCCCTCATATGGAGGCGAGCATAAGGAACCACATGCACCGTAGATGCCATGTGGCCTAGTAGTTGCAACATTTCTCGGGCAGCGAGATGAGGCTTTAGCACTGCTTGAGAAGCTAAATGCACCATGTGAATGCAACAGGCCTCAGGAAGATAGGCCCTTGCTTTTCTGATATCCAGCAAAGCTCCTATGAACTCTAGAGACTGAGTGGGAGTTAGACTGAATTTGGGGATTTTTATGACCAGACCCAAATACTGAAGGATACGCATTGTGCAAGATAGAGAAGTCCTGGCCTCTGACTCTGATGGGGCTTCAATGAGCCAGTCGTCTAAGTAGGGGAAGACAAATATCCCTAGAGTGTGGAGAAATGCTTCTACCACAGCCATGCATTTTGTGAACTCTTGGAGCTGAGGCCAGGCCAGGCCAAAAAGCAGCACCCTGTACTGGTAGTGCTTTCCTTGAAAAAGGAACCGAAGGAACTTTCGGTGAGTTGGATGGATGAGAACATGAGTGTACGCATCCTTGAGATCTAGAAAACAAAGCCAATCCTGACTCTGAAGGTATGGCAGCAGAGTTCCCAGAGAAATCTTGAATTTCTCTTTGAACAGGAATTTGTTCAATTCTCTGAGGTCTAAAATAGGTCTGTCTCCCCCTGTTTTCTTTGGGATAAGGAAATAGGGGGAGTAAAACCCTGTACCCTGTTGAGGAATGGGTACCTCTTCTATTGCCCCTTGGGCAAGCAGCATGGTGACCTCTTGATCTAACAGGTTGATGAGAGAGGTCTGGGAATTGAACTCTCTTACCCATTGTGGGAGAGGGCATACACAGAAAGTGAAGCTTGTACCCCTCTTTTATAATGGAGAGAGTGTCCAATGTTCTGCTGTTATCTGCCCCCATCTGGGGGCAAAGTGAGACAACATTCCTGGAATGGTGGAAGGCTCTGGTCCATTGAGGGCCAGGAAGGCCAAGTTCTCTAGATGAAAGTCAAAGGCCTTGTGGAGGCTGAGACTGCTGAGACGGTTGAGGCTGAGCAGTCTTTGCTTTCCTTTGCTTAGGTGGTTGCTGACTCTTTCGGGCAGGCTGACCTGCAGAATGTCCCTGCTGGGAATAGGAGAGATAAAACCTCTTTCAAGAAACTCTTCTTCTCGAAAAAGATTTCTTTCTTGCAGGATCAGCTGTGGCTTTGGATAACCTATCAAAAGTGGAGTTGTCAGCATCCAACTCATTGGCTCTCTCTTGCCAATTTTTGCCTAATAGATTTTCACCTGTACAAGGGATATTGCCCAGTTTGTCCTGCACCCAGAGCTCCAAATCGGATGCCTGGAGCCAGGCAATTCTACGTGCACCTATGGCAATGGCAAAGGTTCTGCTTATGCACTCAAAACAGTCAAAAGCAGCACAATTGACAAAGTTAGAAACATCCTGGGCATGTTCAACCAACCAGAGTGAGAAAATCCTGCCTTTTATCTTCAGGAAGAAGAGGGCTTAGAACCTCTAAATCTCCTGTGACTTCTTTAAGGAACATTCCCCTATATATAATATAGGAACCAATCCTGGCAGAAAGCATGGAAGCCTGGAAAGTATGACGTCCAAGGTTCTACACTCATGTCCTGGAGGATTAGAGGCATGCCTCTTTGCACTCCTGATCCTTCTCATAGCTGATTCCACTACAATAGAGTGGTGAGGAAGCTGAATCTTTTGGAAACCAGGACAAGGAGGGACTCGATACATGGTATCCAGTCTGCGAGAGTGAAGAGAGGTGGCAAGAGGTGTCTCCCACATTCTCAACATGAGATCATGGAGAATCTCATGGATAGGCAAAGTACCTGCCTCCTTAGGAGCTTTGGGATATTGTAAAATCTCCAACTCCTTAGCCCTGGGCTCTGTCTCAGGAGTCACAGTAATGGACAGACCTCGAGCCACCTCCCTGATGAAATCCTGAAAGGAGATATCTTCTGGAGGAGACATCCTACGTTTAGGCGAGGAGGGCTCCTCGGGGAGAAGTATTCCAGTACCAGCAGAGTTGTCAGAATCCTCAGAGTCCTCCGCAGATTCGAAGTATCTTCTGTCCGGATGCTCTTGAAGAGCCCGATACCCGTACCGACCAAAGTCGGTACCGGGGGTAATTGGTACCGGTGTATCGGTACCGGAAGTCATCGCATGACTGGGTACCGACAAGGCGGATACCGATGTTGATGTTGTCGGTACCGGTACTGGCGTCGGTGCCGGTTGAACTGACGCGGTTCCGAGGGTGTCGATGCCGCAAGGAGAGCAGGCAGACTGCATTCAATAGCCAGGAACCTCTGGTCTATCGACACTGCCGATGCCTGGGTATCGGTACCAGAAGCAGCCTGTACCCCCAGAGCATGGCACCAGTAGTTCTGCCGAGGTCGAGGCCTTGAGAACATCCTGGAGCCCCGATAATGCTTTGGAAGCCGAAGCGTCCCGCCGGGACAATTTTGCCGGTAGGGAACCCTCAAGGGCAACGCCAGAGGCATCTCAATGCTTGGAAGGAGATCTACCCTTTGAGGACCGGCTAGACCAGGCATGGGCAAACTACGGCCCGCGGGCCGTATACGGCCCGGCGGACCTTTTAATCCGGCCCGCGGAGCGCTAGCTAATTTATTCAGCGTAATCAAACTCGTAACCTGAACGCCTCAGGAGCACATCCTGCTCCTTGGGCGCGCGCTTGCTGCACACTGCAGCAGAGTTGTTTAAATCCTTCACAGTGCCTGGGGGAACATGACTGCATCACTTCCGGGACCGGATGTAACTGGAGGGTGTTTCTGGGGATGGAGGAGATTACCTGGAAGCAGATAATGAGAAGGTTAGTTGGCAGAAGGCAAACAGAAAACAGGCAGAGCAAGGCAGTAACAGCGACAGGTAGGAGCAAGGAGACAGCAGTAAAACCGCAGCAGAGTTGTTTAAATCCTCCACAGTGCCTGGGGGGAACGCAGCCACGTTCACGCAACCACATCACTTCTAGGACTGGATGTAACTGAAGGGTGCTTTTGGGAATGCTTCTATTATGGATGGAGGAGGCTGCCTTACTGTGCTAAGAAATATATTCATTTAGTCATGTCATCCACCTTCTGTTGGTATGTCAATGACTCATCTGGACTGTGGAAGTTTACATTAGTTCAACTCTCTGTTGAAAGAAGGCAAGACAACCAGATGAACAAAAAAAAAATCAACCAAGTCTGAATGGCTTCTGTAGTTGACTCTGGAGTAACTATTTTACCTTCTTTTACACTAGCATTAAGAACGTATTAACGTCCTGCTTTTCCATCTTCCAAAAACATAAGGCTGCTGTTAAATAACCCTATGCCCGAGAACATCCAGCCTCGCAACATCTCCCCTTGCTTCAGTCGTTTTATTTACAGTAACCAAGACAGAGAGTAAAAGGCAAAGTTTAAGGCGGGTTTAAGCGGGAGACAAAATTAAGAAAATCCCTATTGGCCATGTTCAGTTTTTAGGTGGTGATAGAGCATCCACGCAACAGTTTTGTAGAAGCAGGCAGAAATTTACTACTGGGTTCTTGGTGAGTGCTCTGGTACATAAATATAGATCTGGGAGTCATCCAGAAATGGTTCTGAAAGCCATGAGGATTACCAAGGGAGAGGATAGAAAGAGAAAAGAAGATACAGAAAAGAGCAACAAAAATGATAATGGGGATGGAAGGATACACCTACATGGAAAGGCTTAAAATGTTAGGGCTCTTCAGCTTCGAAAGAGATGGATGAGGGGAGATATGATAGATCTCTATAAAATAATGAGTGGACTGGAATGAGTAAACATAGATCAGTTGCTTACGCCTTCAAAAAGTAGAAAGACTAGAGGACACACAGTGAAGCTACAATATAGCACATTAAAACTTAATTGGATAAAATATTTTTTCACTTAATGGATAATCAAACTCTGGAATCAGTAGCTGGAGGATGTAGTAAAAACTTTTAGTGTTGCTGGTTTTAAAATAGGTCTGGAAAAGTTATTGGAGGAAAAGTCCATAAGCCATTATTAAAGTGACTGGGGAAATCCACTGCTTACCCCTGGGATAAAAAGCATGGTATCTGGCCTTGTTTGGCTCGACCTACGTGTGTGAGCAGACGTTCAGCGTCATGAACATCAATAAATCCCGTCACAGATCCCAGTTAACTGACCAACACCTCAGATCTATTCTGCGAATTGCAACAACAAAGCTATCTCCTGACTTTGATGCCTTAACAAAAAAGGGAGACCAACAACACTGTTCCCACTAAAATTGAAGGTACTATTTTATGAAAGAAATACATTGCATAAAAGTTTTGTAAAATAACTCTTTTTATGCTTTTCTACTTTAAATTAATCTAAACATTTAATGTTACAAATTTAAATTTAATTTATATTAATTCACACATACACACCGTCCATCTACTCTTGGTCCGGCCCCCGGGTCCAATATATGAACCCATTGCGGCCCTCGAGTCAAAAAGTTTGCCCACCCCTGGGCTAGACTTATGTTTAGTTACCTGAGATCCATGGGAGGAAGACGAAGCCCTGGACGACGTCGATGCCACAGAAGCTGCATCGGAGGGAAAAAGGGCACTGAGCTTAGCAGCTCAGTTTTGTCAACCCCTTTTGGACATCATGGCGCAAGCCATACACTAGGAGATGGAGTGGTCAGGACCTAAACATTTAAGACACCACTCATGGGTGTCGGTGACAGAGATGGTACCGCCCACACTTTGTGCACTTTTTGAAACCCGAGGCGGGTTTTCCATAGTGGAAAACATTTTGGCCCTAAGGCCCAAAAATGGCGCGTGCACCTGGAAAAGAGAAGTTTGGAAAAAATAGTTTTTTGGGTTTTTTAATTTTTTTAAAAAAGAAAGAACCACCGGCAGTACTGGTAAGCGTCGAGGAAGGCAGATGCGACCACAAAAAATGAAGAATAAGGAAAAACGTTTCTGCGGTGACAGGAACAATGACCTGCTGGCTCCGCGGAAAACAAAGAACTGGAGAGAGGCAGATGGGAAAGGCGGGAAGGCAGCACACAGGCGCTGTGGGATGCTCCCAAAAGCTTTCTAACTGGACGCTGGGGAGCGTTCCCATGCAGGCTCTGTCGGTACCGACGATACCCATATGTGAAGACTACATTCCTGCTTGTTCCTGGAGATAAAAAGAGTTAGCCTCAAATGACTGTTTCAACAAACCATCTACTTTTCTATCCTGTGCATCCTTTAAGGCCGTGCTATCTTCCACCAGGATAGTGGTCTTTTTTGTGACTGTCGAGACCGCCGCATCAATTTGGGGGGACTGGAACCTGTCTTTGTCCTTATCCGCCAAGGGATAGAGTCTGTTCATGGTCCCGACCCCTCTTAGTCCTGCCTCAGGTTGATCCCACTCCTCCTGGATCATCCGATCTACCACCCAGTGGACAGGAACCATCACTGGAGCCTGTCTCACCGCTTGAATAATGGGATCTTCCACTTCCTCTTCTTCCATCAGTTGTGCCGTAGCAAGATTTAGAGTCTGAAGGGATTCTGTGATAATTGCCGTTAGCTCATCCTTCCGGAACATCCAAATGATTTTCGCCTGATCCTCAGGCTCCTTCCTCCAAGTCATCCATACCATCCTCGATATCTACTTCAGTCTCATCTTTCTCTTGCCAATCCAAATCTGGGGTAGAAAGTTCAAGGCTGTGACCTCATTAGAGGCCTTGGAGAAATGCCCCAGGATCCCCCGATCGAGGTGGCTGAATAGGAGTTGCTAGCGGCAAAGGCCCAGGCAACTTCCCCTGACGCCTCAAACAGAACGCCTGATGCATAATCAACACAAAATCCGAACAAATATCCCCTAACTGCGAGTCCAACCCTACAGTAGGCAATGCACTTGAAGGACCCGCGAGGTCCTCTAGAGAGGCCCCTGACGGTGTAACTACCAGTGCCTCATCTCCGGACGCAGCCTTTGGGATCCTGGCCTCTACAACCCCCGTATGCTCCATCTGCTGCTCCACGCTGGTAGAGACAGAAGCACAGCCCCGACAGATTCCGGTTTCAGCAACTGTGCCCCTGCGTGTACCGCAGGCCACACACTGTGGACCCAATATCAGTTCTGCCCCCAACCACTGCTTTGCCAAAAATGAATGCGGAATGAAGGCAAGGCTATTCCTTCTTCTTTTTTTTTTTTAAACAAAAATGAAGTCCCAAACACCAAGGGATATGGGTACTCCAAGAATCCCCCTCAGAAATACAGAAGGGACCCGAAATGAAAACAAACAGAAAATTAGAAGACTGCTCTCTGCCTAAGTTATGGCGTTTTTTTAGAAACGCGGGCCGCAGTAACTCCAGCCACACGGCCCCGAACGAGCAACTAAGATGTCGCTCCTCATCGAGTTTAAAATGGCGCCAAAACTCTGGATATATAAATGGCGAAAAAGTACCCCTTCCAAAGCTAAGGGCCTTACCTGTGATGCCGAAATCAATAGAAACACTGCTCACAATGCTAATGAAGCAGCCTCTCCAGCTGCAATGCTGTCCTGCACTGCCGCGGACGGCCGCCGCAGCAACAAACTACTGCACCGGATCACTAAATGAAACGTGATCTCCCCACTAAGGCAATCTGCCTCTGCAGGCGCACCCACAGAGTGCCGGGTACAGCCTGCGGAGCTCTCCCCCGTACAGTCAAGGGGGAGAGATCCCAATCAGCGAGTTTTACTGAACAAGGAGAAAGAAAAATGAAAGGTCAGCTAGGCGGGAGTTTACCTTTTTTTTTTTTTTTTTTTTTTTTGTAAATTGCAAGCCTCAAATTAAATGAACTTAATTTAAACTATATTATAGTAAACTATATGAAATAAGGGACCAAAATTGATTTAACCCTTTGAAGGCCTACTTTAAAATTTTAATCCACATTCTGCAGCCGGGTTAATTTTTGCATATTTCAGGAAAATTGTACCCGTCTTATTCAATATGTTCTAATAGTGATTTCCCTTCTGCTATGGTCATGTATTATATACCATTTGATAGGAAAATTTAGTCAGAATTTTGGATCCCGAGGGTTTTGGGCTCGGCCTGAAAAGGGTTAAATGGAAAGCCAATAAAGTAGCTAGATTAAATAAAAATTTAACCAATCCATGCCAATTTAAAACTGGATGATTCAAAGTTAGAAAACCTAGCACCCTGATTAAAGTGCTCCTTATCTGTTCCTCCAATGAACCCAGCACCTAGGCTCACTATGTACTCCTGCTGCATGGAGACAGACACACTGGGGCTGATGGGAGAGACACGCAGGCTACATCCAGTGATGTCACGATTTTGACATGCCCAGTCTCCAAGCTGCAGGAGGTACACTACCCAGAGGTGGAGGGCTAAGCTGGAGGAACGATAAGGAATACACAGCTGTTGTAAAAAATAGGAAACGGTATTGGAATATAAAGGAAAAAAACAAAAACAATCTGGCTAATTAAACTTAATTATAATAATGAAACCCATTCTCTCTCATTACTAAGTCCACCCAGCTCCAGTGAGTCAAGGCAAAAGATCCATTGTTACTCTTTAAAATGCAATTTATGCACTAAATCACCACCTCTCCCCTCTCCCAAGCAACCAAAACCTGATTACTCTCCAAGCAAATTCCATAGCCACATGCATTTTTCCCCCATTATATGAGCCACCAAATGGGCTGGAAGAATGCCGGTGGTTATTCTACTAAAATGCTCATTAAGCTGTATCTGCACCAATCTTGAAGCGTGTCCTACATACAGTTTAGGACACAGACAATCAAATTAACTACATTTTGAGAATTACATGTCATAAGTTGATGAGCCCTATAGGTTCTCTTGGTGGTCGGGTGGATCCAAGTGTTCCCTGCACACCAACAACAACTTCAACAGGCTTGATGGGTCCTTACAGCAGGCAACACTGCCCCACTTCTTAGATGACTGCTAATATCCTTGCCTGTCAAAATGCACAGCACAGGTGGGGCGCCAGTAAGACCTGATTAAAGTCACTATACAAGAAGCCATACCAGAATAGGGTAACACACATACCAACCTTTCATCCCGAAACCTATCAGCAGGCTTCAAAAACTACTCACAAAGAGCAAAACATGCTTGCTTGAATGCATTCTTTATTGTTGAAAGGGGATAACCACATTGCAGTAAGTGAACTTGGAAATCATTTGCTTTAATAAAAAAAAAAAAATAAAATAAAAAAGGGGCAGATACGGCATAATCGTAAAAACTGACCCACTAGCAAACTTTAAGATGCCGGGGGTGATCACTTTGAAAATGCAACAATGTATTACGATCCACCACAACAAAGAAGGTTTGGGGGTTTTTTTGTAAATTGTTCTTTATTCAATTTTCCAGCACAAACATTTATTTATTTATTTATTTATTTAAACAGTTTCTTCTATACCGCCCCTTCCAGAGATCAGGGGCAGTTTACATTAAACAAAAATTAGTATATTTCCATATACTTTACATGGAACAATATTTTAACTATATACATGTTTAGTTACATATAACATATTTTTGTAACTATGTACAGGTTATAAAACATGGAACATAACATAGTTAATTACCAGTAGTTATCTACAATAGTGATATAGTCTGTTTGGGTGAGTAGCTTTCTTGTGTTAGTCATTTGTTCTGTCTTGAGTACTGTGGATGTGTTTCTGTGATTGTATTGGAGAGGTTTTTTGTTGGTAGGGGATCTCAAAGTGTTTTGTAAAGAGGTATGTTTTTAGTTCCTTTTTGAATTGGTGAAGGTCCTTTATCATGCGGAGGGTTAATGGAATTTCATTCCAGAGGGTGGGGGCAGCAAAGGAGAAGGCTCTATCACTTGTTGTTGCTTTAGTTTTTCTGAAATTTGTTTTTATGTTGAGGGAATGGGTTGCGTTCTGTCTGCGCGTTCTAGTTTCTGATGGTGGGTGTAGTAAACATACATCTACACATCTAAAGACCACCACCGGTCTATCAAAATCTTCCTTCCTATACATTAGCAAACTAACTTCCACCAACAATAATAAGCAGCAGCAGCATGGTTTCGTTCCCCCCCCCCCTTTTACCCCCCACCCCCTCCCTCCTCCCACTCACCCTCCCTACCCTTCCCACTTCCCCCAGCCCATCCTCCCCACCCCCCTCTATCTATCCTCAAACGCTGCAACGCCCTTTTAAACATTTATCATTATACAGTCTACATTGTATTGATTGTAAACAATTTGCATTTTAAACTTCTTAAACAGTTCAATAGTGATATCTTTAAGCAGGTAAAGAGCTAACCAATTACATCTTTACATCGCTGCTCCACCTCCTTCTGGTTTCACACCAATATTCCACCCCCACCCCCTCCACTGTGCATACAGCTCCCACACCTTGTTGTGCTTTGTAAGAGTGTGCTTTCTGTGTGCTTCTATCGCACAGAAGCCCCATAGCTGCTCCATTCTCCCCACCACCTCTTAACAGGGGTACCCCGGTATTTTTCCACCAACAGAGAAAGCTCATCCTGGCCACAATTACGCAGCACCCCTGTAACCTCCCCAAATCTCCACCACCTCCTCCCTCCATGTCTTCATTCAGTATTACCATAGCCGGTGTAAACTGTACCTGCACCTTAGTAATATCCGCTGTGAGACTTTCCACGGCTGCCCAATAGTCTCGTATAATAGGGCAGCTCCAGATCATATGTAGCAGGTCTCCCCCCCTTGCCCCACATCCCTTCCAGCAGTGCTCCGAACTCTCTGGATAAAGCGCATGGAGCCACACCGGGGTCCAATATATTCTCAACCTTAGCTTATAGCTATTTTCTAACATTGCTGTCCCCGGGGCTAGCCTGTGAGCCCTAATAAAGATACTGTCCCACTTCGTGGAGTCCCATTGGCCTCCCAGCTACTCCTCCCACTGCTTCTGGCTCTGAATTATCCCCGACTTATGTTCCCCCAGAAGCTTATACAGTCTTGATATTATCCAATTAGTCATCCCCCTTTTCCCCATCATCTCCTCAAAGGGTGTGGGCTGCGCAGACCAGTCCTTTTTCACCTCTTTCTGCTGCAATACCACATACTAATATATGCATACCTGTCTCGCTCCTCCAGATGATACTGTTCCTGTAATTCCTCAAATCTCAGGATGCCCCCCCCCGGTCCCCTAACATTTGGCCAATTTTCCACAACCCCTTCACTCCCCCACCTCTTAAAGACCCCCACCACTTCCCCCATTCCACCCTCTGCCACCGTCTGAATATAAGTCTCCCTAGAGTACATCTCAACCCCCCATCAAATACTTTCTCCATTTCCCCCAGACCTGTTGAGTGAGTTCCATATACGGATTCTCCTCCCCCTTCCCCCGCCTCCTAGCCCCAGGATCCCATATCCAAGCCTCTGTAAGCGTGTCGTCCTCTCCTTCCATGCATACCCACCCTGGATGTTCCAGCCCCTCTTTCAACGCAAACAATGCCCGGAGTTGCGCCACCTCATAGTATCTAAACAAATATGGGAAACCCCAAACCCCCCCTCTTCCCTAGTCCTGTACATTGTGGCCCTAGTCACTTTTGGGAGCTTCCCATCCCAAATAAACTGCATTAGCAGATTTTGCATCTTGTCTATTTCCTTTTTTGCCACTCTACACGGTAAGGACATATACACAAACAGCAACCTCAGTAGTATATTCATTTTCACCACTGCTATGCGGCCAATCCATGACAGATACAGTCCCCTCCACCTAGAAAGATCCTGCCTAAAACTTTCCACCAATCCTTCTTAAGTCCATTGTTTAATCCTATATAAAGGAGTCCCCAACTAGATCCCCAAATAACGGAAACTACCCGCTACCCACCGGAACCTAAAATTGTGCCGCAAACTCTCCTCCATTCTAGGTGCCAAATTAAACCCCAACATTTCGGTTTTACCTTGATTCATTCCATAGCCTGCTATCCGGCTATACCGCTGAATGACCTTCATTAGCACTGGCAGCATAGTAAGTGGTTGTGTCATGGTAAAGATAATATCATCCGCAAATAACCCAATCCTTTCCTCTCGCCCCCGAATCCCTATCCCTTTTATGTCCGCCTCCCGCCTAATGTACGCAGCAAGCGGTTCAATAGCTATCGCAAACAGCAAAGGAGACAGCGGGCAGCCCTGTCTGGTGCCTCTATGGAGCTCAAAACTATCTGAATACCCGCCATTCACTCTGACTCTAGCTCGCTGTTCCTGATACAATGCTCTTATCCAGCTGATATACTGTGTTTCAAGTACTAGAGAAAATGGTGTTTGGAACATATATGGTCACTCCACACAGTCAAACGCTTTTTCTGCGTCAACCGTGACCATAACTGCCAAATCTTTAGATCTCTCAAGATATCAGGCTATATTCAAGATCATAATCACATTGTCACTTCCCTGTCATCCCTTGACAAACCCGGTCTGATCGGGATGAATCAATTGTGGCACTACATCTTAGATCCAGTTTGCCAACACTTGCCAAGATTTTGGCATCCAAATGTATTAGGGATATTGGTCTGTAGGATCCACATACACCCTTATCTTTACTGGGCTTCAGTAATACTGTAATACCAGCTTTCGCCATAGACTTTGGAAGATTGTCCCCTTGGAGAAACCTATTCACTACCTGAGTGAGGATGGGTGTAATAGATTCAGACATCACTTTATAAAACTTTGCTCACAGGGAACGAGTCCGTTCTCTACAGGCTAGAGTAGCGGACGTGGAAAACATAAGAAAGACAGAGAGGTACATAAACGAGACCTACAGGGATATAGTCCTGAAGTCCCACCTCCAGTCTGGCAGCATCCCTGTTGCCATGGAGGAGAGAGGTCACGTGACAGGAGAGCATCACCCTGGTGTGTCAGGAAGTGATCCTGTAACTAGGACCTGTCCTCCAGGTGATGTAAAACCCTCTCGCACCGAGGAAGTTTCTCCAGGGCCATGTGCCCATGAGGGAAGGGTTAGGACAGCTGTTATAGTTTGTGATTTGATCATTAGGCATGTACATAACTGGGTGGCTGGTGGACGTGAGGATCGCCTGGTAACATGCCTGCCTGGTGCGAAGGTAGCGGACCTCACGCGCCACCTAGATAAGGTCTTAGATAGTGCTGGGAAGGAGTCTGCTGTCTTGGTACATCTCGGTACCAATGACGTAGGAAAATGTGTAGGGAGGTTCTGGAGGCTAAATTTAGGCTATTAGGTAGGAAGTTGAAATCCAGAACTTCCAGGGTTGCCTTCCCCGAAATGCTTCCCGTTCCACGTGCAGGACCCAAAAGGCAGGCAGAGCTCCGAAGTCTCAATGTGTGGATGAGACAATGGTGCAGAGATGAGGGTTTTGGATTTGTTAGGAACTGGGGAACATTCTGTGGAAAGGAGGGGCTCTTCCGAAGGGATGGGCTTCACCTTAACCGGAATGGAACCAGGCTGCTGGCATTAACCTTTAAAAAGGAGATTGTCTGCTTTCCTCTATTATCTAGTTTAAAAGCTGCTCTGTCTCCCAAAAGCACATGGTTCGGAAGAATATAAGAACATAAGATATGCCATACTGAGTCAGACCAAGGTCCATCAAGCCCAGTATTCTGTTTCTAACAGTGGCCAATCTAGGTCATATGTATCTAGCAGTTTCCCCAAGGGACACAGGTTCCACAATGCTTGTATTGGTTCAAGCATTGATATCCTGGGTCCCTTCTTAATAATGATTTATGGACCTTTCCTCCAGGAACTTGTCCAAACCTTTTTTAAACCCAGCTACACTAACAGCCTTTACTACATCCTCCGGTAACAAATTCCAGAGTTTGATTACACGTTGAGTGAAAAAATATTTTATTAATCTTAAATAGTTTACCCTGTAGCTTCATTGCATGTCCCCTAGTCTTTCTATATTCTGATAACGTAAACAATCGATCTACGTTTACCCATTCAACTCCGTTCATTAATTTATAGACTTCTATCATATCTCCCCTCAGCCATCTCTTTTCCAGGTTAAAGAGCCCTAACCTTTTAAGCCTTTCTTCATAGGAGTATCCTTCCATCCCCTTTACCATTTTGGTGGCTCTTCTCTGAACCTTTTCTAATAATGCTATATCCTTTTTAAGATACGGCGACCAGAATTGCACACAATATTCAAGGTGCGGTCTCACCATGGAATGATACAGAGGCATTATAATATCTTTTGTTTTATTTTCCATTCCTTTCCTTATCATACCTAGCATTCTATTTGCTCTCTTGGCCGCCGCTGCACACTGGGCAGAGGGTTTTAACATGGTATCCACAATGACGCCTACATTTTTTTCCTGGGTGATGGTTCCTAATGTGGAACCTTGCATCGTGTAACCATAGTTTGGGTTGTTCTTCCCTAGGTGCATAACCTTGCACTTGTCCACATTAAACTTCATCTGCCATTTTGATGCCCAGTCTTCCAATTTATCAAGATCCTCTTGCAGTTTTCCACAATCCTCTTGGGTTTTAACAACTTTAAATAGTTTTGTGCCATGGGAGGAGTAGCCTAGTGGGAGGGGGCAAGGTACTTCAGGCCGGAAGGTCGGGGGTTCAAATCCCACTAGAGGACAGCAACCTTGGGCCGGAAGGACTGGGGTTTTTAGTCCCACAGATGCTCCTTGTGGTCTTGGGCAAGCCACTTAACCCTCCATTGCCCATGTTCCCTGTAAGTATTAGTGTATGTGTCTCATATCCCCACGTGTTAAATGTATCCCCCAATTGTGTTGTGACCGCTTTGATTGAAGGATAAGGCGGTATACAAAACTGTCTAAATAAAATAAATAAATCTGCAAATTTGATAACCACTCGTTATTCCACTTTCCAGGTCATTTATGAATATGTCAAAAAGCAGCGGACCCAGCACAGATCCCTGGGGTACACCACTATTCACCTTTCTCCATTTGGAAAATTGGCCATTTAGCCCTACCCTCTGCTTTCTATCTTTTAACCAGTTCCTGATCCACAATAGTACACTGCCTCCTATCCCATGACTCTTTAGTTTTGCCAAAAGTCTCTGATGAGGGACCTTGTCAAAGGCTTTCTGAAAGTCCAGATACACTATATCAACCAACTCACCTTTGTCCACCTGTTTATTCACATTTTCAAAAAAACATAACAGATTAGTAAGACAAGATCTTAGTTAAGAAAAAACTGAAAGGATCAGTTGCAAAGGTTAAAAACTTACATCAAGCTTTGGTGTTGAAAAATACTATCTTGGAAGCCCAGACCAGCTGTATTCCACGCTTTAAGAAAAGTGGAAGGAAGTCCAAAAAACTGCCTGCAATAGCAGGTCTGTAATCTCATATTTCAGTTCTTTCAACACCCTTGGATGTATTCCATCTGGCCCAGGTGATTTCCTACTCTTCAGTTTATCTAATAGTTGTAATACATCTTCCCAATGTATCGATATTTCCTTCAATTTTTCCGCACCTTTAAATACCACTTCAGTCATGGGTAACGTCCCTACATCTTCAGTAAAGACCGAAGCAAAGAATTCACCTTGTTGCCTCTTAGTGCCCCTTTAACTCCTCTATCATCTAATGGACCAACTGACTCTCACAGGTTTTTTGCTACGAATGTACTTGAAAAAAATCTTTATTTCGTGTTTTTGCTTCCGCAGCAAGCTTCTTCTCAAATTCTCCCTTTGCCTTCTTTATCAGTGCCTTGCATTTGACTTCCCAGTGCTTGTGCTGTTTCCAGGTTTCGTCGTTTGGCTCTTTTTTCCATTTCCTGAAAGATGCTTTTTTGGCAACAGCCTCTCTGACCTCCCCTTTAAACCATGCTGGCAGTTTTTTGGACTTCCTTCCACTTTTCTTAAAGCGTGGAATACAGCTGGTCTGGGCTACCAAGATAGTATTTTTCAACACCAAAGCTTGATGTAAGTCTTTAATCTTTGCAACTGCTCCTTTTAGTTTTTTCTTAACTATTTTCCTCATTTTATCATAGTTTCGCTTTCGAAAGTTAAAAGGTAGTACTGTGGATTTCCTTACTATCCCTCCTCCACTAATTAAATCAAAGGCAATCATGCTATGATCACTATTGCCAAGTGGCCCCAACACCCTTATCTCTTGCACTAGATCTGGTGTTCCACTAAGGACTAGGTCTAATATGGCTTCCCCTCTGGTCAGTTTATGAACCAGCTCCTCCAAGAAGCAGTCATTTATTTCATCTAGGAACTTTATCTCCCTAGCATGTCCTGCCGTGACACTGACCCAGTCGATACCGGGGTAATTGAAATCACCCATTATTATTACTGTGCTGTAACTTTTGTTAGCTTCCTTGATTTCTTTGAGCATTTCATCATCCATTTGTTCATTCTGGCCAGGCGGTCGATAGTACACCCCCACTGCCATCGCCTTCCCCTTTTTACATGGAATTTCAATCCCTAGAGATTCTACAGCAAATTTTGTTTCCTGCAAAACTTTAATTCTTTCTAACTCAATGCCCTCTCTAACAGAGCGCAACGCCTCCACCAGTTTGATCAGCTCTATCATTACGATATAGTTTGTACCCAGGTATCAGTGTCCCACTGGTTGTCCTCCTTCCACCATGTCTGATATTCCAATCATATCTAACCTCTCATTTAGTGCTATATATTCTAACTCTCCCATCTTATTTTTTAGACTTCTAGCATTTGCATACAAGCATTTTAGAGACTGTATTTATTCATATTAATTTGGCTATTGGTAGACATGGGTAATTTGGGATCTTTAAGCTCTGTCTGCTCCATACTTGAGGGCATTTGGGCTACTTTACTCTTTTTTGGAACTTCTCTGCTTTTGGTAGTATCCTTCAAGGATACATTCGGTTGATATACCACTCCTCCTCAAGCGAAGAATCATTTAGCTTCCAGAATTTTAAACTGTCATCTTCTGTAGCCAGGGCAAACTTGACCCTAACCGGTGCATGGTCTGACCAGGTGATTAGGCCATGTTCCACTTCCTGTACCCTCTCCACCCATTGTTCTCCCCCCCCCATATCATATCTAGCCTACTGTAGAATCCATGTACTGGGGAGAAATAAGTATACTTCCACTCTCCTGGGTGCCAGCTTCTCCAAACGTCAACCAATCCCAATCTCTCCCTCATTTTTTGCAAACAGCACCTATCCCCTCGGCCCCCTCCCCCCTGACCCCCACTAGTATCCATTCAGGGGTTACATGTCAGATTAAAATACCCTCCAAGGATTATGGAAGTGCTTCCAAATGCCTCTAACTCCTTCAGGATTTGCTCATAGGCCTCCCCCTGCCTCTCATTTGGTCCATATAGACTAATCACCCACACCTCTTCCCGCTCTATTTGTAGTTGCACCCCCACCCATCTACCCCCTTTCCCCCTACAGGTACTCTTCACCATATGCTGATTGTCGCCTCCCATCAAGAACCCAACCTCCCCCCCCCCTTCTGGAGTTCTTTCTCTGTCCCGCCAGGACCACCTTAGGGTATTTTCTAAACTCCAATAGGTATTCCTGCCCCACCCGCAGGTGGGTTTCCTGTATGCACAGAATTTCCACCCCCAGTCTTCTGCCTTCTTTTTCTACCATTTTCCGTTTCCTCCACGTGCGCAATCCCTTTACATTCAATGTCGCAATCGTTAACATTTTCCTCCTCTGACCTGCCTTCCCCTGGCCTCCCCCTCTCTTCCATCGCCCCCAGGCTCCTGTGCCCCTGCCCGACTCCCCCGTTTCCCCCTCTCCCCCTTCCACTAGGTCCCTGCTTCCATGTCTCTCCCCTGCTTCCCCATCCCCTTTACCCTCCCACCTCCCTCTTCCCCTCCCTCCCCATCCCCCCTGCATCCTCCTTCTCCAGAAGATATACCAGGAGTAGTGCACCCCTACCTCCCCCAGCCACTTACTTCTTGCTCCCCCTTCTCCTTCCCTGCCCGTGCTCTCTCCCGCCCCCACTTACCAATCCACCCCTTAGTCTTACCCTTCCCCTTCCCACTCTAATCCTAACCTTCTCCTCTTACCCGATGCTCCCCCGCCCCCCCTCCTCCCGCCCTCTTCCCTTCCCTAGTCCCACATCATGCATTCGAAACAGACTACCTCTCTGCACCAGATCCCCCTCCCACCACCCCTCGCCCTCCATTCCTGTCCACCCCACCTCTCCCAAACTTACAGTGCTTATAACACTCCTCCACCTCCCACACAATGTATAACCATCATATTAGCAGTCCTTAGGTTCCTTCCATGTTCCGGTTCTCTCGCTGCTCCTGCCTTATCTTCCTGTTGCTCCGCCTCTCCTGGCTCTCTCCTTGCTGCTGCTGCCGCCGCCGCCTCCGCTCCATTGAGCCTGCCACCTTAGGAGCATCCTGGGACCTCAGTCCTGCTTCTCGTAAGGCCCCCATCACCTCCTCTGAAGACTGCATCCGCCATGTCCGCCCTTTGAGGATAAAGCACAGTTACTTACCTGTAACAGGTGATCTCTGGGAACAGCAGGAATAAGTCTTCACATATGGGTACGTCGGTACCGACGGAGTCTGCGCGGGAACGCTTCCCAGCGTCCAATCAAAGAGCTTTTGGAAGCATCCCACCACGCCTGTGTGCTGCCTTCCCGCCTTTCCCAACTGCCTCTCCTCAGTTTTCGTTTTAAAGCTGAGACAAAGAGAGAGAGAGGAAAGGAAAGATAGAGATACAACTCCTGGGGAGATGGGTGGGTTGTGAAGACTTATTCCTGCTGTTCACAGAGATCACCTGTTACAGGTAAGTAACTGTGCTATCTCCAGGAACAAGCAGGAATGAGTCTTCACATATGGGGACTCCCAAGCTAAGATGCCTGGAGTCCCAGCATATTATAGATTGGAACATGCTATACCTAACAACAACACCAGGCATCCTGAGGATGGAGGGTAGAAACTGAAAAGAGAAAGGTGCTGTGGAAAACAGCTTAACCTAGCATAGGACTGCAGACAAGAAGTCCATGTGGGGATGATAATTGTCATCAATGATATTGAAATGAAATATTGCAATATGGACCTCCCCTAATAGGATTTGACAAAAAGTATGGAGGTCCATGGGATCTACTGGGGAACCCAGTAGAGGAATCTCGAAGAGGACCTCACTGTAGGAAAAAACAGTGGAGGTCAGAATCCTGAAAGCTAACAGGTAACCCCAGTAAGGAAAACTGGGGTAGTACAAAAACAGTGGGCCTTCAGCGGAAAGCTTTAAGACAAAAACCGAACTCTTGGCGGCAGAGTGGCCCACTCTTAGGAGCAAAAAGAGAAAGGCTAACCAATTTGGACAAACAGGTACAGTCCTTATGGGGAGAAAGGGTATGGGAACCTCTTGTATCCCAAAAAGAGAGGACAAATGCCTGAGGCGTTAAGCCTGTGAGTAAAGGAAGATCCGCAATATCTCTCCGAACTGAGGTAAGCTAGGAGAGATATTGGAGCATGGAGAGCTTCAGGAGGTACCTAAACCCTAAGGTTATGGTATAAAAGTTGTTGACTACCACAGGAGTGATTGTGTGTGTAGAACCCCAAACCTGCTGGATAGCATAGGAATGGGTAAGCCCATCTGTCGGAATCATATAGCTATATGAGCATAGACAGTCAGATAGATAGGTATGTGGATACATATCTATCTGTAATAAAATATCTCGACACATACACACACATATACACACACACACATATATACATACTGTATATATACAGATATGTGTGTGTGTGTATATATGTGTGTGTGTATGTATATATATATATATATATATATAATATATATATATATATATCTATATATATATATATATCAACATACAGATCTATATATATATATATATATATATATATATATATATATATATATATATATATATATACATACAACATATATAGATATATAGATATGAATATGTGGAGAGGAAAGATTCATCTAACAAGGAGGTGGAACCTACTTGAGAAGATAGAGAATCTATTCCTCCTGGTTATGATCTGCAAGGATGCTAGCTAGTGAAATAACCAGGACAGGTACGTGAAAAACAGAGGATATTCTGAGTCTGCAGCCAGCAAGTCCAGAGTCTTCCAGAACTCTAGCATGGTAAGAGGACAGAAAACGCATAGATATGAGATACCATTTTGACCTGCTTAAGTATCATGCGTTCTTACCATGAGGACGAGCTGCAAGGAGAAAGAGCATATCCCCAATTGGGAATACTATGGACCAAAGCAGGGAATTGGCAACTCCTTAAGCTTTCACGTAAGAGAAGGCCTATGTCCCTTATATCAAAAAGGAGATAGGAAGAGAAGGGAGAACCCTTCTAGTCATGGGAGACATGACTGAAAAGCCTTTTCCAACCATCTAGGATAGCTGTTGGAGGAAAAAAAACCCATGCTCTCTAGCAAGGGCCCTTAGTGGAAAGCTTCTCTGTAGAATTGCAGAGAGCATGATGCAGGAGAATGAGGAGATAGAACTGGCTGCTGGAAAGCCAGTATCTCTGCCAACTATGCTGCCAAACCCAGGAGAAAGGAGATGGCAGAAATAGAAGACAATCCAGAAAGCTTGTAGTGAGATAATCTCCAAGACAGAAGAAAGCACTGACTTGGAGCCACTACTAAGATTAGACAGAATCTTAGTGGAGGACAAATCTGGTTGTTTGTGGACAAAAACCAGTGGTCCAAACATTAAGGCTCCTGCGTAGGCAGCTGCTAGCAAGACAGCAGAAATAATCTTACTGTTTAAAAACAGAAAGAACAGAACAGGAGTAGAAAATTCTGGACATGTCTGATAAGCTGCCCCAAAGCAAGATTGAAACAGAGGAGTTAACTCAGAGAGGAAAACTCCGCACTGGAAAGTGACAAAATTAGAGAGGCTGAAGAAAAAGCCCTCCAGTGAAGTAATTCCACTCTTACAGGGGAAAAGCTTGGTAAGAGGGTGAAGGGAATGGAGCCGAAGAAGACTTACCAAGTAGTAAGTCTATATTTATTTATTTAACTGCATTTATATCCCGCTTTTCACCGGGTCAAAGCAGAATTTAGAAGGAAAAAGACATGCTGGCACAGGAAACTATCATTTGATAGTGGTTAGACCTCTTTCCCTAGCAGGAAGAAGAGGAGAAACCTGTGACCTATAGGCATGACCATTCTGACAGCTCATAGAAATATAGAAAAAAATGGAGGTCTTTGGAAAGAGATCCATGTCTAGGGGTTAGAATGAAGCGGTGGATTGCCTCTATTGCGAAGAAGCAAACTGCAGATTCTAAACCCCAAGAGTCACAAGCATCTGATGATGTTTGATCAGAAACCCTGCAGTTGCTGGGTTTGTTGAGCCTGGTGAGAGGTTGGATTCTTCAGACCAAGACGATGCCTCCCCTGTTTGGGAACATCTGTATGATGGGCAAGTGATGAATAAAAACCTTCTTCTCCTGTGGGAAGAAAGTTTGGTAGAACATTTCCTACCTACTGGGACAGAAGAAGGTGTAGAACAACCCCTAGGAACAGGTAAATCAATGGACAACTGAGTAACCTGACGTAAAGACTCCTTGTTGAAGAGATTTTCTCCAGTGCAAGGTGTATGTCCCAGTCTTTGTTGTGCCCATTTGTCCAAGTCTGAAGCTTGGAGCCAGGCTCTACGTCGTGCCCCTATAGCTATAGCAGAAGTCCTGCTAACAGACTCAAAAGAGTCCAGGGAAGCACGAGAAAGAAACCAAGAGATATTCTGGATATGCATAAACAGTGAGGAATAGTGTGCACTCTTGGAATCTGGAAGGAAAGGAGTCAAAAGATGTAATTGCTTTGCGACCTCAAGAGATAGACTCATAAAAAAATATATGAGAGAATTCTTGCAGAAAGCATATTTGTCTGAAAGGTTTGACGTCCAAAGGCATCTAGTGTCTTAGACTCACGACCTGGCGGATAAGAAGAATGCTTTTTCTTACTCTTTATCCGCCTCATTGCTAATTCCACAACTATGGAATGATGAGGAAGTTGAGTCTTGAAACCCTGGAGAAGGGGGCACCTGATATAAGAAATCAGTTGGTTTGGAAGGTGGGGGTACCCTAAAAGGTGTTTCCCACATTCCTAGAAGTAGATCCTGCAAGGAATGATGCAAAGGAAGCATTATGTTCTCCTTTGCTTTGGTAGAAAGAGAGCCCTGTGCAGGATCATGTCCTGAGATAGGAATGGCAAGAGATCTTGCTATATCCAGAAGGAAACTCTGAAAAGAGGGTTCCCCAGCAGGAATCTCTCTTGGACAGGTTAGATCTGAAGAACTAGCCTGAGCACCGACAGAGCTATCCAAATATATAGGAATAGAAGATTCTGCACAGTGCAGAGTGGAATGCTTAAGGGATGGTCGCCGGTACTGACTGTAAGAAGCAGCGACCGTCATTACCACATTGTCCATGCCAGGTATAGACTCCAAGCTTGGCATAGAAGGGAGCAATCCTGTTGAAAAAAGCATGGCAGGAGATGGCCACGATGCTGTGGATACCGGTACCGATGCCAATACCGGTACCGATGTCGGAGACAGCACAGTTACTTACCTGTAACAGGTGATCTCTGGGAACAGCAGGAATTAGTCCTCACATATGGGTACGTCGGTACCGACGGAGCCTGCGCGGGAAAGCTCCCCAGCTTCCCAAAAGTAAAAAATGTTGGGGCCTCCCACCGCGTATGCGCGCTGCCTTCCCGCCTTCCTGACCAACTCTCCTCAGTTCGAGTTTATAGCTGAGACAAGAGAGAGAGGAAAGGAAGAGAGAGAGAGAGATACAACTCCTAGGGGAGGTGGGCGGGTTGTGAGGACTAATTCCTGCTGTTCCCAGAGATCACCTGTTACAGGTAAGTAACTGTGCTATCTCCAGGAACAAGCAGGAATAAGTCCTCACATATGGGGACTCCCTAGCTAAGATGCCCGGGAGATCACCTCAAGGGTATGAGACCCTGAAAAGGTTCCTCATCTTCCTATGGATCTCAGGCATCCATTCAGGGAAGGTGGGCTGGAGTTGTTCAAGAATGAAACAGGTGTCTGAGGACAGCCTGACCAAACAAGGCATCCCGGCGGGAGTCCTCGTCCAAACAGTAATGGGCTGTAAAGGTATGAACCGAGGCCCAGGTGGCTGCTCGACAGATCTGGTCAATGGACACAGAGTTTAGATGAGCCATAGAGGTGGCCATGGCCCTCACATTGTGAGCGGTGACATGGTCCTCCAGAGAAAGATTCTTACTCTGGTAAGCAAAAGAGATACACTGAGCAATCCAATTGGAGAGTGTTCTTTTGGAGACTGGAAGTCCTAAATGAGAAGGATCAAAAGCAACAAAAAACTGAGAAGACTTTCGATGTTGCTGTGTCCTGTGGAGGTAAAAGGCAAGAGCTCTTTTACAATCTAGAGTATGAAGGATCCTCTCTGCACTGGATGCATGAGGAGCTGGAAAAAAGACAGGTAAATATACCTCTTGATTAAGATGAAAAGGGGAGACCACTTTAGGCATAAAGTGGGGATTGGTCCTAAGGACCACCTTATGATGGAACCTTGTATAAGGTGGATTAGCCACTAGAGCTTGCAGTTCACTGATACGGCGAGCTGAGGTGACTGCAATAAGAAAAATAACCTTCCAGGAAAGAAATTTCAAGGAGGGTAGTGGCTAAGGGTTCAAAGGGTGGCTTCATAAGCTGACCAAGAACCAAGTTTAAGTCCCATGCTACCGGAGGAGGTCGAATGGGAGGTTTAGTTAAGGTTAGGCCTCTCATGAATCTTGCAATAAGAGGATGAGAGGAAACAGGTTGTCCATTGATGGGCTTAAGGGATGCTGCAATAGCACTCAAATGGACTCTTACTGAATTTGTTTTGAGTCCTGCATTGGAGAGATGCAGGAGATATTCCAAAAGAGAATTCAAAGGGAGAGCTAGAGGGTTAAGACCCTTTTGAGCACACCAAATGGAAAATCTTTTCCATTTAAAAGCGTAAGAACGCCTAGTGGAAGGTTTCCTAGAAGCATGGAGGATATCCTTCACTTGCTGCGAAAGATTGAAGTGTTGAAGGTCTAGGCCTTCAGTAACCAAGCTCTGAGGTGAAGGGACTTGGGGTTTGGGTGCCACAAAGTCCCCTCCTCCTGAGACAGAAGGTCTGGAGCTGCTCCCAAGTCCAGTGAGGGGGCTTGGGAGAGATGCAGAAGTAGAGGGTACCACACTTGGCGTGGCCAGCGTGGAGCTATGAGGATCATGGACCCGTGATCCCTTTGAAGTTTGAACAGAGTCTTGGGAATCAAAGGAATGGGTGGAAAGGCATATAGGAAGCCCCGACCCCAATGAAGGAGGAAGGCATCCTTGGTCTGCACTCCCTGACACGGAATTCTGGAACAGAACCGGGGAAGTTTGGCATTCCACGGACTTGCAAAGAGTTCTATGTCCGGGGTTCCCCATTTCTGGAAGATTCTGAGTACCTGATCCATGTGCAGGGACCATTCGTGTGGAAGCAGAACTTGACTGAGTCTGTCTGCCCAAGAGTTTTGGATTCCTGGAAGATATACGGCCAGGAGATGAATTTGATGCTCTCCGGCGAAGACCCATAATCTTAGAGCTTCGTTGCAAAGCAACAGAGAGCCAGTCCCTCCTTGTTTGTTTACGTAAAACATGGCTACTTGATTGTCCGTATGAATAAGGACTGTCATGTTGCTGAGGAGGGTATGAAAAACTGAGAGCTAGAAAAATTGCTCGGAGTTCCAAGTGGTTGGTATGAAGGGTGGCCTCCTGTGGAGACCAAGTGCCCTGAGTGGAGAGATCTTGAAGATGAGCTCCCCAACCTGTTTGGGAGGCATCTGTTGTGAGGGTTGCCTGGGGCAACAATGGTTGAAAGGGGGCCCCCAACAACAGATTTTGGGTGGACATCCACCACTGGAGAGACCAAAAGAGACGTTTGGAGTTTGCTATTTGGTCTGAGAGAGCTCCTGATGCTTGAGTCCACTGGGTGGACAAAGTCCATTGAGCTGCTCTCATATGTAGGCGAGCATAAGGCACCACATATGTACTGTGGAGGCCATGTGGCCTAATAGTTGTAGCATCTCCCTGGCAGTCAAGTGGCTTCTGGACTGAGTCTGGGAGGCCAAGTGCACTAGACGTTGGCAACGGGCCTGAGGAAGATAGGCCCTTGCAGTGGTGGTATCCAACCAGGCCCCTATGAATTCCAGGGACTGAGTAGGGGTGAGTTGAGACTTTGGCAGATTGATGACAAGTCCCAGATACTGCAGGATGCGTCTGGTGTGATCCAGGGAAGTCTGAGCCTCGGACTGAGATGGAGCTCGGATGAGCCAGTCGTCCAGGTATGGGAAGACAAAAATTCCCAGGGCGCGTAGAAATGCGGCCACTATTGCCATGCATTTGGTAAATACTCTTGGAGCAGAGGCTAGACCGAAGGGAAGTATTCTGTATTGGAAATGTTTTCCCTGGAACAGAAACCGTAGGAATTTTCTGTGGGATGGATGGATGAGTATATGTGTGTACGCATCCTTGAGATCTAGAGAACAAAGCCAATCCTGACTCTGTAGGTATGGAAGGAGAGTACCTAGAGAAAGCATCTTGAATTTCTCCTTGCATAGGAATTTGTTCAATTCTCTCAGATCTAGAATGGGTCTGTACCCCCCCTGTTTTCTTGGGAATGAGAAAATAAGGGGAGTAAAAACCTGACCCCTGTTGAAGAAGAGGAACCTCTTCTATTGCCCTTTGGGCGAGAAGAGTGGTCACCTCCTGACCCAACAGGTCTAGGAGAGATGGGGGAGAATTGAAACATCTCACCATGGTATGGGGAGTAAGGCTGGAGAAATGGAGTTTGTAGCCCTCTCTGATGATAGAGAGGGTCCACTGTTCTAATGTGATTTGCTCCCAACTAGAAGCAGAATGAGTTAGCCTTCCTGGAATGGTGAGAGGCTCTGGATGTTTTAGAGCCAGAAAGGTTAAGTTCTCTAGTGTTAAGTCAAATACAGCTAAATACAGCTGAATAAATAAAAACCCTGAGGGGGTTGGGACTGCTGGGCTGCAGCAGCCCCTGCAGGTTTTGCCCTGGCCTGTTTAGGCTGCTGACGCTTAGGAGCAAAGCGAGCTGCATAAGATTGTTGGCCAGTATTTGTAGCAAATCTGGCCTTCTTATAGAAAGGCTTTTTGAAAGATTTTTTCTTGGCAGGGGCAGAGGTAGACTTAGAAAGTCTATCTAAAGCAGCATTTTCTGCATCCATTTGAGTGGCTTTGATTTGCCACTCCTTACCAAACAGATTCTCACCTGTACAGGGCAGATTTCCCAACCCATCCTGGACCCAGGGTTCTAGGTCAGAGGCCTGGAACCAAGCAATTCTGCGAGCCGCAATGGCAATACCTGAGGCTCTGCTAGCACCCTCAAAAGAGTCAAAGGCTGCTCTGTTGGAGAACTTTGAAATATCTTGGGTATGCTTTAGCAAAAGAAGGAACTCCTCCTTTCTATCCTCTGGAATAAAGGGGAGAAAATGGCGTATTTTCAATGCAATCTCCTTCAGAAACATGCCCATATAGAGGCTGTATGAATTAATTCTAGCAATAAGCATACTTGCTTGGAAGATTTTTCTACCAAAAGCATCCAAAGTCCTACATTCTCTTCCTGGAGGAGTAGAAGAGTGTCTTGTGGTACTCTTTATTCTTTTCATAGCTGACTGCACCACAATAGAGTGGTGAGGGAGCTGAGTTTTTTGAAAACCAGGAGAAGGAGGGACACGATACATGGTGTCCAAACGACGAGAATGTGGAGATAGGGTGAGAGGAGTCTCCCATAAGTCCATCATGTGTTCTTGAAGAATTTCATGAATGGGCAAGGTGACTGCCTCTTTGGGAACCTTAGAGTATCCTAAAATGTCTAATTTGTTTGCTCTAGGTTCTTTTTCAGAGGTTACTGAAATAGAGAGACCTTTAGCTACTTCAATGATGAAGTCTTGAAAGGACAAATCCTCTGGAGGAGACATTCTCCTCTTAGGAGAAGAGGGCTCCTCAGGTAGAGTAAGGGATACTTCAGCAGAGTCATCTGATGAATCAGAATCATCAGAAGACTCGAAGTATCGTCTATTTGCTTCCAGGGATCGATAAGCGTATCGACCGGTATCGACATCGGGGGTACCCAGAACCGGATCGGTATCGGGAAAAACCCCGGAACCGGGAACCGGAATCGGTATCCTGGTCGATGTGGATGCCCTGGGTACCGGTATCAGTTGTGGTACCGGAACCGGAGTCAGTACCGCTGGGTGCGGTACCGAGGGCGTCGCAGCTTTAATAAAAGCCAAAATGGCCTGCTGCATGGATTGAACTGTATGATCCATAAACGCCACGACTGTCTGGATGTCGGTACCGGAAGATTGGGCCGGTACCCCAGAGCAGTCTAACAGGTGATCGGTCGAGGCCGTGCCATCGATGTCAACCTGTAACCCCATAGGAGGAGCTTTGGAAGCCGGAGCTTCCCGCCGGGGTTGTTTGGCTGGGGCAGGGTCCTCAGGGTCTAGCCCGGAGGAATTTCGATACTTAGAGGGAGATTTGCCCTTTGAGGACCTGCCAGAGGAATGTTTGGTTACCTGAGATCCATCAGGAGAGGAAGACCTGGAAGATGTCGATGCTGGAGTATCTGTAGAAAACAGCATGTGAAACTTGGCTGCCCGGTTTTGTAAGCCACGTTTAGACATCAAAGAACAGGATGGGCAATCTGGAATGGAATGGTCAGGCCCCAAACATTTAAGACACCATTCATGGGTGTCTGTGACTGAAATAGTACCGCTACACTTGGTGCATTTTTTAAAACCAGAGGCTGGTTTCTCCATGAGGGAGAATTCTGTGAAGGCCTAGAGGCCTCACAGGACAAACACACCAAGTGGGGAAAATTAAAATTTTTTTTTTTTTTTTAAAGAAATAAAAGAAAAAAGACCGGCGGTACCGGTCCGGAATCGGGGAAGGCAGATATGCGGCCAAAGAAACAAAATTAAAATAAGAACTTCAGCGGTGACAGGAACACGACCTGCTGGCTCCGCGGAAAAAGAAGAACTGAGGAGAGTTGGTCAGGAAGGCGGGAAGGCAGCGCGCATGCGCGGTGGAAGGCCCCAAAAGCTTTCCTTTTGGGAAGCTGGGGAGCTTTCCCACGCAGGCTCCGTCGGTACCGACGTACCCATATGTGAGGACTTATTCCTGCTTGTTCCTGGAGATGAGCCTGACAGACATCGGAGCAGTCATCGGTGACAGTTCAATCGGTACCGAGGTATTGGTACCGAGTCTTCCAGACTAGAGAGCAATTCTAAACTCGGCATCCATAAGCGAAGCATGGAAGGCACCGACCGTAAGGGTAATGAGGACATCGGCACCGACTTCGGTACCGTGTCTGATACCGGTGAATGAAGGTCAACCAGTGGCAACTCAATGGGTCTCGAGGGAACCAAGAGTTGTGGATCCGAATCATCGGAACCGAGCCTTCAGTACTGCCGAGAGCCGGTACCAAGGCGAGTCGGTACCCAGTCCTCCAGACTGGAGATCGATTCCAGACTTGGCATCGAAGGAAGCGAGGCTATCGATGCACGTCTGGAGGGTACCGACGTCGGTGGTAGTATCGGTGCTGGTACCGATAATGGAAGGTCAGTCTGGAGTGAGTGTCTCCACCGGTCCCGAAGGCACCGAGGACACCAGATGACCATCCCTGGTGAGGAGTGTTTCATCCAACACCAGTGCCGATGTCGGGGTATCAGTACCGCTCGAAGCAGATGCCACCACCAGACACGGCTCAGGTATGTTCTGTGAGGGGTGAACCCCAGGAACAACCTGAAACCCCTGAAAGGCTTTGAGACCGAAGACTACCGCTGGGGTTTTGAAGCCAGTAGGCCCTCGAGGGCAAGGCCGTAGCCGTCTACATGCTGTACATGAGACCTACCACTCGAGGGCTGGCTAGTCTTAACAGACTGTTTGTGGGTTACCTGATCCTGTGTAGAAGGGGACGGTGCCCCGAAGTTGGAGGGAAACCGTGTATCGAGGGAACCTCAATATTGAAGACCTCTTCTCACTAAACTGGTGTCAGGACCCAAACAGGTTAGACACCGACTTCGAGCGTCTAAAAATAAAGTTGTACCGCCACAGTTTGAACATTTCTTGGAGAAAGTGGCTGGAGGTTCCATGAAGGAAAAGAAGAGGCCTAAAAGGCCTAGGACACTATGAAGAAAAAATATTCCTTGAAAAAGGAAGATTTTACAAGAAAAGAAAACACCGGCGGTACCGGTGGCGTCGGGAAGACAGCTGCGACCACAAGAAAACTAAAGAAATAAAATTAGAATTTTCTGCGGTGACAGGACGACGTCCTGCCGGCTCCGCGGAAAATGAAAACTGAGGAGAGGCAGTTGGGAAAGGCGGGAAGGCAGCATGCAGGCGTGGTGGGATGCTTCCAAAAGCTCTTTGATTGGACGCTGGGAAGCGTTCCCGCGCAGACTCCGTCAGTACCGACGTACCCATATGTGAAGACTCATTCCTGCTTGTTCCTGGAGATAGGATATTCCAAACGGACGCAGCCATCTGTACTTAACGTCCGCTTTCCGCAATAGTTATGTCACTGGTTGCGTTGCCCTCCTCACTGCAGTGTGCCAGCAGACAAGTCCTCATATATATGCACAGGGTTTCCCTGCCATGTAAGAGCTCCGAAACCCCTCATTTTGTTGACAATTCTCTCCTTTGTTTTATAGCGTGCCAGGCATATTACAATGTCTCTAGGCCTGTTCCCTACAGGTGGTCCCAGTGCTCTGTGTGCTCTCTCAATTTGTATGTCCACAGCTGCCACCTCCTCTCCCCCTTTCTTTAGCATCTCTAGACACACAGACACTGCCACCTTTTCACTATCTTGAAATTCTCTCCCCTCTGGGATTCCTTGGATTCTCAAGTTGTTTCGACGCGATCGATTTTCCAAATCTTCCAGTTTATAAAGTAGAGTCTCATGCAGAGAGTTTAGCTTTAAACTTCTTTGTATCCCTTCTTCCTGCAGCTGCTTAATCTCTTGCAGCCGGTTTTCGTGTTCTCCCATCCTGCACACCAGGTCCCCAATTTCCTCCTTCAATGGTCCCAAGGAGCTCATTTAGCTCGCTTTTCACTGACTGCACCTCTTTTAATTTCGAGGAACCAGTCCCTGAGCTCCGCTCTAGTAAACATTTTGGGAGGGGGGGGGTTCTTTCCCTGGAGCCATCTCACTCCCCGTCTCCACCTCCTCCACCCGCTCTTCAGTACTTCCTTGTTGTTTATTCTCATTCGGGACATCGTCACTCCTCCCTGCTTGTGACCCCGAGTACGCATACTCTGAGATCTGCTGCTTTTCTTCTCGTAGTCATCGCAACTAACCGTGTCCCTTCCTCTCAGACAGCTGCTGCCCTTATATTCTTACCTGCAGTCTCTCTGCCCCTGTGCCAGGGTTCACTGCTCCACCACGGCTCCTCCTAAGCTCCTATTCCTCCTGCCGTTGTCTTCTGTAGGGGAAAGCATAGTTACTCACCTGTAACAGACGATCTCCGGGAACAGCCGGAATTTAGTCTTCATATATGGGTATCGTCGGTACCGACGGAGCCTGCGTGGGAACACTCCCCAGCATTCAATAGGAAAGCTTTTGGGAGCATCCCACAGCGCCTGCGTGCTACCTTCCCGCCTTTTCCAACTGTCCCTCTCAAGTTTATTTATTTATTTATTTGCATATATTTCTATGCCGCTCCTTCCAGTGATCATTTGGGGTTTACATTTTAACAAAGCGGTTCTGCAACGATAGCAGTTACATATAACAGCAATAAATGTACATAGTCTGTTTTTATTGTTAACAGCGGTAACAATAGTTAAACTATATACATCATGAGGATAACAGTTAATTAGAACCATAGTAAACGGTAAATAGTTTGTGTACGAGGCAAGGTTAGTATAGAGGTTTGAGGGTTCGAAAATTATTTACGTTGTCGAACAGAGTGGGATATCGTGAGTCCAGTGTGTTTATAATATACTCGTGGTATGTTTGGAGTGTATTAAGATTAAGTTGTTAGGTATCTATCAAGCTATAATTTAAATTGGATATAGTTTTTGATTTAATTGGATATAGTTTTTGATTTAAGTTATTTCATTCAAATTGTACTATTCTTGGAATAGATGTGTTTTAAGGTATTTGCGGAATGATTGGAGGTCATTGCTAGCTCTTAGTGACTCTGGGAGCTTGTTCCATTGTGAGGGGGCTATGTAGGCGAATGCTCTATTGCTAGTATTCATTTTTACCTTGCGTATAGAAATTGGAATTTGCAGCATATTTAGATTATGCCTTCGTCTGCTTCTATTAGGTGGTTGTATATTGATGACTGTGGTGAGGAAGGATGGTTTAAAGCTGAGAGGGAAAGAGACAAAGAGAGAGAGAGAGAGAGATACAACTGCTAGGGGAGGTGGGTGGGTTGTGAAGACTAAATTCCTGCTGTTCCCGGAGATCACCTGTTACAGGTGAATAACTATGCTACCTACAGGAACAAGCAGGAATGTAGTCATCACATATGGGGACTCCCTAGCTGCAGATACCAAGGAGAAACCCCAGAAGTTGTGTGCCCTTGTGAAAGGGCTCCACTTCCCCCCATGGATCTCTGGCATCCTACCAGGGATGGTGGGTAGAAGTTGAATAAGTATGGAACAGGTGTAGAACAGCCTGACCAAACAAGGCATCCCAGCGGGAGTCCTTGTCTAAGCAGTAATGGGCTGAAGGTATGAACCGAGGCCCAAGTAGCTGCTCGACAGATGTCGATAGAGACAGAGTGAAGATGAGCCATAGAGGTTGCCATGGCTCTCACATTGCGAGCTGTGACATAGGCAAAAGATATACAATGTGCAATCCAGCTGGACAGTGTTCTTTTGGAGACTGGAAGTCCCAAATGACTAGGATCAAAAGCAACAAAGAGTTGAGAGGACTTTCTATGCTGCTGTGTCCTTTGCAAGTAACAGGCCAAAGCCCTTTCACAATCTAAAGTATGAAGATTCCTTTCTGCATTTGAGGCGTGAGGCCTTGGGGAAAATACAGGAAGGTAAACCGCTTGGTTTAAATGAAAAGGTGATACCACATTTGGCATAAAGTGTGGATGAGTCCTAAGGACTACCTTATGATGGAACCTCGTATAAGGAAGATCAGCCACCAATGCTTGCAATTCACTGATGCGACATGCTGATGTGATTGCAATAAGAAAGATGACCTTCCAAGAAAGGAATTTCAAAAAGGTAGTAACTAATGGTTCAAAAGGCGGCTTCATGAGCTGCCCAAGAAACAGATTTAAGTCCCATGCCACCGGTGGTGGCTTAATGGAAGGCTTAGTTAAAAGAAGGCCTCTCATAAATCTTGCCATGAGAGGGTGAGAGGAAATAAGTTGGCCATTTAGAGGCTTGAAAGAAGCTGCAATAGCACTCAAATGAACTCAATGAATTGGTCTTAAGCCCTGTACTAGACAAATGAAGGAGATACTCCAGTAATGATTCCAGAGGTATCTCAAGAGGGTCAAGACCGTTCTGCAAGCACCATATGGTAAACCTTTTCCACTTGAAAGCATAAGAGCGTCTTGTGGAAGGTTTCCTGGAAGCATAAAGGATATCCCTTACCTGCTGGGAAAGGTTAAGACCATGAAGTTCTAGGCTTTCAGCAACCAGGCCCTGAGATGGAGAGATTGGGGATTGGGATGCCACAAATTCCCGTCCTCCTGAGAAAGGAGATCTGGAGCAGATCCTAACTCCAGAGACGGAGCTTGAGAGAGATGTAGGAGCAGAGGGTACAACATTTGCCTTGGCCAATGTGGAGCTATGAGAATCATATGACCTCTGCCTCTCTGAAGCTTGAACAGGGTTTTGGGAATTAAGGGAACGGGTGGAAAGGGATACAGGAAGTCCTGGCCCCAATGGTGGAGGAAAGCATCCCTGGCCTGACAACCCTGAGCCGGGATTCTGGAACAGAACCGGGGAAGTCTGGCATTCAGTGGACTTGCAAAGCGGTCTATGTCCGGGGTTCCCCAAATTTGAAATATTCTGGTCACTTGGTCTGCATGGAGAGACCATTCGTGTGGAAGCAGAACTCGACTGAGTCTGTCTGCCCAAGATTTTTGAATGCCTGGAAGACACACCGCAAGGAGATGAATCTGATGCTCTCTGGCGAGGGCCCATAGTAGCAAAGCTTCGTTGCAGAACGACAGAGAGCCTGTTCCATCCTGCTTGTTCACATAGAACATGGCTACCTGATTGTCCGTTTGAACTAGGACTGTCTTGTAGCTGAGCTGGGTGTGGAATACTCGAAGTGCAAGGAAGATTGCTCTGAGTTCCAGGAGACTGATAGATAGGTCTCCAGTGGAGTCCAGGTACCCTGGGTAGAAAGGCCTTGCAGGTGGGCTCCCCAACCCACCTGTGAGGCATCTGTTGTCAGAGTGGCTTGGGGTGGGGGTTGTTGGAAAGGGGACCCCACCAAAATGTTTTGGGGTGACTGTCACCATTGGAGGGACAAAATAAGATGATCTGAGTTTGTTATTTTGTCTGACAAGCAACCTGATGCCTGAGTCCATTGAGTGGATAAAGTCCACTGGGCTGCCCTCATATGGAGGCGAGCATAAGGAACCACATGCACAGTGGATGCCCTGTGGCCTAGCAACTGTAACATTTCCTGAGCAGTGAGGTGAGGCATTAGCACTGCTTGGGAAGCTAACTGCACAATGCAAAGGCAGCGGGGCTGTGGAAGATAGGCCCTTGTCTGTCTGGTATCCAACAGAGCCTCTATAAACTCTAGAGACTGAGTGGGAGCAAAGTTGGATTTTGGGAGGTTTTTGACAAGTCCCAAATACTGAAGGATGAGCATTGTGCAAGAGAGAAATCCTGGCCTCTGGCTCTGAAAGGGCTCAAATGAGCCAGTCGTCTAAGTAAGGGAGGACGAATATTCCCAGGGTGCGAAGAAATGCTGCCACCACAGCCATGCATTTTGTGAACACCCATGCTGCTGAGGCCAGGCCAAAAGGAAGAACCCTGTATTGGTAGTGCTTCCCTTGAAATAGAAAGCGAAGGAACTTTCGATGAGCTGGATGGATGAGAACATGAGTGTACGCATCCTTGAGATCTATAGAACAAAGCCAATACTGACTCTGAAGCAGAGTTCCCAGAGAAATTATTTTGAACTTCTTTGAACAGGAATTTGTTCAATTCTCTGAGGTCCAAAATGGGTCTGTGTCCCCCCGTTTTCTTTGGAATAAGGAAATAGGGGGAGGAGAACCCTGTACCCTGTTGGAGAATGGGTACCTCTTCTATTGCCCCCTGCGCAAGAAGCAAAGTGACCTCTTGACCTAACTGGGCATTGAGAGAGGTCTGAGAATTGAACTGCCTTACCATTGTAGGAGGGGACATGCTGAGGAAATGACGTTTGTACCCCTCCCTTACAATGGAGTCCAATTTTCTGCTGTTATCTGCCCCCATCTGGGGGCAAAATGACATAACCTTCCTGGAATGGTGAAAGGCTCTGGGCCATTCAGGGCCGGGAAGGCAAAGTTCTCTAGATAGGAGTCAAAGCCCCTGTGGAGGCTGAGTTTGCTGAGCCGGTTGAGGCTTAGCAGCTTTTGTTTTTCTTTGCCTAGGTTGTTGCTGCTGTCCCTTTTGGGCAGACTGACCTAAATGATGCCCCTGCTGTGTATAGGAGGGGTAAAACAACTTCTTCCTGAAGAATGGTTTCTTGTAGGATTTTTTCCTTGTAGGATCAGCTGTAGATTTAGACAATCTATTCAAGGTGATATTGTCAGCATCTCTTTCATTAGCTTTTTCCTGCCAATTCTTGCCAAAGAGATTCTCTCCTGTGCAAGGAATATTGCCCAGTTTATCCTGTACCCAAAGTTCCAAGTCAGATGCCTGGGGCCAGGCAATCCTACGTGCACCTATGGCAATAGCAGAGGTTCTGCTTATGCACTCAAAGCAGTCAAAGGCTGCATGGTTTACAAACTTGGAAACATCCTGAGCATGTTTGACAAGGGCAAAGTAATCCTGCCTCTTATCATAAAGGAGAGGGCTCATAAGCTCTAAATCTCCCGTGACCTCCTTAAGGAACATTCCCATATATAATATATAGGAACTGATCCTAGCAGAAAGCATGGAAGCCTGGAAGGTTCGACGTCCAAAGGCATCAAGAGTCCTACACTCACGTCCTGGAGGATTAGATGCATGTCTTTTTGCACTCTTGATCCTTCTCATAGCTGATTCCACCATCATGGAGTGGTGTGGTAGCTGAGTCTTCTGAAACCCAGGACAAGGAGGAACTCGATACATGGTGTCGAGCCTTCGAGAGTGAGAAGTGGTTAGACGTGTTTCCCACATCCTTAACATGAGGTCATGCAAGATCTCATGAATAGGTAAGGTAGCTGCCTCCTTGGGAGCTTTAGGGTACTGCAGGATTTCCAGTTCCTTTGCCCTAGGCTTTTTTTCAGGAGCAACTGTGATGGAAAGACCTCGAGCCACATCTCGGATAAAATCCTGAAAGGACATATCCTCTGGAGGAGACATCCTATGCTAAAGAAAAGAAGAATCCTCAAGAAGAAGTACTTTGGTAATGGCAGAGCTTTCAGAGTCTTCAGACTCATCCGAGGATTCAAAGTATCTCTGATCCAGGTGATCGTGCAAGGCACGGTACCGGTACGATCAAAGTCAGTATCGTAGGGGTCCGGTAGAGACTTGTCGATACCGGATGGATAAGCATGACTCAGTCCCGGTAGACTACCTGCCGATATTGATGCAGTCGGTACCGGTACCGGTTGAATTGTCTGCCCCTGAAACCGCTTCATCGAGACCGTGAGAAGAGCTGCCAGACTGCGTTCAATAGCCAAGAATCTCTGGTCTATCGACGCTGCTAATGCTTGGGTATCGGTACCGGATGAAGCAGCCGGTACCCCAGAGCATGGCACCAGTAGTTCTGCTGAGGTTGAGGCCTCAAGAACATCCTGGAGCCCTGTTAGTGCTTTGGAAGCTGAAGCCTCCCGCCGGGGCAATTTTGCCGGTACAAGTCCCTCAAGGGCAACGCCAGAGGCATCTTGATGCTTAGGAGATCTACCCTTTGAGGACCGGCCAGATTTATGTTTAGTTACCTGAGATCCATGGGAGGAAGATGAAGCCCTAGAAGACGTCAATGCCACAGAGGCTGCATCGGAGGGAAAAACTTTTTCCATTTTAAAGGAAAAGTTGGGCCTAGTGCCCAAAATGGCGCCTGGCACCTGAGGAGAAAATACCTGGAAAAGACTCCAGAAGAAAAGTTATGGGGGTTTTTTGGGGGGTTTTTTAAGAAAAAAGAAAGAACCATCGGCGATACCGGTGTAGCATCGAGGGAAGGCAGACGCGACCACAAAAAAAAAAGAAAGCGTAGTTACTCACCTGTAACAGGTGTTCTCCAGGAGCAGCAGGAATCAGTCCTCACTTAAGGGTGACGTCGGGGCCGACGGAGCCCTCGCGGAGCAATTTTCCCCAGCTTTCAAAGAAAGCCTTTGGGAATTGCAGCGCGCATGCGCGGTCGTCTTCCCGCCCGAGGGTGCCATCTTAGCCAGTCAGATGACATAGCTAAAAAAGACAGCATAAAAATTGCAAAAAGAACATAAGCAGACGATTGCAACTCCAAGGGGAGGAGGGAGGGTAGTGAGGACTGATTCCTGCTGCTCCTGGAGAACACCTGTTACAGGTGAGTAACTACGCTTTCTCCAGGACCAAGCAGGAAGTCAGTCCTCACTTATGGGACTCCCAAGCTCAAGGCTACCGGAGACCCTAAGCACAAAAATGAGCTCCCTCAAGCTCAGCAGCACAGAAGGACAGAATCTTCGCTGAATTATCACCCACCGGTAGCCCACATCCGGGATGGAGGGTAGGAGTTGCTCAGACCTCAAAGAGATTACGGAGGACTGCCTGTCCGAAAGTACTGTCCCTGCGGGACTCCCTCTCGAGACAGTAATGGACCGCAAAAGTCTGGCTCGAAGACCAAGTAGCTGCCCGGCAGATGTCTGCCAATGGAACAGAGCGGAGGTAAGCCATTGACGTAGCCTTCGCCCGAACACAATGAGCCGTGACTCGACTTTCTAAGGAGAGTCCGGCTGCCCCATAAGCCCAAGCGATACAGTCAGCAACCCAGATGGACAGAGTACGCTTGGAGACAGGGAGCCCCAATTTATTGGGGTCAAAAGACACAAAAAGCTGAGCAGCTTTACGGTGCTCCCGCGTACGGTCAAGGTAGAAGTTCAAAGCCCTTCTACAGTCCAGGGTATGGAGGACCGTTTCAGCTCGGCTGGAGTGTGGTCTGGGAAAGAAGGTTGGAAGTACCACCTCCTGATTGATGTGAAAAGGGGAGACCACTTTAGGCAGAAATTTTGGGTGAGTCCGTAGGACTACCCTATTTTTGTAGAACCGAGTGTAAGGGGGATCAGACACGAGGGCCTGCAATTCACTTACGCGTCTAGCGGAAGTGAGGGCTATCAAGAACAGTGTTTTCCAAGACAGAAAATGGAGAGAACAGGTAGCCATAGGTTCAAAAGGCGGACAGGTGATCCGCTGCAAAACCACATTCAGGTCCCAGTCAGGCGCTGGCGGGCGCAGAGGTGGTTTAAGTAGAAGGAGACCTCGGAGAAACCTCGCTACGAGAGGGTCGCTGGAGAGAGGTCTACCGTCCACCGGCACATGATGTGCCGAAAGAGCACTGAGGTGAACTTTGACGGAGTTGGACTTAAGTCCCAGATTAGAGAGGTGTAGCAAGTACTGCAAGATCACCGACACCGGGCAGGAGAAGGGATCCTGAGACTGTTGGGTACACCAGACTGCAAAGCGACGCCATTTAAGGGCGTAGCATTTGCGGGTAGAAGGCCGTCGCGAAGCCAAGACGACCTCCTCCACCTCCGCCGGCAGGAGAAGGGGAGCAAGGACTACCCTCTCAGCAGCCAGGCCATGAGGTTGAGAGACCTGAGGTTGGGGTGCAGTAGGGACCCCTGATCCTGAGTGAGGAGATCCGGTTGTACCCCCAGAGGGATTGGATCCTCCATCGCCAGTTGCAGTAGGAGCGGAAACCACGGCTGCCTGGGCCAGCGAGGGGCCACCAGGATCATGAAGGCTTTGTCTCGGAGAACCTTGAAAAGAGTCCGAGAGACTAGCGGGATGGGAGGGAAAGCGTACAGAAGGCTCCCCGACCATGAGATCAGAAAAGCGTCCGCCGCAACCCGAAGGGGGTGTGGCTGACGAGAGCAGAAGCGAGGAAGCTGCCGGTTGTGAGGACTGGCAAAGAGATCCACCGTGGGGAGGCCCCACGTTAGGAAGAGCTTCTGAACTACCAAGGGATCCAGACGCCACTCGTGCGGCTGGAGGACCCTGCTGAGTTTGTCCGCAAGGCAATTTTCTTGGCCCGGGAGATAAACTGCCTTGAGGAGAATGCCGTGACTGACGGCCCAAGAGCAGAGCTTCTGTGCCTCCCGGCAGAGGAGGAAGGAGACCGTGCCCCCCTGCTTGTTCACGTAGAACATGGCAACTTGATTGTCCGTCTGGACAAGGACGGACTGGTGGGAAGTCAGGTGGGAGAAGGCCTTGAGAGCTAGGCGGATCGCCCTGAGCTCCAGGAAGTTGATCTGCTGAGCAGACTCCCACGTGGTCCAGAGGCCCTGAGTACGTGCCTCTTGGCAATGTGCTCCCCAGCCCAGGAGGGATGCATCGGTGGTCAGCACCCGGGTCGGCTGAGGTGACTGGAAAGGCATTCCGAATATCAGGTTCGGCTGCCGGAGCCACCACCGGAGAGACGAGATCAGCGGCTCGGAGACGCGCACTAGGTCTGCTAGGCCGCCTGTGGCTTGTCGCCACTGCTGGCGGAGACACCATTGAGCAGACCGCATATTCAGGCGGGCATTGGGGGTCACATGGACGGTGGAAGCCATATGGCCGAGTAGTCTCAGGAAGCGCCTGGCGGAGACCAGGGGCTGGCTGCAAAAGCGGTCGGCTAGGTCCATGAGCCGTTGAGCCCTGTCGAGCGGTAGGTATGCTCGCGCCTGAGGAGTGTGCAGCCTTGCGCCGATGAACTCAAGATCCTGTGAGGGGAGCAAAGTGGACTTTGCGAAGTTTATAACAAAGCCCAAGTGCTGCAGAAGAGTCACCGTGCGGCGCGTGGCGTTGGTGACCTCCTGAGCGGACTCTGCTCTGATGAGCCAGTCGTCGAGGTACGGAAAGACAGAGGCCGTGAAGCCGGAGATGGGCCGCTACGACCGCGAGACATTTTGTGAAGACTCGCGGTGCGGAGGACAGGCCAAAGGGCAGTACTCTGTACTGGTAATGATTTCCTGCCACCACAAACCTTAGGTATTGGCGGTGGCTTGGGTGGATGAGGATGTGCGTGTAGGCATCCTTTAGATCCAAGGAGCATAGCCAATCTCCCTGCTGGAGGTAGGGCAGAAGGATTCCAAGGGTAAGCATTTTGAACTTCTCCCGCACAAGGAACTTGTTGAGGTTGCGCAAGTCCAGGATGGGTCTGAGGCCCCCTGTTCTCTTTGGTATTAGAAAATACCTGGAATAAAAGCCTTGACCTTCCAGGTGGTGTGGCACCGGTTCCACCGCCTGTTCCTGCAGAAGACCTGCTAACTCCTGAAGGAGTAATTCCCTGTGCAGAGGGGGTCGCGGAGGTTCTCCCGGAAAATAGGAGGGAGGGACCTGGTGGAAGTGGAGAAGATAGCCTTCTCGCAAGACTTGAAGCACCCAGGCATCTGCGGTGATGCTGGACCACCTGTGGGCGAAGTGAACCAGCCGGCCTCCGGTGCTGGGAGGAACCAGCGGGGGGGGAGAGAGGCTATGCTTTGTGAGTCAAAAACCCCCACCCTGCTGAGCAGGGGCTGGTGGTGCAGGCTTGGGGGCTTGCTGCCTACGGGACCCGTTACCCCGTCCCTTGGCCTGCTGGCCCTGTTGGGGAGCTGCAGGGGCCTGATAATGGGGGTATTGTTTGTAGGCAGCCGCCTTCCTCGGGTAAAAGGACTTTTTCCCCGAGCCCTTCTTTTTCTGGGAAGGGGCGGAGGTCTTCCTAGAAAGCCTGGTCCTGGTGAGAGTCTCAGTCTCAATTTGTGCAGCCTTTTCCGCCATGGGCTTGCCAAAGAGGTTTTCGCCTCGGCAGGGGACATCGACCAACTTGTCCTGCACCCAGGGCTCAAGGTCTGACAACTGAAGCCAAGCCTGTCGGCGGGCACCGATGCCGGCTGCGGCCACTCGAGCCGACGCTTCAAAGCCATCATAGGCTGCCCGGGACATGAACTTTGAGCATTCCCGAATGCCAGTGGACAAGGCCAGGAACCTCTGCAAGGGTTCCTCGGACAAACCAGCGGAGAATCCGGCTAGCTCTTTAGCCAGATCCCGGAGATACATGCCCATGTATAGCTGGTAAGTCTGGACACGACATGCGAGCATAGAGCCCTGGAAACACTTCTTACCAAGGCCATCCAAGGTTACGGGCCTCCCTGCCAGGGGGCACCGAGGAGTGCATCTTCTGGCTCTTAAGACGATGCATGGCCGATTCCACTACCATGGAATGGTGTGGTAGCTGTGCCTTTTGGAAGCCAGGGCTCTTGCGGACTCGATAGATAGAATCGACCCGCTTGCTCAGGACCGGCGAGGAGGCCGGACTCTCCCACATGCGGAAGAGTAGTCGTTCCAGCATAGGAGGAACCGGTACAGTAAAGTGTTCCCTCGCGGGAGAGTCATACTGGAGGGCGTCGAGCTCTTCGGCTCGAGGCTCCTCCTCGGGATCCGCAGGGAAGGCCAAAGCCTTGGCCATATCCCTAACGAAGTCCGAGAACCGGGCATCCTCCGGGGGAGACTGCTTCCGAGGCTCGGACTCCGGTGAGTCCGAGGGGACACACCGAGTCCGGAAAGAATCAGGCGACTCTTCCTCTTCAGACTCCCAGACCGACTCCGACGAGGACTCGGTGGGGTCGGCCCGGGCAGGGCGCGGCGCCTGCCGCCCCGACGCCGTGGGAGTCGGCGTCGGCGACCTCGGTCCCGAACGGGAGGCTGAGGGTGACCTCGACCGAGGATCGACTCGAGTTCTCATCGACTCGAGGATCGGCTCGGTCTCCGGGGTCGACTTGGACGTCGACGTCCCGGCGGTCGGGGCAGCGGCGCCAGCGAGGCCAGCGAGCAGTGCCCGCTGCTGGTCCATGAAGGCAGACAGTAAGAGGACTCGTGACCGGCGTCGCGAGTCCGGGCGGGAAAAGGATCGGCGTTGAACCGAAGGAAATAAGAAGAAAATAATGAAGAAAATCGACTTTTTCGCGGGGACAAGACGGGGACGTCTGTAGGGCTCCGCGGAAAAAAGAAGACTGGCTAAGATGGCACCCTCGGGCGGGAAGACGACCGCGCATGCGCGCTGCAATTCCCAAAGGCTTTCTTTGAAAGCTGGGGAAAATTGCTCCGCGAGGGCTCCGTCGGCACCGACGTCACCCTTAAGTGAGGACTGACTTCCTGCTTGGTCCTGGAGAAAAAGGGAATATTTTCTGCGGTGACAGGATGTGCGACCTGTCGGCTCTGCAGAAAATGAAGAACTGGAAAGGGACAGTTGGGAAAGGTGGGAAGGCAGCACACAGGCACTGTGGGATGCTCCCAAAAGCTTTCCTATTGGATGCTGGGGAGATTTCCCGCGCAGGCTCTGTCGGTACTGACGATACCCATATGTGAAGACTACATTCCTGCTTGTTCCTGGAGATCACTGCTTGCTGCCTCCACAGTAAATCTCTCCTCCTGCCCAGCTCTCCTTTCCACTATCGCCGCTGCTGCACTCCCAGCTCCTGCTTTCAGGGTAGCCCCCTCTCTCCAGCCACTTCGCTCCTGCTAGCGCCACTGGGTTTATTTAGCCTCCTGCGCTCTGCCGCAGCCTCCGTTCCGCTCACGCTGTCCGCTCCAGAGCTCTGGCGCCATCTTGCCTCTCCACGTGGCTGTCCTCCACTCCCGCTGTTGCGGCCCGCCTCAGTTTCCTCTGGCACCAAGTTTTAAACCTCTTCAGCTTGCTCCTGATGCCTACCCCGCCCGGGGCTGCCGTTTCGCACCTCCGGAGGTTCAATTTTAAAGCTTTTTGGCTGGGTCGGTGCCGGAGCAGCTACCTCATGCCACCATCGGCTCCGGTGACGTCACCTCCTCCTCCAACAAGGAAGTTTTAATACCTGCTGAAGTTAAAGTGACTGGCACATCCAGCAATACAAGCTGATCAAAAGATGAATTCATTGTAAATCTTTAAAAGCTCATGTTCTTGCAAAGAACCAGTCTGTAAGAAAATATCATCCAGGAATCGCTTCCATAGGACAGCCTTAAAAAAATATTTAGGTATATATACCATCAATTCCTCAAAATGAGCCATATGTCATGTAAAGCACAGTTACTTACCTGTAACAGGTGATCTCTGGGAACAGCAGGAATTAGTCCTCACATATGGGTACGTCGGTACCGACGGAGCCTGCGCGGGAAAGCTCCCCAGCTTCCTTGAATGGAAGCTTTTGGGACCTCCCACTGCACATGCGCACTGCCTTCCCGCCTTCCTGAACAGCTCTCCTCAGTTTCGAGTTTATAGCTGAGTCAATAGAGAGAGGACAGGAAGATAGATAGATAAAAGATACAACTCCTAGGGGAGGTGGGTGGGTTGTGAGGACTAATTCCTGCTGTTCCCAGAGATCACCTGTTACAGGTAAGTAACTGTGCTATCTCCAGGAACAAGCAGGAATAAGTCCTCACATATGGGGACTCCCTAGCTTAGATGCGTGGGATCCCCTGTCAAGGTTCGCCATCTTCGTATGGATCTCAGGCATCCATCCTGGGAAGGTGGGCAGGAGTTGTCTAAGAATGGAACAGGTGTTTGAGGACAGCCTGGCCAAACAAGGCATCCCGGCGGGAGTCTTTGTCCAAACAGTAATGGGCTGTGAAGGTATGAACCGAGGCCCAGGTAGCGGCTCGACAGATCTGATCAATGGAAACAGAGTGCAGATGAGCCATAGAAGTTGCCATGGCTCTCACATTGTGAGCTGTGACATGGCCTTCCAGAGAAATGTTTTTACTCTGGTAAGCAAAGGAAATACACTGAGCAATCCAATTGGAAAGTGTACGCTTGGAGACTGGAAGTCCCAAATGTGAAGGATCAAAAGCCACGAAAAGTTGAGAAGACTTTCGATGTGGCTGAGTCCTATTAAGGTAAAAGGCTAGAGCTCTTTTACAATCCAGAGTATGAAGGTTCCTCTCTGCACTGGAGGCATGAGGAGCCGGAAAAAATACAGGTAGATATACCTCTTGATTAAGATGAAAAGGCGAGACCACTTTAGGCATAAAGTGGGGATTCGTCCTAAGGACCACCTTGTCATGATGAAATCTTGTATAAGGTGGATTAGCCACTAGAGCCTGCAGTTCGCTGATGCGACGAGCGGAAGTGACTGCAATTAGGAATAATACCTTCCAGGAAAGAAATTTCAAGGAGGTAGAAAATAACGGCTCAAAAGGTGGCTTCATAAGCTGACCAAGCACTAGATTCAAATCCCATGCGACCGGGGGGGGTCTGATGGGAGGTTTAGTGAGGGTCAGGCCTCTCATGAATCTTGCAACAAGAGGATGAGAGGAGATAGGTTGTCCATTTACAGGTTTCAGGGATGCTGAAATAGCACTTAAATGGACTCTTACAGAATTCGTCTTAAGGCCTGCATTGGAAAGATGCAGGAGATAGTCTAAGAGGGAATTCAAAGGAAGTGCCAGAGGGTCAAGGCCCTGCTGAGCACACCAAATGGAAAAACGTTTCCATTTGAAAGCATAAGACCGCCTCGTGGAAGGTTTCCTAGAGGCATGAAGGATATCTTTCACAGGTTGAGAAAGATTAAAGTCTTGAAGACTTAAGCCTTCAGTAACCAAGCTCGGAGATGTAGGGATTTGGGGTTTGGGTGCCACAAAGTCCCGTCCTCCTGAGACAGAAGGTCTGGTGCAGCTCCTAAGTCCAGGGAGGATCCCTGGGAGAGCTGTAGAAGCAGAGGGAACCACACTTGGCGTGGCCAGCGTGGAGCTATGAGGATCATAGAGCCGTGATCTCTCTGGAGTTTGAACAGAGTCTTGGGAATCAGTGGAATGGGTGGAAAGGCATATAGGAACGCCTGACCCCAATGGAGGAGAAAGGCGTCCGTGGCCTGAGCTTCCTGACATGGAGTCCTGGAACAGAACCGGGGAAGTTTGGCATTCCACGGACTTGCAAAGAGGTCTATGTCCGGGGTCCCCCATTCCTGAAAGATTCTGGTTATCTGGTCCACGTGTAGGGACCACTCGTGTGGCAGCAGAACTCGACTGAGCCTGTCTGCTCGAGAGTTTTGAACTCCTGGAAGGTACACTGCTAGCAGATGAATTTGGTGCTCTCTGGCGAAGGCCCATAATCTGAGAGCTTCGTTGCAAAGCGACAGAGAGCCCGTTCCTCCTTGTTTGTTTATGTAAAACATGGCCACCTGATTGTCTGTCTGAACCAGGACAGTCAGGTTGGCAAGGAGGGTATGGAAGACCTTGAGGGCAAGGTAAATTGCTCGCAGTTCCAGGAGGTTGATATGAAGGGTGGCCTCCTGTGGAGACCAAGTGCCCTGAGTGGAGAGAGTTAGCAGATGGGCTCCCCACCCCAATTGGGAGGCATCTGTTGTGAGGGTTGCTTGGGGTAGCAAGGGCTGAAAGGGAGCCCCCAACAACAGATTCTTGGTGGATATCCACCAATGGAGGGACCAAGACAGACGGTTTGAGGTTTGTATTTGGTCTGAGAGTGCTCCCGACGCCTGAGTCCACTGGGTGGCCAGGGTCCATTGAGCTGCTCTCATATGAAGACGAGCATAGGGCACCACATGTACTGTGGAGGCCATATGGCCCAGGAGGCGTAGCATTTCCCTGGCTGTCAAGTGAGTACTGGACTGGGCTTGGGAGGCCAAGCTCAGCAGACGCTGATCCCGAACCAGTGGAAGGTAGGCTCTTGCAGTGGTGGTGTCCAACCGGGCCCCTATGAATTCTAGAGACTGAGTAGGGCTGAGTTGAGACTTGGGAAGGTTTACCACCAGTCCCAGATACTGCAGAAGGTTCCTTGTGCGGTCTAGGGAAATCTGGGCCTGCGACTGAGTTGGAGCTCGAATGAGCCAGTCGTCCAGATATGGGAATACGAAAATCCCCATGCTTCTGAGAAATGCGGCTACGACTGCCATGCATTTGGTAAAGACTCTTGGGGCAGAGGCGAGACCGAAGGGAAGTACTCTGTATTGGTAATGATTTCCCCTGAACAGAAAGCGAAGATATTTTCTGTGGGAGGGATGGATGAGTAGATGTGTATACGCATCCTGCAGATCTAGAGAACAAAGCCAGTCCTGACTCTGAAGGTATGGAAGGAGAATGCCCAAAGAGAGCATTTTGAATTTCTCCTTGTACAGAAATTTGTTCAATTCTCTCAGATCTAGGATTGGTCTGAATCCCCCTGTCTTCTTTGGAATGAGAAAATAGGGGGAGTAGAAACCTGACCCCTGTTGATGAAGAGGAACCTCTTCTATGGCCCCTTGGGCAAGCAGAGAAGAGATCTCCTGATCCAACAGGGCTAGGAGAGGAGATGGAGAATTGAAGGGTCTCACCATGTGATGAGGAGGAAGGCTGGAGAAATGAAGTTTGTAACCCTCTCGGATGATAGAGAGGGTCCATTGCTCTGTTGTGATCTGTTCCCATCTGGGAGCAAAGTGAGCTAACCTTCCAGGTATGGTGAGAGGTTCTGGTTGGTCCAGAACCAGGAATGGCAAGTTCTGTAGGGGCAAGTCAAAACCCCTGAGGGGGTGGAGCCTGTTGAGCTGCAGTAGCTGCTGCAGGCTTTGCTCTTGCTTGTTTCGTTTGCTGACGTTTAGCCGCAAAACGAGGTTGAGAAGATTGCTGGCCAGTATTGGAAGCATATCTGGCCTTCTTATAATAAGCCTCTTGAAAGACTTCTTCTTAGTGGGAGTAGAAGTGGACTTAGAAAGTCTCTCTAAGGTGGCATTTTCAGCGTCCATTTGAGTGGCCTTAACCTGCCACTCTGCACCGAATAAGTTCTCACCTGTACAGGGCAGATTCCGTAAGCCATCTAGAACCCAGGGTTCCAGATCAGAAGCCTGGAGCCAGGCCAGACGTCTGGCTGCGATAGCAATGCCAGAAGCTCTGCTGGCTCCTTCGAAGGAATCAAAGGCAGCTCTGTTGGAGAACTTAGAACATCTAAAAGTTGTTTCACAACAGAAAGGAAGTCCTCCTGTTTATCCTCAGGGATAAGGGAGGCAAAATGCCGTACTTTCTTGGCAAGTTCCCCTAGGAACATGCCCATATAGAGGCTGTAGGAATTAATCCTGGCTATAAGCATACTAGCCTGGAAGATTTTCCTACCAAAAGAGTCTAGTGTCTTACATTCCCTTCCTGGAGGTGTAGAAGAGTGCCTTTTAGTACTCTTGATCTTTTTCATTGCAGACTTTACCACAATGGAGTGGTGAGGCAATTGAGTTTTCTGAAAACCAGGAGAAGGAGGGACCCGATACATGGTGTCCAACCTACGGGAATAAGGAGACAGAGTTAAAGGGTTCTCCCAGAAATCCATCAATTGTTCCTGAAGGATTTCATGGATAGGCAGAGTAACTGCTTCTTTAGGAGACTTAGAGTATCCTAAAATATCCAATCTTTTTGACCTTGGTTCCCTTTCAGAGGAGGTAGTGATAGAAAGGCCTTTAGCCATTTCTAAAATAAAGTCCTGAAAGGACAAATCCTCTGGAGGAGACATTCTCCTTTTTGGAGAAGAAGGTTCCTCAGGAAGGTCAAGGGAGAGCTCTGCAGACTCATCAGAGGAGACAAAATCCTCAGAGGAATCGGTGTATTCTCTAGTTTCCTCCAACGCACGATACGCATACCGATCGGTATCGACATCGGGCGTACCGGGTATGGAAGCGGTATGGAGCGAAAGCCCATACGGTACCGATTTGCGTTTAGAAGAGGAAGGCCTGGGTTCCGGCATGGCGGACGATACCGGAACTGGGCCCGGAACCGCTGGAAGCGGTACCGATGGCGTTGCAGCTTTAATGAAAGCCATGACGGCCTGCTGCATGGATTGGACAGTATTGCCCATAGACGCCACGGCTGCCTGGATGTCGGTACCGGTATGGGCCGGTACCCCAGAGCAGTCCAACAGGTGATCTGTCGAGGCCGTGCCATCGATGTCAACCTGTAGCCCCTGTATTGGCGTTTTGGAAGGTAGGGCTTCCCGCCGGGGCTGTTTGGCTGGGGCAGGGTCCTCAAAACTAAGAGCCTCTCGATGCTTTGAAGGAGATTTGCTCTTTGAGGACTTGCCCACAGAAGGTTTGGTTACCTGAGATCCATCCGGGGATGATGACCTGGATGACTGTGATGTTGGATTCTCTGAAGCAAACAGCACATGGAATTTGTTGGCCCGGTTCTGCAGCCCACGCTTAGACATTTGGGAGCAGGAAGGGCAGTCCGGAATGGAGTGGTCAGGCCCCAAACATTTAAGACACCATTCATGGGTGTCTGTGACTGATATTACAGCAGTACACTTGGTACACTTCTTAAATCCAGGGGCTGGCTTCTCCATGTGGAGAATTAAAGTAGGCCTGAAGGCCTAACTGAAGTGACCAAGTGCTGAAAAAATAATAAAAGAAAATAATTTTTTTAAGAAAGAAAAAGGAAGACCGGCGATACCGGTATCGGTATGGGAAGGCAGGTACGCGGTCTAAAGAAACAAAACAAAAAACTACAATTTCTTCAGCGGTGACAGGATACACGACCTGCTGGCTCCGCGGAAAAAGAGAAACTGAGGAGAGCTGTTCAGGAAGGCGGGAAGGCAGTGCGCATGTGCAGTGGGAGGTCCCAAAAGCTTCCATTCTAGGAAGCTGGGGAGCTTTCCCGCGCAGGCTCCGTCGGTACCGACGTACCCATATGTGAGGACTTATTTCTGCTTGTTCCTGGAGATAAAAAGTTATACCACCGTTCTATGTAAACTGCCCCTGATCTTTGGAAGGGGTGGCACAGAAGAATCTAATAAATAAATATATGTGGCGGCTAATGTCTGTGCCATCGAGGCTCCCATTGTGATGTAATGATGTTGTAAATAAAAAGACCCAGCATAAGAAAATTAATTATAATTACTAAATTCCAACAATTGACGAAGCTTGCCACTATCAGATGAGATTGCTAACACCCAGTTAATTTTCACTCACAATGGCCAAAATCTCATTCTGAGGAACGTAAAGTGACTGTACATCCAACGTTACCAAAACCACAGCACTTCCAGATATAATCAACCTGATGAATCCATGTCAAAAAGCGGGACGTGTCTTTAATAAAGGAAGAAACTTCCATACCAATGGGTTAAGAAAAAGATCTATAAACTAGGAAAATAGGCTCCAGAATAGTACCTCTAAGGGACACAATAGGTGGATTATTAAGATCTTAATGCACCCTTTGGCAACATGTAAATATTAAACAGGTTTTTTTATACTGCTTTATTTCAGTCAAAGCGGTTTAAATTTTAAGTTAAACTTGGTAGTGTACATTAAAACAGGGACATTAATAACTTGAATTTTTCTGAGGCAATCGAGGGTTAAGCGACTTGCCCAAGGCCACAAAGAATACTAGTGGGAATTGAACCTTGGTCTCTTGGTTCCCAAGCCAGTGCTCTAACCATTAAGCCACTCCTCCACTTCAATATAAGGAGTCATAGGACTTTTTGTCACTAAAATAGTGGCCTCTTAGGTGAAATAAAGGACTTAGATAATCCATCCTGTACATAATCCTGAACAGCCACCTTGATCTCAAACTGAATCACCAGGTAATTTGTTGTAGTATTTATCATTTTCCAGTTGTTTACATACTTCCAAATGATACTGTATTGCACCACTATTACTACCACCATTTTCTTCCCTTTTAATAGCTAGTTTAATAAATCAGAATTTTTACATAAAGATTTCAAAGCTACTCTTTCATCCTTTCACAAATTTGATCTACATCGACAACTAGTAGATTTCTCAAGTTCCCCTAGATCTTTCAAAACCAAGTCCTGAAAGGTGGCAATAGCCAGCCCCTACCCCAACCCCTATGGGGCTGATGGTATTCTAAAAAATCCCTTCAACCATAATGGGAGCCAGGGGCACTATCAGAACTGATGTAAGAGTCCTCTGAAGATAGCTCAAGCATAACTTTTTCCAATTGAAATATCCTGGTCGCATCCAAGGGTGCATATTTTCTTGCTGATAATCAGTCTCATCCCTTTTTAAATTTTGATATTTTGGGTTTTCCTGACTAAACCATGAAAATCACCAGTCACCTTGGTAATCTGACGTCTTAGATGAAATCTGTGCTTGCACAAAAGATGTCAGTTCCAGAGTCCTAGAAGCTATCTGCGGTTGTAAATCTTTTTCATGCTCAATAGTAGCTTCAAATAATCAAAAACATTAGATCAAGCACACATTAAGTATAGAATTCCATTTCTACAAAAAAAACCACACCCCCACACCCAGCACAAACAAATTGAGAACATTTAAAAATTCTCTAACCTCTAGGGGATTAACTGCCATTGAATATATTCTCTCAACGTAGACCCATGTAACTCAGTTTGTATAAGCTTTCTATATAATTCAACTAACCCAGTCCAGCCTAGTGTCACCCTTCACAGGCTATCATCCAACAAAGAACCTTTTTGCAAAATAAAGGATATTTGTTCATCAGTATATACAAACAGTTGTCAAGTTTTTTTCTCTGACGCCACATCAAGGATCAGACAATCACTTTAAGATCTTTATTGGTGACATTTGATCACCTGAAACATGGCCTCCACGAGAGGGCATTCCTCTGGATCCAGCAGATTTAGACAAATAGCCTGCCTGCATGCCTACAGGGTTAAGAGATGGACTTCTGACCACCACATAAGAGGCGTTTCCTCTGCCGTCACAACAGAACCCTGCGCGGTGCCCTGACAAAATTTAAGAAACCACTGTCACATTGTTGGATATCATCCTCGCCACTTTGTGCTGCAACAAGGGTAGAACAGAGGTCCCAACTCGCTGCTTGCATCTCCAAGCTATTAATGGCCCAAAGCCTCTCTTCCTGCAACCACCAATTCTGAGCTCCCCAATCAGTCAGAATGGTATCCGTAGTCACCAGCATCCTATCTGGAGTCTATAGACTCATGTCTACCTAGCTTCGCAAGGTGCAGCCACCATTCCACACTTGCTCTGGCCTCTCCTTTCAAGAGAGCCACAGAGACTGCAATTACAGAGACCAGCGTGAAAAAAGGGCTGCTTGAAGGTGGTGGATATTCACCCTGTCAAAAAAACACTAGGTACAAAGTTTTTCCCATCGACCCAAAAACCTGAAGATAATCCCTCCCCTTCAGGTGCTGAACTCTCACTAAGTCTCAACTCAGCATGCCACCTGAGCTTGCAAATTCCATATCCTGCCTTCCAGTAGAAACACCATGCTCCCACTGTGTTTACCCAGACTCCCAGTTACTCCAAGGACTAGGATGATTCTAACCTGCTCTTTGCAAAGTTGACTACCCAACCGAAGCCCTGGAGAAGGCAGACAACTTGATCTGCAAACTCCTTGCTCTCCTGGTAAGACTTCACCTGATCAACCAGTCATTAAAATATGGGTGCACCAGAACCCCTTATTTCAAGGCAGCAACCACCACCATCATCATTACCTTGGGGAAGACCTAAGGGATCGTCGCCAGATCGAATGAGAGGACTTGAAACTAGAAATGCCCTATCGGGACCACAAAGTGTAGGTACTGCTGGTGCTCAAGACAAATAGGGATATTAAGATAAGACTCCGATACTAAGGACATTAAGTTCTTGCCCTTCCATACAGTCATGATTACGGAATGCAAAGTCTCCATTCAAAACCATGGCATCAGTAAGGACCTGTTTATTTTTTTTTTCTGTTTTAAAATTATCCATCAACAAATCAAGCAATACACTTGTACAGAAAAGATGTACACATAGTAATATGCAAAGGAAAATATAGCACAAAAAACCCACAGTGTGAAACATCTGTAGTCCCCATTATGGGGGAAATAGTAGGCGGAAAAATCACTAGGGGAGGAGGTGCCCCTAGATCATACACAGAAGAAAAATATTCCCCAGGCAAAAAAGATGAGGGCAAAGGCAGAGGAGCATTTGAAAACACAGATCACTACAGTACCTTATGTAGGGGAGGACGTTAACATATGAGTACTAATATAGGTGGATAAATCCCCAGGCTGAAAGAACACATATTTAAGGGAATTATGCAACACAATACATTTACAGGGAAATCTTAATAGAAAATAAGCACCTAACCGAAGAACCCCGGGTTTTAACAAAAGGAAGGCTTTATGCCTTCTCTGGGTGTCTCTCAAGATATCGGGGAAGATAGAAATCCTCTTCCCATAAACAAATTACTTCTCTTTTTGAAATAAACTTTAAGCCAGTCTCTCCGAGGAGAGCGCTAAAGTCACCAATAATGTGGAAACCTTCATATCTTCATCTGGAGGGGATCGAAGCAACACTGAAACATCCAGCGAATCCATCTGTAGCTCCCCAACTTCACACTTCCCCTCCTTTTTACCAAGAGGCAGATAATATGCCTTTGAGACCGGAGGCAACAACTCAGCAGGAATCATTAGAGACTCTTGTAGATATTTTTTAAAAAGTTCCACCGGAGCTACCGCAGAAATAGGAAAATTCAACAACCGCAAGTTGGAAGCACGGTTAGCATTCACCAGTGTCTCTAACTTCCCTTTCAAAAAGATGTTATCTTTCATCAACGAATCAGCTAAAGCGGAAACCTGTATAAGTTTCTGATCCAAAGCCCCAACCTAGTTCTTCGTTTCCACAAACTCAGTGGTCAACACAGTAACATTATTCTCCATTGTAGCTAAAGTAGAGAAGGAAAGAGTTAATTGCTGATTCATAACCTGGGATAGCTGACTTATAGCTTTCCAGATATTCTCAAGGGTCACCTTAGCTGGACGCACAAGCGTAATCACCGGGGAACTCACGGGCACCGCAGCACTGGAGACCGCCCTCCGCTTATCAGCCTCAGCCTCCAAACCACAGGCAACATTAGCCTCAAAACGTTGTTTATCGCCAGGAATTACTACCCGGCTCTCAGTCCTGGTCTTCAGACCGTCAGCAACTGCCTCCAAAGCACCCCACTCGGTATCTCAAGAGATGCCTGCTCAGGCGTGACTGCAGACACGCGCCGAGGCGCATACCAACAGCCACGGAACTGCAGGAGGTGAGCGATCCTCAGGGGAAAGCGAGATCTCAAGGGCGGGAGCAGCCGAGCCCTCCACCGCCAGTGCTACCAAGCCCCTCTGAATTTCCCCTCTTTGCTCCTCATTAAGCAGGACAAAACGATCCATTGGGACAGAAACGGCAGGTACGGGCTCCGTGGGAAAAGCCCGGTTTGCCTTTACATTTAGGCATTCCTGCTCACAAACTCTCTGCCGCCATCTTAAAAGAACCACTCCCCCCAGTAAGGACCTGTTTAAACCCTTTAAGTCTATAATCTGTTGCCAGGTTCCTTCCTTTTTGGGAATGACAAAGTGAATGAATTACCGACCTAACCCTCATTCAACCGATGGGACTAGTGCCATGGCCTCAAGTTGCAGCAGACACTGAAGGGTGACTCGAACTGCCTGCGCCTTGGTGAGTGCTTGGCAAGCTGATGCCATAAAAGCATCAGAGAGACCATGCCGAACTTGAGGGTATAATCTTCCTGATCACCTCCAAAATCCATTTGTCCAACGTGATCTGTGTCCACATGGAGTAAAATTGCTGTAAGCAAACGTCAACTGGCTGTTCCCATGACAGGACTCCCAAACCTTCATTGGGAAGGCTTAAGAGACCTCACACTTCCAGTGGCTCCTTCTCTGCCCCGATGTCTTCCCCCTAAAGACTGGAAAGGTATCTTGCTCTCTGTGAAGAACTAGACCTCGACAAATGAAACTTGTGGGTATCATGAAAACAGCCTCATGCAGTGGGCCAAATCTCTTTGGCCCACTCTCAGAGAATCTAGGTACTTTGGAGTCCCATGGTCCTTCACCTTCTCCTGACCCTTCCCGAACAGCAGCTTAACTGAGAAAGGAAGCATGCCAAAGTATGCTTGAAGCCACATCCACAGACCAGATGTACAACCACAAAATGCTTTACTGTCACCAACGTGACCATATTCTTAGCAGCCACCCAAGCCCACATCACCCCCATCCTCAAAGACCTCCACTGGCTCCCAATCAGCCACCGCATCAAATACAAGATGATCTTAAACATATTCAGAATCAGACACAAGAGCTCAGCACTCAGCCTCCAAGCCCTCATACTCCCCGACACCAGCAACAGACCAAGAAGGAAAACCACAGCAGACACTCAGCACCCCAGGCAACTACACGAAAGCATGCAAATCCACCACACAAAGAGCACTCTCATTGGCGGCCCCATCAATATGGAACTCACTCCCTCATGACCTACGATCAACTGATGATCTGAAGGACTTCCGAAAGCACCTGAAGACTGTACTCTTCACAGAGCACTACGGCCCAAATGCATAACCAAATTCCACAAACTGGAACCAATCTGGACTCAATGACAGCTCTCCCACAACCAGAAACGAACCCAGTAAACCCATGTATATACTGTACATAGCGCACACTGTAAATAGCTCACTCTAATCAGCACATCCACACACATGCACCCCACTGTACTTATTCCCACCTGACACACAAACACTTGCTAATAATTGTTTGCTGTGCTCACCGCCTTGATTACAGGATAAGGCGGGATAGAAACCGAAATTAGACCTTACCTGCTAATTGTCTTTCCTGGAGATCTCTCCGGGCCAGTCCAGGAACAAGTGGGTTGTCAATCTCCTTCAGCAACTGAGGACTGAAATCTTAAACTTTGAAGAGCTGGTATCTGACTCCCTCTGCTGGCCACTTCCAGTCTAACCTTAACAAAGCAGATGAAAAAATTAATGGCCAAAACCCAGCAGAAAATTAGAAAAAGGGAAAATACGAAAATGCAGCAGCCTCCCAGTGATGTGATGGAACAAGCAAAAAAACAGGTTTCTCACCGGGTTTTTTTTTTGTTTTTTTATCTAATCATTTGTCTCAAAATAACCAAGAAGATAAAACGTAACACATGAACGAGAAGCCATGAGTGAGAACAGAAAAAACACCACATGATAAGCCATGACGCGGACGCCACCACCAGCCGTCGAGAATCCTTAGGTACCCGCGTTACACGGAAGTGTGACCAAATAAAACTGTGACCAAAAAACATGGGTGGGTCCTGGACTGGCCCGGAGAGATCTCCAGGAAAGACAATTAGCAGGTAAGGTCTAATTTCGGTTTCCTGTTCGACTCTCCGGGCCAGTCCAGGAACAAGTGGGAAGTACCAGAGCAGTATCTAACCACGGGAGGGACCGAACAGGCATACGAGGACGACCAACGCCCTCACACAGGCCTAGCTCTTGGCCAAGCCCTCAAGCCTGCAAAGTTTCGCAAACGCGGAAGCGAAGACTACGGAGCTGCTCGACAAAAATCCACCGGCGGAACACAAGCATATGCCGCCCAAAAGGACACTGGGGTGCCCGTAAAACGATCACGAATATCCATTCTCTGCGCCCTGCTAGAACAGCCCAATCGCTGGTCCACCAACAGACGACTAGAAGCGGTTGCGCCCTTTCGAGACCCGGCAAAGAAAAAACCGTTCCGAGTCCCAGAAAGATGTAGTGTTTCAGAGGAGCTCCTGAGCCATCTAAGAACATCGCCAATGGGAAGATCCCCGACCCGAAAGGAGGGGAGAGCGATAGACTGAGGAATAGAGAAGTAGAGACGATCTCCGGAAGAAAGGAGGGAACCGTCCACAACCGCATTCCATCCTCTGAAAAGTGTAGATAGGGAGCCCTACACAATAGAGCAGAGAGATCCAAACTCCACCTCGCGGAACGGAAAGCCCCGAAAGAGGCCATCCGTAAGAAGATCCCCAAGCGAGAGAAAGCACTGCCTGGGAAAACAAAAACGAGGTCGCGCCACTTCGTAAGCAGTGAAGACAAAATCTACAGTGGAACCCCATTGCGAAGAGGGGATCGAAAGTACTGAACCGCTTGAAGGAAAAAAGGAAGCCGTGCTGAAGGAGCTGGAGACGAAGCCCGCTCACACCTCTGCGAAAGAAAGAAATCCCCGCGAGGCGCCTTTATCCAAACTGTCCGGAATAAAAGACAGCACAATCGGAACTAAGGCATCGCTCGGCCGTAGTTCGGCTCTCCGCAGCAAGACCTTGAAAGACGCTATCCACGAACCAAAGCTAGGGACTTGGAACATCTGCAATCCCGCAGTTCAGAGACTATGACCGAAGGCGAAGACCCTTAGCAGAACCACCGGTCCCCGCTCAGAGCCAAGCCGGAAGAGCAAAGCAATCCACTTCGGGCATGAGTCGAGGGCCCTGGAACAGAAACCCCCCCTCGAGGGATACCACCAAGCTTGGTGGATGAGAAGACGCCCAAAATCTGCATACCACGCCTGCTAGGGCCAAACTGGTGGAAAGATAATCACTAGGCCGCAGCGACCTGCCATCCTCTGAAGCACTCTATTGACCATCCTACGGTGGCCATGGCTTTCCCAGCCCAACGAGACCATCCGACATGCGCATCCTGCGCTTGCGGCAGATCCCGAGAAGCTTTGGCCCCGCCGAAGGTAAGCAGAAGAACCACTATCGGCTGCCTCCACCACCGGGTCAGATTGTGAAACACCACAGCGTGCCGTGACCAAGCCCCGGAACCAGCACAGGCGTGTGGAGTAAAGCAGGCTGTAATTTTATTAATTTATTTATTTATGTATTTATATATATTTTTTTTTTTTTCCCGTTTCTGCCGCTGAACGGGCTAGGGAAAGCACTTCTGCCCATAACCTGAGCTGCAGACTCCGCTGCAACAACTCCGCGCCGCCAGTGCCGCCTCGAAGAGAGAAAAAAAAGACACCGACAGCGCCTATTCCGAGAAAAAAACATGCCCATCGCCGTCTGGGAGCAGAGCTACCAGAACCCCACCAGATGAAAGGAAAAATTCTGGATCTCCGGTGCTCAAGCCCCCGTGCAATGATGCCGGACTCTGATCTCCGCAACCGACGAAACTGACAGCTGTCGCAACCAACACCCCAGCGGGCTGGCTTAAGGGAAGCCCTGCACTCAGAAGAACCGGCCCCGGCCACCACCGGAGACTATCGGAGACGACGCGCAACCAGGGCAACCCGTATGCCAAGGGCAAATCTGGAGGATTGCAGTGCGATAACCACACTCGCTGCAACGTCCGCATGTGAGCCCTTGCCCACAGAAGGAGGCCGAAGGACTCCGCCATGTACGCAAGGAGCAGCAGCTAGCGCCACGCCGACAACGCTCGAAGATGCAAGAAAGCTTGCACCAGGACAGGAACGGCAACACGGAGCCTAATAACAGAAAAAATACCTCGACCTGTACGGTGAAAAACGCCCTTAAGGAGAGGAATCTCGAAACCGGCCGCAACTGAACATCGGCTCGATGGGGCACCCAACGCCGGAGCTGCAGGAGACGGAGACTCCTATACCAGCGGGGTTCGAATCAGCCAGTTGTCGAGGCAAGGGTGCACGAAAAAAACGCCCGCTGTCCGTAAGGCCGCCGCCACTACTACCAGCAGTGAGTAGCTGACGACACCGGAAGTGCCATAGTCTGCCAAAGAGAACTGCTTGGGTGGTAGAAAGGTGTGGGGCGTCGCAGCCAGGCCAATCGGAGAGGCTGAAAAGTGGAAATGACCCGTATACCCCGCAAAATGGAGCAAGACGGAGAAGCTCCGGCCGTTATACAAAGGCATTAGTAACCCTAGGAGAACCTATAGGGTTATACCAGCTTTTAGCTGTTTGTACCCTCTAGGCCTCCCCACACTGAGATTTTGTCATTGAAATCCAAGTATCATATTTACAATACCAGCACCCAGACAGAAGGAGCCTAGAAAAACACATTATTGGACATCACACTGCCACACATTAAGCTGGTAAGGCTGTTTACCCAGGCCCGTGGCCAGTTCTCAGTGGAAATGAGAGATCTGCAAACTTCCCAGCCTTCCTGCAGATAAAAAACATATACCAATGGTTTGAGTAGGGGAAAGTGCAATCTACACCCCTTCCTGTGGCCAATCTGGCCAAGGAGTAACAGAGAGGAAGATTGTGAAGCAAGCTAAGAGCTCCTTAATATTATTATTCCGTACATTGCCACAGCAATGGGCGACTAAGGAGAGATACACCCCCGAGAAGCGGCGGGCATACGACTGAAGGATTGCCTACGGGGTTAATGCTTTGAGCAAACCCTGGGTGTATCCGGAGGGCTAATTGCAAAGGTCTGGAGAGTGAAAGAAAGTGAAAGAGTCTAGCATAGAAAGACTCGCAAGGGCTTCAAGTACCAACTGAGGAAAAGAGAAAAAAATAAATTACACCACCAAATGGAGGTGGGAAAAAAATCAAGAAAGAACGCAGCTTCAAAGAAAAGATGCAGATCTGAATAAAATTGTAGGGCACGAATTATGGCGTACGCTCAAACAAGAGCAGGAAAAATTCGTGAGTAACAGCAATCATCGTGGAACACGGACGTAGCTATGGAAAAAAGCATTCCATAATACAGGTTAAACTAAGCAAGCCAAGCCGGAAATAAATCTACGTCCTTTGAACCTGGACAAGACAAACACCCCAGACTCCCTTATAGCCGCCAGCCAGTATGTCTGAGAAAGAGATGTTTGTCGTTTCGATGCATAACACCGAAAGAGATTGTGTAATCCTTGGCCCCTGTCAACATGCCAAATGAGGCAGCAGTTATGATGAGCGCGACAATTAAGGCCTGCTAGGGATGTGTTTTCATATCAGGCAACACATCAAACAATATACAGAAATATAAACTACTTTGGTTTATTTTACAAAGCAAAATAACATGCCATGGAAACTTTAAAAAAAGATATAAGTAGGATATGTAATGCCTCAGCCAGATATCTTCATTGGGCACTGTGGGGGATTGAACCCTTGATCCCTGCATCATTGGTCAGTGTCTGAACCATTGTGCTGTGGTTCTGTTGCTATTACACAGTTTCAACAAAAACAAAAGATAAGAAAAGGGATCAATTTACATGAATGAGACCACAAAATGTGACAGTCAGCATTACATATGCTGTTAAGAGGTTCAGAACCCAAAACTGAAGCAGCAATACCAATTTCACAATAGATAGCCCAAAAAGCCCAACACTGCCGCTGTGATTGTGAGGCCAAGAATAGTGTTTACACCAAACCAATGATGTGGAAGCATCTGAGAAACCAACTTATGTGTTTCATTCACCTTTAGTTCCATTAACCTTCCGCAGTTCTAAGCAATCACTGCCGCACAGAACACTAATATATAACAATAGTATCCAATTCACTCAGAGGTACCAGCAGCAAGGAAAAATGACTGTGCCTGTAGGCCATAGGAACAGTGTTAGCCAGGGCTGCCGTTCCCGCCAAAAATAAACCGTTGGAGAGGCCGGCTTCTGAGACAGGAGCTATGCTTACAAGGCCTTACCCCAAACGGAGCAAACCGAAATCCAACATGAAATCCCAAACCAAAAAAGGAAGAAAGAAAAAAGCCCTGTTCAAACCGGCTCCTGAGAGACCGCCAAGAAAAACATGGCCGCCGGCACCCCCAACACCAAGAAACCAACTGAAAGAAAAAATGACCAACCTTAATAAAAAAGACTTCTCCTGCAGCTCCTGGCACCCACTGCTAGTGGGGAGGGAAGCTGAGCCCCGGAGGTAGCAGGCAGGTATCTGGGGCTCCCAGCACCGCACTGCTCTCTGCTATAGTAAACGGAGCTGAAAGTGAGACAGGCTCTGCCTCTTCAGCCCCGTGCCTCGGAGTGCCGCTACAAATTTGTCGGCTGCAATGTACATTGTTAGGAACCCTGTTAGGGCCCCCTGCTATGTACCAACGCTGAAATTACACAAAAAACAAAAATAAATAAAAGTTGTAAAGCTTAAGCATCTGAAAGTGGGAGCCAGCCAGGATCACGTCCTTCAGCTGCTGAGGACTGAAAAGACTGGAAGTGGCCAGCAGAGGGAGTCAGATACCAGCTCTTCAAAGTTTAAGATTTCAGTCCTCAGTTGCTGAAGGAGATTGACAATCCACTTGTTCCTGGACTGGCCCGGAGAGTCGAACAGGAAATACCCTTAAATAAAATAAATAAATAAAAATGGTAAGTCATACAATGCATCCATCAAAACGACTCAGCTGGATGAGCCGCCTCCAACAAACACCGCTGACGCATTAGTGACTCATATCTTCAAACCAGCGTGTCAGTCTCCATCTGCTGGTAGGAAAACTTAGCCCATATGTCTGGACTTAACTGGAGGAACAATGAGAAAATAGTGGCTTCTCTCAGTGCTGCACTAGAGGATACACCAAGTAATGACATCATTAAGTGTCTCGTCTGCCTCCATTTACTGGTATGGGAGCATAACTCACTCGTACTAGTCTAGCAGGATAAGAAAAGATGCGAGAGAACTAAAAGGAAACAAGAGAAGAAATTAGGGAGTCTGCAAAGGGCAGGGAATGTGATGTGCACTCAAACATTTAAAATATACTTCTGTATTTCCAACATCACCCCTCCCATCAAACTAGTTTTGAGTCAGGCGGAAGTAATTTAATTTAGAGTAAGAGCATTTTGTACCTGACAAGTTCTGAAAGAATTTTTCAACCTCTCTTGATTAAAAGTATTTTTAAGTATTATTTTATAATTATGCAATGTTGATTTATGCTTTATAAATTTAAGTTGCTCCATACTTAATTGATTCAAACCCTTAAGGGGAAAAAGACACAGAATATTTAGCCAACAAAATACCACCTTACCTTTAGCACCATAATTTCATACATTCTTCATCCAAATGACTCCAGCCAAAGCTGCAAAAATATGCTCAAGTTAAACATATTGATAATATCCGCAAACTCAGAACATGGATTTGCTTTCTTTCAGATATATTTCAGTGGCTCATTTGAGATAGTGTAGTTACTCACCTGTAGCAGGTGCTCTTTGTGAACAGCAAGATTAAGTCCACACTTATGGATGACATCGATAGAGCCCTCCACGGAACACTCCCCAGCTTCCAAATCTTGGAAACGTCTGGGAGGTACACCACGCATGCATGCCTGCCTGCCTTCCCCACCCGCCACAGCACCATATTCTCCAGTAAGATCACAGAGCAGGAGCCAAAAGGCAACCCCCCAGGGAGGAAGGAGGGTTGTGTGGACTTATTCCTGCTATTTACGGAGAACACCTGCTACAGGTGAGTAACTATGCTTTCTCTGTGAACAAGCAGGAAACAAGTCCTCAATTATGGGACGCCCAAGCTACTGGAACCGGAGGAGCTAAGCAGCCCAACTGGGCAACAAGAACAGGAAAAGTCAGGAAGACCAAAGAGGTAGTCCCCCCGAGGACTCATCTGATTCAGTATTCTCAGCAGACATCAACCTGAGGAGATTTTGAAAAGGTATCCTGGACGGATAGAGCTCAGCCTGGCCAAAAGCACTGTCCCATCAGGGATCCCATCCAAAAGACAATGGGCTGCAAAGGTATGGACTGAAGACTGCCGCAGCATGACAAAATTTCCTCCATGGAAACAGTGGAGGTAGACTACAGATGTAGCCAGTACAGGGGCATTGTGAGTGGTGACATGACCCTCCAGGCTCAGACCAAAAAAGAAGTAAGAAATGCCATACTGGGTCAGACCAAGGTCCATCAAGCCCAATATCCTGTTTCCAACAGTGGCCAAGCCAGGTCACAAGTACTTGGCAGTTTTCCAAAGAGACAGATTCCATAATGCTTGTATTGGGGCAAACAGTGGATTTCCCAGGTCCTCTTTAATATAGGTTCATAGACCTTTCCTCTAGGAACTTGTACAAAAGTTTTTTAAACCCAGATGCATTGACAGCTTTTACTACATCCTCCAGTAACGAATTCCAGAGTTTGATTATGCATTGATTGAAAAAATAATTTTCTATTAAAATTGTTACACTGTAGCTTCATTGCATGTTCCCTAGTCTATTTTTTGATGGCGTAAAGCATAGTTACTCACCTGTAACATATATTCTCCAGGGACAGCAGGAATCAGTCCTCACATATGGGTGATGCTGACGCCGATGGAGCCCTCGTGGAAACATTTTAAAGAAAGCCTATGGGAGATGCCATCATGCATGTGTGGTCCCTTTCCCACCCAAGGGTGCCATCTTGCACAGTCAGGTGCCATAGATAAAGCCCAACCAAGACGGCCAAAATGAACAGCAACTCCAAGGGGAAGGAGGGTTGTGAAAACTGATCCCTGCTGTCCCAGGAGAACACCCGTTACAGGTGAGTAACTATGCTTTCTCCAGGAACAAGCAGAAAGTCAGTCCTCACATATGGGACCTCCCTAGCTCCAGGCTACCGAAGACCGGTATGAAAAAGACACAGCCCGGCTGTGGGCAGCTGCAGGCGAATCTGATGAGGGACTCCAGTTTCCAGTGAGAACTATGGCTTCTGTAGCCTGAACAAGGAGGGTAGGAGGGCAGGAGTTTCCTAAACCCTGAAGATGTTACGGAGTACAGCCTGGCCAAAGACACTCATGTCGGGACTCTCTCTCTCCAGGCACTAGTGGGTGGCAAAAGTGTGAACAGAGGACAAGGTGGCAGCCTGGAAGATGTCTGCCATGGGCACCAACTGCAGACCGTGACAGAGGTCGCCATCACCCAGACATTATGCGGCATGACTCAGTGCTCCAGAGGAATATCAGTCAACTGCGAGCAAAGATGATGCAGTCCACCACCCAGATGGATATGGTCTGCTTGGTGAGAGCCTGCCCCAGACGGCTGGAGTCAGATGAAAAGCTGTGAGGCTTTACGGTGGCCCTGGGTCCACTACAGGTAGAAGGGACAGGGCTTGTTTACAATCCAGGGTATGGAGGACGGCCGACACAGTCAGTGTGAGGCCGCGAAAAGAAGGTAGGGAGCACTACCTCCTGATTGAAGTGGAAGTCGGAGACCACCTTTGGGAGAAACTTAGGGCTAGTGCAGAGCAAGACCCTGTTCTTGTAGAATCTAATGTAGGATGGTTTGGCCATCAAGGCCTGGAGCTCACCGACTCTGCAGGTAGAGGTGAGTGCCACCAAAAAGGCAACCTTCCAGGACAGGTAGCATAAGAACAGGTAGCCAAAGGCTCGAAGGGTGGCTTGGTAAGTTGCACCAGAACCACATTGAGATCCCATTCTGCCAGGGGCAGCCAACTGAGGAGTTTGGATAACAAGCAGCCCAGCATGAACCTAGTGATGAGGGGCTGCACTGATAGAGGTTTGCCCTCCACAGGATGGTGGTTTGCAGAGAGTGCGCTCAGATGTACCCTGAGAGTTGGACTCGAGTCCAGACTGCAAGAGATGGAGGAGATATTGAAGGACAATGCACTGGGCAGGAAAACTGATCCATTCGGTGCTCCGTGCACCACATGGAGAACTGGCGCCACTTGAAGGCGTAGACACGCCTCATGGAGTCATTATGAGAGGTCAAAGGAGGATTTCCTCCACTTCCTTGAAGAGGTTGAGGGGGTCTAGGGCAACCCATTCAGAAGCCATGCTGTGAGAGATAGGGATCCCAGGTTGGGACAGAGGATTTGACACATGAGGGCGGCTCAGAGTCCCAAGGAGTTCTCAAGAGGGACTGGGGACTCTGTCAAGAAATGGAGCAGCAAGGGGAACCAGGGTTGCCTGGGTCACCGTGGGGCTACAAGGATTACCGATTACCTTGAAGAAGTCCGAGCTATCAAGGGCATGGAAGGGAAGGTGTACACAGTAGGCCCTTGCCCATGAGATTAGGAAGGCATCCACAGCCACCCGGGAGGGGTGGGTTTGGGGGGCCTCAAAATTGAGGCAGCTGAGCACTAACCAGGTTGATAAAGAGATCCAGGCTGGGGAGGCCCCATAGAAAGAAAAGCCCGAGTGCCACCTCAGGGTCCAGGGACCACTTGTGTAGTTGGGAGACCCTGCTCAGCCTGTGTCTGCCAAGGCACTGTCCTGGCCTGGTAGACAGAACGCCCTGAGGAGCATCCAGTGGCTTGTTGTAAAGGAACAAAGGGCCATGGCTTACTGGCAGCAGTAAGAACCCATGCCACCCTGCTTGTTCACTTAGAACATTGCAACTTGATTGTCCATCTTGACAAGCACCGACTGGTTCTGTAGGCGGTGCTTGAAAACCTTCAAAGCGAGGAAGATTGCTCCGAGCTCGAGCAATTTATCTGCTGCTGGCTCTCTTTGAAGGGCCAGGCCCCCTGGGTGCAGAAATCCCTGCGATGGATGCCCGAGTCCATCAGGGAGGCATCCGTTGCAAGAACCCTCTGAGGATTCGTGAACTAAAGAGGCATGCCTGCTTGCAGGTGTTTAGTATCCTGCCACCAGGTGAGGGACTCTGCCAGTTGGCGAGACACCATGATACTGTCTAGGAGTCTGCCCATAGCCTGGGTCCACTGGGAATGGAGGCATCACTGGGCCATGCGCACATGGAGGCATGCATCGGGAACCACATGGATTGTGGAGTCCAGACTGCAAGAGATGGAGGAGATATTGAAGGACAATGCACTGGGCAGGAAAACTGATCCATTCGGTGCTCCGTGCACCACATGAAGAACTGGCGCCACTTGAAGGCGTAGACACGCCTCATGGAGTCATTATGAGAGGTCAGAAGGCTTTCCTCCACTTCCTTGAAGAGGTTGAGGGGGTCTAGGGCAACCCATTCAGAAGCCATGCTGTGAGAGATACCTCACGAGGGCCGCGAGCTGATCCACACTGTCTAAGGGGAGGAAAGCCCTGGCCTGGAGTGTCTAGGCAGGCCCAAATGAACTTGAGCCCAAGTCAGGGTGAGGTGGGATTCTGGACGATTTATCACGAAGCCCAGGTGCTGCAAGACCTGAATGGTGAGGCCGGTGGCCTGCCTGGCCTCCGAGGCTGTGTCCCCTTTTACCAATCAGTCGTCAATGTAGGGGAAGACAAAGGCCCCTTGGAGGTGGAGATAGGCCGCCACCACCGCCAGACATTTGGTGAAGACCTTGGGGCACAGGCAAGACCGAAGAGAAGTACTCTGTACTGGTAGTGGTCTCCCCTGACCACAAACCTCAGATATTTTCTAAGATTTGGATGGATAAGGATGTGAGTGTAAGTGTCCTTTAAATCCAAGGAGCACTGTTCCAAGGGAGAGCATCGTGAACTTCTCCCGCACCAGGAACTTGAAGTTTCTCTGGTCTGGGATGGGCCTCAGGCCCCCTGTCCTTTTTGGGACCAGGAAGTACCTGGAGTAGAAATTGTTCCCTCTCGAAGGAGGTGGTACAGGTTCCACAGCCCTGTCCTTGAGAAGGCCTGCAAGTTCTTGTATTAGCAGGGCCTGGTACAGGGGAGATAGAGGTGGCTCCCCTGGAAAGGTGGTGGAGGTGCCTGCTCCAGATGGAGGAGGTAACCCTCCCTGACTAACAAAAAAGTGTCCAGGAGTCAGTGATGATGGAAGTCCACCAATGGGCAAAGTGGAACAGGCATCCCCTTGTGAGAAGCTGGTCCTCCAGTGGAAACAGGGCTATGTTGCTGGCATCAAAACCCCGACCCAGGCTGAGCTGGGGCCAGTGTCTGGGATTTTTGGCCCTTGGGTTTGCGCAGGCCCTGGTCCATTTCCTTGCTCTGGGGGACCCTGCTGCAGGGTCTGAATGGCAGGGTAAGGAGGGTAGCCCCAGTAGAACCGACCTTTCCAGAGGAAAGGGGGCTTCTTCCCTTGCAGCTTGTTTTTCAGGGAGGAGTACAGGTCTTCCTCAACAGCAGAGTCCAAGTGACATGCTCTGTTTCAATTTCAGCTGCCTTGTCCTCTATCAGCTTGCCGAAGAGCTGCTCGCCGAGACACGGGACATCAAGAAGTTTTTCTTGCACCCACTGCACGAGATCTGACAATTGAAGCCAAGCTTGGCATCTGGTGCTGATGCCAGTGGCGGTCACTCTCGCACTGGATTCGAAGCAGTCGTAAGCAGCTCAGGACAAGTATTTGGAGCACTCCGCAACAGACTTCGAAAAGGCCTGGAAACGCCAGAAGTGGCCTCCATCGAGGACAGCGGCAAACCCCATGAGCTCCTTGGCCAGGTCCCGAAGGAACATACCTATGCAGAGTTAGTAAATCTGTATGTGGCAGGCCAGCATCAAGCCCTGGTAGCTTTTTCGCCCAAGGGCATCGAGAGTTTAAGACTCCCTACCTGGGGGCACCAAGGAGTGTTTTCTTGGACTGTTTTGCAGGCACATGGCCAACTCAACCACCACTGAGGTGTGGGGGGAGTTGTGCCTTGCGAAAGGCTAGCCCCTGCTGGACCCGGTACATTGTTTCAAGTCATTGACTAATGATGGGCAGAGAGGTCGGTGTCTCCCACATCCGGAGGAGGAGTTAAGTATAGAAGGAACGGGGACAGTCAAGGTCTCCTTCAGTGGTGCCTTGTACTGAAGGATGTCAAGTTCCTCCATGAGGGTCTTCCTCCGACTCAGTTGTGAGGGAGAGTGCCCGTGCCATGTCCCTGATGAACTCGAGGAAAGAGGTGTCCACAGGAGGGGATCAGCGCTTGGCAGCTAGTGGAGATGGGTCTGAAGGAAGGTCTCTGTGAACCAGAGTCTCCGGGGATGTCACGACGTCGGACTCCAGTCAGAGTAAGCTGAAAAGGATTTGAGGTCCTCTGGCTGCAAGAGAGCTGGTAGCTCCAGTCTTGGATGCTTCGAGGCTAGGGCATGGCCGGAGCCAGAGGCGCTCACCTGCAAAGCCCTCACTCCTGAGAACTGGGAACAAGAATGAGACCCTTGCCAAGGATCTGCCAGAGGAATCTGGCTTTCTGTAATCACTTCGGCAGCCCAGGAAGTCCTCGATGTCTAGGTCCCTGCGGGGGCAGAAGTTGGCGCCAGCTGGAGGTGAGGAACACAAACACTGCACTCTAAAAGCTAACATATGTGCTTCCCACTCAGGGTAACAGTCATGGACACAAACACCTGGGTAACCAGGTCAGGTGTTGAGGCGGCAAGGGGGTCCTCGAGGGGATGGGACGGGCCTTGGGAAACTGCGGTCCGTCGTCAGAGGCCACAACACTGGTCCTAGGCACTTTCCGAGGATGCTCCTGGCTCCAGTTCCTCGGGGGCTTTTTGGGAGCCAAGGGACTGGGCACGGGACTTCCCATGCTTGTCCGCCTCCTTGGACAAGGCCCGAGGTCTTCTTATGCTCATGCTCTGGGGACTCTTGCTTGAAGTGTCTGCAAGCCCGCAGAGGAGCCACAGGGGCCTTACATGAGTCCGAGGATCCGTGCGGGGCCTTCGAACGTGAAGCTACCGGGGAAACCAGGGTTGAGTATGCCTTGTGGAAGATGTCACCCTGCTTAAGCCGATAGATCTGCATGGCCTTAGCAGACATTTTCTTGTGCAACGAGCATTCCTCCAGGTTGTGGTCGGCGCCCAGACACTGGAGACAACAATGAGTGTCTGTGAGAGACATGTTTGAGAACCGATCACTTTTTTTTTTTTTTTTTTTTAAAGCCAGTGGCCATTGGGGCAAGAAGGACCCCAGTAAGTCGAAGACTCTTGACACGACCAGCGGTTGAAAAAGATCAAGACAAAAAATGTTTTCCCAAGGCCTGGTGCGACATCAACAGGTCCAGGTGGGTAAGGAGCTGGGGCAGGCTGGAAAAAGTACACAAATTGTATGAAGAAAAACAACAACTTTTTTCCAGGGGAGCAAGACAAACGTCTGTAGGGCTCTGCGGAAAAAGGGAGACTGAGAAAGATGGCACCCCTTTGGAGGGAAGGGGAACATGCATGCGTGGTGGCTTTCTTTCAAAGCTGGGGAGATGCTTCTGTGAGGGCTCCATCACCCATATGTGAGGACTGACTTCCTGCTTGTTCCTGGAGAAACAACTGATCTACATTTACCCATTCCACACCATTCATTAAATTTATAGACCTCTATTATATCTCCCTTCAGCAGTCTTTTCCAAGTTGAAGAGCCCTAACCTTTAAAACCTTTCCTCATATGGGTATCCTTCCATCCCCTTTACCATTTTGGTGGCTCTTCTCTCAACCTTTTCTAATTCGGCTATATCCTTTAAGATACAGTAACCAGAATTGCACACAATATTCAAGGTGCAGTCGCACCATGGAATGATACAGAGGTATTATAATATCCTTTGCTTTATTCTCCATTCCTTTCCTTATGACTCCTAACATTACATTTGCCTTCTGGGCCACTGCTGCACACTGGGCGAAGGGTTTCAATGCGTTATCCACGATGCCTAAACTTTTTCCTGGATGGTAGTTCATAATGTGGAACCTTGCATCATGTAGCCATAGTTTGGACTGTTCTTTCCTAAGTTCATAACTTTGCACCTGTCCACATTAAATTTCATCTGCCATTTGAATGTCCCATCTTCCAATTTATCAAGGTCCAAGGGCAATCCTCTTAGGTTAACAACTTTGAATAATTTTGTGTCATTTGCAAATTTGATTACCTCACTCGTTATTCTCATTTCTAGATCATTTACAAATGTGTTAAAAAGCAGCGGACCCAGCACAGATCCCTGGGCTATGCCACTTGTCAATGAGAAAGACTGGCCATTCAACCTTACCTTCTGCTTTCTATTTTTAACCAGTTCCTGATTCATAATAGTACACTGCCTCCTATCCCATGGCACTTTAATTTTGCCAAGAGTCTCTCATGAGGGATATTGTTAAAGGCTTGGGCGATGCAGTATGCAAGCCAGAGGAATAGCATGCGCTTCGAAAGAGCAACCCCCTGTCTATTGGTGTCAAAGGAGACAAATAGCTGGGAGGCTCGACAGTGCACCTTCGTGCCCTCCAAGTGGAACGCCAACACATGCTTGCAATCCAGCATGTGCAACGCCGCCTTAACACAATTGGCACAAGGTCAGAGAAAGAACATCGGATGAACAATGGACTGGTTGAGATGAAAAGCAGAGATCAATCTCTGGCAGAAAGCAAGGGTGCGTGCAGAGCACTACTCTGTTCTGGTAAAACCTGGTGTACAGAAGATGTGCGAGCAGTGCCTGGAGCTCACTAGCATGCCAGGTCGACGATACTGCCACCAGGAAGAGAATCTTCCAGGTTAACAACTTCAGAGGGCACGCGTCCAGGGGCTCCAAAGCAGCCCGTATGAGGTGCCAGAGGACCACATTCAGGTCCCAGGCAGCCGGAGGAGTCTCAACCAAAGGCTTTGAAAGAAGCAAGTCTCACATGAAACGGCTCACTCGAGGGTGAGCAGACACAAGCTTCCCCACCTATAGCACTGAGGTGAACACACAAGAGTTGAATTTGAGCCCAGAATCGAAGAGGTGCAGAAGATACTCCAACAGCTAGTCCATGAGGGAGGTAAAGACAGCAAACCGCCACCACTTGAACATGTAGGCCTTATGCATTGAGTCCTTGTGGGATGCCAGGAGAATCTTGGTAATGCCCCTCAGGAAGGGCAAGCTCCACTAGAGCTACCCACTCAGCATCCATGCAGTGAGCACCAGGGAGCGGACGTTGGGGGTGCAACAAGGAGCTGCTCTCCTGAGAAATCTGATACAAGTCTGAGCCCAGGTGGAGAGGCTCCCTCTGTGAGAGCTGCAGCAGTAACAGGAACCACAGTTGCCAGGACCAGTAGGGAGGGATGAGAATCATTGGATCACCCCCACCTCGACCTGGATCTTCGGGGCATCTTTGCGATGGGTGGTATCGGGGGGTAGGTGTAGAGCATGTTAACCCCCTAGTATAGCAAGAAAGTATCCTGGCCCAAGCTGGCTACAGAGCAGATCAAAGCCACCTGCACATTCTGCACCACAGCAAAGAGGCCCACCTCAGGGGTGCCCCACTCCTAAGTGGTCCACTCATGTGGCTGAAGCACCCGGCTGAGGCAATCTGCTAGGCCGTTGCTCTCGCCGTGGAGATACATCTCCCCGAGGTCCATGCCGTGGAGCAGGGCAAACTTCCAGAGGTGAACAGTTTCCCAGCACAAGAGGTACAAGCCTGCGACCCCCTGCTTGTTCACACAGAACATAGCCACTTGGCTGCCATCTGGATCAGGACCATCTGACCTTCTTAGCCCCATGATTCTTCCATGTGGGATCCGTGCTTTTCCTGGAGAGCCTTGAAAGGGCGACATGTTCCTTCTCATGCTCCTCTGCCTTCTCTACCCACTTCCCAAAGATGTTCTCCCCTCAGCAGGGAACATTGGCAATCTTGTCTTGGACCCATTGTTCCAGGTCGGAGGACTGCAGCTACACCAGTCGGTGGGCAACGATGCCTACCGCCACTACCGTGTCTGTGGACTCAAAGTCATTGTAGAAGCCATGCACCATGAATTTGCAGCAGTCTTTGCCATGGGTCACCAGGACCCAAAGAGTCTCCTGATTGTCCTCGGGGATAAGGGCAGCTAAGTCCGCCAGTTTCAGCATTTCTTTGAAGAAAATGCTCATATAGGTCTTGGTAGGCCATGATCCTGGCAACCAGCATGAAGCCCTGACAGTATTTTCCCCTGAAGGAATCTAGGGTTCAAGCCTCACCCAGATTATGCCAGGTGTGCGTGAAAGACACAAAGAGCATTTGAAATGGCCGGAGCTCAAGGAAGTTGATATGATGGAGATTCTCGCTATTGGACCACAGGCAGTGGATGCAGAGACTGCCCAGGTGTGCACACCAGCCGAGCTTGAAGGCATCTGGAGGATGTGGAGTGGCGGCCTAGTGGTTGGGGCAAGGTACTTCAGGCCGGAAGGTCGAGGGTTCAAATCCCACTAGAGGACAGCAACCTTGGGCCGGAAGGACTGGGGTTTCTAGTCCCACAGGTGCTCCTTGTGGTCTTGGGCAAGCCACTTAACCCTCCATAGCCCATGTTCCCTGTAAAATAGTTCTCCAAGTTATAATGCCCTGTTCAATGTAATTTCAGTTTGTTCAATGTAAACCGCACTGATGCAGAATAGCGCGGTATATAAGAGAATGTAAATAAAATAAATAAATAAATCTGGCGTGAGCAGCCTGCAGGGCACTGCTGGATGAAATGGAAGACGCAAGTTTTCCAGCTATGAACCACCACTCCAGGGACTGTGTGAGAGGTGCAGTGATGACTACCATGTCCCACAGGTGGCCTGGGGCTTGCTACCATTGCATTCAAAGTCCACTGAGCTTGCTGTATGCAGAGGCGAGCCTGGGGATGACATGCACTGTGGCCACCATGCACCCTGAGGGCTCTCAGCAGCCCATGAGCCTTAGGTGTAGCATTGGCACTGCAATGCACCCACCACTTCAATAAGACGCTGCAAGCGGTCTGCTGGCAGAAATGCGCTTGTCCAAGTGGTATATCAAAAGGAAGGCCCCAGTAAACCTCAGTTGCTGCACTGGCTGAAGGTGGGGCTTCGGATAGCTTCACGAAGCAGAGCTATTCTAGCACCTGAATAAGTTTGAGGGACTGCTGTACACTGGACGGCATGGGACTCTTTACAAGCCAGTCATCCAGATAAAGGAAAACACAGACCCTCAGGGTCCCGAGAAAAGCAGCCAGGCACTTCGTGAAAACCTTGGGGGCTGAGGCCAACCCGATGGGAAGCACCCAGTATTGGTAGTGCCATCTGCCCAGCACGAACCAAAAGGTACTGTCTGATGCGGGTGGATAGGAACGTGAACGTACGCATCCTTCAGATGCAAGAAGCAGCGCCAGTTGTCTTAGAGAAGGAACAGGAGCAGCATCCCCATTGAGACCATTTTGAACTTGTCACACACCAGGAACCAGTTGAGGTTTTGTAGATCTAGAATTGGGTGGAACCTGCCAGTCTTCTTGGGGACCAGGAAATACTTGGAGTAGAAGCCCTGCCTGGTTTGGGCCAGGGGAACCAGCTCGATGGCAAGGTCAGACAGCAAGGCAAGGCCACAACCTCTGTCTGCAGCAGGCTCTGGTGCATGGGGTACTCTGAGATTGTAAGGGGGTGGCAGCTGGGTGAAATGCAGCAGATAGCCACTGTAGATAGCCCACTGGTGGCCTCTGGGTGCTGCAGACTAAGTGGACAAGCCTCAACCCCCCCCCCCCCCCCACGTAGGGGGGACCTCGGAGTTGAATAGTCGACTGACTATGCTCCTGAGGGTCCCATCAAAAAACTTTCACCTAGCTTGGGCTGGGGGGGGGGGGGGCAGGCTGTGCCTTTGGGGTTTTCTCCCTCCACTGTGTGCAGGGAGTCAGGGCATTAGACTGCACCTGCAACTGGGATGGAACATACAGACGCATGCGCAGGAAGAAAGCCTTCTTGGCCTGTTTCTTCCACCCAGGGTCTGCAGTCTTTCTGGATAGACTGGTGAGGGTCACCTGCTCCTTCTCCAACTCCTTGGCCTTTTCCTCCATGGGTTTGCCTTAGAGGTTCTCACCCCGACAGGGGACAATGGCAATCTTGACCTGGACCCACTGCTCTAGGTCAGAGGACTGTAACCAGGCCATCTGGCTGTGCAGCAATGCCCACAATTGCTACCCCATCAGCAGATTCAAAGGCATCGTAGGCACCCTAGACCATGAATTTCTAGCAATCCTTGTCATGAGCTACAAGAGCTTGAAAGGACTCATGATGATCCTCAAGAACAAGAGGAGCAAATCCCTCCATGTCTAGTATGACATATTTGAGGAACATGGCCATTTAAGTCTAGTAGGCCATCATCTAGGCTATCAGCATGGAACCCTGGAAGCACTTTCTCCCGAAGGAGCCCAGGATCCTTGTCTCCTGCATGGGCTGCACAGGGGAGTGTGTTTTAGTACGCCTTGTCCACTTCAAGGCAGACTCGACCACAACAGAATTGTGGGGCAGTTGAGGCTTCTCGAACCTCGGGGCCTTCTAGACCCTAGTACAGGGAGTCCATCCAGCACTGATGACCAGCAGCATAAAGCGGCACCTCCCACAGTTACAGTAGCAATCTCTACAGGACATGGTGGACAGGGACCATGACTGCCTCATGGGAGGCAGAGGGGTACTGGAGGAGTTCCAGTTCTTCCACTCTTGGTTCCTCCTCCGCTTCCAGAGAAAGGGGGATGGCCCTGGCCAGTTCCCAAACGATGTCCTTCTAGGATTTGTCTTCTGGGGGCGACTTGCACCGATCCGGAGGGGGTGATGGGTCAGACGGCAGGTCTGGAGTCTGAAAGTCAGTCACAGTCTACTCTACCTCAGATTCCCATTCCAATTCGGACTCCGAGAAAGTCAAAATAATGCAGTCTCCTCAGAATGCCGACTGTGTGGCTCAGGAAAGGATAGATGTCATTGGTCCCCCTTGCACCTGGTATGCCCATGGCGATGCCCCTGAGCCTCAGACACTGACACACTGGAGTGAGATGGCTCCAGTCACTGGAGTGGATACCAAATCTCCCATCCGATGTCCCAGACGTGACTGACAAGGCAAGAGTCTCCAGGATCGGCTTTAAAGAGTGTGGCGACTATGCATTCTGCGCCGCAAAGCCTGCTTTCCACAGAGCTTCCACTGCTTGTAGGCGTTTCTCCAGAAATCACCACCACCAAGAACATCTATGCCACAGCCATCGCCGGTGAGCTCTTGGATGATTGGGAGACATCTGGCTGCTCTCCTGGGCACTGGGAATGGACTCCGCCTTGTATGTCAGGTCCTCCCACCAAGGAACCATGGCCAGCTGCTTCCAGCCCTTGCTGTCTATCTTGTGCTGAGAGAGGCTGCAGTGGCGCTGCACGCAGATTTTCTCCTTGTGCTCCCCTTTTAACGTCGATGGGGGTCTCTGCAGAGAGTTTCCCCTCTCAGCCTGAACTGCTCTATGCCAGACTGAGCTCTCTGCTCTTTCCCCTGGGCCACCTCAGGCGTGGATGAGGGAGTCAGGGCCGAGAACTCTGAATCAGGTTAACTGAAGAGGGACTCTTCTGCTTTTCCTGACCTCCTTCAGCCCTCAACGTGTCATCTGCAGGCAGAGCTCACAGGACGCTGGCTGTTGGTCAGAACCAAGGTATTGCAAGCATCAATTGCGGCAGTCCGAGACAGATGGTCCTGCCAAATTTAGTGATTTCTTAAAGCCACTAGTTAGTTTAAAACATGCCAAAAAAATATCACCTCAGCAAAATCAAACTGAAGAACAGCTGTGGCGGGGGAAAAAAACCCAAAGGGGAAGGACACCGAAAGCGCTCAAGAAAAAGAAAAACCCCATACACAAAGGGTAAGAAAAAATGCTAACAGACGACAGGCGGGTGAAAAAATACAAGCAAAAGCTCAGCCACAAGAGCAAGAAATTCGAACTTTTTTCAGACTGCAGGAACACATCTTAGGGTCTCTGGTGAAAAAAAGAAGACTGGATAATATAGCGCTGTGGTGGGCGGAAAAGGCAGGTGTGCATGTGCGATGTACCTCCCAGAAGCTTCCAAGATGTGGATGCAGGGGAGCATTCCATGCATGGCTCCGTCTGTGACATCACACATACGCGAGGACTTATTCCTGTTCACGGAGAATCCTTGTTCTGATAGACCTGTCCAGAGAAGTTTGCAGGTGGAGGCAGATTTATGCATCTTTCAATGTCATCAGAAGGTATAACCTCTGGTTCAGCATTAAGAGAAGCCAGTAACTATATACCTCCAGCAGTTGCCAAGATGTATGGATATGTAGCCTGGCTCCCCTGGCACACAGTATGTTGCAGTGGTCATTAAGATTGAGTCCTCAAGGACCCAATGTTGTTTGGCGCGCAGGTACACCCTCATCTCCTCCGACCAGCAACCACCTTATGTCCAGCACTGGTTTCACTGCTGGGGGGCCCCAAAGAGGTGAAGGAGGAGCCTATGGTGCCTGTGAGGGGGGGGAAGGAGAGTTATTTATTTAGACAGTTTTGTATATCACCTTATCCTTCAATCAAAGTGGTCACAACACAATTGGGGGATACATTTAACACGAGGGGATATGAGACACATACACTAATACTTACAGGGAACATGGGAAATGGAGGGTTAAGTGGCTTGCCCAAGACCACAAGGAGCACCTGTGGGACTAGAAACCCCAGTCCTTCCAGCCCAAGGTTGGTGTCCTCTAGTGGGATTTGAACCCCTGACCTTCCGGCCTGAAGTACCTTGCCCCAACCACTAGGCCACTCCTCCACTCCTACTTAAGTTGTGCCCAGGCATCCCTTCCTCTTGCTGTCCTTTATCTGTATGCAAGTTCTTAACTTTTTTCTTTATTTAATTTTTTGCCCATTGCACAATATTGGGCTCCATATGGCTCTTCTCTACTTGAAAAAAAAAAAAAATCTGCTTTTACATAAAATCAGGCCCTTTTTTGGCAGTGGCACCTTCTGCACTGTGGGCATTTGGGGAAGCCCAAATCAGGGTTCCCTGATCAGGACTCCCTTTTTGCCGCCAAAGTTGCTTTTCACAGACTGCAGTTTCCTTTGGCAGGCCTTTTTCATGATAATTAATGAAGTTTACTTTTTTTTTTTCCCCCTCAGCAGCCACTTGGAACCTTACATGCTCGCTTGTGTCTCATGGCATATTCAGGGTCAGCTTCATGATAGCATCCTTTTGCCACGTGTGAAGGGGATATAAGGAGCCCAAATTCTTCTGCATCATGAGGATCCGGCCTCTATCTACAGCCCTGGGGTTTATGGCGTCAACATTGGAATTGGTCCTATAAGCCATGGCACATGTGTCCAGTACAGACATACATACTGTCTCCTCTGGTCTCCCTGCTCTCAACTTCAACCAGAACCTACCTCTCTCTCAAGAACTCAGGGGGCAGTTGGAATGGTGACTTCAATCTCTGCATCTGATGAGTGGCAGGCATGCCATTGAAAGCCCTGGACTGCGTGGTGGTCACCACAGATGCAGCCTGATGGTCTGGGAGAGAGGCTCATTGTCTAGGCCAGATGGCGCAGAGTTTTGGTTCCCTCAAGAGGCCTCCTGGCTAATCAGTCAGTTTGAGGATGGAGTGATCTGGCTGACACTGAAGTTTCAAACCTTACCAGGGTGGCACTCGAGATGGCTGCACTATGGAACTGGACAAAGGAGTGCCTATTGTCTTTGTTAGCATTCCATCCAGCAGGTGCCAGCAACATTCAGGTTGGCTTTCTGAGTCAGAACACAATAGATCCTAAGGAATGAGAATTGAGCCGCCACATATTCAGCCTCCTAGTATGAAGGTGGTGTCTCCCAATGTTCAATCTGATGACCATGCAAAAAAGTCAAAATGAGCAACTTCTTCAGCTGCTTAAGGGACCTGCAAGCAGCAAGCTTGGGTGCCTTGTTCCAAAATGTGGACCCAGAAGGGATTTCTGTCTCATTTACGGTCCTTTGATGAACTGGCTCTTACTCAGTATTCAGACTCATCCACACACAAAAATCCTGGTAGCCCTGGATTGGTCATGCAGACCATGGTAGGCCCCTAATGCAGGACCTTGCTCCCTTCCTGCTTTCAACCTAGCCTTTTAAGAGGTGGAAGCTGTCCACGAGAAGCTACCCTGGAGTAGCAGTTAAGTATCTTACGCAAACCCTTAGCCTATGCGAGGCTTTGGAGGAACTTTGCGAGCTGGGTTTTCTCTTAGGCCCTGGCGCCTAGGAGAGTGGATATCTATGCCATTTTGTCCTGCTTGCAGATGAGCTTGGACCAGGGGTTAGCCCTGAACTCTTAAGATTCAGATAGTTGCCCTAGCACGCTATTAGGGATGTATTCAGGGCCTGTCCTTGGCAGTGCATCCTAATGTTTTTCAATTCCTCAGGGGGAAGTTAAGCAGATTCATCCTCACATGCATCCAATAGTTCCCAGTAGAGCCTTACATTGGTATTGAAAGTGTGTAAAGGACATCCCTTTGAGCCCATCTATAAGTCTTCTTTCAAAGATTTGGCAGAGTTTTTCAGTCTTGTTTACTGCTTGCAAAGTGTCTTACTGGCCTCTCTCAGTACTGCACCAGTTATACCTTCTGATAACATCATTGAAAGAAGCTGAAGTCTACCTCCACTTGCTGGCAAGGCAGCATAATCCACTCTTCTGGACTGGTCTAAAAGGATTCAAGGAAATTAAATTATGTGATGGTAGAATTTTTCTTTATACTATACATTCTGAACTATACATGTTAAAATAAAAATGGATAAACATTTGAGAGATCAGTCCAAGAGGTAGGATCAATAAGGGTCCAGGAGGGCTAATAACCCTTACTGCCCTTGACAGAAGCTACACCAGTTTGCTGCCACAAACTGGATCCAATTCATCCTTACAGGGCACAGCTGCCTCAAGAACACAGCTTACTCACCTCTACTCTAAGCAGTCTTCCTTTGAGCACTAGTGCACTCTTCCTCTCCTTGCCAAAGTCAAGATCACTTCTGAAAAACAAAACCATTGTGTTAAAACTGGCAGGTGGACTTTCAACCTTGGAAAATAAAAAAAAGTTACTTACTTTTTAAAATGGAATTTTCCCCCCCAGATAGTAGGATTAATCAGGCACACAAACGAGTGACATCACACAACACCAGAACAAATAGTTTGCCCAGAACTCAAAGATTTTGAACATGTGAGGCCCTTTACATATGCAGTGGTCTTCTCACTTCCCTCGGTTGCCCACAGCTCAAGGCATAATGCAACTGTGAGGTAGAAGGGACTGTGTGCTTGATTAATCTTGCTGTCTGTGGAAAGGTGACATTTTACTTACCAAATATTTGGACTGGCCTAGCAGGACTCAAAGAAAGGACTACTGAATTGTGTCCCCTACTAGCAGATTATAGACAGAAGAAGCTTCCAAAGGCTTCTTTAAGACATCATGCCATATCAGTCAGAATCAGAGGGGACATTTAGTATTCATATCAAAGCATATGGTGAGGAACCTCAGATGTTACAACTTCAGCAAAGGTAACCAAGTTCAAAAGAACAATAAATCACAACTATGTACAGGATCAGCTACAACAGAAGGCTTGTCAGAAGCATACGAGCCCAGAGGGCCAACCACAGAGAATAGCATAGCAAGCAGTTATCCAGGGGCAGATCCTGGACTGGTCTAGCAGGACTCAAGGAAAGGACATTATCTGGTAAGTAAAATGTTAGCTTCCATATTATCCTGCTAGACCAGTTCAGAAAAGTGGGATATACTAAAGCTATGCCTCGCTGGGCGGGAAGAGGACAGCAGCTTTCAAGATCTCCGAGCTAAAGGCCATGTCCGCCCGAGCATGAACATCCAAGTGGTAGTGCTTGACAGAAGTGGAAAGAGATGCCCATGCTTCTGCCCAACAAATGTCTAAAGGAGACGACAGTTTGGCACGGACCATGAGGATGCTTGCACCCGAATGGAATTTGCATGCATACACTTCAGAATCAGCTGGCTCTGCAACAGATAAATGGAAGCCAATCGCCTCCTTGATCCAGCACCCTAAAGGAGACTTAGCAGCCACATCACCTTTATGCACTCCTGCAGAACAGCACAAAAAGATGGTCTGACTTAGAGAAAGTTAGTAACCTTCAAGTATCAGAGAAGCACTCTCCGGACATCCACCAATCAAAGGTCCTTGTCCTTCCCTTGGCACTGCTTAGTAAAGGAGGACAAATAGACTATCTGGATACACATGGAAGGCTTAAACCACCCTGGATGGGAAGGAGGGAAGGAAGGAACAGGTCCAATGCACACAACCTCCTCAAAGAATGTTAAGTAAGGATTCCTGCATGACAAGGCTTGCATTTCAGAGATAAAGATATGACTGTCAAGATAAGATGTAAGTGTAGCCTGCTTCGAGGGTTCTGAAATCAAGGCCCAGAGCATCAGACAAAGAACTCACAGAGGAACAACTGAACATGGGGAGGGGGAGGTACAGATGTTGTACCCCCTGGAGAAAATGGAAAACATCAGAATGCAAGGCAAGTGACCACCGCGTCACTGCTCCCCTGAAAAAAGGCCAACACATGAACCTTCAGAGAACAAAGAGAAAGGCCTTTTTTCAGACCCTCCTGAAGAAGACAAGCAAGCAGCCCTAACAGGGTCTCTCCATTTCAGAGCAAGGTAAGATTGTGTGGCTTTTAATTGCTAACGCTCTGCCTGAGGCTTTAGGGGTTTTGGTCTACATTTTTAGAAAGTGTTAGTCTTTTTGCTCTTTTATTTTAAAAGGAGAAACTCGGGGTTTTTTTTAGTGGTTTAAGTTTAACACTCTGCTGTTAGATTCTCATTTTTTTCTCAGCTCTTTGAAGCCACTCACACCTCATCAGTTGTTAGTCCCCCCCAACCCCCCATCTCCCACCTACCCTATGTGAGCATTCTTGCTTTATAAGACCACCCCTAATTAGCTACACAAAGGGACTTAAAATAGGTTAACTGCTTTTTGTTTGCAACGATAGCTGAGAAACAGGCTGCTACTTTAATAGCTCTCTTACTTCAAACAAGTACCAAAGCTCCAACAACTGAACAACAGCTGGAAAAAGTCGTATTGCCAAAGCTGTTGCCCCCGTTACAGCTTCTATCTCTGTCCAGACAGAGATCCCAATGCCAATGGAAGACCCGGTTCCATGTGCAGGAAGCCTACACGCTGAAGCTCTCAGGAAACAGGTGGAGGAGCTCAGAGAAGAGGTGGCAAAGGCTGAGGAGCATTCAAGACAGTGAGAGGTACATTGATGAGATGCTTCTTAAAACATCAAAACTCTCCAGCAGAGATGATGGGAGCCTAGAGAAGGACCAAAGTCACCAAGGCCTGCAGGAATCACCAATCTAACTCCTCAAGCCCTTGAAATGATGAACCATTATGCAGCTCTGGAAGTGGAGGAGGTGGAGGCATGCCAGAAAAGAGAAGAACCAGAGCTCAAGCACCCCAAAGTTGCTGAATCAGTGACCACTAGGAAGCAAAAGGTAGTGGTGGTTTGCAAGTCTCTTCTGAGGGGTACTGTGGCATCCATCTGCCAGCCCGACTTGATGTCCAGAGGGGTATGCTGTCTACCAGGTGCCAAAATCCAAGATGTTACAGAGTTTACTGAGATTCATCAAGCCTATTACCCGATGTTGCTCATCCATGTCAGTACAAATGATACTGCAAGGTATCCCTCTGAGCGTATCAAGGGCGACTTCATGGCTCTGGGACAAAAAGGATGAAGTAGATAGGGCACAGGTGGTGTTATCAATCTTCCCTGTTGAGGTAAAAAGGCCAGGGCAGAGAAGCTAGAGATAAATGCATGGTTGCGTGGATGGTGTCAGAGCGTTTTGATTTCCTAGACCATGGGATAATGTTCCAAGGGCTGCAGAGCAGAGATGGCATCCATCTGTCCAAGAAGGGTTGACATATCTTCAGTAGTAGATTGGCTCATTTAAATACCTTTATAGAAAAGCGAAATTAGACTTACCTGCTAATTGTTGTTCCTTGAGGAACTCCAGTCCAGTCCCGCACCTCTGGGTAGTGCACCCCCTCCCGCAGCTTGGAGACTGAGCATGTCAGATTCTGAAGCCACCCGTACTAATACCGCTGGTACCTCCCCACCAGCTCCCAGTGACCTAATGACAAAAGCAAACTCACAGGAGCAACAAATAAGTAGCCAAAGTAACAACCAACCACCCACTTAACATCTACCTCCCCCTGCAACCCAGGGGGAATTCCACCCCCCTACCCCACCCCCCAGAGAGGGAGAGCACGAGAGCGCGCCAGAGAGCATTAAAGACAGAAAAGCAGAGAAAAAGGCAAGAACTCCCAGAAACTATCCGGTTATCAGCACATTGCCTAAGAGGCAGAAGAGTCATAACCGCCTCTAAACTACAAGCACCTTGCGATTCCCCATTGCACCGGCACCCCCGTCTGCAGCAACTGAGCCAAACACTAGTGGAAAACCCCAGGTGGGATCCGGGACTATACTGGAATTCCTCAAGGAACAACAAATTAGCAGGTTAAGTCTAATTTTGCTTTCCTTATCGTCCCTCCAGTCCAGTCTCGCACCTCTGGGATGTAACAGAGCAGTAACTTAATGGGAGGGACCTGCCAGACCAGCACACAAAACCGCCGACCCAAAACAGGCATCTCCTGCTGCCTGGACACCCAGACAATAATGCTTACTGAAGGTGTGTAGAGAGGACCAGACTGGCATTGGTCAGCACTGGGACCCACTGCAGCAGCTCGAGGGGCATGCCTGCCCCCAAATTCTCTGGAAAGTGCCACCATTGGAGAGCCTTCCTGACTCCCAGTGGACATGGAAGCCGCTGGGCCAAAGAATCCCTCTGGTGCAACCAGTGACGGAGCAAGGCCCTCTGCAACGGACGCATGTGTGCTCTCGCCCATGGCACTACCTCTAGTGTGGCTGCCATCGTTCCCAAAACCCGAAGATACTGCCAGGCCATCAGCTCCAACCGCCTCAAAAAATTGCACACCAAGTAACGCAGCCCCTGAGCTCGCTGCTCCGGCAGGAAGACTGCGCCCACTCACGTGTTGAAGCGGACCCCCTCCCCCCCCCCCAAGTATTCCAGGACCTGAGAGGGGTTCAAGCGGCTCTTGGCCATATTGACCACCCACCCAACCGAGACTTTCTAGGAGCTGTACCACCCTGGCTGTAGCCCGCACACACTCGGTTCTAGACTTTGCCCGAATCAGTCATCGAGATAAGGGTGTACCAACGCCCCCTCCATGAGGAGCCGCCGCCACCACGACGACCATCACCTTGGTGAATGTGTGAGGCACTGTCGCTAGACCAAACGGTAACAGCTGGAATTGGAAATGCCCCATAGGCACCACAAACCCTAGAAATCGTTGATGGTCTGGCTTGATAGGAATGTGGAGGTACGCTTCTGTGAGATCGAGGGATGTCAAAAACTCCCCCTCTCTCACTGCCACAATCACTGACTACAATGTTTCCATGCAAAAATGCGGCACTCAAAGACAATGGCTTATCCACTTGAGGTCCAGAATTGGAGTAAAGGACCTGCCCTTTTTGGGAACGACAAAATAAATGGAGTACCGACCGTACTGCACTGCTCCTGAGGGACCGGAACCACTGCTTTCAGCTGGAGTAGCCAAGACAGGGACTCCTTTACTGTCACTGCCTTTCCTCGCATCCTGCAGGGAGATAGGACAAAGGACTCTGCCACTGGCCGAGCGAATTCAAGGGCACAATCCTCGCGAATTATCTTTTTATCCCATTGGTCAGATGTGACCTGGCCCAGGCCAAGAAAAACTCCCGAAGACGACCTCCCATGGGCTGCTCCACAGCCTGGGCCCCCCCTCGCTTCACTGGGCCTTTTTAAACCCTGAGGCAGAGAGACCAAGAAAACCTCTGCTCGCTCCTCGGAATCCTCACCTTGACCATGGGAGGGAAACCTCCCCCTTTGGAAACCACCCAGGCGAGAGGTACGAAAAAGCCAGAAATCTTGTGTCTGGCCCTGAGGAGCTGCCGCCGATCGACCCGGCTTTGGCTTATCCTCCGGCTGGCATCCCCCAAGTCTTTGACCAACTTGTCCAGGTCCTCCTCGTAAAAAAGCTTCCCCTTAAAGGGGAACTTACTAAGACGGGACTTGGAGGAACTATCCGCTGCCTAATTCCGCAGCCAAAAGGTAGTGTCGAGCCGCCACTACCAACACCATGCTCTTAGCCAGCCCACGAATAAGGTCATAGTGGATATCGGCCAGATAAGCAGCAGCCGGCCTCCATAAAAGCGGCGTCCCTCGCCTCCGGAGGGAACTGCTACCGCCGCAGGACACACCACCCCCCACGGTGCTCCTGCCCAATCGGGGCAGTGAGAGAGGAGAAGAAACAGCAGCCGGCCTCCATAAAAGCGGCGTCCCTCGCCTCCGGAGGGAGCCGCTACCGCTGCGGGACACACCACCCCCCACGGTGCTCCTGCCCAATCGGGGCAGTGGGAGAGGAGAAGAAACAGCAGCCGGCCTCCATAAAAGCAGCGTCCCTCGCGGGTGTGCCTGCGCCAGAGGGCCCCGCCAGAGGGCCCTTTGGCGTGGTCCTTAGGCGCGGCACAGAGGCGCACAAAAAAGAAGCAGCAAACGGGAGATCCAACGCAAAGGAAGACACATCACATCCAGCAGCAGAGATACCTCAACCACTGAACCAAGCAGCGACAACAACAACCTCGCAAAGAAAAAGACCCCACCACTCCAAGAACCCAAGTACTCCCACACACCATGCCACCCTTCCTAACCCCTATCTCCTAACCCCCCTCCTGACCCTCTACCCCTACTCAGTCAAACCCTACAACCCCCCCTGCCCAGTCACAACAGCCCAACCCACAAACATCCACAACCATACACACACATACTCACTCACACATTGCACACCAACCCGCACCACCAACCCCACAAACTGCCACCACCTCTCCATCTCACTCATAAATGCTCGCTCAGTTAGGAACAAATACCACATGCTCCAGGACCTGATCACAACTGAGAAGATTGACATCCTCTGTGTAACAGAAACCTGGCTAACAGACCATGACACAGTAGTAATGAACCAGCTAACACCAAAGGGATACAGCCTTCAACACTGCTCCCGGACACATGCCAAGGGCGGAGGCGTAGCCATCATTGCCAAAGACCACCTCCATCTGCGGCTCCACGCCTCAGAAACCTCCAATGAAGCAGACATCCTCACCCTCATCAACAAACACCTCTCGATATGCCTGATCTACCGTGCACCCACCACAACCATCGACCTACCACAGATACTACACCTCATCTCTGAATGCACCAACCCTTCGAAGGAACAAATTATCCTAGGTGACTTCAACCTCCCATCACTCCAGGGAAAACAAGCAGAAACCTTCCTCAACACCATGACAGCTATGGACCTGACACAGATCATACAAGAACCAACACATGAAAAAGGAAACACACTTGACCTCATATTTCTAAACTCCCAAAACGCCTCCTCATACAGAAGACCGACAATCTCACCAGTACCGTGGTCATCAACATATCCCACACCTACCAACTCAAAAATAACAGAGAAAACGACCACCACCCAAGGAGATTCAAAGCATTTAGCAAGGAAGACTTCCTATCGCAAACCCTGCCTAACCTACACACTAACTCCAACAATCTTGACGACCTGATCCACAACTGGAATACCACAATCTCTTCAGCAGCCAGCACAACTAGAAACACCAATACCAGACCCATCTCCTCAAAAGCCCGATGGTTCACCCCAGCCTCCGAAAACTGAAAACCAGACTTAGAAGAACCGAAAGGAAATGGAGAAAAACCAAAAGCGACAGAGACAAAGCAAAATACCTCTACGAACTCAATGCGTACCATTCAGAAACTGACAATGTCAAAAAAACCTACCACACCAAAATCACCACAACAGCCATAAACAAACTTCGAGAGCTCTTCCAAATTGTCAAAAAACTAACAAGAGCACCCAGCAACTCCGACCAGCTGCCTGATATCCCCCCTGACCTTCTAGCCCGACAATACAAATAGCTTCAGCAACCACAAAGCTCACATCACTATGCTGAAACAACCAAGACAAACTTATACCCCATCCTGAACAGAGACTGGAATACATTCGACACAATCTCAAAAGAAGAAATATCCTCCACCATCTCCTGCTTGAACACCACCACCTCCCCACTGGATCCTTGTCCCACCGACTGGATAAAGAAAACCAAAGAAGACCTCAGTGCACCACTAACCCACATCGTAAACGAATCCTTTACCCAAGGACACATGCCAGACGCCCTCAAGACCACAATCATTCAACCAACCCTAAAAAAGCACAACCTAGATCCCCTAGACCCCACTTCCTACTGACCAGTAGTGAGCCTCCCACTCACAGCAAAAATAATCGAGAAGATAGTCGAACGCCAGCTTCAAGAACACCTAGACCTCAACAACATGCTGGACCCGCAGCAACACGGATTCCGACCATTACATGGGGTCGAGACCCTCATGACCATGCTGATGAACACCCTCATCATAGGAACCCAAGAGAAACACTCAGGATACATCCTAATTTTCCTGGATATATCAGCGGCCTTCGACACCATCTCCCATAACACCCTTATCCACAGACTCCAAACAATTGGGATCAAAGATACTGTACTCCAATGGTTCAGGTCCTATCTAACCAACCGACAGCAACCGATTTGCACCAAAACCTCAACCTCAACCCCCTTCCAGCAACATCAAGGAGTACCTCAAGGATCCACATTATCAGCCATGCTTTTCAACATCTACCTCCGTCCACTCTGTTCAGTCATACGCACTCACAATGTCAACTTCCACATATACGCCGAAGACATAATGCTCTACGCCCCAATTACAACCACAGATCCAACAAACGACCAGCTATCAACCTGCTTCACCGACGTATCCAACTGGCTACAAGAGAACAACTTATCCATTAACATAAAGAAGACCGAGGCTCTTATAGTGACAAAAGACCCAGACTTCAAACCACCCACTCACCTCACCATGGGAACCACGCAAATTCAAATACAACCACACATAAGATATCTCGGCATCATCACTGACCAAGCCCTAACCCTTAAGCAGCAAATCAACAAGACTACTGGAACTGTATTCCACAAAGCGAAAATGGTACAACATCTCCGACCTCTCCTCGAACCACAGGACTTCAGGACAGTAATGCAAGCTCTGACACTCCCTCATCTGGACTACTGCAACATAATCTACCATGGCCTACCTGCCGCACAAACCAATCCCCTCCGAACTGCCCTAAACACCACGGCGAGAATAATACACAATGCAAAGAAACAGGACGACATCACCCCAATTCTGAGGGACCTTCATATTCTCCCCATCGAAGCAAGAATCAAGTACAAAGCTCTTCTACTCACCCACAAAACCATCCACCAAACACAAGGCACCCCACTCCGCACCCTACTGCCTCGCCCAACCCACAGCAGAACAACCAGGCAATCCTCCAACAGCTCCATTGCCGTCCCCCACAAAAGAACCAAAGCAACACAACGGACCTGCAACAGAGCCTTTGAACTCTATGCCCCATCCCTCTGGAACTCTTTACCAAGCCACATCAGGAACAACGGTGATCTCCCATTATTCAAAAAGCAGCTAAAAACCGTCCTATTCCAAGAACATCTCTGAATGGGAACCCCCCCCTATTCCTCTTCAAGAACTCCAGACCAGTAACTATACTATCCTGTCAGTCTCTATGTTCGCCCCAAAATCATCAATGTTGAACCCCTGGTGATGGGCGCCCCCCCCCCCCCCCCGTTATACTTCCCACCGCTTTGACCCGGTGAAAAGCGGGATATAAATACAGTTAAATAAATTAAATAAATAAGCCACCCCCGATTCTAGTCTAGCTACATCTGCCGACTGCTCCTGCGTAGCCTCTCCCAGCTGTTGCAGTCACTGCGATCAGCGAAGGCAGGCTCTCGCTACCCAAGCCCCACAAATAGAAGCCTGCAGGGATAGCACATTGACTTCACAGACCTGTTTCAACTAAGTGTCCAACTTCCTGTCCTGCCCATCCTTCAGGGCTGCACCTCCTTCCACCGGGATGGTTGTCTTTTTCGTGACTGCCGAAACCACTGCATCCACTCATGGAGAATGAAACATTTTGTGCTCCTGATCCAGAAGCGGGTAGAGCCGAGTCATCGTTCTCACCCCCCTAAGACCCGTCTCCGGCAGATCCCACTCATCTTGAAACATAGAAACATAGAAACATGATGACAGAAAGAGACCACATGGCCTATGTCCTTCCATAACAACAACTACAACAGTCCACTTTTTACCTTTAGAGATCTTCTGTGTTGGTCCCATGCTTTTTTTAATTCAGTTACTGTCCTCATCTCTACCACCTCCACTGGGAGACTATTCCATGGATCCACTACTCTTTCTGTAAAGAAATATTTCCGCATATCACTCCTGAATCTATCTCCCTTCACCCTCATCCCATGTCCCCTCGTAGCAGAACTTGCTTTCAATTGAAAGAAGCTCTCTCCCTGAACATTTATGCCACGGAGGTATTTAAACATCTCAATCATATCACCTCTATCCCGCCTTTCCTCTAAGGTGTACATATTAAGATCCTTAAGTCTGTCCTCATATGCTTTATAATGAAGCCCATTAATCATTTTAGTAGCAACCCTCTGCACCGACTCCATCCTGTTCACATCCTTTTGAAGGTGCGGTCTCCAGAATTGCACACCATACTCCAAATGAGGTCGCACCAAAGACTTATTCAGAGGCATTATCACCTCCTTTTTTCTGCTAGCCATTCCTCTCCGTATCATCTGCTTGACCTCTCCGTATCTTGGATCTCCGTATCTTGGATCATCTGCTTGACCATCTGGTGCACCAGAAAAACTGCCTGCATCTTCCGCACCACCTGAGTGAGAGGGTCTTCCAGCACCTCCTCCTCTGCTGGTTGGGTGGCAGACAAATTGAGGGCTTGAAGAGATTCTGCAATCAAAGCTGGCAGCTCTTCTCGCCAAATGTCTTGGACAATCCTAGCCTGGTCTTCAGGCTCCGGAAATCTCCCCTTCTTCGAGCTCTTCACCATCTGACTCCGGCTCCAGCTCGGAGTCGTCCGCTTCCTGCTACTCAGACAAGGAAGGCTGTTCCTCTATGGACCGGGCCCTCTTGGCCAGTCCTGCACCCGAGTTCTCTACTTTCTCCATAGAGGCCTGGCCTGCACCAGCCCCCAGTGCCAAGGGATCCTCACCGGATCCCTGCTGATGCAAGCAAAAAGCCTGATGCAGCAACAGCACAAACTCCAGGGAAAAACCAGCCAGCATGCACCCCTCCCAACCCTTGGGGGTTAGAGGGGCCTGGGACCACCAGAGCAACCCTCCATGGCAAGTGAGGAGCCTCCAGCAGTGGGAGAACCTCTAGAGTGGCGTAAGCCCCCTGCCCAGACGAAGGTGCGGACTTCTTAGACTTCTCCTGGAGCTCCTATTTCAGGCTAGCAGCCTCGGTAGCACAGCCACAGCACACCCCAGCATCAGAGACCGTCCCCCAACGGGTACCGCAGACAAGGCACTGCGGACGTGCAGGCATTAGTACCAAACCCTTGCATTCCGAATGAAATAAGGCCGAAGTCAAAGAGAAGGAGAAGAGCTACTAGTCTACCCTGTCTCCTCTCTTAAAATGGTATTGGCCTTTCAGACTCCCATATTATTAAATTTAAACTTTAAAAAAAAAAAAAAAAAAAAAAAAAAGAAATTCAGCCCCGGAAGGGAAGAATGGCCTCAGGGGGACAGTTGGTGGCTTAAGAGCCCTGTTAGCCCCACGAATACCAGGCTCTCCGGCTGAGCTGTGGAAAAGCGCAGGAAACTGAGCCACTAACCAGCCTAACTGTAAATATACTGCCACGTTCGCCACAAGGCACTAGGCCGCACACCCCCATGCTCCACTGCACCAAAAAAACCTCACCACCCCCCGACACCAGTACGGTGTCAGCTTGCCTGCTAGACAGAGCTCTGGAGTCTCCGCTTCCTCAATTCGCCGATTCTGCCTGCAAACCACAAATCGCTAGCAGTGGGAGGGAGGAGTAAGAAAACAGGGGAGGGGAAATCCTCCACAGCCCTGCAACTACAGAGCCTTCACTCCTTGTTCCTTTTTTTTAAGCCGCCAACTTTAAGCCCATATAAAAATAAGGCAAAGGAAATATAAACCAATACAAAACCTAACTACACCTAGCTAAATTTGCTCCTTGTCTGTTCCTTCAGTGAGCCCAGCCTCTACATGTAGGCTCATCACTATCACTTTCAGCTGCTTGGAGACTGAGCACACTGGGAGCTAGTAGGAGGTGCTAGCAGTATTAGTACATGTCGCTTCAGAATCTGATATACTCAGCCTCCAAGTTGCAGGAGGAGGTACGGGACTGGACTGGAGGGATAAGGAATAGGTAAAAGGGGCAACATCTGAAAAGCAGTGTCTATAAATGCCCATAGCACGGGAAATAAGATCCCAGATGTTAAGCTTTAATGGACGAGGCTGACCTGGATTTAGTGTCAGTTAGAGACATTGTTCACAGACAACCATGACTGAGATAACTATACCAGGCTATACATTATTCAAAAAAGGACAGGGCAGGAAGAGGAGGAGGAAATGTAAAAAATATTAAAGCTATGGAAATACAGGACTTTAAAAAAGGAGAGAGAAGGCAGTGTGGGTTAAATTAGAAAGAGGGAAAGAGAAATCCATTTGCATTATATATAGACCATCACAGGGAGAAAACGTGGACGGAGATGTAATAGAAGACATACACAACAGTGCCAGGAAAGGGGAAGTGCTACTGGACAGGGGATTTCAATATGCCAGATGTTGATTGGCGCATCCCTGCTGCAGAATCATCTAGAAGCAAGGAGATCCTGGATTCTTTCCAGTTAGAAGTTTTCAGGTAATAGGTAACAGAACCCAAATGTGAAGGGGCTATACTGCACTTTGTGCTTACCAATGGGGAAAGTGTTTCTGATGTTATAGTGGGAGACCATCTCGCATCCAGTGATCACTAGATGGTGTGGTTCAGTATTAGGATTAGGGCTGATAAAATCCATTCAAAAGCAAAGGTCAGACGGAGGAAAACTAACTTTGCCAAGATGGGCCAATACCTCAAGGAATTGCTAGTGGGATGGGAACAGCTGGGGAATGTAGAAAAAAAAAAAACAGTAGATATTTTAAAGGGCAACATTTTTATTAGAATGATAAATAAGAAAAGGAGGCTGCTATGGCTCTCAAAAGAGGTAGCTGAAAATGTGAATAAGAGGGAGGCCTTTATGAAATACAAGAGATCACAAAGAGGAAGAAAAAAAAACAGAAAGCCTGGCAAAGTAGTCAGGAAAGCAAAAGTACAAAAAGAAAAAATTGCCAGTGCAATAAGATGGGGGATAAGACATTTTTCAGATATGTTCAATAGAGGAGGAAGGGCAAAAAGTGGTATTATCAGACTCAAGGGTGAAGAGGAGGAATATGCGCTGATGAGAATAAAGTGGAATTGCCCAACAAATATTTCTGTTCTGTGTTCACAGATGAAGGGCCGGGAGCAGAACCTCAGACAACACCCACAAACAGGATCAAAAGCAAGGGGCATCTCAAATGATTTTCAGAGGACTGTGTGAGGAACTAGAAAAACTAGAAGTGGACAAAGCGATGGAACCAGATGGGATACATCCAAGAATACTGAAAGAACTTGGGGACGTTCTAGCAGCTCCACTGATTGACCTTTCCAATGCCTCTTTGGAGTTGGGGGTGGTGCCAGAGGACTGGAGAGAGGCACATGTGGTTCCTTTATACAAAAGCGGAAGGAGGACGTGGTTGAATACTATGAGTCGGTTAGTTTAACCTCTGTGGTGAATAAGTTATTGGAAACGCTGCTGAAAGAGAAAATAGTGAGGTACTGGAGTCCAAAGAATTACAGGATCCGAGGCAGCATGGATTCACCAGAGGCAGGTCTTGTGAGACAAATCTGATTGATTTCTTTGACTGGGTAATCAGGGAGTCAGAGGGAGAGCCCTCAATGTGATGTATTTAGTTTTCACTGAAACATTTGACACTGCTCCACACAGGCGACTTATAAACAAACTGAGCAGCCTAGGGATGGACTCTAAAGTTACTGCTTGGGTTAGAAATTGATTGAATGGGAGGCAACAAAGGGTACAGGTAAATGGAGTTCACTCTGAGGAGGTGGTGGTTACCAGTGGAATGTCCTCGGTCCGATTCTTTTTAATTTAATTTATAATTTTTATTGAGAATTTCAAAAATACAATACATTTACTCAAAAAAAATTATGAAACATAAAAGTCCATATCTTGGGGAGTACAACAAGGAAATTGCTTCCCTAAGCAATACATAATTAAGAACAATACAAATAGAGTTCAGAGGACAGGAATCAGTATCCATCATTAAACAAAAAAAAAAAACTCGTTTTTCTAGCATGCTAGTGAATCATTAATAAAACAAATACTTTCCTAAGGACAATGAGTGTCTAGAAAAGTTTCTAAAGAAGATATATCCGAAAAAACATATTTGGTTCCATTCAATGTGACCAGGCATTTTCAAGGGAATTTAAAATAAAAAATGTAGCACCAACAGCCAAAACACGAGGCTTTAAAGAAATAAAAGCCTTGCGTTGTAGCTGCGTCTGTCTGGAAACATCAGGGAACACATTTATTATCCCTCCGCAGAAATTAGCATTTGTATTCTGAAAATATAAACGCATAACCGTATTCTTATCTATCTCCTAATTAAAGGATACCAAAAGAGTTGACCTAGCAGAAATCAGATCGTGCGAAGACAAACTCAGAAATCTACAGAATCACATAAAGGCAAGGCAGCAACTCCCTGGAGAACTCCACCTGGATTTGCTGCCAATTGAGGTAGATAATACAATACGCTGAGTAGAGAGAGGTTATCAGTGGTGTGCCGCAGGGGGCTGTCTTTGGTCTGATTCTTTTTAACATCTTTGTTAGTGATATTACGGAAGGGCTGTCTGGTAAGGTTTGCCTCTTTGTGGATGATACCAAAATCTGCAACAGAGTAGACACCCAGGAAGGTATAGATAACATGAGGAGGGATCTAGCTAAGCTTGAAGAATGGTCTAGAATTTGGCAGCTGAGATTTAATGCTAAAAAATGTAGGGTTATGCATTTGGACTGCAAAAATCCAAAGCAGCTGTACAGTGTTGGGGGAGGGGGGGTACTTCTGTCCACGAAAGAAGAGCAGGACCTGGGCGTGATTGTATCTGATGATCTTAAAGTAGCTAAACAAGTAGAAAAGGCAACAGCAAAAGCTAGAAAGATGTTTGGATGCATAGGAAGAGGAATGGCCAGCAGGAGATGATAGTGCCTCTATATAAGTCTTTGATACAACCTCATTTGGAGTATTGTGTGCAATTCTGGAGACCGCACCTTCAGAAGGATATAAACAGGTTGAAGTTGATGCTGAGGGTGGCTACTAAAATATTTAATGGTCTTAGTTATAAAGCACATGAGGACAGACTTAAGGATCTTAATATGAATACTTTAGAGGAAAGGCGGGACAAAGGTGATATGATTGAGACGTTTACATAGCTCCGTGGCATAAATGCACAGGAGGAGAGCCTCTTGTTTGCTATGAGAGATAAAGGGGATAGACACTGCAATAATATGTGGAAATATTTCTTTACAGAAAGAATGGTAGATGCGTAGAACAGTCTCCCAGTGGAGGTGGCAGAGAGGAGGACAGTATCTAAATTCAAAAAGCATGGGACAAACAGAGGCTCTCTAAAGGAAAAAAGGGGACTCTTATAGTGGGTGATATGGAAAGGCAGACTAGAAGGGTCATGTGGTCTTTTTCTGCCATCATGTTTCTATTTTTCTAAGTTCACTGTATCTGGTCTAGCCTTATGCCGATAGCACAAAAGCTCAAAAGGGAGACAGATGCGCATGTAGGCCAGGCTGGTAGATCCTCTCCTAACCTTGAAGAGTATGGAAATCACAGTGAAAGAGTAGCCCTTATGTGCTAAGCGGTGCTTCAAGAGCCAAGCAGTCAGCAAGAAGCAAGCTGGGTTGTCCAGAAGAACTGGTCCATGACATAATAAATCCTGTGCTGGAGGCAGTCATAAGGGAGGACCTTGCAGAAACCTTATCAGGTCCCTGAACCAAGATCTCCATGGCTAATCCAGTGGCACCAGATCACCCAGAGTCCAAATGCCACTTTATGTTTCGAAAACACAAAATTTCAATAGCCCTTACTGCTTGAACGATTACAGTCAAACCTCGGTTTTCATGATTAATCCGTTCAAAAAAGTCTGACTAAAACCGAAACGTATGAAAACCGAAGCAATATTTCCCATAAGAAATAATGTAAATCCAATTAATCCGTTCCAGACACCCAGAGCTGAGCATGCGTTCCAGAGCCATGTAGCAATGGCTGCAGCAGCACGAGCCCCGAAGTCTCAACCAGGCAGCAGAACGACTCTCTCCCTGCCTCCGATTCTCAGCAGCAGAACAGCTCGTGCACTTCTGTCACACACCTCCGATCACCGATTCTCTCCCCCGCCTGCAATTCTCAGCATCAGCAGAACAGCTCGTGCACTTCAATCACACACCTCCGATCGCCGATTCTCTCCCCCGCCTGCAATTCTCAGCATCAGCAGAATAGCAGCACTTTTCTCACCTCACCGGACAGCACACACACAGATCCCTCAAGTTTGCCAATCAGCAGGGAACATCGGAAGCCACACTCACTCCTTGATTACAGTAAGGAACGCTGAAAGCAAAGAGCTCAATCGCAAAAATAAGTACGAAAACCAAGCGGATGTACGAGAACCGGGACAAAATTGCAACCAAAAAAAGTCGTCGAAAACCGAAGCTAACGAAAACTGGGGCAAACGAAAACCGAGGTTTGACTGTACTTTGTAACTACAAAATAGATTTTCTTCGTTCACTGTCACCAGCAACTGGATTAGAGTATCCAAACACTAATATTCAAAAACCAAAAAAGTCCAACTTTAATCTTTCCGAGGTCTCAGTTAAACATTAGCAAGGCCTCATAGACTTCCGTCATAATAAGGCTAATTGCATGATCACATCAGCGACCTCAATATAATGTAAACAGCACCCTATTTCACTGTGAAGTGCTCAAAGATGAAACTCTTCCAAATACATTGGTCTTAGCTTAAAAATAAACAATAATTGATTTCACTTCCCACTGCACAAGGGGTCTGTTCACTTATAACACTCATTCAGATCCCAATGTCGAATCCCCGGCACCGCTTAGACGTTTCACTTTGTTTCTTCCTCAGGGGATCGTAAATTTATCTAAAAATAAAGAGCAAACGCAATCAATCTCCAATCCCATACACTTTCCCTTTTAAACTATTCTACAAAAATAACTAACATTTATCAAAAGATAAAAGACAAAATCCTACCAAATGATGCTGCCCACGCTTTCTCTCTCGGCAATAGCAAACTATTCCCGATGTACAAGGAGAATTCAAACAGTTCCAACAAAAACGCCGCGCATGTCTAATGGGCTCTCCGGCCTCCATTTTTAAAGGCCACTTGAAGCACTCACAGAGGTGACTCATCCTTCAGCTTAAAGGCACATCTCCCCTTCAAATTATCTACAGTGCTGCGGTGTTTCTCTACCACTGTGGAACAAATGGCTCTCAATGGCCTTAAGGACTAATAAACGTATATTATATTCAGAGACCCCACTGTAAGCTCAACGGTAGCTCCCCGAATGAACACACCCTGCGAATATTCAAGGAGCTGACATCCACATTACCATCAGCTCCCAGTAACCGCTCTCCGAAAGATCAAATTACAGCCACATCTCTTTACATTCATACACATGCTGCCCACTCTATAACGCTATTTAGGCCCTTAGGCTCCAAAGTGTCTAGTGTATAAATCAAACGCTGCTCCTGTAGCACTAATGTCTGATCTAATGTCTTCCCTGCTCGACCCTGCCGAATCTGAACCAAGCAGAGACATCTAAGTTGTTCAAAGACGTGATTTTTTTTGTAGACAATGTGCCACCAGAGGAGCTTCAAGCACCTTACAATGTAAACGACTACGATGTTCCCTCATACGTACACGAAAGGGTCTAATGGTCTTCCCTATATAGCATAGTCCACAAGGACAGACTATCGCATAGACTACATTTCGGGATTCACATGTGGTCTTTTGTCTCAATAAAAAAACTACTCCATGATATTCAAATGACGAAGTCGAAATCGTTAGATCACAAATATCACAATTCTCACACGGCTTATGACCCCCTGGTTGACCAAGTCCCGTTCCCTCCCTCGGTGTAGGTAAAACCGCCGGGCTCACCCATTCTTTTAGGTTTCGGTGCCGTTGCCAAAAGCACCGGACATGTTTACCTTGGAGTCACGGCACTAGCTTAAGTACATTGGCATGTCTTTTTAATACTTTCTGAATCCCTGCACTCAAGGGGGAATATTTTGAAATGAAATTAACATTCGTGTCTTCAAACTCCGCATTTACACGGGAGGGCTTCGTCGTTAATAAAGCCGCTCTATGATTAAACAATGCCCGGGAGTAAGCCCGTTTGAGAAACGGTTCAGGATAGCCCCTCTGACTGAAATCCCGAAATAACTGTTTAGAATCAGTCAGAGGGGCTATCCTGAACCGAAATATTCAAAATATTCCCCCTTGAGTGCAGGGATTCAGAAAGTATTTAAAAGACATGCCAATGTACTTAAGCTAGTGCCAGGACTCCAAGGTAAACATGTCCGGTGCGTTTGGCAACGGCACCGAAACCTAAAAGAATGGGTGAGCCCGGCGGTTTTACCTACACCGAGGAAGGGAACGGGACTTGTCAACCAGAGGGTCATAAGCCGTGTGAGAATTGTGATATTTGCGATCTAACGATTTCGACTTCGTCATTTGAATATCATGGAGTAGTTTTTTTATCGAGACAAAAAGACCACATGTGAATCCCAAAACGTAGTCTATGCGATAGTCTGTCCTTGTAGACTATGCTATATAGGGAAGACCATTAGACCCTTTCGTGTACGTATGAGGGAACATCGTAGTCGTTTACATTGTAAGGTGCTTGAAGCTCCTCTGGTGGCACATTGTCTACAAAAAAATCACGTCTTTGAACAACTTAGATGTCTCTGCTTGGTTCAGATTCGGCAGGGTCGAGCGGGGAAGACATTAGATCAGACATTAGTGCTACAGGAGCAGCGTTTGATTTACACACTAGTCACTTTGGAGCCTAAGGGCCTAAATAGCGTTATAGAGTGGGCAGCATGTGTATGAATGTAAAGAGATGTGGCTGTAATTTGATCTTTCGGAGAGCGGTTACTGGGAGTTGATGGTAATGTGGATGTCAGCTCCTTGAATATTCGCAGGGTGTGTTCATTCGGGGAGCTACCGTTGAGCTTACAGTGGGGTCTCTGAATATAATATACGTTTATTAGTCCTTAAGGCCATTGAGAGCCATTTGTTCCACAGTGGTAGAGAAACACCGCAGCACTGTAGATAATTTGAAGGGGAGATATGCCTTTAAGCTGAAGGATGAGTCACCTCTGTGAGTGCTTCAAGTGGCCTTTAAAAATGGAGGCCGGAGAGCCCATTAGACATGCGCGGCGTTTTTGTTGGAACTGTTTGAATTCTCCTTGTACATCGGGAGTAGTTTGCTATTGCCGAGAGAGAAAGCGTGGGCAGCATCATTTGGTAGGATTTTGTCTTATCTTTTGATAAATGTTAGTTATTTTTGTAGAATAGTTTAAAAGGGAAAGTGTATGGGATTGGAGATTTATCTAAAAATAAAGAGCAAACGCAATCAATTTACGATCCCCTGAGGAAGAAACAAAGTGAAACGTCTAAGCGGTGCCGGGGATTCGACGTTGGGATCTGAATGAGTGTTATAAGTGAACAGACCCCTTGTGCAGCGGGAAGTGAAATCAATTATTGTTTATTTTTAAGCTAAGACCAATGCATTTGGAAGAGTCATCTTTTTGAGCACTTCACAGTGAAATAGGGTGCTGTTTACATTATATTGATGTCGCTGATGTGATCATGCAATTAGCCTTATTATGACGGAAGTCTATGAGGCCTTGCTAATGTTTAACTGAGACCTCGGAAAGATTAAAGTTGGACTTTTTTGGTTTTTGAATATTAGTGTTTGGATACTCTAATCCAGTTGCTGGTGACAGTGAACGAAGAAAATCTTTTTTGTAGTTACTTTATGTTTCGAAACACATGACCCACTAGTGGTCATGGAGGACACACATACAGCAGGCCACACTTTGGCCAGGGCTGAATTAGGGAGTAGACACCATTTAAGCCTATTTCTCTGCAGCGACTAAATAGCATCTCACTTTGATATCAGACCGGATTGCCATCAGATCCATCTCAGGACAATACCAGTGATGCATAATCTGCCGATAGACCTTTTGACTCAGCTACCATTTCCTAGGAGCAAGAGCATGACAATTAAGGAAAGACGCTTCCATGTTGACAACTCCAGCAATGCATTGGACGACAAAACTAGTAGGTTCCTTTCTGCCCAGGAGAACAGAAGGGTCATCTCCAAGGCCACTCTGACATTCTTCATGCCCCTTCACTGATTGATGCACACCACTACCGTAACACTGTCTGAGCTGGGTCCTTAAGTGCAAAAGGGCTAACCGCATGGCCCTTGCCTCAAGGCGGTTGATGGGCCATGTCAACTTGCAACTGTTAAATCACCCTGAGCTATTTGGGTCTTGCAATGAGCTCCCCAGCCAGACAGGCTGACATCTGTTGCAAGGAGAAGCCATGTGTGATCATTCAGTGGCATACACTTCCTCAGGTGCTGTGGCTACTGCCACCACCCTCTGATAGAAAGACAGCCTGACCTCGAACTCCTGAAAGCACCAAGAAAGCAAGGACCTCAGAAGGAGCCTCATATGAGCTCAAGCCCAAGGCTCCAAGCTGATCACAGCCACCATCAAGCTGAGACGCTGCAGATAATACCAAAACTCTCCTCTTGCAGAAGACTGCCTACCCAAGTGTCAAAACATGCTCCCAAGCATTCCAGAGATTGGGAAGGCATCAAGCAGCTCTTTCCTTGATTTAAATCATCCAACTGATTCTCTCTAGGAACTGCACTACCCAGGCCAAAACCTGAGATGCTTCAAACTGACCTGGTTCGAATGAGCCAGTCATCCAGAAAAAGGCACATACTGATTCCTCTGGTGCCTCAGCACAGCCACCACCACAACCATCACTTTCAAAACATTCTTGGGACAGTGCAGAGACCAAAGGAGAGAGCAAAGAACTGAAAATAAGAGCAAAAAGCTATGAAACGAAGAAAGCACAATTCTCACAAAAAGGGATGTGGAAGTAAGTCTCGGGTAAGTCCGGAGAAGTGAGGAACTGAAGTATATTGCCTGAATCACTGACCATAGCAGTTCTATAAAGTAGTAAACGGTATGCAGGAGAGCATTGAATCCCACCATTTTTCCTTTAAATTGGGGATACCCTAGTGCAGCTATACGAAAAGCTTTCAAAATGTGCCTTAAATACAGAGAGGAGTTGTTATATTCTATGCAATATGCTAGTACTCCGGCTCCAATTCATGATAATTTGGAGGAAAAAATGGTGTGAGTTCAGCCATATATGGACAGGGCTTCTGAATTAATGTCTTCACTTCAAAAGGATTGGCATGTTTTACAATTGTATCCGTGTTTTCAAAGAGATATGACTATTGCTTTTACCAAGGGCAGCAAAATAAGATGTATTGGTCCAAACATCTCCGTTACAGAGCCCTCCCCTTTTGAAAGTTATTTTCCTTGTATGAACTGTCGATTTTGTGATTGTACTTTAAGTGGCAAATCCTGGTGCAATGAGACCAAATCAGCAAGTTTACCACTCTAGGTAGTAAACCACCTGCGATTCAGATTTTGTACTTTGTTGGTCAACCATGTAGCCATACTATCTGGCCATACTACCTGGCCTTTTAAAAAGGTACATCTCTCTGAACATGCCTCTCGTATTAACACTAAGATCTTGACTGCCCCAATCATTCAACATAGTTTCTCAAATAAAGTTGCTGAAAAGAATGGCCCAATGGTAAACAATCAAGAACACTCTAATGGGGGTGATCGAGTGGCTCAGCCGCAGTTTGCTGAACAAAGATTGATTTTTTTGTTGCAAACAGTGGCCCCTCAATGGTCTTAACTTGGAGTGTAACTGGAAAAGAATCCTTTAACACCAAAGCATTCGGGCCATTACATCACCATTGTTTTGCTGCCCATTGCTAGGTGAAATAAGCGGTGCACTCTTTGGCAGGCTTAACGTCACACACTGACAGGCATTTAAAAAGCCATTTTACTTTGAGCCTGTATGGACCAGATATGTTGGAAGTCTTATGTGGACAGACCACGGAAAACGTAACATCTGACGCAGGACCTATCTGAACTGTGTTGGTGGCCCGAAACATGGTGCTGCGTTGTGTATACCCAATGGATCTGGTCTTACTGCATGAATGGACTGACTCCTAAGCTGTTTCGCTTGGAGCAAAGTGCTGTTTTGTTGCCTATTTTAACTTTGAATGATTAACATTGACAGTTTATTTCATGAGGGGTGAACCCTCGTTATGGGCAGTCCAACAAGATAACGTCAAGGAGATGAACCAATTTCACTCCTCCTATTACATCTGAAAAGAGCACCAGTTTTAAGGATGACCTGTGTGGTGCTCCAGTGAAAAATCCACCTACAAGGATGGCTGCTCAAGAGCTAACAATCTTTTCTTCTCAAATCTTCCTTTATTTTTTCAGATTCACAGAGCTGAAAACATGTATCCACCATCTGCTGGAGACAGAATTACTGAAGGCTCCCTGTAAGTGGTTCTAGTTGATATGGCATGATGTCATAAGAAGCCTATGGAAGTCTCCACATCTGCTGGTAGGGGGGGACGCAATCCACTTGTCTCGACTGGTCTGGCAGGACAATATGGAAATGATAATTACACTTACCTGGTAATTGTAGTTCCTTGAGTGACGACAGTTCAGTCCTCTACCTCTGGGTTGTCGACCTCCTCCTGCAGCTAGGAGACTGGCATGTCAAAATCATATCACATCACTGGATATAGCCCGCTGAATACTCCCATCAGCCCCAGTGTGAACTATTAACAAAGCAGACTCAAAGGAGCAGTAAATAAGTAACAAACAAACCAACCTAAGAACCTTTCCTATATTTAAGCAAACATTCCTATACTCATCCCTGCGCATGTTACCAGAAGCTAAAGGAAAAAGACCAGCAAGAAATCTGCACACTGACCTACCTGTAATATGATCCTGTCCCCCCGGAAGCTCCAACCGAACAGCACTGTTAAAAAGAACCCCAGGTGGGATTGAGGACTGAACTGTCTTCACTCAAGGTACTACAATTACCAGGTAAAGCACAGTTACTTACCTGTAACAGGTGATTCTCTGGGAACAGCAGGAATAAGTCTTCACATATGGGTATCGTCGGTACCGACGGAGCCTGCGCGGGAACGCTCCCCAGCGTCCAGAAAGCAAGCTTTTGGGAGCATCCCACAGCGCCTGCGCGCTGCCTTCCCGCCTTTCCCAACCGCCTCTCTCCAGTTCAAGTTTTAAGCCGAGACAAAAAGAGAGAGAGGAAAGGAAAGATAGATAGAGAGATACAACTCCTAGGGGAGGTGGGTGGGTTGTGAAGACTTATTCCTGCTGTTCCCAAAGATCACCTGTTACAGGTAAGTAACTGTGCTATCTCCAGGAACAAGCAGGAATGAGTCTTCACATATGGGGACTCCCCAGCTAGAGATGCCAAGGAGATCTCCAAGGTTGTGAGTCCCTGAGAAGGGCTCTACCTGCCCCCATGGATCTCAGGCATCCAACCAGGGATGGGGGGGTAGGAGTTGATTAAGTATGGAACAGGTGTTTGAGAACAGCCTGACCAAACAAGACATACCGGCGGGAGTCCTTGTCCAAGCAGTAATGGGCTGTAAAGGTATGAACCGAGGCCCAGGTGGCCGCTCGACAGATTTGGTCGATGGACACAGAGTTCATATGAGCCATAGAGGCTGCCATGGCCCTCACATTGTGAGCTGTGACATGGCCCTCCAGAGAAAGGTTCTTACTCTGGTAGGCGAAAGAAATACACTGAGCAATCCAATTGGACAGAGTTCTCTTAGAGATTGGAAGTCCCAAATGAGAGGGATCAAAAGCAACAAAAAGAGTTGAGAGGACTTTCTATGTTGCTGTGTCCTTTTGTAAGTAAAAAGCGAGCTCTCTCTTACAATCCAGGGTATGGAGATTCCTCTCTGCACTTGATGCATGAGGTCCTGGAAAAAAGACAGGTAAATACACTTCCTGGTTCAGATGAAAAGGTGAGACCACTTTAGGCATAAAGTGAGGATTAGTCCTGAGGACTACCTTGTCATGATGGAACCTTGTATAAGGAGGATTAGCCACCAAGGCCTGCAGCTCACTGATGCGGCGAGCTGAGGTGACTGCAATGAGAAAAGTAACCTACCAGGAAAGTAATTTCAAGGAGGTAGTGGCTAAGGGTTCAAAGGGTGGCTTCATAAGCTGGCCAAGAACCAAATTCAAGTCCCATGCCACTGGAGGTGGTCTAATGGGAGGTTTAGTTAAAAGAAGGCCTCTCATGAATCTTGCAAAAAGAGGATGAGAGGAAATAGGCTGTCCATTGAGAGGCTTAAGGGATGCTGCAATAGCACTCAAATGGACCCTTACTGAACTCATTTTAAGGCCTGCATTGGAGAGATGCAGGAGATATTCCAATAGAGAATTCACAGGAAGTGTCAGAGGGTCAAGACCCTTTTGAGCACACCAAATGGAAAATCTTTTCCACTTAAAAGCATAGGAACGCCTAGTGGAAGGTTTTCTGGAAGCACGGAGGATATCCTTCACTTGCTGAGAAAGATTGAAGTCTTGAAGGTCTAGGCCTTCAGTAACCAAGCTCTGAGGTGAAGGGACTTGGGATTTGGATGCCACAAAGTCCCTTCCTCCTGGGACAGAAGGTCTGGCGCAGCTCCCAAGTCCAGGGAGGGGGCTTGGGAGAGATGAAGAAGTAGAGGGTACCACACTTGGCGTGGCCAGCGTGGAGCTATGAGGATCATGGATCCTTGATCCCTCTGGAGTTTGAACAGAGTCTTGGGAATCAAAGGAATGGGTGGAAAGGCATACAGGAAGCCCTGACCCCAATGAAGGAGGAAGGCATCCTTGGCCTGAGCTCCCTGACACGGAATTCTGGAACAGAACCGGGGAAGTTTGGCATTCCACGGACTTGCAAAGAGGTCTATGTCCGGGGTTCCCCATTCCTGGAATATTCTGAGTAACTGATCCATGTGCAGGGACCATTCATGTGGAAGCAGAACTCGACTGAGTCTGTCTGCCCAAGAGTTTTGGATTCCTGGGATGTATACTGCCAGGAGATGGATTTGATGCTCTCTGGCAAAGGCCCATAATCTTAGAGCTTCGTTGCAAAGCGACAGAGAGGCAGTTCCTCCTTGCTTGTTTATGTAAAACATGGCTACTTGATTGTCCGTATGAATGAGAACTGTCTTGTAGCTGAGGAGGGTATGAAAGACCTTGAGAGCTAGGAATACTGCTCGAAGTTCGAACTGGTTGATATGAAGAGAGGTCTCCTGTGGGGACCAATTGCCTTGGGTGGAGAGGTCTTGTAGATAAGCTCCCCAACCTGTTTGGGAGGCATCTGTTGTGAGGGTTGCTTGGGACAACAAAGGTTGGAAGGGGGACCCCAGCAACAGATTTTGAGTGGACATCCACCATTGGAGAGACCAAAAGAGACATTTGGAGGTTGCTATTTGGTCTGAGAGAGCTCCTGAAGCTTGAGTCCACTGGGTGGACAAAGTCCATTGAGCTGCTCTAATGTGTAGGCGAGCATAGGGTACCACATGTACTGTGGAAGCCATATGACCTAGCAGCTGTAGCATCTCCCTGGCAGTTAAGTGGCTCTTTGACTGAATCTGGGAGGCTAACTGCACTAGACGTTGAGGAAGGTAGGCCCTTGCAGAAGTGGTGTCCAACCAGGCCCCTATGAATTCCAGGGACTGAGTAGGGGTGAGCTGGGACTTTGGGAGGTTTACCACAAGTCCCAGGTATTGCAGAATGCGCCTGGTGCGGTTCAGGGAGATCTGAGCCTCCGACTGGGTTGGAGCTCGGATGAGCCAGTCGTCCAGATATGGGAAGACAAATATTCCCAGAGTGCATAGAAATGCAGCAACTATTGCCATGCATTTGGTGAACACTCTTGGAGCAGAGGCCAGACCGAAGGGAAGGACTCTGTATTGGTAATGTTTTCCCTGGAACAGAAAACGTAGGAATTTTCTGTGAGATGGATGGATGAGGACATGAGTGTACGCATCCTTGAGATCTAGAGAACAAAGCCAATCCCGACTCTGCAGGTATGGAAGGAGAGTGCCTAGAGAAAGCATCTTGAACTTCTCCTTGCATAGGAATTTGCTCAATTCTCTGAGATCTAGAATGGGTCTGTATCCCCCTGTTTTCTTTGGAATGAGAAAATAGGGGGAGTAAAACCCTGACCCCTGTTGAAGAAGAGGAACTTCTTCTATGGCCCTCTGGGCCAGAAGGGTAGTTACCTCCTGATCCAGAAGGTCGAGGAGAGATGTGGGAGAATTGAAGTGTCTCACCATGGTGTAGGGAGGAAGGTCTGAGAAATGAAGTTTGTAGCCCTCTTATGATGGAGAGGGTCCACTGCTCTGATGTGATTTGCTCCCATCTGGGAGCAAAATGAGCTAACCTTCCTGGAATGGTGAGAGGTTCTGGCTCTTGTAGAGCCAGAAAGGTTAAGTTCTCTAGTATCAAGTCAAAAACCCTGAGGAGGTTGGGACTGCTGAGTTGCAGCAGCCCCTGTAGACTTAAGCCTGGCCTGCTTAGGCTGCTGACACTTAGCGGTAAAGCAACCTGTAGAAGATTGTTGGCCAGAAGTGGAAGGAAACCTGCCCTTTTTGAAAAAAAGACTTTTTAAAAGTCTTTTTCTTGGCAGGAATGGAGGTAGACTTTGAAAGTCTAACCAGAGCAGAATTCTCTGCATCCATTTGAGTGGCTTTTATTTGCCACTCTTTGCCAAAGAGATTTTCACCTGTACAGGGCAGATTTCCTAAGCCATCTTGAACCCAGGGTTCTAGATCAGAAGCCTGGAGCCAAGCAATTCTGCGAGCAGCTATGGCAATGCCTGAGGCTCTGCTGGCAACTTCAAAGGAGTCAAAGGCTGCCCTGTTGGAAAACTTTGAAATGTCTTGAGTATGCTTAAGCCAAAGGAGGAACTCATCCCTTCTATCCTCTGGAATAAAAGGGAGAAAGTTGTGCAGCTTTTGTGCAACTTCCTTTAGAAACATACCCATATAAAGGCTATATGAGTTGATTCTGGCAATAAGCATGCTGGCTTGGAAGATTTTCCTACCAAAAGCATCCAAGGTCCTGCATTCTCTTCCTGGAGGAGCAGAAGAGTGTCTTTTGGTACTCTTTATCCTTTTCATAGCTGACTGCACCACAATGGAGTGGTGAGGAAGCAGAGTTTTCTGAAATCCAGGACAAGGAGGGACACGGTACATAGTGTCCAATCTGCGAGAATGAGGAGAAAGGGTGAGAGGAGTCTCCCATAAGTCAATCATATGTTCATGAAGAATTTCATGAATTGGCAAGGTGACTGCCTCTCTGGGAGCCTTAGAGTATCCTAAAATATCAAATATTTTTGCTCTAGGCTCTGCTTCAGAGGTTAGTGAAATAGAGAGTCCTTTAGCCACTTCTATTATGAAGTCTTGAAAGGACAAATCCTCTGGAGGAGACATTCTCCTTTTTGGAGAAGCAGGCTCCTCAGGAAGGGTAATGGATACTTCAGGAGACTCAACTGATGAATCAGAATCATCAGAGGAATCGAAGTATCGTCTGTCCCCTTCCAATGATCGATACGCGTATCGATCGGTACCGACATAGGGCGTCCCCGGTACCGGATCTGTACCGAGAAATAGCCCTGGACAAGGAACCTGAGTCGGTATCCTGGCCGATGTCGATGCAGTCGGTACCGGAGCTGGTACCGGTACCGGCGCCGGTACCAACAACGAACCTCGTTGCGGTACCGTCGGCGTCGCAGCTTTAATAAAAGCCATTATAGCCCGATGCATGGATGGAACAGTGTGATCCATGGACGCCACGACTGCCTGGATGTCGGTACCGGGAGATTGTACCTGTACCCCAGAGCAGTCTAACAGGTGATCGGTCGAGGCCATGCCATTGATGTCAACCTGTAACCCCATAGGAGGAGCTTTGGAAGCCGGAGCTTCCCGCCGGGGTTGTTTGGCTGGGGCAGGATCCTCGAGGGCAAGCCCGGAGGCATCTCGATGCTTAGAGGGAGATTTGCCCTTCGAGGACCTGCTAGGATTATGTTTGGTTACCTGAGACCCATCGGGAGAGGAAGACCTGGAAGATGTCGATGCCACCGCCGGTGCATCCATGGGAAACAGCACATGGAGCTTGGCTGCCCGGTTCTGTAACCCTCGTTTAGACATTAGAAAGCAGGACTGGCAATCCGGAATGGAGTGTTCAGGCCCCAAACATTTAAGACACCATTCATGGGTATCTGTAACAGAAATTGTACCGCTACACTTAGTGCATTTTTTGAAGCCGGAGGCTGGTTTTTCCATGAGGGAAAAATTTCTTGTGGGCCTGGAGGCCTAAGAAGGAAAATACACCAAGTGAGGAGAAAGTATATATTTTTTTTTTTTTAGAAAGGAAAGAAAAGAAAAGACCGGCGGTACCGGTCCGGCGTCGGGGAAGGCAGACACGCGACCAAAGAAATAAATTAAAATAAAGAACTTCTTCAGCGGTGACAGGAACACGACCTGCTGGCTCCGCGGAAAAGAACTGAGGAGAGTTGGTTAGGAAAGGCGGGAAAGCAGCGCGCAGGCGCTGTGGGATGCTCCCAAAAGCTTTCCTTTTTGGGAAGCTGGGGAGCGTTCCCGCGCAGGCTCCATCGGTACCGACGTACCCATATGTGAGGACTCATTCCTGCTTGTTCCTGGAGATAGAAGCAAATCTTGAAGGTTTAGGACTTCAGCAACCAGGCTCTGAGATGAAGAGACTGGGGATTTGGGTGCCACAACGTTCCCTCCTCCTGGGACAGGAGGTCTGGAGCAGATCCCAAGCCCAGGGAGGGAGCTTGAGAGAGATGCAGAAGTAGAGGGAACCACACCTGGCGTGGCCAATGTGGTGCTATGAGGATCATAGACCCCTTGTCTCTCTGAAGTTTGAACAGTGTCTTGGGAATTAGGGGAATGGGTGGAAAGGCACAGAGGAAGTCTTGCCCCCAATGGAGGAGGAAGGCATCCCTGGCCTGAACTCCCTGACATGGAATCCTGGAACAGAACCAGGGAAGTTTGGCATTCCACGGACTTGCAAACAGGTCTATGTCCGGGGTTCCCAAAATTCGGAAGATCCTGGCTATCTGGTCCCCATGGAGGGACCATTCGTGTGGAAGCAGAACTCGACTGAGTCTGTCTGCCCAATAGTTTTGAACCCCTGGAAGATACATTGCCACGAGATGAATTTGATGCTCTCTGGCGAAGGCCCACAATCTCAAAGCTTCGTTGCAAAGCGACAGAGCCAGTCCCGCCCTGCTTGTTCATGTAGAACATGGCTACTTGGTTGTCCGTGTGGATGAGGACTGTCTTGTAGCTGAGCAGGGTGTGGAAGACTCTGAGAACTACAAGAATTGCTCTGAACTCCAAGAGGTTGATATGCAGAGATGTCTCTTGTGGAGACCAGATGCCCTGGGTGGAGAGATCTTGTAGATGAGCTCCCCAACCTCTTGGGGAGGCATCTGTTGTAAGGGTTGCTTGGGGTAGCGACTGTTGAAAGGGGGACCCCAGCAACAGATTTTGAGTGGACTTCCACCACTGGAGAGACCAGAAGAGGCGACTGGAGATTGCTATTTTGTCTGACAGGCACCCTGATGCCTGGGTCCATTGGGTAGACAGAGTCCACTAAGCTGCCCTCATGTGAAGGCGAGCGTAAGGAACCACATGCACGGTGGATGCCATGTGGCCTAACAGTTGTAACATCTCTCGAGCAGTTAAATGGGATTTTAACTGAATTTGTGAGGCTAACTGCACCAAGCGTAGGCAACGGGCCTGGGGAAGATATGCCCTTGCAGTTGTGGTATCCAGCAAGGCCCCTATGAACTCTAGTGATTGAGTAGGGGTGAGATGGGATTTTGGGATGTTTATTACAAGTCCCAGATACTGAAGAACACGCCTTGTGCAGGCTAGGGAAGTCTGGGCCTCTGACTGGGATGGAGCTCGGATGAGCCAGTCGTCCAGATATGGGAATACAAATATTCCTAGAGTGCGTAGAAATGCAGCTACTACTGCCATGCATTTTGTGAACACTCTTGGAGCAGAGGCCAGACCAAAAGGAAGCACTCTGTATTGGTAGTGCTTTCCTTGATAAAGGAACCGAAGGAACCTTCTGTGTGTTGGATGGATGAGGATATGGGTGTACGCATCCTTGAGATCTAGAGAACAAAGCCAATCCTGACTCTGAAGGTATGGAAGGAGAGCACCGAGAGAAATCATCTTGAATTTCTCCTTGCATAGAAACTTGTTCAATTCTCTGAGATCTAATATGGGTCTGTAGCCCCCTGTTTTCTTTGGGATAAGAAAATAGGGGGAGTAGAACCCTGAGCCCTGTTGATGAAGGGGTACTTCTTCTATTGCCCTTTGGGCAAGAAGGGTAGCAATCTCCTGACCCAGAAGGTTGAGGAGAGATGTTGGAGAATTGAACTGTCGCACCATGGTGTGAGGAGGAAGGTTTAAGAAATGAAGCTTGTACCCCTCCCTTATGATGGAGAGGGTCCATTGCTCTGCCGTGACTTGTTCCCATCTGGGAGCAAAGTGGGCTAACCTTCCTGGAATGGTGAGAGGCTCTGGTTCTTCTAGAGCCAGAAAAGCTAAGTTCTCTAGATGTAAGTCAAAGGCCCTGAGGAGGCTGAGGCTGTTGGGCCGTAGCAGTCCTTGCAGCCTTAGGCTTGGCTTGTTTAGGTTGTTGCTGACGCTTTGCAGCAAAACGATCTGCACAAGATGCCTGCTGACCATAAACACGATAATATTTCCCCTTTTTGGGAAAGAAAGCCTTTCTGAACAACCTTTTTCTAACAGGAGCAGAAGTAGACTTTGAAAGTCTATCTAAGGCAGAATTCTCAGCATCCATCTGAGTGGCCTTTGCTTGCCAATCCTTGCCAAAAAGGTTTTCACCTGTACAAGGAAGATTTCCTAATCCATCCTGGACCCAGGGTTCCAAATCTGAAGCTTGTAACCAAGCAACTCTGCGTGCACCTATGGCAATAGCAGAGGCTCTGCTGGCACACTCAAAAGAGTCGGAAACATCCTGGGCATGTTTAAGTCAGGTGAGAAACTCTTCCCTTTTATCTTCTGAGATAAAAGGAGATAAAGTTTGCAGATGATCTGTAACTTCCTTTAGAAAAACATCCCCATATAGAGACTATAGGAGTCGATTCTGGCAGCAAGCATATTGGCCTGGAAAATTCTCCGGCCAAAAGCATCCAAGGTTCTGCATTCTCTTCCTGGAGGATTAGATGAGTGTCTTTTTGCACTCTTTATCTTCTTCATAGCAGATTCCACCACAATAGAGTGGTGAGGAAGCTGGGTCTTATGAAAGCCAGGACAAGGAGGAACACGGTACATGGTGTCCAACCTACGAGAATGAGGGGAGATAGTGAGAGGTGTCTCCCATATGCCCAACATGTGATCATAAAGGATCTCATGAATTGGTAAAGTAGCTGCCTCCTTAGGAGCCTTAGGATATTGTAAAATATCCAAAATTTCTTGGCTCTAGGCTCTGATTCAGGGGCCACTGAAATGGAGAGGCCCCTGGCCATTTCCCTAATTAAGTCTTGAAAAGACAAGTCTTCTGGAGGAGACCTTCTTTTTGGAGAAGAGGGCTCCTGAGGAAGGAGTACCGATGCTTCGACAGAAGCCTCTGATTCATCAGTCTTCGGAGGAATCGAAGTATCGCCTGTCTGGATGCTCCTGCAGAGCCCGATACGCGTACCGAGTGGTATCGGCATCGGGAGTGATCAGTACCGATTCGGTACCAATGGGCATCACAGAACAGGATACCGCTGCAGTCGACACTGAAGCCGATGTCGATGCAATCGGTACCGGCACCGGAACAGATATCGGTGCCGGTGCAGACAACAGAGTTTGTTGCGGTACCGGAGGCGTCTCAGCTTGTATGAATGGCGTAATGGCACGCTGCATGGTCAGAATATTCTGATCCATTGACGCAACCAATGTCTGGATGTCGGTACCAGTGGAAACCACCGGCACCCCAGAACATGGCAACAGGTGATCGGTCGAGGCCGAGCCATCGATGTCAACCTGTGACCCCATAGATAAAGCTTTGGAAGCCAGAGCTTCCCACTGGAGTAATTTTGCCGGTGCGGGATCCTCGAGAGCAAGCCCGGAGGCATCTCGATACTTAGAGAGATCTACCCTTTGAGGACCGGCTGGACTTATGTTTGGTTACCTGAGATCCATGGGAGGAAGAAGCAGCCCTGGAAGACGTCGATGCCACCGAGGCTGCATCAGAGGGAAACAGGGTACTGAGCTTGGCCGCTCGATTCTGTCAACCTCTTTTAGACATCATGGAACAGGACTCACAATCTGTGATGGGGTGGTCAGGACCCAAACATTTTAGACACCAGTCATGGGTGTCGGTGATAGAAAGAGTACCGCTGCACTTCGTGCACTTTTTAAACCCGGAAGCGGGCTTTTCCATGAGGAAAAATTTTTAGGCCTAAGGCCCAAAAGGAAAAAATGCACAGAAGTGGGAAACGGTAGGGGGTTTTTTTGTTTTTGTTTTTAAAGAAGAAAGAAGAAAAGACCGGCGGTACCGGTCCGACGTTGAAGGCGGCAGACGCGCGACCAAAGAAATAAAGAAATATAAAGAACTTCAGTGGTAACAGGAACACGACCTGCTGGCTCTGTGGAAAAGAATAACTGGAGAGAGGCGGTTGGGAAGGCAGCACGCAGGCGCTGTGGGATGCTCCCAAAAGCTTTCTTTCTGGATGCTGGGGAGCATTCCCGCGCAGGCTCCGTCGGTACTGACGATACCCATATGTGAAGACTCATTCCTGCTTGTTCCTGGAGATGTGTAATCATTTCCTTATCGTTCCTCCAGTTCAGTCCTCTACCTCTGGGAAGTACCAGAGCAGTAATTATTGGGAGGGACCCTTCCAGCCGGCACACAACACCGCCCACCCAAAACAGGCATCATCTGCTGCCGCCACATCTAACCGGTAATGCCTGCTGAAGGTATGCAAAGACGACCACGTCGCCGCTCGACAAATGTCCGCTGGAGGAATCAAACCGTGCTCCACCCACGACGTCGCTTGAGCCCTAGTGGAATGAGCCCATAACCCAGCGGGAACAGACCGCCCTCGAACAAGATAAGAAGCGATCGCTTCCCGAATCCACCTGGCAATGGAGGCTTTCGCTGCTGCTTCCCCCCTGCGAATGCCCCCGAACACGAACAAGCGGTCCGACTTGCGGAAAGGCTGCGTCACCCTCAAATACTGCTTCAACGCCCTCTTCACATCCAAGTGGCGAAGCTTGCAATCCTTGTCACCGCCCTCTGAGGATCCTAGAGCTGGCAAGGATACTGACTGGCTCAAATGAAAGGGAGAAACTACCTTAGGCAGAAAAGGATGGCACTGGACGCAGCACCACTTTCTCCTTAGAGAAAGACAAAAAAAGTTTCTCTACACGACAGAGCCTGTAGCTCTGAAATGCGCCGAGCTAAGCAGATCGCCACCAGGAACACCGTTAACGTTAAGTCTTTCACCGTAGCCCTAGATAGAGGCTCAAAGGGCGGCGCAGACAACGCTGCCACCACCAAATTGAGATGCCACGAAGGAACAGTCACCCTGCGCCACGGGCGCAACCGCGAAATGGCCTTGAGAAAACGTATCACATCAGAGTGAGCGCCAAGAGCCATGCCTTGAATCTTACCCAGATAGCAGGACAGTGCCACCACTTGCACCCGCAACAAACTGGCAGCCAGGCCTTTATCAAACCCGTCCTGCAAGAAGCTTAAAACAGAGGGGACAGACACTGTGGAAGCATGAATCTGATGCCTCGAGCACCAATCCTCACACGCCAGATCCGGACATACGCGACAGAAGTGGACAGTTTCCGAGCTCTCAGCAACATAGCTACGACTGACACCGAATAGCCTTACTTCCTCAGCCTTGCCCTTTCAATGGCCATACCATAAGCGAGAATAGATCCACCTGCAGCATGTACAGGGGCCCTTGTAACAGTAGGTCCGCTCTTGACGGGAGCCGCCACGGATCTCCGTCGAGCAGCCGCACTAGGTCCGCATACCGCAGCCTTCGCGGCCAATCGGGCGCCACCAGAAGTACCCGGCCTGGGTGAGCCCCTACCCTCTGAATCACCCTGCCGATCAGAGCCCACCGAGGAAATATAGAGGAGACTGGAGGTTGGCCACAGATAAGGCAGCGCGTCTATGCCCTCCGACATCCTTTCCCGCCTTCTGCTGAAGAAGCAGCTGGCCTTCGTGGAATAAAAATTCGCCATCAAGTCCATTACTGGCCTCCCCCAACGGCACACTATCTGGGCAAACATGTCTGGGTTCAGCTCCCACTCCCCCGCATCTACCCGGACTCTGCTCAAGAAGTCGGCCGTCACGTTGTCCTTTCCGGCAATGTGAGCCTCTGAGATTGCCGACACCCGACTTTCCGCCCAAGCAAACAAGTCTGCCTCTTCATGGCCGCACTCCCTGTGCCACCTTGACGATTGATGTAAGCCACCGCCGCCGAGTTGTCAGACAGAATCCGCATTGCTTGACCTCCCACCGCCCCCTCGAAGGCCTGGAGAGCTTTGGAAATCGCTCGCAGCTCCAGCCGGTTGATCGACCAAGAGCTTTCCTGAGGAGACCAAGTCCCTTGCGCAAACCTGCCTCCACAATGAGCCCCCCAGCCTCCGAGGCTGGCGTCCGTCAACAGTGGTAGCCACTCCTGTTGCTCCAGCGGCATCCCGGACGCCGGTAGTAACCACCATTGAAGTGACTGTCTGACCTTTAAAGGGCACGGTAACCGTTTGTCCAAGGCATCCTTCTGATGTGACCAGCGGCGAAGGAGGGCCCTCTGCAGTGGCCTCATATGCACCTTGGCCCACGGCACCGCCTCTATGGACGCCGCCATTGTTCCCAGGAGACGAAGATAGGCCCATGCCGAGGGTGCTGGCGAAGCCCTGAACTTGCGCACCAGACGCCCGAGTCCTTGCGCTTGCTTCTCCGGTAAAAACACCTTGCCGTTCTTCGTATCGAACCGCACCCCGAGGTACTCCAGGTTCTGAGACGGCTCCAACCGGCTCTTGTCTGGATTGACCACCCAACCCAGACTCTGAAGAAACCTTACCACTCTGTCCGTGACTTTGATACTCTGTCTCGGACTTGGCCCGAATTAACCAATCGTCCAGGTATGGATGTACCAAAATTCCTTCTTTGCGCAGCACCGCCGCCACCACCACCATAACCTTGGTGAAGGTCTGCGGAGCTGTCGCCAGACCGAAAGGCAACGCCTGGAACTGATAGTGCCCCCAAGGAAAGGCGAACCTCAGGAACTTTTGATGCGCTGGACGTATGGGAATATGCAAATACGCCTCCATGAGGTAGAGCGACGTCAAATACTCTCCTTGTCGCACTGCCACAATGACGGATCGCAAGGTTTCCATTCGGAAGTGCGGTACCCGAAGGCAGCGATTCACCCCCTTCAGGTCTAAAATAGGTCACTGCGTTCTGCCCTTCTTTGGCACCACGAAATAAATAGAGTACTGCCCTACGCTGTACTCTGCCCGCGGAACTTCCACGACCGCCCCTAAACATAGCAGCCATCGCAAGGTATCCTGAATCGCTAAGGTTTTCCTTTGACCCCTGCAGGGAGACATAAGGCAGGCATCTAGTACTGGATGCGCCAGCTCCAGCGCATACCCCTGACAAACTATCTCCAACACCCACTGGTCCGAGGTGATGAGGGCCCAAGCAGGAAAAAACTCCCGAAGCCTCCCGCCTATCAGAGTCTCTCCTGCTGGAGCCCGCCTCACTTCATTGCGGCTTTCTAAGCGCCGCTGAGGAGTTTGAGGCGAAACCTCTGTTTGCTCCTCGAAAGCCCCAAAGTTCTGGGCCCGCGAAGAAAAACGTCCTCTCTGGAAGCTACCAAAGCGCGCCGAGCGAAATCTCCGGAAATCCCAAAATGGGCCCCAGCTTCCCCTGTTTCGCCTTATCCTCCGGAAGCCTGCCCATCTTGGACTCTCCGAGGTCTTTCACCAATTTCTCCAGATCCTCTCCAGTCATTCAGGACAGCCACACCAATGCCTTTATTGATGCTCTCAGTGATCTAGGCTATGTTCAACTTGTTGATACCCCTACCCATATAAAAGGCAACTCACTTGATCTTATCTTTGCACCACAAACAGCCCTCACACATTTGCACCAGTCTCACCTAAACGTAAGTGCGGTTCCCTGGTCGGATCACTTCCTGATAAGATTCCAGATTCCAATTTGCACCAACTCCTCCAAATCCATACCTGAAGATAAAGCACAGTTACTTACCTGTAACAGGTGATCTCTGGGAACAGCAGGAATTAGTCCTCACATATGGGTACGTCGGTACCGACGGAGCCTGCGCGGGAAAGCTCCCCAGCCTTTCAGATGAAAGGCTTTTGGGGCCTCCCACTGTACATGCGCGCTGCCTTCCCGCCTTCCTGACCAGCTCTCCTCAGTTCGAGTTTAAAGCTGAGACAATAGAGAGAGAGGAAAGGAAGATAGAGATACAACTCCTAGGGGAGGTGGGTGGGTTGTGAGGACTAATTCCTGCTGTTCCCAGAGATCACCTGTTACAGGTAAGTAACTGTGCCATCTCCAGGAACAAGCAGGAATAAGTCCTCACATATGGGGACTCCCTAGCTAAGATGCCTGGGAGATCCCCCTCCAAGGGTAAACCATCTTCCAATGGATCTCAGGCATCCATCCAGGGAAGGTGGGCAGGAGTTGTTTAAGTATGGAACAGGTGTTTGAGGACAGCCTGACCAAACAAGGCATCCCGGGGGGAGTCCTTGTCCAAGCAGTAATGGGCTGTGAAGGTATGAACCGAGGCCCAAGTGGCTGCTCGACAGATCTGATCTATGGACACAGAGTGAAGATGAGCCATAGAAGTGGCCATGGCTCGCACATTGTGAGCGGTGACATGGCCTTCCAGAGAAATGTTCTTACTCTGGTAAGCAAAAGAAATACACGGAGCAATCCAATTGGAAAGTGTACGTTTGGTGACTGGAAGTCCCAAATGAGAAGGATCAAAAGCCACGAAAAGTTGGGAAGACTTTCGATGTGGCTGAGTCCTGTTGAGGTAAAAGGCGAGAGCTCTTTTACAGTCAAGAGTATGAAGGTTCCTTTCTGCACTGGATGCATGAGGAGCAGGGAAAAAAACAGGTAGTTATACCTCTTGATTAAGATGAAAAGACGAGACCACTTTAGGCATAAAGTGGGGATTCGTCCTAAGGACCACCTTATCATGATGAAATCTGGTATAAGGTGGATTAGCCACCAAAGCCTGCAGTTCACTGATGCGGCGAGCCGAAGTGACTGCAATAAGGAAAAGAACCTTCCAGGAAAGAAATTTCAGGGAGGTAGATACCAACGGTTCAAAAGGTGGCTTCATAAGTTGACCCAGAACTAGATTCAAGTCCCATGCTACCGGAGGAGGTCGGATGGGAGGCTTAGTTAGAGTCAGGCCTCTCATGAATCTTGCAATAAGAGGATGAGAGGAGACAGGTTGTCCATTTATAGGTTTTAAGGATGCTGCAATAGCACTTAAATGGACTCGTACTGAATTCGTCTTGAGGCCTGCATTGGAAAGATGCAGGAGATAGTCCAGTAGAGAATTCAAAGGAAGTGCTAGAGGGTCAAGACCCTGTTGCGCACACCAAATGGAAAAACGTTTCCATTTGAAAGCATAGGAACGCCTAGTAGAGGGTTTCCTAGAGGTATGAAGGATATCTTTCACTGGTTGGGAAAGATTAAACTCATGAAGGCTTAAGCCTTCAGTAACCAAGCTCGGAGATGTAGGGACTTGGGGTTTGGATGCCACAAAGTCCCCTGCTCCTGAGACAGGTCTGGTGCAGCTCCCAGGTCCAGGGAGGAGCCCTGGGAGAGCTGTAGAAGTAGAGGGAACCACACTTGGCGTGGCCAGCGTGGAGCAATGAGGATCATGGATCCGTGATCCCTCTGAAGTTTGAACAGAGTCTTGGGAATCAAAGGAATGGGTGGAAAAGCATACAGGAATTCCTGACCCCAATGTAGGAGAAAGGCATCGTTGGCCTGAGCTCCCTGACACGGAGTCCTGGAACAGAACCGGAGAAGTTTGGCATTCCACGGACTTGCAAAGAGGTCTATGTCCGTGGTCCCCCATTCCTGAAAGATTCTGCGTATCTGGTCCATATGCAGGGACCATTCGTGTGGGAGCAGAACTCGACTGAGTCTGTCTGCCCGAGAGTTTTGAACTCCTGGAAGATATACTGCCAGAAGATGAATTTGATGCTCTCTGGCGAAGGCCCATAATCTGAGAGCTTCGTTGCAAAGCGACAGAGAGCCCGTCCCTCCTTGTTTGTTGACATAGAACATGGCTACCTGATTGTCTGTCTGGACTAGGACAGTCAGGTTGACAAGGAGGGTGTGGAAGACTGAGGGCAAGGAAGATTGCTCGCAGTTCCAGAAGGTTGATGTGAAGGGTGGTCTCCTGAGGAGACCAGGTGCCCTGAGTGGAGAGGTGTTGGAGATTAGCTCCCCACCCTGTTTGGGAGGCATCTGTTGTGAGGGTTGCTTGGGGCAACGAAGGTTGGAAGGGAATCCCCAACAACAGATTTTTGGAGGATGTCCACCACTGGAGAGACCAAAACAGTCGTTTTGAGGTGAGTATTTGGTCTGAGAGCAGTCCTGATGCTTGAGACCACTGGGTGGCCAAAAGCCATTGAGCTGCCCTCATATGAAGACGAGCGTAGGGCACCACATGGACCGTGGAGGCCATGTGGCCCAGAAGTTGCAGCATTTCTCTGGCTGACAAGTGACTTCTGGACTGAGCCTGGGAGGCCAAGCTTATTAGCCTTTGGCCTCGGACCAGAGGGAGGTAGGCCCTTGCAGTGGTGGAGTCCAATTGGGCCCCTATGAATTCCAGTGACTGAGTAGGGATGAGTTGGGACTTGGGAACGTTTACCACAAGTCCCAGATATTGAAGAATACGCCTTGTGCGGTCCAGAGAAATCTGGGCTTCTGACTGAGATGGAGCTCGGATGAGCCAGTCGTCCAGATATGGGAAGACAAAGATTCCCATGCCTCTGAGAAATGTGGCTACGACTGCCATGCATTTTGTGAAGACTCTTGGAGCAGAGGCCAGACCGAAGGGTAGTACTCTGTACTGGAAATGTTTTCCCTGGAACAGAAAGCGAAGATATTTTCTGTGGGATGGATGGATGAGTATATGAGTGTACGCATCCTTGAGATCTAGAGAACAAAGCCAATCCTGACTCTGAAGGTATGGAAGGAGAAGGCCCAGAGAGAGCATTTTGAATTTCTCCTTGAATAGAAACCTGTTCAATTCTCTCAGATCTAGGATAGGTCTGAAGCCCCCTGTCTTCTTTGTTATGAGAAAATAAGGGGAGTAGAAACCTAACCCCTGTTGTGGAGGAGGAACCTCCTCTATTGCCCCTTGGGCAAGGAGAGAAGAGACTTCCTGACCCAACAGGGTCAGAAGAGATGGGGGAGAACTGAATTGCCTCACCATGGTATGGGGAGGAAGGCTGGAGAAATGAAGTTTGTAGCCCTCCCTGATAATAGAGAGGGTCCATTGCTCTGATGTGATTTGTTCCCATCTGGGAGCAAAATGAGCTAGCCTTCCAGGAATGGTGAGGGGCTCTGGTTGTTCTAGAGCCAGAAACGGCAAGTTCTCTAGGGGCAAGTCAAAACCCCTGAGGGGGTTGAGCCTGCTGGGGTGCAGCAGACACTGCAGGCTTTGACTTTACTTGCTTAGATTGCTGACGCTTAGCAGCAAAGCGAGGCTGAGCAGATTGCTGGCCAGTATTTGTGGAAAATCTGGCCTTCTTATAGTAAGGCTTTTTAAAAAGACTTTTTTGGCAGGGGTAGAAGTAGACTTAGAAAGTCTATCTAGAGTGGCATTTTCTGCATCCATTTGAGCAGCTTTAATTTGCCAGTCTTCACCAAATAAGTTCTCACCTGTACAGGGCAGATTCCCGAGGCCATCTACAACCCAGGGTTCTAGGTCAGAAGCCTGGAGCCAAGCGAGACGTCGGGCTGCAATAGCAATTCCCGAAGCCCTGCCAGCAACCTCAAAGGAATCAAAGGCTGCCCTGTTGGAGAACTTGGAGACCTCTGAAAGTTGTGTCACCATAGAAAAGAAGTCCGCCCTTTGATCATCAGGGATAAAGGGAGCAAAATGCTGTACCTTTAGGGCAAGTTGTCCAAGAAACATGCCCATATAAAGGCTATAAGAATTGATCCTGGCTATAAGCATACTAGCCTGGAACATCTTTCTACCAAAAGAGTCCAGGGTCTTACATTCTCGCCCTGGAGGGGTAGAAGAATGCCTTTTAGGACTCTTTATTTTCTTCATGGCAGACTTCACCACAATAGAGTGGTGAGGCAGCTGAGTTTTCTGGAACCCAGGAGAAGGAGGGACCCGATACATGGTGTCCAACCTATGGGAATGGGGAGACAGTGTTAAAGGAGTCTCCCACAAATCCATCAAGTGTTCTTGAAGGATTTCATGGATAGGCAGAGTGACTGCCTCTTTAGGAGCTTTAGAGTATCCTAAAATATCCAATTTTTTTGATCTGGGTTCTTTTTCAGAAGATGTAGCAATAGAAAGTCCTTTAGCTACATCAACAATGAAATCCTGAAAGGATAAATCCTCTGGAGGAGACATCCTCCTCTTTGGAGAAGAGGGCTCCTCAGGAAGAGCAAGCTCAGCAGAGTCATCAGAGGAATTGAATTCATCAGAAGAATCTGAGTATTCTCTCTGTGCTTTCAATGCACGATACGCATACCGATCGGTATCGACATCGGGCGTATCGGGCATGGGATCGGTATCAGGCGAAAGCCTGAATCCGGCATGCTGAACCGATCGACGTTTGGAAGTCGATGGTCTCGGTTCCAGTGTGGATACCGGAACCAGGGTCGGTACCGATGGAATCGGTACCGAGGGCGTCGCAGCCTTAATGAATGCCAGAACGGCCTGCTGCATGGTCTGGACAGTATTGCCCATAGACGCCACTGCTGCCTGGATGTCGGTACCGGTATGGGCCGGTACCCCAGAGCAGTCCAACAGGTGATCAGTCGAGGCCGTTTCATCGATGTCAACCTGTGACCCCATGATTGCTTTGGAGGCCGGAGCCTCCCACCGGGGTTTTTTGGCCTGGGCAGAATCCTCGAACTCAAGATTGAGAGCCTCTCGATCTTTAGAAAGAGATTTGCTTTTAGAGGATTTGCCCACAGAAGTTTTGGTTACCTGAGATCCATCCGGAGAGGAAGACCTGGATGACTGTGATGCTTCTGAAGGAAACAGCACATGGAGCTTGTTGGCCCGGTTCTGCAAACCACCTTTAGACATCTGGGTGCAGGATGGGCAGTCCGGTATGGAGTGGTCAGGTCCCAAACATTTAAGACACCATTCATGGGTGTCTGACAGAAATGACAGCACTGCACTTGGTACACTTTTTAAAACCAGGGACTGGCTTCTCCATGAGGAGAATTTGTGTAGGCCTTAAGGCCTAACAAAAGTTACCAAGCTGTGCTGAAGAAAATAAAAAAGTCTTTTTTTTTTTTTATAAAGAAAGAAAGAGAGACCGGCGGTACCGGTTTCGGTATGGGGAAGGCAGGTACGCGGTCTAAAGAAACAAACAAAATTCACAATTTCTTCAGCGGTGACAGGAACACGACCTGCTGGCTCCGCGGAAAAAGAGAAACTGAGGAGAGCTGGTCAGGAAGGCGGGAAGGCAGCACGCATGTGCAGTGGGAGGCCCCAAAAGCCTTTCATCTGAAAGGCTGGGGAGCTTTCCCGCGCAGGCTCCGTCGGTACCGACGTACCCATATGTGAGGACTTATTCCTGCTTGTTCCTGGAGATACCCATATCAGAACATTTAAAGCGCTTCCACCCTTTTAACAGAGAAGATATTCTAAAGAGGACACACAATCTATTTGACCCTCCTCTTCAAAGCCTCGATGACATGGTCGCCGCTTGGAACTCAAGCCTAGATGCCGTGATCCACTCACCTACCACGAACAAAGCACCACATAAGAAAAAGAATGCCCCATGTTACTCCCAAGAACTACGTAATTCGCTCCTTCAACTCAGACGACTTGAGAGACGCTGGCGACGATCAAGAACAGCTGAGAGCCATGAGGCATTCACAGCACAATTAGGAAAACATTGGTTATCTGTAGCATCAAGTATGAAACAATATCATGCAAAAAGACTACAACGCTCCTTGAACAAACCCCACGAGCTTTTCCAAATTGTGAAATCTCTAGCCAAGGAGCCATCTCAAGAGAACTTACCCTACCCAGACTCACAAGAATATGCTTATTACTTGCGTAAGAAAAGTAATCAGCTTGCCCACACTGCTAAGCCCCCCATACCAGCCAGCCTACCTTTCTCCATCCCACAACCTCCTCTTGGTCTTTTCTTGAGTGGGTCCCAACACACTATCACATCATTTTCTACTCCATCTGTCAGTCATTCAAGACACTATCCTAAACAAACACTACAACAGCACCCTCCGATCCGTGTCCAGCTCCCTGGATAAAGGCCCTGCGTGCCGACCTCAGCCCATTCCTATCCAAATTGATTGATGTATCGTTCTCTACTGGAACATTTCCTCGAAGCCTGAAACAGACGGCTATCAGACCACTCCTAAAAAAACAGTAAGTTGGACCCTTCGATGATGGAATCCTACAGGCCTATCTCCAGCATACCTCTCCTATCGAAAATCATTGAAAAGATTACCCAACGCCAATTACAAGATCACATAGATACTAATGCACCCCTGCATCCCTGCCAGCATGGATTTCGCGAAGCACATGGTGTTGAAACATTACTCACAACCTTATTCAACACCATAACCTTAGGTCTCGATAACATCAGACAAGGCTTTGCACTGATCTTCATGGACATTGCTGCCGCATTCGACACCGCAGACCACGAAGTTCTCCTGCTACGCCTCAGAGAGAAGGGAGTTCAAGCTTCAGCTTTGTCATGGTGCGCTTCATACCTCACTGATCGCTGGCAACATGTCCATTCTGGCCCCTCCAACTCTGATTCCTTCCCCCAAACTAAAAGGTGTTCCACAGGGCTCATCTCTATCCACCTTGCTATTCAATGTCTATATGCAACCCATTTGTGATCTCATCCAATCATTTAATATCAACTGCCTGGTCTATGCTGACGACGTCTTGATGTACATGCCAATTTCGACAGAACATCTTGAACTATCCCCACTTATCAGGTGCTTTGACGCTGTCACAGACTGGCGAAATGCACAAATGCTTAAGTTAAATTTCAAAAAGACAGAAGCCCTCTTCGTAACCAGGAATCCGGCTTTTACTCCACCCCTGTCTATCAAGGTTCGCGACACAGAGATCATATGCAAGACTACAGTAAGATACCTAGGTGTAACGCTTGATCAGCAACTTAATATGAAGGCTCATATCAAAAACATAACAAAGTCGGTGTACCATAAAATCCGGACCCTCCGCAATCTGCGTCAACTGTTAGAACCTGATGACTTCCGAACTGTCTTTCAGGCCCTAATAATGCCTCACTTTGACTATGCCAATGCGATCTTGTATGGTCTACCTAAGTGCACGACTAACCCCTTACAACTTGCAATGAATTCAGCTGCAAGAATCCTTCATGGAGCCTCAAGAAGTTCTCATATTACCCCAATACTAAAACAATTGCACTGGCTACCCATACAAGCCAGGATCTCATTCAAGATCCTAATTATGACCCATAAAGCCATCAATAAATACCCTGCTACTGCCATTACTGATCTAATTTCAATCACACCTCCCAAACGAGCAAGGAGATCGAATGCCGCAAATACTCTCATATTACCTAAGGCAAGCACGAAGTGTTCTCAATTCACTAGATCCAGAGCCTTCTTCTTTGCTCCATCCTGCTGGAACGCACTACCAGCAACTATCAGATCAGTGAACTCTCCCAATTTAGGAAGGCACTGAAATGGCACCTCTTTCTTCATCACTACGATGATGCAGTCTTCTCCCCACACTCACATCTCAATGCAGCACCTCAAACTCATGCACGTCACATTCCCAGACTGATCACTTGCAATCACACCTTCCCCTCCAACCACCATGAGAAACTTATGCAGTGCCGCATAACTCATTATATTGTTGCATAAAGTAGACTGTATTTATTCATCGTGTCTCCTTGTTAAGGGACTGGTTATTTATACCCTATTTTACCTGTTATACCTGCTTAATGCATACCCAAGTTTAATTTTCCTGTTTAATGTATACCCAAGTTATTATACCTGTTTCACTGTAAGCACAAATCACGAAATTGAGATGTGCAACTCTTATGTTCATTGTAAACCGCACTGATGTCGAATAGCGCGGTATAAAAGAGACTGCAAATAAATAAATAAAATAAATAAATAGCAATGTACCTGGGAGTGGAGGAGTAGCCTAGTGGTTAGAGCACTGGCTTGGTAACCAAACAACCAGGGTTCAATTCCCACTAGCACTCCTTGTGGCCTTGGGCAAGTCACTTAACGCTCTATTGCCTCGGAAGAAAGGCCTGGCAATCTACTTCTGGTTAAGACACTGCCAAGAAAACCCAGGAGCTTCTGGGTCGCCAGGAGTCAGGACTGACTCAAAGGCACACATTGCATTTTTACCCTTAAAGGGCAACTTGCCAAGGCGGGATTTGGACGAACCATCCGCAGCCCAATTGCACAACCATACGGACCTGCGAGCCGCCGCCACCACCAAAGCTGTACTATTTGCCAGAGCTCTGATCAAGTCATAATGGAAGTCTGCGAGATACGCCGTCCCCGACTCCAGGCGGCCCAACTCCTTGAGATCCTCCTGGTCTAAGTGGCACGACAGTCATAGCCGTTGAACCCAACGCAAGCACGCTCGAGCTACCCAAGCCCCACAAATTGAAGCTTGTAAGGATAGTGCATCTGCTTCAAAAACCTGTTTCAATAAGCCATCAACTTTACGGTCCTGCGCATCTTTCAAGGCTGCACTACCCTCCACCGGATTAGTGGTTTTCTTAGTTACAGCCGCCACTGCCGCATCAACCCGGGGCGGACGGAATCTCACCTTATCTTTATTGGCCAGGGGATATAGCCTATTCATCGTCCTGACCCACCTGAGCCCCGTTTCCGGGCGGATCCCACTCATCCTGGATCATCCTGTCTACCACCCGGTGCACGGGAAACACCGCTTGTGTCTGCCAGACCGCCTGAATAACCGGGTCATCAAGCTGTTCCTCACTTAAGGGCTGGGTAGCGAGATTCAACATCTGCATAGACTCTGATCAAAGCAGCCAGCTCTTCCCTACGGAAGACTAATGATCTTAGCTTGATCCTCAGGCTCTGGGATCTCCCCTTCTTCCAGATCCTCCACCTCTTCTTCCTGCCCCCAGTCGTGGTCCTCAGAATCCGGCCAATCACCCCCCACCGCCGAGAACATACGAGTCCTCGCCTTCTTGGGGACCGGAGGCTCCGCGCCCAGCCCCTCAGCCATCAACAGGGACTGAGAAGGACCAGAACGTGACAGTCCACCGGGCAACTTGCCCTGATGGCGCAAACAAAAGGCCTGGTGCATTAATAAAACTCCTCAAACTCCGATGGAGCCGGTACTGCCTGCGCTCCGGAGGGTCCTGCTGTGACCCCCATCTGAGTCCCTTCACCAGCCAAGGGCGGGAACTCAGGCAAATCCTCCCCAGATGCCCCCTGCGACACTGGAAGCTCTTTCGTCTCCATTTGTAGCTCGACGGCGGAGGATAGCAGCGCACAGCCACGGCAAACCCCAGAATCGGCCACCGTAACTCTTCTGGTGCCGCACACAATGCACTGAGGGCGGGCGGACATGAACCTGCCCGTGACAAAGCTATATTCCGCCGCAAAGAAGTATACGCTCCCTTTTGAGCTATTCTGCCTTCTCCTTTTATTTTTTTATATCCACTTTAACTACTGGAGCGCGCGGTAAAGAAGCCTGCGCAGAAACCACCGCGGAGCCTAGAACGCGGGAGAAATCTCCCCCCCCCCCCCTGCAAAGGGATCTATCACCCACCCAAAATTCTAACAGGGCAAAGAAACTTAAAAGAAATGTAAAGGAAATGTAAAAGAAAGCAAAGCAATCAAAGACCGGGACCCCGTGTCTCAGCAAGCCTCTGCTCCCCCGTTTCTGCCAGGCAAACGGCAGCCACGCGGCTTCTCGTGACCATCAAAATGGCCGCCGCAACCTCGACAGAGCAAGAAAAGGGCGCCAAACGCCTCTCTAAGTGCTTTTGCAGCCAAGCCTTCCCCCAATCTTGAAGAGAGAAGCTCCGTTTTTAATATGCCTGCTCCGTGCGGCTTAAAACCCCTCTTTCTGCGCCGCACATCTCTCCGAGCAAACGTGAAGTGCCGGCGCTAGAACAGCGCGCTGCTCCGATGCATTTTTGCCAGCGTGAAAAAAGGGCTGCTTGAAGGTGGTGGATATTCACCCTGTCAAAAAACACTAGGTACCAAGTTTTTCCCATCGACCCAAAAACCTGAAGATAATCCCTCCCTTCAGGTGCTGAACTCTCACTAAGTCTCAACTCAGCATGCCACCTGAGCTTGCAAATTCCATATCCTGCCTTCCAGTAGAAACACCATGCTCCCACTGTGTTTACCCAGTCTCCCAGTTACTCCAAGGACTAGGATGATTCTAATCTGCTCTTTGCAAAGTTGACTACCCAGCTGAAGCCCTGGAGAAGGCAGACAACTTGATCTGCAAACTACTTGCTCTCCTGTTAAGACTTCACCTGATCAACCAGTCATTAAAATATGGGTGCACCAGAACCCCTCATTTCAAGGCAGCAACCACCACCATCATCATTACCTTGGGGAACACCTAAGGGATCATCGCCAGATCGAATGAGAGGACTTGAAACTAGAAATGCCCTATCGGGACCACAAAGTGTAGGTACTGCTGGTGCTCAGGACAAATAGGGATATGAAGATAAGACTCCGAAACTAAGGACATTAAGTACTTTGCATTCCGTAATCATGACTGTATGGAAGGGCAAGTCTCCATTCAAAACCATGGCATCAGTAAGGACCTGTTTATTTTTTTTTCTGTTTCTAAATTATCCATCAACAAATCAAGCAATACACTTGTATAGAAAAGATGTACACATAGTAATATGCAAAGGAAAATAAAGCACAAAAAACCCACACAGTGAAACATCTGTAGTCCCCATTATGGGGGAAATAGTAAGCGGAAAAATCACTAGGGGAGGAGGTGCCCCTAGATCATACACAGAAGAAAAATATTGCCCAGGCAAAAAAGATGAGGGCAAAGGTAGAGGAGCATTTGAAAACACAGATCACTACAGTACCTTATGTAGGGGAGGACGTTAACATATGAGTACTAATATAGGTGGATAAATCCCAAGGCTGAAAGAACACATATTTAAGGGAATTATGCAACACAATACATTTACAGGGAAATCTTAATAGAAAATAAGCACCTAACCGAAGAACCCCAGATTTTAACAAAAGGAAGGCTTTATGCCTTCTCTGGGTGTCTCTCGACATATCAGGGAAGATAGAAATCCTCTTCCCCATAAACAAATTACTTCTTTTTGAAATAAACTTTAAGCCAGTCTCTATCCGAGGAGAGTGCTAAAGTCAACAATAATGTGGAAACCTTCATATCTTCATCTGGAGGGGATCGAAGCAATGCTGAAACATCCAGCGAATTCATCTGTAGCTCCCCAACTTCACACTTCCCCTCCTTTTTACCAAGAGGCAGATAAAGCACAGTTACTTACCTGTAACAGGTGATCTCTGGGAACAGCAGGAATAAGTCTTCACATATGGGTATGTCGGTACCGACGGAGCCTGCGCGGGAACACACCCCAGCTTCCCAAAAAGGAAAGCTTTTGGGAGCATCCCACAGCGCCTGCGCGCTGCCTTCCCGCCTTTCCTAACCACCTCTCCCCAGTTTTAGTGTTAAAGCTGAGACAAAAAGAGAGGAAAGGAAAGATAGAGAGATACAACTCCTAGGGGAGGTGGGTGGGTTGTGAAGACTTATTCCTGCTGTTCCCAGAGATCACCTGTTACAGTTAAGTAACTGTGCTATCTCCAGGAACAAGCAGGAATGAGTCTTCACATATGGGGACTCCCTAGCTAGAGATGCCTGGGAGATCCCCAAGGTGATGAGACCCTGAGAAGGGCTCTACCTCCTCCTATGGATCTCAGGCATCCATCCAGGGAAGGAGGGCAGGAGTTGATTAAGAATGGAACAGGTGTTTGAGAACAGCCTGACCAAACAAGGCATCCCGGCGGGAGTCCTTGTCCAAACGGTAATGGGCTGTGAAGGTATGAACCGAGCCCCAGGTGGCCGCTCGACAGATCTGGTCGATGGACACAGAATTTAGATGAACCATAGAGGTGGCCATGGCCCTCACATTGTGAGCTGTGACATGGCCCTCCAGAGAAAGGTTCTTACTCTGGTAGGCGAAAGAGATACACTAAGCAATCCAATTGGACAGGGTCCTCTTAGAGACTGGAAGTCCTAAATGAGAGGGATCAAAAGCAACAAAGAGTTGAGAAGACTTTCTATGTTGCTGTGTCCTTTATAAGTAAATGGCAAGAGCTCTCTTACAATCCAGGGTATGAAGATTCCTCTCTGCACTTGATGCATGAGGACCTGGAAAGACGACAGGTAAATACACCTCTTGATTAAGATGAAAAGGTGAGACCACCTTAGGCATAAAGTGTGGATTGGTCCTAAGGACTACCTTATCATGATGGAACCTTGTATAAGGTGGATTAGCCACTAAGGCCTGCAGTTCACTAATGCGGCGAGCTGAGATTACTGCAATGAGGAAAATAAACTTCCAGGAAAGAAATTTCAAGGAGGTGGTGGCTAAGGGTTCAAAAGGTGGCTTCATAAGCTGACCAAGAACCAGATTTAAATCCCATGCCACCGGAGGAGGCCTAATGGGAGGCTTAGTTAAAGTTAGGTCTCTCATGAATCTTGCAATAAGAGGATGAGAGGAGATAGGTTGTCCATTGATAGGCTTAAGGGATGTTGCAATAGCACTCAAATGGACCCTTACTGAATTTGTCTTAAGGCCTGCATTGGAGAGATGCAGGAGATATTCCAATAGAGAATTCAAAGGTAGTGCTAGAGGGTCAAGACCCTTCTCAGCACACCAAATGGAAAACCTTTTCCATTTAAAAGCATAGGAACGTCTAGTAGAAGGTTTTCTGGAAGCATGGAGGATATCCTTCACTTGTTGAGAAAGATTCCAACCTTGAAGGTCTAAGCCTTCAGCAACCAAGCTCTGAGGTGAAGGGACTTGGGGTTTGGGTGCCACAAAGTCCCCTCCTCCTGGGACAGAAGGTCTGGAGCAGCTCCCAAGTCTAGGGAGGGAGCTTGAGAGAGATGCAGAAGTAGAGGGTACCACACTTGGCTTGGCCAGCGTGGAGCTATGAGGATCATGGATCCTTGATCCCTCTGGAGCTTGAACAGAGTCTTGGGAATCAAGGGAATGGGTGGAAAGGCATACAGGAAGTCTTGACCCCAGTGAAGGAGGAAGGCATCCTTGGCCTGAACTCCCTGACATGGAATTCTGAAACAGAACCGGGGAAGTTTGGCATTCCACGGACTTGCAAAGAGATCTATGTCCGGGGTTCCCCACTTGAAAGATTTTGAGTACCTGGTCCATGTGCAGGGACCATTCGTGTGGAAGCAGAACTCGACTGAGTCTGTCTGCCCAAGAGTTTTGGATTCCTGGAAGGTATACGGCCAGGAGATGGATTTGATGCTCTCTGGCGAAGGCCCACAATCTTAAAGCTTCGTTGCAAAGTGACAGAGAGCCAGTTCCTCCTTGCTTGTTTATGTAAAACATGACTACCTGATTGTCCGTATGAATGAGGACTGTCTTGTAGCTGAGCAGGGTATGGAAGACCTTGAGAGCTAGAAAAACTGCTCGGAGCTCCAAGTCATTGATATGTAGAGAGGTCTCCTGTGGAGACCAAGTGCCCTGAGTGGAGAGGTCTTGCAGATGAGCTCCCCAACCTGTCTGGGAGGCATCTGTTGTGAGGGTTGCCTGGGGCAACAACTGTTGGAAGGGGGACCCCAGCAACAGTTTTTGGGTGGACTTCCACCACTGGAGAGACCAAAAGAGGCACCTGGAGGTTGCTATTTTGTCTGATAGAGCCCCTGATGCTTGAGTCCACTGGGTGGACAAAGTCCATTGAGCTGCTCTCATGTGAAGGCAAGCATAGGGGACCACATGCACTGTGGATGCCATGTGGCCTAGCAGTTGTAGCATCTTCCGGGCAGTTAAATGGCTCTTTGAATCTGGGAGGCTAACTGCACTAGGCGTAGGCAACAGGCCTGAGGAAGATAGGCCCTTGCAATGGTAGTATCTAGCCAGGCCCCTGTGAACTCTAGGGACTGAGTAGGGGTGAGTTGGGACTTTGGGAGGTTTACCACAAGTCCCAGATACTGCAGAATGCGCTTTGTGCAGTCCAGGGAAGTCTGGGCCTCTGACTGAGATGGAGCTCGGATGAGCCAGTCGTCCAGGTATGGGAATACAAATATTCCCAGAGTGCGTAGAAATGCAGCTACTACTGCCATGCATTTGGTGAACACTCTTGGAGCAGAGGCCAGACCGAAAGGAAGCACCCTGTATTGGTAATGCTTTCCTTGGAAAAGAAAACGGAGAAACCTTCTGTGAGATGGATGGATGAGGACATGTGTGTACGCATCCTTGAGATCTAGAGAACAAAGCCAATCCTGACTCTGAAGGTATGGAAGGAGAGTGTCCAGAGAAAGCATCTTGAATTTCTCCTTGCATAGAAATTTGTTCAATTCTCTGAGATCTAATATGGGTCTGTAGCACCCTGTTTTCTTTGGGATCAGAAAGTAGGGGGAGTAAAACCCTGACCCTTGTTGAAGAGGTACTTCTTCTACTGCCCCTTGGACAAGAAGGGTAGCCACCTCCTGACCTAGAAGGTCGAGGAGAGAGGTCGGAGAATTGAAATGTCTCACCATGGTGTGAGGAGGAAGGTTTGAGAAATGAAGTTTGTAGCCCTTTCTTATGATGGAGAGGGTCCACTGCTCTGCTGTAATTTGCTCCCATCTGGGAGCAAAATGAGCTAACCTTCCTGGAATGGTGAGAGGCTCTGGCTGTTTCAGAGCCAGAAAGGCTAAGTTCTCTAGCATCAAGTCAAAAGCCCTGAGGAGGCTGGGTCTGCTGAGTTGCAGCAGCCCCTGTAGGCTTAGGCCTGGCCTGTTTAGGTTGCTGACGCTTAGCAGCAAAACGACCTGTAGATGATTGTTGGCCAGCAGCAGGATGGAATCTGCTTTTCTTGAAAAAAAAAAGACTTCTTGAAAGGTTTTTTCTTGGCAGGAATGGAGGTTGACTTTGAAAGTCTATCCAAAGCAGAATTTTCTGCATCCATTTGAGTGGCTTTTATTTGCCAATCTTTGCCAAACAGGTTTTCTCCTGTACAGGGAAGATTTCCCAAGCCATCCTGGACCCAAGATTCTAGATCAGAAGCCTGGAGCCAAGCAATTCTGCGAGCAGCTATGGCAATGGCCGAAGCTCTGCTGGCACCCTCAAAGGAGTCAAAGGCTGCACGGTTGGAAAACTTTGAAATATCTTGAGCATGCTTAAGCCAAATAAGAAATTCTTCCCTTTTATCCTCTGGAAGAAAAGGGAGGAAAGTGTGCAGCTTATCTGCAACTTCTTTCAGAAACATACCCATATAGAGACTATAGGAGTTGATTCTGGCAATGAGCATACTGGCTTGGAAGATTTTCCTACCAAAAGCATCCAAGGTCCTGCATTCTCTTCCTGGAGGAGCAGAGGAGTGTCTTTTTGCACTCTTTATCTTTTTCATAGCTGACTCCACCACAATAGAATGGTGAGGAAGCTGTGTTTTATGAAAACCAGGACAAGGAGGGACACGGTACATAGTATCCAATCTACGAGAATGAGGATAGATAGTGAGAGGAGTCTCCCATAAGTCAATCATGTGAACATAAAGAATCTCATGAATTGTCAAGGTTACTGCCTCCTTAGGAGCCTTAGAATAACCTAAAATATCCAATTTTTTAGCTCTAGGCTCTGATTCAGAGGTTACTGAAATAGAAAGTCCTTTAGCCACCTCTTATGAAGTCTTGAAAGGACAAGTCTTCTGGAGGAGACATTCTTCTTTTTGGAGAAGAAGGCTCTTCAGGAAGGGCTATGGATACTTCAGCAGATGCCTCCGATGCATCAGAATCTTCGGAGGAATTGAAGTATCGACTGTCAGGGTGTTCTTCCAAAGCTCGATACGCGTACTGAGCGGTATTGACATCGGGCGTCATCGGTACCGGTTCGGTACCGATGGGCATCCCTGGACAGGGAATCGCTGCAGTCGGCATCCTGGTCGATGTCGATGCAGTCGGTACCGGTACTGGTGCCGGTACCGGAGCCGATACCGACAACGGAGTTTGTTGTGGTATCAGCGGCGTCGCAGCTTGAATGAAAGCTGTGATAGCCTGCTGCATGGATAGGACATTCTGATCCATCGACGCCATGAATGCCTGGAATTCGGTACCGGAAGGTTGCGCCGGTACCCCAGAGCATTCTAACAGGTGATCGGTTGAGGCCGTGCCATCAATGTCAACCTGTAACCCCATAGGTGGAGCTTTTAAAGCCGGAGCCTCCCGCCGGGGTTGTTTTGCCGGTGCAGGATCCTCGAGGGCAAGCCCGGAGGCATCTCGATGCTTGGAAGGAGATCTACCCTTCGAGGACCGGCTGGACTTATGTTTGGTTACCTGAGATCCATGGGAGGAAGAAGCAGCCCTGGAAGACGTCGATGCCACTGAAGCTGCATCAGAGGGAAACAGCACATGGAGCTTGGCTGCTCGGTTCTGTAACCCTCATTTAGACATCAAGGAGCAGGACGAACAATCCAAAATGGAGTGGTCAGGACCCAATCATTTAAGACACCATTCATGGGTGTCGGTAACAGAAATAGTACCGCTGCACTTAGTGCATTTTTTAAACCCGGAGGCTGGTTTTTCCATGAGGAAAATTCTTTGTGAGGCCTAAGGCCCAAAAGAAGAAAAACACACTAAGTGAGGGAAAAATATGTTTTGTTTTGTTTTTTATAAGAAAAGAAAGACAGACCGGCGGTACTGGTCCGACTTCGGGGAAGGCAGATGCACGACCAAAGAAATAAAATAAAACAAATCACTTCTTCAGTAATTACAGGAACACGACCTGCTGGCTCCGCGGCAAAGAAGAACTGGGGAGAGGCAGTTAGGAAAGGCAGGAAGGCAGCGCACAGGCACTGTGGGATGCTCCCAAAAGCTTTCCTTTTTGGGAAGCTGGGGAGCGTTCCCGCGCAGGCTCCATCGGTACCGACGTACCCATATGTGAAGACTCATTCCTGCTTGTTCCTGGAGATAATAAGACTGCAGACCAGACAGTAAAGCAGGGAGCAGTAAGGGAAGGTTTATTCTCTCTTTCCCCTCTTCTCCCCAATTTTCCTTTTTTTTTTTTTTTTTTTTTAAACTTGTAAACCAAATGAACCAAAACAATTAATCCCTAGACACTAATCTGCTGCTCCTTGTCTGGGCTCACGACATCCTCCTGCTGCAAGGAGACTGGTCACACTGGGGCTGATGGGAGTACTCAGCGGGCCATATCCAGTGATGTCATGATTTTGACATGCCAGTCTCCTAGCTGCAGGAGGAGGTCAACAACCCAGAAGTAGAGGACTGAACTGGAGGAACGATAAGGAAACAGCCATTTTAGGCAAAAAAAAAAAAAACCACACACCCCCCTCTTTTCCATGGACTAGCATGCACAAAAGGAAGTAGATTCCCAAAGCTCCTGGCCATTGAGGAGCGGGTCTCTCAATGATGCAAGAGTTGCATAGGTCACAAGAACAAGTTAGCAAGTGCTGCTTGACCAAAGTCGCTGTCTGACCAGCAATAACAGGAAGGTGCAAAACAAAGACCAAGTAGCTGTTTTGCAAATGCCTTCCTGAAAAGCGGATTTCAAGACAGCTACAGTAGAGACAGTGGCACTGATGTGATGAGGTTTGACTGTTCTGATCAAAAGGGTACCAGTCTGATAACAGAACTAATACATGACACAGGCCAATTTGATCATGTATGACTTGCCACTGGAATACCAAGCTTGCTGGGTAACAAAGAAAAGAATGGAATATATCAGTCTATGCTGCTAAGATTCAGAGATTTACACTCTGAAACATGAAGAGATTTCTCACAGGGATACTTATTCAGTTTATGTTAAAAATGTAGCTAAGACTATTTTCCTTTAATAGAAATTAAGTGTTTCAGAATCTACTTTATTATAAGGAAACAGTGGAGGGTTCATATGTAACTAAGGCTTGAAGATCACCAATTTGTCTAGCCAAGGTAACCACAGGTTAGATTCTTGAAAGACTAAGAACTCATGAACTCAAAATGGCAGCTTCATAAAAAAATTAATAGGACAAACATTCATGTCTCGTGGAACTGGAAGCTTCTGAATAGGTAGTATGAGAATCACAAAAGGGCTTCATGTCAAAAGAAGTGGGCATTAGGAAGGCAGTCCTCTATAAAAGGAAAGATCAGCAGAGTGCACTAAGATGTACTCTGATACAGGATATCTGCATTCCCAAGCACTATGGATATGTGAATTGCAAAAAGGAGGACAAGGAAGAACACTGGGAAAAAAAATGGCAAGACATATTTTTTAAAAGCATTTTGTCAAAATATGTACAACCTTTGTTGGTGTAGTATTATAGGGACACCAAAAGGGAACTTGTCTGTTATTGATAACACTAGAATGAAAATCTCTTCAATTTAAAAAGGTATATCTAAAGGAATGTCTCGTGGAAGGCTTTCTGGCTGCCATCAAAATATCTTGAATTGGAGATGGCAGACCCATGGGGGGAAACACTGCTCAATTCTACACAGAGTCAAGATGCAAAAAGCAGCCCCTGTTCTGCATTATCAAGGTTGGAAAGTGTTAGAACCTGCAGGGATGGAGAACTAAGACTTAAGAGTTCTGTTGAGACCAGTATACTGATGTAAAGATCATTGTGCTGCGTCTTCTTTGAGATCTGTGCAGGATTTATGTTATTAAAGCAGGGGGCACACAAGTTCAATTGTCAAAGCTGCAACCAGGTCAGGGTTTCAGGAGATCCCAAATGTATATGCACCAGACAGATCTGCATACAACAGAAGTAGTATGGATACAGATCTCTCACACACATTCATTAGAACATCCTGAAAACCTGTTTGCAGCTCTTGAGAGCTGATCTTATGCACCCTTTTATTAGGAGAGACAAAGAAAAGGCCTAGCCCAATCCATGGATAGTACCATTCAAGACTGTACCGAGCCCTGTGCTAACTGTGCGGCCGCACAGGGCGCAAAGACTTAAAGGGCGCATTTCAGCTCTCTGCCGTTGCCAGCCGCAGCCACCTTTTCGGCGGCAGGCAGCAGTAGAAAGACGAAATGTGACCCTTAAGTCTTCGCACCCGCACACTAAGCAGGTCTGGTCTCTCCAGGAGGGACCAGACCTGCTTAGCATGCCAGCGACTTACAGATCAGGGCAGCGCCCCCCCTCCCACACCCCCATAAAGTGTCTAAATGGAGGTGCAGGGGGGGGGCGCGCGCCCGATCTGCAAGTTGCACACGGTGCATTTCAGTCTCAGTACGGCCCTGGTACCATCACTCACTAGTGAATCCAAGAATGGCAGACTAAACATACAAATCTGCTCCAGCTCCCACAAGCAATCTGTAATGCTTCACAAAAAAGTACCCAGACAACCATGTAGCTACCCTGCAGATGTCCTCTGGATATAAGGTGGTGGACTCTGACCAGGAGGCCGTTTGTGCCCTAGTGGAATGAGTTTTGACTCCCTCCACACACACTTAACCAGCCAGACAGTATGCTGATCCAATGGACTCCCTTAATTCAGCAGGCAATATAAGAAGATTACTGCTGCCAGTCCTTTCCTCGGGCCACCAAACAGGACAAAAAAATGAACCAATCTGTAGAAAATTGGTCATTTCCAGGTACCCAATAAACATTCCCCACATGTCCAGAGGGTCCTTCTGAAAACCCTCCTCGGAGGAAGGGGGTAGAACTATAGTCTGGTTAAAATGTAAGGAGGAGGGCAGTACCTTTAAGAGGAAGGACAGCGGGTTTCCGGTGACGTCAGCGCCGAGATGGCTGCCTAGAGAGTGAGCTCCGCTGAGCGCGGCATTTAAAGTATCCCCAACACAGAAAGAAAGGCGCAAAGTAAGCCCTGTTTGGATCCGGAGTGCAGGGGAGTCCGACGGGCGCAGGAGAGCAGAAGCCATCAAGAGCAACTGTTTGTAAATGCTCCCTCCCCCTGCTAAGTGGATCGCGAGAAAAGAACTTTTAAAATGTCACTGCGGGGGCGTGCCCGTGCCTTGCGGGCCCGCTCCCGAGGGCCTCGCCAGAGGGCCCTTTGGCATGGCCCTTAGGCATTGGACCGTGCAAGGCAAAAGAAACATCTCCTTACTATATAGTTGGTAACTGTTTGAAAGTATGACTATGTTAGTTAATTGTATTGTAATGTATGTATTGTCATTCCCTGTGCTATGTAGTCTCACTTCCAACCACTTTGATGTAATAAGGTGGTGCATGTCCTCCCTGCCTTTGTATGATCTTTGTAGTATGTTGTGAACCGCTTTGATTGAAGGAAAAGGCGGTATGCAAAACATGTCAAATAAATAAATATCGACTGATGGCAGGGAAGAAATCGGGAGTTGATCTGAAAACCTTCTCCTTCAAAGGCACGGCAGGTACAAAGTCCCATGCGGGCAAGATGGCGGCCAGCAACAGAGAGTCGTGTGAGACAGGGGAAGGAGGCACCGCAAAGGGAGGCGGCGGTGAAATTCAAAGCCTGCGAGAGGATTTACAAGGCTGGTTTGACACAACGAAGCAGGAATTGAGTACCTTTAAGCTTGAGGTGCATGGATGGTTTCGGGACTTAAAGTAGGATATGGTCTCATTCTGTGCACGGCTGGAGGAGCTAGAGACCCGCATGAAGCACCAGGAGGAGCAGCAGGGGAGGAGGGAGCGTAAAATGAACTCTGGAGGCAGCGAAAGAGGAAGTCTGGCAGAAGTTGGAAGACCTAGAGAACAGGTCTCGCCGCTCAGATATCAGAATACGTGGTCTCCCGGAGGGAGAAGGGACTGTCAATTACCTTACCCTGGCTGAAGAGTTCTGTAGCGTCGTGCTTAAGGTGGCTGACATGGGGACAGAGGGAGTCTGCCTCACGGTTGAGAGAGTGCACAGATCACTTGGTCCACGGAGGGACAACAGGGCAAGACACATATGGTGCCTACATGTGTACAAAACTAAGGAATTAGTAATTAAGGCGGCCAGGAAACTGGGTAAAATCCAATGGAAGGGAGCAGAAGTGAAGGTGTTTGCGGACATTTCAAATATCACCATGAGAAAACGTCGAGAGTACCAGTTGGGTGACCCGACGGCTCAGAGAGGAAAATGTTAGATATCGCTGGCTGTTTCTGGTGGGGCTGCAGTTCACCATAAACACCGAAGCACATGTGGTCCACTCTGTAGAAGACACGATAGCAAGCATGAAGCAAGCAGGCTGGTCCGGACCTCCGGCGAACCAGACGAGTGGGCCTGGCTCCCCGGAGAATGCGGGCTCCTCTAAATCGACTTAGCTGAGATGGAGTAGAGTTTCTGGAGGGGAGAAAAGGCTGAGGAAGCACAGACCAGCGCAAGGAGATGAAGAGGTAGCAATGTGAATTTCTTTTGAAGGGACTGTGGAATAAGCATACAGGGGACAGAACTGCCTGGATGATGAGAGAGGGTATACCACTGGAGAGAATTATCCGGTGGGTTATAATGTTTAAAATGTCATTGTAAGGTTATTGTTAAGAGTGCAATGGCTTGGAGGGGTTGTGGAAAGGAGGTATGAGTGAGGATAAGGTTTAAATCTGTGTGGGGGGGTAAAAGAAAGCATGTGTAAGGGGGGGGGGGGCTTTCTGGTCTGATGTCATCTGGAATGGATCTCCTTAGATCATCGGATAAGGGAAGGGGGAGGGGGAGGGGAAGGGGAGGAATGGGTGGGGGGGGGGGGAGACATGGGGCAGTAGAACCAGCATTTTGGAAGTGGCTGAGGAGAGCACATTGCCAAGTTTAACCTGGTGACTATGAATGTTAGAGGCTTAAACTCCTTCCACAAGAGGCAAATGTTTATGAAAGAATGAACCAGATTGAAGCGTCCAATGATAATTTTTCAGCTCTATTTCTTAACTAAGAGATAGAAAATTTATAATACAGCTATCAGATTGGCACTATTGCAACAAGGTCTCAGACGTTTATACACCATTTGTCCAAGCTATAGAAGTTTGGATGAGGTGCTATTCATCGCATCAACGACCTTATATTGTTGCCTGTAGTGTCCAATCTAGTTTTATTTAACTTTAACTTTTTTAATATAAAAAAACTGAGCAGTGCTTGTCTGAAGATCATTTTGATAACTCCAAAACGCTTATCTGGATCTCAGTTGACAATCCCAACGCCTAACTTTGGCGCCCTTGCGTTTCACTGATTGTTTCTTCAGGGGTTTACTGCCATGCGTCTATCTGCACTGTCCGCATTATCCAGCCTGCCAACAACAGAGCATCATAATCCAGCTTTCATAAGATCTCTCTCAATATGCGTATTTTTGACTTGATCACGATTCCCCCCAAAAAATGTTGACAACAGTACCAGATTTATTTATTTACTTACATTCTCTTATATACCGCGCTATTCTGCATCAGTGCAGTTTACATTGAACAAACTGAAATTACACTGAACAGGGCATTATAACTTGGAGAAAACTATTTACAGGGAACATGGGCTATGGAGGGTTAAGTGGCTTGCCCAAGACCACAAGGAGCACCTGTGGGACTAGAAACCCCAGTCCTTCCAGCCCAAGGTTGCTGTCCTCTAGTGGGATTTGAACCCCCGACCTTCCGGCCTGAAGTACCTTGCCCCAACCACTAGGCCACTCCTCCACTCCAGATTGAAGGGTGATATTATATTTGTGCAGGAAACGCACTTACTCTCCAAAGATGAGGGTCGAGTGGGTCACCCCCTTTTTCCCCCCAACAATATTTTTCTTCGAATAAGGTGGAAAAGAAGGGGGGAGTGGGGATTCTGCTGTCCAGTAAAGTCACAGGTCAAGTCAGTGAAGTGTTTAGGGATAAAGGGCAGTTTGTGATCGTTAAGTTAAAATGGGGACCTAAGATCTACACCTTGGTTAGTGTCTATGCCCCAAATTCTAACCAAGCTGATTTTTTTTGGAGGCTCCAGACTACAGTGTTTAGCAAAGCTGAAGGGCAGTTGATATTAGGGGGGACTTTAATGTGGCGCTTAATCCTTTGATGGACGCGTCAAAGGGAACAGTTTCTACTCCCAGAGTGCACAGATTACGTTTGAAACAACTAATGGCAGAGCTTGATCTGGTAGATCTTTGGAGAAAGGTAAATTATGAGCAGCGGGATTATTCCTTTTATTCTTCAGTGCATGAGGTGTACTCTTGGATTGATCTGTTCTTAATTGATAAGACGCTGGTAACTGGAGTAGAATCGTGGGTGATACGTGAAAGAACGTGGTCTGACCATGCCCCAGTGACTTGTAAGATACAACTGGAGAACCAGAGACAGGCAAAAATGTGGTGGAAATTAAATGAATCCCTATTAGAGGACAAGGAAGTAGTACAGCAGATCAGGGGAGAAATAGAGGACTATCTTGTACTAAATGATACTGGTGAGTGCTCTCCAGGGACGGTGTGGGACTGTCTGAAGGCTGCGATAAGGGGGCGGCTCATAGCCATTGGAGCTCATAGAAAAACTACAATTACAGAAAAAAAAATCAGAGTTGTTGGCCTCTATTGGAGAACTGGAAAAGTAATTGAAACGGGATGCAAGGAATGTGGAGGTGAGAGGGAGATTGAATGGGGTGCGGATGAAACTGAGTGAACTGCATATGAAGGAGATTTAACATGAGCTGACTTTGTTGAGGCAAAAAAAACTGAGTTTAGTAATAAGGCAGGAAGGCTCTTATCCCGCAAGGTTAAAAAGTTGGTGTCCAGGAACACTATAGTTAAAATAAAGAATAGGAGTGGCAAATAAAGTGGGTGGAGGAGGAGATGGAGGAGAGGTTTGTTCAGTTTTATCAGGAGCTACACACCCCGGAAAATGAAGTACCACTGAGCTGCCATGCCTGGGAGGAGTGGGATCAGATGAGCTCTCAGAGCCGATTGGGGAACATGAAGTATTAACAGCGATTAAAGGCCTGCGGGCTCATAAGACCCCTGGGATGAATGGTTTCCCTAATCAGTTTTATAAGCTTTTTTGCAGGCACAGTGAGTGGTGGGTCCCCTTACCAAAATGTATAATTTCTTTGCTCAGGAATCTAAAATGCGTCTCGCTGAGATTGGCAGGGATTAGTATACTTCATAAGGAGGGGACAGACCCAGTGGAGTGTGGCTCATATAGACCTATTTCCCTGCTGGGGAGTGACTTAAAGATCTTCACCAGAGTCTTAGCTAATAGGCTGTTGCCTCATTTAGGGGAGCTGATACACCCCAACCAGTCGGGCTTGGTGCCAGGGAGATACACTTCAGATAATATTCGGAGAGCTCTTAATCTAATATGGCATGGAGAGAGAGCGGGAGCAGACCTTGCCCTCTTAGCAGTGGACACCAAGAATGCCTCTGATAGGGTGAGCTGGCTGTTTCTCTTTCAGACACTGGAAAGGGTAGGCATCACTGGAACCTTCTTGAACTGGGTGCAGATCCTCTATACGGAGCCGCTGGCATGTTTAAAAATTAATGGGTCAGTAACAAAGGCCTTTCATCTACGGAGGGGGACAAGGCAGGGGTGCCCACTTTCCCTGCTGCTATTTATAATAGCTATGGAACCCATGGCCCAGAAGATTCGGGACTGTGGAGATATCAGAGGGATAAAGGTGGGGCAATCCCAGCATAAGATCTCACTGTTCGCAGACGATGGTTCTGTTATAAAGAACAGGACATCTAGATCTCTCCAAGAGATACTGGCCGAGCTAGCTAAGTATGGCAGGATGTCAGGTTTCTGTATGAATCCCACTAAGTCAGAGATTTTGAATATTAAGATCAGTAGGGATAAGCTGGAGGGTCCGAAGCAAGATTTCCCTTTTAGATGGGCAAAGAGTAGCATCCGATATTTAGGGGTGCAGATTACAGCACAGAGAGATAATTGTTCCAAGAGAATTATATCCCAGCTAGGACCATGGTGTGGAAGGAATTAGAAAGGTGTGGGGGGGGAGGGTTTGAGCTGTCCTGGTTGGGTAGGATCGAGCTGATCAAAATGATCTTGCTACCTCGGCTCCTGTACCTATTAATGAACCTTCCAGTGGAGGTCCCTGCTGTGTTCCTGCGGAAGTTGCAGGATAGAATTATGCTGTTTGTTTGGAGGGGGGGGGGAAATCTAGGGTGGCTCGGAGTATTTTGTGTGCCAATAGAAAAATAGGTGGCATGGGAGTACCCCAGGTGACAAGATATTATGAGGCAGCTCGGGTGCGGGCTGTGTTTGAATGGGTAGTTAGGGAACAGTTGGAGTGGGTGGAGTTGGAAGGGGATGTGGTGGGACCCGGGAAGAGCCTGGCCAGTCTAATCTGGGTTAAGACTGGGGATTCTTTGGCTATGAGGAAGTTTAACTCCTTTGTCAAGCTCACGCTACAGTGTTGGTGAAAATGGCGTGACAGATGGTATGGGTCCCATGGGTATTCAAAATTTACTCCACTATTAGACAACCCGGAGTTCCCACCGGGGGCACAAGACCAGACTTTTCAAAGATGGGCCTGAAAGGGACTAGAATACACTGGGCAATTTAGAGAGGGGGAGGAGTGGGTGTGTTTTGAGGATCTCCAGAGAGAATACCAGCTGCCTGAGGTGGATAGGTTTCGGTATGTACAAGCGCTTCATTTATGTAAGAGGATAGGGGGAGGGGGTCAGGAAAGAAGTGGGTAGTTATCGATGAGATGTGGGAGGCTCGGGAGGTTAAAGGGTTAATATCTAAGCTATACAAAGCTATGGAAATAGTGAACTGTGAGGATTGGGCGCACAGGAAATCCTGGGAGAAAGATTTGAATAAATGCTGGGATGGGGAACACTGGGAGGTAATCAGTAAAGGTCTGTTTAAGGGGGTTCTCTCTATAATATCTTGGAACATAATTACAAGATGTTATATAGGTGGTACCTGATGCCCCAAAGAGTGCAAAAATGGAGGGGAGGGTCGGCCCTGTGTTGGGAGTGTGGAGGAGAGGGCTCTTTACTGCATATTTGGTGGGAGTGTGTTAGCATCCAATCCCACTGGTGCAAGGTGGCTGATTGGATTAGTACGGTCTTGGGAGCAGGTGTGACCCTGGGCCCTTGCTTGGCCCTGTTGAATGTTGGTGAGGAGGTAGGAGACAAAAAGGGGCAGAAATGGTATAAAATAGTATGTGTGGCAATGAGACAGTTGATTGTGAGGAGGTGGAGGGGAAAGCAGACTTCTACACTGGGGGAGGTTTAGTGGAAAGTGGAACACCTCTACTTGATGTATTGGCTCACTGCCCTTCAACAATGCAAGCTAGTGGGGTTCCAAGCAACTTGGGGTCCCTATCTTAAATGGAGGGAGAGGAAGGAGGAGGGTTGAGAGCTCTGCAAAGAGTGTGGGAATTGAGGCCAGTGACAGTTGAGCAGTGAGGCTAAAGGATTAGCAGATATGTTTGTGTGATAGACATTGGCTGGTGCGAGGCCAGGGAATCGAGTGGTTTGAGGGGTTGCGTACGGTGGGGGGGGGGGGGGTATCTTTGTAATTATATTTCTATGCCCCCGTGTTGGGGAGCCCTGAGTGTATGGAAGGTTTTCTGGCTAGCCAGGTGCAGAGAAAGTGGCCGAGATACGAGGTGCAATTATGAGTGCTGGGTTCATCTGATTATGGGTATTGGAGCATGAGGGGGAAAGGGAGGGGATAGAAAAAAAAAAAAAACTTACTAGCCATGTATCAGTTATGTAATGTTAAACAGTTAAAATAATGTCTTTTTGTGGAAATTGTTTGAAGTGATGTTTGTAATAAATAAAGGGGAAAAAAAAGGGAGGAAGGACAGCACAATCCACAAAGAGACAATCAAGATGGCCAAAAGAGATTCCCTGCAAGACAAGGCCTGCAGCTCTGACACCCAGCTAGCAGATACTTTGGTTCTAGTCCTTGATAAATATCTTGCAAATAGGCTTAAATGGAGGCCCTTTCAACACCAGAGGAACAAATGAACACACTGGCAGACAGATTTGATTTGCTCCTTTAAGGAAGCAAGAGACATTAGGGTGAGAACATCCCTTGGATGCGACTCCTGTAGCATGCCAGGGCCACCACCTGAACCTTTAGAGAGAGTTTCAAGGCTAAGCCCTGGTCCAGACCAGACTAAGACAAAACCGTGACTATGTACACCTGCCTGGCCTCCAGGGAACAAGAGGAAAACCACCTCTCAAAAACCCTACAGATTAAACATAAGCCAAGGATATAGAAGCCCTTTGTCCCTTAAATAGGGTTTCTACTACCACTCAGAGTAGCCCTTCTTGGACAGCCTATGTCTCTTAAAGGCCAGGCCAGACGTACAGCAGTCCCTCCTGGGGCCACTCCTAAAGCAGAGCATCCAAACTGAAGTAGTCATTCATGTGATAGAATGCTAAAGTGGAGAACCTTTTCTAAGTGGCCATCAACTCGAACACTGGAAAACCCCACCCTCTTCACTATGAGGCTGAACGCATGAGGTCCCACTTGCCCATATCCATAGTCCAACTTTAAAAAAAAAAGTCCCAAGTCTGCACAATGTCAATGCTGGAAATGTGCACCGTGGACAGGGCAATCACATACTCCTCTGCCCAATACAGTTCTGAGACCTCAAAAGCCACTGCGGCACTATGAGTTCCATCCTGCTTTCTGACATACGCCACACCTGACCAGTTTGTCGATCAGAAGAGGTTGAAATCTCTCCAGGGCTAGGCGAATCACCCTTACCTCTAAGCACTTTATTACCCAGGAGGCCTCCTGAGAGGACCAGAGTCCTTGGGCCAAATGGCCCAGTAGTATACCCTTAGAGGCAATCGCAGAACTCAGATTTCCAATGTGCAGCAAGACAAGACAAGGAGAAGTACTACAATGACCCATGAAAGGAAATAGAAGCAGAAACTATTAGAGGAAGAACAAGATCGGCTTACCTAAAGCTACGAGAGAGTTAAAAGAAAAAATTCCAGCCTCGAATTGGAATTCTCAAGGATCCATGTTGAACAATGCTAAGATGATCAAGAAAAGGTGGAAAGAATATACAGCGTCGTTATACAATAAAGATCAAGTGGACCAACGGCCGTTTCAACCTGTACCTTATGATCAGGAACCACTGGTGATGAAATAAGGCTTTCAATGCTGCTTCGACGTCTTATCAATGCACCAGGCATTGATGGTATTCCCATTAAGTATGACAATCAGATGCAGCTGTTACCATATACTGATAAGGCTCTGCCAGGAAATCTGAAAGACATCCTCATGCCCAAATGACTGGAAAAGATCTGTGTTTATACTAATACTGAAGAAAGGTGATCCAACTGACTGCAGAAATTATCGCACAATCGCTCTGATCGCACATGCCAGTAAGATCCTACTCAAGATCATTCAGCAGAAACTACAACCATACCTGGAATGAGAACTACCTGAAATGCAAGCAGGGTTCAGGAAAGGTTAAGGAATGAAAGATGATATCGTGGAAGTGAGATGTATCCTTGAAAAAAACAAAAGAATACCAAAAGGATATCTATGGAGAAGTTTTCACTTACCGTTAATTTCCTTTCCTGGAATCCTGCTAGACCAGTCTAGACAAGTGGGTTTAGTCCCCCTACCAGCACATGTCGGAGACAGACAAATTTAAAAAAAAAAAAAAAAAAAAAAAAAACAGTAGCCTGATGGGGTAGCTAGATATTACCAGGGAGCAGCCTCAGAGGGCGCTCCAGTATTATAACAAGCCATAAGGAAAAATAGATGTAACCATGAAGCAAAACACTCAAAAAACCCAAATATTAATATTTACAAGAGGCGATAGCACAACACTGCAAAGTCTTGGCTGCTCCACAATACACCTCTGAACCAGATAGAATAGGGAGGGTCCTGAACTGGTCTAGCAGGATTCCAGGAAAGGAAATAAACGGTAAGTGAAAGTTTTTCCTTCCAGTACATCCTGCTAAACCAGTCCAGACAAGTGGGAAGTACCCAAGCTAACTGCCCTTTGGGTGGAAAGACACAGCTGCCGAAACAACCTTTGCTCCGAACTGCGCTTCTTCCTGAGCTTGAGTATTGAGTCGATAGTGACGCACAAAAGTGGACAGGGACCACCATGTGGCCACCCGACAGATAAAGAGGATGAACCCAAGTGTGCTCCACCCAAGACGTAGCTTGCGCTCGCGTAGAGTGCGCTCAGAGACCAATAGGAACAGGTTTCCCCTTAAGTATGTACACTGATTCAATTGCCAACCGCAACCACCGAGCGATTCTGCGCTTGGAAGCAGCTTGACCCTTACGGGGTCCAGCAAAAAGCACGAAAAGATGATCCGAGACACGGAAAGGATTGGTTATCCGAAGATATCTTCGAAGGATTCTGCCAAGATCCAAATAACAGTCTCTTATTTTCGCCTGCACACTGATCCTCCAAAAAGCACGGTAGGAAAAATCGGCTCATTGACATAGAAACATGATGACAGAAAAAGACCACAAGGCCCATCTAGTCTGTCCTTCCATAACTACAACAGTCCACTTTTTATCTTTAGAGATCCTCTGTGTTGGTCCCATGCTTTTTTGAATTCAGTTACTGTCCTCATCTCTACTACCTCCACTGGGAGACTATTCCACGGATCCACTACTCTTTCCGTAAAGAAATATTTCCACATATCACTCCTGAATCTATCTCCCTTCACCCTCATCCCATGTCCCCTCATCACAGAACTTGCTTTCACTTGAAAGAGGCTCTCTCCCTGAACATTTATGCCACGGAGGTATTTAAACATCTCAAATCATATCACCTCTATCCCGCCTTTCCTCTAAGGTGTACATATTAAGATCCTTAAGTCTGTCTTCATATGCTTTATAATGAAGACCACTAATCATCTTAGTAGCCACCCTCTGCACCGACTCCATCCTGTTCACATCCTTTTGAAGGTGCAGTCTCCAGAATTGCACACCATACTCCAAATGAGGTCGCACCAAAGACTTATACAGAGGCATTATCACCTCCTTTTTTCTGCTAGCCATTCCTCTCCGTATGCACCCAAGCATCCTTCTAGCTTTTGCCGTCGCCTTTTCTACCTGTTTAGCTACTTTAAGATTATCGGACACAACTACGCCTAGGTCCCGCTCTTCTTTAGTGGACAAAAGTACTTCACCTCCTATACTGTATTGCTCCCTTGGATTGCTGCAGCCCAAATGCATGACCTTACATTTTTTAACATTAAATCCCAGTTGCCAAATTCTAGACCATTCTTCAAGCTTAGCTAGATCCCTCCTCATCTTATCTACACCTTCCTGGGTGTCTACTCTATTGCAGATTTTGGTATCATCCACAAAGAGGCAAACCTTACCCGACAGCCCTTCCGCTATATCACTAACAAAGATGTTAAAAAGAATCGGACCAAGGACAGATCCCTGGGGCACACCACTGGTAACATCCTTCTCCTCAGAGTGAGCTCCATTTACTTGTACTCTTTGTCGCCTCCCACCCAACCAATTTCTAACCCAAGCAGTAACTTTAGGGTCCATCCCTAGGGTGCTCAGTTTGTTTATAAGTCGCCTGTGAGGAACAGTGTCAAAGGCTTTACTGAAATCTAAATACACCACATCTAGAGCTCTCCCGCGGTCCAACTCCCTGGTCACCCAGTCAAAGAAATCAATCAGATTTGTCTGACAAGACCTGCCTCTGGTGAATCCATGCTGCCTCGGATCCTGTAATCCGCTGGACTCCAGAAACATCACTATTTTCTCTTTCAACAGCGTTTCCATTAATTTACTCACCACTGAAGTTAAACTAGCCGGCCTGTAGTTTTCAACCACATCCTTACTACCGCTTTTGTGTAAAGGCACCACATGAGCCTCTCTCCAGTCCTTTGGCACCACTCCCGACTCCAACGAGGCATTGAAAAGGTCAGTCAGTGGAGTTGCTAGAACGTCCCCAAGTTCCCTCAGTATTCTAGGGTGTATCCCATCCGGTCCCATCACTTTGTCTACTTTAAGTTGAGCTAGTTTCTCACGAATACAGTTTTCTGAAAATTGTTCAAGATGTCCCTCGCTTCTGTTCTTATTTGTGGGTGTTTTCTGAGGTCCTGCTCCTGGTTCTTCATCTGTGAACACAGAACAAAAATATTTGTTAAGCAATTCCGCTTTATCCTTATCAGCTTCTACATATTCCCCCCCTGCACCCTTGAGTCTGACAATACCACTTTTGCCCTTCCTCTTCTCACTAATATATCTGAAAAATGTCTTATCCCATTTTATTGCATTGGCTATTTCCTCCTCCTTTTGGATCTTTGCCTTCTTGACTACTTTGCTAGCTTCTCTAAGTTTTTCCAAATACAGATGCCTGTCTTCCTCTCTCTGTGATCTCTTGTATTTCATGAAGGCCTCCCTCTTTTTCTTCACTTTTTCAGCTACTTCCTTCGAAAACCATAGCGGTCTCCTGTTCCTTTTGCCTTTATTTACCTTTTTAACAAAAAGGTTGGTTGCCTTTAAAATACCCCCTTTCAGTTTTGCCCACTGTTTTTCTACATCCCCCAGCTGTTCCCATCCCACTAACGACTCCCTGAGGTATTGGCCCATCTTTGCAAAGTTAGTCTTCCTAAAGTCTAAGATCTTCACCTTGGAATGGATTCTAACAGCCCTAGTCCTAATACTGAACCACACCATCTGGTGATCACTGGATGCAAAATGATCTCCCACTACAACATCAGAAACTCTTTCTCCATGAAAAGACGTAAGTACCTTTGGAAGGAAAGAAGGAACAATACGAAAGAGGACCCCTTCATTTGAGAAGGAAAGATAAGGGTCCTTGCAGGACAGTGCTTGTAATTCAGATACTCTCTGTGCCAAGTCATTGCTACTAGAAACACTGTTTTAAGCATTGAATCTTACGGTGATATGCTTAGGCGGCTCAAAACGAGCCCGCATCAAAACCATAAGACGAGGGACAAATCCCATGCCAATACCAGAGGACGAACCACCTTAACAGGACACATCTGCATGGGACGCTATAGAGCGACCACCAACAGGCCCCCGAAAACGAGTCAACGCAGCTACTTGCACCCGGAGGGACCCCAACATTAACCCTTTATCCAGACCCTCCTGGGAGGAAGGTAAGAATCTTCGGGATTCTTGTCTTCCAAGGAGAGAGATACTCCGCTGCACGCACCAAGCCTTGAAGACGTGCAAAACTCGGGCATACGCTGATAAAGTCAATGGACAGCACGCCTTTAGAAGGGTTGCGACCACACTACTCAAATAACCCTTACCACTTAGGCATCGGCGTTCAAGAGCCAGGCCGTAAGCGAGTAGCAAATCGGGTCATCCATCAGAATTGGGCCTTGACGTAGTAGACTCCGACGAGCACCCAGATGCAACAGTGGTATTTGAGTTAATCGAACGAGGTCCACATACCAAGGCCTCCGGGGCCAGTCGGGAGCTACCAGGATCACACTCCCCCAGTATGACAGAATTTTCCGGAGTACTCTGCCGATGAGAACCCATGGAGGAAACACGTATAGTAGCTCCCCCTACGGCCATGGTTGAGCCAGGGCATCCAATCTGGAGAACTGAAACTCCCTCCTGCGACTGAAAAAGACCCGGTACTTTGGAATTCGCTACCGTCGCCATTAGATCCATTATCGGTTGCACCCATGTTCGGACAATTCTCTGAAAAGCCCAAGGGGCTAGCCCCACTCTCTGGGATTGAGAGTGTGTCGGCTGAGGAAGTCGGCTTGCAAGTTTTGCACCCCGGCGATGTGTTACGCCGAGAGAGCCTGCAGATGTGCTTCTGCCCAGGGAAGGAGGGTCATTTCTCTGGATACTCCTAGGACTTGGTGCCGCCCTGGCGGCTGATATATGTCACTGTCATTGTGTTGTCGCATAGAACTCATACCGCCCGAGCCTTGAGGAGAGACAGAAAATGCCACAAAGTCAGGCAAACCGCCCGCGCTTCCAGTCGATTTATGGACCATTGCACCTCCTGAGTTGACCACGTCCCCTGCGTCAATTGATGCTGACAGAGAGCACCCCACCCGGAGAGACCTGCATCCATTGTCAGTAGAAACCAACGAGGAGTCTCCAGGGAAACACCTTTGAGTAGTTGATGGGGCGCCAGCCACCACTGCAGGCTGTGTCGGGTCTCCGGGAGGAGCGGCAGACATATGTCATAGATTTCAGACACAGGGGACTAGCGCAAAAGTAGCCTAGTGGTTGGGGCAAGGTACTTCAGGCCGGAAGGTCAGGGGTTCAAATCCCACTAGAGGACAGCAACCTTGGGCCGGAAGGACTGGGGTTTCTAGTCCCACAGATGCTCCTTGTGGTCTTGGGCAAGCCACTTAACCCTCCATTGCCCATGTTCCCTGTAAGTATTAGTGTATGTGTCTCATATCCCCACGTGTTAAATGTATCCCCCACTTGTGTTGTGACCGCTTTGATTGAAGGATAAAGGTGGTATACAAAACTGTCTAAATAAATAAAATAAAAAGAGCCCTTTGGAGTCCCCTCATGTGCGCTCTGGCCCAAGGCACAATCTCGATAGTGGCCGCCATAGACCCCAAAATCTGTAGGCAATCCCAGACCTTCGGGGCTGTCTGAAGAAGGAATAAATGCAGCAAGGCTGTGAACTTTCAAAGCCTTGATGTTAGAAAGACTTTTCCCTTTGCTGTGTTGAAGCGCACTCCTAGAAACTCGAGTTGCTGAAACGGTTGAAGATGACTTTTGGCAACATTTTACACGCAGCCAAGCTTTTCGAAGAAAGAAACCACTTGAGTCATTGCCCAACGCGCTTCCAGCAGAGAGTCTGCTCGAATCACCAGTCATCCAAGTAAGGATGTACTCCGATTCCCTTTTTGCGCAAAGCTGCTGCAACTACTATCATGACCTTTGAAAAGGTGCGGGAAGCCGAGGCCAGGCCGAAAGCCATTGCACAAAACTGGAAGTGCTGACCCAGTACTGCAAAGCGGAGGAAACAGCTGGTTGTCCCTTATGGAAAATGTGGAAGTAAGCCTCCGCCAGATCTAGAGAGGAGAGGAACTCTCCTGCACACACCGCCTGGATCACTGATCGAAGAGTCTCCATCCAGAAACATAGAACCCGCAGACACAGATTTACGCCTTTGAGGTCTAAAATTGGGCGGAAGGCACCATCCTTCTTAGGCACTACAAAATAAATGGAGTAATGCCCGCAGCCTCTTTCTTCGAGGAACAGGCTGAATAGCCCTCAAAAGAAGCAGGCGGCGGATGGTGGAGCGAATCGCTGCTCTCTTCAGTGGTCCTCCACCTGGCGAGATGACAAACGCCTCGGGAATAGGTCAGGAACACTCGAGAACATAACCGTGAGAGACTATGTCGAGGACCCACTGATCTGAAGTAATAAGAGACCACTGACGAGAAAACAGTCAAACATCCACCTATCGGAGGGATCCCTTTGGGCGGACCACCCTCCAGAAAGATTTCTTGATGCGGACTGTCTGACCATTCAGCAGGAAGATTTTGCGGGCTCGGCAAACTTGGAAGACAACGAGTAGTTTTCAGATCCCTTACGGGCACCTCCCAAAAGGACTGCGACCTCTGGCCAAAACGTCCAGAAGTCAAAGAGGAGGAAGGCTTACCCGGGCGATAGCAACGAGCGTCGCAAAATCTGGAGGTGCGTCTTGACATAGGCGAATACTGCTGAGAGGAACGCTTACTAGCAAACTTAGGTTCATCTTCCAGGAGCCACTGGGGTCGAACTTCCCCTAGGTCTTTGACCAATTTGTCCAGATCCTCCCCAAAAAGAAGCTTCTCTCTGAAGGGAAGTTTGGAGAGGCATGCTTTAGATGCAGAGTCTGCTGACCATTGCCGAAGCCAGAGCCATCTGTGAGATACTGTGACCGCTCTCGCCGAGAGGTGCAAGAGATCATAAAAGGTATCCGCCAAGAACGATGTGACTGATTCCAGATGGGTCAAAGCTGGATCTTCCGGCAGACGCTGAATCCATCTGAGAAGGGCTCGGGCCACTGAACCCCACAAACAGAGGCCTGGAGAGATAAAGACAAAGATGAAGCTGAAAAGGCCATCTTGAGAAGACTCAACTTTCCTATCTTGTTGGTCACGAAGTGCTGCACCACCCTCCATGGGAATGATAGTGTGCTTTGTTACCCCGGTCACAAGAGCATCAACCTTGGGGTATGTTAGCCATTTATCTAAGTCTGGCGACGCCCAGAAATAAAGCTGCCCTAGACAGCGGGCAGACCGGAGGGGTATATCCAGAGTGTCCCATTCCCATGCCACCATCTGTTGCAGCTCTGCCAGGAATGGAAAGGCTCTAGAGGGCTTGCAAATGCTTTTTTAAAATTGGGTCTGGCTGACAAGTAGCAGCAGACTGCAGATCTTGCTGCTCCTGTTGATCCGTCAAACGTAGGGCTTCAACCATCTGCACAATTAATGCTGGCAACTCCTCTTTGTGAAACAAGCAAATATCCTGCGCTTCTGCTTGGCCTTCCACAGAAAACTCTGAAGGTGAGCATTCCCCATTCTCCCGGTATGACAAGCCGTTGCTCTCCTCACCAGAGGACGGGCCGTACTCCGGGGCTTTTGGCCAAGCGGTAATAGCCCAGGAAATTTCCTTAGGAGACCGAGTATCTATCTTGGATATGTCCTCTGGCCTAGAGCGCTTGTGGGAGGCTGTGGCTGCAGACTGAGGAATCTGAGCCAGGGTATCCACCGTAGATCTGGAGGTATTGCCTAAAACGTGCCAAAAACTGAGTATCTGAGGCATGCAGCGGCTCTTGACTGAAAGATTCTGGAGCAAGAGGGGATAAGCAAGAAGGAGAGGCAGGTTCACCCACAGGAAGCAGCTGCCTGGGTCCCCCCTCTAGCCCCTGAGGATGTGCAGCAGGAGTGCCTCTGTCCTGAGCCCCCTTGGTCAATGTCACAGAAGTCTCCACAGGATAATCAAGGCACACACTACAAATGCCATCCTGCAAATCCTTATGTTTCTTAGTGCAGACCATACACCGCTGAAGGGAAGGCATAATAGAGGGAAATAGCGACGGACCGGAGCCCCGAAAGGTACAAACCCCCTCCCCCCAAAAAAATCTCTCAAAACCCACTTTAAAAAAAACCTCAGAGAGGCACAGACTGGCAGGGGAAGCAGAAATTAATATATTAAAGTGCCCAAAAAATAGAAATTACACTTACCTTGCAATTGTCGTTCCTTGAGTGACGACAGTTTAGTCCTCTACCTCTGGGTTGTTCACCTCTTCCTGCAGCTAGGAGACTGGGTATGTCAAAGTTGTGACATCACTGGATATAGCCTGCTGGTATCTCCCATCAGCCTCCAGTGTACTATTGACAAAGCAAACTCAAAAGGAACAAATAAGTAACTATACCATAACTTTAAATAACTCCCCATTCCTCAACCGGAGGAGCCTTTTTAACCGTATCTGTCTATTTTAGTTAATCTTTTTTTTTTTTTTTTTTTTTTTTTTAACTTTACATTCATGTCCCCCCTATGCAAACACATTTCCTATACCATTACCTCGTTTAAATAAGAGAAAAGGAAGAAAGAACAGAGGGATACTCACTGCGATCTAGAAAGTGAAAGTATCTGTCTACTCCTTGAGAATGATGCTCCACTCCGCCTGAAAATAAACTCTGAAGCAATCACACCCCTGGGCGGGAATGAGGACTAAACTGTCGTCACTCAAGGAATGACAATTACCAGGTAAGTGTAATTTCTATTTCCTTATCGTTCCTCCAGTTTAGTCCTCTACCTCTGGGATGTAACAGAGCAGTAATCATTGGGAGGGACCTATCCAGCCAACTCACCACAATGTCGACCCGGAACAGGCATCCTTTACTGCCAAAACATTTAGGCAGTAGTGGTTACCGAGGAAATGAAGAGACGACCTGGAAGCTGCTCTATCAATCCCCCCTGGTGGAATGACACAGTGAGTCACCCATGAAGCTGCTTGTGCCCTGGTAGCAAGAGTCAGAAAGCCCCCCGGAATCATACAACCTCGCCACCAGAAAGCTGGAGGCAACCACCGCCTTAACCCAGTGCGAAATGGCCGCCTTCGCTGCTGCTTCCCCTTTGTGGGAACCTCCAACCAGCACACAAAAACAAAGAAACAAACGTCACACCCTGCATTTAATGTTTCCTATCGGCGTAAGCTACGAATAAAAACCTCCCCTTCCAGAAAAACCGAGAACTGGAAGAGAAACCAATAGGCTCAGGAGAAAAATCAGATACCACCTTTTGGAAGGACGACAGGACTGCTCGCAAACACCACCCTCTATCCAGAAAGGGTGAAAACGGCTCATGACATGACGCCTAAAACGAGCTATCAAAGCCACTGTCTATAACAGCAAACCCTTCACCGACGCCTGGAGTAAAGAATCAAAGGACTCTTTAGCTAACGCCTCTAAGGCCCAATCGGGATCCCCCGGCAGCACCCGAACTCTCCTTGAGGAGCGCAGTCGGATCCCAACTTAAGGAAACGCTACACATCGATCCGAACACCTAGCGCTATTCCCTCCACAGAACCTCTACAGCCGGAAACAGTCGCCCACTGGATCCTTTAAGGAACTGGCCGCTAGTTCCTTCAGACACTGTCCTGCAGAGAACTCAGACCAAGGATACAGACACCTTTGTCGCCCGGACTTGCCGCCGTGAACAGCAGCCTTCCAAAAGGCGCTAAGCACGGACCTATGTAGCAGAAGCAGCCTGCCTCCTTGCTCTCAACAAGGCGGCGAAGACTGCCGCAGAATAACCCTTCTTCAGCCCCGCCCATTCAAAGGCCAAACTGTAGGCGGGCACCGATCCACCTGAGACATTCGTCGCAGACCTAGCCACAGCAGAACATCCGCTACCAACAACTTCTAGGAAAAGCCTGTTGAGTAGGCGAATGAGAAAAGCCTAGTACAGCCGTCTCGTCCAACCAGGCGCTACCAAGAGTACCTTTCTCCAAAAGCCTCGATACGCCACCTAGTTGCCCTATGAGAGTCCACGGGGAAAAGGACAAGACAAAGACTTAATTGGGAGCTTACTGACCCCCGACTTGGACGAACCATCAGCTGCCCCATTCCTCCACCAGAGACACCTCCGGGTGAACCCCAAGGAAGCCAATAATATTAGCTAGCGCTTGAATTAAGCCATAATGCACATTTGCCCCATAAAGCAAATCAGGCTCTAGTCGATTCAACTCCCTGATCCTTTCCTGTTCCAGGCGAGTAGACTGCCGTAAACACTGCGACCACCTGAAGCATGTTCTCGCCTCTCCAGGCTCCACAAATGGGAGCTTGTAAGGCCAGAGCATTGCCCCGAACGATCGCTTCAGTGAACCATCTACTTTCCTATCTTGCGATAAAGAAGATTGCTAGGGCTCTCTTCCATACAGCGAGTCCACACCCCCTGGTAGTGCAAGGTGTGCACCCACCCACGTAGTATCCAGACCTGCCCCTGCTTAGCCTCAAAATGTCAATCAAGAACAGGCGAATTCAGGACAGCTGAATACTTTTTTTTTGTTTGTTTTTTTTACAAAGACACCTCTTAACCAAAAATTCCTTCAGCATATGTTACGAGACGCTCTTTCCGTGCCAACAATAAGAAGTAGAAAGAACTCCCAAACACAGGCATACTAATCCACGGCCTTCCTGCTAGAGTAACGCCCCATTCCGTCTGACTGCACAAAGATGGACTTTATATTTTAAGTTCAACTAGCACCTGGTGATATGAAATACAGCTCTCATTCCGCAGTGGCAATTGAGTCAGCAATGAAGAAGCCGAGAAACTGCAGACAAGTTCCCATTATACCACCTGGTAAAGACTCCACTTTTAGACCACTGAAGCAAAAAAGCATGCAAGAGTGCCTTGTGTCCTGCCAGTAGCTGATCGAATTGAAGTGATTCAGTGTATGCAGGGCATTGTCCAGAGAACACAAGGCCCCTCATCCAGGCTGCCTCCACATTCACAGTCTAAACCGGCAGTCAGCACAGTTACTTACCTGTAACAGGTGATCTCTGGGAACAGCAGGAATTAATCCTCACATATGGGTACATCGGTACCGATGGAGCCTGCGCGGGAAAGCTCCCCATCTTCCCAGAAGGAAAGCTTTTGGGGCCTCCCACTGCGCATGCGCGCTGCCTTCCCGCCTTCCTGACCAACTCTCCTCAGTTCGAGTTTAAAGCTGAGACAATAGAGAGAGGAAAGGAAAGAGATAGATACAACTCCTAGGGGAGGCGGGTGGGTTGTGAGGACTAATTCCTGCTGTTCCCAGAGATCACCTGTTACAGGTAAGTAACTGTGCTATCTCCAGGAACAAGCAGGAGTAAGTCCTCACATATGGGGACTCCCTAGCTAAGATGCCCGGGAGATCCCCTGAAGGGTATGAGACCCTGAAAGGTTCCTCATCTTCCTAAGGATCTCAGGCATCCATTCAGGGAAGGTGGGTTGGAGTTGTTCAAGAATGGAACAGGTGTCTGAGGACAGCCTGACCAAATAAGGCATCCCGGCGGGAGTCCTTGTCCAAACAGTAATGGGCTGTAAAGGTATGAACCGAGGCCCAGGTGGCTGCTCGACAGATCTGGTCAATGGACACAGAGTTTAGATGAGCCATAGAGGTGGCCATGGCCCTCACGTTGTGAGCGGTGACATGGCCCTCCAGAGAAAGGTTCTTACTCTGGTAAGCAAAAGAGATACACTGAGCAATCCAATTGGAGAGTGTTCTTTTGGAGACTGGAAGTCCTAAATGAGAAGGATCAAAAGCAACAAAAAGCTGAGAAGACTTTCGATGTTGCTGTGTCCTGTGGAGGTAAAAGGCAAGAGCTCTTTTACAGTCTAGAGTATGAAGGTTCCTCTCTGCACTGGATGCACGAGGAGCTGGAAAAAAAGAGAGGTAAATATACCTCTTGATTAAGATGAAAAGGGGAGACCACTTTAGGCATAAAGTGGGGATTGGTCCGAAGGACCACCTTGTCATGATGGAACCTTGTATAAGGTGGATTAGCCACTAGGGCTTGCAGTTCACTGATACGGCGAACTGAGGTGACTGCAATAAGAAAAATAACCTTCCAGGAAAGAAATTTCAGGGAGGTAGTGGCTAAGGGTTCAAAAGGTGGCTTCATAAGCTGATCAAGAACCAAGTTTAAGTCCCATGCCACCGGAGGAGGTCGAATGGGAGGTTTAGTTAAGGTTAGGCCTCTCATGAATCTTGCAATAAGAGGATGAGAGGAAACAGGTTGTCCATTGATGGGCTTAAGTGATGCCGCAATAGCACTCAAATGGACTCTTACTGAATTTGTTTTGAGTCCTGCATTGGAGAGATGCAGGAGATATTCCAAAAGAGAATTCAAGGGGAGCGCTAGAGGGTTAAGACCCTTTTGAGCACACCAAATGGAAAATCTTTTCCATTTAAAAGCATAAGAACGCCTAGTGGAAGGTTTCCTAGAGGCATGTAGGATATCCTTCACTTGCTGCGAAAGATTGAAGTGTTGAAGGTCTAGGCCTTCAGTAACCAAGCTCTGAGGTGAAGGGACTTGGGGTTTGGGTGCCACAAAGTCCCCTCCTCCTGAGACAGAAGGTATGGAGCCGCTCCTAAGTCCAGAGAGGGGGCTTGGGAGAGATGCAGAAGTAGAGGGTACCACACTTGGCGTGGCCAGCATGGAGCTATGAGGATCATGGACCCTTGATCCCTTTGAAGTTTGAACAGAGTCTTGGGAATCAAAGGAATGGGAGGAAAGGCATACAGGAAGCCCTGACCCCAATGCAGGAGGAAGGCATCCTTGGCCTGAACTCCCTGACACGGAATTCTGGAACAGAACCGGGGAAGTTTGGCATTCCACGGACTTGCAAAGAGGTCTATGTCCAGGGTTCCCCATTTCTGGAAGATTCTGAGTACCTGATCCATGTGCAGGGACCATTCGTGTGGAAGCAGAACTCAACGGAGTCTGTCTGCCCAAGAGTTTTGGATTCCTGGAAGATATACGGCCAGGAGATGGATTTGATGCTCTCCGGCGAAGACCCATAATCTTAGAGCTTCGTTGCAAAGCGACAGAGCCAGTCCCTCCTTGTTTATGTAAAACATGGCTACCTGATTGTCCGTATGAATAAGGACTGTCATGTTGCTGAGGAGGGTATGAAAAACTCTGAGAGCTAGAAAGATTGCTCGAAGTTCCAAGTGGTTGATATGAAGGGTGGTCTCCTGTGGAGACCAAGTGCCCTGAGTGGAGAGATCTTGAAGATGAGCTCCCCAACCTGTTTGGGAGGCATCTGTTGTGAGGGTTGCTTGGGGCAACAGTGGCTGAAAGGGGGCCCCCCCAACAACAGATTTTGAGTGGATATCCACCATTGGAGAGACCAAAAGAGACGATTGGAGTTTGCTATTTGGTCTGAGAGAGCTCCTGAAGCTTGAGTCCACTGGGTGGATAAAGTCCATTGAGCTGCTCTCATATGTAGGCGAGCATAAGGCACCACATGCACTGTGGAGTCCATGTGGCCTAATAGTTGTAGCATCTCTCTGGCAGTCAAGTGGCTTCTGGACTGAGTTTGAGAGGCTAAGTGCACTAGACGTTGGCAATGGGCCTGAGGTAGATAGGCCCTTGCAGTGGTGGTATCCAACCAGGCCCCTATGAACTCCAGGGATTGCGTAGGGGTGAGTTGAGACTTTGGCAGATTGATCACAAGACCCAGATACTGCAGGATGCGTCTGGTGCGATCCAGGGAAGTCTGAGCTTCGGACTGAGATGGAGCTCGGATGAGCCAGTCGTCCAGGTATGGGAAGACAAAAATTCCCAGGGCGCGTAGAAATGCAGCTACTATTGCCATGCATTTGGTAAATACCCTTGGAGCAGAGGCTAGACCGAAGGGAAGAACTCTGTATTGGAAATGTTTTCCCTGGAACAGAAACCGTAGGAATTTTCTGTGGGATGGATGGATGAGTATATGTGTGTACGCATCCTTGAGATCTAGAGAACAAAGCCAATCCTGACTCTGTAGGTATGGAAGGAGAGTACCTATAGAAAGCATCTTGAATTTCTCCTTGTATAGAAATTTGTTCAATTCTCTGAGATCCAGAATGGGTCTGTACCCCCCTGTTTTCTTGGGAATGAGAAAATAAGGGGAGTAAAAACCTGAACCCTGTTGAGGAAGAGGAACCTCTTCTATTGCCTTTTGGGCGAGAAGAGTGGTCACCTCCTGACTTAACAGGTCTAGGAGAGATGGGGGAGAATTGAAACTTCTCACCATGGTATGGGGAGGAAGGTTGGAGAAATGTAGTTTGTAGCCCTCTTTGATGATAGAGAGGGTCCATTGTTCTGATGTAATTTGCTCCCATCTGGGAGCAAAATGAGTTAACCTTCCTCGGATGGTGAGAGGTTCTGGTTTTAGAGCCAGAAAGGTTAAGTTCTCTAGATTTAAGTCAAAAACCCTGAGGGGGTTGGGATTGTTGGCCTGTAGCAGCCCCTGCAGGTTTTGCCCTGACCTGTTTAGGCTGCTGATGCTTAGGAGTAAAGCGAGCTGCAGAAGATTGTTGTCCAGTATTTGAGGCAAATCTGGTTCTCTTGTAGAAAGGCTTTTTGAAAGATTTTTTCTTGGCAGGGGCAGAGGTAGACTTAGAAAGTCTATCTAAAGCAGCATTTTCTGCATCCATTTGAGTGGCTTTGATTTGCCACTCTTTACCAAACAGATTCTCCCCTGTACAGGACAAATTTCCCAACCCATCCTGGACCCAGGGTTCTAGGTCAGAGGCCTGGAGCCAAGCAATTCTACGAGCCGCTATGGCAATACCTGAGGCTCTGCTAGCACCCTCAAATGAGTCAAAGGCTGCTCTGTTGGAGAACTTTGAAATATCTTGGGTATGCTTTAGCAAAAGAAGGAACTCCTCCTTTCTATCCTCTGGGATAAAGGGGAGAAAATGGTGGATTTTTAATGCAATTTCCTTCAGAAACATGCCCATATAGAGGCTGTATGAGTTGATTCTGCCAATAAGCATACTTGCTTGGAAGATTTTTCTTCCAAAAGCATCCAGAGTCCTACATTCTCTTCCTGGGGAGTAGAAGAGTGTCTTTTAGTACTCTTGATCTTTTTCATAGCTGACTGCACCACGATGGAGTGGTGAGGGAGCTGAGTTTTTTGAAACCCAGGAGAAGGGGGGACACGATACATGGTGTCCAGATGACGAGAATGTGGAGATATGGGAGACTCCTCTCACTCTAAGTCCATCATGTGTTCTTGAAGAATTTCATGGATGGGCAAGGTGACTGCCTCTTTGGGAACCTTAGAGTATCCTAAAATGTCTAACCTTTTTGCTCTAGGTTCTTTTTCAGAGGATACAGAAATGGAAAGACCTTTAGCTACTTCAATGATGAAGTCTTGAAAGGATAAATCCTCTGGAGACGACATTCTCCTCTTTGGAGAAGAGGTCTCCTCAGGTAGAGTAAGGGATACTTCAGCAGAGTCATCTGATGAATCAGAATCATCAGAAGACTCAAAGTATCGTCTGTTTGCTTCCAGGGATCGATAAGCGTATCGACCGGTATCGACATCGGGGGTACCCGGAACCGGATCGGTATCGGGAAAAACCCCGGAACCGGGAACCGGAATCGGTATCCTGGTCGATGTGGATGGCCTGGGTACCGGTATCGGTTGTGGTACTGGAACCGTTGTCGGTACCGCAGGGTGCGGTACCGAGGGCGTCGCAGCCTTAATGAAAGCCAAAATGGCCTGCTGCATGGATTGAACTGTATGATCCATGGACGCCACGACTGTCTGGATGTCGGTACCGGATGATTGAGCCGGTACCCCAGAACAATCTAACAGGTGATCGGTCAAGGCCGTGCCATCGATGTCAACCCGTAACCCCATAGGAGGAGCTTTGGAAGTCGGAGCTTCCCGCCGGGGTTGTTTGGCTGGGGCAGGGTCCTCAGGGTCAAGCCCAGGGGTATCTCGATACTTAGAGGGAGATTTGCCGTTTGAGGACCTGCCAGAGGAATGTTTGGTTACCTGAGATCCATCAGGAGAGGAAGACCTGGAAGATGTCGATGCTGGAGTATCTGTAGAAAACAGCATGTGAAACCTGGCTGCCCGGTTTTGTAAGCCACGTTTAGACATCAAAGAACAGGATGGGCAATCCGGAATGGAATGGTCAGGCCCCAAACATTTAAGACACCACTCATGAGTGTCTGTGACTGAAATAGTACCGCTGCACTTGGTGCATTTTTTAAACCCAGAGGCTTGTTTCTCCATGAGGGAGAATTTGTGAAGGCCTAAAGGCCTCACAGGACAAATACACCAAGTGAGGAAAAAAGAAGATTTTTTTTTTTTTTTTTTAAGAAATAAAAGAAAAAAGACCGGCGGTACCGGTCTGGAATCGGGGAAGGCAGACACGCGGCCAAAGAAATAAAATAAAATAACTTCAGCGGTGACAGGAACACGACCTGCTGGCTCCGCGGAAAAAGAAGAACTGAGGAGAGTTGGTCAGGAAGGCGGGAAGGCAGCGCGCATGCGCAGTGGGAGGCCCCAAAAGCTTTCCTTCTGGGAAGCTGGGGAGCTTTCCCGCGCAGGCTCCGTCGGTACCGACGTACCCATATGTGAGGACTTATTCCTGCTTGTTCCTGGAGATACCTTGGCTGATGCCGATCAGCGCGGAAGCCATCTTGTAAGCCCAGCATATGAAGTATGCCTACTAGAGTCTAAGCCGCTGCCATTGCTGCTAGAGAACTAGCCTGGCTGCGTGCTTCTGGCCCCCCATTAAGGCATTTGCTGAACACTAGCAGAGACTCTCCGTACTGGAGAACCTCTGATAAATGGAATGGGAGCATAGATAGCTTCAAAGGCCAGAGTTCTATTTTGCAACGTCTCTCTGCTGAGCTGCCTTTTCCATATGTAAAATTAAACCACATATAGCCAAAATTAAGACATTACAAGTCTACCGTAAAATCTTATAATTTGGCCAAAGCCAAACTAAACAGGAACAATTTTCCATTGAGAAACCACACAACTATAAAAACCCTCTCATGGGACATAATGCTTATGGCAGAGCATTCCACATCTGTGGACTGGCCATGGCGCTCACCCAAGCACCTGTTACATCCGTCCAAGAGAGTTATCACCATAATTCCTTTTGACTTGAATATGTTTACAGCGGATCATAGCGCTATATCACAGCAGCTAAGCCAAAATATTACCCTGCCATATAAACCGACTAACGCTTTATAGGACCTTCTATGGATAGCAGAAGGAGATTCTTGTAAATCAACATAGCTATGCCCCTTTTTCTTTTTTTTTTTTTTAAAGTATAGAACTCCAAAAACCAAGTTTCCGCCAACTCCAATGAAATCAAAGCAGATCAGCTAAAATTACCCGAACTTCTCCTATAGCTTTGCAAGAAGCTACCAGCCCCCGCTGCACCCAGTTGTCCTTCCCCCCTTATCCTGGGGGATTCTGCATTGCAGGAAGCGTTGCATACCCCCTGCCAGCCTGCTGCGTCTGCCAGGGAGCTGAAGAGCAAAATAGAAAGTAGAACTTCTGGAAGCAAACAGTGTCCCATCCTTGGGATTCAAGACGCAAAAGGTAAAAATCAAAAGTAAAATCAACAGTGTTAGCTAAAAATGAACAAGGCTATCTCTCACTAAAGCAAGTTTCTTTTTCTTTTTCTTTTTGAAATCCCACCGAAGTCCGTGGGAACCAAGCTTTCGAACACAGCCCCTAACGCTGTGCATTAACCACAACCAGAGAAATGAAATGAAACCCTGCTCTAGTAATAGATGAGAATTTCCTGGGAAGGGCATGCTAAGTGTTGCTATGAAACACACAGGCACCTCCCCCGGCCTTCCTGCAGTCAGAGAAATAGCAGTGGAATACACTGACCACCTTGCAAATGGAGGTCTTAGAGGTTGCTGCCTGTGTGAACCTGATGAGCAATATGATTTTGTATTTTACCACCCCCCCCCTCCCCAGGGATGGGGGCACTGAATACTATATGTGATTCATGAGCAGTGCTGCCATTCGGCGGCCTTTAGGGCACCAGAGCCCGACCAACAATACAGAAGTTAAGAGCTTTAAATCTCGGTCATATAATCCTGATTTTGAGAACATTACAGCTGCCCTGTGGCATTTCTTTCCTGACTTGCAGATAATGGCTGCCTACATACAGTCATAGGTGGCCATAGACCATAACACAGGTACTTCTTGGTTGACAGTAACTGTCAGTCTATTTTTTTTTTTTATATCCTAAGGTTTCCTAAACCTGTCCCTGTGAATTTTGGGCAACTTTCACTATAGAATACATAAAAGCACACTTCCAGGCTGTCCCTCCTTCCAACTACAAGTTAGGGCTCTGCCCTTGAACCTAAAAGCTGGCAATTTGCCTAATATCCTGGGACTTAACAGATGCTCCTCAGAGACATGATTAGGAGTGAGAACATGTGGTATCAGGGATCAATGCCAAAACTGCTGTCCTATTTTTAAGTTTATTCTTATTTATTTTATAAAGAGTATTGACAACAGTCCCCCTTAAGGCTGAGGAACCCTTGAGCCTCAAAAAAAAAAAACCTACAAACAAAAGAAAGAAACAAACACTAGGCCCAAAAATCTAGCTATTCTGCCTGTTTTCCTCACACAGGCAGCTCACTGCAACTCTCGCCATGCGGTCCAAATACCTAGAGAGGAAATGGCCGCCCCTTCGCCAATGAATTTTGGCGCCAAGAACAGCCGCTGCAAAAAGAAGGCCTCAGACTGACAGAGCCCGAAGGCCTTACCTGCAGGGCCGAACGCCACACAGCCTGCTCCTACCACCTTGAATTCCTCCAATCCTCAAGCCGTGCTGATGCGCCTGGCAGCTGCAGCGAGGATCGCTCAGCTGGTTCCAAAGAGTAAAATTAAAACCCCGCAACAACGGAGAGGCTCTGTTTCACACAGCTTCAGTGTGGCTGTACGGGTCCCGGAGCTCTCTCCCATACAGTCCAGGGAGAGAGATCCGCACCAGCAAATGCCTGCAGCAAGTGAAAATAACTGAGAAGGAGGGAAGGCGAGAGCTGCTACTAATTTAAAGAGCCAGGCTCAAATTTAAAATTACTGTAAATAAGGAAATTTGCTCCTAACTAAAGGGAACTAATCCCTGATTGCCAATTAACCAAAGGTAACTGAATTAAAAGTAAAATTAAAAGTAAATTAAAGATAAAAATCAAAAGTAAAATCTGAATAGAATTTGTCACACTAAATGCTCCTTATCTGTTCCCCCCAAGTGAGCCCAGAAGCTAGGCTCACTATGTCCTCCTGCTGCAAGGAGACTGGACACACTGGAGGCTGATGGGAGATAGCAGCAGGCTATATCCAGTGATGTCACGACTTTGACATGCCCAGTCTCCTAGCTGCAGGAAGAGGTGCACAACCCAGAGGTAGAGGACTAAACTGGAGGAACGATAAGGAAAGCCCTCCAAAAAACAGAGCTATACTGTAAAATTCCCACCAAAACAAAATGGCTGCTGCTAAAAATCCAGCCGAGAAAAAGAGCTCCCTGAAGCCTTAAAACAAGCAGAAAAATTACAAAACAGCTTTGAGGAGCTAGGGCTGTAAGGACCCCAAATAGGGTGCTTATTCCCCAAAAAATGGCTCCAGATCATCCCGATGAAAATCGGAAAGGGGGGGGGGGGAATTTGAAGATCAACTCACTGTGCCTGGAACAGAAGCAGTGCAGAGAAGCCAAGGCAGACAAGTCACAGCAGAGGAGAGATAAAGCCGTCAGGGAAAAAACTGCAGGTTCCCCCGATGACTGGCTGCACAGTTCCTCATGAGCTCCTTGGACTTGAGGGGTGAATGGTCTGGGCATTGTGCAGGGACCGGGGGCTGGATTTGTTGAAGGGTCTCTTGCAACCAGGAAGGACTCTCCTGCCTCGTCTCATCCTGCAGGCCCTGCTCCAATGACTTAGCCTCATGCATGCAGTCTAGGCAGACACCTGCCTCCAAGGCCACACTCCACTGGGGACCGCATATCTGAGGATTTTTAGATTGCGCTGCCATGTTGTACCTTAAAGATATGGATCAGTAACAAGGTCAATTTCAAACTGATACTTTCTCCGAGTAAAGTTTACGCTTTTATTCTAAAATATTACAAATGGCTATAAGGGAGTACAGCTTCCCTTACAAGCAATATTACAAATGTAATATGATCCCTTGTCTCTTAGCCCAAATTATGTTCCTATCAGGTCACTCACTGACCATAGACAGAGAGAAGGATTTCATTTGTCTCCTTTCCACTGACTATCTTCCTAGTTAGTTACATTTCTTCTATGCAAGTACTTCCTGTTTTCCACAGAACAAAATTGTAGCTGCTACTAACCTATATGCAGCACTTCCCCCTCCCACTTGTCTTTCATTTATTTCTGTGTCTGACTTTTTATCTGACCCTTCTCAGGATAAAGTCACAATGTCTCAACCAACTGTCACTTACATCACCTGACCAGGTACAACAGCACTCTGAAATCTGCCCAGCAACAATGGCATATCTAGTTGGGCTTTTTCCACAGGTCTGCATCAAGTCATTATGCACTAAATATGTTTTGAGCTGTATAACTCAAGGAATGCTTAAGTATTAACTGGATTCACCCCCCTTGATACCATCCTTTAATCAGGCACTGCAGTCTGGCCAGCATGGTGGAAATGGCTGGGGGCACTCCCCAGGAACGCTCTCAATCTGTACCTGGGTAGGTAAAAAGGATCCCTAGCATAGTGCACCTCTACGGGCTCAGGCATGGAGCACTGGAGTACTTGAACTAAAATAAAACCAATTTACCGAAATCTAATTAACTGAAACCGAAATTAAAAAGAAACTGCAAATGGCCCCGTAGGAAGAAGCTGCTCTGTCCTACTTTATTCTCCACTGGCTGCCTCTCCCAGGTACCCAAAACACAGCAGGGGATTAAACCACACGCGGGCCTGAAGAAGAAGAAATCGCACCTAAACGCAGCGGGGGAGTTTCCTGCACTGCTGCAGGCTCCCAAACATGCAGCTGCAGGCCACTCTGTCTCCTCGTGTTCCAGCGGTTGCTAGGGGTTTCTGCTGTCCTCCCCCCCCCCCCCCCGCCACTTCCCCTGGGGTTCTCTCTATTCCTTCTGGGGGGGGGGTTGCCTTTAAAAACAGAGGAACCTGCACCTTAACAGGGGAAATAAAAAGCAAATTAACTAAACCTATCTCGGAAATAAAAAGCAAATTAACTAAACCTATCTCCTTAGTCGTCCCTTCAGTACCCTGGCGCACTACTTCCTCCAGCTGCTTGGAGACTGACCATGCTGGGGCTGGTAGGCAGTGCCAGCTGCATAAGTACACTAGTGTCATCAAATAGATGACATGCTCAATTGTTCAAGCTGCTGGAAGAGGTACACTACCCAGAGGTGCGGGACTGGACTGGAGGGATAAGAACAGGCAGCATTTATAACTGTAGAAGCTGAAAAAGCATTCATTAGGGTAGAATAGCCTTACATGCTCAGGTATTGCACAGGGTAAGGCTTTAGGGAGTAAGTTTATAAGGTGGATAAGAGCAATGTATACAAACCCCTCAGCCCATATAAGGATTAATGGAGGATATTCAGCAGCCTTTAAGTTAGTGGTCAGCCTTGCCTTGTGCCTCTCCCTATCACCACGTTTTGCCTTAGTGATGGAACCATTGGCAAAAAGGATAAGGAGAATCAGATATTAAGGGAGTGAGGATAGGGGGATAGAGTCCAAAATTGCCCTGTTTGCAGAAGATGTACTATTTACATTGCGGGAACCACTCACTACATTACTCGTTCTACTGAAAGAAATTAGGGAATATAGCAAAAAGTATCAGGATACAAAAATATTACAAAAACAGATACTGTATTGGGGTTTAACATTCCAAGTGATTTGGAAGAGAGACTTCAGGAGAAATTTCCCTTTAGGTGGGTCAAGAATACATATTGATACTTGGGTATACAATTGGGTAATACAATAAATAATTTGAGAGTATGGAATTATGATCCATTAATGGTGGCATTAAAGAAAAACCTACAAAAATGGAAGAGGATAGACATTGTCCTGGCTAGGACAGAGACTATTAAAATGAATGTATTACCAAGGGGACTATTTCTGTTTAGTTCAATACCATGTGCACTTCCCAAGAGATATTTAAAGAAACTCCAAAATTTAAATTATGGATTTTATATGGGAAGGGAAGTGACCCAAGATTTCAAGACAAACTATGTTTATGAGGCAAGAGGATGGGGGAGGGGGGTTGGGATGCCAAATCTTGAGCAACACTATAAAGCAGCTCAACTGAGAGCACTAGTAAGAAAAGAGAGGGAGACGTACCGGATTGGATGCAAATGGAACAAGGGAAATCAGCATCAACAGAAACGGAACTCTGGATATGGATCTGCAGTACAGAAGGGTGGAGAAGGAAAAAAAAAAAAGAGGAAGCTGAAGAGAACCCATCTAGGACATTAAAGAAATCTGGATGGGAACCAGAAGAAACTTCTAGCCGGGAAAAAGAATCTCAAGAGCCGCCTTTATAATGGGACTGGCAGAGTTCCCACCAGGAATGGGGGGGTGGGGGGGGGGGAGCCCAAATTTCAAAGAACGGGGAAAGAAAGGAATAAGACAATACAATCTGTTATAATCCCAGGGGTAGAAATGATACCCCCCAATGAAACATGGTGGCAATTTATGTAAATAAGTAAATATGTAATGTCTGAATCATTCCCATATAACCTTCCCACGTGTGCTGTGCTTTCTCCGCCAAATCAATGTGTGTATATCTCTAAATTTTGACATGATTGTACAAATCCGTTTCATTAATCAAACCGCTACTGATCGCTGGAAGTAGCCGTATACAAATGTAAGCTAAATAAATAAAAATAAATAGGGCAGTTGATAATTGAGCAAGGGGAGGTAGTCCCTTTTGCGTCACTCAGATACGGTTAAAAAGTAGGGATTATAATGCTTATGTACAGCTTCATTATTTCTTGAATAGGACAGAGGTTCAAAGGGATTTAAAAGCTAAAGTAATGATCTTTGAGCAAATCAAGGCAAGAAAAAGGGTCTCCGAAAAGACTGATCTCCCTACCGTACAAAGGATTAATAGATGCAGAGGGAAGAGACGTGGCAAGTCATTAAAAGTGGGAAACAGACATTGGAGGCATATGGGACCAGAAAAGATGGAAAGAGATAATAGCCTGGGTTAGAAAATTGGCACCAAGTACTGCATATTTAGAAAACAGTATCAAAAATGATAATTACACTTACCTGGTAATTGTAGTTCCTTTAGTGACGACAGTTCAGTCCTCTACCTCTGGGTTGTCAATCTCCTCCTGCAGCTAGGAGACTGGTCTGTCAGAATGACGACATCACTGGATATAGCCTGCTGCACTTCCACTTGCATCCCAGTGTAAACTATAACAAAGCAGACTCAAAGGAGCAACAAATAAGTAGCTAAACAAAAGAACACGTAGCACTAGAAAACTAGACGCCCTTCCCCGAACAAGGCTTTCTTACGACCTGCCCCATCATCGAGAAGGCAACAAAGCACAGAATGGAAGAAATGTAGACTCACCTGTAAACAGCTGTCGCCGGCTACCAATCAGGAACTCCCTGAAAACACCCGGGCAGGAAGGAGGACTGAACTGTCGTCACTAAAGGAACTATAATTACCAGGTAAGTGTAATTATCATTTCCTTAGCGTTCCTCCAGTTCAGTCCTCTACCTCTGGGATGTACCAGAGCAGTGATCAATGGGAGGGACCTTTCCAGCCGGCAGACAAGACCGCCGCACCGAAACGAGCATCCGAAGCTGCTGCCACATCCAGGCGGTAATGCTTACTGAACGTGTGCAGCGACGACCAAGTCGCAGCTCGACAAATGTCCCCCGGAGGTACCAAACCATGCTCCGCCCAAGACGCCGCCTGCGCCCTAGTAGAATGCGCTCGCAGCCCCACCGGCGCCACACGCCCACGAAGCAAATAAGCGGACACAATCGCCTCCCTAAGCCAGCGGGCGATAGAAGCTTTAGCCGCCGCTTCTCCTTTGCGTACACCGCCGTAGAGAACAACCGCTCAGACTTTCTGAATGTCTCCGTGACCCGCAAATACTGACGCAAGGTTCGCTTCACATCAAGCAGCCTAAGACTGCGACTGGAGGTGTCGCCCTCCAAGGACCCCAGAACGGGCAAACACCGCCTGGTTCACATGAAAGGGAGACACCACCTTGGGCAAAAAGGACGGAACCGTCCGCAAAACCACCTTTTCTCTTGAAAAAAAGACAAAAAAGGTTTGACACGATAAGGCTTGAAGTTCGGAAACACGCCGAGCAGAACAAATAGCCACCAGAAAAACCGCCTTCAAAGTCAAATCTTTCATGGACGCCCGACGTAAGGGCTCAAAGGGTGACTCGGCCAGCGCAGTGAGAACGAGATTCAGGTCCCACGGTGGAACAGACACCCTACGTGCAGGGCGCAACCGTGCGGCCGCTTTCAGAGAACGACTCACATCCGGATGAGCCCCCAACGGCACGCCATTGACCTTGCCCCGATAACAGGAGAGGGCGGCCAACTGAACGCGTAAAGAACTGGCCGCTAGCCCTTTCTCAAAGCCACTCTGCAGAAACTCCAACACTAGCGGAACAGAAGCCGAACTTGGCCGAACCTGGCGCGGCGTACACCAATCCTCAAAAACACGCCAGACACGCACATAAGCCAGGGAAGTCGAGGGCTTGCGCGCTCTCAGTAAGGTCGCGACCACCGCCGACGAGTAACCTTGCTTTAGGAGCTTAGCCCTCTCAATGGCCAAACCGTAAGTGAGAACCGATCCACTTGCGGCATGAACAGGGACCCCTGTAGCAACAGATCCGACCGTGTCGGCAACCGCCAAGGTGCCCCGTCCAGAAGACGAATGAGATCGGCGTACCAGGGACGCCGCGGCCAATCGGGTGCCACCAACAGCACCTTCCCGGCATGCGCTCCGATCTTTTGAATCACCCAGCCTATTAACGCCCAGGGCGGGAAAACATACAGAAGACCGCTTGTCGGCCACGGACGAAGCAAGGCGTCGATGCCCTCCGACATTTGTTCCCAACGCCTGCTGAAGAAACGACCGACCTTCGCCGATTGAAAGGTCGCCATGAGGTCCATGACCGGAGTCCCCCAGCGCCAGACGATCTGTTGGAAAACTGCGGGATGCAGCTCCCACTCTCCGGCATCCACCTGCACCCTGCTGAGGAAGTCCGCGGTGATGCTGTCTTTGCCGGCAATGTGCGCTGCCGAGATCGCCGCCAATCGAGGTTCCACCCATGCGAACAACTCGTCGGCCTCGGCCTCCATCGCAGCACTCCCGGTGCCGCCCTGCCGGTTGATGTAAGCCACCGTGGCCAAGTTGTCGGACAGTACTCGCACCGGCTGAGCGCGCACTAGCTCCTCGAAGGCCTGAAGGCCCCGGAACACTGCCCAAAGCTCCAGGCGATTTATCGCCCAGGAGGCCTCCAGGGGAGTCCAACATCCTTGCGCAAACTGGCTCCAGCAGTGGGCTCCCCAGCCCACCAGACTGGCGTCCGTAAGCAACGGAACCCATTCCGGCTGTTCCAGTGACAGACCGGCCGCCAGGGAGGAGGGGAGAAGCCACCAGCGGAGGGACCGCCGAACCGAGCTCAGGCAAGAGAGACGCTTGCTGAGGGGATCCCGTTGATGCGACCAACGACGTAGCAACGCCCTCTGCAGAGGACGCATATGAAACCGTGCCCACGGGACAGCCTCCAAAGTCGCTGCCATGGTGCCCAGCACCCGGAGATAATCCCACGCCGAAGGTGCCGACACCGACAGGAACCGGCGCACTAGGGTCCTCAAGCCCTCTGCCCGTTTGACCGGGAGAAATACACGTCCCTCCTTCGTATCGAACCGGACCCCCAGATATTCGAGGTCCTGAGTAGGCTGTAACCGGCTCTTGGTCGGGTTGACCACCCAATCCAACTGTTGTAGGAACTGCACCACCCGGTCCGTCACCCGGAGGCTCTCCTCCGCGGACTTGGCCCGAATCAGTCGTCGAGGTAAGGGTGGACCAAGATCCCTTCCTTGCGCAGCGCCGCCGCCGCCACCACCACCACCATAATTTTGGTGAAGGTCCTCGGCGCCGGCGCCAAGCCGAACAGCAACGCCCGAAATTGATAGTGGCCCCAAGGGAGGGCGAACCGCAGGAAGCGCTGGTGAGCCTCCCGAATCGGAATGTGCAAGTACGCCTCCGAGAGGTCTAGAGAAGTCAAGAACTCGCCGCGTCGCACCGCCACTATGACGGAGTGCAACATTTCCATTCGAAAGTGCGGCACTTTTAAACACCGATTCACCCCTTCTAGGTCGAGGATTGGTCTCATTTGACCGCCTTTCTTGGGCACCACAAAATAAATGGAGTAGCGACCCATGCCGTAATCGGTTCTTGGAACTTCCACCACGGCCCCCAACCGAATCAGACTTTGCAGAGTTTCGTGAACCGCAACGGTCTTCCGGGGGCCTTTGCAAGGGGACAAGACAAAGGAATCCCGTACGGGCCGTGCGAACTCCCAATGCGTAGCCATGTTGAATGATCTCCAACACCCATTGATCGGACGTGATGAGGGTCCAGGCGGGAAGAAACTCCCGAAGTCTGCCACCTATGGGGGTTCCCCCCGACGGGACCCGCCTCGCATCATTGGACTTTGCGCGCAGCGGAGCCAGGGATGGCCGAGAAGCCTCTATTTGCTCCATGAAACCCCTGGCCCCGAGAGGAAAACCGGCCTCTCTGGAAGGCCCCAGGACGCGTCGAACAAAATCTTCGAAAGTCTCGAAACTGACCCCGACCGCCCAGGCCGAGCTTGGCCGACTTTGGTTTGTCTTCGGGCAGCCGACCCGCCTTGGACTCCGAGATCCTTCACCAACTTCTCCAAGTCTTCACCAAACAACAAACCCCCCTTGAAGGGAAGTTTGCTGAGACGGGACTTAGAAGACCCGTCCGCCGCCCAATTGCGAAGCCATAACGACCTGCGGGACGCCACTACAGAACCCGTGCTGTTGGCCAGAGCTCTAATCAAATCATAGTGCACATCGGCAAGGAAGGCCGCACCGGACTCCAAACGATCCAATTCCCTCATCTCCTCAGTCGATATGAGAGGATTGGCGCAGCCGCTGAGCCCAGCGTAAACACGCTCTGGCCACCCAAGCTCCGCAGATGGAGGCCTGAAGCGAAACAAAATCCGCCTCAAAGGCCTGCTTTAACAGACCATCAACCTTACGGTCCTGGGCATCCTTTAAGGCCGCACTGCCTTCAACTGGGATAGTTGTTTTCTTAGTAACAGCAGAGACCACCGCGTCAATCCGTGGCGCGCGGAACCTCTCCTTAGCAGAGTCCGCTAGGGGATATAACCGATTCAACGTCCGAATTCCCCGCAGCCCAGCTTCCGGCTTATCCCATTCATCTTGAATCATCTTCTCCACCACGCGGTGTAAGGGAAACACCACTGGGTTTGTCGAACCGCTTGGATGACGGGATCCTCCACGTCATCCTCCACCACCGCCAGAGGCGCAAGATTCAGGACCTTCAACGTTTCCGCAATCAGAGCAGGCAACTCCTCTCTGCGGAACACTCTGATGATTTTAGCTTGCTCCTCGGGCTGCGGAATCTCACCTTCTTCCAGGTCCTGCGATCTGTCCTCAGGATCCCAATCCGGAACCTCAGCCGCCTGCCAAGAACTGTCCCCTGGCTCGGAAAGCTTCGCTCGCTTCGGGGCAGGCGAAGCAGCGCCGAGCCCTCCCTCCGCCACTAAGAGCGGGGGCTGGACCACCGGCGAGCCCGAGAGCAGCCGCTTGCCCTGCTGACGCAGGCAAAACGCTTGATGCATAAGCAGGACAAACTCCGGACTATAGGCACTGAGACAGGCCCCCGGAGCAGGCAAGGATATCCCAGACGGCCCCGCCAGCTACTCCGACTCTGCCTCGGGCGCCAAGAGGCCTGCGGAAGCAGGCTCCACCGCCACCGGCGGACCCAGCGCCTCAGCGGTCTCAGGGGCCTCCATTTGTAGCTCCACTGCCGAGGAAAGGGCAGCACAGCCCCTGCACACCCCGGTGTCACCTACAGTGCCCCTCCTGGTGCCACACACGAGGCTCTGAGGCCGGGCAGCCATATGGGGAGAAAACAAACGGCAGAGCCCGCGGAGAGAGAGGCCCGGGCCTGAACTATAAGATTTAGTCCTTTGCTTTCTTCTGTTTTTTTTTGTTATGTCTTCTTTCAAGGGTGAAAGGAAAGGCAATTGAAACAACTAAATCCCCACAGTCCCCCTCCCCCCGAACCGGAAGGGGCCGACGGAAGAATTGGAACCCCAAAGGACCAAAAAAAAAAAAAAATATCAAAGAAACTAAACAAAACAGAACGGAAAAGAAAACAAACGAAACCAAAAGCAAACCGCAAAGGCAAATTAAAGAAAAGAAACCGAAGGATCTGGCTGCCACGCGGCTGCAACGCAGCTCCCAAAATGGCCGCCAGGAACGAAGTGAAAAAGGCGCCAAAAACATCGACGCTGCAGAGCTCCCCCGGAGCAACGCGGCCTGGCGCAAAGAAGAGCCGGGAGCCGGCAAACACTTACTTCACCTGAAGACAGCTGGCACGCTTCAAGCGCTGCAAATCCCGGGCCCAAAATAGCAGACGCGCTGCTGCCAAAGAGACAGCCGCGGCACTCAGAAACACAGTGCCGCGGTGTGCATTAAAATAGAAGGACTCACCCCCGTAATGTCAGGGAGGTGAGGCTTCGGGGGCAAGCGAGAGAGGGGAGAGGACACGAATAGCCTGGAGTCAGCTCCCCTCCGGAAGAAGCAGAGCACCGACGAAGGCAAGGTGCAAGAAAGCCTTTCTTCCCTCTCCTGTATGCTGCCAAGAAGCAGTCGGGGCTAACGCTGCCCCTGTCCTTCTCCTATGTTTTTTTTTGTTTTGTTTTGTTTTTTTAAAGAGACAGTAGCAGAAATCCCTTTGCTACCCACTAACTATCCTAACAGCTTTCTGGCTCCTTATCCATTCCTCCAAAGAGCCTCTCCCTAAGGCTCGTCATGTCCTCCTGCTGCAAGGAGACTGGTTACACTGGGATGCAAGTGGAAGTGCAGCAGACTATATCCAGTGATGTCATCATTCTGACAGACCAGTCTCCTAGCTGCAGGAGGAGATTGACAACCCAGGAGGTAGAGGACTGAACTGGAGGAACGCTAAGGAATTAGACATAAAATGTATTGGACACCAATCAGATTGAAAGCTATTAATAAGCAGGAAAATGGGGAATGTTGGAAAAAGTGTGGAGAACAAGGAGGAGACTTAAAACATTTATTGTGGGACTGTATAAAGGTACAAAAAATGTGGAAAGAATTAGAAAAAATATTTGAGATAACTAAAATTCCAGTCAAGATAGACATGGAAATAGCAATTCTAAACCAACCAAAGTAGGAAGGCAATAGAGGTATAGATAAATTTCTGGGCCACTGTATTGGGAAAGCACACTTAACACTTACAACTAAGTGGAAACAACCGGATATACCTACAAGAGCAGAGGTATTAAGCCAGATGGAACAATTATGATGTGTGTGTGAAATTGAAGCCCATAGGCAGCAGAGGATACACAAATTTCAGAATGAGTGGGACTGGTACAGTGAATGGCGAAAAAAGTAAAGGATAGGAACAGGGGCAAAAAAAGTGGTATAGAGAGGGAGGAAGGCGAGGGTCTGAGGGAAAAACGGGGGTAAAAAGAGCTAGAAGGTGTTAATACAAGATGGAGAGTGAATCCCAATTTGTGAAGTTGCCACTTAACCCAGACCATAGGGATGGAAACGGGGGGGGGGGGGGGGGGGGGTTGGAAGGAGAGTGGCAATGGAGGGCAAACGACATTTAATATGGAGGAAAGTATTGGTATGTTAATATGTTTGAATTGTTAAAACTGTTACGTTAAAGAGCTTGAAATAGGTTGCAAAATGTTAGGTATAAGAGAAGAGGAGGATTGGGAATGATGGCCATTTTAAGATTTGATGATGGATAAGTAATGGTGATATTATTTGTACTCCTAGTTATGATACTCAATGAAATACAAAATTACAAAAAAAAGAAAAGCAGTGGGCAAAACTGAAAAAGAGATATCTTAAAGCCAACAAATCTTTCTGTTAGGAAAAGGAGGGCACCATGGTTCTCAAAAGAAGTAGCTGAAAAGGTGAAGAAAAGAGGGCAGCATCAAAAAAATACAAGAGATGACAGAAAGAGGCAGACAAGCGTCAATATTTGGAAAAGCTAAGCAGCTAGGAAAGTAGTCAGGAAATCAAAGATGCAAATGGAAGAAAAAAATATAGTGCAGTAAAATGGGACAAAGACATTTTCAAATATGTTAATGAGAGCAGGAAGTGCAGAAGTGGTATTGTCAGACTTAAGGGTGACGGGGAGGAATATGTAGAAGCTGATGTGGATAAAACAGTAATTAGGCCTTACCTGCTAATTAGTATTCCTGAAGGAACTCCAGTCCAGACCCTTTCCTCTCGGTTGTGCTCCCCTTCCAGCAGCTTGGAGACAAAGTACATCATCCTTTTGATGACCGTAGGCTATATACACACCACTGGCACCTCCCACCAGCTCCAGTATCCTATTGACAAAGCAGACTTAACGGAGAGACAATTAAGCAAACAAACTTCAAAATTAAAGTTCTAAAAGCCAAGTCACCCCCCCTCCCCGGGAAGGGACATCCGACCCCAACCCCTGGTATAGGAGGAGGCTTACCTGCAAGAGCCGATGCCCTTATTAACTCCACCTTCAGGGCCAACAGCCAGTTGCTCCCACTCCACCTCAGAGCGCCTCCACTGAAGACCGTCCGCACCAACCTGCAGACTATATCTTGTCCAGCTTCGGTCCGGTGAACCCCTAAAATACCTGAAACTCTGGGTGGGATCAGGGACTGGACTGGAGTTCCTTCAGGAACACTAATTAGAAGGTAAGGCCTAATTACTATTTCCTAAGCGTCCCTCCAGTCCAGTCCCTTTCCTCTGGGATGTAACAGAGCAGTTCAACTACGGGAGGGACTTGCCAGACCGGAAAGAAGCATCGCTGCTCCAAATCCAGCATCTCCCTCTGCCTGAACATCCAATCAGTAACGTTTCACAAAAGTATGCAAAGACCACCATGTCGCCGCTCGACAAATGTCTAGCGGAGGAACAAGACTAAACTCCACCCATGATGCTGCTTGCGCCCGCGTAAAGTGTGCCCGGAAGCCCACCGAGACCTGTCTCCCCTTCAAAATGTACGCTGAAGAAATGGTTTCCCTAGTCCACCGAGAAATGGAAGCCTTGGCCGCCGCTTCTCCCTTGCATGGCCCCCCCCCAAACAAAACCGAGTCGTTCCGACTTCCGGAACTCCTCTGTGCACCTCAACACTTCAGAACCCTGCGTACGTCCAGAAGACGCAACATCGAGTCAACCCCCACCCCCCGTCCAACACCGACTGATTCATATGGAACGGCAAAACTACCTTGGGCAAAAAGGAAGGCACCGTCCGTAAGACCATCTTATCCTTGAAGAAAGGAAAGGCGGACGGCAGGACAACGCCTGCAAGTCTGAGACACATCTCGCTGAACAGATAGCAACTAAACACACCACTTAAGTGTCAAATCCTTTAGAGTGGCCTACCCCAGCGGTTCATAGGGCTCACCAGTCAGGGAATCCAAAACGAGATTAAGATCCCAGGGCAGTAACATGGATCTCTGCTGAGGCCACAAGCACCTCACTGCCCTCAGAAATCGATTCACATCAGGGTGCTCCTCCAGTGCTCTTCCTTGGATCCCTGTAGCAGGAAATAGCTGCCAACTGTACCCGCAAGGACCTGGCTGCCAGACCTCTCGAACCCCACCTGCAAAACTCCAGTACCTCCGGCACTTAAACTTCCGAGGGTCTCCTCCGCCATTCTTCACACCAGCTTTCAAATATACGTCAAACTTTCACATAGGCCAGGCAGGTGGAAAGTTTGCAAGCCTTCAACAAAGTCGAAATCACTGCCCCAGAAAATCCTCTTTTCCGCAGCCTCGCCCTTTCAATAGCCAGGCCGTAAGTGAGAACCGATCTACCTGCGGCATCCAGACCAGCCCCTGCACCAGAAGATTCTCTTGCCGGAAGGTGCCAAGGACTAATCGGCCAAGAGCCTCATGAGATCAGCATACCACGGCCAGTCCGGGGCAATGAGTGCTACACCCACTCTTGGTGGACCTCTACTCACTGAAGGAACCTGCCTATGAGGGCCCAAGGCAGAAACATGTACAGTAGTCCTTCCATGGGCCACCTCTGCATGAGGGCATCTAGACCCTCCGACATTCTCTCCTTCCTCCTGCTGAAGAACCGCCTTGGCAGACTCCCAGCATGCCATCAGATCCATAAATCGGAGCTCCCCAGCGACGCTGCACCTGGTTGAAGATATCCTGACAGAACTCCCATTCTCCATGATCCACTCTGTGCTTGCTGAGAAAATCCGCCATGACGTTTTCCACTCCGGCCACATGCTGTGCCGAGAGCGCCACCAGATTGGCTTCGGCCCATTCCAACAGGTGCTCTGCCTCCTCCTCCAGAAGAGGACTGCTCATGCCACCCTGATGGTTGATGTAGGCCACCACCGTCACATTGTCCTAGAGCACTCGGACCGCCCTCTAGTGAATCAACAGGGCGAACGCCCTGAGCGCCAGAACCACTGCCCACAATTCCAATCTGTTGATGGACCACTGAGCCTCCTGAGTACTCCAGAGACCCTGAGCGAAACACCCCTCGCAATGCTCTCCCCATCCAGACAAACTGGCATCCGTTGTTACCTATATCCATTGAGGGAATTCGAGAGGCACGCCCCTCTCCAGATTCCCCGTGAGAAGCCACCACTGTAGCGACTCTCCGGTGTCCGGGTGACAGGGCAGCACCACCGAAAGGTGCTGCCTCTGATGGGACCAATGCCACAACAGTGACCGCTAGAGCAGTCTCATGTGAGCCCTGGCCCAGGGCACCAATTCGATTGTCGCCACCATGGTCCCCAAAACGTGCAAGTAGTGCCAGGCTGACAGCGCCGAGAACCTACGAAACAGACGCCTGAGCTCCTTTGCTCACTGAACCGGCAAGAAAACCTTGCCCTCGTTTGTTTGGAACCTTGCTCCAAGATACTCAAGCTCCTGAGTGGGAACCAACCTGCTCTTTGTCAGATTGATTACCCACCCCAGACTTCTGAGAAGTCCAGTCACCCTGACCATTGCTCTTACACTCTCTTCCTTGGACTTGGCCCTGATCAACCAATCGTCGAGATAAGGGTAAACGAGAATCCCTTCTTTGCGCAACGCCACAGCCACCATCACCATTACCTTGGTAAAAAGTGTGTGGAGCTGTGGCAAGGCCAAACGGTAATGCCTGAAACTGAAAATGTCCTTTTGGTACCGCAAAACACACGAACTGCTGATGCAACTCGCGTACGGGAATGTGCAGATAAGCCTCCGTGAGATCAAGAGATGTCAGAAACTCTCCCTGACGCACCACCACTATAACTAACTTCAGTGTCTCCAGCCGAAAGTGGGGTACCTGCAAATAGTGATGGACTTGCTTCAGGTCGAGGATCGACACAAAATGACCCTTCCTTCTTTGGTACTACGAAATAAATTGAGTACCGACTGCAGCCACACTGATCCTTGGGCACTGGTACCACTGGTCCTAACGCCAACAATCTTGACAGTCTCGTCTACTGCCGCAGCCTTGCTCCGTGACTGACAAGGAGACTGCACGAAGGAAGAAAGAACCGGCCTCGCAAATTCTAGGACATATCCGTCCTTCACCACCTCCAAGACCCATTGGTTGGACATGACCCAGGCCCAAGCGGAAAGGAACTTCCAAAGGTGCCCTCCCACTGGCAGCACTCCTGCCCGGACCCCCGCTGTCTCATTGCTGCTTCCTGGGGCCAGTAGTGGAGGAAGGGCACCCAAAGCCCCTCCCCGCTCCTCGAACACCCCAGAAGCCCTGTCCCTTCAAAGGGAAACAACCCTGCTGAAAAGGTACCGACCGAGGAACTCTAAACTTTCGAGCCTCCCGTGGTTGAGTTTGTGCGGGAGTGTAGCTATGACTCTACTTCGGCCTGTCCTCAGGAAGTCTACCTCCCTTGGACTCTCCTAGTTCTTTGACTAACTTTTCCAGATCCTCACCGAACAGTAACTTCCCCCTAAAGGGGAGTCTACTGAGTCTGGCCCTTGAAGAACTTTCTTTTTATGTCAAGTTCGTGCTATCCGACCTTTTCTCACCCCACAAGCCTTCACTACTCTCCTTCTTTCCCTTATGTCTCGTATTGATTTTTGTAATTCTATCTTGGTCGGTATTCCTATGTCACAGCTACACCGTCTCCAAAGAATTCAAAACACAGCTGCACGCCTCATCTCTCTCTTCACTCCTCTTCTCATCCATCTCCACTGGCTCCCTATTGATTTCCGTATCCGGTATAAACTTCTCTCATTGGTTCATCAAGTTCTCTACACTCAATCACCTAAGTACCTGGCAGACCTTATCCAATTTCACATTACCACCCATTCACTTCGATCTTTACACATCAACCGCTTGCACCTTAATTCTCCTTCCCATGCTCACTTGCAGTCTACCTGCTCGTCTGCCTTTTTCTTCATTGGCCCTGCCCTATGGAATTCTTTACCCACTACTCTCAGGCTCGAGCAGAAATTATCACATCTTTAAAAAAATCCCTGAAAAACCACCTGTTCTCCTCTGTTTTTGACCTCCCCTCCCCTCTTGTGTGATACTACTTTCCTTCCCCTTTTTTCTCTGTCCCGTCATATGATTGTACTGTGTGCTTTTCTATCACATATTGTAACTTCCTTTCTGTTTCCGCCAAATTGGCTCTCTGTACATTTTCGTATATTGTAAACTGCTCTAATCTTTTTGGAGAAGCGGTATATCAAACAAACATAAAACCATCTGACGCCCAATTACAAAGCCAAAAGGTAGTGGCGTGCCGCTACCACAGAAGCCATGTTCTTTGATAAACTTCTGATGAGATCATACTGGCTATCTGCCAGATAGGGCACACACAAAGGGGAGCAGGTCCTCCTGCAGGTAATCCAGAGAAACACAAGGAGCAGGAGACGTCGGATGAGATAAACCTTCTTTATTATAAAGGAACCCCAACGCGTTTCGGCAACGCCTTCCTCAGTCAGGGGGAGTAGCTCCAATAATCTCTAGATGTTCGTGTTAGGTATACGTATAGGGAGGAACGTGGTTTTAACACAGTTAGAGACTTTAAACACTGCAACGAGACCCAAAGAAAAAATGGGGAGATGAAACAAACTACTAAATGTAGCCTCACCTGAGAGAACAGCTCCGTAGAAAAGATAATTGCACTATCGGTACTATCCATCTGTGGATAGTACCGATAGTGCAATTATCTTTTCTACGGAGCTGTTCTCTCAGGTGAGGCTACATTTAGTAGTTTGTTTCATCTCCCCATTTTTTCTTTGGGTCTCGTTGCAGTGTTTAAAGTCTCTAACTGTGTTAAAACCACGTTCCTCCCTATACGTATACCTAACACGAACATCTAGAGATTATTGGAGCTACTCCCCCTGACTGAGGAAGGCGTTGCCGAAACGCGTTGGGGTTCCTTTATAATAAAGAAGGTTTATCTCATCCGACGTCTCCTGCTCCTTGTGTTTATCTGCCAGATAGGCCACACCGGACTCCAACGTTGCCACCGTTCAGGCCAGCCCATCGGATGAGTCAATAGGCAACTGCACTTGAGATAACCTAAGACAAGCCCAGGCTACCACATTCCACACACCAAGGCTTGCAGCGCCGAGGCACTGTGGTCAAAGGCTTGTTTTAACACCATGTCCAGCTTCCTATCATGGGCATCCTCAAGGGCAGCATTGCCCTCGACTGGAATGGTCATCTTCTTGGTGACAGCAGACACCGCTGCATCCACTCTAGGGGACTGCAATAACTTCTTATCTGACTCCGGCAGAGGGTAAAGGCGCAACAGAGCGCACACCCCTCAAACTGAATTCAGGCTGGTCCCATGCCTCTTGAATCATCTGCCTTACCACCCGATGAACAGGAAAAACCCTCTGCGATTTCCTGACCACCTGAATGAGCAGATCCTCCAAAGCATCCTCCTCCGGAGGAACTCCCACGGCCATGTTCAGTATCTTCAAGGAACGCTCCGATCAAGGCCAGCAATTCCTCTCGACGAAAGACCTGAACAATCCTAGCCTTATCTTCCTCTGGGATCTCGCCTGCCTCGGAGTTCCTCCTCATCTTCTCCTACCTCCTGATCTGAGCTCTCCTCTCCGAGAGACCCCGACATGGGAGAGTGGGAAGGCACCTCCTGCGTAAGCCTAACCCGCTTAGGAGGCTCCCCGTCTCCTCCTGCCCCTTGGGCTCCGTCGCATGCTTAGTCGCATGCCCCTGCGTGGCCACTAGCCCCTGCTCTCCCTGCTGACACAGACAAAAAGCCTTGTGCAGCAGTAAAACCAACTGCGGAGAGAACCCCACCCCCCCAGCCCACTCCCTCCAGGCTCCCTGCCTCAGAGGGGGGTCAGGGCTGAAGCTGAGTAGGACCTGACTGATCCAGCACTGAGGACAGAGAGGAACCAGAGGCCAGAATAGCACCTAAAGGCTGCAGAGGTTGCTGAAAGACAGAGTCCAGCAGAGCCTGGACTCCACTGGCCTGGAGGTCTTGCTCCACTGAGGCCACCTCTAACATGCAGCCCCTGCAAATGCCATCCTCTGAAACTGTGCCACGCCGCGTACCGCAGACCAAACATTGTGGTCTTGCTAGCATACTGGCTCTCTAACAGTCAAACCAATGAAATTAATTAAATTAAAACAAAGTAAAACAAACTGTAGTCTTTTTCCCCCCAAAAACACACCGGATGATCCTTAACCAGGGATCCTAAATGCAGGCAAAAGCAGGAGAGCCCTGCATTGCAAGGCAATGTAGATACAAGGGAAAGAAAAAGAAAAGCACCTCTCCCTCCATTTACCTGTACCCTTTGTTGTCTCCCCTCAACCAATTTCTAACCCAACCAGTAACTGTAGGGTCCATCACTAGGGTGCTCAGTTTGTTAAGTCACCTGTGTAGAACGATGTCAAAGGCTTTATTGAAATCAGAGTACACCACATTTAGGGCTCTCACTCGATCCAACTCTCTGGTCACCCAGACAAAAATCTATGAGATTTATTATTTTATTTATTTGGTTTTATATATCGTGCTCTTTAAATTCAGTGTGGTTTACAGTATAACAACTTGATATATATACCATATTTCCATTGAAGGTAGATACATTGAACAAGTAACAGGGCTTACAGTAGATAACAGCATTAAATAAATTGAAATAAAACTATATTCATCATGTTGATGATGTACTTTAACGACTACAATCAGAAGCTATTTGCAGGCAGTATTAGCGAGATAACAAATGCCTTGCCCTGTCCAATGATAGATATTTTTTCTAGCTATACTTTGATCATGTCACATATGTTTCCTTATCGTTCCTCCAGTTTAGTCCTCAATCTCTGGGTAGTGAACCTCCTCCTGCAGCTTGGAGAATGGGCATGTCAAAAACTCATGACATCACTGGATATAGCCTGCTGGTCTCTCCCATCAGCCCCCAGTGTGTCCAGTCTCCATGCAGCAGGAGGACATAGTGAGCCTAGCTTCTGGGCTCACTTGGGAGAACAGATAAGGAGCATTTCGTGTGACAAATTCTATTCTGATTTTACTTATAATTTTTACCTTTAATTTTACTTTTAATTCAGTTACCTTTGGTTAATTGGCAATCAGGGATTAGTTCCCTTTGGTTGTTACGAGCAAATTTCCTTATACTTACAGTAATTTTAAATTTGAGCCTGGCTCTTTAAATTAGTAGCAGCTCTCGCCTTCCCTCCTTGTCAGTTATTTTCACTTGCTGCAGGCATCTGCCAGTGCGGATCCCTCCCCCTTGAGGGTACGGGAGAGCGCTCCAGGACCCATACAGCCACACTGAAGCTGTGTGAGACGGAGGCTCTCCATTGCTGCGGGATTTTACTTTTACTCTGTGGAACCGACTGAGCGGTCCTCGCCACAGCTGCCAGGCGCAGCAGCATGGTTTGAGGATTGGATGAATTCAAGGCCGTAGGAGCAGGCTGCGTGGCTTTCAGCCCTGCAGGTAAGGCCTTCGGGCTGTCAGTCTGCTGAGGCCTCCTTTTTGCAGCGGCTGTTCTTGGTGCCAAAATTCATCGGCAAAGGGGCAGCCATTTTCTCTCTACGTATTTGGACCGCATGGCGAGAGTTGCAGTGAGCTGCCTGTGTGAGGAAGACAGGCAGAATAGCTAGATTTTTAGGTCTAGTGTTTCTTTGGTTTGTACGTTTTTTGAGGTTCGGGGGTTCCTCAGCCTTAAGGGGGCTGTTGTCAGTCCTCTTTATTTTTAAGTTTATTCTTAGTTTTATAGGACAGCAGTTTTGGCATTGATCTCTGATGCCACATGTTCTCTCCCTCCTAATCATGTCTCTGAGGAGCATCTGTTATATCCTGGGATAATAGGCAAATTGCTAGCTTTTAGGTTCAAGAGCAGAGCCCTAACTTGTAGTTGGAAGGAGGTGTGCTTTTGTGTATTCTATAGTGAATGTCGCCCAAACACCTGTGGTTTCACAGGGACAGGTTTAGGCAATATATATATACACATATACACATAAGTCATGAGGCTGGAGCTAGAGAAGAAAACAGTGTTGGAAACAACCCCTGATTTTCATGGAACTCAGAAAAGGCAGAGAGCACAGTTCCAGCGCAGCTCAGCCAGAGGGCACATGAACAATTACACAGTACCTGAAGCAACGTGCTCTAGCATTGATCACATTAGTAACAAGCAGTTTCACCTGTCCTCAAACTCAGAACATGCAAACCAGAAATCCCTTTATAAAGGAAACCAGATGATCAGTGAGTTAGGAGGAACAGGAACAAGCAGAGGCAGGAGCAAGATCCAGAGAGGCGAGGTCAGAAGGACCGGCAGCAGAAGGATTGGCAGCCGGAGCAGTGAGAGAAGCCTGGAACAGGAAGGCTTCCATGTGCAGCCAACTCAAGGAGACAGAATCCAAAAGAGGTATACTCAAAGGGATAAAGTCCAGAGAGGCCAAAGGTATTGGAACGGAGTCCAAAGCCAAGCAAACCAAAGAAGCAGCTTGCCTAATGAAAGCAATTCTCCTAGCCCAAGTAAGTCTCCTATGCTAAACCAGAAAGGCACAAGGAAAGAAGATTCCTTTTACAGTGATACTTTTGCCAAGAAACACAGAGTGGAAATCCACGTCAGGTTTTCCTGGTAACTCTGACTGTAGAGCAGTGCACAGAACAGCTTGTCAGCCTGAGAAGCTACGTCACAAGCTGAGTCCGGGGTGTGGCAGCCTACAGAAGCCAAGGTATGAAAAGCCTTTCATTATAAGGGAAAGTTTAACTGATGAAAACCTTATGCAAATAGATAAGCCTCAGAAAGTTAGAAGTAAAGCTAACCTTTTAAAAGCACTTCCTAATAGTGTGCTAAGGAAGTTGTATGAGAAAGCACAGTTACTTACCTGTAACAGGTGATCTCTGGGAACAGCAGGAATTAGTCATCACATATGGGTACGTCGGTACCGACGGAGCCTGCGCGGGAAAGCTCCCCAGCTTTTCAAATGAAAAGCTTTTGGGGCCTCCCACTGCACATGCGCGCTGCCTTCCCGCCTTCCTGACCAGCTCTCCTCAGTTCGAGTTTAAAGCTGAGACAATAGAGAGAGAGGACAGGAAGATAGAGGAATAGAGAGACAACTCCTAGGGGAGGTGGGTGGGTTGTGATGACTAATTCCTGCTGTTCCCAGAGATCACCTGTTACAGGTAAGTAACTGTGCTATCTCTAGGAACAAGCAGGAATAAGTCATCACATATGGGGACTCCCTAGCTGAGATGCCTGGGAGATCCCCCTCCAAGGGTAACCATCTTCGGATGGATCTCAGGCATCCATTCTGGGAAGGTGGGCAGGAGTTGTTTAAGTATGGAACAGGTGTTTGAGGACAGCCTGACCAAACAAGGCATCCCGGCGGGAGTCCTTGTCCAAGCAGTAATGGGCTGTGAAGGTATATACCGAGGCCCAAGTGGCTGCTCGACAGATCTGGTCTATGGAAACAGAGTGGAGATGAGCCATAGAAGTGGCCATGGCTCTCACATTGTGAGCCGTGACATGGCCTTCCAGGGAAATGTTCTTACTCTGGTAAGCAAAGGAAATACACTGAGCAATCCAGTTGGAAAGTGTGCGTTTGGTGACTGGAAGTCCCAAATGAGAAGGATCAAAAGCCACGAAAAGCTGAGAAGACTTTCGATGTGGCTGAGTTCTATTGAGGTAAAAGGCGAGAGCTCTTTTACAGTCAAGAGTATGAAGGTTCCTCTCTGCACTGGATGCATGAGGAGCCGGAAAAAAGACAGGTAGATATACCTCTTGATTAAGATGAAAAGGCGAGACCACTTTAGGCATAAAGTGGGGATTCGTCCTAAGGACCACCTTATCATGATGAAATCTGGTATAAGGTGGATTCGCCACCAAAGCTTGCAGTTCACTGATGCGGCGAGCCGAAGTGACTGCAATAAGGAAAAGGACCTTCCAAGAAAGAAATTTCAGGGAGGTAGATACCAATGGTTCAAAGGGTGGCTTCATAAGTTGACCCAGAACTAAATTCAAGTCCCATGCTACCGGAGGAGGCCGGATGGGAGGCTTAGTGAGGGTTAGGCCTCTCATGAATCTTGCAATAAGAGGATGAGAGGAAACAGATTGTCCATTTATAGGTTTTAAGGATGCTGTAATAGCACTTAAATGGACTCGTACTGAATTCGTCTTGAGGCCTGCATTGGAAAGATGCAGGAGATAGTCTAGTAGAGAATTCAAAGGAAGTGCCAGAGGGTCAAGACCCTGTTGAGCACACCAAATGGAAAAACGTTTCCATTTGAAAGCATAGGAACGCCTAGTAGAGGGTTTCCTAGAGGCATAAAGGATATCTTTCACTGGTTGAGAAAGATTAAACTCTTGAAGGTTTAAGCCTTCAGTAACCAAGCTCGGAGATGTAGGGACTTGGGGTTTGGATGCCACAAAGTCCCCTGCTCCTGAGACAGAAGGTCTGGTGCAGCTCCCAGGTCCAGGGAGGAGCCCTGGGAGAGCTGTAGAAGGAGAGGGAACCACACTTGGCGTGGCCAGCGTGGAGCAATGAGGATCATGGATCCGTGATCCCTCTGAATTTTGAATAGAGTCTTGGGAATCAAAGGAATGGGTGGAAAAGCGTACAGGAATTCCTGACCCCAATGCAGGAGAAAGGCATCGTTGGCCTGAGCTCCCTGACACGGAGTCCTGGAACAGAACCGGGGAAGTTTGGCATTCCACGGACTTGCAAAGAGGTCTATGTCCGGGGTCCCCCATTCCTGGAAGATTCTGTGTATCTGGTCCATATGCAGGGACCACTCGTGTGGAAGCAGAACTCGACTGAGTCTGTCTGCCCGAGAGTTTTGAACTCCTGGAAGATATACTGCCAGAAGATGAATTTGGTGCTCTCTGGCGAAGGCCCATAATCTGAGAGCTTCGTTGCAAAGCGACAGAGAGCCCGTCCCTCCTTGTTTGTTGATATAAAACATGGCCACCTGATTGTCTGTCTGAACTAGGACAGTCAGGTTGGCAAGGAGGGTGTGGAAGACTGTGAGGGCAAGGAAGATTGCTCGCAGTTCCAGAAGATTGATATGAAGGGTGGTCTCTTGGGGAGACCAGAGTCCCTGAGTGGAGAGATGTTGAAGATGAGCTCCCCACCCTGTTTGGGAAGCATCTGTTGTGAGGGTTGCTTGGGGCAACGAAGGTTGGAAGGGGGTCCCCAACAACAGATTTTTGGAGGATGTCCACCACTGGAGAGACCAAAACAGACGTTTTGAGGTGAGTACCTGGTCTGACAGCAGTACCGATGCTTGAGACCACTGGGTGGCCAATGTCCATTGAGCTGCTCTCATATGGAGACGAGCATAAGGTACCACATGAACCGTGGAGGCCATGTGGCCGAGAAGTTGCAGCATTTCTTTGGCTGACAAGTGATTTCTGGACTGAGCCTGGGAGGCCAAGCTTATTAGCCTTTGGCCTCGGACCAGAGGGAGGTAGGCCCTTGCAGTGGTGGAGTCCAATTGGGCCCCTATGAATTCCAGGGACTGAGTAGGGATGAGTTGGGACTTGGGAATGTTTACCACAAGTCCCAGATATTGAAGAATACGCCTTGTGCGGTCCAGAGAAATCTGGGCTTCTGACTGAGATGGAGCTCGGATGAGCCAGTCGTCCAGATATGGGAAGACAAAGATTCCCATGCCTCTGAGAAATGCGGCTACGACTGCCATGCATTTTGTGAAGACTCTTGGAGCAGAGGCCAGACCGAAGGGTAGTACTCTGTACTGGAAATGTTTTCCCTGGAACAGAAATCTTAGATACTTTCTGTGGGATGGATGGATGAGTATATGAGTGTACGCATCCTTGAGATCTAGAGAACAAAGCCAATCCTGACTCTGAAGGTATGGAAGGAGAAGGCCCAGAGAGAGCATTTTGAATTTCTCCTTGAATAGAAACCTGTTCAATTCTCTCAGATCTAGGATAGGTCTGAAGCCCCCTGTCTTCTTTGTTTAGAAACCTAACCCCTGTTGTGGAGGAGGAACCTCCTCTATTGCCCCTTGGGCAAGGAGAGAAGAGACTTCCTGACCCAACAGGGTCAGAAGAGATGGGGGAGAACTGAATTGCCTCACCATGGTATGGGGAGGAAGGCTGGAGAAATGAAGTTTGTAGCCTTCTCGGATAATAGAGAGGGTCCATTGCTCTGATGTTATTTGCTCCCATCTGGGAGCAAAGTGAGCTAGCCTTCCAGGAATGGTGAGGGGCTCTGGCTGTGCTAGAGCCAGAAAGGGCAAGTTCTCTAGAGGGAATTCAAAACCCCTGAGGGGGTTGAGCCTGCTGGGATGTAGCAGACACTGCAGGCTTTGACTTTACCTGCTTAGATTGTTGTCGCTTAGCCGCAAGGCGAGGCTGAGCAGATTGCTGGCCAGTATTCGTGGGAAATCTGGTCTTTTTATAGTAAGGCCTTTTAAAAGGCTTCTTTTTGGTAGGGGTAGAAGTAGACTTGGAAAGTCTATCTAGAGTGGCATTTTCTGCATCCATTTGAGCAGCTTTAATCTGCCGGTCTTCCCCAAATAAGTTCTCACCGGTACAGGGCAGATTCCTGAGGCCTTCTACAACCGAGGGTTCTAGGTTAGAAGCCTGGAGCCAAGCGAGACGTCGGGCTGCAATAGCAATTCCCGAAGCTCTGCCTGCAACCTCGAAAGAATCAAAGGCTGCCCTGTTGGAGAATTTGGAGACCTCTGAAAGTTGTGTCACCATATAAAAGAAGTCCGCCCTTTGATCATCAGGGATAAAGGGGGCAAAATTCTGTATTTTTAGGGCAAGTTGCCCAAGATACATGCCCATATAAAGGCTATAAGAGTTGATCCTGGCTATAAGCATACTAGCCTGGAACATCTTTCTTCCAAAAGAGTCTAGGTTCTTACATTCACGCCCTGGAGGGGTAGAAGAATGCCTCTTAGGACTCTTTATTTTCTTCATAGCAGACTTCACCACAATGGAGTGGTGAGGCAGCTGAGTTTTTTGGAACCCAGGCGAAGGAGGGACCCGATACATGGTGTCCAACCTGCGGGAATGGGGAGACAGTGTTAAAGGAGTCTCCCACAAATCCATCAAGTGTTCTTGAAGGATTTCATGGACAGGCAGAGTGACTGCCTCTTTAGGAGCTTTTGAGTATCCTAAAATGTCCAATTTTTTTGATCTGGGTTCTCTTTCAGAAGATGTAGTAATAGAAAGTGCTTTAGCTACATCAACAATGAAATCCTGAAAGGATAAATCCTCTGGGGGAGACATCCTCCTCTTGGGAGAAGAGGGCTCCTCAGGAAGAGTAAGCTCAGAGTCATCAGAGGAATTAGATTCATCAGAAGAATCTGAGTACTCTTTCTGTGCTTCCAATGTACGATACGCATACCGATCGGTATCGACATCGGGCGTATCGGGCATGGGATTGGTACCGGGCGAAAGCCGGAATCCGGTATGCGAAACCGATCGACGTTTAGAAGTCGATGGTCTCGGTTCCAGTGTAGATACCGGAACCGGGGTCGGTACCGATGAAATCGGTACCGAGGGCGTCGCAGCCTTAATGAAGGCCAGTACGGCCTGCTGCATGGTCTGGACAGTACTGCCCATAGACGCCACTACTGCCTGGATGTCGGTACCGGTATGGGCCGGTACCCCAGAGCAGTCCAAAAGGTGATCTGTCGAGGCCATGCCATCGATGTCAACCTGTGACCCCATGATTGCTTTGGAGGCCGGAACCTCCCGCCGGGGTTTTTTGGCCTGGGCAGAATCCTCGAACTCAGAACTGAGAGCCTCTCGATCTTTAGAAAGAGATTTGCTTTTAGAGGATTTGCCCACAGAAGTTTTGGTTACCTGAGATCCATCCGGAGAGGAAGACTTGGATGACTGTGATGCTTCTGAAGGAAACAGCACATGGAGCTTGTTAGCCCGGTTCTGCAAACCGCGTTTAGACATCTGGGTGCAGGATGGGCAGTCCGGTATGGAGTGCTCAGGTCCCAAACATTTGAGACACCATTCATGGGTGTCTGTGACAGAAATAACAGCACTGCATTTGGTACATTTTTTGAAACCAGGGACTGGCTTCTCCATGAGGAGAAACTGTGTAGGCCTTAAGGCCTAACACCGGGTACCAAGCTGTGCTGAAGAAAAATAAAAAAAGTCTTTTTTTTTTTTTTATATATAGAAAGAAAGAAAGACCGGCGATACCGGTATCGGTATGGGGAAGGCAGGTACGCAGTCTAAAGAAACAAACAAAAGTAACAAATTCTTCAGCGGTGACAGGAACACGACCTGCTGGCTCCGCGGAAAAAGAAGAACTGAGGAGAGCTGGTCAGGAAGGCGGGAAGGCAACGCGCATGTGCAGTGGGAGGCCCCAAAAGCTTTTCATTTGAAAAGCTGGGGAGCTTTCCCGCGCAGGCTCCGTCGGTACCGACGTACCCATATGTGATGACTTATTCCTGCTTGTTCCTAGAGATACAGAAGAACCCCTGTGAGGAGTTAACAGATACTGAAGACAGTTATAGCATTGAAGGGAGTGACCCAGAGTCAATGGACTTTGATTGTGAAACCAGTGTTCCCATTCCTCAGAGTGAACCAATGGAATGTAACTTCTGTTCAAGAACTAGCTTGATTGCCTTGCTAGATGTATAGAGAAAAGAGAACTCTGCATATGGTGAAGTTGATAACCATTTGTTTCCTGATGTTAATTTCTATTGATTTGAAAGAAGCCTTAACCCAGATAAACAGTTAATTGTGAAGCCTACAACCCTTAACTGTTTATATAACGGTGGAACCTTTTTGTTAGAGGAAAGAATTACCTTCATTTTCTTTTGTGTCTTATTGAACCTAAGCGATGACCGGGCAAATAAAGCATTATTACCCTACACTTTGGCATAGATTGTTCTTTATAAGGAGTTCTGCACTACAAGGACCAGAATCCTCTTGGTCCTTCAGCTCAACCACTCCTTAATATAAATTAAATGTCACCGGACACCCTTATTTCCTACGCCAGTAGGGGCGCCTGGGGAATATATATATATATAAATATATATATATAAAATAGTGCCCGTCTGTGACCGTGTGTATAGGGCCATCATCAGATTGATCATTCTCTGCAAGTCAGGGAAGAAATAACCACAGGGCCTCCTCATGGGCACTCGGGGGTTAGTGACTAAACAAGCAATTGTAGTGTTCTGCAAATCAAGATTATATGACCAAGATTTAAAGCTCTTAACGTCTATCGTTTGTTGGGCTCTGGTGCCCTAAAGGCAACCGGATGGCAGCGCTGCTCATGAACCACATACAGTATTCAGTGCCCCCTTCCTGGGGGGGGTGGTGGTAAAATACAAGATCGTATTCTTCATCAGGTTCACACAGGCAGCAACCTCTAAAACCCCCACTTGCAAGGTTGTCGGTGTATCCCACTGCTATTTCTCTGACTGCAGGAAGGCCGGGGTGCCTGTGTGTTTCATAGCTCCACCTAGAATGCCCTTCCCAGGAAATTCTCAGCTATTTCTAGAGCCTGTGCTGTCAGAGCAGGGCTTTAAGCAGTTAGCAGGGGCACTGACCCGTCGATGCCATCTTGTTAAAGGGCCCGTGCTGAGGGTGAAGAGAAGGACGTCTAGGTAGCAGTCTGGGGCTTAGCGCTCCAGGGCACAGGAAGGTTTCATAGAGAAAGTCAATACTCTGTGTATGCTCCGTGCATTCAGCCTATGTTCAAGTGTGCTCACTGCACTGTGTTTAGGTGACAGGTACTGGGTCACCCGTATATGTAGATGTGCATTTTGTATGTGCTCACAATTGCTTAGGCATGATTTTTGGGTGCACTCTTTGCAGAGTGAGACTGCATTTCTTTGCTCAGACTGTATTATCAGACTAAGGTAATTTCTCCAGTAATGGGGGGGGGGGGGGGGGGATGTTCATTGTAATAAAGTGTGTGAGGTCCTCATAGTGTTACATGGGGTTGGAGATGAAGTCGTGGGATCTGCTGTGAAGTGAGCCATCTGGAGGAGCTACAGTGTCACAGTCAGTTTCCCTCTCTCTTTGGTCTTTGCTCCCAGATCCTAGCCCCTCTTTCTCTCTGATGTCCAGGATGCAAGGTCCCCGGCGCAATGGACAATCTATTCTCAGCCTTTTCTCAAGGGGACGGGGAGAGCGAGAAAGGAAGACCAGGAACCAGCACCAGCTCTGATGTCTCTCCATTGCCAGTGTTTGCTATGGTCACATATTCCCAGTCAGTTATTTATTCGAGTATATCGACTACCTACAGGTCAGGGTGCATACAATCGATTATGGTATTTCTATTTCTCATCCCTGAAGGGCTCACAATTTGTTTTTGTACCTGAGGCAGAGGATTAAGTTGCTTAACAAAGGCCAGAAGGACCACCTGTGGGACCAGAAACACCAGTTTTTATGACCCAAGGTTGGTGGTCTCGATTGGAATTCAAACCCTTGGTCCTCTGGCAACTTGCCTCAACCACTAGGCCACACTGCTCCGTTTGAGCTAGCCACAGGGCCATAGGGCCAGGCGCAGCCTGTTACTTCCAAGGCAGAGACCTTGGGGAGGTTCCGTTCATAAGGATATGAGAAATGCCATACTTGGTCAGGCCAAGCTCTTTCAGGTCCAGTATCCTGTTTCCTAGGGTAGCCAATCCTGGTCTTAAGGACCTGGCTGGTTTCCAAAAAGACAAATAGGCTACTCGATGCTTGTATCAAGGCAACCGGTGGATTCATGTATGCTCATATTTTAAGGGTTCCATTGCATGTACAACAGATATGACGCTCTGTTGGGTTGTGTGCCTTGTAGAACATCTTGAATTGGTGAAAGTTGGTATAAAAAAAAATGTATATATACGTTCGGAGATCGTTTGGCACAAGGACTAAAAAAAGGGACCGTTACTGCTGGAGAAAGATCTGCAATTGTGAGTATATACTTCTGGGAATTTTCTGAAAGGAATTCTTTCTATTAAAGCTATTTAATCTGTGAACCCACTATTTTTTGTTAAATCAGTCAGGGCCTAGTAGCAGCAGTTTAAGTTCAAATGTAAAACACTGAAGAGAACTTTCTGATTACATTTCATACCCAGCAGAGAGCTTATAGTTTTAATTTAATAGTCACTCAGGGCCTAGTATCAGCAAATTATTTTTAGTTTACACATCTTAAAAGGAGGTGCTCTCAGGTGAAGCTTGTTACCCAAATCAGACATACACTAAGGACCTGAGATGAATTAAGCTTCAGGTGAACAAGGTATATTAAACGTATTAGGTACAGTTTTATTGGTATAAATATCCATAGCAACCCTTAGTAAGTAAAGAACTTAAAGATCTAAACAAAAACTTAAAACTAAGATGCAGACAGCAGTCCAGCAGCGGGATGGGGGCTTTCCAGTCTTTTGCACTGAGTGTCACATGTATGCTTTTCTCCCAGTTGGTGAGAGGTCTTACGTGTGCACTAGGTGCAAGGAGCTCTTTGCTCTCAGGGAACGAGTCCGTTCTCTAGAGGCTAGAGTAGCAGACTTGGAAAACATAAGACAGACAGAGGTACATAAACGAGACCTACAGGGATATAGTCCTGAAGTCCCACCTCCAGTCTGGCAGCATCCCTGTTGCCATGGAGGAGAGAGGTCACGTGACAGGAGAGCATCACCCTGGTGTGGCAGGAAGTGATCCTGTAACTGGGACCTGTCCTCCAGGTGATGTAAAACCCTCTTCCACCGAGGAAGTTTCTCCAGGGCCATGTGCCCATGCGGGAAGGGTTAGGAGAGCCGTTATAGTTGCTGATTCGATCATTAGGCATGCAGATAGCTGGGTGGCTGGTGGACGTGAGGATCGCCTGGTAACATGCCTGCCTGGTGCGAAGGTAGCGGACCTCACCCGCCACCTAGATAAGGTCTTAGATAGTGCTGGGGAGGAGTCTGCTGTCTTGGTACATGTCAGTACCAATGACATAGGAAAATGTGGTAGGGAGGTTCTGGAGACTAAATCTAGGCTTTTAGGTAGGAAGTTGAAATCCAGAACTTCCAGGGTAGCGTTCTCCGAAATGCTTCCCGTTCCACGTGCAGGACCTAAAAGGCAGGCAGAGCTCCAGAGTCTCAATGCCTGAATGAGACAATGGTGCAGAGATGAGGGATTTGGATTTGTTAGGAACTGGGGTACATTCTGGGAAAGGAGGGGCTCTTCCGAAGGGATGGGCTTCACCTTAACCGGGATGGAACCAGGCTGCTGGCATTAACCTTTAAAAAGGAGAAAGAGCAGCTTTTAAACTAGATAATAGGGGAAAGCCGACAGTCGCCCAAGAGCAGATGGTTCGAAAGAATGTATCCTTGAAGGATACTACCAAAAGCAGAGAGGTTCCAAAAAAGAGTAAAGTAGCCCAAATGCCCTCGAGTATGGAGCAGACAGAGCTTAAAGATCCCAAATTACCCATGTCTACCAATAGCCAAATTAATATGAAAAAAATACAGTCTCTAAAATGCTTGTATGCAAATGCTAGAAGTCTAAAAAATAAGATGGGAGAGTTAGAATATATAGCACTAAATGAAAGGTTAGATGTGATTGGAATATCAGCGACATGGTGGAAAGAGGACAACCAGAGGGACACTGATACCTGGGTACAAACTATATCCTAATGGATAGAGCTGATCAAATTGGTGGAGGGGTTTCACTCTATGTTAGAGAGGGCATTGAGTCAGAAAGGATTAAATATTTGCAGGAAACAAAATTTGCTATAGAATCTCTATGGATTTAAATTCCATGTAAAAAGGGGAAGGCGATGGCGGTGGGGGTGTACTATCGACCGCCTGGCCAGAATGAACAAATGGATGATGAAATGCTCAAAGAAATCAAGGAAGCTAACAAAAGTTACAGCGCGGTAATAATAATGGGAAATTTCAATTACCCCGGTATCGACTGGGTCAGTGTCACAGCAGTACATGCTAGAGAGATAAAGTTCCTAGATGACATAAATGGCTGCTTCTTGGAGCAGCTGGTCCATGAACCGACGAGAGGGGAAGCCATATTAGACCTAGTCCTTGGTGGAACACCAGATCTAGTGCAAGAGATAAGGGTGTTGGGGCCACTTGGCAATAATGATCATAGCATGATCGCCTTTGATTTAATTAGTGCAGGAAGGATAGTAAGGAAATCCACAGTACTACCTTTTAACTTTCGAAAGGGAGACTATGATAAAATGCGGAAAATAGTTAAGAAAAAATTAAAAGGAGCAGTTGCAAAGGTTAAAGACTTAAATCAAGCTTGGGTGTTTAAAAATACTATCTTGGAAGCACAGACCAGCTGTATTCCACGCTTTAAGAAAAGTGGAAGGAAGTCCAAAAAACTGCCAGTATGGTTTAAAGGTGAGGTTAGAGAGACTGTTGTTGCCAAGAAAGCATCTTTCAGGAAATGGAAAAAAGAGCCAAATGATGAAACCTGGAAACAGCACAAGCACTGGCAGGTCAAATGCAAGGCATTGATAAAGCAGGCAAAGAGAGAATTTGAGAAGAAGCTTGCTGCGGAAGCAAAAACGCGAAAAAGATTTTTTTCAAGTACATTCGTAGCAAAAAACCTGTGAGAGAGTGTCATTTGGACCATTAGATGATAGACGAGTTAAAGGGGCACTAAGAGGCGACAAGGCGGTAGCAGAGAGATTGAATGAATTCTTTGCTTCGGTCTTTACTGAGGAAGATGTAGGGATGTTACCCATGACTGAAGTGGTATTTAAAGGTGCGGAAGAATTGAAGGAAATATCGATACATCGGGAAGATGTATTACAACTATTAGATAAACTGAAGAGTAGCAAATCACCTGGGCCGGATGGTATACATCCAAGGGTGTTGAAAGAACTGAAATATGAGATTGCAGACCTGCTATTAGTCATCTGTGAACTATCATTAAAATCATCTCTAATACCTGAAGATTGGAAGATCGCCAATGTAACACCAATTTTTAAAAAGGGTTCGGGGGTGATCCGGGAAACTACACACCGGTGAGCCTCACGTCAGTACCAGGAAAAATGGTAGAAACCATCATAAAGAATAAAATTACTCAGCATGTAGATAGTCATGGCCTAATGTGAGACAGCCAACATGGCTTTAGACAAGGAAGATCTCATCTTACTAATCTGTTATGTTTTTTTGAAGGAGTGAATAATCAGGTGGACAAAGGTGAGTCGGTTGATATTGTGTATCTGGACTTTCAGAAAGCCTTTGACAAGGTCCCTCATCAGAGACTTTTGGCAAAACTAAAGAGTCATGGGATAGGAGGCAGTATACTACTATGGATCAGGAACTGGTTAAAAGATAGAAAGCAGAGGGTTGGGCTAAATGGCCAATTTTCCCAATGGAGAAAGGTGAATAGTGGTGTACCCCAGGGATCTGTGCTGGGTCCGCTGCTTTTTGACATATTCATAAATGACCTGGAAAGTGGAACAACGAGTGAGGTTATCAAATTTGCAGATGACACAAAACTATTTAAAGTTGTTAAAACCCAAAAGGATTGTGGAAAATTGCAAGAGGGCATCAAAATGGCAGATGAAATTTAATGTGGACAAGTGCAAAGTTATGCACCTAAGGAAGAACAACCCAAACTATGGTTACACGATGCAAGGTTCCACATTAGGAACCACCACCCAGGAAAAAGATTTAGGCATCATTGTGAACATGTTAAAACCCTCGGCCCAGTGTGCAGCGGCGGCCAAGAGAGCAAATAGAATGCTAGGTATCATAAGGAAAGGAATGGAAAATAAAACAAGATATTATAATGCCTCTATACCGTTCCATGGTGAGACCGCACCTTGAATAGTGTGTGCAATTCTGGTCACCGTATCTTAAAAAGGATATAGCGTTATTAGAAAAGGTTCAGAGAAGAGCCACCAAAGTGGTAAAGGGGATGGAAGGATACTCCTATGAAGAAAGGCTAAAAAGGTTAGGGCTCTTTAACCTGGAAAAAAGACGGCTGAGGGGAGATATGATAGAAGTCTATAAATTAATGAACGGAGTGGAACGGGTAAACGTAGATCGACTGTTTACGTTATCAGAATATAGGAAGACTAGGGGACATGCAATGAAGCTACAGGGTAAGCTATTTAAGACTAATAAAAAGAAAATATTTTTTCACTCAGCGTGTAATCAAACTCTGAAATATGTTACCGGAGGATGTAGTAAAGGCTGTTAGTGTAGCTGGGTTTAAAAAAGGTTTGGACAAGTTCCTGGAGGAAAGGTCCATAAACCATTATTAAGAAGGGACCCAGGATATCAATAGTTGACCTAGTACAAGCATTGCAGAACCTGTCTCTTTTGGGGAAACTGCTAGGTACGTATGACCTAGATTGGCCACTGTTGGAAACAGGATACTGGGCTTGATGGACCTTGGTCTGACCCATGCATATCTTATGTTCTTATGTAAGGCTCGTGGAGTACACAGGAGACCCAGTGGTCAATCAACCGACTGGAAATGTGAGTGATATGCCAGGCGTTGTAGGCGTTCAAAGCTATGGGAACAGGTCGAGTGGTGCGAGTACTGTCCAACAACTCCGCGGCAGTGGCCTACATCAAATCGGCAGGGCGGAACCAGAAGTGTGGGCATAAAGGCCGCAGCAGAGGGTCTGTGTGTGTGGATAGAGCTTTGGCTGCCAGCGTTTTCGGTGGCGCATGTTGCAGGTAAGGACATTGTGACGGCGGATTTCCTCAGCTGAGTCCGAGTAGATGCCAGAGAATGGGAGTGGCATCCGGAGGTGTTCGCACAGATCGGTCGCATATGGGGACAGCCAGTAATGGACCTCATGGCAGCGTTTCACTCTGTGTAAAACAGGTCGCTTCTTCAGCAGATGACGCGAAAGGAGGTCGGAAGGCATCGGTGCACTGTTTCAACGGCAGCCGTCGTCCCGTCTTCTCTATGTCTTTCCACCAGGGGCACTCATAGGTCGAGTGGTTCTGCGTATCGAAGCGCTTCGGTGAAACGTGTGGTTGGGGGCCTCGGGCTAGCCGAGGCATCCTTGGTATGCCTGCCTCATACGGTTGCTCGACGGGAATCCATGGAGGTTTCCAACATTGGAGATTCTGTTGCTACGCAGTTCCCTTCGAATGTCTCAGGTGCATCGGTTTTTGCTTATGGAGTGGCCATTGAAAGGGCAAGCTTAAGGAAAAAGAGTTGCTCGACAGCAGTCTTTGCCACCTTGCTGAAAAATAAAAGTCTACATTCCTTGTATATGTGCATATATGGCGCATCTTTGAGGACGGGTGCTCGTGGAGGCACGCTCGCGCAACAGTGTCATTTCCCTTGGTATTAAGTTTTCTGCAGGACGGCTTTGGTAAAGGCATGTCCTGGAGAGTTCTGTTAGCAGCTCTGTCTTGCTATAGGGGCAAAGGACAGGGAGTGGCTCTCATGCACAGGTTAATGTGGTACACTTTCTCAGGCGATTACCAGACTGTAGCCCTGTCGTAGGATATTAATTCCACCGGGGACGCTCAAGTTGGTTTTAGGAGCATTGGCTAGCGTGCTATTGGGGCCCTTGCAACAGGTATAGGTTAAGGGTTTTGCCTTGAATACGGTATGTTTGATGGTTATCTGTTCGGCGAGGTGATTTTCAGAGTTGCAGGCGTTGACCTGTCAGGAATCGTTTTTTGTCTGTCTCCAGCCAGAAGGTGGCCTGGCGGCTGGTTCCGTTGTTGCTGCCAAAAGTGGTTTCTACGTTCACCCAACTAAAATGGTCTCTCTTCCAGCGCTAGGTGTGGCAGAGGGGAGCGTATTGAACCATAGCTTGTGCTGTTTGGACGTGAAGAGAGCGCTGCAGCAGTGTTTAAAGGTTTCAGAAACTTTCACAAGGCAGATCGTCTCTCTTCAGGGTGTTCGGAGAGCCCCGCAAAGGGAAGCGGCAGCAAAGGAGTCCATTTCTGGATGGATTGGAGCGGCGAGTGCATCGGCTTATCTTCTACAGGACTGTATAGTCCCAAGGAGCTTATGAGCTTACTCTACCATAGTGCAAGCGTCTTCTTGGACGGAGCACAGTTTGGTTCCGCCAGTGGACATCTGTAGGGAGGCCTCTTGGTTGTCTCTCCATACTTTCAGTAAGCATTACTGCCTAGGTATTCTGGGGGCTAAGGATGCCGTTTTCAGGGAGGCGGTGTTGAGATCCGGCTGGAAAAGGTCCCTCCCAATGATTACTGCTCTGATACATCCCAGAGGTTGAAGACTAAACTGGAGGAACGATAAGGAAAGCACAGTTACTTACCTGTAACAGGTGATCTCTGGGAACAGCAGGAATTAGTCCTCACTTATGGGTACGTCGGAACCGACGGAGCCTGCGCGGGAAAGCTCCCCAGCTTCCCAGAAAGGAAGCCTTTGGGGCCTCCCACTGCACATGCGCGCTGCCTTCCCGCCTTCCTGACCAGCTCTCCTCAGTTCGAGTTTATAGCTGAGACAATAGAGAGAGGAAAGGAAGATAGAAGATACAACTCCTAGGGGAGGTGGGTGGGTTGTGAGGACTAATTCCTGCTGTTCCCAGAGATCACCTGTTACAGGTAAGTAACTGTGCTATCTCCAGGAACAAGCAGGAATAAGTCCTCACTTATGGGGACTCCCTAGCTAAGATGCCTGGGAGATCCCCTCCCAAGGGTTCACCATCTTCGTATGGATCTCAGGCATCCATCCAGGGAAGGTGGGCAGGAGTTGTTCAAGTATGGAACAGGTGTTTGAGGACAGCCTGACCAAACAAGGCATCCCGGCGGGAATCCTTGTCCAAACAGTAATGGGCTGTGAAGGTATGAACCGAGGCCCAGGTGGCTGCTCGACAGATCTGATCTATGGATACAGAGTGAAGATGAGCCATAGAAGTGGCCATGGCTCTCACATTGTGAGCTGTGACATGGCCTTCCAGAGAAATGTTTTTACTCTGGTAAGCAAAGGAAATACACTGAGCAATCCAATTGGAAAGTGTACGTTTAGAGACTGGAAGTCCCAAATGAGAAGGATCAAAAGCCACGAAAAGCTGGGAAGACTTTCGATGTGGCTGAGTCCTGTTGAGGTAAAAGGCAAGAGCTCTTTTGCAATCTAGAGTATGAAGGTTCCTCTCTGCACTGGATGCATGAGGAGCCGGAAAAAAGACAGGTAGATATACCTCTTGATTAAGATGAAAAGGCGAGACCACTTTGGGCATAAAGTGGGGATTCGTCCTAAGGACCACCTTATGATGAAACCTGGTATAAGGTGGATGAGCCACTAAGGCCTGTAGTTCACTGATGCGGCGAGCCAAAGTGACTGCAATAAGGAAAAGGACCTTCCAGGAAAGAAATTTCAAGGAGGTAGAAACCAACAGTTCAAAAGGTGGCTTCATAAGCTGACCTAGAACTAGGTTCAAATCCCATGCTACCGGAGGAGGCCGGATGGGAGGTTTAGTTAGAGTCAGGCCTCTCATGAACCTTGCAATAAGAGGATGAGAGGAGACAGGTTGTCCATTTATAGGTTTTAAAGATGCTACAATAGCACTCAAATGGACTCGTACTGAATTCGTCTTAAGGCCTGCATTAGAAAGATGCAGGAGATAGTCTAATAGAGAATTCAAAGGAAGTGCTAGAGGGTCAAGACCCTGTTGAGCACACCAAATGGAAAAGCGTTTCCATTTGAAAGCATAGGAACGCCTCGTGGAGGGTTTCCTAGAGGCATGAAGGATATCTTTCACTGGTTGAGAAAGACTGAAGTCATGAAGGCTTAGGCCTTCAGTAACCAAGCTCTGAGGTGTAGGGACTTGGGGTTTGGGTACCACAAATTCCCCTCCTCCTGAGACAGAAGGTCTGGCGCAGCTCCCAGGTCCAGGGAGGGTCCCTGGGAGAGATGCAGAAGTAGAGGGAACCACACTTGGCATGGCCAGCGTGGAGCTATGAGGATCATCGATCCGTGATCCCTCTGGAGTTTGAACAGAGTCTTGGGAATCAAAGGAATGGGTGGAAAGGCATATAGGAATTCCTGACCCCAATGCAGGAGAAAGGAGTCGCTGGCCTGAGCTCCCTGACACGGAGTCCTGGAACAGAACCGGGGAAGTTTGGCATTCCACGGACTTGCAAAGAGGTCTATGTCCGGGGTTCCCCATTCCTGAAAGATTCTGCGTATCTGGTCCATATGTAGGGACCATTCGTGTGGAAGCAGAACTCGACTGAGTCTGTCTGCCCGAGAGTTTTGAACCCCTGGAAGATACACTGCCAGAAGATGAATTTGATGCTCTCTGGCAAAGGCCCATAATCTGAGAGCTTCGTTGCAAAGCGACAGAGAGCCTGTCCCTCCTTGTTTATGTAGAACATGGCCACCTGATTGTCTGTATGGACTTGGACGGTCAGGTTGACAAGTAGGGTATGGAAGACTTTGAGGGCAAAGAAGATTGCTCGCAGTTCCAGGAGGTTGATGTGAAGGGTGGTCTCTTGTGGAGACCAAGCACCCTGAGTGGAGAGGTGTTGAAGATGGGCTCCCCACCCTGTTTGGGAGGCATCTGTTGTGAGGGTTGCTTGGGGCAACTAAGGTTGGAAGGGGGCCCCCAACAACAGATTCTTGGTGGACATCCACCATTGGAGGGACCAAAACAGACGCTTTAAGGTGAGTATTTGGTCGGAGAGCGCTCCTGATGCCTGAGTCCACTGGGTGGCCAAGGTCCATTGAGCTGCTCTCATATGAAGACGAGCGTAGGGCACCACGTGTACCGTGGAGGCCATGTGGCCCAGAAGTCACAGCATTTCTCTGGCTGTCAAGTGACCGCTGGACTGAGCTTGGAAGGCCAAGCACACCAGACGTTGGCCCCGGACTTGAGGTAGGTAGGCACTTGCAGTGGTGGTATCCAACTGGGCCCCTATGAATTCCAGAGACTGAGTAGGGATAAGTTGAGACTTGGGAAGGTTTACCACCAGTCCCAGATACTGCAGAATGTGCCTTGTGCGGTCCAGGGAAATCTGGGCCTCTGACTGAGATGGAGCTCGGATGAGCCAGTCGTCCAGATATGGGAATACAAAAATTCCCAGACCTCTTAGAAATGCGGCAACAACTGCCATGCATTTGGTGAACACTCTTGGAGCAGAGGCTAGACCGAAGGGAAGTACTCTGTACTGGAAATGTTTTCCCTGAAACAGAAATATTAGATATTTTCTGTGGGATGGGTGGATGAGTATATGTGTGTACGCATCCTTGAGATCTAGAGAACAAAGCCAATCCTGACTCTGAAGGTATGGAAGGAGAATGCTTAGAGAAAGCATTTTGAATTTCTCCTTGTACAGAAATTTGTTCAATTCTCTCAGATCTAGGATAGGTCTGAATCCCCGTGTCTTCTTTGGTATGAGAAAATAAGGGGAGTAGAATCCTGTCCCTTGTTGAAGAAGAGGAACCTCTTCTATTGCCCCTTGGGCAAGGAGAGAAGAGACTTCCTGACCCAACAGGCCCAGGAGAGATGGGGGAGAATTGAAGTGCCTCACCATGGTATATGGAGGAAGGTTGGAAAAATGAAGTTTGTAGCCCTCTCTGATGATAGAGAGGGTCCATTGCTCTGATGTAATTTGCCCCCATCTGGGAGCAAAGTGAGCTAACCTTCCGGGAATGGTGAGGGGCTCTGGTTGTTCTAGAGCCAGAAAGGTTAAGTTCTCTAGGGGCAAGTCAAAACCCCTGAGGGGGTTGAGCCTGCTGAGGAGTGGTAGACGCTGCAGGCTTTGAGCTTGCCTGTTTAGGCTGCTGACGTTTAGCAGCAAAGCGAGGCTGAGAAGATTGTTGGCCAGTATTTGTGGAAAATCTGGCCTTCTTGTAGTAAGGCCTCTTGAAAGACTTTTTCTTGGCAGGAGTAGAGGTAGACTTAGAAAGTCTATCTAAGGTAGCATTTTCTGCGTCCATTTGAGTGGCTTTAATTTGCCAGTCTTTACCAAATAAGTTCTCACCTGTACAGGGCAGATTCCGTAAGCCATCTAGGACCCAGGGTTCTAGGTCAGAGGCCTGGAGCCAAGCAAGTAGTCGGGCTGCAATGGCAATGCCCGAAGCTCTACTGGCACCCTCAAAGGAATCAAAGGCTGCTCTGTTGGAGTACTTAGAAACATCTAGAAGCTGTTTCACTAAAGAAATGAACTCCTCCTTTCTATCTTCAGGGATAAAGGGGGCAAAATGCTTTACCTTTAGGGCAAGTTCCCTTAGAAACATGCCCATATACAGACTGTATGAATTAATCCTGGCTATAAGCATACTAGCCTGGAAGATTTTCCTACCGAAAGAGTCTAGGGTCTTACATTCTCGCCCTGGAGGGGTAGAAGAGTGCCTTTTGGTACTCTTATTTATTTATTTATTTATTTAGTATACATTTGTATACCGCTACTTCCAGCGATCAGCAGCGGTTAAGTTCCCCAACCTTGCCCCAACCACTAGGCCCGAAGTACCTTGCCCCAACCACTAGGCCACTCCTTTTTCAGCGCAGACTTCACCACAATGGAATGGTGAGGCAGCTGAGATTTTTGAAAACCAGGAGGAGGGGGGATCCGGTACATGGTGTCCAACCTACGAGAATGAGGAGACAATGTTAGAGGAGCCTCCCATAAGTCCATCAAGTGGTCTTGAAGGATTTCATGGATAGGCAGGGTAACTGCCTCTTTAGGAACCTTAGGATATCCTAAAATATCCAATTTCTTTGATCTAGGTTCTTTCTCAGAGGATGTAGTAATAGAAAGTCCTTTAGCTACTTCCATAATGAAGTATTGAAAGGACAAATCCTCTGGTGGAGACATTCTCCTCTTTGGGGAAGAAGGCTCTTCAGGAAGAACAAGAGAGAGCTCAGAGTCATCGGAGGAGTCAAAATCCTCAGAGGAATCAGAGTATCCTCTATTCGCTTCCAACGCACGATACGCATACCTGTCGGTATCAACATCAGGCGTACCGGGCATGGGATCGGTATCGGGTGAAAACCCAGATCCGGCATGCACCGATCTGCGTTTGGAAGACGATGGCCTCGGTTCCGGTATGGAAGCCAGTACCGGAACCGGACCCGGAACCGCTGGATGCGGTACCGAGGGCGTCGCAGCCTTAATGAAAGCCAGCATGGCCTGCTGCATAGTCTGAACAGTATTGTCCATAGACGCCACTGCTGCCTGGATGTCGGTACCGGCATGGGCCGGTACCCCAGAGCAGTCTAACAGGTGATCGGTCGAGGCCGTGCCATCGATGTCAACCTGTAACCCCCATAGATGGTGCTTTGGAAGCCAGAGCTTCCCGCCGGGGTTGTTTGGCTGGGGCATGGTCCTCAGATTCAAAATTGAGAGCCTCTCGATGCTTTGAAGGAGATTTGCTCTTTGAGGACCTACCCGAAGAAGGTTTGGTTACCTGAGATCCATCCGGAGAGGAAGACCTGGATGACTGTGATGCTGGATTATCTGAAGCAAACAGCACATGAAATTTGTTGGCCCGGTTCTGCAAACCACGTTTAGACATCTGGGAGCAGGATGGGCAGTCCGGAATGGAGTGGTCAGGCCCCAAACATTTAAGACACCAGTCATGGGTGTCTGTAACAGAAATAACAGCACTACACTTGGTACACTTCTTGAAACCAGGAGCTGGTTTCTCCATGAGGAGATTTTGTGTAGGCCTGAGGCCTAACAGAAGTCACCAAGTTGTGCTAAAAAAATAAAAGCTTTTTTTTTTTTTTTTTTTTTTTTTTAAGAAAGAAAAGGAGAGACCGGCGGTACCGGTTTCGGTATGGGGAAGGCAAGTACGCGGTCTAAAGAAAGAAACTAAAATAACAATTTCTTCAGCGGTGACAGGAACACGACCTGCTGGCTCCGCGGAAAAAGAGAAACTGAGGAGAGCAGGTCAGGAAGGCGGGAAGGCAGCGCGCATGTGCAGTGGGAGGCCCCAAAGGCTTCCTTTCTGGGAAGCTTTCCCGCGCAGGCTCCGTCGGTTCCGACGTACCCATAAGTGAGGACTTATTCCTGCTTGTTCCTGGAGATATAGGAATTACACTTACCTGGTAATTGTGGTTCCTTGAGTGACTCCAGTTTAGTCCTCATTCCCGCCCGGGGATGGGGTCTTAGCAGTGGTTTTTCTGTTTGGGGAAGTGCAAGCTTAAAAGTGGATATAGGCCTTCACTGGTGTTCAGTCGTTTTGATGCTTCCATTTGTTTTGTGCTATATTGTTATATTATTGTATTATGATAGTGTTATATATTGTTATATATATTGCTATATTGCTCTGGATTGTTTAGGGCTAGGCATTCGACAGAAAGGAGAGCATGCAGGAAGCAGTCCCTTTCCTTCTGGAAGGGGAGTAGTAGGTAGATAACATTATATTCAAGGGCACGCAGAACATAACCTAAGTTAAAAAAAAAAAATTACAGATTTTTTGCTCCTTTGAGTCTGCTTTGTCAATAGTTCACTGAGGGCTGATGGGAGAGACCAGCAGGCTATATCCAGTGATGTCATGAGTTTTTGACATGCCCAGTCTCCAAGCTGCAGGAGGAGGTTCACTACCCAGAGGTTGAGGACTAAACTGGAGTCACTCAAGGAACCACAATTACCAGGTAAGTAATTCCTATTTTTATTGCTTTTCTAAAGGTGGATAGGTCAGTGATAAGTCGAATCGGTGTGGGGAGGAAGTTCCAGAGCTGAGGGGCAAATAAAGTGAACACACTGTTCCAGATATATTGGGAGGTTTTACTGGCCAGTGGGAATGGCAAGAGTATTTATCATGTTTGTTCTCCTGCTTCTCCTGTCCGGTGTCCAGCGTAGGAAGTCTAAGGTGGTTACAGAGGACTGATGGAGGATTTTAAATGCAATCAGGAGGGTTTTGAATTTGAGACGTCCAGCAATAGGAAGCCAGTGAAGTTGCATTAGTAAATGTGCCACATGCTCGTATTTGGAGACCCCATAGATCAGTGATGGCTAACCTTTTTGAGCCCAAGTGCCCAAACTGCCGCACAAAACCAAAGAATTTCCTCAAAGTGCCAGCACGTCAATTTGCATAAATATTTGCATAATGCTAACATACACTAACTTTTAGTAAACATGTCTCTTAATGAGTGTATGGATAAAGACAGACTAAAAGATTTCTACATTACTATAATCCAGTGCCAACCGCCAGGCACATTAGGAACTACTACAAACACTGCCCATTTAGAACCAATAGCAAACCCGCCGTATCCTAACAGCACTACCAGGACTCACAAAGCACCACACCATACCTATCAAAAGGCAACACTGCAAATATTAAACCAATACATTTCAGACAATAACAATACATGACCTACTGGGGAAAGAGAACAAGTGGCAATGTCAAAAAGGAATTACATAAACAGAATACCTCAGCTCAGTTACACAGTTGCAATTGCTCCAGCCACTTTCTTCTGGTTTCTTCATGTTTTCTGCTAACTCTCCATCATCTGCTGTCCATTTGTCCTTTCTTCTCTCTTCTAGTTTTTTTTTCCATTCTCTCTCTCTACATCCGCTTTAACATACTAATCTTTCTCCTTTTGCTCTTTCCTCATTCCTATTTCATCCACTCAAATTTTACCCCTCCATCCTCAATCCCCACTTACTCTCCCAATACCCAGCCAATTGTAGATTTTTTATCCCTCCCACACAAAATATTTTTCCCCTCTCCATTTTACTCTCCCAGCCCCATCCCATTCTAATCCTCCCCCAACATCAGCTCCCTTCTAGTTCCAGCCTCACCCAGCATCCATTCCCTTCTAGTCCCTGCATCAGCCCATTTCCAGTCCTAGCCCCCCATCAGCCCATTTCCAGTCCTAGCAACCCCCCAACCCAATACCAGTCCTAGCCCCCCCCCCATCAACCCACTTCCAGTCCTAAACCCCCATCACCCCATTTTCAGTTTAAGCCACCCCTATAACCCATTACCAGTCCTAACCCCCATCACCCCATTTCCAGACAGCCCCCATCAGCCCACAGCCCATTAGCAGTCCTACCCCCCCCGCCCGCCCGCCCATTAGCAGTCCTAACCCCCCCAGCCCATTAGCAGTCCTAACCCCCCAGCCCGCCCGCCCACCCACCCACCCATTAGCAGTCCTAACCCCCCCCAGCCCATTAGCAGTCCTACCCCCCGCCCGCCCATTAGCAGTCCTACCCCCCCCCGCCCTCCCCTTCGCAGTCCCACCCCCCCCCCCCCCCTTACCCGTCCCAACCACCCCCCCGCCCATTACCAGTCCTAACCCCCCCCCCCCCCGGCAAATTTTTTTAAAAAAAAAAGCAGGCTCTGGCTGCTGCCGCGGACGCGGCAAGGGCAGAATGCAGTGTCCCGCGGGGCCCCCTCCGCCCGCTAAGCCCCTCTGCAAGGGCTTTCAGATTCGCGAGGGAGAGCGTCTCCCTCGCGTCTCTGTTAAGCCCGCAGGGGCTAATGGGAAATTTCCCATCAGTCCCTCGCGTCTAAAGGGGCTGATGGGAAATTTCCCATTAGCCCCTGCGGGCTTAACAGAGACGCGAGGGAGACGCTCTCCCTCGCGAATCTGAAAGCTCTTGCAGAGGGGCTTAGCGGGCGGAGGGGGCCCCACGGGACGCTGCATTCTGCCCTTGCCGCGTCCGCGGCAGCAGTCAGAGCCAGCTTTTTCTTTTTTTGCGGACCTTCCCGCGTGCCAGCTGCAAGGCCTTCGCGTGCCACAGCTGGCACGCGTGCCATAGGTTCGCCATCGCTGCCATAGATGGTTCGAGCAGCAGCATTCATGGTCATTTGTAGTGGATGGAGTGAGTGGGCGGGAAGGCCATGGAGAATGTTGTTGACGTAGTCAAAGTGAGGCATAATGAGGGCTTGGAAGACAGATCTGAAGTCTGTAGATTCAAGTAGAGGCTTAAGATGGAGGGAACAAATTTGGAAATAAACAATATCACCAAGGCTGTCTATGTGCAAATCCAGATCCAGGTGCTGGTCTGACAAGACTTGCCTCTGGTGAATCCATGCTGCCTCTGCTCCTATAATCCATTGAACTCAAGAAACCTCACTGTATTCTCTGAGCAGCGTTTCCAGTAATTTACTCACCACAGAGGTTGGACGGCCTGTAGTTTAACTACATCCTTACTTCCACTTTTGTGTGTAGGGACCACATGTACCTCTCTCCAGTCCTCTGCACTATTCCCGACACCAAAGAGGCATTGAAAAGGTCAGTCAGTGGAGCCACTAACATATCCCCAAGTTCCTATCCCCATCCGGTCCCATTGCTTTGTTTACACAGTACTCTGAAAATCGTTCAAGATCCCTGTCACTTCTGTTCCTATTTATGAGTATTTTCTGAGGTCCTGCTCCTGGCCCTTTATCTGTGAACACAGAACAGAAATATTTGTTAAGTAATTCTGTTTTATGCTCATCAGTTTCTACATATTCCTCCCCTTCACCCTTGAGTCCGACAATACCATTTTTACCCTTCCTTCTCTTTCTAACATCTGAAAAATGTCTTATCCCCCATTTTATTGCATTGGTTATTTTTCTTTTTTGTAGCTTTGGTTTCCTGACTATTTTGCTAGCATCTAAGTTTTTCCAAATATAGATGCCTACCTTACAATCTCTGCCTGAAAGCTCTCAAAGGAGTTAATTTTAAAAGCTAATTCATGAAGGGGGTTTTGCTGTTCTTTTTTTAAAAGGATAAAGTCTTTTTTCCAAACAACAAAAGAGGAACTTTGTGTGCTTGTGGGGTTGGGCAAGACTCTTGTCAGTTCATTTATAACATACTCTTTGAAGCCACTGACCTCATCAGGTGTTAGGTCCCTCCCTATCAACCCCGACACCTACTCACTCCATGTGAGCTTTCTTGCTTTATAGGGCAACTCCCCATATAGCTACACACACGGACATATACAAGCACTGTTAGAACACACTTGAGAGGTTAGCTGCTTTTTTTTTCTTAAAAGGACAGCCAAGGAACAGGTAGGGATTTTGGTTGTTCTCTCTCGCTTTTACTTCAACAGGTAACAAAGCTCCACCAACTAAGCAATGGCTGGGAAAAATATTGCTAAAGCCCCTTTTCAGCTTCGGCCTCTGTCCAGACAGATTCCAATGCCAGTTGAAAGACCAGTTCCATGTGCAGGATGCCTGCATGCTGAGGCTCCCAGGAAACAAGTGGAGGAGCTCAGGAAAGAGGTGGCAAGACTGAGAAGCATTTGAGAATGCGAGAAGTACATTGACGAGATGCTTCTTGAAACATCCAGAGATAGAAATGGAAAGCTACAGAAGGAAGAAGGTTGGACACGAGTCACCAGATTCTGCAGTATCAGTACTCCAACTCCTCCAGCCCTTGAATTGAACCACCAGTAAAGCTTCCAGCTTATGATGCAGACAGTCCTTTAGCATGGCACTCCCTTCAATGGGTATTTTCCATCTTCTTTGTAAACGCCGTTACCAATGCATCCAACGTTCAGGAGCTTTAAGGGCTCTCTCTCACCTGCCAGAATACAGTACAACCTTAACAAGGCCTAGAGAACACAGAGGCAAACATTCTGTGAATCCCTCTCAACCGAAACCATATCCTTAATTGCCCTATGGAGTGGAAAAGGCCGAAGGGGTTTCCAGATCCCCCCTCCCCAACAGAAAAACAGAAAAAGTTCTGTACATAGTTTTGAGACCCAGCCATGCCATTGTACGGCATGGCGATAAAGGGTTCAGCTTGTTTATAGTTACCCCAGTTATAGAAACATAGAAATATGATAGAAAAAGACCACATGGACTATCTAGTCTGTCCTTCCATATCAACAACTGCAACAGTCCCCTTTTTACATTCAGAGATCCTCTGTGTTTGTCCCATGCTTTTCTGAATTCAGTTACTGTCCTCATCTCTACCAACTCCACTGGGAGACTATTCCATGGATCCACTACTCTTTCCGTAAAGAAATATTTCCGCATATCACTCATGAATCTATCTCCCTTCGAAGTTACTGCGCCTATAAATCCAAATTACTGCGCCTGTTCAATGTAATCACAATGCAGGTCCTCCCTGCACTGCAAAGGAAAAGTTATTTGTAAACCGCACTGATTTTAAAGAGTGCGGTATAGAAAAGCTTTTAAATAAAATAGAGATCCTAGAAAAGGGTTTAGGAGACAAAGAAGAGTAGAGAGACCAGGGCCAACCCAATTAGAAAAATGATTGGACAAAAGGTACAAATGAATATCAGTCTTTAGAGAATGAAATGTGTTTGCTTTGAAAATGTGAATTTTTTTTTAATAGTTGAGTAGAAGAGGAAATGCATTTCTGTTTCCCTTTCTTCAGTGTTCCACTACTTAGGATCTGTTGTTTTGGGGGTTTCCATTTCTTTTTCTGTCTGTATATTTGTTTCTAACGTCTACTTTTATTCTTTGAAATAATTGTCTGTTTTCCATGTACAGCCGAAGTGAGGGATTCTATTAACATGTTGGTTCTGTGTAGGAATATATAAGTCTGAATTGGTAACCAGAGGATGTAGTAAAAGTTGTTAGTGTAGTTGGGTTTAAGGTTTAGCATAGTTACTCACCTGTAACAGGTGTTCTCCAGGAGCAGCAGGAATCAGTCCTCACATATGGGTGACGTCGGCACCGACGGAGCCCTCGCGGAGCAATTTTCCCCAGCTTTCAAAGAAAGCCTTTGGGAATTGCAGTGCGCATGCGCGGTCCCCTTCCCGCCCAAAGGTGCCATCTTGGCCAGTCTGATGACATAGCGAAAAGACAGCAAAAAATTTGCAAAAACTAAATCATATGACTGCAACTCCACGGGGAGGAGGGAGGGTTGTGAGGACTGATTCCTGCTGCTCCTGGAGAACACCTGTTACAGGTGAGTAACTACGCTTTCTCCAGGACCAAGCAGGAAGTCAGTCCTCACATATGGGACTCCCAAGCTTAAGGCTACCGGAGACCCTAAGCACAAAAATGAGCTCCCTCTAGCTCAGCAGCACAGAAGGAAGGAATCTTCTCTGACTAATCTCCAACCGGTAGCCCAAAATCCGGGATGGAGGGTAGGAGTTGCTTAAATCTCGAAGAGATTACGGAGGACTGCCTGTCCGAAAGCACTGTCCCTGCGGGACTCCCTCTCGAGGCAGTAATGGGTTGCAAAAGTCTGGCTCGAAGACCAAGTGGCGGCCCGGCATATGTCTGCCAATGGAACAGAGCGGAGGTAAGCCACTGACGCAGCCTTCGCCCTAACCCGATGAGCCGTGACTCGAATTTCCAACGAGAGGCCTGCCGCCCCATAAGTCCAAGCGATACAGTCAGCTACCCAGATGGACAGAGTACGCTTGGAGACAGGGAGCCCTAATTTATTAGGGTCGTAAGACAGGAAGAGCTGAACAGTCTTACGGTGCTCCCACGTACGATCAAGGTAGAAGGTTGACATCCTCCGACAGTCCAGGGTATGCAAGACCATTTCAGCTCGGCTGGAGTGTGGCCGGGGAAAGAAGGTCGGAAGCACCACCTCCTGATTGATGTGAAAAGGGGAGACCACTTTTGGAAGAAACTTAGGGTGAGTCCGCAGGACTACCCTGTTCTTGTAGAACCTAGTGTAAGGGGGATCAGACACTAGGGCCTGCAGTTCACTAACGCGTCTAGCGGAAGTGAGGGTAACCAGGAATAAGGTTTTCCAAGAAAGAAAACGGAGAGGACAGGTAGCCATGGGTTCAAAAGGCGGACAGGTGATCCGCTGTAAAACCACGTTCAGGTCCCAGTCGGGGGCTGGGGGGCGCAAAGGTGGTTTAAGGAGAAGGAGACCTCGGGAGAACCGTGCCACGAGAGGGTGGCCGGAAAGAGGCCTGCCTTCCACCGGCACATTATGTGCAGAAATAGCACTGAGATGAACTTTGACAGAGTTGGACTTTAGTCCAAGATTGGAGAGGGAAAGCAAGTACTGCAAGACCACCGACACCGAGCAGGAGAAGGGGTCTTGAGACTGTTGAGTACACCAGGTGGAGAAGCGACGCCATTTAAGGGCATAGGATTTCCGGGTAGAGGGTCACCTGGAAGCTAGCACGACCTCTTCCACCTCCGGAGGCAGCAGGAGGGGAGCAAGGACTACCCTTTCAGCAGCCAGGCCATCAGATGAAGAAATCTGAGGTTGGGGTGTAGGAGAGACCCCTGATCCTGGGTCAGGAGATCGGGTTGAAACCCCAGAGGCAACGGAGTATCTACCGCCAGTTGCATCAGAAGCGGGAACCACGGTTGCCTGGGCCACCGGGGAGCTATCAGGATCATCGAAGCCTTGTCCTGGAGAACCTTAAAAAGTGTTCGAGACACCAGCGGCATGGGAGGAAAGGCATACAGAAGGCCCGTGGACCATGAGAGCAGAAAAGCATCCGCCGCTACTCGGAGGGGATGCGGTTCCCGAGAGCAGAACCGAGGAAGTTGCCTGCTCAGAGGACTGGCAAATAGATCCAGCGTGGGGAGGCGCCACTGGAGAAAGATCCTTTGAACCACCAACGGGTCCAATCGCCACTCGTGTGGTTGGAGGATTCTGCTCAGTTTGTCTGCCAGGTAATTTTCTTGACCTGGGAGGTAGACAGCTTTGAGGAGGATCCCTCGGCTGACGGCCCAAGCGCAGAGCTTTTGTGCTTCCCGACAGAGAAGGAAGGAGCCCGTGCCCCCCTGTTTGTTCACATAGAACATGGCCACTTGATTGTCCGTCTGGACGAAGACGGACTGGCGAGTGGTAAGGTGGGAGAAGGCCCGGAGAGCCAGGCGGATCGCTCTGAGCTCCAGGAAGTTGATCTGCTGGGCAGATTCCCACGGGGTCCAGGGACCCTGAGTACATGTCCCTTGGCAATGTGCTCCCCAACCCAGGAGAGAAGCGTCGGTCGTCAGTACCTGAACAGGCGGAGGAGACTGAAAAGGCATTCCGAGCACTAGGTTGGGCAGATGAAGCCACCACCGTAGAGAAGAGACCAGCGGGCTGGAGATTCGTACTGAGTCCGCTAGTCTCCCCGAGGCCTGACGCCATTGTGAGCGAAGGCACCATTGAGCAGGCCGCATATTCAGGCGGGCATTGGGGGTCACATGGACCGTGGAAGCCATATGGCCGAGCAGTTTCAGAAAGTGCCTGGCCGAGACCCGGGAATGGCTGCGAAAGCGGCTGGCGAGAGCCATGAGCCGTCATGCCCTGTCGAGCGGCAGAAAGGCTCGCGCTTGAAGCGTGTTTAACCTGGTGCCGATGAACTCGAGATCCTGAGAGGGGAGCAAAGTGGACTTTTCGAAGTTTATGACAAAGCCCAAGTACTGGAGCAGAGTCACAGTACGTTGCGTGGCGTGAGTGGCCTCCGTGGAGGACGGTGCTCTGATGAGCCAGTCGTCTAGGTAAGGGAAGACAAAGAGGCCCTGAAGCCAGAGATAAGCCGCTACCACTGCGAGACATTTTGTGAAGACTCGTGGTGCGGAGGATAGGCCAAAGGGCAGTACCCTGTACTGGTAATGATTGCCTGCCACCACAAACCTTAGGTATTGTCAGTGGCTTGGGTGGATGAGGATGTGAGTGTAGGCATCCTTTAGATCCAAGGAGCATAGCCAATCTCCCTGCCGGAGGTAGGGCAGCAGGATTCCAAGGGTAAGCATCTTGAACTTTTCCCTTTCCAGGAACTTGAGGTTCCGCAAGTCCAGGATGGGTCTGAGGCCTCCAGTTCGCTTTGGTACCAGGAAGTACCTGGAATAAAAGCCTTGACCTCTCAGGTGGTGGGGCACTGGTTCCACCGCCTGTTCCTGAAGAAGATTTGCCAACTCTTGAAGGAGTAAGTCCCGGTGAAGAGGGGGTCGCAGAGGCTCCCCTGGAAAGTAGGTGGGAGGTACCTGGTGGAAGTGTAGAAGATAGCCCTCTCGGACTATGTGGAGCACCCAGGTATCTGACGTGATGTTGGACCACCTGTGGGCAAAGTGGACCAGCCGGCCTCCCGTGCTGAGAGAAACCAGCGGAGGGGGAGAGGCTATGCTGAAAGAGTCAAAAACCCCCGTGGCGCAGGCTTGGGGGCTTGCTGCCTACGGAACCCGTTACCCCGTCCCTTGGCCTGCTGACCCTGTTGGGGAGCTGCGGAGGCCTGATAATGAGGGTAGTGTTTATAGGCAGCCGTCTTCCTCGGGTAAAAGGGCTTTTTCCCCGAGCCCTTCTTCTTCTGGGAAGGGGCAGAGGTTTTCCTGGAGAGCCGAGTCCTGGTGAGAGTCTCTGTCTCGAGTTGTGCAGCCTTCTCGTCCATAGGTTTGCCAAAGAGGTTTTCACCTCTGCAGGGGACATCGACCAACTTGTCCTGCACCCAGGGCTCGAGGTCGGATGACTGAAGCCAAGCCTGTCGGCGGGCCCCGATGCCGGCTGCGGCTACTCAAGCCGATGCCTCAAAGCCATCATAGGCTGCTCGAGAGAGAAACTTTGAGCACTCTCGAATACCAGTGGACAAGACCAGGAACCTCCGCAAAGGTTCCTCGGAGAGACCAGCAGAGAATCTGGCTATTTCCTTAGCCAGGTCCCTGAGATACCAGCTCTACATGGGCATGTAAGTCTGGACTCGACAAGCAAGCATAGAGCCCTGGAAACACTTCTTACCGATGCCATCCAGGCTGCGGGCTTCCCTGCCGGGAGGCACCGAGGAGTGCATCTTCTGGCTCTTGAGCCTATGCATGGCCGATTCCACCACCATGGAATGGTGCGGCAGCTGTGCTTTTTGGAAGCCAGGGCTCTTGCGGACTCGATATATGGCATCGACCCGCTTGCTTAATACCGGCAACGACGCCGGGCTCTCCCACATGCGGAAGAGAAGTCGTTCCAGCATCGGAGGAACCGGTACAGTAAAATGCTCCTTTGCAGGAGAGTCATACTGGAGGGCATCGAGCTCTTCGGCTCGAGGCTCCTCCTCGGGATCCGCAGGGAAGGCCAAGGCCTTGGCCATATCCCTCACGAAGTCCGAGAACCGTGCATCCTCCGGAGGGGAATGTCTCCGAGGTTCGGACTCGGGGGAGTCCGAAGGAATACACCGAGTCCGAAAAGAATCAGGTGACTCTTCCACCTCGGATTCCCAGGCGGACTCCTCGGAGGAGGAGTCGAGCGGCTCTGGCCGGGCGGGCACAGACGCCGTCCGCCCCAACGCTGAGGGAGTCGGCGTCGACGACCGCGGCCCCGAACGGGAGGCCGAAGGGGACCTCGACCGAGGATCGACTCGAGCCTGCATGGACTCGAGGATCGGCTCAGTCTCCGGGGTCGACTTAGACGTCGACGTCCCGGCGGTCAGGGTAGAAGCGCCAGCGAGGCCAGCGATCAATGCCCACTGCTGGTCCATGAAGGCAGCTAGGCTGCTCTCCAAGACCGTCAACCTGAATCCGAACTCAGGAGACCCAGCAGCCCCCGACTCGGGATCCGACGGCGTCGGGCCCGACGTCGGACCCCTCGGAGGCGAGTCCACGAGGACAACAGGACTTACGTGAGCAGACGAGTCCATCTCCAGACGAGGCTGCTTGGACGGCCGCTCCAGCTCCAAAGACCCGGGACGGCTATCGGGGCTATGCAACCTGGCCCTCGCGGAGCCAGGAGCGTCCACCGACGCCATCCTCGCGGGTTTCTTCCTCCGATGATGTTCCCGGGAAGGAGACCCCCTCTCAGAGGAGCTCTGACGGTGTTCAGAGCCAGATTCCCTGGACACCGAAGCTTCTGACGAGGTCCGGGTACGGCTGGGGTCAGAGAAGATTCTCTCCCGCTGATGCTGCCGACTCCGCAAAGATTTCGCGGACATCTTGCTACAGGCTCCACAGATCATTTCTTCATGATCTGGGCCCAGGCAACGGAGGCAGCAATCATGTGTGTCAGTAAGAGACATAAGTTTTACACTGAACACACTTTTTAAAACCACTGGCGGCCATCGGGGGAAAAAGGGCCCCTGTGAGGTCAAATGTTCGTGCCGCCAGGGAAAAGTGAAAAAAGCGCGAATTTGTCACGAAGGACAGAAAAACCGAAAAGAAGGGGAGGCCTCGCAACCGGCGTCGCGAGGCCGGACGGAAAAAGGACCGGCGTCGAACCGAAGAAAATACTAAAAGAAAGAAAGAAAATCAACTTTTCAGCGGTGACTTGTAAACAGCGTCTGTAGGGCTCCGCGGAAAAAAGACGACTGGCCAAGATGGCACCTTTGGGCGGGAAGGGGACCGCGCATGCGCACTGCAGTTCCCAAAGGCTTTCTTTGAAAGCTGGGGAAAATTGCTCCGCGAGGGCTCCGTCGGCGCCGACGTCACCCATATGTGAGGACTGACTTCCTGCTTGGTCTTGGAGAAGATCAAGTTCCTGGAGAAAAAGTCCATAAACTATTATTAAAAGGGACCTGGGATATCACTGAATACAAGCATTGTGGAACCTGTGTCTTTTTGGAGAAACTGCTAGGTACTTATGACCTAGATTGGCCACTGTTGGAAACAGGATACTGGGCTTGATGGACCTTGGTCTATCCCAGTATGCTGGTCATTTGTGCCGCTGCTGCCTCCCACCCAAGTCAGCCACCCTAAGAGGCCACTTAGCTTACCCTAGCAGACAGGTTGGCTCTGCATGCAATGCTCAGGTTCTGGTTGATGCACACTCCATGAGGCCCTGTTGTGAAAGTGATCATTGCAGTGAGTGGATGCATGGTGCTGATGTCTGAGAAAGCTAGATCTGTACAGAGACAGGCCTCCTTGGTGCCACCTCCTGTGCAAGCAGCAGACTAGGAAACCCATCATGGCTCTGCTGCTGAACTGTCTCTTCAGGGAAACCTAGCACCATCCTCATGGAACTCCCTCCCTCCTCCCCGCCATCTGGAACCGTCTTATCCCAAAATTTAAAAGCACTTCTTAAAACAAATTGTGTGTGTCTTGCCTATGATCTCCCACTCAGTTTTCCCAGCTAGTTCTTTCTTTCCTCTCACTTGCCCTCTCTCCCTTCTTTTGCTTCTTCTTCCTGTCTAATGTGTTTGCTGCTTTTCTATCAAGAATTGTAGTTCTTTTCTGTTTTCTGGCCATGCCTAACCTTTATGCTTTTTGAACACATTGTAAACAGCCCTGCTAGTTTCCGAAGGTGCAGTATGTTAAGAAAGTCAATAAAGATTAGAGTTCTTATGTTCCGATGGCTTGTTCTCCTTTCCCCACTGGAGGATTTGCTCTACTGAATTTCATTACTACTAATCATTTATCTAGTGCTACAAGGCATATGCAGCGTTGTTCAGACACATTTAAAAATATTTCATAGGTAGAGTTGAATTTTTGGACAGTGCTGGCATAGTATGATCAGTTTTTCAGTGCTCATTTACAGGGTGGATGCCATGGCTTTGAAGGTAGTTGTCCTGGGGGAGAACTCAATAAATCTGGTGGTAGTTCCAGGCCTATGGAGCTGCCTGAGGACAAAATGCCATGAGTTAGAGGGGGTCTCTCAAGCTTCAACCTATGACTAATCATTTGTATAGCGTTACATGGCATACCCAGCGCTGTACATATAAACGTAAGACTGCCCCTGCTCATTAGAGCTTACAATCAAGATGTTTTTTCATTGCAAAACTGGAGACTAGATTATGGCAAGATACACGCAAGTAGTGGGCAAGAAAATGAGGAGAATCAGGATCCAAAGCAGCCTCAAAGAGAGGGGTGTCTTCAGCCTGGGCTTAAATAGAGCCAAAGGAGGAGCCTGATACACTGACTCGGGTAGTTCAAGCATATGAAGCAGCAAGGTGGAATGGATGAAGTCTGGAGTTGGCAGTGACAGAGAAGGGCACAGATAAAAGGGATATGACAGAGAAGCAGAGTTCGAGGAGGAGTGTACAGTGAGATGAGAGAAGAGCAAAGGTAGCGAGAAGCTACAGAATGAATGCACTTGTAGGTCACTAGGGGAAGTTTGAACTGGATGTGAAAATGGATAGGGAGTCAGTGAAGCGACATGAGAAGAGGGGTTACATGAGCATAGCAACAATGGCAGAAGATAAGCCGTGCAGCTGAGTTTTGAATCGATTGAAGGGGTGAAAGATGGATTCAGAGGTAGACCACTGAGAAGGCTATAGTGGTGGTTAACATTGGCAACCTTGCATTTTAGGTATCTTGTGTACAATATCTTGAGAAATAAATTGGAAATATTCCCACTGTATGTTCAAAGAGTATACAAAAAAAAAAAAAAAAAAAAAAACCACACACACAAAAAATGACCTGGACAGGATTAATGGCACCCTTCAATATTTGGTCGCACAACCCTTAACACCAATGACAGCCTCCTAATGTTTCTTGTAGCCATCTATAAATTTCATATATCTGTCTACTAGTAATTTCTCCCACTTTTCAACTGCAATTTGTTCCAGCTCATGAATGTTTCTAAGATTCCTTTTACTAATGGCAGATTTCAGCTCTTTCCAAAGGTTCTCAAATGGATTGAAATCAGGACTCATTGCTGGCCAGTTTAAAACAGTCCATTTGTTCCTTTCTAACCATTCTTTTGTACTTTTGGATGTATGGTTTTTGTCATTATCCTGCTGGAGGACCTTCGACCCAGACCTAGCTTTCTGACACTAAGTAGCACATTTCACTCCAAAATACCTTGTAGTCCTCTGACTTCATGATTCCTTTAATACGTTCCAGGCCTCCAGTTTCTAAGGCAGAAGAGCCCTACAACATTATGGAACCTCCATCATATTTAACTATAGAAAGGACGTTCCCTCCCCCCCCCCCCTTATAAGCTTCATTTCTTCACCTGTAAGTGTCTTGCTGGATTGCATTGCCAAAGAACTAAAGTTTGGTTTCATCTGTCCACAGAACATTTTCTCAGAAGGATTATGGTGTCTCAAGGTGGGTTTGGGCAAAGATCAGACATGCCTCTTTATGTCTCTTTGAGCAGTGGGGTCCTCCTTGGCCATTGCCAATGAGGTCTTCCTTTGTTTAGTGCATGGCATATAGTGCTGGTTTAAACCACCACTTCAGATTGCCCCCCGGTTAGCCTTAAGCTCTTTGGACGTTATACGTGGTGTTTTTCCAACAGTTCGCACTAACCTTCAAAGACTTCTTGGATTAGCTTTCCTCTTCACTACGTCTTGGGAGGTTCTTGTCAGTTCCATGAGCAGAAAACCTCTTAACATAGTGAACGGTACAGATAGGAATCCCAAGCACTGTTCCCTCTAAGCTGTGCGCGTGTGCGTGCCCACACACCTCGCCGAGCGAGCGCACATACTTTACAACAGAGCGCACAAAAATTACGGCTCTGATTCTGATAGAAAACAGACATCTTAAAATTTAAAAGTTATGATTGTAATTACTAGAAATTTCCTGCTTCATTTAGTAATCATCTATTTTCATTTAATTTGATTAAAATCAATGTGGTGTACATACTGTATTCTGACATGTAGTCAAATTTTAAAGTATATAACTCCAAGTGTCGTTATGTGGCGCACAAAAATTTAACCTTCCTTCAAAAGCTGCACACAGCTGATATTTTATGCACACACAGCCTACAGAAAATTAAAGGGAACATTGATCCCTAGGTATTTGGAGATGGCCTTGTACCTCCAAAGTTTGAGGTTTGGTAATAATGGTTTTTCTGACAGTTTCAGGCAGCTCTCGTCTTCATCAATGTAAAAATGGAACAGGGAGTGAAAGTGGTCATTTTAAAACAGAGCCATCTTTCATTGTTGATTCAAGTCATGTGAGTACTTACAATTGATCACAGGTGCATCTAATTTTATGGCAATGAGGAATGTGGTTCTTCTGTTCAAACTGATTTGAATTGTTTGTAAGGGTACCAGTAATCATGTCCTGGCAATGTCCCAGTTTTTATACTTTTTCATACTATTTCCTTTTTTAAAGGATCTTGTTTTATTTAATTCTTGTGTGTCAAATGTGTGCATATATAGCCCAAAGCCATTTCACTGGCCACTTTTTGTTTTTGGCGTTACTGGACATTAAAGGGTTGAACTGCAAGGATGCCAATAAATGCTCTCCACAACTGTACAATAATCAAGACGGGAGGTGACTAGTGAGTGGATGAGGGTCTTAGAAAGGAAGGAAGGAGTAAATTTTGCAAATGTTAAAGAGACAGAAGCGACAGGTTTTAGCTATCTTTTGGATATGTGCAGTGAAAGAATAGTGTCAAAGATGACCCCAAGTTTGCAAGCTGAGGAAACAGGGAGAAAAAAGAGTAGCGTTATCCACAGAAAAAGAGAAAGGAGGAAGGGGGAGATGGGTTTAAGGGGAAAAATAAGGAGCTCAGTTTTGACCGTGTTCCGTTTCAGATGGCAGTGAGACTCCAGGCAGCAATGTGGGACTGGATTCCTGGAGAGATTGCAGGAGTAGCAAGGTAGATCCAAGAGTCAGCAGCATAAAGACAGTACTGAAAATCATGGGAGGAAATAAGCGCACTAAGGGACCGAATATAGAGAGGAGAGGTCCTAAAACAGAGCCCTGAAGTACAAACAACTGAAAGCCGGAGGACAGAGGAGGACCCACCAGAACATACACTAAAAGTGCAATGGGAGAGACAAGAAAAAGCAGGGCAGAACAGAGCCCCTAAATCCAAGTGAGGACAGCGTATCGAGGAGGTTGTGGGGGAGGAGTGACCTGCACAGAGCAGCAGGTGCACTTACTCTTGCCACCTTGCTGGACAGACTAGATGGACCATGATAATCTTTATCTACCATCATATACTATGTTATGTTATTATGATCAACAGTGTCAAAGGCAGCAGAAAGGTCAAGAAGGATGAGATTAGAGTAGAGGACTCTGGATATGGCAAGGAACAAGTTGCTGGAGACTTTGGCAAAAGCCATTTCTGTGGAATGTAGAGAACAGAAGCCAGATTGCACTGGATGCAGAAGACCTTGAGAGGAAAGAAAGTCAAGACAGCAGCAGTGAACCACTCATTCGAGTAGTTTTAAAGCAAAGGGGGAGGAGGGAAATAGGTCAATAACTGGAAGGACTGGTAGGATCTAATGAAGGCTTTTTGAGGAGAGGTATAACCACAGCATGTTTGAAGGCCACAGAACAGCTGCAGTGGAAAGTGATAGGTTAAGGATATGACAGATGGAAGGGATAACAGCAGAAGAGATAGAGCTTAGTAGACAGGTGGGAATGGAATCAGAGGAACAGGTAATCAGTTTGGAGAAGGAGAGAAGATTTGCAGTTTCCTCCTCAGTGATTTCAAAAAAGGAAGAAAGGGTGACCAAAGATGAGGGAAGGATTTGGGATATAAAGAGGTCATGAATGAAGGCAGTTTGAGACAGAATGTGCATTCCACAATGTGCATTTAAAAAAAAATTAAAGGAGATAAAAGAGGGAGATAGGAGAGGGATATGAACAAAATTAGGAAGGTTAGCACAGATCTACCCTGGGAGTGTGGGGGGAAAAAAAAAGGTCTAGGGGGCCAGGGTTAGGGTTGACAACTCCAGATGAGAACGGGAGTAGGAGAGAATGGGGGAGAGAGGAGGCAGCATGACAGAAGCAAGGGCAAGGTTCCCTCAGTGAGAGTGGAGATGGCTGAATGAGAGAAAGAAAATGGTGACACTCAAGGGTAGATATGGTAGAAGTGATGGGGACAGTAAGGAATGGGTAATGAAATGAAAAGATTAGGGAGAGTTAACATCAAGAATACAAAGTGATATAGAGGGGGAGAGTGGGAGGGAGAGCCTGGTGGTTTCAGGTTCACCCAAGTAATAGCATCAGAGGAAGGCTATGAAGAAATGTTAAGCCAAAAATGAACTGAGAAGTGGGTATTAAAGTGCTGCTAAGGGAGACAGCAGGATCTGAATAAAGGACAGACAGAAGATAAACAGAACAATAAACAAGCTAGATTCTAAACAGACACCTTTCCATCATAAAGAGAGAGAGTATTGGAGGAAGTGACGTCACCTAGCCTGATGGCAGTCTGAAAAAAACACTTTGGCGCCAACCCTGCAAAACAGACCCAACGAGCCCCCAAAAAGGTGAAAAAAGTGGAAGAGTATGCTAGTATAAATGCCCCGGGAGCAGCAGGCAGTAAGAGGAAGGAATTATGGAGGCCGACCATGGGAGAGCGGAGTAGAGTTAGAGGAGTGAGAGAATCAAGATGGTGGGCGGAGAGGAGATGAAGTAGTGAGAAGCAGCAGGGGCAGAACGTACCGACTGTGGGAAAGGGAAAGACAGCCAGAAAATAAGTGGCAGAATAAACAAGTGAGTGCGAATGCACCAATGGAAAATACCTGACCAGCAGCAGAGGGAATGGAGGCAGAAACAGTGAAACAAGAGGGGAGACTGTAGAAACGGTAAAAGATAACAGCAGTTGAATTAAAGAGTTGATGGACTATAACTAAGCAAAGAATTTAAGCTAGAGTTTGCAGGCCAAAGGGGAGAGATGACTACACAAAGGAAGGCAGAAGATTTAAGGGAGTATGCCTATGCAGGGGCCAGTGCAAACAATAGTGAGCACACTGGAGTGGAAATAAATATGAAGTTGTCTGAAACTGCAGACCATGCTGGACTGGCAGCACATGGGAACCACTACGAACAGGGAGGAGAAATAGTGCAAGGAATTACTAAACTAGAATTATGAGAATGGTTCGCAGAAATAAAAATTGAAGTTCAAGCAGTGAAAACTGAGCTCAGTGAACTTGTTGGTAATTTAAAGAGGACATTGCAGAGTTAACACAAAGGTTGGGGACCACGAAAACAGATTACAAGAGAATGAACAGCAGCAAGAAGAAATACAACATTGAAAGCCCAAAATGGAAATATGACAGGATATCACACAATATAAAACTAGAGGATTTGGAAAAATCACTCTAAGGAATAATCTGAGAATCCGGGGAATATCGAAAGACAAAGAGCTCCCAGATAGTGCTCGAGTTGGTCTGTGTGCTCTGAAAGCACAGTTACTTACCTGTAACAGGTGATCTCTGGGAACAGCAGGAATTAGTCCTCACATATGGGTACGTCGGTACCGACGGAGCCTGCGCGGGAAAGCTCCCCAGCTTCCTAGGATGGAAGCTTTTGGGACCTCCCACTGCACATGCGCACTGCCTTCCCGCCTTCCTGAACAGCTCTCCTCAGTTTCGAGTTTATAGCTGAGTCAATAGAGAGAGGACAGGAAGATAGATAGATAAAAGATACAACTCCTAGGGGAGGTGGGTGGGTTGTGAGGACTAATTCCTGCTGTTCCCAGAGATCACCTGTTACAGGTAAGTAACTGTGCTATCTCCAGGAACAAGCAGGAATAAGTCCTCACATATGGGGACTCCCTAGCTTAGATGCGTGGGATCCCCTGTCAAGGTTCGCCATCTTCGTATGGATCTCAGGCATCCATCCTGGGAAGGTGGGCAGGAGTTGTCTAAGAATGGAACAGGTGTTTGAGGACAGCCTGGCCAAACAAGGCATCCCGGCGGGAGTCTTTGTCCAAACAGTAATGGGCTGTGAAGGTATGAACCGAGGCCCAGGTAGCGGCTCGACAGATCTGATCAATGGAAACAGAGTGCAGATGAGCCATAGAAGTTGCCATGGCTCTCACATTGTGAGCTGTGACATGGCCTTCCAGAGAAATGTTTTTACTCTGGTAAGCAAAGGAAATACACTGAGCAATCCAATTGGAAAGTGTACGCTTGGAGACTGGAAGTCCCAAATGTGAAGGATCAAAAGCCACGAAAAGTTGAGAAGACTTTCGATGTGGCTGAGTCCTATTAAGGTAAAAGGCTAGAGCTCTTTTACAATCCAGAGTATGAAGGTTCCTCTCTGCACTGGAGGCATGAGGAGCCGGAAAAAATACAGGTAGATATACCTCTTGATTAAGATGAAAAGGCGAGACCACTTTAGGCATAAAGTGGGGATTCGTCCTAAGGACCACCTTGTCATGATGAAATCTTGTATAAGGTGGATTAGCCACTAGAGCCTGCAGTTCGCTGATGCGACGAGCGGAAGTGACTGCAATTAGGAATAATACCTTCCAGGAAAGAAATTTCAAGGAGGTAGAAAATAACGGCTCAAAAGGTGGCTTCATAAGCTGACCAAGCACTAGATTCAAATCCCATGCGACCGGGGGGGGTCTGATGGGAGGTTTAGTGAGGGTCAGGCCTCTCATGAATCTTGCAACAAGAGGATGAGAGGAGATAGGTTGTCCATTTACAGGTTTCAGGGATGCTGAAATAGCACTTAAATGGACTCTTACAGAATTCGTCTTAAGGCCTGCATTGGAAAGATGCAGGAGATAGTCTAAGAGGGAATTCAAAGGAAGTGCCAGAGGGTCAAGGCCCTGCTGAGCACACCAAATGGAAAAACGTTTCCATTTGAAAGCATAAGACCGCCTCGTGGAAGGTTTCCTAGAGGCATGAAGGATATCTTTCACAGGTTGAGAAAGATTAAAGTCTTGAAGACTTAAGCCTTCAGTAACCAAGCTCGGAGATGTAGGGATTTGGGGTTTGGGTGCCACAAAGTCCCGTCCTCCTGAGACAGAAGGTCTGGTGCAGCTCCTAAGTCCAGGGAGGATCCCTGGGAGAGCTGTAGAAGCAGAGGGAACCACACTTGGCGTGGCCAGCGTGGAGCTATGAGGATCATAGAGCCGTGATCTCTCTGGAGTTTGAACAGAGTCTTGGGAATCAGTGGAATGGGTGGAAAGGCATATAGGAACGCCTGACCCCAATGGAGGAGAAAGGCGTCCGTGGCCTGAGCTTCCTGACATGGAGTCCTGGAACAGAACCGGGGAAGTTTGGCATTCCACGGACTTGCAAAGAGGTCTATGTCCGGGGTCCCCCATTCCTGAAAGATTCTGGTTATCTGGTCCACGTGTAGGGACCACTCGTGTGGCAGCAGAACTCGACTGAGCCTGTCTGCTCGAGAGTTTTGAACTCCTGGAAGGTACACTGCTAGCAGATGAATTTGGTGCTCTCTGGCGAAGGCCCATAATCTGAGAGCTTCGTTGCAAAGCGACAGAGAGCCCGTTCCTCCTTGTTTGTTTATGTAAAACATGGCCACCTGATTGTCTGTCTGAACCAGGACAGTCAGGTTGGCAAGGAGGGTATGGAAGACCTTGAGGGCAAGGTAAATTGCTCGCAGTTCCAGGAGGTTGATATGAAGGGTGGCCTCCTGTGGAGACCAAGTGCCCTGAGTGGAGAGAGTTAGCAGATGGGCTCCCCACCCCAATTGGGAGGCATCTGTTGTGAGGGTTGCTTGGGGTAGCAAGGGCTGAAAGGGAGCCCCCAACAACAGATTCTTGGTGGATATCCACCAATGGAGGGACCAAGACAGACGGTTTGAGGTTTGTATTTGGTCTGAGAGTGCTCCCGACGCCTGAGTCCACTGGGTGGCCAGGGTCCATTGAGCTGCTCTCATATGAAGACGAGCATAGTGCACCACATGTACTGTGGAGGCCATATGGCCCAGGAGGCGTAGCATTTCCCTGGCTGTCAAGTGAGTACTGGACTGGGCTTGGGAGGCCAAGCTCAGCAGACGCTGACCCCGAACCAGTGGAAGGTAGGCTCTTGCAGTGGTGGTGTCCAACCGGGCCCCTATGAATTCTAGAGACTGAGTAGGGCTGAGTTGAGACTTGGGAAGGTTTACCACCAGTCCCAGATACTGCAGAAGGTTCCTTGTGCGGTCTAGGGAAATCTGGGCCTGCGACTGAGTTGGAGCTCGAATGAGCCAGTCGTCCAGATATGGGAATACGAAAATCCCCATGCTTCTGAGAAATGCGGCTACGACTGCCATGCATTTGGTAAAGATTCTTGGGGCAGAGGCGAGACCGAAGGGAAGTACTCTGTATTGGTAATGACTTCCCCTGAACAGAAAGCGAAGAAGAGAAATTTTCTGTGGGAGGGATGGATGAGTAGATGTGTATACGCATCCTGCAGGTCTAGAGAACAAAGCCAGTCCTGACTCTGAAGGTATGGAAGGAGAATGCCCAAAGAGAGCATTTTGAATTTCTCCTTGTACAGAAATTTGTTCAATTCTCTCAGATCTAGGATTGGTCTGAATCCCCCTGTCTTCTTTGGAATGAGAAAATAGGGGGAGTAGAAACCTGACCCCTGTTGATGAAGAGGAACCTCTTCTATGGCCCCTTGGGCAAGCAGAGAAGAGATCTCCTGATCCAACAGGGCTAGGAGAGGAGATGGAGAATTGAAGGGTCTCACCATGTGATGAGGAGGAAGGCTGGAGAAATGAAGTTTGTAACCCTCTCGGATGATAGAGAGGGTCCATTGCTCTGTTGTGATCTGTTCCCATCTGGGAGCAAAGTGAGCTAACCTTCCAGGTATGGTGAGAGGTTCTGGTTGGTCCAGAACCAGGAATGGCAAGTTCTCTAGGGGCAAGTCAAAACCCCTGAGGGGGTGGAGCCTGTTGAGCTGCAGTAGCTGCTGCAGGCTTTGCTCTTGCTTGTTTCGTTTGCTGACGTTTAGCCGCAAAACGAGGTTGAGAAGATTGCTGGCCAGTATTGGAAGCATATCTGGCCTTCTTATAATAAGGCCTCTTGAAAGACTTCTTCTTAGTGGGAGTAGAAGTGGACTTAGAAAGTCTCTCTAAGGTGGCATTTTCAGCGTCCATTTGAGTGGCCTTAACCTGCCACTCTGCACCGAATAAGTTCTCACCTGTACAGGGCAGATTCCGTAAGCCATCTAGAACCCAGGGTTCCAGATCAGAAGCCTGGAGCCAGGCCAGACGTCTGGCTGCGATAGCAATGCCAGAAGCTCTGCTGGCTCCTTCGAAGGAATCAAAGGCAGCTCTGTTGGAGAACTTAGAACATCTAAAAGTTGTTTCACAACAGAAAGGAAGTCCTCCTGTTTATCCTCAGGGATAAGGGAGGCAAAATGCCGTACTTTCTTGGCAAGTTCCCCTAGGAACATGCCCATATAGAGGCTGTAGGAATTAATCCTGGCTATAAGCATACTAGCCTGGAAGATTTTCCTACCAAAAGAGTCTAGTGTCTTACATTCCCTTCCTGGAGGTGTAGAAGAGTGCCTTTTAGTACTCTTGATCTTTTTCATTGCAGACTTTACCACAATGGAGTGGTGAGGCAATTGAGTTTTCTGAAAACCAGGAGAAGGAGGGACCCGATACATGGTGTCCAACCTTCGGGAATAAGGAGACAGAGTTAAAGGGTTCTCCCAGAAATCCATCAATTGTTCCTGAAGGATTTCATGGATAGGCAGAGTAACTGCTTCTTTAGGAGACTTAGAGTATCCTAAAATATCCACTCTTTTTGACCTTGGTTCCCTTTCAGAGGAGGTAGTGATAGAAAGGCCTTTAGCCATTTCTAAAATAAAGTCCTGAAAGGACAAATCCTCTGGAGGAGACATTCTCCTTTTTGGAGAAGAAGGTTCCTCAGGAAGGTCAAGGGAGAGCTCTGCAGACTCATCAGAGGAGACAAAATCCTCAGAGGAATCGGTGTATTCTCTAGTTTCCTCCAACGCACGATACGCATACCGATCGGTATCGACATCGGGCGTACCGGGTATGGAAGCGGTATGGAGCGAAAGCCCATACGGTACCGATTTGCGTTTAGAAGAGGAAGGCCTGGGTTCCGGCATGGCGGACGATACCGGAACCGGGCCCGGAACCGCTGGAAGCGGTACCGATGGCGTTGCAGCTTTAATGAAAGCCATGACGGCCTGCTGCATGGATTGGACAGTATTGCCCATAGACGCCACGGCTGCCTGGAGGTCGGTCGGTACCGGTATGGGCCGGTACCCCAGAGCAGTCCAACAGGTGATCTGTCGAGGCCGTGCCATCAATGTCAACCTGTAGCCCCTGTATTGGCGTTTTGGAAGGTAGGGCTTCCCGCCGGGGCTGTTTGGCTGGGGCAGGGTCCTCAAAACTAAGAGCCTCTCGATGCTTTGAAGGAGATTTGCTCTTTGAGGACTTGCCCACAGAAGGTTTGGTTACCTGAGATCCATCCGGGGATGATGACCTGGATGACTGTGATGTTGGATTCTCTGAAGCAAACAGCACATGGAATTTGTTGGCCCGGTTCTGCAGCCCACGCTTAGACATTTGGGAGCAGGAAGGGCAGTCCGGAATGGAGTGGTCAGGCCCCAAACATTTAAGACACCATTCATGGGTGTCTGTGACTGATATTACAGCAGTACACTTGGTACACTTCTTAAATCCAGGGGCTGGCTTCTCCATGTGGAGAATTAAAGTAGGCCTGAAGGCCTAACTGAAGTGACCAAGTGCTGAAAAAATAATAAAAGAAAATAATTTTTTTAAGAAAGAAAAAGGAAGACCGGCGATACCGGTATCGGTATGGGAAGGCAGGTACGCGGTCTAAAGAAACAAAACAAAAAACTACAATTTCTTCAGCGGTGACAGGATACACGACCTGCTGGCTCCGCGGAAAAAGAGAAACTGAGGAGAGCTGTTCAGGAAGGCGGGAAGGCAGTGCGCATGTGCAGTGGGAGGTCCCAAAAGCTTCCATCCTAGGAAGCTGGGGAGCTTTCCCGCGCAGGCTCCGTCGGTACCGACGTACCCATATGTGAGGACTTATTCCTGCTTGTTCCTGGAGATAAACAAGCGGCATACGTAGATGGGATTAGGAATAGTAAAGGAGAAATGGTCCACAGGACACAAGAGATTAGCAATACCTTCAAAGAATTGGGAAAATGCAAAATATAATTATGCAATTTGGGAAGGGAAATTCCCAAAAGTAGCAAGGAGAACTATGTATAAGCTGAGAGAAGGGGGGGGGGGGGGTTTACTTTGTATAGCCAGCTATTATGCAGTGGCGCTTAAAGACTTAAAACACTATTAGCATGGAGGGGGAAGGGGGATCAGCCAAGTTGGGTGAAGATGCAAGCAGGAGGAGGAGGGAATTTAGAAGTAAGGATATGGGATCCCTCAGAAAAGGAAAAAAGGGAAGATGACAAAAATCCATATAAGGAGCTCACCTTTCAAAACGTGGAAAAAAATGGAAAACTAACCTTATGGGTGGGGAAAAAAAGTACTCGATACACCTTTATTCAAGGTATAGGGGGAGTTTAAACCAGGGAAAATGAGGATTTATGCAGAATGGGCTAACAAAAGGCTGAGAAGACTAGGCCAAAAGATAGGGAACGGGAGAGGGCAAATTAAGACATTCCAGAAATTACAGCAGGACTATCATCTAAATAGAACGGATCACTATGCATATGTGCAAATGTTGGGGGTTTTGTTTTTTAACATAGGAACAAAAACATCTTTTAGCTAAATTCATTCCATTTGAAGAATTGATGGAAAGACAAAGTTCACAAAAAGGGCTAATATCCAAATTGTATAAAATGTTGATTGTAGCTTCTCCTCCCCTTTTTCAAAGCCAGAAGAGATGGGAGGAAGAAATACCACTAAGAAGTGGTGGAAGAACTGGAGCAAATATGGGGATTTCGTGCAATAGCAGCACACAGAAAACATGCTATAAGAAAACATACAAATATATGGCAAGATATTAAGCATGGAGAGTAGAATGTTTAAAAGCAGTGATGGGGAAGGAGTAGAAAGATATAAAGTTGTTACCTATACTTGTTATTTAAATAAAAGGGGGGGAGGAGGAGGATATATAACTATGATGACCACTGTTTGATTGTAAATTGGTGTGGTATATTACAAAGGTTGTTGAAGATTCATAATAACTTAAGAATAAGTGGGAAATTATTTTTTAAAAAATTATATATTTTTATTTAAGAGTATTGAACAGAGCTCCCAGGTACTCCAAGTCCTGGGACACTAGCTTGAGACTGGTGATCACCAACCACAGCCTTCCCAGCCAAGAAACCACAGGGCTGTCTCACCAGTGGACATCTCCAGAGACCAACCAGATCAGCGTGCTGTTCAGGTACAAGAAAACAGATTCTCCGCTTACACAGAAAAGCCGCTAGCAACATGATCTTGGGAAATGTGCAGGGAGTGTGCTATGCCAAAGGGCAAGGGCCAGAACTGGAGGTGGGGGTCCAGAGTACAAAAAGCAGAAAGCCGCTAATGTTCCCACATGAGAAAGTGAAAATATGCCTATGCAATGAGACCAGAGGGTCATAGTAACATAGTATATGATGGCAGATAAAGACCAGCATGGTCCATCTAGTTTGCCCAGCAAGGTGGCAAGAGTAGTTCACCTGTCGCTCCGTGCAGGTCATCACTGCCCATGCCTTTGTTTAGGGGTGTACCCACAGTTCTGGGCGGGTTACCCCTATTTGTTGAGATATAAAAAGTTTATTTTGATTTTATCTTGTTGCTATAAAAAGGGATCCACTGTGTCTGTCCCATGCCATTGTGAACTCTGTCACTGTATTTGCTCCCACCACTTCCATTGACAGGGTATTCCAAGCATCCACCACCCTTTCAGTGAAAAAAGTAATTTCCTGACGTTAAGAACATAAGCAATGCCATACTGGGTCAGACCAAGGTCCATCAAGCCTAGTATCCTGTTTCCTGTTGCCCTTCAGTTTACCTCCTTGCAGCTTCATGTTATGCCCTTTAATTTTACAGCTTCCCCATCTTTGAAAAAGAGTTTGTTAGTATTTAAAGGTCTGTATCATATATCCCCTGTCCCTCCTGTCCTCTAGCATGTACATATTTTTAGGTCTTCAAGTCTCTTCATACGTCTTCTGGCATAGGCTCCAAATCATTTTGGTCACCTTCCTCTGTACAGTTTCCAGACTTTTTATATCCTTTGTGAAATACGGTATTGAAAACTGAATGTAATATTCCAAATGAAGCCTCACAAGACACTTGTACAGAGGCATATGTAACCCAGCATCCCTCTGGCTTTGGCTATCACACTGTCACACTATTTCACCACCTTGATATCCTCAGAAACAAATCACTCCGAGGTCCTTCTCTTGGTCCGTGCACACCAACTCTCGCCCCTATCGCATAAATTCTCTTGGATTTCTGCACTTCTTCACATTAAATCTTAACTGGCAAGCATTAGGCCATTCTTCCCGCTTTTGTAGATCTTTACTACTGTAATGTTATCCACTCCCTCAAGGGAGTCCACTGTATTGCAAATTTTTGCATCATCTGCAAAAAAAGACAGACTTTTCCATTCAGTCCTTCAACAATATCACTCAAATACATTGAATAGTAACAGTCCCAGGACCGATCCCTGGGGCACACTGCTAATAACAGTCATCCGTGTGAGTTCTGTTTATCATTTATTTTATTTATTTAACCAGTTTTATATACCACCTTTTCCTTCAATCAAAGTGATTTACATGTAGCTAAGTTGTGTACATTTGTGGGATCACCTTCTGTCGCCTCGTCAGTTAACCAATTTCTAGCCAGTTCACCATCTTGGGAGCCATCCCCAGGCTGTTCAGTTTATTGATATGCCTCCTGTGAAGAAAAGTAAAAGTATCAAAGGCTTTGCTGAAATCTAGGTAGATCACATTGATCGCATACCCTTGGATCTAGTTCTCCGGTCACCCGATCAAAGAACTCAGATTTGACATGATCGTCCTCTCTCAAAATCAATAGGTTGCATGATCCGAGACAACATGGTTTTACCAAAGTCCACTATTCTCTCTTTCACAAGCATCTCCATTACTTTTCCCGCCACCGAGGTAAGGCTTACTGGCCTGTAGTTTGTCACTTCTTTCCTATTGCCACTTTTGTGAATAAGTACCACATCAGTCCTTCTCCAGTCTCGAAGGATCTATTATAAATATCCTTTAAAGGCCCTGCAAGAACCTCCGAGCTCTTTCAGTATCCTGGGATGTATCCCATCCGGTCCCATGGCCTTGTCCACTTTTTTTTTTTATCAATAATTTTCAATTAATTACAATGAATGGTAAACAGAAGAGAGAAAAACTCAAGAGTCCACATCACGGGGAGATTCATAAATGCATCTACCATTAGGCAATACAAAATCAAATCTCATCATCTTGGGAGAACTTATGCTTGAAAACAATACAAAAACTAATCCATTTTTACTAGCATGCCAGCAAACACAATTCAATCAATACTACACATTCGCTGCGAACAATGATTGAGAAAAACTTCCAGCAAGGAAACTTCAGTAAAAAACACTTAGTCCCCCCAGATGCGACTAGGCATTTATAAGGAAGCTTAAGGAAAAAAGGTAGCATCCATATCCAAAACGCGAAGCTTCAAAGAAAAGCCTTGCGCCTCAGCTGCGTTTCCCTAGACACGTCCGGAAAGATAATTTTCCACCCACAAAAGATAGCATTCTTATTTTGAAAAAACAAACGCATGACTATTTTTTTTATCAATTTCAGAATTAAAAGATACAAGAGTAGACCTAGTAGCAGTCAAATCATGGGATGATTCAATAAAGTCAGAAACATTCAAAGATTCTAACTGAGGAGGAGCCTCAACTCCTTGCAAAAACCCACTAGCAGCTATAGATGTCCGAGGCAGATAATACAACATATTTACAGAAGGTTTTAGACCCCTTCCTGATAACCCAACACTTCAGACAAATATTTATCAAACAAAATCTGTGGTGATAAACGAGTGATTGGAAAATTTAAACATCTAATATTCTTAGCTCTAAAGCTATTTTCAAACAATTCCTGTTGGGTATGTATTTGCTATTTAGGTTTTCTTTTTATACCGCCCCTTCCATCAATCAAGAGCGGTTTACAAATTACAGAAGTGTTACATTAAAAACATTAGTGTAATATTTACAACATATTTACAAGGAACTATTTTACATTAAATTACATACCTAAAGTAAATGTATTAATGGGTGGGAGAAGAGAAGGCTGTTCTTTATGCATCCAAAAATAAATATGGGAAACTATAGTTATAGGAGGAGTAAGGGGCTGGGGGATCAGAAACTAATGTTGGGTAGAGCTGTTCATTGTTGTGATTATCTCCAAAATGTTCAATGAATAACAGTGTCTTAATTTCTCTACGGAACAGTTGGAGATTATTAATAGCTCTCAGTTTATCCGGGAAAGCATTCCATAAGATTGGGGCGAAGTATGAAAATGCTCTATTATCGGTTTGTGTGTCTGTATTTTGTGGGGGACTGCAATATTTTGAATACTGTGGGACCCCAGCCTGGGCCTAAGGCTTACAGCTATGGGCTGCCTTTTGTCTGACCTTAAATGCAACTTTATTCTTTGTCGCCAGCAATGCACCCTGGGACTTGTAGTTGATAATTCACATTCAAAGACAAACTGTAGATGTGCAACCGTTGGTTGAGGCAAACAAGAATATTTATTTTGTGGATTTCCAAACGCATTAAAGTTCAGGCACACAAACACAATGGATACTTCTCCAATAACACAAGAGTAAAGTAAGGAAACTGGAACTGAAGGTAAACTAAGCACAAGTCTCTAACAAAAACTGTTATCTTCAATAAAGCGAAACACAGCACAGCCTTATAAGCAGTTTCAGCAAAGGTAATTTTCTTCCTTTTCAAAACCTTCTTTTAACCCTGCTTACAGGTTTTTCAAGCTTCTTTGAAACAAAGAACAATCCATTGGAGAGTCCTCTGGAATGGAATGGGACTCACAGCAATCAATCTGCATGGGTTCTGGTACTACAGCTGGCTTATCTCTGGACTCAACAGCTTCTTCAAACTTTCTGGCTTGTAGGAATTCATAAAACTCATTCCATAACTTCTGTTTCTGGTCATGAACATTTACACTCGAGGAGTGAGCTTTCCCTCCCTCTAATGCTTGCTTTAAAGTCTCCACTGTGTCCACATTTACTGCCCTGCTTGTGGCTGGGATATGGTTCTGTCCCCAAAGGAACGTATCCACCCACCTTCTAGCAGTTGGACCTTTCAGCATAGGGTCCTGGATATGGGACAGAGGTACCTGTTCCAGCCGGTTTGTAGCCTTTCCAACTAACCATCTGCTGGCTTTAGGTCTGGGAGTTTCTCAGATATGGAGTGCTTCCTTCTCTGCTTTCAGCCTTCAGCAACTGGAAGTCAGCCTCCTCGTGGTTCTCAGCTCTCCTAACTCTGAGCTCCTTCCTCCTGGGAACTTTCTTCATGCACGCTGAGAACTCCTGTAAACTCTGTAAGCTCCGTGTACTCTCTCTCCTCTTCTCCCTCATGCTCTGTTTGGAGACGGGTTTAAAAACCTGTTTCTTTCCTGCCACACCTTTCTCTTTGCACGTGTGCTCGTAATCAGTAAGCAAGCCTGCCTCCTCGTCAGAGCTAGGGCGTGGCTTGGCTTGACTTTTTTTCAAAGTAGTTTTTCTCCCTCTGTGCAAAGCTTGGCTGTCAGTAGTTTTAAAGGCACAAGTACCATTTTCTTCTATTTCCATTCTTTCCTGATCACTCTCATCACCACAATACATATTATTCTTGTTCGCTCAACAGGAGAGATATTTATGAAGGTATTAAGATGTGTTGGCGAAATGTTCTTCAGAGTTTTAAAAGTGGTCATTAGTATTTTATATTTTGTTCGGCTTATAATAGGAAGCCAATGTAGCTCATATAGGACAAAAAATATCACTCCTATACTATTTGCCCTGTTTATCAAGTAGGCAGCAACATTTTGGGCTGACTGCAAGGGTTTCAGTGTCTGTTTGGGGAGGCCTTGCAAGGTGCTAGTAGAGAAATATGAACGTGGGAGGATCACGGCTTGTAAAACTGAACGAAAGTCAAAGTTGGATAGTAGTGGTCTAAGATGTTGTAGGAGTCTTAGTTTATAGTAGACTGATTTGGTGATGCTCTTTATATGGGTGTGCATACTGAGGGTCTGATCAAGGGTCACCCCAAAGTATTTCACTTCCTGTTTCACTGTTAAGTCGATCTGTTGTAATGTAATTTTTGGGGGCGGTATGAAAGTTTGGTTCCTTGAGATGAATAAGACCTCAGTTTTGTTATAGTTAATCTTCAGTTTGTGTAATGTAAGCCATTTTGTTGTTATTTCAGTCAGGCATAAATCTAATAGTCTGGGTTGATAATGTCTATGGGGAGATAAATCATATCATTATCCGTGTAGATGTGATAGGGTAAAGGAAATTTCTTGAGGATGGGGCAAATTGGTTGAAGATAAATGTTAAAAAGTAAAGCAGAAAGGGAGGAACCCTCAAGTATACCCTGTTCTTGTTTGTAAGAATTAGACATTGCAAGGTAAAGCTGTCTTTAATAAAAGATGTAACAACATTCTGTAAAGTAACTAAATGGGAGTCCAATTTCTGACATTTATCATCCAATGCCACAATCTGAAGATCATGCTGAGTTAATTTTGCCACTGAATCTTTAGAAAAATCAGAAAGCTGAGAAACCACAGCAGTCAGTTAAGGAAGCTTCAATCCACAAAAGAACTTGCCATTAATCAGTTGAGGAAGTATTTTGGTTGGCAGCAAGTAAACAAGAGACAGTCCCTGCCCGTCAGAGTCAAGCTCATCAGAGCTTACTATCTAGTCAGAACATTGGTTGGTTTAGTGCAAGGCATGGTATGGTTTATATAGTTTAGTCATGAGACTTGACGGGGGTTTAAGATAAAATAAGGATAGCAGTCAGGATCTGAAAGCGATGGTGAAGAGGTGGGTCTTCAACCTGGATTTGAAGAGGGCCAGGGAGAGTGCCTGGCATACAGACACAGGCAGGTTGTTCCAGGCGTGAGGTGCAGCAAGGTGAAAGGAGTGAAGTCGAGAGTTAGCGGTATGGGTAAAAGGCATAGATAAAAGTAATTTGCTAGCGGAGCGCAGGTTCTGAGAGGGAATGTAAGGAGAGAAGAGATGAGAGGTATTGAGGGGCCGTGGAGTGAAAGCATTTGTAGGTCAGTAGGAGAAGTTTGAACTGGATGCAGAACTGGACAGGGAGCCAGTGAAATGACTTGAGAAGAGGCGTAATGTGGGCATGGTGAGGCTGGCGGAAGATTAGTCGAGCAGCGTGATTTTGTATGGATTGAAGGGGAAGGAGGTGGCTGACAGGGAGACCACTAAGGAGTAGGTTGCAATAATCGAGATGAGAGGAGACCAAGGAGTGGACAAGTGTCTTGGTGGTGTGTTCAGAGAGGAAGGGGCAGATTTTGCCAATGTTGTAGAGAAAGAAGCAGCAGGTCTTGGCTACAAGCGGGATATGAACGGAGAAGGAGAGAGATGTCAAAGGTAACCCCTAGGTTGTGGGCCGAGGGAACAGGAAGGATAGTAGCTCCATCCACAAGGACTGAGAAAGGGGGAAAAGGAGGGGAGGAGTTGGGGGGGGGGGGTGAGACAAGCAGTTCAGTCTTGGCCATGTTCAATTTCAATCGGCGATGAGACATCCAGGCAGCGATGTTGGAGAGGCAGGCAGAGATCTTAGATATTTTTCCAGCAACCCAGTCCATCGGGTTTAGAGAGGTAGATTTGGGAGTCATCGGCATAAAGATGGTACTGAAAGCCGTGGGAGGAGATAAGCGCGCCAAGGTCTTGGGTGTAGAGAGAGAAAAGGAGGGGGCCCAAGACAGATCCTTGGGGCACACCTACAGGGAGCAGGGTTGGGGGAGGAGAAGGAGCCACCAGAGCATACACTGAATGAGCGATGGGAGAGGTAGGAGGAGAACCAGGAAAGTACGAGACCCTGGAAGCCGAGGGAGGAGAGGGTGGCAAGGAGAAGATTGTGGTCAACGGTGTCAAAGGCAGCGGAGAGATCAAGAAGGATGAGGAGTAGAGGCCCTTAGATTTGGCCAGGAACAGGTCGTTGGAGACTTTTGCGAGGGCCGTTTCAGTGGAGTGTAAGGGGCAGAAGCCAGATTGTAGAGGGTCAACGAGGGCCTGGGAGGTGAGGAAATCAAAGCAGCTGCGGTGGACTGCTCGTTCTAGCAGTTTGGATATGAAGGGTCGATAGTTAGAAGGGCATGTGGGATCGAGTGAGGATTTTTTGAGGAGGGGTGTGACAACAGCATGTGTGAAGTCAACGGGGACAGTTGCAGTGGAGAGTGAGGTTGGGGATATGAGAGTTGGAGGGGACAATGGTAGGGGAGATAGGGTGTAGGAGATGGGTGGGGATAGGGTCAGAAGAGCAGGTGGTGGGTTTGCAGGAGGTGAGAAGGAGTGCAGTTTCTTTTTCAGAGATCGGGGAGAAGGAGGAGAGGGTAGCAGATGAAGTATGGATGGGGGAGAGAATTGGGGAGGGGGAGGAAGATGAGGGGGTGGAGAATTGGAGGGTAATCTTATGGATTTTGTCATGGAATTAGTCGGCTAGGGTTTGGACAGAAAGGGAGGGCGGGATGGGGGGGCAGAGGGCCCTTCATGAGAGAGTTGAGGGTATTCAAGAGACAGCGAGGATCAGAGGTAAGGGAGTTGGTCAGGTAGATGTAGTCTTGTTTGGCAAGTGCTATGGCTGACTAAGGAGCCAAGCATGAATTTGAAGTGTAGTAGGTCCTCCAGAGAAAGATTTGGACCAAGCACGCTCGGCGGAACGTGCGCAGGTGCATAGATAGTGGGTTGTGGAGTACAATGTATATAGTTACACTAGATTCTATGCAACTTGTGTTCTATGTAAACTGCCCCTGATCTCTGGAAGGGGCGGTATATAAAAAAAATCCAAATAAATAAAATACATGTGATGATCACTGCTGCTCAAATGGGCACCCACCTGGACATTCGACACACTATCTCTGTTGGCGAGTACTAAATTCAACATCGAACTTTCCCTGGTCGGTTACACCATTTGTCTTAGAAAGCATCCACAATATTTTTTTATTTATTTTATTTATTTATTTATAGCTCTTTTATACCGCACTCTCTCATCAGCGCGGTTTACATTAAAACAGGAATACTCATTGCAAGCAACAGGCTGTGGTGAGTTTACATATAACAGGAGAGTTCAACTGTGATTATACCTTCACTTCTCTCCATATTTCAAGAAAGAATACTCTAATCCATATCGGATAAAGTCCCCCATTATGATCACCCCCTTCATGGCCACCTTTGCACTATCAATCATCAAGTCTCTATCCATTTCTTTGGTTTGAGTTGGAGTCCTGTAGACTATACTACTATGGATGACAGTGCCATCTCCTCTTTCCAACAATCCAGCATGTAGATAGCTGGGTGGCTGGTGGACGTGAGGATCGCCTGGTAACATGCCTGCCTGGTGCGAAGGTAGTGGACCTCACGCACCACCAAGATAAGGTCTTAGATAGTGCTGGGGAGGAGTCTGCTGTCTTGGTGCATGTCGGTACCAAATGACATAGGAAAATGTGGTAGGGAGGTTCTGGAGGCTAAATTTAGGCTTTGAGGTAGGAAGTTGAAATCCAGAACTTCCAGGATAGTGTACTCCGAAATGCTTCCCGTTCCACGTGCAGGACCCAAAAGGCAGGCAGAGCTCCGGAGTCTCAATGCGTGGATGAGACAATGGTGCAGAGATGAGGGTTTTGGATTTGTTAGGAACTGGGGAACATTCTGGGGAAAGAAGGGGCTCTTCCGAAGGGATGGGCTTCACCTTAACCGGGATGGAACCAGGCTGCTGGCATTAATCTTTAAAAAGGAGATAGGGGAAAGCAGACAGTTGCCCAAGAGCGGATGGTTCGGAAGAATGTATCCTTGAAGAATACTACCAAAAGCAGAGAGGTTCCACAAAAGAATAAAGTAGCCCAAATGCCCTCGAGTATGGAGCGGACAGAGCTTAAAGATCCCAAATTACCCATGTCTACCAATAGCCAAATTAATATGAATAAAAAACAGTCTCTAAAATGCTTGTATGCAAATGCTAGACGTCTAAAAAATAAGATGGGAGAGTTAGAATATATAGCATTAAATGAGAGGTTAGATATGATTGGAATATCAGAGACATGGTGGAAGGAGGACAACCAGTGAGACACTGATACCTGGGTACAAACTATATCGTAATGATAGGGCTGATCAAACTGGTGGAGGGATTGCGCTCTATGTTAGAGAGGGCACTGAGTCAAAGGATTAAAAGTTTTCCAAGACACAAAATTTGCTGTAGAATCTCTATGGATTGAAATTCCATGTAAAAAAGGGGAAGGTGATGGCAGTGGGGGTGTACTATCGACCGCCTGGCCAGAATTAACAAATAGATGAAATGCTCAAAGAAATCAAGGAAGCTAAAAAAAAAAAAAAAGTTACAGCACAGTAATAATGGGTGATTTCAATTACCCCAGTATCGACTGAGTCAGTGTCACAGCAGGACATGCTAGGGAGATAAAGTTCCTAGATGACATAAATGACTGCTTCTTGGAGCAGCTGGTTCATGAACCGACCAGAGGGGAAGCCATATTAGACCTAGTCCTTACTGGAACACCAGATCTAGTGCAAGAGATAAGGGTGTTGGGGCCACTTGGCAATAGTGATCATAGCATGATCGCCTTTGATTTAATTTGTGGAGGAGGGATAGTAAGGAAATCCACAGTACTACCTTTTAACTTTCGAAAGGGAGACTATGATAAAATGAGGAAAATAGTTAAGAAAAAACTAAAAGGAGCAGTTGCAAAGGTTAAAGATTTACATCAAGCTTGGGTGTTGCTGAAAAATACTATCTTGGAAGCCCAGACCAGCTGTATTCCACGCTTTAAGAAAAGTGGAAGGAAGTCCAAAAAACTGCCAGCATGGTTTAAAGGGGAAGTCAGAGAGGCTGCTGCCAAAAAAGCATCTTTCAGGAAATGGAAAAGAGCCAAACGACGAAACCTGGAAACAGCACAAGCACTGGCAAATCAAATGCAAGGCATTGATAAAGCAAGCAAAGGGAGAATTTGAGAAGAAGCTTGCTGCGGAAGCAAAAACGCAAAATAAAGATGTTTTCAAGTACATTCGTAGCAAAAAACCTGTGAGAGAGTCAGTTGGACCATTAGATGATAGAGGAGTTAAAGGGGCACTAATATGCGACAAGGCGATAGCGGAGAGACTGAATGAATTCTTTGCTTCGGTCTTTACTGAGGAAGATGTAGGGATGTTACCCATGACTGAAGTGGTATTTAAAGGTGCGGAAGAATTGAAAGACATATTGATACATCGGGAAGATGTATTACAACTATTAGATAAACTGAAGAGTAGCAAATCACCTGGGCAGGATTGTATATATCCAAGGGTGTTGAAAGAATTTAAATATGAGATTGCAGACCTGCTATTAGTAATCTGTGAACTATCATTAAAATAATCTCTAATACCTGAAGATTGGAGGATCGCCAATGTAACAGCAATTTTTAAAAAAGGTTCCAGGGGTGATCCGGTGATCAGTGAGCCTCACGTCAGTACCGGGAAAAATGGTAGAAACAACCATAAAGAATAAAATTACTCAGCATGTAGATAGTCATGGCCTAATGGGAGATAGCCAACATGGCTTTAGACAAGAAGATCTTGTCTTACTAATCTATTATTTTTTTTGAAAAAGTGTGAATAAACAGGTGGACAAAGGTGAGTTGGTTGATATAGTGTATCTGGACTTTCAGAAAGCCTTTGACAAGGTCCCTCATCAGAGACATTTGGCAAAACTAAAGAGTCATAGGGATAGGAGGCAGTGTACTACTGTGGATCAAGAACCGGTTAAAAGATAGAAAGCAGAGGATTGGACTAAATGGCCAATTTTCCCAATGGAGAAAGGTGAATAGTGGTGTACCCCAGGGATCTGTGCTGGGTCCGCTGCCTTTTGACATATTCATAAACGACCTGGAAAGTGGAACGAGTGAGGCTATCAAATTTGCAGATAACACAAAACTATTTAAAGTTGCTAAAACCCCAGAGGATTGTGGAAAATTGCAAGAGGATCTTGATAAATTGGAAGACTGGGCATCGAAATGGCAGATGAAATTTAATGTGGACAAGTGCAAAGTTATGCACCTAGGGAAGAACCACCCAAACTATGGTTACACAATGCAAAGTTCCACATAAGGAACCACCACCCAGGAAAAAGATTTAGGCGTCATTGTGGATAACATGTTAAAACCTTCGGCCCAGTGTGCAGCGGCGGCCAAGAGAGCAAATAGAATGCTAGGTATCATAAGGAAAGGAATGGAAAATAAAACAAAAGATATAATAATGCCTCTATATCGTTCCATGGTGAGACCGCACCTTGAATATTGTGTGCAATTCTGGTCGCCGTATCTTAAAAAAAGGATATAGCGTTATTAGAAAAGGTTCAGAGAAGAGCCACCAAAATGGTAAAGGGGATGGAAGGATACTCTTATGAAGAAAGGCTAAAAAGGTTAGGGCTCTTTAACCTAGAAAAGAGACGGCTGAGGGGAGATATGATAGAAGTCTATAAATAAATGAACGGAGTGGAACGGGTAAATGTAGATCGACTGTTTACCTTATCAGAATATAGAAAGACTAGGGGACATGCAATGAAGCTACTGGGTAAACTATTTAAGACTAATAAAAGAAAATATTTTTTCACTCAACATGTAATCAAACTCTGGAATTTGTTACTGGAGGATGTAGTAAAGGCTGTTAGTGTAGCTGGGTTTAAAAAAGGTATGAACAAGTTCCTGGAGGAAAGGTCCATAAACCATTATTAAGAAAGGACCCAGGATATCAATGCTTGACCCAGTACAAGCATTGCAGAATCTGTGTCTTTTGGGGAAACTGCTAGGTACGTATGACCTAGATTGGCCACTGTTGGAAACAGGATACTGGGCTTGATGGACCTTGGTCTGACCCAGTATGGCATCTTATGTTCTTGTCCACAGCGCTTCTTTTCCCCACGTCCCCTGCATTTCAGCAGCTTCAATATTGCTTGTGACATGTAGGGCTACTCCTCCTCCTCCTTTTCTGTCTTCTCTATCTCTGCTATATAAATCATAGCCAGCTATGGCTATCTCTCATTCATAAGACTCGTTAAGCCATGTTTCTGTAATGGCTACAAAGTCCAAGTCCATTTCCACCATAAGGGCTTCCAGGTCAGGAACTTTGTCGGCTAGGCTATGAGCCTTTGTGCTCATTGCTTACCAGCATTTGTCGACTGGCTTGCCTTTATTTTGCATGAATTTTGTTCCGCATGCCTCTTCCTGCTTTCCATTTGTGTGTGGGTTAATAGCATGGCTGTTTCCAATGTTATCTTTTTGCTGTGAGTGACGTCCTGAACTTTTTCTTCTCTATCCATCACCCCCTTAAGAACATAAGAACATAAGAAATGCCATACTGGGTCAGACCGAGGTCCATCAAGCCCAGTATCCTGTTTCCAACAGTGGCCAATCTAGGTCATACGTACCTAGCAGTTTCCCCAAGACACAGGTTCTGCAGTGCTTGTACTAGGTCAAGCATTGATATCCTGGGTCCCTTTTTAATAGTGGTTTATGGACCTTTCCTCCAGGAACTTGTCCAAACCTTTTTTAAACCCAGCTATACTAACAGCCCTTACTACATCCTCCGGTAACAGATTCCAGAGTTTGATTACACGTTGAGTGAAGAAATATTTTCTCTTATTTGTCTTAAATAGTTTACCCTGTAGCTTCATTACATGTCCCCTAGTCCTTCTATATTCTGATAGCGTAAACAATTGATCCACGTTTATCCGTTCCACTCCATTCATTAATTTATAGACCTCTATCATATCTCCCCTCAGCCGTCTCTTTTCCAGGTTAAAGAGCCCTAACCTTTTTAGCCTCTCTTCATAGGAGTAGCCTTCCATCCCCTTCACCAATTTGGTGGCTCTTCTCTGTACTTTTTCTAATAACTCTATGTCCTTTTTAAGATACGGTGACCAGAATTGCACACAATATTCAAGGTGCGGTCGTACCATGGAGCGATACAGAGGCATTATAATATCCTTTGTTTTATTCTCCATCCCTTTCCTTATGATACCTAGCATTCTATTTGCTTTCTTGGCCGCCGCTGCACACTGGGCGGAGGGTTTTAACATGTTATCCACGATGACTCCTAAATCTTTTTCCTGGGTGGTGGTTTCTAATGTGGAGCCTTGCATCGTGTAACTATAGTGTGGGTTCTTCTTTCCTAGGTGCATAACTTTGCACTTGTCCACATTAAATTTCATCTGCCATTTGGATGCCCAGTCTTCCAATTTATCCAGATCCTCCTGCAGTTTTCCACAATCCTCTTGGGTTTTAACAACTTTAAACAGTTTTGTGTCATCTGCAAATTTGATAACCTCACTAGTTATTCCTTTTTCAAGGTCATTTATGAATATGTCAAAAAGTAGGGGACCCAGTACAGATCCCTGGGGTACTCCACTATTCACCTTTTTCCATTGGGAATATTGGCCATTTAGCCCTACCCTCTGCTTTCTATCTTTTAACCAGTTCCCGATCCACAATAGTACACTGCCTCCTATCCCATGACTTTTTAGCTTTGCCAAAAGTCTCTGATGGGGGACCTTGTCAAAAGCTTTCTGAAAGTCCAGATACACTATATCAACCGACTCACCTTTGTCTACCTGTTTATGCACACCTTCAAAAAAAAGAGATCAGATTAGTAAGACAAGATCTTCCTTGTCTAAAGCCATGTTGGCTGTCTCCCATTAGGCCATGGCTATCTACATGCTGTGTAATTTTGTTCTTTATGATGGTTTCTACCATTTTCCCTGGTACTGACGTCAGGCTCACCGGTCTGTAATTTCCCGGGTCACCCCTGGAACCCTTTTTAAAAATTGGTGTTACGTTGGCGACCCTCCAATCTTCAGGTATTACAGATGATTTTAATGAAAGTTCACAGATTACCAATAGCAGGTCTGCAATCTCATATTTCAGTTCTTTCAACACTCTGGGATGTATACCATCCGGTCCAGGTGATTTGTTACTATTCAGTTTATCAAATAATTGTAATATATCTTCCCGGTGTAGCGATATTTCTCTCAATTCCTCTGCAGTATCACCTTTAAATACCACTTCAGTCTTGGGTAACATCCCTACATCTTCCTCAGTAAAGACCGAAGCAAAGAATTCATTCAGTCTCTCTGCTATAGCCTTGTCCCCTCTTACTGCCCCTTTTACCCCTCTATCATCTAATGGTCCAATTGACTCTCTCACAGGCCTTTTGCTACGAATGTACTTGAAAAAGTCTTTATTTCGTAGTTTAAGTACTACTTTCCGTAGTTTAACTACTATCTACGACATGCCTAAGTTTATCACTTAGGTTGGCCAGAAGGAACCTCCCTTCTTGGGCACCATGATGCAGGTGCTGAAGGGGAGCCACAACGGAATTATAAAAGCATCCTGTAACAACTTCTATGTATCTATCTATCTATCTATATATATATAATTTTTTTTTTTTTATATAAAGCTGGCCTGAGCCAGTGACCTTAGATTTAGAAGGCAGGTATCTTGCCGGGGGAGCTAACATGACTTCAGCCTAAAACGAGGACCCCGAAGACCCACTGGCCTTAAGTAGTATGAGTTGCTTTAGAGACAAGCAAACAATTGGAGCCACATCCTAAGCAGCTGCACCTCAAGAAGGACCACCAGAAACCATGGAAGGGATTACTGGCTCCAATAGAGCTGTGATGGTGATCAGAGGGTGCAGAATGCTCCAAAAGGACTGCAGCCAAAAGGACAAACAGTCCCTATTTGTACTCTCAGAAGTTGGACGCTATGTACGACACTACAAGAGGTGCTCCTGGCACCACTAGGCCATTTCACCAGGCCCACTTCAAAGCACACTAGGTCCATAAAGGGGAGCTTGCTCAGCAGCAGCTTTGAGGTAGCAGCCACTAACTAAGCACAGAGGCAGAGCTATCATCTGACTATTACCACTGCCACCATAGACTTGGAAGAGATTCTGATCAGGTCTTAGAGGGTACCTGCCACCTAGGCTGTCCTCCTCCAACCTCATAGCCACAAAGCTGCCTGGCAGCGGCCAGATTTATCATCAGAGGGCTTGATTTATTTATTTACATTCTCTTATATACCGTGCTATTCTGCATCAGTGCGGTTTACATTGAACAAACTGAAATTACATTGAACAGGGCATTATAACTTGGAGATAACTATTTTACAGGGAACATGGGCTATGGAGGGTTAAGTGGCTTGCCCAAGACCACAAGGAGCACCTGTGGGACTAGAAACCCCAGTCCTTCCGGCCCAAGGTTGATGTCCTCTAGTGGGATTTGAACCCCGACCTTCCGGCCTGAAATACCTTGCCCCAACCACTAGGCCACTCCTCCACAGGATACCATGCCTACACACAGCACCACCTTGGATACTAAGGTGGTGGCTGCAAATGCAATCTTAAGGAGACTGCTCAGGTACAGCATTTCCCTCCACAGGGATGGACATGCACGGTGTCACAGCTGTAACCAGGATTCCTGTTCCAAGGATCCTGAAAAGCATATCCCACTTGCCCTGGGAACTAGGTTACAGCCAAGAAAGGACCTAAGGACCCTTAAGGTCCATCACAGGGGTTTTCTCCCTCAAATCCTATGCACTGATGCACAGGATTAGGTAGAAGAATGAATGCAGTAGGATGCCAGAAACCCTCCAGGAGAAAGAGGTACTGCCTGCAAACCCTGCCCAATAGCAGGTTCACCACATGTAGAGCCACTACTGTATCCTCTAAGGGCATAACGAGAACCCATCAATGAAACAGGCTGATCATGGAGACCCCAGCCCTTCATCAGTAAAATCACCCCATACTCCCCAGACTTACCTTCTAGTAAATGGAAAATTACACTTACCTGGTAATTGTTGTTCCTTGAGGAACTCCAGTTCAGTCCTCCACCTCTGGGTAGTGCACCTCCTCCTGCAGCATGGAGACTGGACAAGTCAAATTCCTGACATCACCAGGTATATCTTGCTGGTCTTCTCCCATCATCCCCCAGTGACCTACTGACAAAGCAGACTCAAAAGAGCAACAAATGACCAGTTAAGGTATTAATTACAATTCTATGCTTAAACTTCAACTTCTAAACTACAATGCCCTAAAATATAGGGCAAAGAACACCCTCCTCCTTGTCCCTGTCCTCTTGCCCACAGATCAGAGAAAGACAGACAGAAAGAAGGAAGGAGAACTAAAGGAGATCATAGAAAGACAAGATACTCTCGTGATCACCGGCATATCAGAACACATTGTCCTCTTATGGGCCAGCAACACCCACCCCCCCCCCAAACCGACAACTCATGTCTGAGGTGCTCATCCCTGGGCAGGATTGAAGACTGAACTGGAGTTCCAAGGAACAACAATTACCAGGTAAGTGTAATTTCCATTTCCTTATCAGTCCTCCAGTTCAGTCCTCCACCTCTGGGATGTAACAGAGCAGTAATTATTGGGAGGGACCTTTCCAACCAGCTCACAACACCGCCGAACCAAACAGGCACCAATCGCTGCCTGCACATCCAGACAATAGAAATTACTGAAAGTATGAAGCGACACCCAAGAGGTCGCTCTGACCCTCTCCACTGGCAGAACTACACTGTACCTTGCACCAGGCGTCACTTGCGAACTGGAAGGGTAAGCCTGTAACCCCACTGGTACCGGATGCCCTAGAAAAATCTACCTGGACGTTATGGCTTCCTGGGCCCAGCCGGAAGTTGCCACTTTAGGAACCTATTGCCTCTCGGACCCATCTGGAAATTAAAGCTTTAGTTGCCGCTTCTCCGCTACATGACCTGCCGAACCAGACGAACAAGCGATGTGACTTACGAAAATTTTCTGAAACCTTCAAATACTGATGCAGACTTCATTTAATGTCTAAGCGACGTAGACTACGATCAGAGTTTTCTTCCGTATGTCTCAAAACTGGCAACTATACCGCCTGATTCAAATGAAAAAGGAGAAACTACCATGGACAAAGACGGTACTGGCCGCAAAGCCACCTTTTCCCTAGAGAAAGACAAAAACGACTCTCTACATGACCACACCTGTAATTCTGAAACTCCTCGCCAAACAAAGTCACTAAAAACACTGTCTTTAAGGTTAGAGCCTTGACGGAAGCTGAACGTAAAGGCTCAAAGTTCTCCCTAGTTAACGCCCCCAAGACTAAGATGAGATCCCACGGGAGGTGCCACCATTCTGCGAGAAGGCTGTAGCCTAGAAACCACTTTTAGCAAATGAGCCACGTCAACGTGAGAAGCCAAAGAAACTCCGTGGACTTTTCCTCTAAAAACAAGAAAGTGCCACCAGCTGGACCCTTAGAGAACTGGCTACCAGATGTTTGTCAAAACCATCCTGTAGAAAATTTAATACTGTAGAAACGAGAAGGTGGAAACAGACCTGTAGCTGCGAGCACCAATCTTCAAAAAAAAAAAAAAAAATGCGCCATATGCGTACGTATGCTAAGAAAGTGGACCTCTTTCTGGCCCGATGCAATGTTGTAAGTACTGCACCAACACCACTCTTCCCCAAAGTGCCTCGATGCGCTGAACCACTTGTCCTATTAGCGCCCACCAAGCGAAGACAGAAGACCAGGCGATGGCCAATGTTGCCTCCGAGCATCGATCCCCTCTGAAAATCACTCTCGCCTTCTGCTGCAAAAGCGATTCACCTTGGCCTACTGAAAGTTAGTCAGGAGGCCCATAATCGGAAGACCCTACCTGCTGACTATCTTGAGCAAGCACTTCCGGAAGAAGCTCCCATACCCCGGCAGCCAACTGGACCCTGCTGAGATAATCTGCCAACACATTGTACGTTCCTACAATGTGCGCTGCCGAGATTGCCAGAAGTCGCGGCTCCACCCAAGCGAACAGAGCCTCTGCTTCCTCTTCCATGGCTGCACTGCCTGTGCCACCCTGATGGTTAAGAGAAGCCACCATCGCAGGATTGTCCGATAGAACTCGCACTGAGTGACCTTTCACCATTGGCTCGAACGCTTGCAGAGCTAGCGCCACTGCTCACAGCTCCAGATGATTGATAGATTACTGGATATCCTGGACGCTCCAAGTTAGCTGTGCGAGCAGATTTCTGCAATGCACCCCCTAGCCTGCCAGACTCGCATCCGACAACTCCGGGAGCCACTGCGGCTGTTCTAGAGGCAGGCCCGCCGGTAAATTTCCCGGACAGAGCCACCACTGCAGGATCCGCCTGACACGTGACGGACAGGGAGGCCGGTTGTTTAGCAAATCATTCTGGTGCGACCAGCATCGAGGCAACGATCTCTGTAACGGACTCCTAAGAGTCCTGGCCCATGATACTACTTCCAGGGTTGCAGCCAAGGTCCCCAGCATGCGAAGGAAGCTGCAAGCAGAAGGCACTGGAGTCGACACAAATTTGCATACTAGCTGTCAGAGAGCCTGGGCTCGATCTAGCTCCAAAGCACATGCCTAACCGGACGCCCAAGTACTCTAGGACTTGAGACAGAACCACCCAGCTCTTTGACACAGTAACTACCCAACCGAGACTCTGAAGGAATGGTATGACTGTTCGTAACTCAAATGCTCTCGTCCTCGGACTTTGCCTGAATCAACCAGTCGTCGAAATATGGGTGACCTAAGAGTCCCTCTTTTCGCAAGGCCGCCACCACTAACACCTTAACCTTGGTGAAGGTACGCATCATTGACGCTAAGCCGAATGACAGTCTGAAATTGAAAATGTCCCCATGGAAGAGCGAACCTTAGAGATGTCTGATGAGCCGATCCGAGAGGGAAATGCAAATACGCCTCGGTGAGGACCAGGGAAGTCAGAAATTCCACTTGTCTCACCGCCACAATTACTGCTCGCAAGGTTTCCGTACGAAAGAGAGGCACACAGACAGCAGTGTACTCCCTGGAGGTCCAGAATAAGCCGGAGGGACCCAAAACTTTATGTTTGTTTGTTTTGGTATGACAAAGCAAACATAGTAACAATTGACAATGTAGGACTCCTGCGGCACCGCTCCTAATTGTACGAAGTGATCCAAGGTCCGCTGAACCGCTACCAATCGCTGGTGTCCTGTGCCCGGAGAAAGGGACAAACAAACCTAGCACCTGACGGGCAAATTCGAGTGCATAACCTATGTGTATTACCTCTTAACACCCATTGACCGGATGATATCTGGACTCAGGCGGAGAGGAACTCCTGAAGTCTAGGCACGCCTCACTTCAATGTGTTTTTCTAACCGTCATGGAGCAGGGAGCTGCCAAGTCTCTACCGGCTCCTAGAGACAGACGAAATCCTTGCGCTCTGGACACAAATCTTCCTCTCTGAAACCCTCATGACCGAGGGGAAAGACATTGCCTGAAGTCTTGAAACAGACTGCGCAAGAATGGCAGGGATCTCCATGGCTTAGGTTTATCCTCCGGCAGCCTTCTGCCCTTGGACTCCCAAAAACCCTTAACCAGCTTATCAAGGTCTTCACCAAACAACCATTTCCCCGAGCTAAGCCGTGACTTAGAGGAAACATCCGCCGCCTAAGTTCTCAACCATCACAACGTACGGCTACCAGGGAAGCCCTACTATTCGCCAATGCCTGCAGCAAATCAAAGAAAACATCTGATTCCAGCTGTGTCACCTACACTACGTGCTCCTGTGGTAGCAGAGACAGTTGCTGCACACGCTGGGACCTGAGACATGCACTCCCCACCCAAGCCCTGCAGGTGAAGGCTTGGAACGACAGCACATTAGCTTCAAAGGCTTGTTTCATCAAGCAGTCTTCTTTTCTGTCCTGCACATCCTTCAAGGTTCACCGGAATAGTCGTTTTTGTGAGCGATACTGCCGCATCAATACGTGGAGTGACAGCTCTCCTTCTCCTTGTCTGCAAAGAGGTAGAGCCCATCATAGCCCTAACACGTCGCAGAAAAGCTTCTGGCCAATCCCATTCATCTGGGATCCTCCGGTCCGCCACTCTGTGGAGCAGAGACACCCCCTGCATTTGACACACTGCTTGAATGAGGAGGGTCCTCTAGACCCTCTTCCTCTGCTAATTGGGTTGAAGTAAGGTTGAGTGCCTGAAGAGACTCCGTGATATGCGCTGTAAGCTCTTCCCTTCGGAACACTTACAATTCTTGCCAGATCTTCTGGCTCCAGAATCTTTCCTTCCAGTTCCTCCATTCCTTCCATCTCAGGCTACTCTTGAGAGGTCTTCCCAGACTGCTACCAGGTTTTCATGAACTTGACTGCTGTCACCCAGCACCTAGGTGATGCAAGCAATAAGCCCGATACATTGTTAGCACAGCTTCTGGAGAAAGAAAACCCCCGGAACCGTCCCGGCTCCTGAAGGTATCACGGAAGCCATCGCCCCTGCTTGGTCCTGCAGAGGAGTCCCAGACAAAGGTTCTATCAGGGAATCACCTGTGTCCACTGCTATCTGTTCTCCTTCTCCAACCTTCCCTTGCATCTCCTGCTGCATAGTAGATGAGGCCGTAGTGCAGCCCCGGCAGACTCTGTTGACTGAGACCACCTGTGCAAGTGCCACACAGCAAACACTGCGGCCTAGAAGGCATTATCTATAGAGTAACAGAAATTGCTGGTCAATAAAGATTCAAATGCAAGAATAAAATATCCTTTGAAGATTGTTCTGCTGTCTTTTTTTTTTTCCAAAACCAAAAGAAAAGAAATGCAAAGGAACCAGCAAAGACCTAAATTAAAATAAATTAAACAGAGTAAAGAAGTTGCCTTCAGTCCTTGAAGGGCATGCTTTCCGTGGCGCCCGAGCAATCCGCCACGATGTAGCTGGCGAGAGGCCTACCTGCGCATCCCTTACAGCAAAAAACGCAAGAATCAGCCGCGCGCACAGTGGAACTGACTGCCTTCGCGAAAGGGAGGGGAGTGCTTTAGGCCTTCCTGCTTGTCTGCGGCACGCCGGATCGCTCACCTGCTCCGCTGTGACCCCAAACAGGCTTCAAATTATCTTATCCGCCTTTCGCTGGTCCGTATGGGGGCCCTGCAATCCGCGACACTGTTCATCCAGTGACGTGAGCAGCAATTGCAGAGAGGGCTTTTTGGCCTGAACTGCTCTGCCCGAACACCGTGAGGCAGATAGAAACTGAGAAGCCGACGCTAGCTGCCCTCCGTGTGTTCCAGGAGGGGAGAGCAGAATGGGGCACCGGACTGAGGTGAGCAGGAGAAGGGATAGCAAAGAAAACTGGTTTGATTCCTGTCAAAACTATAAATAAAGGGGGCGCTCGTGAGCCCACTGCAAGATGGCCGCACTTTGTTAAAGCTCCGACCCCACAACCCCTGAATTTCTGCTATCATCAGCTAACAGCCGCATTCTGCTCCCCCCCCGTACCTCTCCCGGATCGGCGCTAGCCAGCGACCCCTCTCAGTGCCTGATTTTGCGGCTTAGCGGATCCTCCGGAGGCTGGGGCATCGCGGAGTCGCTCGCTGTCACGCGGCCTGCTAGAAGCTGCCTCTGATCACTGGACTCTCCTTTGCCTGCTCCTGCCACCAGCCGCTGCATCCGGCGCCGCCGAAACTCATCTGACAGGCCCCCGCGAGGCCTACGAAGCGAGCCCTCTTCATTGTCTGCGGGCTGAACGCCGGATTGCTCAGCGGGAGGGAGCTTGTATTTCTCAGCGCGTGGTGCTCGACTGAAGAGCTGAAGAACGGCCGGGGAGCTTGGCCGGGACCACGTGCACTCCACGCAGCGCCTGCTGCAACCTCTATCAGCGCTTACCACCCTTCTTCATCTGCAAGAACCATCTTGAAGGGGGTAAGTCTGTGCATTGTCTCTCCCCCTGCCCACCCCCTGAACTGGGCTTGCAACTGGTGGCTGGGTCTGTTTTCCCCTTGGCAGCCTGGTTCCCCATCGAGGCCTCCGCCTTCCGGATCAGACTCTGGGTGCCCTGCAGGCCCATACTTGTGACCGCTGTGACTTTGGGTCTCCCCTTGAAGCCTTCTACCCTACAGCTTCGGGCTTCTGACGGTGCAGTCCCACGCTGCCTTCTGCTGCTTTCTGACTCCTACTTGTGCCAGGCTATTTCTCCTCATTGTTCCACCAGTGCCTGTTACCTGGCTGACATTGCTTCTCTGCATCTCCTGATACTGTGTGGTGGTGACTGTCCTACGGACTGGTGCGACTGAGTGCACCGTGCTCTCTCTGGTGCCCTCCCTTTTGCTGGCATTGCCCCTACCTCTCCTAACACTGTGTGAGCCTGGTGGCCTTGTGTGATGGCTGCAAAAATTAAAAATTCTGAAACTCGGGAGGGGATGCGCTCTTCCCAGCGGCTGCAGAGTAAGTCCGGAGCCTCAAGCACCCTAAGTGGCCAGTCTCCTCCAATGGGTTCTGACGATGAGACTGTAAGTGAAGAGGAACTGGACCCTCATAAGCCACTCACCTCGGCTCAAATTAAACAAGAGTTCCGTAAGGGCTTCGCAGAGTTAGCCAATGAACTCCGCACACTACGGGAAGACTTGATGAAAGATGTCGCAGACCTCCGGACCGAAGTTACGGAACTGGGAGCCCGTGTAGAGGATGTGGAGTCCAAAGTGGTTGACCAGGATGGGACTCTGATGGACTTACAATGTGCTCTCGACAGGCAGCGTGCGCAGGCTATGGAGCTGACCTATAAAATTGATGACATTGAAAACCGCTCCCGCCGCAACAACGTGCGTTTTCGTGGGATTCCAGAGCCGGGGGGAGGCGGGGAAGACCTGCCGACTGTGCTTAGACTGCTGATAGCGGAGTTGCTTCCGGCGGAGGAGCTGGCTGCACATGCCTCCGGAATGGAAATTGAACGGGTTCATCGCGCTCTGGGAAAACCCCCTAACAACCAGCCACGAGATGTCATTGCGAGATTCCTACGCTATTCTGACGCTGAACTTCTTATACGTCGAGGCCGGGAGAAGAAGACGATCCACTTTCAGGACGCGACAGTATCCATCTATCAGGACCTCTCGATGTTCACTTTGGCGCGCCGGAGAGAGATGAAACCAGTCTCGGCGGTCCTGAATAGCAAGGGGATTCGCTATTCTTGGTCCTTCCCATTTAGAATGAACTTCCTATTGGATAACAAAAAGATCTCTGCAAAGGACTACTCTAAAGCTTGGCGAGCTCTTCGTCAAGCAGGTTTAGTTGATGATAATACCCAGCCTCATCCGCCGCCCCCTAGGCCCCAACACACTAAGTGGACTCGGGTGGGCAAGTCCACCTGACACTTTTGCAGATTTGAAGACCCCCTCCTATTTCTTCTTTCTTAGGGAGTCTTGGCCAGTGGGTCCCCTGTTTGTTTTTTGGATAATTGGTGGCAAAGATTAGCCTGGGGTCCCCACTCCATTTTTCATAGGGGGCGGCGGCTGACCTGTAAATGTTTTTATTGATGTTACTGTTCTGATGGGGGGACATGATGAGAATGATGATCCGGGAGGGGTGGGGGAGTAATGGGGGAATGTTTTTCTATGTTTAGGTTGAATTCTCACTTTGTGGGGTTTTTGGGGGGTACGGGGTTTGTGGTCAATTTACCGTGTCCTGTATTAACTTAGACAGGCAGGTGGTATTGACGGGAAGGGGGGGTGACGGGTGGGAGGGGGGTTTCTCAACATGGAACTGGGAGGTGGGTTTGGGCAGGGGAGGTGGGTCTATGGCTTTTGTTCCTGGAGGATGGTCTAGGTGGCCCGAGCAATTAGATTCCTGGGTTTGCCGGGGGGAACCCCCATTGGGACCTTCTGGACGACCAGCGGATGGGGGGGGTTGGGTAGTACTTCTAAATGGTGCGTTTTATCTCTTTGAATGTTAAAGGTCTTAACTCCCCGCGCAAACGGTCCCTGCTGTTCTCAGAGTTGCGCACTTTGCAAGGGGATATTGTTTACTTACAGGAGACCCATCTTCAAAACTCTAAGCAGGGTTGGCTAAAGCGATCCCCATACACTGAGGTGCGGGTGGCCTCTGACACGCAGGGTCGGAAGAAGCGGGGAGTGGCTCTACTATTTCACCAGAGCCTCTCCTTGCAGATTGAAGAGATAAAACGAGATGCCCTGGGGAGATGGCTTTTCCTAAATGTTCGTCTAGACGGACATTTGCTCACTTTAGCTAATATCTATGCTCCAAATACGGGTCAGGGGCCCTTTTTTACACGACTGAAAGCCCTATTGGCGGATTTTGCAAAGGGCCCCATTGTTTTGGGTGGGGACTGTAATACGCATCTAGTGCCCCATTTGGATTCTACGGGTCGCCCTGGGGGGGGGGACGGGGGGATCAGCAAGAGCCCTTCAGCGTTTGATGTTCGACTTGGGCCTACGGGATATATGGAGGGACACTCACGCGGGAGAGAGGGGTTATACCTACTACTCCCCAGTACACCAGGTCCACACCCGCATTGACTTTTTTGTTGGACCAGCGCCTGCTGGATGGGGGAGTGCGGGCTGGACTTGGAGCGCTGACTTGGTCAGACCACGCCCCGTGCTGGCTCACCCTTCCGGACGGCACGCATAGCGAGTACCGCCGTCTTTGGCGGTTAGACACAAGGTTTCTACGACGGCAGGGTGCAGTGCAGGATCACGCCCAATTTATTAAGGAATTCTTTGAGTTTAATGATACTGGGGATGTTCCCCTTCCCACGGTGTGGGATGCTTATAAGGCCACCGCCCGCGGTCAACTTATGGCAGAGGCAGCCCGCACGCGCAAGGTCTGGACCCGTGATCACGATCATTTGGTGAGGGAGTCTGCTCGCCTCGGCTTGGAGCACGCCCGCACCGGGTCGAGACAGGTCTTACGCCAATGGCGGACGGTCCGAGCGAAATTAGATGCATGTATGCAGAGAGAATTAGATGATAAGCGTAGGAAATTAAGGCAAACTTTTTATGAACATGGGGAATAAAACTGGACGCCTTTTGGCTTTGCGTCTCCGTCAACAGCAGTCCTCGAGAGTGGTCCATGAACTACTTGACGCTGGGGGACAGAAGAGGGTCACTTCCCGGGAGATTCGTGAACTTTTTGCTGACTATTTGGAGCGGCTTTACAAGGCAGAGCCCCCTGGTAGGGACCAGGTGCAGGATTATCTTCAGAGGGCCGCTCTTCCGCGTCTTTCTGATTCTGATCGGGATCAGTTGGACTCGGACTTTACGATTGACGAAGTGGAAAATGCAATTCGGCATTTGAAAACTGGCAGCACGCCGGGTAGTGATGGTTTCCGGCAGAATACTATAAAAAGTTTCGAGCACAATTGGCACCATCCCTGACCTGTTTGTTTAATGAGCTCCTGGGGACAGCCTCTCTTCCCCCGTCCCAACGTGAGGCATTGATAGTGATGATACCCAAACCCGGTAAACCTTTGCATGATGCGGCTTCGTACCGCCCCATTTCCTTGTTAAATGTTGACGTAAAAATTTTTGCTTCTGTGCTGGCCGCGCGTCTGAACCGGGTTCTTCCGGGCTTGGTTCAGCCCGATCAGGTTGGCTTTGTGCCGGGTCGCCAGGCCGCAGACAACATTCGGCGTATGTTGCAGATTATTCATGTGGCCCAAAGGGATCCACAACCAGCATTGCTAGTGGGAATTGACGCAGAAAAAGCATTCGACCGGGTGGATTGGGGATATCTATGGTGTGTCCTGGAGATGATGGGCCTTGGCCCTAATTATATCGGGTGGGTTCGTAGCCTTTATCAGCAACCCCAGGCATGCGTTCGGATAAATGGGGGTCACTCGCGACATTTCTTTTTGGAAAGAGGCACACGACAGGGTTGCCCTCTTTCGCCCCTGCTCTTTGCCCTAGCAATGGAACCTTTGGCTCAGAGCTTTCGCGATCACCCAAGTTTGCGAGGGGTCCGCATCGGTCCTGCGGAATATCGGCTCGCGCTCTTTGCGGATGACATCATCTTATCCCTGGTGGACCCGTCAGTGTCCCTCCCAATCGCAATGCAGCTGTTCGCCACTTTTTCTCGAGTTTCCAGTTTTAAAATCAACTATACTAAATCGGAGATCTTGAATGTTGGGGTCTCCAGGTCGGTCTGTGCGGAACTTCAAGAGGCTTATCCCCTTCGCTGGGTGCCCGGAGCCCTGCGCTACTTAGGGGTGAACCTAACTGTGGACCGGGCGGACCTTTTCAAAGCCAACTATGATCCCTTGCTTCGACAGGTTCGGCGGGACCTAGAAGTTTGGAACGGCCTGCTCCTCTCCTGGTTTGGGCGTATAGCCGTAGTTAAGATGGTGGTTGTCCCCCGCTTCCTTTATTTCTTTCAGGTTCTCCCGCTCCCCATCTCGCAAGCTACTTTGGCGACCTGGCAGCAGTTGCTTTTGAAGTTTGTGTGGCATTATCGTCACCCACGCCTAGCGCGGCAAGTTCTTTTTGCCCGCACGCGTTCTGGCGGTATGGGCATGCCCAATCTACAGTGGTATTACGTGGCGGCACAGTGCCGGGCGGGGGTGGAATGGATGATTGCCGATAGCACTAAGCGGTGGGTGCAGTTAGAAATGAGCTTGGCGGGGGGAGCGGGGTTAGGGGACTGGCTGTGGCTTGGACCACAGCTTCGTCGCAACACATGCACCAGTAATCCCTACATTTCTCACACCCTCCGTTGCTGGGACCGACACTTCAGATCCCGTGGCGTGGATCTATCCCCATTAGCCCCTATAGTTGATAACGCCTCTTTCCCACCGGGTTTGACTGACGTGGCATTTCGACACTGGGGGCACCTTGGCCTCAGCCGGGTCGGCCAATTTTTTGTTGATGGTCGGCTACAATCCTTTCGCGCCTTGCGGGACGAGTTTAATCTCCCGGCTGGGCATCTCTATCGTTATATGCAAGTGAGGCATTGGGTCAACTCTAGATCTGTTCGGCCCCAAGTTGCCCGGGACCTGACAGATCTGGAGCGCTATTGTGAGGGGTGTACTACTACAAAGGGTCTCGTGGCGACATTATATGCCCATTTGCAGGGTACCCAGACGTGCCCCACAAGTCATAGGGTGCTTTGGAACTCTGATTTGAGTCTTTCTTATACTGATCAGCAGTGGGAGGCAGTGGAAGCTCGCCTGTGGAAGAGCTCAATAGCGACTAATGCCCGAGAAACGAATTATAAACTGCTGTATCGTTGGTATATGACTCCGGTGCGGATTGCTTGTATGTTTCCCGGGGCTGGGGACCTATGTTGGCGTAACTGTGGGCAGCGGGGTACCCTGGGACATATTTGGTGGGCATGTCCCCGCATTCGTGCTTTTTGGAGAGGGGTACAATTCCGGATGCAGATGCTACTGGGACTAAGCATCCCTTGGGACCCGGGGATTTTTCTTTTTGGAACCTCCGTGCCGGGGGCCCGGGCTTCACAACTTGCCTTACTTAGGCACGGCTTGAACGTGGCCCGCCTAGCCCTGGCGGCGGTCTGGAAGCATGCTTTGGCCCCCTCCTTCCAGGTTTGGCTGGAACGCATGTGGGATACCTATTCCATGGAACGGGGGGTAGCGGTTAACAGGATGTGTCTGGCTCGCTTTGAATTGGTGTGGGAGCCCTTTGTTTCTCGCTATGGTGCGTGATTGTTCTGGCCATCTGGGGGTGATATACTGGCCTCCCTGGAGGTCAGCTCTCTAAGTATATCTCCTAGCTCACCTTTGCTCCGAACCTAACCTTAGCAAGCCATAGCTGGGGGGTGGGGGGGGTGGGGAGATGGGGGTGGGGGGCCCGGGATTGGGGTGACTTTGGGGGGAGGGTAGGGAGTTTGGGGGGGGTGGGGCTCCTGGTTTCTTTATTATGAACAAGTAAAAATGAAGACATATTGTAGATCCTCATTGAGATCTGATATTGTGTTGATGCTGTTGCATCTTTTTTGAAGATTTTTGTGGTTTTTGTATCTTTGTAATTCTTTGGAAGTCTTTCAATAAAATAAAACAAAAAAAAAAAAAATCATCTATAAATACTTTTTTTTTTTTAAATTGGATAGATGCAAATTAAAAGAATTTATAGGGAATCAAAAAAATAAACCCTGAAAACTGAATCCCCTAACACTATCTAGTCTAACATGTGCTCCTTATCTGTTACATTTTAGTGAGCCCAGCACCTAGGCTCACTATGTCCTCCTGCTGCATGGAGACTGGACACACTGGGGGATGATGGGAGAAGACCAGCAAGATATACCTGGTGATGTCACGAATTTGACTTGTCCAGTCTCCATGCTGCAGGAGGAAGTGCACTAACCAGAGGTGAAGGACTGAACTGGAGGACCGATAAGGAAAAAGGATTTTTCCTTGAGTCCTTCAACTCACCCTCGCAGGGGATAAGGTTGGGCTCCTGAAGGAACGAATGAGTGCAAAGTGCGAAGCAGGGGCCAGTCACAGCCTAAGTCAGAGGTGCTCATGTGCCCCATGTCCTCCATTAGGGGGGGGCCCAGGCCTTAGACATTCAAAGGAAGGAGGCTGCGAAGCAGCTAGCTGAAAACACCCCATGAGCTATTTAAGAGCTGTAGTGCAAGCTGGTTTGAAAGCAGAGCTCTGAAGCCTCAGAAGGCCCCCATATACCAACAGGCTTACAGCTAGGGCCACACCACCAGGCTCCACCTCTTCCAGGACCAATCAGCCATCTCCAATGGCTGTGATGCTCACTGGCAGGGAAAAAAAAAGTGAAGGAATGGCAGGGGCCACATCATTGTCCCAAAACACAAAAAAGGTGTCCTGATATCCATCCCATACACAACTGGGGCAAAAAGAAGCAGACATGGAAAAACATTGTTGGGAGTCACCAGCTGCACTGGGCCACACAGTTGAATACTCCTGTAGCATGAAAAAAAAGCACGCTGAAGAAAGCAGAACCATAATGAAAAGGGAGTCTCAAAAAGGGAATCCCTTCACCTGTCAGGCTGACTAGAGAAAGTCAAACATGGAAGCCCCAGGTACTCAAGCCTAGGAAAGCCAGCTGTCAAAAAGCTAAAAGCTTCTGCTCCCAACCCCAGATTTAGAACTGCTTTATTAAAATATCAGCAAGAAAGCCAATATCTCCCATTGAGATCAATGGCAGACTATAAAAGATCACAGAATGGAAAACCCCAAAAAGCATTCAGATAGTGGACAGCCATAGGGAGAGGGGGTCCTGTGCTAACTTACCTGCCCCTCTAGGAGTCCCATGGGATCCTCCTGCTCCTCTGCAGCCCACCAAGCGCTAAGAACCCATGTGTAGCAGTGCTGGAGACAGGACAAGCTGTCTGCTCCAGGAGCCAGAAGCATACCCGAGTTCCGAGCACATAGGACCTACAGATCTGTCACACAGGACAGGGGAAACAGGCCTATCTGCACCACCTGCAGGAGACTGACAAAAAAATAATTAGGCCTTACCTGCTAATTAGTGTTCCTGAAGGAACTCCAGTCCAGCCCCTTTCCTCTGGGTTGTGCTCCCCCCTTCCAACAGCTTGGAGACTGAGCTCATCATTGATTTGATGACCCTCTGGTATAAATACCACTGGCACCACCCACCAGTTCCAGTATTCTATTGAAAAAGCAGACTTAACGGAGAGACAAGTAACATTAAACACTAACCTTAAAAATTTAACTCCTAAACATGCCTTCCCACCCCCCGGAAGAGGCGGCGGCGGCTTACCTGATACCGCACCTGTCCCTGCCTAACCAAATCAACAGGGTACCTGCCAGTCCACTCTAGCTCACCACCGAAACCCTCAGCCGGACATCTTCTCCACTCCCCTATCTAAAGCTTCAGGCTGGCGATATGTATCTTGAAACTTAAAACTGAAACAACCGGGCGGGATCAGGGACTGGACTGGAGTTCCTTCAGGAACACTAATTAGCAGGTAAGGCCTAATTACCTTTTCCTTAACATCCCTCCAGTCCAGTCCCTTTCCTTTGGGATTTAACAGAGCAGTTCAAGTCTGGGAGGGGTCTTCAAGACCAGACCGAAGCACCGCTCTCCCAAACCTAGCATCCGATGTTGCCTGAACATCCAACCGGTAATGCTTGGCAAAAAGTACGTCAAGATGACCACATAGCCACTCTACAAATGTCCAGCGACGGAACCAAACTATACTCCGCCCACGAGGCCGCCTGGGCTCGGGTCGAATGCGCTCGGAACCCCTCCGGGGCCTGCTTTCCCTTCAGGATGTAGGCCGACGCAATGGCTTCCCTGATCCACCTAGAGATGGATGCCATGGACGCCTCGGCCGCCGCTTCACCTTTACGCAGTCCACCAAAGACAACAACTGTTCCAACTTCCGAAATGCCGCCGTGCGACTCAGACTTCAGCAACCTGCACACAGCCAGATGGTGCAAACGCACATCATCTGCTTCCAACCCCCCTTTTGGAAAGTAAGGGAGAGAAACAGACTGATTCACGTGAAAGGGTGAAACCACCTTGGGCAAAAAGGAAGGTACCTTTTGCAAGACCACCTAATCCTTAAAGAAAGAAAGGAAAGGCGGATAACAAAGACAGAGCCTGAAGCTCCGAAATACGTCTAGCGGAACAGATAGCCACTAGAAAAACTGCCTTGAGAGTTAAGTCCTTCAAAGAAGCTTTCCCCACTGGCTTGTAAGGTTCCCCAGCCAAAGAACTCAGCACCAAATTAAGATCCCAAGGAGGGACCACAGACCTCTGCTGAGGCTGCAGGCACCTACCCATGTCTGCATACTCTCCTAAAGGCTTTCTGTGAACCTTGCCCCATAACAGGAAATTGCCACCAACTGCTCTCGCAAGGAACTGGCCACAAGGCCCTTATTGAAACCTACCTGTAAAAACTAACACCTCCGGCACCGAAACCATGAGGGGTCTCTTCTCCTAAACTGTACACCAGCCCTTAAATATTCTCCAGATCCTCACGTAAGAGAGGCAGGTTGAGCACTTGCGAACATTCAACAAGGTTGTGATCACAGTTCCCGAATATCCCCACTTATAGAGCCTTGCCCTCTCAATAGCCAAGCCGTAAGCGAGAACCGATCCACCTGAAGCATCCACACAGGTCCCTGAGCCAAGAGATCGTCCCTGCATGGAAGGTACCATGGCCAATCGGCAAGCAGCCTCACGAGATCGGCATACCATGGCATACGCGGACAGTCCGGGGCTATGAGAATCACTAACCCTCGGTGGGCCTCCACCTGCTGAAGAACCCTTCCTATGAGAGCCCACGGCCCTTTCCGTGGGCCATCTCTGAACCAGAGTATCCAGGCCCTCCGACATCCTTTCCTTTCTCCAGCTGAAAAACCGGCTTGCCTTGGCCGACTTCCATCATGCCATGAGGTCCATGACCAGGACCCGCCCCCCCCCCCCCCAACAGCCTACCACCTGTTCGTACACTTCCTGGCAGAGTTCCCACTCGCCGTGGCCTACTTTGTACCTGCTCAGGTAATCTGCCATGACATTTTCTACCCCGGCTACATGTTGCGCCGACAAGGCTATTAGATAGGCTTCGGCCCACTGCAACAGGCTCTCCGCCTCCTCCTCCAATAGAGGACTGCTCGTACCGCCCTGATGGTTGATATTGTCCACTGTGGTGACGTTATCGGGGACAGCACCCGGACCGCCCTCTGGTGGACCAAAAGCTTGAATGCCTTGAGAGCCAAAACCACCGCCCGCATTTCCAGCCTACTGATAGACCACTGGGCTTCCATCACATTCCAGAGACCCTGGGCGAAACAGCCCTTACAGTGAGCCCCCCAACCCATCAGACTGGCGTCCGTTGTCAATTGCAGCCACTGTGGAGACTTGAGGGTCATTCCGCGCTCCAAATTTCCTGGGCAGAGCCACCACTGCAAGGTCCCCCTGGTCACTGGAGGACAGGGGAGTGCTACGGACAAGGGCTGACACTGATGGAACCATCAACGGAGCAGGGCCCGCTGAAGCAGCCACAGGTGAGCCCTGGCCCACGGCACTAACTCGATCGTTGCTGCCATGGTCCCCAGTACCTGTAAATAATGCCAGGCTGAAGGCGCCGGCATGATTAGAAACTGCCGCACCAGATGCCTCAGGTCCCTCGCCCTCTGCACTGGGAAGAACACCCTGCCCCTGTAGGTGTCAAACCTTGCCCCAAGATACTCGATTTCCTGCACGGGTATCAACCTGCTCTTTGTCAGACTGATAACCCACCCCAGCTCTTTCAGGAGTCCGACCACTCTGGCCATTGCCTTCAAACTCTCCGCCTCAGACTTCGCCCGAATCAGCCAGTTATCGAGGTACAGATGGACCAAGATCCCTTCCTTGCAAAGCGCCGTGGCTACCACGACCATCACACCTTGGTGAAGGTTCGCGGGGCCGTCACCAGGCTGAATCACAAAAGCTTGAAACTGAAAAAAAGTCCCATTGGCACAGCAAACCTCAAACTGCTGATGTGACCTGCGTACAGAGATATGCAAATACACCTCTGTAAGATCTAGACACATCAGGAACTCTCCCTGCCGGACGACCACAACCACGGATTTCAGAGTTTCCATGCGAAAGTGCGGAACCATGAGACAACGATTGAGCCGCTTTAGGTCGACGATCGGTCGAAAGGAACCTTCCTTTTTGGGCACTACAAAATAAATGGAGTATCGACTGCAACCACATTGGTCTAACGGAACTGGTACAACTGCCTCCAACAATAGCAGTCATGCGAGCGTGTCCTCCACCGCCATGGCCTTTGCCGGGGATCTGCAAGAGGACTGCACGAACGCAGAAGAACTGGACTTGCAAACTCGAGGGCATATCCCTCTCGGACCATCTCCAGATTGGACGTGACCCAGGCCCAGGTGGAGAAAAAACTACCATAGACGGCCTCCCACACCCCGGGCCCCCGTTGTTTCATTGTGGCTTTCTAGGACCCGAGGAAGAGGCCCCAAAACCCCTTCCTGCTTCCCAAAATCCCTGAAAACCTTGTCCCCTAGAGGGGAAACGGCCCTTCTGAAAAGGCATCGACCTGGCCACGCAAAACCTCCGAAACTCCCGTGGCCGACTATGCACAGGAGCGGGCATCCGGTTCTGCCTCTGCCTATCCTCCAGGAGCTTGCCTCCCTTAGTCTTGCCGAGCTCCTTCACCAATTTATCCAAATCCTCACCAAAAAGCAACTTTCCTTTAAAGGGAAGTCTGCTGAGGCGTGCTTTCGAAGAAGCATCCGCCGCCCAATTGCGCAACCAAAAGTAACAACGGGCCGCCACCACAGAAACCATATTCTTCGCTAAGCTTCTAATGAGATCGTATTGACTATCTGCCAGATAAGCCGTTCCCAACTCAATCCTTGCCACTTCCCCCTGCGCATCTCTGGAAAAGTTGCCAGCCACTTGAAGCTGCTGCAAGCACCGCAGGCAAGCCCTGGCTACCCAGGCCCCCGAAACCGAAGCCTGGAGAGCCAGGGCACTGACATCACAGGCCTGTTTTAGTAATGTATCCAGCTTCCTATCCTGGGTATCCTTAAGGGCCGCACTACCCTCAACTGGTATAGTTGTCTTCTTTGTCACCGCCACTACCACCGCATCCACCCTAGGCGATCGCAGCAACTCTTTATCCAATTCCGGCAAGGGGTACAACCGTGTCATAGACCACACCCCCTTAAGTCGGATTCCAGCTGATTCCATGCCCCCTGAATCATCTGCCGAACCACCCGGTGCACTGGAAAACTTTCTGAGATTTCCTAACCAGCGGGTCTTCCAACACCTCTTCATCTGCTGGAACGCCCGCCGTCATATTGAGCACCTTCAGGGTCTCAATCAATCAATGCCGGGAGCTCCTCCTGACGGAAAACTCAAAACAATCCAGCTCTGTTCCTCCTCCGGAATCTCTCCTTCCTCCTCATCTTCCCCCAAGTCCCTATTGGAGGCCTCACCCTCCAAAGTCTCAGACAGAGAGGAGCTGAGAGCATCCTCATTCGCTAGCCTAGCCCGCTTAGAGAGAACAGTCTCCTCCTGCACCCTTCCTGTCTTGCAGAGCCGTGTTCCTGCGCAGTTGCCAACCCACTTGCTCCCTGCTAGCGCAAGCAAAACAAATTCAGGGGAGAAACACCCCCCCCCCAATCATCCTCCTCCTAGTATTCCCGAGGAAGAAGAGGGCGTGGGTTGAGATAGCAGAGGGGCCGACTGCTCTAAAACCAAAGACAGAGGAGGGACCGGCACACACTCCCCTTCCAGAGGATCCTCTGATCCCTGGGAGTCGGATGTCAACAAATCCTGAGATACACTCATCTGTATCTCCTGTTCAACTGAGGCAGCCTCTGCAGACCCCAGCTTCGGATACCGCGCCCTGCCGGGTGCCGCAGACCAAGCATTGGGGTCTGCCCGGCATGATAAACTACCACCAAGAACAACTTACCTACTAAGGGAATCTATAAGATTAACAGTTATCTATAACTAAACCTGAATCTATAACTAGACAACACTATCTTAAATATACATGTCTTCATATTTTTTTTCCCCAACAGACCCAGTCAAAAGGACCCCTGGGACAGCTCTCCCGAGCCAAAGGTTCCTTGCAAGTTGCTTCCTAGATGGTGCGCGAAGCACGGGAAAATGCCACGTACCTTCTGTCCTGCTTCCTGCAGAAGGCTGCATTGCACCATGCGGTCAGTGGCCATGTGGCCGCCAATACACCACATGGCATGCTGCCACTGTCTTTGCCTGCCTGTTATGCTCTTCTGACCCACCAGGAACCTTGCCTCCATTGGCGATTCCACCGTCCCCGCGCTCAGCCACCTTAAGGGCTTTGGCACGAGGCGGGAAGAACAGGCAGGACGCCCCCTGTGCGCCGGCCGGTACTAACTCGGCTGCGCGCAGAACAAAATAATTTCTCTGCCTCACTCTCCTCCACACAGACCTGCCACGGGTCGCTGCAAGCCTCCTCCAGTCCCCTGAACCCGAGAGGGGAAACAAACCTGAGAATGTGGGAAGGGGGGGCTCTCTACAAACTCATTGCTTCCTGCTCCCTTACAAAGAAAGAAAATTAAAGCAATCGGGAATAAAATAAATTAAAGGAATAAATGGAAATTACTAAAGGAACAACAATTACCAGGTAAGTGCGACTCCAGTTCAGTCCTCCATCTCTGGGTAGTGCACCTCCACCTGCAGCTTGGAGACTAGGCATGTCAAAGTTGTGACATCACCGGATATAGCCTGCTGGTATCTCCTATCAGCCCCAGTGTAATATTAACAAAGCAGACTCAAAGAAGCAACAAATAAGTAGCCATAACATAACTAACTGAAACAACCACAATAAGTGAACTAAACTACCAATTTCCTCAACAAGAAGGACTTTCTCTTCTCTTTTTGTTTTTGCATGTTCACTTTGCTCTTAGGCTTTTACTCTCCCTGTTCCACCCCCTAAGCCAAATCAGAGGAGAGAAAGTAGAACAGGTCATCGACCAATACTCACTGCAATCCAGAGACTGAAAGGATTTCTCCATTCCACAAGACGGTGTCACGCCCATAGCCCCTTACAGCAGTGTGGAGGGGCGTGCTTGTTATAGCAGATTCCACCACTTCAGCAACGTGCCTGACTGACTGACCTTGAAGTGCACCATGGGAAAGGTAATCCAGTCAGGTTACACTTGACTTTTAGGCAGAAACACACTCTTTTGTAGTTGGGTCGAGAGTTAAGGCATTGACATAATTTATTTATGAGGTAAATGCAAATAAGGTTCACAAATTGTCAGTTATTGGATTTCTTCTCGATTATATTTAGTACAACAGGATATAACTGAACTTAAGCACAAACAGCTTGTAATGTCTTTCAATGCAAAGTAGAAAGTCCTTTCCCCAGCCACTGCTAGCAAACATGCCTAGCAGTGCTGTTTAAAACAAAACCAAAAATATCAGCTTCACATAAACAGCTCTTTTCTCTTCCAAAAGAAACTTCTTAAATCCACTGTGAGTACTGCATAAGCTCTGCACTGCACTGACTTCAGCTGGTCAATGAGCAAACAATTAAGCAGCTGCACACATTCTCAGCACAAGTATTTTCCTTTTCATAGAACCTTTTCACTTCACACACAGGCTCTCTAGGGTACTAGACTCTGGAAGGTTCCCTTATGATGTATTCCCTCTCAGGACTTCTTTGTGCTTGGCAGTTTGGCATAAAGAACAGTCCATGTAAGAATCATCCTCTTCCAGAACTAATTCCTGTTCTCCTAGCTGCATGGGTTCTACTTCTGGCTCAGAGGGCTTAGCTGACTGCCTCCCATCAGGATAAGCGCTGTCTCCAGCAAATCTGTAATGCTCCCAGACAAGCTTCCAAAACTCATACCTAGGTCAAGGCTTGGTTCAGTGGTTCCTCCCTCATATTCTGGCCAGCATGTATATGAGCTTCCCTGTCTTGTCCTCCAGCATGGGCTCTTGGTTCTCAGGGTTTCAGCTCCATTTCTCCTCCAGTAGGCATTCCTACTCCTTCTCCTCTCCCCTCCTGAATATGCTGTCCTAGCTTTAAACCTCCCAGGCTCTAACCCTGCCCTTTCTCCTCTCAGGTGTTGCAAATCAGTCTGCCTCTTGGCAGCTGAGTAATTGGGAAAGTCAGTGACATAAGGGTTCCTTACTCTGAACTTGCTTTCCCCCTCCTTCTCACCACTAGGGACACTCTGCAACCTATTGCAGCCTAGTACAATCTGGTTTCTAGGTACAACTGAGGTTTTGTATCTCTGACCTGGCAATACAGGTCCTTTGATAAGGATAAAGAGGGAATTTACCCTTGTTTCCTGGGCTCTGATAAGCTTCCTTATCACAACGGAAACTCCTCTCCATCTGAAAAGAACCACATAACTGATCACTTCCTGGGCAGGAATGAGGACTAAACTGGAGTCACTAAAGGAACAACAAAATTACCAAGTAAGTGTAATTTCCATTTCCTTATCGTTCCTCCAGTTTAGACCTCCACCTCTTGGATGTATCAGAGCAGTAATCACTGTGAGGGACCTTTTCACCCGGATCGCAACACCGCCAACCCGAAGCAGGCCTCATGTGCTGACATAATGACCAAGCGACAGTGCCATCTGAACTTATGAAAAGAAGACCAAGTAGCCGTTCTGCAAATTTCCACTGACAAGACCAAGGCATGTACCACCCACGACATCACTTGCGCTCTAGTAGAATGAGCCCACAACCTTCCAGTGCCTGACGACCCTGCAACATATATGCTGACGCCATAGCTTCCCAGACCCCTCTGGAAAAAGATGCTTTGGCCGCCGCTTCCCCTTTACGAGGACCACCAAACAGCACGAAAAATCATTCTAATACCATGTAAGTCGGAAGCCATTAAGTACTGCGTCCGCCAATAATGGAAGCTGCTCCAGCTGCTTCAGAGACATTCCGGGCTTACCGCGAGCTCGGACTCCGACTTACCGAAAAGACTGCCTGACCTTGAGGTAACCCGGGAGCCGTTCGTTCAACAAAGCGGACTGATGCGACCTTTGCAGAGCATGCGGCTTTGCTGGTGGTCGCATAAGAAATCTGACCTCAAGGCACCGCTTCCAGGGTCGCCGCCATTGTTCCCAGCACGCGCCAATATATCCACACAGAGAACCGGAATGGCCCTGAACTTGCGCACCAATTGCCGAATTACTTGAACTCACCAGTCCGGTAGAAACACCTGTCCTCCCTGCGTGACAAACCGTCCCCCCAGATACTCTAGTTCCTGGAAGGGTACTACATGGCTTTTGGTCGGGTCTACCACCCAGCCGAGACCCTGCAAAACTTTACCACTGTGTCCGTAACATGAACGCTCTCGGCCTCAGGACTTGGCTCGAATTAAGCAAATGTCAAGACAGCGCATTTGACGGGGGTGAGAGCAGGAGCTCCCCCTTCCTCCCCGAGCCCGCCAATCAGCAGCCATACCCAACAGCTTAAGAACCACTGTTGCTGGGGCGTGCCCGTGCCTTGTGGGCCCTCGCCAGAGGGCCCTTTGGCATGGCCCTTAGGCGTTGGTCCATGGCGTCTGTTTCTTGAGTCTATACTGATGTCCTGCTTATATATCAGGGTAACTTGCTGTTCCGTGTCTCTCTCTTCCTTTTATCTGTTTGACTGTTTCTGTTCTCTACTCTGTCCTATCTTATAAATGGTGTTCCTTTCTTATTTCCTAAATAATGTAGTATTGTAAACCGCTCTAATACCTTTTGGTCTGAGCAGTATATCAAATTCAAAATAAACAATAAACAATGTAAGACCGAGGAGCCCTTCCCTGCGTAATGCCGCTGCTACCACCACCATAATCTTGGTAAAGGTTTGCGGTGCTGTCGCCAAACCGCAGGGAATGCCTGGAATTAATAGTGTCCCCAAGGCAGAGCGAACCTCAACACTTTTGCTGAGCCGCTCTGATGGGAATATGCAAGTACGCCTCCGTAAGGTCGAGGGAAGTCAAGTACTCTCCCCGCGCACTGCCACAATGACCGACCGCAACATTTCCATCCTGAAACACGGTATCCGAAAACACCGCTCAACCCCTTTTAGATCTAATATAGCGCGCAAGACTCCGTCTTTCTATGGCACCACGAGCTAAACGGAGCATGGACCCACGCGGTAGCCTTCAACTGCCACCGGAATGACTGCTCCCATTTGTAAAAGGCGATCTAACGTAACGCAAACTGCCAAGGCTTTCCTTTGACCTATCGGTATTCACGGAACATAGACGAGAAGCTCCGATGTACAGTGGTATTGCTATACCAGAAAGAGGTGTTATTCCATGGACCTGCCATTTCCCTTCAATTCAATTCAACCGGAACTGGTCTTCATCAGATGAGCCTGTAAGACTTCATTTGCAATTAGCTTGGGGTCTCACCTGATCTGTATCTTCTTCCCAGCTATTACACTGGCACTGATCATCCTGAAGCCACCAGCTACAGCGCCCTACAGATCCCGCCAATGTCTGGCCACGAGACCTTGCTGTTGAGTGTTGAGCGAGATTCCTTCTCTCCAGGAGTTGCGAAGTGTACCTCTGCAGAAACCCAACAGAGTAGGAGACATTGGTCCAGCAATACAATCCCAGACTTCTGCGTCTCAGTGCACAGCACTCCAGTTAAACCAATGTCCTCATTCAGAAGTAAAGAAATATATATATATATTTTTAACCAACAAGCATCCAATGCTTTGAGTAATACGCTCTGCCACTAGAATAGCTGAGAAGAGAAATATTTGCCTTAGAAAGCTGGACTTAAGCGTATTTGTAATGGAATAGCCAGGCACAATGCCAGAGATGTCTAGCACATTGGAGTCTGATAGCGCAAATGCTGTTTCGCAAGAACCAGGAAGAAGGAAAAATAAATCTTAGCCGAAACTTTGATGGACAACATGCCACTTATACAAAATAGATTGCAGGGATTTTACTTGTCAATTAACAATTTGACACCTCGGCATCACAGTTCAAACGTCCATAGAAATTTGAAGCAAAGGTACCGGATACCTCGGAGCAACAAATTGCAATCAAGGGAATCCAGACAGACCACAAATGGAAACCCAATTAACAAATGACTATTCCTCTTCCCCCCCTCCCCCCCAGTAACAAATTGTCCCCGCAAACATAAGGGAACACAGAAACCAGTTTCTCTGGACCTCTACCGTGGATTAATGGCAAACCTAGACATTTCTCCAACTGCTCCCACGCTAGCATTATTCAGCGCCACTGCTAGGGCAGAGATACTGACCCAGACAAGAAGAAAACGACAAGCACCCAGTTTGCCCTTAAAGTGAACTAAAACCCGAAGGTACAAAACGAGCGCTGGAGACTTGGTTCCCCCAGGATCCGAACTGTGTATGCGTTGAACGGCCAAGCAGCATCAGACCTGGCCAAGCACTGGCTGGACAAACTCTAAAGCCCCGACACTAAAAGTGCCGCAACATTTGCTCCTACTCAACGCCGCTTGCACGTAACCCCAGGGAATGACGCTGTTCCCCCCACAGAGACCTCTGCCGCTGCGCTCGGCCGCCCTGCGATCCATGGTGCTGCCCAGACGCACGGACAGCTACTGCCGAGAGGGCTTTCTTGCACTGGCTGGTTTTTTTTCTTACTTTACATCGTAAAAACTGACGTGACAGCCATTTGTGGTGCAGTCGTATGCCCGTAGGAGCGCACGACCAAAGGCGAAAGCCCCCTTGATACCCTCTCGGGTTTATCCTGAGGTTTGTCTTAGGAGATGCTGAAAAGACGTGGCCCGAGAAATGCCAGGCTGGCGGAGCAGGAGACAGCCATGGTAGCATCAAAGTCTAAATTGGTTGTGGGTCCTCTGTCTCATCATTTGCTGCCAGCAACTGAGCCTAAGGTAGGACAGGGGCCTCTTTCTCCTGACTGTCTCACACTCGAATCTTCTGGCACCATGCTTAGCCCCATCAGTGTTTTTTGTTTGTTTGTTTTTTGAGAGATCTATAATTGGGCATTAAAGCTCATGTGAGTCCACTTTGGGGAGATAATGCTTGGCAGCTTAGCAGACATCATAGAGCAGCTATATGCAGAACATCTGAAAAGAAGGCCGGAAATCATCAAGAAAGTGTTTTGTTTTGTTTTTTTTAATCCTATACTTCAATCTACTAGCTTCCTCTACATGTCCCCAAATCTCCCCCTTGCGAATGATCCGGCATTGGCAAAATATGCCTAGTCTTTGCAAGGAAAGTCAAAAAATGTGTCTGCACACGGAAGAAATTACTGTCCCACTTATAGACTGCGTCAATCAATGCAAGTATTTATGTGGAAGGCACACAGTGCCCCCACAGAATCGCCAAATTATTCAAGGCCATTGACCAGGTTCGAGCCAAGCAAATAGGGACCCAATTTGCTCAGCATTCCCAGTTCTCTACCCCTAAAGAAGTAGGAACTATTCTGGCTTACAGCGTTTAGAAGTTGAAAACCAAAAATGACCTCAGTTCCCCCTGAATGGCTGAAATTAGATAGTTTGCAGGCAAGCTCTTAGATAAGCCAAATTGGTGCTAAACCTGTCTGCTGTCCATGTGGAGCCGAAAGACACGGACACTAACCTCTTTACACACTTCAAACTTAGCCTTTAAACTTAGCAATTTAAGGAAAAAAAAATAAGCAGTCTGCCCTAAATGGCTAAAAGAAAATAAAAACAGTCATAAAGCGTGGCCTATCCGTGCCATGGGCCACGCATGGAAAAAAAAAAAAGGCACCTGTCATCTCCACTGCCGTGCCTAACAGTCGCGGCTCCCGGTCATTTATATCTGCAAGTGCTCTGCCACTAAGGCAAATCCTAGAGACCAAGGCCTTCCAATTTAGCCAGTGAAAGGCCAACACAATGATCCAAAATAAAAAAAAGAAAGAAAGGAACTTAAATTAAGGGAATCAAATAAAAATTCTGAAATTGAATTGTTAATTGAAAATTAGCCAATTAGAATTGAAAGTTTAAAAACCTTGGTTTCTAGCCCCTGACTAGACTGCCCCTTATCTATTTCTCCAGTGAGCCCAGCACCTAGGCTCACTACATCTTCCTGCTGCATGGAGACTGGACACACTGGGGCTGATGGGAGATACCAGCAGGCTATATGCGGTGATGTCACGACTTTGACATGCCCAGTCTCCAAGCTGCAAGAGGAGGTGCACTACCCAGAGGTGGAGGACTAAACTGGAGAACGATAAGGAACCAACCATAGAACTAAGGAGCCCTAAACCTAAACCCCTCAGCTCGTGTCTCTCCAGTACGTCCTGTTCCCTGGCTTACTGCCACCCTCCAACTGCTTGGAGACTGAGCTTACTGGAACTGGTGGGTGGTGCTAGTGGTATTTATACCAGAGGGTCATCAAATCAATGATGAGCTCAGTCTCCAAGCTGCTGGAAGGGAAGCACAACCCAGAGGAAAGGGACTGGAGGGACGCTAAGTAATACTGGCTTTTTCTCCGTCCTGCACCAGTAGATGAGCAACTTTCAGTGATGTCACCACATCGAATAAGTCTGCCTCCACTTGCTGGCAAAGAAGCATAACATCTGGACTGATCTAGCAGAATGATAAAGAACGTGGGTGTTTAAATTAAGCTATGGGCTTTACCACTCAAATGAAATTATGCCCATTCAGATTCATTTACTTTTTTTTTTTTTTTTTTCTTCTTTTTTAACTTTTGTCTTATTGATTTGAGATATAATGGAATGTCACTGACATTCGTCACTAGAGATAAAAACTATAATGAAATTTAAAAAGACAGTTATGGTTTATGGGTTTAGGCACTTGATATACCACCCTTCACTGTGTAGAAGCTAGTTATCCATTTCCCCTATACATGACTTTAGATTGGGGGGGGGGGGGAGGGGGAATGGATTTAGTTGAGGCCTCTTTCAGGAAATGCAAAAAAAAGAGCCAAACGATGAAACCTGGAAACAGCACAAGCACTGGCAAGTCAAATGCAAGGCATTGATAAGGCAGGCAAAGAGAGAATTTGAGAAGAAGCTTGCTGCGGAAGCAAAAACGCGAAATAAAAACCTTTTCAAGTACATTCGTAGCAAAAAACCTGTGAGAGTCAGTTGGTCCATTAGATGATAAAGGGGTTAAAGGAGCACTAAGAGGCGACAGCGGAGAGACTGAATTCTTTGCTTCGGTCTTTACGGAGGAAGATGTAGGGATGTTACCCATGACTGAAGTGGTATTTAAAGGTGTGAAAGAATTGAAGGAAATATCGATACATCGGGAAGATGTCTTACAAATGGAAATTACACTTACCTGGTAATTGTAGTTCCTGAAGGGTCTAGTTTAGTCCTCCACATCTGGGTAGTGCACCTCCTCCTGCAGCACGGAGACTGGACCAATCAAAATCTTGCTCTCATTCAGTATCCTGCTGGAGCTCCCATCAGCCCCCCAGTGACCTATTAAAGCAGACTCAAAGCAGCAACACCTGAAGAAAGTATAAACAGGAACCATGTACCAATAACATCCCTGCGCTGTGAAAATGACCCCCTCCCCAAACGAGGAAGCCTAGACTCTGCACCGCGCTTCCGTCATCCGTGAAAGGCCCGCAGACAGTCAGCGAGACAAAAAACCGAAAAAGCATGTCTGAAATCTTCAATCGAAGAGAGTCCTCCGACAAAATCTGAAAGAGCGCACCGTCGCCGAGTTGCTAGCGCGCCGACAGGAATCAGAAAAAAGAGAAAGGGGAGGGAAGGAGGACTAAACTAGACCCTTCAGGAACTACAATTACCAGGTAAGTGTAATTTCCATTTCCTGAGCGGTAGTCTAGTTTAGTCCTCCACATCTGGGATGTAACAGAGCAGTTAGGAACGGGCGGGACCCTGCAACCCGGCGCGCAAAACCGCCGACCCAAAGCAAGAATCCCGAGCGGCCGAAACGTCCAAGTGGTAGTGCTTACTGAAAGCATGCATGGACGACCAAGTAGCCGCTTTGCAAATCTCCACCGGCGGAACCAAGGCATGTTCGGCCCATGACGCCGCTTGCGCCCTAGTAGAGTGCACCCGCAACCCCACGGGGACCTCTCGCCCTTGCAGAAGATAAGCGGCAGCAATCGCCTCCTTAATCCACCGGGAAATAGACGACTTGGCTGCAGCCTCGCCTTTGCGCAGCCCACCAAAAAGAACAAATAAGCGATCTGACTTTCGGAAGGCTTCTGAAACTTTCAAATAACGGCGGAGAACCCGTCGAACATCCAAGGAATGCAGACCGCCCTCAGACGCATTCGCTGCATCAGAGTGAAAAACTGGAAGAAAGACAGCTTGATTCAGATGAAAAGGAGAGACCACCTTAGGCAGAAAGGACGGCACTGGTCTCAAAACCACGCGATCATGAGAAAAGGACAGAAACGGCTCCCGGCACGAAAGTGCCTGCAACTCTGAAATGCGCCGCGCTGAACAAATGGCCACGAGAAAAACAGTTTTCAGAGTGAGATCCTTGATCGACGCTTGCCGCAACGGTTCAAACGGCCGAGCAGCCAAAGCCTTCAAGACCAAATTCAAATCCCAAGGAGGAACGACAATCCTGCGGGAAGGCCGAAGTCGGCCGACGGCTTTCAAGAAACGCTGGACGTCCGCGTGCCTCCCCAGCGAGACCCCCAGCACCTTGCCCCTGTAGCAGGCGAGGGCCGCCAGCTGGACCTTCAAAGAACTGGCCGCTAGCCCCTTATCAAAACCGTCCTGCAAAAAATTGAGAATGATGGAAACAGAAGTCGCCGCCGCACGGACGCCACGACGCGAACACCAGTCCTCAAAAATGCGCCACACGCGCACATACGCAAGGGAAGTGGATGACTTGCGAGCTCGCAGCAGTGTAGAAATCACTGCGGAAGAATAGCCCTTCTTCCTCAAGTGAGCCCTTTCAATGGCCAAACAGTAAGCGAGAATCGATCCACCTGAGGCATCTGCAGCGGACCTTGCAACAGCAGATCCGTCCGTACTGGCAGCTTCCAGGGATGCCCGACCAGGCGTACCAAATCGGCGTACCAGGGACGCCGGGGCCAATCCGGAGCCACGAGCAACACCCGACTGCCATGCGCCTCGATGCGCTGGATGACTCTGCCGATCAACGCCCACGGCGGGAAGATATAGAGAAGGCCGCTCCTGGGCCACGGCTGAATGAGGGCGACTATGCCCTCGGACATGGGTTCCCTTCGCCTGCTGAAGAAGCGGCCCGTCTTGGCCGATTGAAACGTCGCCATGAGGTCCATCAGCGGAGGGCCCCACCGGCGAACTATCTGCGTGTAGACCTGAGGGTGTAACTCCCACTCTCCGGGATCCACCTGCACCCTGCTGAGAAAATCTGCCATGACATTGTCTTTACCCGCGATATGCGCTGCCGACAGCGCCGACAGACGAAGCTCGACCCATTGGAATAACGCTTCCGCCTCTTCTTCCAAGGCCACACTTCCCGTGCCGCCCTGCCGGTTGATGTAGGCTACCGCCGCCGAATTGTCCGACTGAACCCGGACAGCTCCACCCTGCAGAGTTGCTTCGAAGGCCTCCAGGGCTCTCCTGACCGCGCGGAGCTCTAGCCGGTTGATCGACCAGGAGACCTCCTGAGCCGACCAAGTCCCCTGCGCGAAGCAACCCTCGCAGTGGGCACCCCAGCCGAGGAGACTGGCATCCGTAATCACCGGGATCCAGTGAGGCTGTTCCAGGGGCATGCCCGCACGCAACGTCCGGGAGCACCCCCACCACCGTAGCGCCTGACGAACCCGGAGCGGACAAGGCAACCACTTGTTGAGCGAGTCCGACTGGTTCGACCATCGTCGCAACAGCGCCCTCTGGAGAGGTCGCATGTGAAACCGGGCCCAGGGAACCACCTCCAGAGTAGCAGCCATCGTACCCAGCACGCGCAGGTACCACCAAGCCGAGGGAGCGGACATCTTGAGGAAAGCTCTCACTAGAGTTTGCAAGGCCTGAACACGCCATAGCGGTAAGCAAACCAACCCTCTCGCAGTATCGAACTGAACCCCGAGATATTTGAGACTCGAGTCGGCACCAACTGGCTCTTCTGCACATTCACCACCCAGCCTAGAGATTGCAGAAGAGACACCACTCTCTCTGTAGCCCGTAAGCTCTCCTCTTTGGACTTTGCACGAATCAACCAGTCGTCCAGGTAAGGGTGGACCAGGATCCCGTCCCGCCTTAATGCCGCAGCCACTACCACCATGATCTTGGTGAATGTACGCGGAGCGGTTGCCAAGCCAAAAGGCAGAGCTTGAAACTGAAAGTGTCCCCAGGGGAACGCAAACCGGAGAAAACGCTGGTGGACCGACCGGATGGGAATGTGTAAATAAGCCTCGGACAAATCCAGAGAAGTGAGGAACTCCCCCTGCCGAACCGCCACAATGACGGAGCGGAGAGTTTCCATGCGGAAATGAGGAACGCGAAGACAACGGTTGACCCCTTTGAGATCCAGAATGGGACGGAGAGTACCGTCCTTCTTTGGCACCACGAAATAAATAAATAGAGTAACGACCCAGCCCGAGCTCGGCAGCCGGGACGGGAACCACCGCACCCAAAGCGAGAAGCCGATCCAACGTCAAGCGAAGTGCAGGTTCCTTGTGCGGGCCTCTGCTGGGAGACAGAACGAAGGAATCTCGAAGTGGACTGGCAAATTCGAGGACATAGCCCTCTCGGATGACCTCCAACACCCATTGATCGGAGGTGATCCGGGCCCAAGCCGGCCCCCGATAACTGGACACTTCTCCGGAAGGCGCCTGGCGTCATTGCGGCTTGCGAGAGAAAGAGGATGAAGCCGAGGAGGCCGCAGGGGTAAACCCCCTGCCGGCCCCCCGGAAGCCGTGAAATCCCTGAGAACGGTACCCAACTCGGCCCCTTTGGGAACTCCACAAACGGGATGAGCGAAATCTGCGAAAGTCACGAGAAGGACCTCGCGGGAGAGACGCAGTTCTGCCGAGCTTAGGCTTATCCTCAAGCAGCCTACCTCCTTTGGAGTCTCCCAAATCCTTCACTAACTTATCCAAATCCTCACCAAACAATAGCTTCCCTTTAAAAGGAAGTTTGCTGAGCCGCGACTTAGGAGGAACCGTCCACAGACCAATTCCTCAACCAAATAGACCTGCGCGCCGCCACCAAGGACGCCATGCTGTTAGCCAAAGTGCGAATCAAATCATAATGAACATCGGCCAAGTAAGCTGAACCAGACTCCAAACGGGTTACTTCGAACATCTTCTGTTGGTCAAAGTGGGCATCCTGACGCAAACGCTGAGCCCATCGTAAACAGGCTCGAGCCACCCAGGCCCCACAAATAGAGGCCTGCAGAGACAAGGCATTAGTTTCAAAGGCCTGTTTCAACAGACCATCCACCTTTTTGTCTTGCGGATCCTTCAAAGCCGCACTGCCTTCGACCGGAATCGTAGTCTTTTTAGTGACTGCCGAAACCAGAGCATCAACCCGCGGAGACCGAAACTTGTCCTTGTCCTTGTCAGCCAGAGGATACAACCGGTTCATTGTACGAATGCCTTTCAGACCGGCCTCAGGCTGATCCCATTCAGTCTGAATCATCTGAGCTACCACGCGATGGACGGGAAAAACCATCCGAGAGTCCCGCACAGCTTGAATGAGGGGATCTTCCAGACCCTCTTCCTCCGTCGAAGGGACAGAGGCCAGATTAAGGGCCTGAAGGGACTCCGTAATCAAAGGAGCCAACTCCTCTTTCCGAAATACCCGAATGATACGCGCCTGATCCTCGGGATCCGGAATCTCTCCCTCTTCCAACGCATCAGCAATGTCGTCGGACTCCAGCGCCAGGTCAGACTCCGGCCAGTCAGCTTCAGCACACTCAACGGACAAGCGAGAGCGCTTAGCTGGCTGAGAGACAGAGCACCGATTCTCCTCCTCCAAACGGGAAGGAAAAGGCGATGAAGCAACCCCGGCCTCTGGGATCTTGCCCAGATGGCCTAGTTGGAAGGCCTGATGCATCAAGAGAATAAAATCAGGCGAAAAACCCAGCAAAGAAGAGCCCGACGGAGCTTCGGGCAAGGAAATTCCCTGTCCTTTCGACGCCTCAGGAGAGACTGGCAATGGAGAACCTGGAGAGGGCATCAGGACAGGCTGCTTGGCCAGGCTATCCGGATCCAAAACCACCTTGTCAGCCATTTGGAGCTCGAGGGCCGAAGAAACTGAAGAACAGCCCTTGCAAACCCCAGAAACTGCTATAGCCCCTCTGCGAGAACCGCAGACCAAACATTGAGGCCTGGACGCCATCAAATCTAGCAGGCTCGAGGTGAAACAGCTGAGAAGACCTACAGGACAAGGCCTTGACTTGACTGTCTTTACTCTGTTGTTTTTTTTTGTTGTTTTTTTTTAAAAAGAGAAGGAATCCGATGAATCAGGGGGCTTCAGACTTGACAACAAAGCCAAAAAATGGAAAGGGCAGCCCCTAACACCACAGAAAAAAACACGGGAAAGCTAAAGGATGTCGGCGCGATAAAATGGCCGCCGGCACCCACGGCTGAGGAAACAAACGGCAGGAAAAATAAAATAATGAAGAAAACCGCGCGATCCGCAGCCCGACACCGAAAACAACCCCAAAATAAAGAAAAAAAAGAAAAGCGCCGCTAAAGCACTGCTGGTGCTTTGAGACTCACCGCCTTTTGTAAGAACGCGCCTCCGAAGAAATGCTGAGGAGACGCAGCACCGCGGTACAGCCCCAAGTCAGCAGAGAAATCGCAGCTACAGTGGAAAGCAGCCCACGCCGTGACAATCCTACGGCCGGCTGACCAGTAGCAATGGGGCTGTCCAGACTAGATCTCACCTCCGTACTGTCCAGGAGGGAGATCAATAGTCAGCTGCTGCCTGCAGTTCCCCCACAGACGCTGAGAGCAGACGCGGGCAGAGTAGGTGCCTCAAACAGCCCCCCCTTCAGAAAGCTGAGTACTAAAATTAAAGGGACAGCCACCAAAATAAAAGAAAAGGTATAGCAGAGAAAGAAACAATAACCCCAAGGAAAAACTAACAAGTGTTGCCTCAAAGTCCCTAAGTGAGCCCAGCTACAGGCTCACAAGTCCTCCTGCTGCACGGAGACTGGACACACTGGGGGGCTGATGGGAGCTCCAGCAGGATACTGAATGAGAGCAAGATTTTGATTGGTCCAGTTTCCATGCTGCAGGAGGAGGTGCACTACCCAGATGTGGAGGACTAAACTAGACTACCGCTCAGGAACTATTAGATAAACTGAAGAGTAGCAAATCACCTGGGCCGGATGGTATACATCCAAGGGTTTTGAAAGAACCAAAATTTGAGATTGCAGACCTGCTATCAGTAATCTGTGAACTATCATTAAAATCATCTCTAATACCTGAGGATTGGAGGATTGCCAATGTAACACCAATTTTTAAAAAGGGTTCGAGGGGTGATCCGGGAAACTACAGACCGGTGAGCCTGACATCAGTACCAGGAAAAATGGTAGAAACCATCATAAAGAATAAAATTACTCAGCATGTAGATAGTCACGACCTAATGGAAGACAGCCAACATGGCTTTAGACAAGGAAGATCTTGTCTTACTAATCTGTTATGTTTTTTTGAAGGAGTGAATAATCAGGTGGACAAAGGTGAGTCGGTTGATATTGTGTATCTGGACTTTCAGAAAGCCTTTGACAAGGTCCCTCATGAGAGACTTTTGGCAAAACTAAAGAGTCATGGGATAGGAGGCAGTGTACTATTGTGGATCAGGAACTGGTTAAAAGATAGAAAGCAGAGGGTAGGGCTAAATGGCCAATTTTCCCAATGGAGAAAGGTGAATAGTGGTTTACCCCAGGGATCTGTGCTGGGTCCGCTGCTTTTTGACATATTCATAAATGACCTGGAAAGTGGAACAACGAGTGAGGTTATCAAATTTGCAGATGACACAAAACTATTTAAAGTTGTTAAAACCCAGGAGGATTGTGGAAAATTGCAAGAGGATCTTGATAAATTGGAAGACTGGGCATCAAAATGGCAGATGAAATTTAATGTGGACAAGTGCAAGGTTATGCACCTAGGGAAGAACAACCCAAACTATGGTTACACGATGCAAGGTTCCACATTAGGAACCACCACCCAGGAAAAAGATTTAGGCGTCATTGTGGATACCATGTTAAAACCCTCGGCCCAGTGTGCAGCGGCGGCCAAGAGAGCAAATAGAATGCTAGGTATGATAAGGAAAGGAATGGAAAATAAAACAAAAGATATTATAATGCCTCTATATCGTTCCATGGTGAGACCGCACCTTGAATATTGTGTGCAATTCTGGTCGCCGTATCTTAAAAAGGATATAGCGATTTTAGAAAAGGTTCAGAGAAGAGCCACCAAAATGGTAAAGGGGATGCAAGGCTACTCCTATGAAGAAAGGCTAAAAAGGTTGGGGCTCTTTAACCTGGAAAAGAGACGGCTGAGGGGAGATATGATAGAAGTCTATAAATTAATGAACGGAGTGGAACGGGTAAACGTAGATCGATTATATTCTGATAAGGTAAACAGAAAGACTAGGGGACATGCAATGAAGCTACAGGGTAAACTATTTAAGACTAATAAAAGAAAATATTTTTTCACTCAACGTGTAATCAAACTCTGGAATTTGTTACCGGAGGATGTAGTAAAGGCTGTTAGTGTAGCTGGGTTTAAAAAAGGTTTGGACAAGTTCCTGGAGGAAAGGTCCATAAACCATTATTAAGAAGGGACCCAGGATATCAATGCTTGAACCAATACAAGCATTGTGGAACCTGTGTCCCTTGGGGAAACTGCTAGGTACGTATGACCTAGATTGGCCACTGTTGGAAACAGAATACTGGGCTTGATGGACCTTGGTCTGACCCAGTATGGCATATCTTATGTTCTTATGTTCTTATGTTCTTAAGACAAAAGGTACTTTAAGTATTTTCCTGTCCATGAAGGGCTTACAGTTTAACGGACTAATGCAGAAAACTATCATGGCCTTTAAGCACAGATAATGCTATTTTTTAAGCACAATTACAGCCATTGTCAAATGTCATAAAGAGATTGTTTTTCCTTTACTGTTTATGCGCATGTCAAACAATTGATGCAGAGCATATTTAAATGTATTTAAATTATGGGCAAATGAGCTGCACATAATATAAAAGCATGTAAATATTGTCTGCGACTGATGCAGAGAAATGCATAAAGGATTTCACAACTAGCCTTAGCATCAGTATCTCTGTGTCTGGTCTTGAGGTGGCTTAAACATCTAGCGCGTGCCCCCAACAGTATTTTGATGGCATCGGGGGCTTTCCCAGATCAAACTTCCCCTCAGATAATCCAGGCATAGAGGAAAGCCCCCCCAAAGCCATCAAAATACAGTTGGGGGGCCCAGTGCCCCCAACTGACAGCAAATCACTGGTGGCCCAGTGGCCCCAATTCCCCCACCAGCCCAACCAAAAATAATCCCTGGTGGCCCAGCGGCCCCTAACCCCCACTCGCCTCCCGGTATTTTTCCAAAGGAGAAGGCGCACTACCCACTACGCAGGTGGGGAGGGTAAAATCAGGGCCACTGGGCCACCAGGGATTTGCCTTCTGTCAGGGGCACCAGCCTCTTAACAGTGCATGGAGGGCTTTCCCAATGCCATCAAAATACTGTTAGGGCTCACATGCAAATTAGCCACATGGTTTCCTCATTTCTCTGGGAGAGCATGCCCAACTAAGGCTGACTTCTTTGCGCATGTGTTTGGCTTGCTCTCCCAGTTTATCGCAACCATTTGCACAGTTTATCGCATGACTAATTTCCATGAGCCTCTTTCTGCATGCCAGCGCTAGAGTCGCATGGTGCACAGCAAGTAGGCATAAAAAGTTGATAACACACTTCAGCGCCAGCTTTCTATATCAGCCTGCAAGTTTTTACCCAAAGCAATAGAGTGTGAAGTAACTTGCCCAAGATAATAAGGAACAGCAATGGGATTGAAACCTGGCTTCCCTTGCCAGTCCATTGCTCCCAACGTTTGCTACCAAAGTCCTCTCTTCCTTTAACTTATCTGGGCCAACTATCAGAAGCATAGAGCACACATTTTTGCCACATATATGAAAGAAAGTTAATCCGTTGGTGTTGAGGGGTTAATGTCCCCTTAAAACTTATGATAGGGTTGCGTCCCTAAAAAAAAGAATAAAAAGGAACATTACACCACGTGAGGTTGTTTCTTTCACGGTGTAGGTTCCAACAAAAAATAATTTGTGCGTGTTTCCTTTGTACACTTCTTTGCCAGCATCCAGCAGTATTTTGGGGGCTCTAGAGGCCAATACATCTACCTGTACTTACTGAATCACATATACATAAACCCATGTCATCAATGCTGAAGCAAAGCCATTGTATACCCATCCAAAATTATAGCCAACTCAAACACCTGAACATGATTCAGTACGGAGAAGTCCAAGTAAACGGTAACTACAATCCTCGAGGGCAACAAATTATTCTGATGTTTGGGATGTCCATAATGAATTCATACATTCACATACACCTGATTATCCACAACAAAAGTTAATGTACATATTTTGTTGATTCTGAAAGTTAAACTTGCTCGCATTACTCCAAGTCAGGAAGCGCGATTCCCCCAAAAAGGCAGCCATCGCTTGCTTTTACCTCAACTAAAAGCAGTGCAATCTGTTCGCATCAGATGCACGACACTGCTCTTAATAGCTTAACTCCCCATTCTACCAACATTCTGCTTCCTTTCCCATCCCATAATAGCACCTTACACACTTCAAAAATAAAACAAGATGTAAATCAGCACATTCTGTAATAGTTTGTCAACTACACATACACCCTCCCCCAAGTCCTCAAACATCCGGCCGAACTTCACAATCTTAAACCTGCAGCTGGCACAGAAAATAACAAAATTTTAACTATCTAGAAATACTGCGAAGTTTGTTAGCATAATAGCGCATACATTAATTCAAGAATATATTATGAAGACACCATCAAAGACACGAAATAAGTGTTTTATGGTGTAACCAATCGACTGCAAACCCCTCCACCCACAACATGCTCCTAACCTAACTCTTCCGCACCTGCAGTTTAGCACCACCTCCAGCGAACGATCACATGCAGAATAAAAACCAACGTTAAAGAGGGTGGAGCTACGTCAACGTCCGCCGCACCCCTGCGGAAAGCAAGTTTATCACTACGGTCTCCCTGGCTCAAGGCACTACAAAGACTCCCCTTCCAAAAAGAGCCACCTGGTGCTTTTCCCAATGAGCATGCGCACTGTCTACATCGCCAGAGAATAAGGGTGGGGTTTATTTTTAGGCTAAGTCCTTACTAGAGCGTTGTGCATTGGTGAGTCTCAAATGTGACTAAGCGACTCGTTTTAACGAGAGAAACGTTTTGGTAGTTGTAGTTTACTAATTATGTTCATTGACGTCAGCGCCACTGGTGCTACAATGTATTTGGGATAGTATGGTTAATAGTCCAGGCCTGGAACTGAATAACTTGACAGCTCTACTAACCAATACAGGATTCAACTAGATGGGGTTAACTAGTAGGAAAACCTCTCAATGTGACTGTCAAGAAAGGTGGTTTGAGAACTCTTTCTATAGACATACCTGTAGTAGTGTACATACCCTACGCTATAATCAGAGATCCTCAGTCTTCTTCGATTCCATCACTGGAAGGTATGCAAGATCTGTTCTTTTCCACGGAATTCCTGTTCTTCTCTAAATTCCAATGGGAGACTAAGAGTTGGAGCCATCAGCCTTAGAAGTGGCCGCTGCTTCTCGCCCTCCTTATTCATTGCAATCCCAGTATTTCCAAGCTTAGGGGCATGTTTACTAAATTGTGTTTGCTAGTAGCATGGGTTTTAGTATGCAGTAGCAAGGAGCACATGGACCAAAGCTGACTAGGCTAGCTGAGCAGCACACAAATAGGCGGGTTGAGGTGGAGGTGTGGAACAGAGAGAGGATGGAGTCAGGGCATGCGGTGGGGTGGGTGCAGTAGTTCCACTCTAGCTGCACAAACACACTCCTACGGCTGGTAAACATAAGAACATAAGATATGCCATACTGGGTCAGACCAAGGTCCATCAAGCCCAGTATCCTGTTTCCAACAGTGGCCAATCTAGGTCATAAGTACCTAGCAGTTTCCCCAAAAGACACAGGTTTCACAATGCTTGTATTGGGTCAAGCAGTGATATCCTGGGTCCCATTTAATAATGGTTTATGAACCTTTCCTCCAGGAACTTGTCCAAACCTTTTTTAAACCCATTTACACTAACAGCTTTACTACATCCTCCGGTAACAAATTCCAGAGTTTGATTACATGTTGAGTGAAAAAAATATTTTCTCTTACTAGTCTTAAATAGGTTACCCTGTAGTTTCATTACATGTCCTCTAGTCTTTCTATATTCTGATGATGTAAACAGTCGATCTACATTTACCCATTCCACTCCATTCATTAATTTATAGACCTCTATCATATCTTCCCTTAGCCATCTCTTTTCCAGGTTGAAGAGCCCTAATCTTTTTAGCCTCTCTTCATAGGGGTATCCCTTCCATCCCGTTTACCATTTTGGTGGCTCTTCTCTGTACCTTTTCTAATAACACTATATCCTTATATACCCAGTCCCTTGGTGCTCCTTATTCCATGGCTTTCAATACCATCTTTACGCTGATGACTCCCAGATCTACCTCTCTACACCTGAAATCTCTCCGGCAATCCAGGCCTGAATCTCTGCCTGCCTTTCTGACATTGCTGATTGGATGTCTCACCGCTGCTTAAAATTGAACATGGCCAAAATTGAGCTTCTTATTTTTCCCCCTATACCCTCCTCTCCCCTTCCTCCTTTCTCAGTGTCTGTGGATAATTCTCTACACTTCTCTGTTTCCTCAGCTTGCAACCTTGGAGTCGTCTTTGACTCCTCTCTTTCCTTCTCCACACACATCCAACTGATAGCTAAAACCTGTTGTTTCTTTCTCTATAACATCAACAATTATCCCTCTTCTCAAATCACTTCATTGGCTCCTTATCCGTTTCCGCATGCAGTTCAAACTTCTCCTGTTGATCTATAAGTGCATTCACTTTGCAGCTCCTCACTACCTTTCCTGTCTTATATCTCCCTACACCCCTCCTCGGGAATTCTGCTCTTCTGGCAAATTGCTTCTATTTGTGCCCTTCTCTTCTATTGCTAACTCCAGACTTTGTTCCTTTCACCTTGCTGCTCCTTATGCCAGGAAGAAACTACATGAGTCTGTACGTCAGGCACCTTCTCTGACCCTTTTCAAGTCTAGTCTGAAAACTCATCTCTTCGCTGCCACTTTCAGATCTTGGATTCGCCTAATCTCCTTTGTGTTTCCTTACCATTCCCCCTAGACGCATCCCATGTCTATAGCTACTGTGTTGTCTGTCTTGACTAGAATGTAAGCTCTGATGAGCTGGGAGCATCTTTTACATGTGTCTGTGCAGCGCTGCATACGTCTGTCTTGTAGCGCTATACAAATGTTCAGTAGGAGTAGTATATTACTAAGGGCTAGTTGAGCAGCCAGAACTTTGGAAAGGATTCTTCAAGTCACAGTAAGAATTGTTAGTGTAGCTGGGTTTAAAAAAGGTTTGGACAAGTTCCTGGAGGAAAGGTCCATAAACCATTATTAAAAGGGACCCAGGATATCAATGTTTGACCCAATACAAGCATTATGGAACCTGTGTCTTTTGGGGATACTGCTAGGTACGTATGACCTAGATTGGCCACTGTTGGAAGCAGGATACTGGGCTTGATGGACCTTGGTCTGACCCAGTATGGCATATCTTATGTTCTTACCCAATCTCAATGTCCCCTCCTTTCCTTTGTCTCTCCTCCGAATATTAGAAGAAGAGAGGTGTGTGTCTACAGGCCTTGGCAGCAGGGGAACTGCCTGAGTCAGGCATGGTTTTCCTGCCTTGGGCTCCCCAGGGATGAGTACCAAACTAAGTCTGCTCCTTTTGTCTGACTTGTGGGATTCAATTGCCTGTTTTCCTCTAATATTCTGAAGTAGTGTTTGCTTGTTCTGAAACTAGTGGAAACGTGTAGTTATGCTTGGAGGGCAGACTCTATAAGACTAATATCTTCCTAGTCCGCTGTGTGCTCAATCAACCTACATTTTGGCCTTGCTGCTTGAACACAGAAGGCAAAAATTTCTTGTACAATTCGCATCATATTTTCAGTTCCTTCTGCAGCCTAAGATTCATATATTGCATCATCTCTGATCTCTGTCTATTTTCTAGGTCTATTTTCTGGTGCTTTCTAATTTCCTTGACCAACACTTCTATCTTTTAAAGTTTTGTTTGCAAGATGGCTGTTGCATCTATTTGTTCTCCAATATGAATCTTATTTTGCCTTACCCCGTCCTCTAGGGTCTTAATCTTCTGATTAATTTCACTGACCGCTATGGAGAGATCACCACTTAGATGCTTTGGGGTTGATATTCAAAAGGGTTTATGTGATTTGCAGGACCAGCAACCACATAAACCCCAGAGATCCCAATCAGCAGAACTAACCAGGTAGTGCCATTGAATATCCCCACAAACCACTTTGAAAACTTCTTATTATTTTTGGGGTGGTCTGTGGACGGAAGTGGGGCAGTTTCGTCAGCTATCCGGTCAGCAGCAATATTCAGCCGCTAACTGAAACTGCATAAAGTTAGGACAGGTCAATGGTTGCCCTATTTTTATGCAGTTTTATTATCCGGTTAGCTACTGTATATCACCACTGACCAGATAGCAAGTCCTCTCACCTGCAAAACTGGATATTCAACACCAGATGATGCCGCATAGGCTGTGTACACCTTGTAGCGCTATACAAATGATTAATAGTAGTAGTAGGCTCCAGTGCCGAATATCTGGGTTTAGTTTCAGCGGCAGCAGCCAGATGCTTTAAAAACACTGGCCACCATTGCTCGGTATTGATCCCTTCAATTCTTGAAACATCACCATAAAATCAGCCTTTGGTTACTGGGTTGTCTAGTGGTTGAAATACTTCTTGCAAGGCAAGTTGGGATATGCTATGTGATGAATGCGCAGGTTCTTCTGTTTGATCCTTAGAACTCTGGCTAAACTTTGCCAAGGTCACTGCACAGCTCATTTTAGCATCTATTCTTACATACAAGATATTGTCACAATTGGAAGTGATAATTGTTAGACTATATAGTCACTTTAATGCTGACGTGGCACATGCCTTTTATTCAGCAAGCCATACTGGCCCTGGTTAATTTCTTTTCTCACTGCACCAGCAGGATTTTCCCAGCTCCCTCAGTTCACAAACAGAACTAGGACAACACCTTATCCCTTCATATACTTGTACTACATTATGCTTATTGAGGGACAATCAGGTACTACCACACTTTTCAGCAATGCAAATATGATCTTCAGTCAAATGCTCACTGTATCAAATGGAAGATGCCAAAACTGCAATGTAGAACTTCCTAGAGTCCGATATTCATGTGCACAGACATTCATCCCTTTAAGCCCTGTAGAATTATGACTTTCCATGACACCACGGGCCCGATATTCAGAGCGATTAATATAGTTAGCAGAAGGTCAGCATCAGGTGGTCCGAGGGGCAGAAGCAAACAGCCCTATCGTGCTGAGGTTTGTACGGTAAGTGTCGCGGGGCTGTTTGCAGCCATTGCCACTGCTACAGGTCCCAAAGAGGGGTGGCAGCATACTGCCCCTGAACCATTGGTGCTCTAGATGGCCACCTAGACCGACTAATGGTCGCACCAGCACTGCCAGGGTATAATGTAGAAAAATATGAGCATTGTATCTTTACAAATTCAAAACAAAAAAAGAGCATAAAATGGCTTTTGCTTTCTTCAGTGCCACTGAAAGAATATAGATAGTGTGGAGACAAATAAGAGGTGGTTTTCAAAGGAATTTGTGGTGCTGTTAACTGCCGTGGAGTCTGTTGAAGCATGGTGGCCCTGTGAATGGTTGTCCTAAACTGTATTTGGTCTTCAGCCAGACAACTAATTGATAATAGAGTGACATTCATAACTGTTGTCATTGTATTGATCCATCGCATTGCCGGTCTTTCTCTTTTGCGTTGTGGAAGTATATTAAGAGTTAATAACTATTATACTAAATAAATGAACATTTTGAAGGCTGGATGATTCTGCTCATCCAGAACATGTGGTGAGTTGAAGGATAGACACGTGCAAGGATATTTGTGTAGGTACAGGCATTTTGTTTAGATAAGATGAAGGTCCGAAGAAGGAGGACTTGTCAGATAGTAGACATTTCTAGATAAGTCAGCTAGAGATACTCTATAGCAGCGATGGCGAACCTATGGCACGCGTGCCAGCTGTGGCACGCGAAGGCCTTGCAGCTGGCACGCGGGAAGGTCCGCAATTGAAAAAAAAAAAGAAAACCTGTCTGCTGCCGTTGTCGGGGCCGCCGCGGCAGAATCGAGCGTGCCGCGGGGCCCCCCTGTACCCACCCGGCAGAGCCTGCCCTCCCCGTAGCACCTCTCTCTTTGGAGCTACAGTCAGACGCGCCGGCTTGCAGAGCGCGAAGGGAAGAGTTCCCTCGCTGCTCTGTTAAGCCCGCGGGGGCTGATGGGAAGTTCCCATCAGCCCCCGCGGGCTTAACAGAGTCGCGAAAGGGAAACTCTTCCCTTCGCGCTCTGCAAGCCGGGGCGGCTGACTGTCGCTCCAAAGAGTGGGCTGCTCCGGGGAGGGCAGGCTCGGCCGGGTGGGTGCCGGGGGGCCCCGCGGCACGCTCAATTCTGCCGCGGCGGCCCCGACAACGGCAGCAGACAGGTTTTCTTTTTTTTTTTAATTTTCCCTGGGCTGGGCTGTGGGGGGTGGGGGTTAGGAGTGGTGATGGGCTGGGCTGGGCTGGGCTGGGGGGGGGGTTAGGAGTGGTGATGGGCTGGGCTGGGCTGGGGGGGTTAGGAGTGGTGATGGGCTGGAGGGGGGGTTAGGAGTGGTGATGGGCTGGGCTGGGCTGGGCTGGGGGGGGTTAGGAGTGGTGATGGGCTGGGCTGGGCTGGGGGGGTTAGGATTGGTGATGGGCTGGGATGGGCTGGTGGGGGTTAGGAGTGGTGATGGGCTGGGATGGGCTGGGGGGGGTTAGGAGTAGTGATGGGCTGGGCTGGGCTTGGCTGGGGGGGTGTTAGGAGTAGTGATGGGCTGGGGTGGGGGGGTTTAGGAGTGGTGATGGGCACTGGGCTGGGGGGTTAGGAGTGGTGATGGACACTGGGCTGGCTGGGGGGGTTAGGAGTGGTGATGGGCACTGGGCTGGCTGGGGGGGTTAGGAGTGGTGATGGGCGCTGGGCTGGGGGGGTTAGGAGTGGTGATGGGCGCTGGGGGGGTTAGGAGTGGTGATAGGCGCTGGGGGGGCTTAAACTAAAAATTGAGTGATGGGGGATTAGGACTGGGAGTGGGCTGATGGGGAGGTTAGGACTGGAAATGGGCTGGTGGGATTAGGACTGGGAGTGGGCTATGGGGGGCTAGGACTGGTAATGGGTTGGGGGGGTTGCTAGGACTGGAAATGGGCTGAGTGGAAGGGGGCTTGAACTGCAAATAGCTGTTGGGGATGGGGCTTGGAATGGAAATGGGCTGAGGGGAAGTGGGGGGCTTGAACTGCAAATAGCTGATGGGGACGGGGCTTGGAATGGAAATGGGCTGAGGGGAAGTGGGGGGCTTGAAGAAGGGAATGGATGCTGGGTGAGACTGGAACTAGAAGGGAGCTGATGTTGGGGGAGGATTAGAATGGGATGGGGCTGGGAGAGTAAAATGGAGAGGGGAAAAATATTTTGTGTAGGAGGGATGAAAAATCTACAATTGGCCAGGTATTGGGAGAGTAATTGGGGATTGAGGATGGAGGGGTAAAATTTGTGTGGATGAAATAGGAATGAGGAAAGAGCAAAAGGAGAAAGATTAGTATGTTAAAGCAGATGTAGAGAGAGAGAGAATGGAAAAAAAACTAGAAGAGAGAAGAAAGGACAAATGGACAGCAGACGATGGAGAGTTAGCAGAAAACATGAAGAAACCAGAAGAAAATGGCTGGACCAATTGCAACTGAAAAAAAATGCACAAAAGGTAGAAAGATATCTCTTTATTTTGAATTTATTAACTGGAATATGTCAGCTCTGGGAAATGTGCATCATTAACATCTGCGCTTTGTTTGGTACAAGAGGAAATTCCTATTTGACGTTGCCACTTGTTCTCTTTCCCCAGTATTCTCTGAAATGTATTGGTTTAATATTTGCAGTGTTGCCTTTTGATAGGTAGGGTATGGTGCTTTGTGAGTCCTGGTAATGCTGTCAGGATACGGCGGGTTTGCTATGGGTTCTAAATGGGCAGCGTTTGTAGTAGTTCCTAATGTGCCTGGCGGTTGGCACTGGATTATAGTAATGTAGAAATCTTTTAGTCTTTCTTTATCCATACACTCATTAAGAGACATGTTTACTAAAAGTTAGTGTATGGTAACATTATGCAAATATTTATGCAAATAAGACCACTTATGCAAATGACGTGCTGGCACTTTGAGGAAATTCTTTGGTTTTGTGCGGCAGTTTGGGCACTCGGGCTCAAAAAGGTTAGCCATCACTGCTCTATAGGATGCCAAAGCTGTGTCTGCAGTAGAAAGAATTAAAGACTGCATCACACTGCACTGTACTCTTTATTTCTTTCTCTTTTGCTAGTAAAATAAATACTTACACTGCTAAAAGATATTTCCTTGTTTTTATTCCAGTAAAAGTCTACAGCAATGGCCTTCAACCTGGCCAAGAATGATGTCTTTTTCTTATGGTCTTTCTCTTTGCATGATGTGTCCACAGTATGAACGTCAAAAGTCTTGTCATTTTGAGCTTTCAAGGAAAACTTTGGTTTTCTTTTCCAGTAACAGTTGATTTGTTCTTCAGGCAGTCCACAATATATGCAGTATTCTTCACTAGCACCATAATTCAAAGGCACACTCAGCTTTGTCCTCCTACTGGCAAGGCCATTCATTTTTCTTTCCTCTTAGCCTTGCCTCATGAAAGCAGTGATCAGAATCACTGTACTGGTGGACAGCATCTTTGTTCCAAAGCTAGTATTATTTTGTACACTCTAATGTATTTTCTCAACAAACATTTACTTGCACATGATGGGCTAATCTTCCCTTCTCCTTCCCCTCCCTGCGTGGGCAAGGTGCATGCCCCCCACCTGTGGTTGTGCTTTTCTGCTGTTGCTGTGTGCAGGGACATATGTCACAGACTTTGATGATACAGGCAAAAAAGGGAGAAGGCACCAGTAGAACTTTCCCAAGCTTTGTCTTCCCAAGCTTTGTCAGCAGAAAGTCTGGTTTCTCCTGAAAGCCAGGCCGAGTTACGATGCCTAGGCAGTGATGCAGCATTCACTGAAATCCCTTATGGTTGAGTGTGTGCAAGTGCAGGAGTTATGTGTGGTGATGCCCGTGTGAAACTTGCATGTCCTCTGGCTGTATCCCTGCCACGCTTGTAGTGACACTGTGCCACAGATGCAGAGTTTTCTTGGCATTATAGGCAGCATGTCAGTCTCATAATATGAAGGTCGTGCACTAATTCCTCAGAGGAGGCGGCCATTGTTGGCACAGTCCTCCAGTGGAACAATGTTAGAATGTATTAGTTTCATGGCAGTACTTGTTCAAAGTTATGCCAAGGTTGTGAGTTCAACCCTTGCCTAGAGCATTCTCATTCTCTCCCTTGGGGATGCCAGCAAAGCCTTGGTGAGGGATGTGACTGTGGCTCCCTGCCTACAGGCTATGAGATGGTAGTACAAACATACAATAATCTAATGTTAAAAAAAAAACCCTTGATAATGTCCCATGACTGCAGATACACCCAGGGATGCAGGAATTGTTTGTGCAGTTCTTGCCATACCAATGTGGGCCCACCAACAGGCAGCCAAATGTGCAACAGCAGTGCAGTGCACCTCATTATCAGTGGAAAATTCCTTCCCAGCTTTCGGATCTCAGGATTCTGGGATAATCATCATCAAAGTCTGGCAAACCCATCATGAATGAGTGCAACCTCCAATATTTAGGAACAAGTTAATTCACCTTTAGAACACTGGATTTGACCTCTTCCTGAATGTCTTCTAAAAAAACTTGTATCAATCCTCACAATCGGTGCATGGGTGCAGCAAGCCAGTAGACTAGACATTAGCTTTGGGGGTGGGGATTCTTGAAGGGAGACCTAGAGTAAGTGAAGCATCTGCGTGTCTGTGGCAGTTACCCAAGTCGAATTCCAGCTATGTGCAAATCTCAACCAAGGGGTATGGCACCCCATCAAGTTCTTGCAGATGTCAGCCAGCACAGTATAGGTGGCCCTTGAGAATTGGACAATATGGAAGGCAATTTCATTTCATATCGGCTTGGGTGACAAGGCAGGTTCTCTGCCCCCATAACTTCCATTTCGTTGGTAATAAAGCTACAGCCTATTTTTCTTCATATGCTGTTGTTTGTGTTATTGAATGAGTCGTTTTATCAGGGTGGTGTTGATGGGTGATTCCACCCACTAACATTAATACAAATTCAGCTCATAAATTATTGCTTAAATTCTCTCTCCTGGAGCTGGGTAGCTTGATATCAGAGCTGCCAAGTTATCCAGTTCTAGGAATGAGACTTTTTGGCAAGTCTTGGATTTTAACTTATTCCCCTACCCCCAGTGATCCTGCATCTTCTTCATCTGTGTCCCTATCTCTCCCCAGCCCAAAATATCCAGCATATCTCCACTATGTCCCTATAACGCCCCCTCCCCGCAAAAGGCCTATCATGTCCAGCATGTCCCCTCTAATCTCGCCACCTCCTACAAGTCCAGCATCTTCCTCCTCCAGTTGCTGTAGCACCTTAGCTCTGAACCTGCAGCAGCTGTGGTAAAACTGAAAGGATGCACAGAGCCTGCCTTGAGCACACATGAACTGAAGCAATGCAGGTCCTGCCCTCTCCGATGCAACCTTCTTGTATCTGTAGGGACAAGACCGGTATTGCTTGAGGTCCCATATGTGTTTATTTATTTATTGTTTTTATATACCGCTTTGTCATGGTAATCAAAGCGGTTTACATATAATATTTTAATTACTGCACTGGACAGTTTACAATGAACAATGTAGAATAGTTTACAAGGAACAATTGTGCAAATAACAACCAATCAAATTACAAAAATATTAACAACAGAGTAGTAATGAACTATTTACAGGAGAATTGAACATAAGTGGTTTGAGCTGTGATTTAGAGTAGGGTATGTCAGGAGCATAGGACTGGAGGTGTCAGGTATTGTGGTTATGTTTGATATGGAGGTAGAAGAGGTCTATGGTGGCTGCTCACATTGGTAATATTCCGTAAAGATAAAATTTTGAGCTGCTTACTGAACTGAGTTAAATCTTTGATTTCTCTTAATGAATTTGGGAGACTGTTCCATAGGGTAGGGGCGTAGAGGGAGATTGCTCTATTGGTTGTAGATTGGTTTAGTTTTATTGCCCTATTAGGAATGGACAACATGTTTATTAGGCTTTCTCTTTGTATTCTTGTGTGTTGCATATTTATTAGTGTGTTGAGGTATGTTGGTGCAATGTTGTTTATCGTTTTGAAAATGATCATGAGAGCTTTGAATTTGATTCTCTGAATTATTGGGAGCCAATGGAGCTGAAACAGGATGGGCGTTATGTGGTCTGACTTATCAGCTTTCATGATTGTACATGCAAATGTATTTTGGGCCATTTGGAGGGGCTTTAGGGTTTTCTTTGGAAGGCCGTGGAGTATACTGTTGCTGTAGTCATAATGGGGGGTTATGAGTGCTTGGGCTATGGTGCAGAAGTCCGTGGGTGAGAGTAGAGGTCTCAGATGTTGAATCATTCTAGTTTTGTTGTAAATTGCGCGGGTAGTCACTTGGATGTATTTGGTAAAATCCAGGTTTTGATCAAGGTGTATCCCCAGATATTTTATTTCCTTTCTTATTTCAAGCGAGGTGTTGTTTACATGTAACAGGCTGGGAGGGTTTAAAGTTTTATTCCTGGTTATGATGAGTGCTTCTGTTTTCTTGAGGTTAACTGTGAAATTGACAGAGTTAAACCATTCTGAGACATCATTGAAGCAGCAGGTGATTTTTGTGAAGTTAGGATCTCTGGTCTCAAAGGCTGTGAAAAGCATTATATCGTCTGCATAAATTCTGTAGTTGACGTTATGTGACTGTTGTCGCACCGCCGCCCTAGAGGCCAAGGTTGGTATGGGCAGGTCGGGTGGACACGAGAATTTTTTCTAACTTTGAATTTGGTCTTTATGTAAGGGTCGGGGTACTGTTCCCAGGACCTACCGGGGACCAAACTTCAAGAGAACACAATAGTCCGAATGTAGGGAAAGTAAGGCTTTATTTCCCTTTACGCACAATGGTTCAAACAGTGGAGACTACTTCAACAAAATAAAGAAACCTTGCTTCAGGCAAAAAGAAGAAATATTCAAAACTTGCTTTGTCTACTGTTACTTCACAGGACTTTGTATAAACCAATTACACAGGCTTTGCTATGGAGCACTGCTTACATTTCATGCAAAGACATTAGGCTTCCTGCCTGGCAGTAGCTACAATCCATAGCGGTCTCAGGTGGGTCCTCATAGAATTCCACCTGCATAGGCTGAGGGTCAGATAACTGTGAATCTGTGTCGGTATACTTTTGTGGAGTGTACTGAGGCTTCTCATACAGCACATTCACTAGCTTCCAATGTTCTGAGTCTAGGTTTGGGCCGCGCCCATGTGAAGGCTTGTTAGGGCAGTAATTTCCTTTGGCTTGCTGCCTTATGTTACACAGTCTTTCTTTTATCAAAGGCTTGTGTCCTGTCTCATAGGCAGTTTGATAAGGAGGGCACACTTCTGTATCTTGTGCTTCCTGTTTCAGTAAGTTATAATGCTTAGCAGAATAAAAAGGTGGTTTACCTTGTTTCTTAAGATTGTCCCAGTTAGTTGAGTCATGAGGCCTAGCCTTGCTGTAGTTCAGCCTTACTCGAGCAGTAGGCTTCTCAGACTTCAGCTGGCCTTCCTGTAGAATCAGCACTCTTTCACACCCACACCTTTTGTTATTTGAATAAGGAGAGTTACCTCTTACAGCAATGACTTCATCATTTCCCTGGTAACAGCCACAGTGTCCTGCATTTACTGCTGGCGGTTCCTCATATAAAACTCTGGGGTTTATTTCTCCCCTTGTGCCTTTCTTTCCAGTATCTCTCAGCCAAGAACTCCTGGAATTCTGTTGCACCGGGCTTACTGTGCCTTCCTGCCAGGAACTCCTTCCTCTCTGGTATCTTTGCCCAGACTTCGTTTCTCTTTCAGCTTCTACCACAGCCTCTGCTTTCCGTTGCTGCTGCTGGTACCACCGCTGGTGCTCTTCCTGGTGTGCTCTCTGCTGCTCTTCCTCCTGGTGCTCTCCCAAGTGTGTCCCCTGGTGCTTTCCCAGGTGCTCTCTGTGGTGTGTGTCCTGGTGCTTTCCCAGGTGTTCTCTGTGGTGTCCCTCCTTTACTTGTCCTACTTCCTCCTTTTCAACTTCCCAGCCTTTCTTCAGAGGAACTCCCCCTTTCCTGGATTGGCTGTTAGGTTGCATTACATCATCAGTTCTAGGGTGCAGTTCTCTAGGCCTTGGAAGGTCACTCCTGCTCCCCCTATCAGGCTCCTCATAGCATTGCAACTGATGTTGAAATCTTTTTTCAGGATTTAAAACCTTTTTCTCTGTGTGAATAGGCTCTGCAGTGCCACACTGTATGATATTGCAAATGGGTTGGAGGTATATATTAAACAGAAGTGCAGATAATGCAGATCCCTGGGGGACACCTTGTTGTTGGGTGAAAGTGCTGGATAGGGTGTTTCCGTAGTAGACTTGTTGTGTGCAGTTAGACAGGTAGTCTTGAAACCATTGTAAAGTTGTACCCCCTATGCCCAGGTGTTTTAGGCGGCTGATTAAGGTGTTGTGGTTTACAGAGTCAAATGCAGAAGAGATATCCAGGAAAATAAGGATGAAGGCATTTTGGATGTTGTCGATTCCTTGTATGACCAAATCAAGGAGGGAAGTGTTTTGACTCCATGATTTTCTCTAAAACCATATTGATGAGGGTCAAGTGGAGCATTACAATCAATGAAATCTTGAAGTTCCTGTGCGGATATCCAGTTTAGTCCTCCACAATCGGGTACTGCCCCTCTCACTGCAGCCTGTAGACTGGACCAATCAAATCTTCTGTAGTACATATCCAGCAGGAGCTCCCAGAAGCCCCCCAGTGTGTCCAGTCTCGTTGCAGTGTGTAGACGTAAAAGTGTGTCCTCTGGGCACACTTAGTGACCTTTGCAGGAGCAACACTAGTTAGTTGTTTTTAGGGTTTGTTTTGGGGCATTTCTCTACTATTTTTGTTTTTGGTAGCTAGCTGTGCCTTTAAAAAAGAAAGACAAAAGAAGCCTGTCTCCCTGGAGCTGTGCCACAGGAGACTAGGAGAAAGTCAGACCTGCTGGCTGCTGTTGCCTGCCTAGCACATTTTATCAGCCCTGGGTGAGCTTCCCCTAGACAGGACGGGGAATTGCCATACCTATAAGGCAGTGCCTGGTACTGGGAGATTGTGGCTGAATCTTCTGTTCCTGAGCTGGTAGGAGTTTGCATTTCATTTTTTTCTTTCTTGTGTGCAATGCTCTGTCTGGGAGGCCAGCGTTTCTGTAGGCTCTCCTGAGCCCATTTGGCAGTTTTTATTCAAACTGCTCGTGTGCCCTGTGTTAGAGGGTCGTTTTATTTGTTTTCCATATTATTTGGTGGTTTTTATATTTTCGCGCCGTTTTTTACCGCGGGTGAAAAAGTGCGGCGGCCATTTTGGATTTTAAAAGTGCTTTTCCAGGCATTTTTGATCGCTGTGCACAGGTTCCCCTAGCGTTTTTGGGGTTCCTCTTTCTGGCGATTTTGCTCAGGGCACCCCAGGGATCCTGGGATATATTTTGTTTCTTGTAAAAAAAAAAAAAAAAAAAGTTAAGTTACTTTTAAATCGGGGCTGATTTGCACAGGATTGCCCAGGTGGTGTGGGCTTTCCTGGGCTGTCTTATTCTATTCCCCTGGGCAGAGGTGGCCTTGGAATGGCTTCCAAGCCCCAGTGTGTGATTTGTGGGTCCCGCAGGACGGCAGGGACTGACTCTGGCATCTGCAGGGGCTGTGCTGCAGTGCCCTCTGAGTTAGAGCAATCTGTGAATGTTCAGGAACAGGCTACCCCTGGGGATGCTTCTACTTCCGGGGACAGCGTTCTTTCTCCAAGCATCCCTCAGTCTGGCTCGGTTCCTCCGGCCAGCGGTTCAGTGGCTGCGCTCCAGCAGGCGTCTGTTGCTGCCTCAGCTATGGACTTCTCCCCTGATTTTGTACTCCTCATGCATCAGGCATTTCGCCTGAGCAGGTCCGGACAGTTGCCGGCTGTCTGGCCCCCCTCCCTCCCCTCGGGGTCCTTGGGGGCGGCTCAGTGTCCCTCATCGCCCGGGGGCAAGCGGCTTCGGTTGGGGGGACAAGAGCAGGACGCCCTGGGTCTCCTGGATTCCGAGGCAGAGGGCGATCCTGAGACTGAAGCGGAGGATTTGGAGGATGGGGAGATCCCTGGGCCGGAAGATCAGGCTCGGGTCATTCGAGTGTTCCGTAGGGACGAGCTGGTTCCTCTGGTCACGGAGTCCCTTCAGGCGCTAAACCTTTCGGCGGTGCGGCCCCTGGAGGAGGAGGGTCTTGAGGATCCTCTGATTCAAGCAGTCAGGGATGCCCAGGTGGTTTTTCCCGTCCACCGCGTGGTGGATCAGATGATCCAGGCGGAGTGGGAGCACCCGGAATCCGGTTTGAAGGGGATTCGGACCATGAATCGGCTTTATCCTCTTGCTGACAAGGACAGGGACTTGTTCAGGTCCCCCCGGGTGGATGCTGCGGTCTCCGCAGTGACCAAGAAAACCACCATCCCGGTTGAGGGGGCGGCGGCCCTCAAGGACGGGCAGGATAAGAAGGTTGATAACTTGCTCAAGCAAACCTTCGATACGGATGCCGTGTCATTGCAGGCCTCTATCTGTGGGGCTTGGGTGGCTCGGTCGTGTCTGCGGTGGTCACAGCAACTGCGCTCGAGCCCCGGACTAGACCAGCAGGGTCTGGTGGAGGTGACCCGGCTGGAGTCCGGCTCGGCTTACCTGGCGGATCTGTTTTATGATTTGATCCGCGCGTTGGCTAACAGTATGGCATCCGCGGTAGCAGCGCGCCGGTCCCTCTGGTTGCGCAGCTGGGCGGCGGACAGTTCTTCTAAGGCCCGCCTCAGTAAGCTGCCGTTTAAGGGCAGATTATTATTTGGGGAGGCTCTCGAGAAATTGGTAAAGGATCTCGGTGAGTCCAAAGGGGGCCGGCTTCCGGAGGATAAACCAAGGTCCAACCGGTCCACCTCGTCGGCGCGGGGATCCTTTCGGGATCAGCGCAGGTTTCGGCCCTCCCGCCAGTGGTCCTCGCAGCGGGGCCGGTTTGGAGCCCGTAGCCAAGGATTTCGGGATTTCAGGGGAGCCGGCAGAGGCTTCTCCGCAGCCGGCTCTTCTTCGGGTTCTTCCTTTGGACGCAAGCCACAATGACGCCAGGCAGGCTCTGGAGGGAGGACCGCTTGTCGGCGGTCGCTTGCGCGACTTTCTTTCCTCTTGGGCCCAAATAACGTCGGATCGCTGGGTGCTACAAATTATAGAGGAGGGTTACGCTCTGGAATTTGCGTTCCCACTTCCAGATTCCTTTGTTCTGTCTCCCAGCAGGGGCGAGCAAAAGACGAGGGACATCCGCGTGACCCTGGCTCGATTGTTAGCGCTGGGAGCGGTGGTTCCAGTGCCTCCCTTGGAAAGAGGCGCTGGTCGCTACTCCATCTATTTTGTGGTACCCAAAAAGGGCGACTCTCTGCGTCCGATTTTGGATCTCAAAGGCGTGAATCGCGCGCTCAGAGTGCCGCATTTCCGCATGGAAACCCTGCGGTCAGTCATTGTAGCGGTGCGAAAGGGGGAGTTTTTGACGTCCCTCGATCTTACCGAGGCCTATCTGCACATTCCGATACACCCAGCCCATCAGCGGTTTCTCCGCTTCGCGTTCCCGTGGGGCCACTTTCAGTTCCGGGCCATGCCGTTCGGCTTGGCTACGGCCCCGCGCACTTTCACAAAGGTGATGGTGGTGGTTGCGGCGGCCTTGCGCAAGGAGGGCATTTTGGTCCATCCTTACCTGGACGACTGGTTGATACGAGCAAAATCCGGTCGAGAGTGCCTGCGGGTCACGAACAGGGTGGTAGCTCTGCTGCGATCCCTCGGCTGGGTGGTGAACGAAAGAAAGAGTTGTCTGCGGCCCTCGCAGGACCTGGAGTATCTGGGGGTGCGCTTCGACACTGCTCGGGGGCTGGTGTGCCTTCCCGAGCGCCGCGTCCTGACGTTGCGGGCTCTTGTCCGACTATTTCGGGGGATGCCCGCTCCGTCGGCGTGGTGGTACCTACGGCTTCTCGGAACGATGGCGGCGACCTTAGAGGTGGTTCCGTGGGCGCGGTTCCACATGCGCCCGCTACAGAGGGCGCTCCTTCGTCGCTGGTCCAACCAGTGCGATTCCTTGCACAAGAGACTGCCCTGCCCGAAGGCAGTGCGGCGGTCGCTTCGGTGGTGGCTCTCCTCCGAGAACCTGACGCGGGGGATTCCCTTGGAGCCTCCTCTGTGGGTCCCCCTCACTACGGATGCGAGCCTAGTCGGCTGGGGAGCACACTGTGAGACCCGCTTCACGCAGGGGGTGTGGTCCTCGCAGGAAGCGTCTTGGTCGATCAACCGCCTCGAGCTTCGGGCGGTCCGACTAGCCCTGATGGCCCTGGAACCTCTGCTCCTGGGCCGGGCGGTCCGAGTCTGGTCGGACAATGCGACCACGGTGGCGTACATCAATCGCCAAGGGGGCACAGGGAGTGTGGCCCTGGAAACAGAAGCGACGGCCTTGTTCAGCTGGGTGCAGACTCGGCTGCCGGCGATCTCGGCGGCGCACATTGCAGGCGCCGACAATGTCCAGGCCGACTTTCTCAGCAGAGTGCGGGTGGACCCCGGAGAGTGGGAGTTAAATCCTCAGGTATATGCGCAGATAGTTCGGCGGTGGGGTCCGCCCATCATGGATCTCATGGCGACCTTCCAGTCGGCCAAGACAAGTCGCTTCTTCAGCAGACGGCGGGAGCGGATGTCCGAAGGACTCGACGCTCTCATTCAGCCGTGGCCGACGTCCGGGATGCTGTACGTTTTCCCCCCGTGGGCCCTGATCGGTCGGGTCGTCCAGCGCATCGAGGGCCATCAGGGCCGGGTGCTGCTGGTGGCTCCGGATTGGCCCCGGAGGCCCTGGTATGCCGACCTCGTTCGGCTTCGAGACGGCGTGCCGTGGCGCCTTCCGGCGCTACCGGATCTTCTTCTTCAGGGCCCCTTGCGGATGCCCCAGGTGGCTCGGTTCTCGCTTACGGTTTGGCCATTGAGAGGGCTCGGCTGAAAAAGAAGGGTTATTCGCCCGCGGTGATTTCCACCTTACTGCGGGCAAGAAAGTCGTCCACTTCTCTTACTTATGTTCGAATTTGGAGAATTTTTGAGGACTGGTGCTCCCGGCGTGGAGTTCGGGCGGCGACGGTCTCGGTGCCCGTCGTGCTCAGCTTTCTGCAGGATGGCTTCGAGAAGGGTCTCGCGGCCAGTTCCCTGAAGGTCCAGTTGGCCGCGCTCTCTTGCTATAGAGGCAAGGTCTTGGGCCGCCTTCTTGGCGCTCATGCGGATGTGCGGCGTTTCTTGACCGCCGTGTTTCATTTGCGGCCTGCCCGCAGAGCGGTGATTCCTCCGTGGGATTTGAATTTAGTTCTGCGGGCCCTGGCTCGGGAACCCTTTGAGCCCTTGCGGAGGGCATCCTTGAAGGATCTCACGTTGAAGACGGTTTTTCTGGTAGCCATTTGCTCGGCACGGCGCATCTCGGATCTACAGGCCTTGTCATGCCGAGAACCTTTCTTGTCTTTTTCTGCGGAGCGGGTTGTGCTCCGTCCGGTTCCCTCCTTCCTGCCAAAGGTGGTGTCTCCTTTTCACCTGAATCAGGCAGTATTTCTACCAGTGATTTCGGCGGCCTCGGTCGAGTCGGTGGACAAGGGGCTTCACCGGCTTGATGTGGGCCGCACGCTGCGTCGGTATTTACAGTCTACCGAGTCATTTCGGAAGACTGATCGGCTTTTTGTGCTCTTTGGGGGTGCACGGAAAGGGGAGGCGGCGGCTAAGGCCTCCATTGCTCGATGGCTTAAAGAAGCGATCGCCTCCGCGTATCTGTTGCAGCGGCGGCCGGTTCCGGAGGGGCTCCGGGCTCATTCTACTAGGGCTCAGGCGGCCTCTTGGGCGGAGCATGGTCTGGTTCCACCAGCGGAGATCTGTAGGGCGGCCACTTGGTCGTCTCTGCATGCTTTCAGCAGGCACTATCGCTTGGATGTGTCAGCGGCTCGGGATTCCTGTTTTGGTTCGGCGGTTTTGCGCGCCGGCCTACAAGGTCCCGCCCGGTCTTAACTGCTCTGTTACATCCCGATTGTGGAGGACTAAACTGGATATCCGCACAGGAAATGGAAATTACACTAACCTGGTAATTGTAGTTCCTGTAGGATCCAGTTTAGTCCTCCTTCCCTCCCGAATATCTGCATGATCTTGCGGCGCGCTATCCCGAGCGGGAGATTCTACGATAGTTTTGCGTCCCGTTCGGACCTTAGCGGCAGTCGTGCTTATAGCTATGGCTCTTCCCTTTCTTTTGGGGTTCCGTAAGCTCCTTAGTACCTGGGGGGAGCTCTGTGTCAATTTAGGGGCGTCGATTCCGGCGCCGTGCAGTGTTCTGACTTCCTCGTTTGGGGAGGGAGTTGGTTATTCCAGGGGGGGAAGTACAAGGTTTAATGTTAATCTGATAATAATCTGATGTGTTGCTTCGTTCAGTATGCTTTGTTACTAGTACACTGGGGGGCTTCTGGGAGCTCCTGCTGGATATGTACTACAGAAGATTTGATTGGTCCAGTCTACAGGCTGCAGTGAGAGGGGCAGTACCCGATTGTGGAGGACTAAACTGGATCCTACAGGAACTACAATTACCAGGTTAGTGTAATTTCCATTTGTACTGTACTGATTTTTCAATAATTTTGGATAAGAAGGATAGGTTAGATATTGGTCTGAATGAAGAGGGGCAGGATATTGGAGCATTTAGTTTCATGATTGGGCAGATAGATGTCCTTGGGCTAGTAAGAGGTTGACAATTTTTAGGATGAATAGTGTTAGTATTGAGTTTGTGGCTTTCATCCAACTGACTGGGCATGGGTCTAGAATTGAGGTGGTAGTATTCAAAGATTTGATGTAGTGTTTAATCTGCTCCTTTGTTATAGGTGAAAATGAATTCCAGGTTCCAGGGCAGTATGGTGTGGGACCAGTGGATATGGAGTAATCCGTTGAGTTTAATTTGGATTTTTCCATGAAAGGATTTCCAAGCTGTTGAGCGGTTATGTTGCAGGTTGATGGATCACTTGTGGTAGGTTTTTTTGTTAAGTTTTGGATAATGTAAAACAGTTCTCTTGGCCAGTTAAGGGATTTTGAGAGGAGCTTCGAGTAGTAATATTTTTTTGCGTCCAATATATTTTGACGATAGATTTTTAGGTTGTTCATGTAGTTCAGCATGTTGTCTTCAGATTTGGAAGCTCTCCATTTTCTTTCAGCTTTTCTTAAGACTCTTTTTGTATATTTTAAGGTTGGGGAGTACCAAGGTTGGGAGGTTCTGAGTTTTTTTTGTTTGGTTGTTTTGATGGTTTATGTTTACCGAAGCTGCACTTAATGTTCTTTTCCAGGTTTCGGTGAGGAGGTCGATGTCATCACTGTTACATGAGAGATCTGGAATTATTTTCTTGATGAATTTATCTTGGTCTAACTTTATGAATCAATTGCATGCTGATGTTACATGGTTGCTAATTGTTTGATGGAGGTCTGACTCGGTACTAAAGCATATGAGGAAGTGATCTGACCATGGAACTTGCTGTATGCTTTTAATGAATATATTTCTATTTGGTGACCAGTTAGTGGGATAGAAGATGAGATCAAGCATGTTTCCTTTTGTATGTGTTGCTGTGTTAATTAGTTGATTGTAGCCAATGTCTTCCATTGCTTGAAGGAAGGTCGAGCTCAGTGAAAGTGTGTAAGGACAAGAGATTAAAGTCACCTAGTATGATGTGTTTATTTATTTATTTAACAAAAATTTCTATGTCGCAATTTCCAACAATCAATTGCAGTTTACAGAGAACAAGAAGTGTGAGTAGTACAAACAGGTACATGCTCGGTTACATAGAACAGATAAAACTATGTACATGGTGATGACATATATTTGAACATGTGTTGGATTAAAGGGGGTCCTAGATTTATTTATTTATTTATTTAAAAGTATTTCTATACCGCCTTCTCCTTCAATCAAGGCAGTCTCCACAGCAAACAGTCATAAGAGTGGTTCAAGTGTGTTCATGCAGTGATACAGATTGTGTGTTTGTGGTGGTGTATATTAGATTCTTGGTGAGCTATTTACATCATGCGCTATTATACATATTATAGATTATGTTTGATGGTGTGTTTTAGGCATAATATTATGTTGGTGCTGAGTTATAGGGTTGGTCCTGTGATCTTTGCCTGGAGGTGATGCAGAGCATGATGTTTCAATTATGCTAGTCAGTGTATTGACTTCAGAGGAGGATGGTCTATATATGAGTGAAATTGTAAGTTTTCTTGTGGTGATTGTTAGGATATCTAAACTTTCGGTACTTGATGAGGTGCATTGTTGAGCACATAAAGAGGTTTTGCATAGGATAATTAAACCACCTCCTTTTTTTATATTGTCTTGAGCAGTGGTAAATATAGTAACCTGGTGATTGTAGCTGATTGAGGAGTGCAGTATCTGTGTCGTAGATCCATGTTTCTGTTAGACATATGATGTCTGGTTTTGCATCATTTATTAGGTCTTGTATGATAGGGATTTTCTTCTTTATAGATCTAGCATTTATTAGGTACCATATTAATGGTTCAGATTGTTCATTTAGGTGGCGCTTGGGAATGTATTGTCTTGGTTCAGTTTTATCACAGCTGCTGCAGATGCAGACCTGGGGTGCTGCAGCAACAGTAGCAGGCAGGAAAGGGAGATGCGGGCAGCTGCAGTGGAGAACTGTCAGACGGCTGCCTGGGTGAGAATCTTCACAGTCTTGGCAAGTGCATATATCTATATGATTTGCAAGGGATTGTGGGCAATGCAGTTCATTCACACCAGACACAGCTGCTGACAATAATTTAGTTGTGCTCAAGTGTTAAAGCCAATAAGATATTTATTTATGGGGTTATTTCTCCCAACACAGATATGCTTGGTAGCACATAAATCAGGTTACTTGCTTTCAGTGTTAAACTTGAAAAAAAACAAAATCAAAATCAGGAAAACAACATTCAAACTTGTCAGGCATTAGCTAATGTTTTCTTAGCATATATCAAACAACAAACCAAAAGCCACAAAGCAAGAAAAAAACTGTTCTTTTCAGGTTAACTTCTGATAACTTCCCACATAGATTCAGAAGTGATTCTCTCCTAGCTCACAAGCAATTAGGTAAGGCTCAATTGCTAGCAGTTATCCAGCTGAAACCCCTTAGCTGGCTTGCTTTCTACAGCGTGGCCAGAAATCCTACACAGGAGCTTTTCTGAGTAGATTAAAGAACAAGTTTGTATTTCTTTGTGATGGTTGCTGTACTTTATAACAGAAAATCACCAAAGGAGTTTAGACAGAGAGCAGTCCATGTAAACAGATTCTTCATCTGATATCATTCCCCCTTCTTCAACAAGCATGGGTTCAATATCATGGATTGGCACAGATGAATGTCCCAATGGAGCACTTTCAGGAGAATACTTGTTTCCCTGCTGTCTTTCAAGGTTATAGCTAGGGCATAGATTAGTGTTCATACCTGAGCTTCCATTGCTGTTAGAGTTCCTCTCTATATAGCCTGGCCAGTATGTAGTCCAGTTCTTATGTCCAGCCTTCCAATCCAGATCCCTGGACACTGGATCTCTCTTCACATACCTTCTAGCACGGGTCTTAGGGTCCCTTCCACGTGCAGCCGTCTCCCTCACAGGTAGCATCTGGAGATTCCTAGCTCTGCAGCACCATTCCTCTGGCTTTCCCCAGTCCAATGGTGTATGCTGGCCCTTGAAATGCCTCCCAGTATACGTACTGCTCTGGACTCTTCTAGACCTCTCAAAGGCTTTTCTCTTCCTTCTTCCAAAGGGTTTCTTTCCCTCTCTGTCCGTCCGGTTTGGCTTCTGCTTCTGATGATCTTTCAGATGAAACTGATGATCAAGCTCAAGCTGATTCTCAGGATAAGGATGATTCTCTGTAGAATAAACTCTACCTTTATTCTGCCTAGATGAGTGCTCCTCCCTAACACAGCGCAGCTGTGCTGAATCAGGCCCTGCCCTTTGAGATGAGTGCTTAGGGATTACCTCATAGCCCTCCTGATTGAACACACGTTTCCCCACTTCAGCTCCTCTAATGGCTGTTGGAAACCTGGTGCATTCTGGGACTGGTAGTCTTTTATGGCAAAATTCTGTTTTCTTATTTCTACCAGAACTGATAGGTTGCTTGTTCAGAGTCACTTCACCTTTTCTATAGCTCCTTCCTGAGCTATGATAAGCTTCCTTATCACAGAACCTTCCCCGAATTCAGCGGTGGCAGAGCATTGGCACTTATATTGGCTGGTTTTCTGTACTGTTGACCTCCAGCCTCCAATATAAAAAAACAACAACAGATAGGCTGGCCAAATACCAGTAAATTGGCAACCATATGCAGGTCCCATATTGCATCAGGATGGGGTGATTAGAAATCCAAGATCAGCTTAAATTCTCTCTCCTGGAGCTGGGTAACTTTGCACCAGAGTTGCCAAGTTCTCCATTTCTAACAAAGAGAATTTTTGGCCAATCTTAGATTTTAACATATCCCAAAGCAGTGTAGTATTTGTAGTCCCTGAGTTTACCCATCAAAGTCAGAGCTGCAGGTCCCATAATGCATCAAGATGGGGTGGTCAGAAATCCAGTATTTGGCCAAAAATCTTACTTCTGGAACAGGATAAGTTTGGTAGTTCTATGACTTCAACAGGACCTCATGTATGGCCACATGTATGGCAGTCCTTTTACTAAAACGAGGGCTGCTTTTACCTACGGGCAAAAAGGGCAATTGCCTCGGGTCCCAGCACAGCAAATAGATAAAAGCGTCCCTCGTGCCCATTGCTGCTGCTGCCACCCCTCTCCAAGACGTGCGGTGGTGGCAGTACATTGAAAAAGGCACCACAGCACCAGTTACCTTCTTTTCCGGCTCTGCTGTGCCATTCGCACTTTTACCCCCTCTGATTCCACTTTAACCGGAAGTGGAATCGGAGGAGAGTGGAAGCACAAACAGAACTGTGTTTGTGCAAGGCAGCAAAAGTAGGTGCACCTGCCGCTCCATGCAGGTCACCCCTCCCCATGCCTTTGTTTAGGGGTGTACCCACAGCTCCGTGTAGGTCCCCCTATTAGTTGAGATATAAGAGATAGTTACATTTATTTTGATCTTATCCTGTTGCTATAAAGGGATACACTGTGTCTGTCCCATAGCATTTTGAATTCTGTCACTGTATTTTCCCTCACCACTTCCATCCGGAGGGCATTCAAAACATTCACCACCCTTTCAGTGAAAAAGTATTTCCTGACGTTGCCTTTCAATTTCCCCCCTTGCAGCTTCATGTTTTGCCCTCTATTTTTACAGCTTTCCTGTCTTTGGAAGAGGTTTGTTTGTTCATTAAAACTCTTTAAGTATTTAAAGGTCTGAATCATATCTCCCCTGTCCCTCCTCTCCTCCAGAGTGTACGTATTTAAGTCTTCAATTCTCTTCTCATAAGTCTTCTGACGCAGGCTCCAAATCATTTTGGTCACCTTCCTCTGAACAGTTTCCAGTCTTTTTATTTCCTTTGTGAGATATGGTCTCCAAAACTGAACACAATATTCCAAGTGAGGCCTCACCACTGACTTGTACAGTGACATTAGTACCTATTCCTTTCTACTGGTAAGTCCTCTTTGTATGCAACCCAGGATCATTCTGATTTCTGCCACTGCCTTGTCGCACTGTTTAGCCACCATGAGATCCTCAGAAACAATCACTCCGAGGTCCTTCTCCTGGTCCATGCACACCAACCTCTCACCCCCTATCGCATACAATTCCCTTGGACTTCTGCTTCCCAAGAGCATTACACTGCACTTCTTCACATTAAACCTTAACTGCCAAGCATTAGACCATTCTTCCAGTGTTTGTAGATCTTTCCTCAAGTTCTCCACTACCTCAGGGGAGTCCACTCTGTTGCAAATTTTTGTATCATCTGCAAAAAGACAGTCTTTTCCATTTAGTTCTTCAGCAATATCACTCACAAATACATTGAACAGTACCAGTCCCAGAACCGAACCCTGGGGCACACCGCCAATCACCTTCCTTTCATCTGAGTTAGTTCTGTTTACCATCACCTTCTGTCAACTGTTAGTCAACCAATTTCTGATCCAGTTCATCACTTTGAGACCCATCCCCAAGCTGTTGAGTTTATTGACAAGCCTTCTATGAGGAACAGTATCAAAGGCTTTGCTGAAATCCAGGTAGATGACATCCATCGCATGCCCTTGATCTAGTTCTCTTGTCACCCAGTCAAAGAACTCAATCAAATTTATTTGGCAAGATCATCCTCTGGTAAAACCACATTGCCTCGGATTATGCAACCTGTGGGTTTCGAGAAAGTTCACTATTTGCTCTTTCAGTAGCGCCTCCATTACTTTTCCCACCACCGAGGTAAGGCTTATTGGCCTGTAGTTTGTTACTTCTTCCCTCTTACCACTTTTGTGAAGAGGTACCACATCAGCCCTTCTCCAGTCCTGTGGAACTGCTCCTGTCTCCAAAGATCTATTAAAAACATCCTTTAATGGCCCTGCAAGAACCTCTCTGAGCTCTTTCAGTATCCTGGGATGTATCCCATCCGGTCCCATGGCCTTGTCCACTTTCAGTTTTGCAAGCTGTTCTAACACATCATCTTCTGTGAATGGTGTGGTATCTACTCAATTCCCATTTGTATATTTGGGAATCACAGATGGTCCTTCTGCTCGTTTTCACTAAAGAAAATCCTGAAGAAGTATTTGTTTAGCATTTTTGCTTTTTCAATGCCACTTTCCACAAATCCATTCCCAGTACTTTTGAGTCCTGCAATTCCATCACTGATTTTCCTCCTCTCTCAAATATATCTGAAAAATGTTTTGTCTCCACACTTCACATCTTTAGCCATCTTTTCTTCTGCCTTTGATTTTGCTATCCTTATTTCTCTTTTTGTCTCGTTTAGCTTTATCCTGTATTCCTTTCTGTGTTCCTCTGTTTGCGAACTTCTGAATTTTGTGAAAGCTGTGTTTTTTTGCCTTTATTGGTGCAGCCACTTCTTTGGAGAACCAAATAGGTTTCTTTTTTTCTCTTGTATTTATTCACTTTCCTTACATAAATACTGATGCCCCTGTTATTGCCTCTTTCAGTTTAGCTCATTGCAATTCCACTTCCCTTATCCCCTCCCACCCTGCCAATTCCTCCTTCAGGTACTTGGCCATTTTACTGAAGTCAGTGTTTTTGAAGTCTAGGACTTTGAGCTTGCTGTGGTTGGACTCCACCTTTGCTTTTATCTCAAACCACACCGTGTGATGATCGCTGCTGCTGCTCACATGGACACCCACCCGGACATTCAACATGCTATCTCCATTGGTAAGCATTAAATCCAGCATCGAGCTTTCCCTGGTCAGTTCCATCACCATTTGTCTAAGTAATACATCTTGGAAGGCATCCACAATTTTTTTTACTTCTTTCCAGATTTGCAGAAGGAATACTCCAATCCACATCGGGTAGATTAAAGTCACCCAATATGATCACTTCCCCCTTTGTGGCTATCTTTGCATTATCAATGATCAATTCACTACCTATTTCTTCGGTTTTACATTGATGCTTTTGTAGAGGCTGGTTATGAATGACTTGCCAACACCTACGAGCAGGGTCAATTTCTAGGCCAAAACAAACAAAAAAAGCTTGTTTCCAGAGGGGTTTTAAGTGTTATAAATTATTATAAAAATCAGTTAAAATGGAAATACAGCAAAATAAGCATCATATTTATAAACAGAGTGAGAAAAGTACTATCGTAAGACCCAGCAAAGGGGAGGAAGGAAAACCTCTTCATAGAAATAAGTGATCTTCATATTTGGTACTTTATTATTAGGGCTCCAAATATCTCTCCAAGAACTCAGCAGAATTCCCCTACCAAAGTACAAACTGTAATGTTTTACAAATTATAAGCCACCTATTTACAGAGACAACCTTTAAAGTAGGAACACTGACTCAGTCCCACTTTCAAAGGGACCCTGTGTTTGCTTCTTTGAATTTAATAAAAGAGGAGCTGCTAGTAGGATCCGTGGAGAGTTGCATGGAGCATCCTGCCTCAGAATAAGCTTATACCTTTCCAGTGGCCCCTTCTCAGACATACATCATCTCTGACCAGAGGATACGCATTGATATGTTTACTCTGGCCCTATAATCCCAGGGCCCTCTACCGCTGAAAGATAATCTAACGCTAATCTGTTCTGCAAAGTCACATGTGTGTTAGCATCAAGTGTTATGCTCAAGACACAAAAACCATGTTCTGTCAAATTAAGCAACTTCATTAAATCAAAATGCACTTTCTGTATCCATTTGGCATTAGTAGCAGCCTGTAATCCTGGTGTAAGAATTGGGCAAACATAACTTCAATATCTGAGAACAAGCAAAATTCATAAACACATTATTTTCAGATAAATATGAGGAGGATCTCTTCTGTCTATAATGGGGGTGATATTTAGACCATGTTTTTGAAATCCCAGAGAAAGTTTGCAGGGGAATTGAAGATACAGGTAAGATAGCTTGCACATAGGCACAGGTACCACTCCATCTAGGTGGCAGACATGGGTATAACTGATGGCCACACTGATAAGTATAATTTACATAAGGGAAGACAGTTCCATTTTGAGGGAATGTTTTTATAGTTTTGCAAATAAGGTTATCACCCACTTCTTTTCCAGCAGTAACACTGGGTGATTTAATACAAATATCAAACTTGCCGTATGCTGCTAAGCCATAGGCCTCACAAGATAACGGTGTCAGTTTTAAAGATACACCAAATTCCTTCCCTAAAAAGGCTTGACAAAATCTATCAGGGGTATAGCTGAAAAAATTAATGAATTTAAAATGACCAGGCCTTCCATCTACTAGTTGTAGTGATAAGACATTCTATATGCTATGAAGTGACATTGGCAACAAGTATTCTTCCTGTATAGTTAGATATATTGGTAGTAGCTGCAGACCACAAACTTTGCTGTACAGTAATATCTATACACTCATCAAACCTTAGCAAGTAAAGCCACAATAAAAGTTTTGTGTCGCACGATTACCCAACAGTTGCAGGAATGTCTTGGAGGGATTGGTAATAGCGGGCATGTCTTTTGGATTCCCGGTTCGATGGATTTAACAGCGTTGAACCATGGCAGAGAGCTTTCAGCGATAGCCTGGAAAACGGAGATTAGATGCCGTCTTGCAAGAACATTTAATGGTTCAGCTAAGTAATACCATCCCCATGTAATAGACATTCAATAGGTTACAGTACTTGTTTGAAAGTGAAGATTTTGCACATAGCATTAACTGCATGCAGGGGCTGGTCCTATGGGCCGTTTATAGCCTCGGGCATAATTTGGTCGAGATGACCTTTTAAAAAGTTGAATAAAAGGAGGGTCTGTTAAACGAGTATGTTTTACATCCTCAGTACAGACGATCTGACAAAAAATATTCTTGTAATGTGTATACCACTGAAGCATGATTATGGTGTTTAGTATAGGAATATAGCGAGTGGCCTTTTTTCATAGTATAGTAATATCTGGCACAGAAATAGAAAAGACTGCAGACATGTCTGCAGCTACAAACTTATTTGAACATATCACACAATCCCTAGTATCCAAAGAGGCTGCAGTCTGGCTCATCAAAGAATACCAATAATTTGTTAACAGTAAGTTTGCTGGAATAACATTCATAGATTTGTTAAAGACCGTCAAAGTAGTATCATGATTCGGGATTCTTGAAGAAATCAGTGTAATTGACTACCAAAAACAAATCAGTCCGAATAGACTCATGGGGCTGGCTGGATGTCTGTAATATGGATCCATACTCCTCCTTCAGATATCTGCATTGCAGTGGGTGTAGATGCATGTACTGTAAGTGGTCCTTCAAAGTACGGCTGTGTCCAACCAGTCCGGGATTTAACCCTCTTGTACACCAAATCTCCTGCTTTGTACTTTAATATAGGTGGAACATGCAATATTGTCCTTGAGTCTTTAGGCCTACTGACAATTTGATCAAATCAAATCAAATGGAATCTTGCCATCTGTATGAGATATTGTCAGTAGCAGATAAATACACATGTATAAATACTCAGTCTGTCTAGGGAAAACTGCTACCCTCCTTTTCCCAGAATTCCATAGAACTACCTGGAAAAAAAAACACGTGATAAAACAAGAACCAACCCTGTTTGTATATAAATTAGACTTTATTTTTGATAGCAAAAATAGTGGAAATATTGGCATAAATTAGTTTTCTAAGGTAGTACGAGTATGTTATGCAGCTCTGTGTTACAATTACCAAGAGACCTAATCTCTGTTTTAGGAACCAACATCACTGATTCACTCTGCGCTCAGATGTACAGTAAATTATCTGTCTGTCTAAGCTAGCCCCAACCTACTTGTGGCTGGGTCTGGGAAATTGTCTCTGGCATGGCACAAAGTCAAAGTCAAAGATCCTTTGGGATCTTACAGTGGATAGGACAGTGTAACTCCCTTTAACTAATGTGAGATCCCATGGGAGCTCCCAGGAGTCTGCATTGCAGACAGAAACTGACAGTCTCTCTGGCTCTGAGGTCCAAATTTAAGGGGACTTTAACATTTTAGAGAAAGATGAGAATGTTTGTTTTTTTAACTTTTTAAGTGATTCTGTTTTTTGGTGTCTTGTGTCATAAGGTAGCGCTGTCAGAACCCATGGAACTAGGGAACTCAGAAAAATGTAAGGGAAACTGACAGCTCAGTTTCACACATGGGGAAAGGTTGCTATAAGCAACAGATAAAAACAAAGCCACGAGGTGTAAGGGAATGCCCGAACAGAAGCGTAGCACAAAACTCATTAGGAAATGAGGAGCACCTGCATGGGGGCGGAGCCCAAACTAACACCAGCTTAAACACATTTAAAACTCACTTACCGGAAGGTAGGGGGAGAGGAGTGGCAGGAGCTACTGGAGGAGTAGTAGATGCTACTGAGGGAACTGCTAAGCGTGAAAGCAGAACCAGTGGAGCTGCAAGGACGGAGCCAGAGAGATTGCCAGGGGCATATGAAGCTGGTGATTCCCAGGGAAGCTGTTGTGAGCAGCAGTGCACAGCTTTTCAATATCCCCAGGAGCATTGCTACAAAGTAAGCAGAGGTGGCAGTCCAGCAGCCAAGTCCAGGAGGTATAGATTACCCAACACCAGGGATTCAACAGGGGAAAACTTTTACCCTGAAGGAAGTTTGAAGCTAACAGAGAAACACCGTGGAGAGTGTTCTTCAAAACAGAGCTTTGCTCGACCGAGAGAACAGGAAGTAGCAGTGCCTAAAGGTAGGCGTATTTACTCTAGTAGAAGAGGTTTAAAATACCCTGATTTGCCCTGCACTTACCAGGAACTGTGTAACTCTCATGAGCCTGACTACAGTGAATATGGGAATTTCCCATGGGCCACTAGTTTAGTGGAGGAGGGGAATGCTTTAGCTCACCGGCAAGAACATTATAACCTCAACGGCAGTTGTGTGCCGGGAGATGTTTACTCTGATGAGGAAGGAATGCAATTTGAGACTATTGGAGAGTCTTTAGACGGGAGTGAGATGGATTGTACATACACTCTGGCTGATTGCATATCATCTCTTTGTTGAAAGCAGCAAGAACTGTTTAGAAAAGGAAACAGGAGGAAAAGTTCTGTAAGTGAAGTGAACTGTTTTCTTTTTGATTTTTGTTCCATTAACTAATGCTGAAGTAAGCCAAGTTTTGTTTGAAACATTTCTTTAATTGTGTCACCAGACGAAGAGTCTGCAATTCCTTGTGTTCCACTGTTATGAATCCACCCCGGACTGGGAATAAAGCCTGTGTTTAACCTTACCCTCTGCCTACAACTACACTTCTTTGGCTAATGTTAAAAACCACAGGTCCCGGAAGGCCTTTCTAAAGCCTTCACAGGAAAGTCTACAGCCATTAAAATACTGCCCCATTAAACTACCCAAGCCTCTTTGCCTCTGGGTACGTTGGTGGGTGACACTTGTGTGCTATGCTTTCATTGCTTTCGGTAAACTTTGAAATAAATTTGTATACTCTAGACTGGAGATGTTCAGTTGGGGTGAAGCACTGTGCTCTGGGTGCTCTCAGGCTTCCTTGGCCAGAGGATGCACCTCATGGGGGCCTTTGAAGATTATAGCTGTCAAGGCATCAGCATCCCAACCACAGTGGAAATGAGAAGAAGCATCCCACAAGGAGATGGGGGGGGGAGGAGACTTAAAACCAGGGTGAAATGGAATGATTGAGACATTTGGATTCAATGCCTGGCTCAAGTCTTCTGCTTTCCAGATCGGCCAGGTCTGGAGATGCTCTAGAACAGTTTTCACAGCACCTGGAAGAAGACGAGGAGAAGAGAGTCAATCATGCAGAGTAGTTCTGGAAGGAGCCCTGGTTCATGTCCCCAGCCGAAGACCTCATCACCGCAGTGACTGAACTAAAGTAAAGTCAAGAAGGGCTAGAAAATAGGTAGAAAATCCTTGGGTAGTTGCAAACAAAAATTCATAGTCCAGATCCCAGCTCTGGTTCTGATTGGACTAGAAGCCTAAAGGAGCAAGAGAAAATGGCCAGGCCAAAAAAAAGAATGGGGAACTAACTCCAGCTTTTGAGAGTCACAGTCTGGCCAGGTTGGATATTCATGGTGAAATTCATTGGATATTTTTGCATTAATTGTGTGGTGGTGCAATAAGGGGAAATGGGCATCCAGGGCATAGCAGTGAAAAACAATATAGGTATGAGAGCTATCAGCTGATTAAACAAAAATGCTTATATGCTCTGAACACAGTTCATCATGCTGTTTTGTCTTATTTCTGTGGACCTGATGGAAAGGAAGAAACAGAAAGAATGTGATAGTGTGCCAGTTTTACTATGCATGGTACCATAAGTCCTCAGCATCTGAATAATCAGAGGGGGAAAACTGGCTATTCGTCAGGAACAAGCGGAAGTCAGTCCTCACATATGGGTGACATCGACGCTGACGGAGCCCTCTCGGAAGCATCTCCCCAGCTCCCACACATGCATGATTCCCTTCCCGCCCAAGGGTGCCATCTGACATATGTACCAACAGGTAGTTTCTAAGATTGTATATAGTTCCCCTGGTTTACCTCCATGTTAATTCCCTGTTATCTGTAAACGAAGGCCAAATTATCTGGCCAATGTGTTTTATTGTTACAATGTAAACCGCACTGATGACAAATAGCGCGGTATATAAGAAATGTTAAATAAAATAAATAAATAAAGTATGGCAGAGGTCCAACGTCAGCTGAGATGAATTGTGTGGTCACACCGAGCCGCAGGTCTGTGGGGGAGAGTTTCACTCTGTCTTGAGGTTTTGCCCTTGGACACTATCTGACTTTCCAGCCAGAGAGAGATAGGCAAACAAATAATCTGTGTCAGAAGTTAAAGTTCCCAGGTGATCTGCCAGCCTCTGTACATGTTTCAGAATGCTGTAGGTGCTTTCTTTTGGGCTGTATCTGTCTTCTCGGTTGCGTCTGTGTTCTCTGACGTCCCGTGTCCAGCATGTATAATTCTTTGTCTTGATGGCACAGTGATTGATTGGTCTCAAAAACCTGTATGTCATCTTCAGCAAATCCGGTAACAGCTAATAGGTGGTCCTTCTGCAGAGAAAGGTCCATGGTGTGAAAGTTGCTAGGATGCCAATCGATACATTGTTGCGAATGCTAGTAGAAGTGAAGGTCTCAGCAATGTTCTTCTGCATGTAGTCAGCTGGAAAAATACTTCTACTGAGAAGAATCATAAACTAGCAAAATTGCTTGATCTGCAAGTTTTAATGCTGAGTTATAACAAGCTAACAAAAGTTACAGCGCAGTAATAATCATGCGTGATTTCAACTACCCCGGTATCGACTGGGTCAGTGTCACGTCAGGACATGCTAGGGAGATAAAGTTCCTAGATGAAATAAATGACTGCTTCTTGGAGCAGCTGGTTCATGAACCGACCAGAGGGGAAGCCATATTAGACCTAGTCCTTAGTGGAACACCAGATCTAGTGCAAGAGATAAGGTTGTTGGGGCCACTTGGCAATAGTGATCATAGCATGATTGCCTTTGATTTAATTAGTGGAGGAGGGATAGTAAGGAAATCCACAGTACTACCTTTTAACTTTCGAAAGGGAGACTATGATAAAATGAGGAAAACAGTTAAGAAAAAACTAAAAGGAGCAGTTGCAAAGGTTAAAGAAGTACATCAGGCTTGGCTGTTGTTGAAAAATACTATCTTGGAAGCCCAGACCAGCTGTATTCCACGCTTTAAGAAAAGTGGAAGGAAGTCCATAAAACTGCCAGCATGGTTTAAAGGTGAGGTCAGAGGCTGTTGTTGCCAAAAAAGCATCTTTCAGGAAATGGAAAAAAGAGCCAAACGACGAAACCTGGAAACAGCACAAGAACTGGCAAGTCAAATGCAAGGCATTGATAAGGCAGGCAAAGGGAGAATTTGAGAAGAAGCTTGCCGCGGAAGCAAAAACGCGAAGTAAAGACCTTTTCAAGTACATTCGTAGCAAAAAACCTGTGAGAGAGTCAGTTGGTCCATTAAATGATAAAGGGGTTAAAGGAGCACTAAGAGGCGACAAGGCGATAGCGGAGAGACTGAATGAATTCTTTGCTTCGGTCTTTACTGAGGAAGATGTAGGGATGTTACCCATGACTGAAGTGGTATTTAAAGGTGCGGAAGAATTGAAGGAAATATCGATACATCGGGAAGATGTATTACAACTATTAGATAAACTGAAGAGTAGCAAATCACCTGGGCCGGATGGTATACATCCAAGGGTGTTGAAAGAACTGAAATATGAGATTGCAGACCTGCTATTAGTAATCTGTGAATTATCATTAAAATCATCTCTAATACCTGAAGATTGGAGGATCGCCAATGTAACACCAATTTTTAAAAAGGGATCCAGGGGTGATCCGGGAAACTACAGACTGGTGATCCTGACGTCAGTACCAGGTAAAATGGTAGAAACCATCATAAAGAATAAAATTACTCCGCATGTAGATAGTCATGACCTAATGGGAGACAGCCAACATGGCTTTAGACAAGGAAGATCTTGTCTTACTAATCTGTTATGTTTTTTTGAAGGAGTGAATAATCAGGTGGACAAAGGTGAGTCGGTTGATATTGTGTATCTGGACTTTCAGAAAGCCTTTGACAAGGTCCCTCATGAGAGACTTTTGGCAAAACTAAAGAGTCATGGGATAGGAGGCAGTGTACTATTGTGGATCAGGAACTGATTAAAAGATAGAAAGCAGAGGGTAGGGCTAAATGGCCAATTTTCCCAATGGAGAAAGGTGAATAGTGGTGTACCCAAGGGATCTGTGCTGGGTCCGCTGCTTTTTGACATATTCATAAATGACCTGGAAAGTGGAATAACGAGTGAGGTTATCAAATTTGCAGATGACACAAAACTATTTAAAGTTGTTAAAACCCAAGAGGATTGTGAAAAATAGCAAGAGGATCTTGATAAATTGGAAGACTGGGCATCAAAATGGCAGATGAAATTTAATGTGGACAAGTGCAAGGTTATGCACCTAGGGAAGAACAACCCAAACTATGGTTACACGATGCAAGGTTCCACATTAGGAACTACCAACCAGGAAAAAGATTTAGGCGTCATTGTGGATACCATGTTAAAACCCTCGGCCCAGTGTGCAGCAGCGGCCAAGAGAGCAAATAGAATGCTAGGTATGATAAGGAAAGGAATGGAAAATAAAACAAAAGATATTATAATGCCTCTATATCGTTCCATGGTGAGACCGCACCTTGAATATTGTGTGCGATTCTGGTCGCCGTATCTTAAAAAGGATATAGCGATTTTAGAAAAGGTTCAGAGAAGAGCCACCAAAATGGTGAAGGGGATGGAAGGATACTCCTATGAAGAAAGGCTAAAAAGGTTAGGGCTCTTTAACCTGGAAAAGAGACGGCTGAGGGGAGATATGATAGAAGTCTATAAATTAATGAACGGAGTGGAACGGGTAAACGTAGATCGATTGTTTACACTATCAGAATGTAGAAAGACTAGGGGACATGCAATGAAGCTACAGGGTAAACTATTTAAGACTAATAAAAGGAAATATTTTTTCACTCAACATGTAATCAAACTCTGGAATTTGTTACCGGAGGATGTAGTAAAGGCTGTTAGTGTAGCTGGGTTTAAAAAAGGTTTGGACAAGTTCCTGGAGGAAAGGTCCATAAACCATTATTAAGAAGGGACCCAGGATATCAATGCTTGAACCAATACAAGCATTGTGGAACCTGTGTCCCTTGGGGAAACTGCTAGGTACTGTCAGACGGCTGCCTGGGTGAGAATCTTCACACTCTTGGCAAGTGCATATTTCTATATGATTTGCAAGGTATTGTGGGCAATGTAGTTCATTCACACCAGACACAGCTGCTGACAATAATTTAGTTGTGCTCTTGGGTAAAGCCAATAAGATATTTATTTTTGGGGTTATTTCTCCCAACACAGATATGCTTGGTAGCACATAAATTAGGTTACTTGCTTTCAGTGTTAACTTGGAAAAACAAAGTTAAAATCAGGAAAACAACAAATGAAAAGCCACAAAGCAAGAAACAAACTGTTCTTTTCAGGTTAACTTCTGATTACTTCCCACATAGATACAGAAGTGATTCTCTCCTAGCTCACAAGCAATTAGGTAAGGCTTAATTGCTAGCAGTCACCAGCTGAAACCCCTTAGCTGGCTTGCCTTCCACTGTGTGGGTCAAATCCTGCTTCAGGAGCTTTTCTGAGTAGATTAAAGAACAAATTTGTATTTCTTTGTGATGGTTGCTGTACTTTATAACAGAAAGTTACCAACGGAGTTTAGATAGAGAGCAGTCCATATAAACAGGATCCTCATCTGCTATTATTCCCCCTTGTTCAACAAGCATGGGTTCAATATCATGGATTGGCACAGATGAATCTCTCAATGGAGCATTTTCAGGAGAATACTTGTTTCCCTGCTGTCTTTCAAGGTTATAGCTAGGGCATAGATCAGTGTTCATACCTGAGCTTCCATTGCTGCTAGAGTTCCTCTCTATATAGCCTGGCCAGTATGTAGTCCAGTTCTTATGTCCAGCCTTCCAATCCAGATCCCTGGACACTGGATCTCTCTTCACATACCTTCTGGCACAGGTCTTAGAGTCCCTTCCACGTGCAGCCGTCTCCCTCACAGGTAGCCTCTGGTGATTCCTAGCTCTGCAGCACCATTCCTCTGGCTTTCCCCAGTCCAATAGTGTATGCTGGCCCTTGGAATACCTCCCAGTATACGTACTGCTTTGGACTCTTCTAGACCTCTCAAAGGCTTTTCCTTCTTCCAAAGGGTCTCTTTCCCTCTCTGTCCGTCCGGTTTGGCTTCTGCTTCTGATGATCCTTCAGATGAAACTGATGATCAAACTCAAGCTGATTCTCAGGATACTGAGGACAATTCTCTGGATATCCAAGGTGATCATGAAGATGGTCATCTGTAGAATAAACTCTACTCTTATTCTGCTTAGATGAGTGATCCTCCCTAACACAGCGCAGCTGTGCTGAATCAGGCCCTGCCCTTTGAGATGAGTGCTTAGGGATTACCTCATAGCCCTCCTGATTGAACACACGTTTCCCCACTTCAGCTCCTCTAATGGCTGTTGGAAACCTGGTGCATTCTGGGACTGGTAGTCTTTTATGGCAAAATTCTGTTTTCTCATTTCTACCAGCACTGACAGGTTGCTTGTTCAGAGACACTTCACCTTTTCTATAGCCCCTTCCTGAGCTATGATAAGCTTCCTTATCACAGTACATATGACCTAGATTGGCCACTGTTGGAAACAGAATACTGGGCTTGATGGACCTTGGTCTGACCCAGTATGGCATATCTTATGTTCTTATATTCAAAACTGGAATCCATCTTGTTTATCAGGACGCCATTCTAGTGGTTCAGACATTAGTTTCTGAACAGTTACCAGCCCTACACATCCTCTGTATTAATCACTGGCAACTTGCATCTCCTTCCTATAAGCAACTGAAACGGAGTTAATGAATTTTTCTTCAGTGGTGAGTTTCATAAGAAAAAGAGCTAAAGGCAAAGCCTGCACTCAATTCAGTGAGGTTTCAGCACACATGTTTCTCAGAACAGATTTTTAAAGATCATTCACTCTTTCTACCAGGCCATTAGCCTGAAGTCTATACACAGAGACAAAGGGGTATGTTTACTAAACTGCGGTAATGTTACATAACGCACGTAACGTAACATTAACGCGTGATCAGCAACATTAACGCGCGGTATAACACGCTAACGATTGTTAACATTATGTAACGCGCGTTAACCGTAGTTAACGATCGTAAACTCCCGCGGCGCAGTAAAACACTGCAGAAGGTGGAGAGTGGGCGGAGAGAAGGGGTCAATGGGCAGAGAGTGGGCGGGGAGAGGCCCCATTCACACTAACGCGCTGAAATCGAGGGCTCAATTCCAACGCTAATGAAAACCTGCCGTTAGATGCATATTTGCAGGGGAGGGAAACCATTTCAGTGTCAGCAATGTACAGCAGAGGCAGGGAAACCTACAAAACGTGATAAGTGTGATACATGTGCACGGAAGAAAAAGGCAAATAAGCAGTGAAAATGACCAGAACAAACGAGGAAAGAAACAGAACTAAGCAAGCCAATAGTGACACCAATGGGAAACAGCAACAAACACTAGTGAGAGAGCCCCAGAAAAAGATAGTAATTGTGGAAGGACGTATGCTCTGTCCCCAGACAAGGTGAATGATCCCACAGTGAAATAGTGCAGATCAGAGTCACCCCATGTTGATGGACAGGTCACCTATGGCGTGCACATGTTCTGCAACTGCAGGGTGGGCACATCCTAATGGACTACTGGGCGGATGCCGGAAAAGGGGATACAGAGAGCCTCAGGTGGCACATGCTGTGGTGCAGCTGGGCCACAGTAGGAGACCAGGGTGATGCACAGTTGGCCCATAGGAATGCAGAAACAGCAGAGACAGACAGCAACTGATGAGGGTCCAACATGGGCACGACTGTGTCCCCTGCAGTGTCACAGGGGATGGTACCCAGCAGCTACACTCAAGGGCACAGAACATTGGCAGGCGGTGCTGGGGGGAAGCGTGCACATCTATGTAGGCACCCCTACCCCAGAACCCGCACCATAGGCAGCATTCACCTGCACACTGGCTGGCATGAGATTGTGCACCACGAACACCACCAGCAGAAAAGCATGGCAGCATGGTGGCAGAGGGCCACTGGTGGCGGAGGGGGCAGTGATATCTAACCATAGCAGGCCATGGCCCAGACCCATGTAGGTGTGCGCTGTGCACTGCAACATAAAGGATCTGTATGACAAACAGGCATGGTATCTCCAGGGAATGAAGCACCCCTGTGGCATCATCGTGGTGCAGTATGCACAGCCAGTGTGCTCATGACCAGAAGATCACAGGTTCAAACCCTTGCTTCGCCCCCTGCCAACTCTCACAACATATTTTATCCAGTAATAAACCATGGTAAGAAAGACGTAATCTTTTAGTGCCAATAGAATAAACATGCCTGAAACACCTACATTCTAATAAACAGGGCACAGACACCCCAAACAGACACATAACCGAGAGCAGATTCAGCCAAATGCATTTCGGGAGAGCCACAAAACATGCAGGTGTCATGCTGTCAGTAATAGAAGGACATGTTAGCATGGTGGCGGAGGCCGTAAAGGCGGTGGAGGGGGCAGTGCCACCTGTCTGAAGCAGACCATGGCATAGTGTGGCCTAGGTGCGTGCCCTGCACCGCAGCTCACAGTCCCTGTATGACAAACAGGCATGGTATCTCCAGGGAATGAAGCACCCCTGTGGCATCATCGTGGTGCAGTATGCACAGCCAGTGTGCTCATGACCAGAAGGTCACAGGTTCAAACCCTTGCTGCGCCCCCTGCCAACTCTCACAACATATTTTATCTAGTAATAAACCGTGGTAAGAAACATGTAACCTTTTAGTGCCGATAGAATAAACATTCCTGAAACACCTATATTCTAATAAACAGGGCACAGACACCCCAAACAGGCACATTACAGAGAGGAGAGTCTCCCAAATAAAGGGCAGGATGTGCTAACAACAGTCAGGTTCCATGCTGTGCGCCTAGAAGATGCCACTGTTGCATGTCTAAGCGACACCCCTATAGTATGCATATGTATTGTATGCATATTTACAATGGACATCATGAAAAACCGAACATGGTGCAGCTCACCAGGCCCAGATATGGGGAACCCCTGCCCAAAGGCACTGTACAACAGGGGCGCAAACACCTGAACCCACAAAGCCCATCAGACACACCCTCTGGAAAGGCAGAATTTTGGGACCTGTGTGCATCACCCAAAATCAGTACTTGCATACACTAGCAATGCCATCCAAAACCCTGGAAGATGGTACACAGTTGGCAAAAGGTCGCTATAATAAGTGCAACATAGCTATCCATAAGGTTAGCACAAGCTACCCAGTGAACTATAGCATATCTACCTCTGTGATGTCTGTGGAGTGGGTGTCAGGTATGGTACCTGACAGTGTGCACCACCTTGGGGAGAGACACCAACAGTACTGCGTACCATAGCCATGCCTGCACTGTGTCCAGGACTGGTGAGGTGCATGGGGCTGCCAAAAGCCTCTATGGGTGCACAATGATGGCAGATGTGTAGCAGTGTGTGTCAGTTGTGATGGTGAAAGCATAGTAGAAAGCATGGATATGGATGAAAATCCTGAAAGCCCCATGGAAGTCAATGACAGTGCACATGTGCAAGGGGATTACAGCCTACATCAGAGAAAAACTCTGCTCCCTGCAAGGGGTGGAACACGCCCTAGCTCAGGGGTGGAGACAAGCCACCCTCCTGATTGGTCAGAGGAGGGTGGAGCACAGGGAAGGCCCAGCAGGAAGCAGTGGTTAAAAACCACGTGTAGCAGACAAGGAGGAGGACAAGGAAGGAGCCAAGGAGAGAACCAAGGAAAGAGACAAGCACAGAGTCAAGCTCAAGGACAGAGACAGAGAGACGAAGGGAGACTCCAGGGAGTGAGAGTCAGCGAGAGACCTGCTGGAGTGAATGCCAGAGGAGAGTGGCTGAAGCCAGACAGAGAGAGAGAAGTCTGGGTGAGAGAAGGAGCCAGAGAGAAGGCTCAAACTCAGGCAGCAGCAGCTCACCGAGAGGCAGTGGCAGTCTCAGGCCAAAGCCCGTCTACTGTTTCAGACCAGGAAGAAAGAGATATTGTGCCAGCATTTAAAAGCAGAAGTACAAGTAACTGGAGGAGAAGTGCATGTCAGGCCAGCAACCGGGACAACGGTGATAGCTGGAGAGGTGGAAAAGGTATCAGTGCTGACATACAGAAACAGCCTCAAGGTAAAGCCGATAATTTCTTTCCTGACAATGTGGCAAGAGGGCTAAGGACTGGTTTAAAAGGGCAGGAACTGAAACCTTCACCTTCCACCGTTGATCAGTGGATTGAAAGCTTAGCCAGTGTTGGAATCCCCAGTACAGATAACAGAGAAGCTTTTGAACCCTCTAAATTAGGGGCTTTGCAAGGGATACACTCTAAGGAGAGGAATTCTATCTCCGATGCAAAAATACTTACGAGGGCTGACTTGCTGTGGGACCAGTTTCAGCAGTTTCTAAGAGAGGGGAAACTTAAAGAAACTCCACAATATGAGAGAGACTCTGTTGGTACAAATGATTTTGAAGAAATGCAAATAGAGACATGTGTGCCTAATGAAGTCTGTTGCCCAGTTCCTATGGATTGTTCTCTGGCTCAAAGGAAAGCTACAGTTGTGAGATAAGAAAGGAAGAAATGTAAAAACCCTATAGTAAGGGTAGTGCTTACCACGAGAGTTGTAAGAAGCATTCAATGTTTGTTTGTTCACTGACTGAGAGCAACGGAGCTGTGAGGGAACGTTGCATTACAAAGTGAGAACAGCTGTGATAGAGTTCTACTGCAGTTCATTGTTTGACCACACGGAGCAGTGCAGAGTGTGAGGACACAGAGCAGCAGTAAGGCTGAGAAAAGAAAAGTGTATTTGATTTGTTTCTCCTGGTTTTCCTGAGTTCATCTTTTCTGTTTGGAGATGTTATCCTTCTGCTTTGGTTGTAATTGAACCCCAGCATGCTTTTGGAAACCCCCATAAAGAAAATAAAAATCTTGCAAAGCCTTACCACCGACTCAACTACAAATTTATTGCCTGAGGAGTAAAAGAACTTTATTCTAAAGGACATCAAGGCCGCCTACCAGCTGTCAGCCTCTTGGCCCAGCCGGTGGGTGTCGCACAGTCCATACAGTTTGTGGTTATTTAAAAAAAGCCTCTGCAGCCCACAACACTGGCACTGTTGTCAGTATTGGCCTTCCAATGTGCATAATGAGGAGCAAGGTATTGTGGATATGGCAGGACAGGGCAGCCTGGGCTGGATGCACCTGCACAGGGCACAGAGCAATGGCTGTGACAGCGGAGTGCCTGCCCACCACCTACACGTTCATGGTTGCCATGTCATTTCCTGCTGTGAGGTCACGCTCACCCTGACTGTGCTGTGACCACGGCATGGCTGGGTTCCCCCATAGTGCTCCATAATGTCTCCCTTTCAGTGCGATATATGGGCTCTGTCCATCGGAGCCCAATCACTGACCTATCTGCTTGGTGTGTGTGTGCACACAGCACCTCCAGGAACATGCACTATGGACTAACAAGCAGACTGTCTGCAGTTAGTATGTGTGTGTCTGGAACACCTTGTAGGTTGCAGCGGCTGGTGACTCACAAGCCTTGCTGCTAGAGAATGTCAGATAGTGGTGTGGGGCAGCTTTGTCGTAACAGGCCTACTGTCTGTCTGCCACTGCCCAATGTTTGGGGGGGGTCTATTCCCTCCCATGACAGGGGTGAATGGTACCCACTACATTTACCAGTGCAGGTTGTAAAATGTCGATGTTTTGTCTGGGAATCCTGTTGGCCACACAGACCCACAGAGGGTGTGTTGGTTGTTGGTACGGAAACCACTTAGGGGCCTATAAACATCTACACCTCTGCCATGAAGTCATGGCACCCACACCGTTCATGCTCTATGTCCGTAGCAACAAAGTCAATACGTGCATGATGTGCTATACAGATAAACACAGGCATATGCTAGGATTATCTGCAGCAACCACTTATCACACAGTGGCACCAATGGGGACCCACAGCATAGGCCACTACAAGCAAACGAGGTGCTGCGGACATGGTGCTAGGCACCCAACCTCATCCTCAGGGTGAGCACAGGACCCATCCAATGTGATGGTCTCTAGGCACTCTGTGACAGTAACACACACAGTCAGTACACTGTACCATGCGTAGGAGCTGTGGGGCTGCATATGGTTAGGACCAAAACCAGTCCTAGGTTAAGGGGGGGGGTGTGCACACCTCAACCTGAGCCCATGTGTAGACTGCTGATTTGCATGTGCAGTGCATCATGGGTGTGACTGGCCCAATCCAACCCTGTGAACTACTGTAGATGGACTGTGTGGTGAACTGACGTCCCTCTGTAGCCAGCCAGTCATATAGAAGGAGATACAGATACAGACATAACTTTAACCCACTGGCAAAATGCACTGACTGTGGAGCCAGAGGTTATGGGTTTGAACCCACTGTGGTGGTACGTGGCAGGGCTGTCAGATGCATTTCCTCTCTGAGCAGTGGTGTCTGAAAAAAAATACTATCTGAGGTAAAGTACAGAATCAAAGCCAATGTATTCTGCCCAAAGCCCAGAGAGGAAAGAGTCCAAAGGTGAATGAGCACGCATGAAAAGGAGCAAATCCATGCTATACATTCCCAAAAAGTCCAATACACACCAGCTCTACATTGTTCCCAATGTCACCCCTACATCTAATTAATCTGGGACTCCCTCTGTGCCCCTGTCTCCACACATCCTCCTCAATACATCTAAACAAAAGGGACATCAGAAATGTCAGATACATCTCTACGTCATGGTCATCTCTAGGCCAAGGAATGTGAATGTATGCTAATGCGAGATGTGTGAAGCAGAAGGTGTTATGAAACATAAAGCAGACCCTGTAATGAGCAGAGTCCTAAAGCCTTTAACTAGGATATGTAGCAGCAGTACTAAAACCTGGGGGTTTTAAAATCCAGCACCTGCTCACAGGCTCTGATAAACCATAGGCCATCACACTTAAATCTGGTAGCATAAATCATAGGTGCAAGACACCCTAAAGGGTCTGTAATACAAAGTGCCCACGCTGGCAACAACACACATACCCACGCACGATTTTACGCCTGCACCAACGCATGTGGCTACGCCCGCACCAACGCACGTGGCTACGGCCGCACCAACGCACGTGGCTACTGTCACCCACCTCTAGGTTCCCAGAGGCATAAAGCATGGGAGCTACAGTGGGGCCTCTTCTTAAACAGCGAGGGTGTCTCAAGCAGGTGTTGAAATGCCCCCCCCCCTGGGATTTGTAGTCCCACAAGCTAATCTAAGAGTGTAGTTGCAATCGAGTAGCAAGGCTTCAAAAGAGGTGTTTTTATTTACCCGTCCCGGGTGAATTTCAGCACATATGAACAAAGGACAAAAACCATACTTCTGGTATGAAATAAAGGCTAACTACTATAACAAAAATGAATGCTTGTATCTTCAGCCTGACAAAACAAAGGTAGTGCAAAACAGTCCTTATTCTTAAAACAAGCACGTTTCTTCACTTCTGTTTCCTTAAACAGATTCTCTCTCTGGCCAGTTCAGCACAGTGAAGAAATATCATCTGAAATTATTAGTGTACAATCCATGTAGGATTCAGCAGGTGTTTCATCACAAAAATCACATTGCATATCCTCACATGCTTCCCCGGAGCTATCTTCTATAGGATTGTAACTCAGGCTACTTTTAAACAATCCCTCTTCTCTGTTAAGAGGGCTCCCCTCCTCCTCTCTACCGGAGTAAAATGGGAGGTTACCACACACTGCAGAGTTTCCTTTCTGAGAGCCACACACTCTTGGGTAAGTGTAGGAAAAACTCTGACTTTCAGCTTCCCTTCTATTATGAGGAATAAGCCTACCTTCTAGCTTGGTTTTCACGGAGCTTCTGAGCACAGGAAACTTAACGGAGCTTTTCTCAAATGAAAGTCTCTCACTGCCTTTCTCTTTCCATTTCTCTTTGGGCACAAAAGTATCCTCCAGATAAAAACGTTTGCCTTCCTGGTACCTGTTCTTAGGAAGATTCTTTCCCACAGCTTTTCTCAGCTTGCCTTCAGAAATACCTCCGTGGCTCAGACCACTGGGCTTTTGTTCAGTCCTGCACTGCTCCCTGAAACAAATCCCTGGTATTCTCTCCTGGGCTACCTCCTGTAGGATTCTGTGTGAGTCTCCGTGTGAAGCTCTGACCTCGTGTCCAGCTCTCTGGTCAACTCCCCAACCAGCTCCTTCCTCTGCTCTCACTCTGACCTCTGGTGAGTGATTTTTAACTGCGTCACTCTTGGTGTTTCTCTGAGCCTCGCCTCCCCCCAGCTGTCCCTCATTACCTAATGGGCTATGAGGTAATCTACTGCTTGGGCGTGCTCTTACACCTGGTACTTCAGTTTGTGTTCGTTGCCCATAGCAACCCTGGTCCATGTGCTGCTCTAACCTGTCACTATTAGAACTTCTCTGCTCAGTTTTTCCTATTTCCATAGGTACTATTTGATCTACCTCATGACACTACGCACAAGAAATTCATTCAGAAGACATGGATGCAATGTCGAGGAAGCCTGCATTCAATCAAAGGGAGCTCTACCTGCTCACAGAGCTATTCTGCCTCAGACAGAGACGCCTATTCCCAGGATCATCCAGAAGGCAAAATCTGGCCAGGGTCAGGAGGGCATGGGAGCGCCTCACAATTAGGTACAACAGAAGCTCTGACTACCCACGTGAGGTAAGTTCATGGGAATAGGCACCCCAACCTAGGATGTGCAGAGGAACACCCTGTAACCAAATCAACAATCAACTATGCACTGCCAGGGAATGCAAGGTGTCTCCGTGTCCAGCTGGGAGTTACGTCTGCCCTACCCCCAAAACAGGATCCCCCTGCCCACAGAGGATAGCTGCAAACATTGTAGAGGTGAATTGCAGACCACATTGTTATGGTATGTGCCGCTGTTGTAGCCTCAATGATGTGCCCTATCCACAGAAGACCAAAGGCCCATCACAGATGCCAAGAGACACACAGGGGTCTGTTACTTGGCCCTGTCTGCGATCACAAGGCCAAAACACATCCCAGGATACAGCAGGCCCCACCACAGGGGCCATTCCCCGTCCTGGTGCTATGGTATCTGTCCCTGTTTGTGAATACAAGGTTCAGCTATAGCCCAAGGATGCTGCAGGCCCCAAATGAGGGGTCCATACCCCATCCTTGTGCTATGGTATCTGTCCTTGTTTGTGAATACAAGGTTCAGCTATAGCCCAAGGATGCTGCAGGCCCCAAATGAGGGGTCCATCCCCCGTCCTTGTGCTATGGTATCTGTCCCTGTTTGTGAATACAAGGTTCAGCTATAGCCCAAGGATGCTGCAGGCCCCAAATGAGGGGTCCATCCCCCGTCCTTGTGCTATGGTATCTGTCCCTGTCAGTGATTTAAAAACATAACTATAGCCCAAGGATGCTGCAGGCCCCAAATGAGGGGTCCATCCCTTTTCCTGGCGCCATGGTGTCGTGGCCTGGTTGTGTTTACGAGGCCCAACTGTAGACCCAGAATACTGCTGGGAGCACTTCAGATTTCCACCACCCACCACGGCATTGCCTAATGGGCATTGACAGATGTGTGTAGGTGTCCCAGTGAGATGTGCTGTGTCTGGGCCAATGGGGCCCACACACAGGGCACATGGGGCCAAGACCAGACATGCGTGTGCGCGTGCCACACATGTAGGCGCCCCTTGTGACAGCATGGGGCATGAATGTATCGCTCAATAGGGTCAGGCACCCGTTGCATAATGATAGAGATATGTTGTGTGTCTGAGGACCCTAAACTGTCTGTGCTAGCTAATGTCAACGTTCGTTCTCAACCCCACAGGTGGAGGATCTCCGGAAAAAGGCACGGGAGCTAAGGGCTCGGTACCCGCACTTCGTTGAACGTGTGCAGCGTGAAATGTTGACTCAGAGGAATGGTGAGTAATGCAACATGGCCCTGTGGGGCAATGGGTGGCAGATCCACAGAATGCATGTGACCGCATCATCTGTTGTGTAACCATGGAGATGATATGTGTGTCCCTCTCCCACAGTGGATGCACGTGCTGCCGAGGAGCCAGAGGGGCCTGAGGGTCACGATGTAGCTGTTGGACCAGAGGGGGACGCTGCTGCTGTGGCCCAGGAGGTTGAGCTCAGACACGAGGAACTGGAGGTGGCCAATGGCGGCAGAGGCCATGAAGAAGAGCCCGCAGCCCTCACCGAGGGGGAGGGGGAGGAGGAGGAGGGGGACAGGGAGGTGGGGGAGGGGGATGGGTTTTCTGCGGTTCCGAGCCAGGGGCCAGGGGGCGACCAGGTGGTCGGGGTGGGTTTGGAGCAGGTGGGGGGTGGGTGGGTGGAAGGGGATGGTATGGGTGCAGGGATGGGGGGGGTGGCTATGGCAGGTCCCCATTGGCACGGGCCGCCACAGGGCAACGGGGGCACCAGCCACTTGCCCCTGGATGTGGGCGAGGCACACCTGCAGGATGTGCACCTGCCACACATGGCCGCAGACAGGTGCACCGTGCATGCAGCCACACAGACAAGGGGAGACCTGTGTCTGTGTGGCTGCATGTGCAGGCTGCGCCTGGCTGCGGCTGTGCGTGCCCAGGCGCACGCTCAGAGGCAGTATGCCCTCATCCAGGGGCAGGTGCTGGCGACCCTGACCATGGTGGCTGACCGGCTGTGCCAGCTGGAAGTTCGGATTGCCGGTGGCAGACCTGGCCAGCCACCATGTGACAGCGGTCCCCGGGGTGTGTAGTGTGTGGCTACACATGTCACACACCCGCCCTGTGACGGCCCGTGCCATGGCCTGCCAGCCACAACAGGGACAGGGATCCCTGGGTCAAACAAATGTTGAAATGTGCGGCCTTGTGAGGTGTTGCCAATGTAAATAAAGCTGTAAATAGTTTGAAGATAAGAAAGGTGGCCAGATGTCCCTCATTGCTATGTGTCAGTGCCGTGCGAGTGATGGGTGTGTCAATGTGCACTCCGAAAGGTGAGGGAGGACGTGGACCAGGTAAGGGCAGCGTCGACAGCAGTTCCCCTGACAAATCACAGCGATGTTGTTATGAAGGGGGGAAACGAGCAGGGGGGAGAGTGGCATGCAGGATGGAAGTGCGACGGCAGCTGTCCACGATGGGGGGGTGCGCAACACAGGGGGACAATGGTGCATACGGCGGAGGACAGTAGGAAGGCCTGTGTAGCGTATCAGACGTAACCCCATAGGGGTGAGTTGCGGGGGGAAGGTAGGATGGCGGAGGGGTCTGTGCTGAAGTGTGGTCAGAGTAAGATCACAGAGGGTGCACCTCAGGAAGTGGGGAAGCTGGTGACCGATTAGGGGGTGGAGGGAGCGGTGACGGCCTCTGAGGTCGGGTAGGCTCCGGCCATGGTTGGCTAAATGGCAATCCCGTATGAGATCATGCAGGGTGAGATAGGGGGATGACAATGGAGGTCCGCAATGGGTTGCTGCAGGGTGCGGAACCACCCCAGTCTATGGAGGGGGCGGGTGTAATGGCTGCCCCTAGGGGGGGATAGACCATACTGTCTGTGGAGTGTACTGGCCCATCTGGGGTGGTACCCACATTGGGTGAGGTGGGGTGGGGGTCCGGGGGTGAGGCCCAGCAGAGGGTAGGGAGGGGGGTATTGCTCGGATGATGGTATGTGGAGCACCACAGGGTGCCATGGGCATGGATGGGGTGCAGCGCAGTGCGGATGGTGCGACTGGTGACAGGTGGGTTTGTGGATATACCCTACGGGGCCTATTATGGTATCGGGGGTTGCCTGACGGGGGGCATGGGGGGTGGGAGGATGGCAGTGCTACGGGTGCACAGGGTGGTGGGGGGGGCGGAATGGGGTGGCACCCTATGGCGGGGGGGACGCACCAAGGGGTATCTAGGGGCACACAGTGGACATGTGGTACAGGAGATGCAGTGGTGGGGGGATAGGGCTACCTGGCGAACCTGAATTTGTGACGTGCAGTAGACAGTCTGTTCCTGTCCAGCGTGGTGGCAGTGGCCCATGTGGCTCCCCATGCGGGACACACAGTGCACCTACCTTGGCCCAGGGACAAAAGGTGGGTCGGGGCACCCCAGGGTATTGGCCCACGGGGTCTGGGCACTCCCAAGGCACACAGCGCACCACCCAGGCATGGGCGCGGGGTTCCAGCGAGGCAAGGTAAACAATCTGATGCCTACCCATGGTGGACATGGCTGGGGAAGGGGGGGCAAGGGCCAGTTGCGTCAGTGGCACAGTGTCGTCCCCTGGTCTCAACACAGAGGGGGGGGCTGTGTGTGTAGTGGACCCACAAATGAGACACAGGACACATGTCATCAGCAACAACTGCCTGGGTAGCAATTTATTTCCCCCTCCCCCTGCCATGCCTTGCGCGGCCCCGCACAACCCGTGGTGCTGGTGGCACACCTGCCGCCACTGGTGCTGCTGCCGCTGGTGGTGGCAGTGGTGGTGGACACTGCTGACCGGTGGGTGGACCTCCGACTGCCACCAGCCACTCCAGGCTGTCAGCCATGCGCTCTGATAATGTGGCCATGCACTGCACCCCCGCCAGGACCCCCGACATGGTGCGCTGCAGGCGACATGACCATCGTTGGCGCCGCTGTTCCCGGACCACCGCCCGCAGTACATGCTGTATACCTGTGGGGAGAGCCCATTGTGCAATGTGAGACAGGGGGTTATCCACCACCTGTACAGAGGCATAGCCATCCTAGCACAGTAGGACACTCACCCTCCGCATCTCTCTGTGGTGCCGCCGCTGAGTGCGCCTGCATCTCCCCGATGACCTCGGCCACTGCAGCCAGCGCAGCATGCCTGGGCCGCTCTGCCTCCTCCGCAGCCCCCTCCCCTGTGCCTGCAGTGGTGGGTTGTGTCCTGTCGCATGCAGGCTGTGGGCCCTGCATGCTGTCCTCCACCAGGGGTGCGGCTGGACCCCCCACTCCCACCTGGGCCACCTCTGGCACAGGGTCCATCTGGCGGCACCGCCCTGGGGCTGTCTCCTCTGGCGCCTCAATGGCGCAGATGTCACCTGTGTCACAATGTTACATAGGTCAGATGGGGCGTGACTGCCTGTCTACCCCGTCACACCCCCCTACAGGCGCATGTGTGTGGGTGAGCCACATGGGTTTGGTCCCATGTGGTTTGGTCCCCTGTTCCCACCCACAACGTTAGTGCTCTCTCCATGCAAGTGGCCCCTGTGCCCTGCTGCCCCGGGGCCTCCCCCCCCGCACGCTGCCACACAACCCATGCAGGCCCATCACCGCCTTCAACCCTGCCACCACTGAGCATGGTCGGCGCAGGTGCAGTGTGCCTCCTGGTTGCCCACGTCCCTACCCGTGTGGCCCTGCTGCCCCCGCCAGTCCTGCACCGTGCGCCCTGCAACATATTGTCAACCTCTGCTGCCACTTTGGGCCTGCCCCCCTGCCCCCGCACCCACTCACTGAACTGTGCTGGCCACTGCCCACCATATTCATGACCCCCCACCATGGGTCGTGAACGGAAGCTGCCTCTGTACCTGAGTCGCCCCCCGATTCCCAATCGGCTACGTACTGCCCCCCCCTTTTGGTCTGCCCCAACACATGTGCGTGTGCTGTCTCCCACTGGTGCACCTCACTCACACATACCGGCTTGTGGATGCGCTGTGTCCAATGCAGGGGGCAGGCCATGAATGTACATTGGCCCCAATCATTCCGCAAGGCGACACTCGAGGTCTGTTAGGTTGGCCACCTGGGCTGGGCCCCCTCCAGTGCCCTGTGCCCCACGCCTCTCCCTGGCGAGCTCAGTTCTTATGTTGCGCTTGATATCACAATAGCGCTTTCTTAGGTTCTCTATGTCCCAATGGGGCCCCTCTGCTGCTGCCACCGCTGCCTGCACCTCAGCCCATGCCCTGGTGCGTGTGGCAATGGTAGTGGTTGCGCTGTGGCATCTGAAAAGAAGGTCATAGCGTTCCAGGATGCTGGCCAGGAGGAGATCGTTCTCTTCCTGGCTGAAGCGCACCGCCCTCCTCCGGACCTCCACTGGGACTTGGGTCCTGTGCCGCTTCTGTCCTGGTGCACCCATTGCCTGTGAACTGGGGTTCTGCTGTGTCCCAGATGGGCCTGGCATCTCCTCATCACCATCAGGGTTTGGCAATGCTGGGTGTGGTGTTTGCTCCACTGCAGCCTCTTGTGGTCCTCCGTCGCTGCACTCCATACTTTAGCGGGTAGGTGTGCTGGGGGGTTTGCCATTCTGAGCTTATCATACATATAGGTATACCTTGGGTGTGGCTCGACGCGCATGCCTCCTGCGCACGCAGATACGCGCCTTGGTGACGTCACCTATGTGCGTTACTATCGGCGGCAGACAGCGTGTCATTGTTCCTCCGCATTGCCACGAGTGGTGTGCACAGCACCTTACACGCACCCTCCTACCACTATTGTGGTTTCTACTGCTGACCCACATGCTCTACAGGTTCGAAATGTTATTTTGTTTGTCGGCGCGTTACCAGACGCATTGGTAGCTGTTGCAATGTTTCTCGCGCACGTTACGTCATACAGATGTTGCACGCTACGTTACGCGCGTGGCAACGCCTCTTGCATTGTACGCTCGTGGGAACGTTTGTTGTATGCCTGTCCCACTTTGGCGTCTGGGTGTGGTTTAGGGTATACTACGCAGTGTCTTTACATCCTGCTTCATCACAGGGACTCACGTAGATGCCTTTCGTCGGGTGTATTATGGGAACGCGCGCTCCCGCGCGTGCTGTGGTGATGCGTACAGGGTGTTGTCACCTTTGGATTATGATTGACCTTGCTGACTCACCAGGTGTGTATCGTTCATGCGATGTCCGTCCCCGCCCCAATCCCTATTTCCCACCCAGCTGTCCTCCATCCTGTGTCTATCATGGCTCAGACTGCACATGCAGGTGGTGCACTGGTTGCATTGCTCGAGATAGCTGGGCTGCGCTTTCTGGAGGAGGGAGATGCTGTACCTGGGGCTGCAGCCCTGGGCATGGGTGCTATGCCGCTGCAACTCAGGCCTGCATCTGTGGGGGGTCCACAGGTGGGTGTGGGCGACCAACGGCGCCGTAGGCGTGTTGAGGCATGGCCCCGCCTGCAACGCCTCTACAGGCCCAGGGCCATGCTCCAGGACCTGAGAGAGGGCCAGGTAATCTCCCTCTACCGGCTGGACACAGGGGCCATTAGGGAGCTCTACGAGGATCTCAGACCTGACCTAGAGCCCCTGACTGCCTGGTCACATGCTATACTGGGTTTGGCCAAGCTCCTGGCTGCCCTACATTTTTTTGCCTCTGGCTGTTTCCAATCCTCTGTGGCCGCAGTAGGTGGGATGAGTAGGCCAACTTTCTCTCGCTGCCTCCACCAGATACTGCGGGCCATGGTCAGCCGGGTTGGGAATTACATTGCAATTCCCAATGGTAGGCAACATTGGGGGACCCTGGCACAGGCATTCCAAGGGATTGCAGGGATACCACACGTGATGGGCGCAATAGATTGCACACATGTTGCCCTCGTCCCGCCATGCGACAGGAAGGTTGTGTACCGCAACCGCAAACACTTCCATTCCCTCAATGTGCAGGTTGTTTGTGATGCAAGTATGCGTATCCTGAATGTGGTCCCGCGGTTCCCAGGGTCAGCCCATGACTCCTATATCCTGCAGAACTCAGCACTGTTCGGCCGGTTTGAGGCCGGCCAATATGAGGACTACGTCCTGCTGGGTGGGTATTCACCATGTCTAACATGCACCTACTGTAGGTGGTTGATGGGACCCCATTGTCACCAGTATCCACTGCATGCCTTACATTGCGGTGTTATTTCTGGGTGCAGCCTATTGTGGCCCTCACACTACATCACGCCCTGTCACCGGGGATTGGGTCACATACGTCTGTGTGCTGCCACACATCTCTCTGTCTACCATGTGTGTGTGGTGTTTCTCGCCTGTGTGTCCCAGTGGGCACGTGGTGTGGGCTGTTCCCTGCCTCCGCTGTTCAGTTTCAGGGTTACAGTGTCCAGGGTCACTCGTGACGCATTTGATGTGTCCCTTCCATGGCTGTGGGCAACACCTCAGGCTTGCCCATGGCTCCCACACCTGGCCACAGGCATACTGCACTGGCGGTTGTACATATGTCTGCCTGTGGGGTCCGTCACTCGCCCACCCCATATGCCACATGTTTGTGCATGTGCCATCTTGTTTGGGGGGTTGATGGGGCTCAGACACATCCACGTGGTGGTCAATGTGTGTGTGTGGCCTCCTCTCTCTGGCCATGCTGGGGGCTACACGTGACATGTGTTGTGGGCGCTTCTGCTATGACACATGTCTGCTGCATGTCTGGGGACTTTCTCCGGTCTCCACTGCCACCCCACATGGCCCCTCCCCGGGATGTGTTCCATTACCCTCTGCTCTGTGTGCGCTGTATCATGACGGTCACCTACTTGCACACCTGTGCATCCATGCACCTCCGAGTGTGCTGTGCCACTGTCGGACATATGACCTCAAAGCTGCCACCACTGCTTTCTGGGCACAGGTTTGGGACATGTCCTGGGGCACGGTAACGTGGATGTGCACTGCCCCCATTGGCATTCCATGGTGCTTTGGTTGTGCCATCATCAGCCTCTGGTGCATTGCCACTGTGTGCACTGATGTGGCGTCATATCTATGTGCACATGCCTCTCTGCTGTCCAGTTGGTGTTTGCTACGTCAGTAATTCCATTGGTGCATCATCGCACGTGTAACTTTGCACCATTTTTTTCTGCAGGTGATGCAGGATAAGGTTGTCGCGCCTGGTTGCTAACCCCTGTGCGTCTCCCTCGGCCAGGTGCAGAGATGCGGTACAATGAGGCCCATGCCTCCTGCCGCTCTGTCATTGAGCGCACCTTTGGCATTCTCAAGAGTCGCTTCAGGTGTCTGGATAGGACCGGCGGTGCCTTACAGTACGGACCCATGACTGTGGCAAAGATCATTCTGGCCTGTTGCATCCTCCACAACATTGCTCTCAGGCACAATGTTCCAGTTGATATTAATGAGGATCTCGGGGAGGATCCTGTGTGCCCTCCTGCACATGGCCATGGTGACACACGTGCAGGGATGGCAGCCAGGCAACATCTGATCGAGGAGCTCTTCTCCTCTAAGTTCTGCTTGTGGTGGGGACGTACTTCTGGGTCGCCATGTGTGAGCTGGTGTATGGATTTTGCGGCACTATCATGACATGTCTCCATATGTCTGTTGTGTTTTTGCCTCCCCAGGATAAGCTTCTGTTTTCCGGGCACCCAGGGATTGGCTGCCAATACTGCCCGATTCTGTGCTGCGTGTGGGGAGTGTGTGTACATCACTGCAACATGTAGGTGACTGGGGTGAGTTGACATATAGTGAGGTTTGCAATGCTGGCAGCACCATTTGACACATATATGTTGTTCCCTCTCCACTGCTCCTATGGTGCTGCACATGTCTTTGGCCCACTACTCCATCACCCTTAGCTTCAGTTTGTCACACATGTGACCATTGCCTGTGCACATCTTGGGGGTCTAAATGGTATATCTGCTGCACATAATACCAGGCTGTGTGTGTCTCCAGGCACAGGGCATTGAATTGTTTTGGCGCATGCGGATACCTCACTGCCACTGTGCCATTCGCAAAACTCCGTGCACTCATGCATGTACTGTGATGGCTGTCTCCACTTGTCGCTGATTGTCGGGGGTCCTGCCATCTGCAGCTGCTGGCATGCATACCTTGTCTCACAGTGTATGTCTCTGTGTCTGTGTGACGTGTCTACATGACAGTTCCTTCTGCTCCACCCTGCCTTTGTCTGTTTCAGGGATGTGTATGGCCACCTGTCCAGTGATGTTCACTCATCTCTCTTTGCCCTTCTGCTTATGGGCTAGTGTACATTGTGAGCATGTGTCATATATGTTTTTCAGACGTGTCTCAGGTTTGCTGGTGGACCAATGTACGTCAACATTTTGTTTCCGCACAACACAACGCACCTCGGACATGCTCCACTCACAGCTACCCATGAGGACGTGGTGATGGCCGCAGTTCATTGATGTCTGCAGCCTCTATTGGGACTCTTTGTGCTCTTGCCTGACATGGACATTCCCAATCAGGCCACAGCTCTACCTTTCAGGTAGGCCTCAGCTTCCATCCTCTGGGACCTACACCATGTGCTGATGCTGCATTTGGCCTGTTGATATCAACATGTCTTTCAGTGTTATCTCTGTGCGCCACCACTGCTGGACATGCTCTGGATCCCTGGGATGCTTGTGTCATGTGCATTTACATGACCATTTTGGGATGGTGTCCTGGTCTTCAGAGCCATCTCCTGCAGTGGTCCATGTGCACTGTGCTCAGTGTTGTGGCCATGTCATGTTGTGATATCTATGCATTCTGGGAACACCTCTTGTTATCTCACTGTCTCCTTTGTGACCTAATGGAGCCGGGGATGGGTGTGCCATTCCCTTACCTAATATCTACACCTTTTCACACAGGACACAGACAACATACATGGCACATCTACTACACTGCATCTGGAGATCCCATCATCCATATGTGCTTGGACACAGCACCTCTGTGAGACTGTCCCTGGATGTTGTTGCCACTGGGAGATGGACCTCTGCGATTTGGACACAGGCCTATTTTTCAACCTCATTGTTGGCCTATTTTGACTGTCACTGGGGGGACTGGCCCACCGTTGCTGCCATGAACTGTCTGGGTGTTTTGTTTATTGTACCAGGGGGTGGATGAGCTGTACATGGTTGTGTAACTCTGATACGTCAATGATGACATTGCATGGTGCCTTCTCACTCTGCATGCTTTAACCTGGGTCTGTTGGTGGCTGGGGATGGTGACTGCTGTGCATACGGTGGGTGCGAACACTGTGGGGACATGTCATGCTGACACCCTCCGCATCGCATATTACTGTCTGGTTGTGACAGCTGATGACATGCGGGCTAGGATTTGGGGTGACACCAGTGGTGGGTGGTCAGGGTGGGTAGGCTCCACGGGGAGCAACAGGTGGGTGGCCTCGCAACAGGGATTGGGTGTGTGCTGGCGACGTTGACTGCCACACAGGCCCCATGGGTTTCTCCATGGCATACGGTGCACCGGGGTGCAGGATACAATGTCTGCTTGGGTCTGGTGACTGCCTTTTGTGGACCATTGTTTGCACTTTAGTTGTTTGGGATAATTGGGATAGTGATCACACAATTGCATTTCCACTCGGGAGCTCGCCAGTTTGGGCACCACATGACATGTTTCTTTTCCTTCCTTGTTTGCTGCTTACCTGCCCATATGCTGTGTGCAGCCCCATCACATCTCCGCCCACCCTTCCATAGTTGAGCTGTGCATGTCAGTGTGGCCTGTCTGCAGCTTCTCTGCCGCATCTTCTGGATTACCTGTAGGTTTCCTCCTGGGGACCGGGCTGCCTGTGTATTGGTACTGCTGCTGCCGGTTGGTCTGGGCCACATCACTGATCAGGTTGGTCATTCACATGCTCCTCTTTCAGTCCATTGCCCTTGTCCACAGGCCATCCACATAGATTTCCATTCAGCTGGCCCCTTCCACCCCTCGTGCCGCTCCCCTGCTCCATTGCATGTTGTTTACACTGCATTATATCTCCCGGTGGGTGTGCACCTGTTCATATGTGCCTCCCATCCCACCTATGGACTGTGATGTTGGCTGTGGACTCCTGCTCTACCTGTGTATTGCATCATGGTGACTCTTTGGGTTGCCCTCACCTACCACACAGCTGTTGTTTTCTAAGGTGACATGCAGTGGTCCTGTCTGCAGCCATTTCTGTGTGCCTCAAAGTGTTGTTGTAGCCTATTGTTTTCTGCAGTGCTTTCCATCCTAGTGGTCATGGCTTTGCACTCTCTTTGTTCTCCTGTTTTGATGCCTTTCCTGCTCTGGTACCTGTGGTCGCTGTAACAGTCATCTCTTGGCTGCTATGTCCTGCCTGCTCATATTGTCCTCATCACAGTTGCGGACCATCCTTTGGTCCATCTATCTGCATCTGTCAGCTGTGAGATGTCCTGGATGTCGCTGTGCGCTGTCACCCCATATCCTACACTGATACCCTTTTCTGCATTGCATCTCTTTGTGCTTGGCGGGCCTGTGCCTGGTCTGCATGGCACCACCACTCCTCTGTCCACCCATTGGTGGGACTATCCTGCCACCTCCACCTCCACTGGAGGACACATATTCCCTTCACCTTCCACACACTGTCTTTCCAGTACTCTACGGTGCCAACACCCTTTGCTGTGGTGCAGTTGCCCCCACCATGTTTGTCAGCGCTGCTGCCAGACACATGGGATGCCCGCAGGGATGGCAGGTCCAGTAACTCCCTGCTCTCCCTCCTTCAGTCACCTGTTCATTGCCTTTACTGTGGGTTCTATGTGGTGTTCGTACTACATCTGTCTCTGTTCCACGCAGGTCCTGCAGGTCCTCCAGATGCAACTTGCAGTCCCTAGGGCACACTGACCTTGGCCAACATACCCTTGTTGGAGTACCTTGACATATGGTTCTATAGCCCAGGGTTCCATCTGCACTGTCTTATCCATGTGTACCTCATATTGCACTTAGCTTGGGACTCCCTTCTAGACACCGTACTGGGCACCTTTTCAGGCTTCTTCTTGGGCACACTGTTGGGCTACTGTCTTTTGCTGCTCTATGGCAGTGACGCACAAATTCATTTCTCCCTTCCGGGCCAAGGTGCTGTGAGGGTGCCTACCCCCTCCTATGTTCATTTCTGGACTGCTGATGTACATGTGCAGTGCACCATGGGTATTGTTGCGTAAACCCATATCCTTACCACCACAGCAGGCACTTTGGGTGGTGACATGGCGCCCCTCGGTGGCCAGTCAGGGGGTTGTTGGTCCTGGGGGTACAGATGTCTGGGTATTCTTTATCCACATATTCATAGTATGTTCGGGTTTGCTTTTGCCAGTTGCTTTCAGTGTTTGGAAAAGGTCTGTGATGTTATTGGGCTTTTTATATTTGGTAATGATCTTGCCCTTGGTCTTGATTGTGTTTGCCATATGCCCTTGTTTGCTGAGACCTTGGTTTGTTTCAATGCCAAGCATTTGTTGTATGTATGTAGTGCAACTGCTGTGGATCTGGTGTGGGGGTTTTGGACATTTCACAGTTCTACTCCATGAGCTGGCCACCTCATTATTGGGGCTGTATTAGTCGCACTAGCAATATGAGCGAATAGTTACTTCAGTGCCTGTGGGGGCCCCAAGGTCATGGGTTTCAGCCCACAGTGGATTGTTTGGTGGGGCTTTGGGGGGCATTTGGTTATTTTGCTTTACATTGGTGCTGACAGCAGCACCCCCCTCACAGTGCAGACTCTTTAGGTGCCTCATCGGCCACACTATGACGTGCCCTGTGAGACACACTGTGCTGCAGCCTATAGGATGCCCCATGGGAGACATTATAGGTTGCCTTGGCGGACAGTGCACATTATACTGTAGCCTCTGGTGTGTCTTGTAGGGTACCTTATGCGACACCTGTGAGGGTGTGTTTGCCGGAGGCACCTATTAAACTTACAAAACAAACTGCTTCAGACAGCGCAGAGTTAGTGTAATAGGTACTGTCTCAGTCAGCTTCCGTCGTTATACCCACAGGGGAATTGAACTCACAACCCTTGCACCACCAGTCAGTCAGTGTATTAACCATTGTGCTATGGCCCTGGCTGCCTTGCTGGGCACCTTTTCATGCACTTTGTGGGGCACCCTGTTTGGCTACTGTCTGTCACTACTCTGGGCCAGGATGTTGTGGGGGTGCATGCCCCCTCTTGTGTTCATCTGTGGACTGCTGATCTACGTGTGCAGTGCACCATGGGTATGGCAGACGTTTTGGTTGGTGGCCGGACATCCTTCAGTGGCCGGCCAGGGATTTGCTGGTGGTTCTAGTGATTTGGCCTACTGCCTACTGTGATGCTTGTGGAGCCAGAGATCATGGATTGCAGCCCACAGTGTGGTTTTTAGGTTGGGCTGTCTGCGGCAATTTTATTTAATTTTACATTAGTGCTACCAGCACCACCACCCTCACAGTGCAGACTCCTCACAGTGCCTCATCGGGAACCCTATGACATGCCCTATGGGGGCGCTCTGTAACACGCCCTATAGGGTGCCCTGGCAGACAGTGCACATTAAACTGTACCCTCTGGTGTGCCTTGTAGGGTACCCTATGCGACACCTTTGGGTTATAGCCCTGTGAGTGTGTGTTTGCCAGCAGCACTTCTTAAATGCACAAAACAAACTGCTTCAGACAGCACTGAATTGGTGTAAAGGTTATGTTGCAGCCAGCTTTAGTCCTTAGACCCACAGGGGGAATTGAACTCACAACCCTTGCACCATCTGTCAATGTATTAACCATTGTGCTATGGCTCAAGCTGCCTTAATGGACACCTTTTCTAGCTCCTTATGGGGCACCCTGTTGGGCTACTGTCTGTTGCTACTCTGTGGCAGTGACGCACACGGTCATCTCGCCCTACCGGGCCAGGGTGCTGTGGGGGTGCATACCCCATCTTGTGTTCATCTCTGGACTGCTGATCTGCATGTGCAGTGCACCATGGGTATGGGTGCGTTGACCCAGATCCTGGCTAACACAGCGGGCGGTTTGGGTGGTGGCCTGACGCCCTTCAGTAGGCAGCCAGGGGGTTGTTAGCAGCTATGGGGCTGTAGCCCAGTGGTTCCTTCACTACCTGTGGGGCCAGTGGTCGTGGGTTCAAACCCACAGTGGGGTTATTTTATAGGGCTGTCTGCAGCATTGTCTATTTTTAGTGTACATTAGTGCTGCCAGCGACAACCCCTCAGCGTACTGTAACCTTACCGTGCCTCATAAGGCACCCCATGCGGCACCTTATATGGCACCCTATAAGGTGCCTTATAGGGTGTTCTATAGGGGACATTGTGGGGTGCCTCAGCGGACAGTGCACTTTATAATGTAGCCTATGGGGTGCGTTCTGGGGTGCCTTATGCGGCACCTTGGGTTACGCCACTGTGAGGGTATGTTTGCTGGCAACACTACTGAAAATAAACGTAAAATGCCTCCTCATTCACTACTTAAATGTACAGGGTGATGCCTCAGCCAGCCTTATGCATTAGGCACACTGGGGAATCAAACCCATGATGCGTGTATCATCAGTCAGTGCAGTAACCATTGTGCTACAGCTCTGTTTCAGTGTTTTGTGTCTATGCGCCTTCTTAGGATTAACGTGCGGTAACGCGCCACGGCGCCATGTAACGCTCGTTGGTTTCTGTAACGCGCGTTAGCGGTAACGATGTACCGCCCATGTCCTTTTTTGGCATTTCTTCCATTAACGCAGCTCCTAACGCGAATCGCACTAACGCAGTTTAGTAAACATACCCCAAAGTGTTGTTTCACTAGTAAAGCTTTTGCCTAGTCCTGCATCAACAAATTTATGAAATGAGACCCCATTGTCTGTACATATTTTTCTTGGGCATCCATCTCAGGGAATGATCTCTGAACATAAAAACTTCACTACAACTGTGTCAGTTTCTCATTTGGTGGGGAAAGCTTCCATTCACTGTGCCATGGGGCATACTGCCACAACAGGTAACATTTACCTTGGACTGGTATTTGTATATCTGTGAAGTCCATATGGACAGCTAAAAATGGGCTCTCGGTCTAGGCAGAAGCACTCCTACTTTAGGAGTTACTGTTCCCAAAGGATTATTCTTGGCACATTCCTGACAACATGAAACAAAACTACGTACCTTTTCTTTCACTCTGGGACTCCATACCATTTCTCCCAGAAGTTCCATCATGCATCTGGATGACTTGGGCTCAGGCAACTGTACCATGGGTAACAACAGATGCAAAGCAAAATCTGACAAACATTTCCTTCCTGTGAGGTGATACCACAAACCTTTAGAGAAATATGCTCCAGCATGTTCACATTCCTCTAGTTCTTCAACTGTAGCACCTGAGCAGACTGAAGCACCTCAACCACCTCTCCTGGAGAGAGGGTTGCTGTGGTTAAGACCATCTGCACGATCTTAGGGCTTACTACATCGTGACCATGAGCTGCTAAATCTGCTTTATTGTTCCCTTCTGAAACAATTGAACCATCTGTTACATGAGTGGCACATATAACAATGACCATACGAATACCTTCCTCCATGCAGTGAATCAATTACTGTATCAGTGACAACATTATAGGAGCATGCATCAATGGCTTACCTCTGGACATGATCAACACTCTCCTTTTCCACTTCTGGGCATTAGTCAGTATAGCGGTACATACATAGTCAGAATCTGAATAGACTGTCATAGACAGTGCAGAAAACAAGAATCAATGCCAATACCACTGCCACTAACTCTGCTGCCTGAATCAAAAAATCCTGTGGAGACAACTCACCTGCTGCCATAGTCATGTAGCCAAACTCCTCATATGTCACTACAGCATATCCAACCCTCTGAGGACTTTCTTGTGGACCCCTTGCAGAACCATCCACAAACACCACCTTTGAATCTGGAAAACACCTATCCTCACATAGCTTTAAGGTATCTGAAACATTATCACAAGCATGGTAGATTTCAAGAGGCGATAGATCCAAGACATAAGGCATATGAGTGGAGTGGAGTGGCCTAGTGGTTGGGGCAAGGTACTTCGGGCCGGAAGGTCGGGGGTTCAAATCCCACTAGAGGACAGCAACCTTGGGCCGGAAGGACTGGGGTTTCTAGTCCCACAGGTGCTCCTTGTGGTCTTGGGCAAGCCACTTAACCCTCCATAGCCCATGTTCCCTGTAAAATAGTTCTCTGTGTGCTGTGCTTTCCTGTCTAATCAATGTGTTTATACCTCAAAAATTTCCTGTCATGATTTGACAATTTCCAATCTGTAATCAAAACCACTGCTGATCGCTGGAAGTAGCGGTATACAAATGTATACTAAATAAATAAATAAAAATAAATATGCCTTTTTGGGGGTAAAAGAACCACATTTGGCTGTTGAATCACCACTAGATATTTGGATAACCTCTGAACAGAAAAACGTACAGTGGGTAACTTCAGTACCTGAAAAACATCATGCTGACAATGCACTTGTACCTTTTGATCTCCTACTGTACCTTCTCTATTTCCTTAGCTACAGCTGCTACTCTCTTTTCACACAGGCTGAAACCTTGTTCTACTGCTGAATACATACTGGACAGGAAATACAACAAAACATGTTCTTTTCTTTCTTCATCATATTGTGTCATAGCTGCTGACCAGTAAAAATCTGTAGCTGCAACAAACAAAACAAAAGGCAATCCTGCATGAGGGACCATTGGGGAGTCTGCGTCTTTGAGCTTTCTAATCACTCAGTCTGATACATGCACATGTTTACACCCATCTCAAGCATTCTTTTCTCTAAGATGTTTCTTAATGGGGGCTACCCATCTGGCAAAATCTGGCACCCACATTCGACAAAAGTTCAGATGCCCAAGCAGACTTCTCAACTCTGATACTTTGGCTGGCTTGGTTAGTTGGTCTAATACTGCCAATTTGTCTCCAGGTAAGGCCTTTAAAAACCAACAATCCCAGAAATTCATCTTCTTTTTTGTGCCACTACTAACTTTTCTCTGCTTACATTTTACCCTTTTTCTCCCAGCCACGTGAGCAGGCTGATTGTTAACTCAATGCAGTTTTCAGACTGTCTGCTGAAAGCAGAACATCATCAATATATTGCAAAATGCTGTAAGGCTTTCCCTTGTTCTCCTTACACCACTGACCTAAATCTTGTGCAGTACTTTCTGGAGTGGAGGAGTAGCCTAGTGGTTGGGGCAAGGTACTTCAGGCCGGAAGGTCGGGGGTTCAAATCCCACTAGAGGACAGCAACCTTGGGCTGGAAGGACTGGGGTTTCTAGTCCCACAGGTGCTCCTTGTGGTCTTGGGCAAGCCACTTAACCCTCCATAGCCCATGTTCCCTGTAAAATAGTTTTCTCCAAGTTATAATACCCTGTTCAATGTAATTTCAGTTTGTTCAATGTAAACCGCGCTGATGCAGAATAGTGCGGTATATAAGAGAATGTAAATAAATAAATAAATACTTTGTGAAAGATAGAAGGACTCTCACAATAGCCTTGGGGCAAATGTGTCCACGTGTACTGCCTATCCTGTGAATGCAAATTTTTCCTGATCTGGACCTAACATTCTGATATAATAAAAAGCATTTGCTAAATCTATGACTGTCAAATAAGGATGAACTTGCACCGACTCCCAGATCCTAGCCGGATCAGCAATGACTGGAAATTCAGCTGTCACCAGCTTATTCAATTCTCTTAAATCTTGCACAAGCCTCCACTTACCATTAGGCTTGCGCACTAGGTAAATCAGGGTATTGAATGGGCTACTTACTTCATACAGTATACCTTGCTTCACCGAAAAGTCAGTTTCTCCTCTTATTCCTGGAGCAGCTTCAATTGACAAAGGATAAAGTACAGTACCAGCTTGCTCCCTTTCTCTCTCTGCTTCTCTTTCAACTTTCTTTTTGCCTGCCTCTAAAATATCTCCTATCATATCCTGCAACTCTTCAACTCCAAACACTTCCTGTTTTAATATGCCATTTACTTTCATATAAAAAGACTTCCCTACCGTTTGCTCTAAAGTGGACAACCCTACTCCCGGAGTTCCCTGACTATTACCTTTTAAAACTACTCCTGCTCCTTTCCATTGCGGACTAAATTCAGGAGCCTCAAATTCTGGGGCAACTATGGGTGCGCTTGGAATTTATTGGACACACTGGTATGTCGGCGGACATGGTCCACTCTGCGGCTACAATCATGTTTTCCGAGGTTTTTATCATGTCTCTATGGGGGTTTTTTTTAGACTTTTCACTTTTCTTTGAGTCTTCTATCCATTTTTTAACCTGCATTCTATATTCTGATGCCCAGGACCCACTCTCTGGTCAAGGGTGAAGTGCTTATACCATTTCTGACAATATTTCTTTAGTTCTCCCTGATTAGCTGGATAACAATCACATAATATCCCTAGGGGAGTACACTCAGGAGAGGCTTCCATTTTAACAACCTCTAGGTTTCTCTTCTTAAAGATCCAAGTTACACAATAAACTATGCAAATTACTAACAGTAACAAGAAAAGATATATTGCAAAAATAATGAGAAACAGTGCATTAAGCATTAACATAATAAATGTATCTTACCTCATGCAAAGTATCTCCGCCAGTCCTGGACCTCTTCAGAGGTGTGCCATCGTGCACTGTAGCTCCTCCTAGTGATCAGGTCCCCTACCTGGGCTCGCCAATATGTTAGCGGCTACCTTCAACTCAGATTCGGGGCGACATTCTTTGGACACTCACCTAGTGACTCCGAAGTGGTGGAGACTACCCGAGATAGCCTTACCCCGTCCCTCAGGCATACATACACATGATAGTAAGCATACCACACCAATTATTGGAATGCCAAACAAGAAATCTTTATTATAGAAGCTCAAGTATATTATCTAATTACACCTAGCAAGCAGATAGCATAAGCAAACCTAGCAAGAAAGAGATTGGTTCAGCACACCTCCGTGTCCTGTCCACACTAACTCTCGCCGTATGTTCCTTTACCCATTAACTTTATAGGCCCCTTAGCATGCACTTATGTGTGAACACGCATACACTGTTATCTCTATATTTCTTCACTAATTCCTTTGTAGTTTTTCTTACCAGACATTATATCTCTATCATTTCTTTCTGCAAAATGGTTTTCTTTTTAATTAACTTGCATCCTGTTATCTAGTGTGTTATATTTATACCTGTTCTCCAGAACGGTCCTGTTTTTATCTTCTGTTGCACTCTGTTCTTCAGTGTCTGCTCTGTCCAAGCTTCTGTGCATCAAGGTCGCTAGAGAACACTGTGCTGAATTAATCACACAGTTTCTCTATTAACCCTTCTGCTGATGTTATAGTAAACAGACTGGTAGGCCCTTACAAACTTCCACCCAACACACTTTCCTCAGCCTTCTCTGTACTCACTGGGGACTTATCAACCATGTTTTTACCACGCAATGGTAAGGTAAGCATTTGTTTAGCTTTAGCAGCATACATTTTTAATTGATTAAGTAGAGTTACATTTAACTGTTTCTGGCATACTGATCAAGGCAAAAAGCAGTTACAAGGGAGGGAATTGCTGACAATACACCGGTTTTATAATATATCCACAGCAAAGCTCAGCAACTACGCTGTTGATTACATTCCAACCAGAACCAAAAGTGATGTTTAAACTTTAAATGCTACTATTATTACTAATCATCATCATTTGTATTGAGGCAGCCATGAGGCTCTTATCAGCCTGACCCTTCCCCCGCAAGCCATGAGGCTCTTACACAAGTGATCAGCCTGACCCTTCCCCCGCAAGCCATGAGGCTCTTACACAAGTGATCAGCCTGACCCTTCCCCCAAGCCATGAGGTAATCAGCCTGCTAAGAGAAGGCATTGAGATTTCAGTAGACACCCTTCCCCCACTCCAGGTCTGAGCACAGTATCCCCTAGCCCAGAAACCAACAGACCAGAGCACACCGGTTTGAACAGGTCACCCAGGTACCTTCCCCAGGGGCTGCTGATTGGTGGACAGGAAATACCTGTGGCAAATGGGATTACAGAATGAGTTTGAAATTATACTGTATTTAAGGCATTGAAGGACGTCCCTCGGGGCTCAGACTTTTTGTTGGAAGGTACCGGCTCTCTGTCTGATCCTGTGTGCACATTAAAGATCCTGTTTGCATTCCAGCCTGTCTGTGAGTTTTCCTTCTGTGGGTGAGTGATTGAATAAGAGCTTTTCACAACGTTTGCTATAACATTTCTGGTGCATTGGCCAGGAAACATTAAAAGAAAAGCCTCTCTCTCATCACACCCACAGTGGGAAGACTACTGCTTTTTGCAGGATCGGGGCCTCCACCGGTCAGGGACCGACCCCTCCAGGTGATTAACGATCCTTGGCGCCACGGGGCCCCTTTGTGCTCCGAAGGACTCTTTGACTTCTCTGGTCAGTTGGTCCCTGCGGCTGAATCCCCGATTGAAAACCGGCTGGATAGACTGGCATCCAAACTACCTGTCTGATCAGAGTTCTGGTGAGTACTGCTACCTTACTGTTTGGGGCTAGTTCTGTACTCTATCTGTAAATCCTGTAAGCCTGTAGCGGCCCGATCACCCGCACGAGCAGTCCTAATAGGGGCCTTTGTGGCCCTGAAACCATTGCTCGTCCTGTCTGTATCTGTATCTGAATACCAGTAAGATAACTGCAGTATGAATTAATTTTGCTACCTTGGGCCCCTTAAAAGGTATTTAAAGTGCAGCGCTGCCAAAGATATTGAAGAAAAATTGCCTAGGATAATCTTTTAAAAGCGCTGCCAAAAAACTTCTAAAAGTAACCAAAATATAGCACTTGATAAGCTAAACATACCTGAGATAAAGAATAGATTGCTGCTTCTCTTCTTTCCTTTCTGCTTGTGGGGAGTTTTCTGAAGCGTGACTGCAAGGAGAGAGTTCTCTAATATGCTCCCGTTGTGCTCCGATGTTAATTTGTGCTGTCCCCATGCTCCCGTTGTGCTCCGCCGTTAATTTCTGCTCCCCCATGCTGCCCGCTGTTAATTTCTGCTCTCCCATGCTGCCCGCCGCTAATTTCTGCTCCCCCATGCTGCCCGCCGCTAATTTCTGCTCCCCCCATGCTGCCCGCCGTTAATTTCTGCTCCCCCATGTTTATGTTTATGTTTATGTTTATTCTAAAACTTGGTATACCGCCCAACACCATGGGCACCTGAGCGGTTCACAATAAAATTTAGCAGTTTAAAAATATTCGAAAATATTTAAAAACATTTAAAAAATATAAGGCTGCAAGAAAAGGAAAAGGAACGCCACTTAAATTCATAAAAGAGAAAGGAAAGGAAAGAAAGAAAAGAACAGAAATCAGTAACAATTACTAATACAAGTACAAATACAAATAGTATCAGGAGGGAGGGTTAGGGAGGGAGATTAAATGCCACTTGAAAAAGGTAGGTCTTGAGCTGGGTCTTGAAGGACTGGTAGGACTCCTCCGCACGCTGCCCGCCGCTAATTTCTGCTCCCCCCATGCTGCCCGCCGTTAATTTCTGCTCCCCCCATGCTGCCCGCCGCTAATTTCTGCTCCCCCATGCTGCCCGCCGCTAATTTCTGCTCCCCCCATGCTGCCCGCCGTTAATTTCTGCTCCCCCATGCTGCCCGCTGCTAGTTTCTGCTCCCCCATGCTGCCCGCCGTTAATTTCTGCTCCCCCATGGTGCCCGCGGAAAGTTTCTGCTCCCCATGCTGCCCGCCGTTAATTTCTGCTCCCCCATGCTGCCCGCCGCTGGTTTCTGCTCCCCCATGCTGCCCGCTGTTAATTTCTGCTCCCCCCATGCTGCCCGCCGTTAATTTCTGCTCCCCCATGCTGCCCGCCGCTGGTTTCTGCTCCCCATGCTGCCCGCTGCTAGTTTCTGCTCCCCCATGCTGTCCGCCGCTGGTTTCTGCTCCCCCATGCTGCCCGCTGTTAATTTCTGCTCCCCCCATGCTGCCCGCTGCTAATTTCTGCTCCCCCATGCTGCCGCTGTGTTCCCGCCGCTAATTTCTGCTCCCCCATGCTGCCCGCTGTGCTCCCGCTGCTGATTTGTGCTGCCCCGATGCTTATCCCTGTTTTTCCCTTTGAGCCCAGAATCGGCAAGAACGGAGCCAGTGGAGGAGAAGCCTGGAGGTCCATAATTTTTCCTTTTTCCTCATCTGAGTGGAGAGTGAGCCGGTGTGAACGCACGTGGAGGCAGCCATCTTGAAAAGACCACGTGTAAGCTACACTCCAATATACTTAAAGCGATTCTGGAGCTCCATCTAGTGGACATTAGCTGTATTTACTACTATTCCTCATGGTTGAAGTGATCCTGGAGCTCCATCTGGTGGACATTTAAGAACAGCTAGCTTACTCTTATCTAAATCAAATCTGAGTGTATATTTTGTAAAATTGCCAAGACCTATATTGAAAAAAAAAAATTTTGTGTTTTTTTTGTCTCTCTCTCTCTCTCCCCTCCTGAATTAGGACTAGATAGGGTCTGTATTGTAAATTGTATTATTTTTCCTGGATTAAGACTAGTTAGGATCTGTGTTGTAAATTGCATTTTTTCTTACTGTAAATTGCATTTTTTTCCCCTTAATTGAGATTAGGTTAGAAGACCTGATCCATATTGTATACTGTACTTAGTTATTGAACTAGAATTAGAGCATGGGGTCGGGAAAGTCAAAAGAAAAAACGCCCCTACAGTGCATGCTTCTCAATTTTAAGTCTGGGTTTGGAGAGGATTACGGGGTACCTCTCTCCGCCTCCAGATTATCCTTTTTGTGTGAGAGGGAATGGCCAGCCTTAGTTAAGTTATGGCCTCCCCAGGGGTCCACTGACCTGTCCACTGTGTCTTTGCTCCATCAAATTGTTGCAAAAGAGCGCCCTGACCAGTTCCCTTATATTGATTCATGGCTGGCCATATGCCAGCTCAGACCAAGATGGTTCCAGCGCTGTCATGAGGATCAGTGTAGAATAATGGTGGCGGCCAGTGGTTGCCAAAAGGGATGGACACCCGCCTCTATCTACCAGGGGCGGGACTCTCCAGACATTCCTCCACGCCCTCTCCCTCTGCTTCAACCTCATGTCCCATCTGCACCACTGCAGGGTCCGCCCCTAGCTGAAGAGTCAGGAAGACCTCCTCTTAGGGTGGGTGATGCCAGATTTAGGGAAGATTCTGCGGATTCCAGCCCCTCATCTTCAGACTCCCCTCCCACTCCTGGTACCACCTCTAGTGCCACCATCTCCTCCCCTGAGAGCACACAGGCTGAGCTTGAATCATCCACCCTGGTAGCCTGCCGCCTGCGGTCGCATGATCTCCAATTGCCACTACGACAAGTACAGGGGCTCCCGTACCTTGATGCTGCTGGGCATGTGACACTGGGACCATCCAGCCTGATTTATGTCCCTTTCTCCACCACGGACCTGTTGAACTGAAAAACCCATTATGCTTCCTATACTGAAAAGCCCCAAGAACTGACAGACCCTATGACCAGTAGTATGCAAACACACCAGCCTGCCTGGTCGGACACTAGGCAACTGCTTTCTACTTTGTTCAGCGCAGAAGAACGAGGGCGAGGCCACGGATACGGGGGGCCGAGGTTTCCCCTAGCCCCCAATAAATGTGCCTACTGCAAAGAGGAGGGACATTGGAAGAATGAATGTCCAAATCATAACACAAGACGAGGGAGGTGGCCAGGATCCAGATGGAGCAGACCATCCCGAGAACTCAGAGCTGCCCACCGCTGAGAGGTGTGAAGGAGTCCCTATCTGGATCAGTGTGTCACATTGAAAACGGGCCAGGGTGTCTGCCTATGAGAATGGGAGGTTTAAATTTATAAGAGAAGCAGAACTTAAACTTCAGAGAGGGGTGGAGCACACTGCGAGGTCCTGGGGAACTGCTGAGAGGCAGAAAAAAGAACTATTGGACTGACAGGGGGGGGTTTGGGGGCTTCTGTGAATGACTGTATTGTTATCCTTTTAATGTTGTTTTCTTGGAAGGTGGCTGAAGTCTGCAAGCCATTTCAGCTTCAGCAACTGCAATACCCACACCAGCTCAAGTTTTTGCTGTACTATTCTCAGAACTTTCTTTATCACATTATTAAGCACTGCTGCTTTTGACATACTTTCATGTTATGTGTTTTCAATATTATTGACCAGCTGCAAGAAAATGATGTTACAATGTATGTTGTCTCTAGGGAACAGTACCAGAAGCTGCTTTTCTGATGACCCCTATCTGTCTCAATATTCTGTCTCAAATGGTTGCTTGTCCATTGCCCTTAGTGGGATTACCTTTGCCCCATAAACAAAAAAAAAAAAGAAAAATTGGGAATGAAGGGAAATTGGCTGATAGGTATGTCTAGTATGGCTGCATCCTTGCCTGAGGCTGTAATACATTATGATGGCACGGAAAAAGCATGTGGGCTAAGAAAATGAGTACCCAGAGCCCAGCACAACAAGAGTAAAGCCAGGGGAAACCATACTCTGAACAGAAGTGCACAGAGAATGGACCCAGCTAAGAAACAGGTCAGGCCTGAAAGTGTACAGAAAATGGACCCAGCACAAGAAAAGACATGCCAGGCCTGAACAGGTTAAACAGGCCTGAGCAAGCTGGGCAAGCCTGGACAAGTTAAACGGGCCAAAAAAAACTGGTGATACAAAGTACTCATATGCCCTGAAGACTACAGTGCCAGTGTTTAATGAAGCAAAGGGAATGGCAGGGTGCAGCCAGAATGACTCAACACTAGCAAGAATAAAAGCCATTAATATGCTGATAAGGGTGGATCCCAGGGAAAGAGCCTTTGCCCCAAAGGAAAGAAGCCTCTGCAGACTTTTTGCGCATGGCCCTCCTTTGTCCCAAAGGAAAGAGGCCTCTGCAGGCCCTGCAACCTTTTACAGTCAGAACAGCAACTTTTGCACACGGAACAAAAACTTTTGTGCAGGAGTTGCTACAGAGGGTATAGGGTATGTGGTGTTTTAAACTCACTGACACAGGTGTTTCCATTGAACACTCTATCCAAGACCTGGGTGATCTAGTTAATCATATTGCTGACCCATCCATGGGTCCTGGGTGGTTTATGAAGTGGTTCAGTTGACCAGGGGGACTAAAATCCCAGTGGTAGGGGTTCTTTTTATTTTACTGCTATGTGCCATTCTGCCATGTTTTATCCCCTTTTTTTACCGCTTCATTACCACCACCCTTGATACCCTGGTAGAGCGCAAGGCGGTTACCACTGTCATGGCCCTGACCCAGTGTACCCCTCTGCGGCTTGCCTCCAGTAATACAGCCCTCAACCGCCTCTAGCGGTTGAGGTCTCACTTAAAAAGGGGGGAGTGAGGCAGCCATGAGGCTCTTATCAGCCTGACCCTTCCCCCGCAAGCCATGAGGCTCTTACACAAGTGATCAGCCTGACCCTTCCCCCGCAAGCCATGAGGCTCTTACACAAGTGATCAGCCTGACCCTTCCCCCAATCCAAGAGGTAATCAGCCTGCTAAGAGAAGGCATTGAGATTTCAGTAGACACCCTTCCCTCACTCCAGGTCTGAGCACAGTATCCCCTAGCCCAGAAACCAACAGACCAGAGCACACCTGTTTGAACAGGTCACCCAGGTACCTTCCCCAGGGGCTGCTGATTGGTGGACAGGAAATACCTGTGGCAAATGGGATTACAGAATGAGTTTAAAATTATACTGTATTTAAGGCATTGAAGGACTCGGGGCTCAGGGCTCAGACTTTTTGTTGGAGGGTACCGGCTCTCTGTCTGATCCTGTGTGCACATTAAAGATCCTGTTTGCATTCCAGCCTGTCTGTGAGTTTTCCTTCTGTGGGTGAGTGATTGAATAAGAGCTTTTCACAGCGTTTGCTATAACAGTATAGCACTTCAAGGCGAACAGAGCGCTGTACATATAAGACACAGCCCCTGCTCATTGGAGCTTACAATCTAATCAAGACAAAACACATAGGAGTTCATTCCAGAAATAGAAAAAGGGTTTGTATATGTGCCAGGGATATTTATCTCTTCAGGTGTTAGCTACCCTCTGTTGAATTGACTATCAGCAAAACAGTATAAATATCCCTCCAGTAAATTACCTAGGCTGTGCACTTATTATATTGCTCTTTCCAAAATTTAATTTAATTGATTAACTTCTTGAGGTCTCAGACTGTAACAGGCGCTGGCTACAACGGACATAGTCCTTAGCCTCAGCCCTAATTTGCATCAACGACCTCTAGCAAATAGTGCATCAGTGTATACAATCTTGTCGTTCAATATTTATTCTTCAGAACTGTTTAAAACAATAATATTCTGAAGAATAAATATTGAACGACAAGATTGTATCCACTGATGCACTATTTGCTAGAGGTCGTTGATGCAAATTAGGGCTGAGGCTAAGGACTATGTCCGTTGTAGCCAGCGCCTGTTACAGTCTGAGACCTCAAGAAGTTAATCAATTAAATTAAATTTTGGAAAGAGCAATATAATAAGTGCACAGCCTAGGTAATTTACTGGAGGGATATTTATACTGTTTTGTTGAGGGGTATTTATCTGCCAAAAACATCTATGAGCATATTCCGGTACATAGTTCTTGTGGACGTTTATCTCACTAGAACGTGGATCTCAGAATATGTCCTGGAGGGGAAGAATGGGGGCATGGTTTGCCACGGAGATGTATAAAGCGTATTCAGGAAAGGACTGTGTACATTTTGGGAGGTCCCTGCAGATGTGTCCATTATACCTGCTCGAGACATGGAATAAGGCCAGTACTTAGAAAATATTCTGCAGTGTTTGTATAAAGGTGTTGACTAGTCTTTTCTAAATTGGTGGACTGCAGTATGGAAAAATATCACAAGATGCATTTATAAAGAAAAGAAATCAGAAGTGTGAGAATCTTGTATGCTAAAGAAGCATTAATAACTACCATAACTACTATGAAAGAAATATTAAAAGAGCAATAGTGATTTTTCTGGCCATGCTAACGTTTGCTGTTATTTATTTATTTAACAGCTTTTATATACCGCACTTTTGATATCAGCGCGGTTTACATTTTAACAATTTTGTACTTAAACATAGAACAAATGTTAAGTTTACAAGGAACAGGGAATAAAAACATGGATAACAGGGATTAACAATTAACAAATATTTTCAATTATTTACAATAGATTCTTAAATGCTCGAGCTCTAAAGATAGGGTTTGTGAGGAATGGACTAGAGCAAGTGATAAGGTTTCGGGAGCTTATTTGACTAGCCGTGATCAATGGTTTGTGTAGGAGGAGGAGGGGGGTCAGTATATTGCAAACAGCACTAAAACATGCCCAAAAGCACCATCATCAGTCTCTAAAAATGTGCACGTTTATAGAGACCGATGATGGTGCTTTTGGGCATGTATTAGTGCTGTTTGTACTGTTGAATGCTCTTATTCTGAGGGTCTCTTATAATTGAAAGGAATATATTTTGACATTTAGCTATGGAGAACCTTTTGTGATTTTTTTCCTGGAATATGTTTCATAAGGTACTCTAATAAGATCATATATTGTTGGCAGTGTGATAGGGCAGCCATACATCCACTGTGACAGGCACTGGGAAACATAACAATTCCCCAGATTGTTCCATGAGGCCTACCTCCTTACCCAGTCTAGGATCTATGAGAGCTGCAAGAGTGGTGATATATCTGGAGGTATGATGGCACAGGGATCTCCTGACCAGGGGAGTACTGCCACACAGCAGACTGTGGGAAGGCAGGCACGGTTGCCCCACAAATAGCAGATATATACAGACCAACATTAGCCAGGACAGAGAGTGGACATTCTATGAGACAGGTGTAGCCACACGTGGGAAGCTGCTGTGTGAAATGCCGGTACCCAGAGATGTGGGAAACAGATGCTATAGCCAGACAGCTATAGTTTAAAATAATTTGAAGAGCATTGTAATGTCACTCAGAAATATAATGCATCCTTTGGGGAAACTGCAAAGTTGAATGAGGTTTTTGTGAGGTTGGTAAGGGTCCATACTTAGCATCGTAAAGACTGTTTTTAGAGATGACCAATGAAAGAATAACTAAGGATTTCTTCTACTGCCATCTACAGTATGTTTTGATGCAAGGTATACAAGGAGGAGCTACCTCCCGCAGAGAGTCCAAACAGACACAAGGAGCAGGAGATGTTGGAAGAGAAGGGTCTTTATTGTGCACAGGACACTCCAACGCGTTTCGGCAACGCCTTCCTCAGGGGGAGAAACACTAACAAATACAATCAAAGTATGTACATTAAAAAACAGTTAAGAAAATTTAAAACACAATTAAAAACATATTTTAAAATATGAAAGCACTGGCAGGATATGAAACGTAGAATAATGTAGTAATACAATAAAAAACATAGAATTATATAATAATACAATAATACAATAAAAAACAATAAAAAACACAAAAACAAAGCAGGGCTGAGGAACCAAAAGAGTATATCTAGAACAATGTATAAAGGAAAGAAGAAGATCATAACACAGAGGTGGTGTGAAAGCATGCTATATATACCATGTAAATAGAGCTAATATACTAATGAAATTAACATGAAACAATGGGACTAAAATACAACTCTAATATAAACTGGTGAAACATAAAAAACGAAGGACCCGATTAGGCCAAGCGCACTGCATATAATTATAAATAATAAATAAATAAGCAATAAATACTGTCCAAGTAAAACTTAGTACACAGGGACGTATAAACACAAAAATGGATAAAAAAATAAATATGTAGTAATCAGTATATTAAAAAAGAAAGGAATAAAATACAATAATCATCTTATGAAAAAGGAAATTAAAAATGAAAATAAAAATAAAAAATTAAAAAATTAAATTAAAAATAAACAATTTAAAAAAAGTATGTTATAATAATATAAATAATAAAAATAATAAAATAAATGGAAATAATACAATATAACAATAAAAAATATTAATAATAAAAATGAAAAAATAAAAAATAATAAAAATGAATAAGGAGAATATAATAATCATAATGCAATAGAACAAGAATAAATTATAAATTACAATCGCAAATTTAAATTGAACTAGGACAATAAAACTGAGACAATAAACATCGATAAGTATGGCATAAATCATAACAATGATGTCCACCAGAAGCAAAATGTGTTAACTACATGTTGAAAATGAGGAATTAGAATTAAAAATAAAACAAGTAAAATCTTAAAAATAATAATAAAAAAATAAAACAAGTAAAATCTTAAAAGTAATAATAAAAAGGGGGGAAACACGACGGATGCTTGACAAAATGGCATATATGACAATCAAAAATTGTAGACATTCACCCTTCTATAAACTAACTAGAATTGCAGCTGTATACGAAGATATGAAACAGGGGGACCATGGTGTACCATCACAAACCAAAGTATAAAACCATATAATGAAAAACAGGAAACTCTAAAAAATGCTGAAGAACAAGGGAAAATATATATGCAATAAATAGTAAAACAATAAATAATGATAAAATAATATAATAATATAAATGAATAATAATATTGAAATTTGAAAATTATACGTGGTAATGATGAATATGTTATACATCCTATAATAAAGTTGTGAGGAGGTGGTAATAATGTTTATTCACCAGGCAACTCATCGCAGTATAGCAAAAAAACATGTATGGGAAGACACCTGAGGCAGAAGAATTAAAACGCTGTTCGTAAAAAATGCTGTTTGAGAAAAAATTATTATTATATGTGTGCAATAGTGGCAAACATGCAGTGATGGAGAGGAACAAGAGAATAATAGAATAATGTAAGTGTGCCCCGGAGAGCATCTGCACCGTGTGAGCAATGTGCAAATGAGAGAAGCATTGAGTGCCGTGACGTACTCACGATTATATTATATTGAGGATCCTCCCCCAACACTATAGTGTGTATAATTCAAGTACTTCCCCTTCTTCTTTCAATCACTTTTGAAATACAACACGTTTGAGGCTCCTCCCCCAAGTATTACGTTGTTTCAAAGTTGGCGCCAAAATCGTCATTTAAATAGTAGTGCAGTTCAGCTACCTAATTTCTTTAGCTGGTTTGAATGCGCTCTGAATGCTACATTCTCCGTTTGACACGGCTGACTTTGCATTTTGAGGGTCTTCCAGATCGTGAGTACGTCAATTGGTGACTATTCTCTATGAAACTTCCACTTTCCTCTGAGTTTCCTTTTGGTTTGACTGCATATTATTTTCTTTTAGCAACATTGTGACTCGTTTTTACACTGGTTTGGTGGGATTTCTACCAACGTGCATATGGGTGAGTTCTCGCATCTCCTTCATATTAGTAGCAACTATCACCTTCCTGCCTTTTGTTCCTGGTTCATATATTATATTTTTTTTTTTTGGACCAATTTTCTTGAGCTACACTGTTACTTTCACTGGAGCCGGTGTGGCCTTATTTTATGCATAAGTTCACATCGCGGCGTCAGCCTGCCTTTTACTTCTGTTCTCATTCTCCTTCCTTGTCAGTTTTGCTTATGACCTACTTCTTGGATCATGTAATCCACGTGGGCGTACTCTCTCCCCCATGGCTTTCCCTCCATTTTTATTCCTCCTGGTCTCCCCCCTTGAACATGCGATTCTGCTGGGGTACTTAGCCGTTTTTGATTCTTTATAAGTTGACACCGTACATCTCCCTGCGGTCACAATCCCGGCTTCCCTATTATGTTTGCGTAATTTAAATGCTGTTTGTGATTTGCACTTTGGGACATGGCCTCATAAGGTTACGTTTGATGTAATTCATTTAATGCCTTATAGTTCGCCGTGCACTCACGGCACTCAATGCTTCTCTCATTTGCACATTGCTCACACGGTGCAGATGCTCTCCGGGGCACACTTACATTATTCTATTATTCTCTTGTTCCTCTCCATCACTGCATGTTTGCCACTATTGCACACATATAATAATAATTTTTTCTCAAACAGCAGTTTTTACGAACAACGTTTTAATTCTTCTGCCTCAGTTGTCTTCCCATACATGTTTTTTTGCTATACTGCGATGAGTTGCCTGGTGAATAAACATTATTACCACCTCCTCACAACTTTATTATAGAATGTATAACATATTCATCATTACCACGTATAATTTTCAAATTTCAATATTATTATTCATTTATATTATTATATTTTATCATTATTTATTGTTTTACTATTTATTGCATATATATTTTCCCTTGTTCTTCAGCATTTTTTAGAGTTTCCTGTTTTTCATTATATGGTTTTATACTTTGGTTTGTGATGGTACACCATGGTCCCCCTGTTTCATATCTTCGTATACAGCTGCAATTCTAGTTAGTTTATAAAAGGGTGAATGTCTACAATTTTTGATTGTCATATATGCCATTTTGTCAAGCATCCGTCGTGTTTCCCCCCTTTTTATTATTACTTTTAAGATTTTACTTGTTGTTTTATTTTTAATTCTAATTCCTCATTTTCAACATGTAGTTAACACATTTTGCTTCTGGTGGACATCATTGTTATGATTTATGCCATACTTATCGATGTTTATTGTCTCAGTTTTATTGTCCTAGTTCAATTTAAATTTGCGATTGTAATTTATAATTTATTCTTGTTCTATTGCATTATGATTATTATATTCTCCTTATTCATTTTTATTATTTTTTATTTTTTTCATTTTTATTATTAATATTTTTTATTGTTATATTGTATTATTTCCATTTATTTTATTATTTTTATTATTTATATTATTATAACATACTTTTTTTAAATTGTTTATTTTTAATTTAATTTTTTAATTTTTAATTTTTATTTTCATTTTTTATTTCCTTTTTCATAAGATGATTATTGTATTTTATTCCTTTCTTTTTTAATATACTGATTACTACATATTTATTTTTTTATCCATTTTTGTGTTTATACGTCCCTGTGTACTAAGTTTTACTTGGACAGTATTTATTGCTTATTTATTTATTATTTATAATTATATGCAGTGCGCTTGGCCTAATCGGGTCCTTCGTTTTTTTATGTTTCACCAGTTTATATTAGAGTTGTATTTTAATCCCATTGTTTCATGTTAATTTCATTAGTATATTAGCTCTATTTACATGGTATATATAGCATGCTTTCACACCACCTCTGTGTTATGCTCTTCTTCTTTCCTTTATACATTGTTCTAGATCAGGGGTCACCAACCTGCGGCCCGCGGGCCGCATGCGGCCCACGAGGTCCCTTCGTGCGGCCCGCAAGGCTCTACCCCGGTTAACATTACGTGCGGCCCGCCAAGGATTCCCACCATTGTATCCACGCGCTCGCAGCTCACCGACGACCACCTGCAAGCGTCCCTTCTCCTGTCAGTGTCATCTGTGAAGCCGGACTTTAAGCGTTTGTTTGCTAGCATGAATCATCAGCCATCTCATTAAATTCAATAAAGGTGATCAGCCATTGTTTTCATCATTTTGCGTTTGTTGTTTTTTTTCGCGGGTGCGGGGAGAAGGGGGGTGCAGCCCGCGAGGCTCCCGGTAGTCGACTGTGCGGCCCGCAGCCCTCTGGAGGTTGGTGACCCCAGTTCTAGATATACTCTTTTGGTTCCTCAGCCCTGCTTTGTTTTTGTGTTTTTTATTGTTTTTTATTGTATTATTGTATTATTATATAATTCTATGTTTTTTATTGTATTACTACATTATTCTACGTTTCATATCCTGCCGGTGCTTTCATATTTTAATATATGTTTTTAATTGTGTTTTAAATTTTCTTAACTGTTTTTTAATGTACATACTTTGATTGTATTTGTTAGTGTTTCTCCCCCTGAGGAAGGCGTTGCCGAAACGCGTTGGGGTGTCCTGTGCACAATAAAGACCCTTCTCTTCCAACATCTCCTGCTCCTTGTGTCTGCTTGATGCAAGGTATGTCATGACAAACATATCACTTTCTACTTGCTGTTACATCTTTGAATGCATTGAGATAATTTTGTGCTGTTCTGGACATGCAACAGACTAGTATATCTGGTCTAGTTTGCATCAACATTTATGCATCATCAGCATAACGCTGTCAATAAGAGGAGCAGCTTAAGAGATGCATGTTTAACAGAGGAGGCGTGGCTGTTGGAGATATCCATGGGTATATAGCAGAAATGGGCAGGATCGAAAAAGTCCATCTTTTCAGAATATGGTGAGTGCGGGGACAATCAAACTATTTGCTGTGTATGCCTATGTTTCTTTATAGCAGAGGGGCCCGTTTCTCCATAGTGGTTTGCTCGTGCTGCACTAGAAATGCACATGTCCCCGATTCTGGAACCACGGGTGCATCTATACCCCCGGCTGCAAAATTAGGGTGAAATTTTGGCCCATTTTCGATTTGGATGTGTCCGCAGGCATGTTATGGAATTGGCCTCCACATGAAACTGGGGACTATAATATGGCATGATACACGTTAGTGGACAAGAGAGGGAGGAGCATCAGAATTCAAAAGTGACTTCAAAGAGGTGGGTTTTTAGCCTGGATTTGAATAGGGCTAGAGAAGGAGTCTGACGCACAGACTCAGGTAGTTTGTTCCAGGCATATGAAGCAGCAAGAAAAGTCCAGAGTTGGCAGTGGCAGAGAAGGGCACAGATAAAAGGAATCTACCAGAAGAGCAGAGTTCCCAAGGAGGGGACTGAAGTGAGATAAAAGAGGAAAGGTAGTGAGGAGCCGCAGAATGAATGCACTTGTAGGTCAGTGGGAGAAGTTTGAACTGGATGCAGAAACTGATAGGGAGCCAGTGAAGTGACTTGATAAGACAGGTTACATAAGCATAGCGACATTGGCAGAAGATGAGCTGTGCAGCTTAGCTTTGGACAGATTGAAGGGAAGAGAGATGACTCACGAGGGATACCAGCAAGGAGCAGGTTATAATAGTCAGGGCAGGAGATTAATGAATGGATAAGGGTCTTAGTAGTGTGAATAGAAAGGAAGGGATGAATTTTGCTGATGTTACAGAGAAAGAAATGGCAGGTTTTAGCCATCTGTTGAATGTGCCCAGAGAAAAAGAGTAGAGTCAAAAATGACCCCAAGGTTGCAAGCTATGTCATCCACAGAAATAGAGAACAGAGGAAGGAGGGAGGTGGGTTTAGGGGGAAAGATAAGGAGCTCAGTTGTGGACATGTTCAATTTCAGATGGTGGTGAGATATCGGGGCAGCAATGTCGGATAAGCAGATAGAGATCCAGGACTGGATTCCTGGAGAGATTTAAGGAACAGAGAGAGAGATCTGAGAGTTGTCAGTATAAAGACGGTACTAAAAACCATGGAAGGAAATAAGTGCGCCAAGGGACTGAGTGTAGAGAAAGAAAAGTAGAGTACCCAAGACAGAATCCTGAGGTACACTGACTGAAAGCAGGATGGCAGTAGAGGACGATCTACCAGAACATTCACTAAAAGTGCACTGGGAAAGATAAGAAGAAAACCAGGACAGAACACAGCCCTTAAATTCAAGAGAGGACAGAGTATCGAGGAGAAGGTGGTGATCAACAGTGTCAAAGGCTGCAGAAATATCAAGAAGGATGAAGATTGAGTAAAGACCCTTGGATTTGGCCAGGAACAAGTAGCTGGAGACTTTGGCAAGAGCTGTTTCTGTGGAATGTAGAGGACAGAAGCAAGATTGCAGTGGATCCTATCATATCTGTCCTATCTTACCTTTTTTTCCAAAATACACATATTTAGATCTTTACAGTAAGTCTGTCATCATAAAGCATATGGAGACAATCATGGACCATTTAGTAGTCACCCTCTGGACCAATTTAATCTGATTTATATCCTGCTATCTCTAGAATAGTCTATAGTACTCAAAGTATTCAAGAAATTTTGGGAATAATTACACAATGACAAAGGTCACAGTATTAAACCTTTGAGAACAGTTATCTGATTCCTTTTTGCTTTTCTACCATTAATAAGGTGACATTTTACTTACCAGATAATGTCCTTTCCTAGAGTCCTGCTAGATCAGTCCAGACAAGTGGGTTGTGTTCCCCTACCAGCAGATTGGTGGAGTCAAAGAACCAATGAAAAGTCCAGGTTGCAATGACATCACTCCCATACTCCTATCTGCCTCAGCCACCAGAGATATCTTCTGTATTTGTCCCAAAGCATATGGGAGAGCATGGCAAGCCTCACACAACCTCAATGTGGGCAACAATGAGTAAGCAAACAGTAGACAACTATGTACAAGAAAGTTAAACAGAAGGCTGTCCATAGAAGATGGACCTGCAGAGCAAAGTATATAAATCATAGCTGACCCAAGAGTACCACAGCAGAGAAACAGAGCACAGTTCCAGGGGATGGGCCCTGGACTGGTCTAGCAGGACATTATAAACCCCATGAGCTTTTCAACATTGTCAAAACCCTAACGAAGGAGCCCTTGCCCCCCCAAATGGACATAATTCACCCACAGGACTATGCAGATTACTTACTGGCCAAAACCAACAACGTCAGCAAGACCACACTATCAAACCCCAGCAGCAACTCAACACATTTCCAGCCACTTACCACTATAGTAACACCAACAGCTACACAAGTTGAGAATATCATCACTACCGTCAACGCCACCACTGCCCCAAATGACCCCTGTCCAGCATTCTGGATAAGAGCTTTACGAAAGGAAATCAGCCCTATACTATGCAAGATCATGGACTTATCCTTCTCTACAGGTCTATTTCCATCTTGCCTCAAGCAGACATCTATTTGGCCTCTTCTGAAGAACACCAAACTTAATCCACAGAAGGTCGAATCATATCGGCCAATATCGAGCATTCCACTACTAGCAAAGCTAATTGAAAAAGTCGTCCAGTGTCAAATACAGGACCATATTGACTCCACGGCTCCTCTGGACCCAGCCCAACATGGCTTTCGAGAATCACATGGCGTAGAAACTCTTCTAACCACACTAATCAATATACTGATCACAGGAACTGACAATATCAAACAAGGATTTGCATTGATTTTCCTGGACATCGCCGCCGCGTTCGATTCTGTAAACCATGATCAGCTCCTGAGACGGCTTCAAGATAAGGGAATCAGTGGTTTAGCATTGAGCTGGTGCAAATCATACCTAACGGACAGGTGGCAGCAAGTTCGTTCAAGTTCCTCAACCTCTAAACCTTTCCAACAAAAGCATGGTGTACCTCAAGGCTCCTCACTCTCTGCCTTATTATTCAACATACTCGTACATGCAACCCGTATGTGAAGTGTGATGGGGAAAAGATATCCTGTGATAGGAAAGCAGTGGAACCTAGGACTAATAGGGCTGTTTCTAGCAGGAAGGAAGATATCAGGACACCCAGTTGCCAAGAGCAACACAAACATTCCCAGCCACGAGGGAGAGAACCCTGCACAGCTGATAGGCATTCCCCAGCTCTTAGCTCTGATAGCCTTCACCTGGGAGGGGGAGGAGCTGGAGTAGAGCCTCAGCAAACGTATAAGGGACGTTCATTAGAGAATAGAAAGAGAGGTGGAAGCAGCAACAGTTGTAGCTGGAGAAGGAGATCTAACGTGGGCTTTGGCAGTGTTGATAACTTCAGAGAAAGCAGTTTTAAGGATACAGTGAGACCAGCAGTTGAAAGCAGGAGAGACGTGTTGGATCAAGACCAGCTGAATAATGAGTGCAAGCTGAGGTCTGAACCTGGGAAACAACGTCTGCTTTGGGCTGGCAGGAAAACTGATATAACTGACTTTGATTCTAATTGTGAGAAAGGCTGGCAGAGAACAGCTGATAGTGGTAATTGGAGGAGAAAGGAAAAGAAAGCTTTTAAACAAACCTCCAAACGTATACCTTATGCTGAAGATAGCTATAAGGGGAAATTACCAGTCAGGACAGCTGGAGAGCCAGTACAAGCCTCAAGAAAGAAAGGATACACAGTGTCAGACATCTGCATGTGGGAAGAGGGTGACAAACAGCTAAAACCTAGAGAAAAGCCTCTGAGATTTAAACCCTTACTGGAAGAAGCAGTGCCTAGCTTTTCTCCTGACTCAAACCCAAGAGATAGGCTGTTTTACAAGGGTAAAGCTGTGCCCAAGTCTTTTCCTCGTAGAGGTTATAAAGGACATAAAGCCCATTGGAATTATATACCAGGATATGCTGACAGTGACCCTTATCTGCTGGAGGAGATAATAGGAAAATCCAGAGAGCTGGCAGAGGAGAATAATCTGCCAAAGCAGCAATGTATTACAGATGATAGTCAGGTTGAAGCAATGATCATTGATCCTCCTGAACCGGACGTGTCTGACTATCAAATGGATTGTACATTGGCTGTGTTTAATGAGGAAATTTCATTGTGCTGAAGAGATACAGTGTTAGAAGTGAGTTAACTGCCTGTTATAAAGCACAAGACTTTATTTTTGTCCTTATTCTTTTTGGCCAGAGCATGGCTTATGTTCTTTTGTATTTGTGTTGAATCCAAACCCCGGGAGGGGAAATAAAACCCTGATTTAAGCTTTACCACTCGAGCTTCAACTACCTTATTGAAAAGGAATCCTTTCAGTAAAAGGTCCCCCTGTAGCCCAACCAGCTTGCCACGCTGCTGGTGGACCAGGGTGTGACAGAAGTAATCCGCTCCTTCAACATCTCATGTCTAATCTGTGCAGATGATGTAATACTCTTCATTCCATTTTTGATTGACAAACCAGATTTCTCCCACTGATAAAATGTTTTGAGACTGTAACAGACTGGTTTCATGCACAAGGGCTTAAGATAAATTTCAGCAAAACAGATGTACTCTTCACTAAAAGAAATCAATCGTTCTCCCCTCCACCGGCGCTAAAGATAAAAGACGCTGAACTCATAAGCAGACCCACTATCCGCTACCTTGGTGTTACATTAGACCAGCAGCTCGATTTCAAAGCGCACATCAGTAACATCGTCAAGCAGATCCACCATAAAATACAAACACTGAAACACCTCCGACCTCTACTTCAACCAGATGACTTCAGGACAGTATTTCAGGCCCTCGTGACCCCCCATTTCGACTATGCTAATACGATTCTTCATGGCCTGCCCAAGTGCTTATTAAGTCCGCTACAACTAGCAATGAATACAGCGGCATGCTTCCTTCACAGAGCCTCCAGAGGAGACCATATCATCCCAATTCTGAAGGAATTACACTGGCTGCCAATTTACTGCAGGACCACATACAAAGTAGTCCTGATAACAACATTTAAGGCCATCAACAACATGTCCTTCTCCTCCCTTACAGATATGATCCATCTTACCCCGGCAAACAGAACGAGGAGATCATTCGGCATCAACACCCTTCAGACTCCCAACGAAATAACCAAATGCACCCAAGCGACAAGGAGCAGAGCTTTTAAGTTTTATGCACCTAGCTGCTGGAATGCTCTCCCATCCTCCATCCGAGCAATTACCAATATTGCTCAATTCAGAAAGGCTTTGAAACACCATCTCTTTCTCTTACACTACTCACAACCCAATATTAGCCACAGTACAGCCAACTAAACAATGATAGACTACAAAATAATTCATAGATATAATGTACAGATATGTAGATATTGTAAATAATTCCCCCAGTTGAAATCCAAGTTGTATCTCGCCCGTTCTCTGTAAATGCATATCTGTTATGCTGAGTTGCTTAAATGTTACCTGTAAACTGCACTGATTTTAAAGAGCACGGTATATAAGAGCAATAAATAAAATAAATAAATTATCTGGTAAGTATAATGTCACCTTTCATATTGTCCTGCTAGACCAGTCCAGACAAGTGGGACATACCAAAGCTACACCTCCACTGGGCAGGAAGAAGACACAGTGACTCAAAAAAAACCTTAGAGCCAAAGGCCATGTCCACCCGAGTGTAGACATCCAACCGGAAATGTTTGACAAAAGTGGAAAGTGATTCCCATGTTACCGCCTGACAAATGTCTGCAGGGGCTACCAATCTCCGCTCTGCCCACGAGGATGCTTGCGCTTGGGTAGAATGGGCACACAACCCTCTGGAAATGGCCGGTTCAGCAACAGATCCGCTGAGGCAATGGCCTCCTTAATCCAGACCCCCATTGCAGACAGCTGCCATGTCACCTTGTGCGGGCCAGCAAACACCACATAAAGATGGTCTGACTCACAAAAAGAATTTGTAACCTCCAAGAACCAGAGAAGCACCCTCCAGACATTTACAAAGCAAAGATCCTTGCCATTCCCCTGACACTGCTCCTTAGAGAAGGAAGGCAAGCAAACCACCTGGTTCAAATGAAAGGGAGACATCACCTCATGAAAGAAGGGAGGCACAGGTCAAATGGAAACAGCCTCCTCAGAAACAGATAGGTAAGGATTTTGGTAAGACAGAGCCGGCAGCTCAGAATCCTCCTTGCAGAACAAGTCGCAACCAAGAAGACCATCTTGAGTGTCAAATCCTTCCGGGTAGAGTGCTTCAACGACTCAAAGGGCTCTGACATCAGGGCCCCGAGCACCAGACACAGATCCCAGAGACCGGAGGGTAGGACATAGATGCCGAACACCCTGAAGAAGGTGCAAAACATCCATGTGTAAGGCTAGAGAGAGACTTACCAGACAACGGACTTCTGAAACAGGCCAAAGCTGCCATCTGAACCTTCAGGGAGCTAAGAGAAAGGCCCTTCTCCAAATCATCCTGCAGAAAAGGCCAACAGAGATGAGATCTTGGCTGCCTCAGGAGCCAGCTGCTGTGGACCGTACCAGCCCTCAAGGCACCAGATCCACACTTATGCCAGATTGGTAGACCTCCTCCAGGCTCTGAGCAGAATGGAAAGCCACTGCCAGAGAATTGTTGGTACACGCTGTTTCTTTTCAGGAACCAAGCCATAAGCGAGATAGGTGCCGGGTCCTCCAGGACAAGCGGCCTCCGACACAATCAGCCCTGAGATGGAGGCAAATGAAGAATGTGGAGCTCACAGAAACTGCATCAGATCTCTGAATCACACTCTCCTCAGCCAACGGGGCGCCCCAGAATAATCCTTCCCAGGTGGTGCTCCATATACTAAATCACACTCTCCACCAGGAGCCACAGAGAAAACACATACAGCAGGTGTTGACTTGGTCAAAGTTGAGCTAGGGTGTGTCGCGCCCCCTACTGGCCAGGCGGTAGCCTAGTGGTGGGGGACGGAACTTATTTTTTCTAATGTCCCTAGTTTAATCACCTATGCATTGTCACAACGCCGCCCTGATGGTTAAAGGTGGCCAAGGCAGGTCGGACATAAATAAAAGTAAAGTTGGGTTTGGTATGTTTCTCTTTCTAGGGCCCAAGGTTGTATAGCCTCGGTAGCGTCCTGTATTACCAAAAATACCCAGAGAACAAAAGGTCAATCGAGTGTAGGGAAAAAATAAGGCTTTATTTCCCCTGGTTTGCACAAAGGTTCAAAGGATCGGCTTCAAACACCAACAGAAATCTCCTTACATCAGGTTATAAAAATCACAACTCAGATTCAAAACAAAAACTGTTCTTTTCACAGAAAGGTTACAAAAGCAGGCATTCCTATTTACACCGGTTTTAGTGCTCACTGGTTACACAAGCATTCTACGCTTCCCCGTGATGCATTAGCTGCAATCCATGTCTTCCTCTGAAAGGGAATCTACCTCTTCCACTTGCATCGGTTCCTCCAGCAAAGTATCTGAGATAAAGTCAACCGTTCCCGGCCAGCTATAGTTAGGTTTCTCACCCAAATGCTGTATGACCTCCCAGTGTTTGGAGTTTAGCGTGGGGCGTCGGCCATGAGCATTTTTACAGTGTGAATCTCTTTCTTCCTTCCAAGGGTTTACATGCACTTCCTGCAAACCTGGCTTACTTAAAAGTTTCGTAGTCAATAAAAACTTTTCATACCTATTCTTTTGAGCAGTGGGACATGTACAGGGAGCTTCTATCTCTTGCCCTTTCCATAGGCTGTTTCCAATACAATATGGTTTACCTTGTAACTCTTGCTTCTTTCCTGAGGATGAGGCTTGTGGCCTACTTCTAGGGAGATTCTGCCTTGCTCCAGCAATATGGCTTGGGTTCTGCCCACAGCAATCACAATGCAGCTTTTGCGTACCTGAATCTCTTGGACCCTTCTGTAGTCTCTGTCCATGCAGGTTCCTTTGGCTTGTACCTCTTTCCTGCACTCCAGCAGTGTCTGTAGCTTCTGCAGCTCCTGCCGCTAATTCGGCTTCTGAAGGTTCTGCAGCTTCTCTGCGGCCTTCTCTGCTGCTTCTGGCTTTAAGGCTACTTCTGCCTGTCCAGTCACTTCTGCTCGGCACAGCACTTCTTCCAGAGCTCTCACTGCTCCTACTTCTCCTCCTGCTCCTCCTGTACTCCTTGTTCCTGTCCTTGCCTTCCCTCCAGTCTTCCTGACTTCCTTTAAAAGGAGTTCCTGTCTTCCTGGATTGGAGGCTGGCTGGTTTTAGGTTACACCCTGTAGGGCGTGGATCCTCAGTCTTCCAGAGGTCTCTCTTGCTCCCCCTATCAGGCTCCTGCAAATACTGCAGCTTGTGCATGTCTTTTTCCAAGTTTAAAACATTTTCTTCTATGCCCTGCTGGTCTGCTGCATCACAGCATGTAGTTGTGAGGTTGAATGAATTCAGCCGAGAGGTTTTTCCAAGGCACACAGGATTTTTATTTATTCTTCAGCCAAATGAGCTTTGCAGTTCAAAAATACCAAAACATAAAAATGGTGGATACTTTCTCCAGTGAAACAAAATCAACAGAATAAATTGCTTCTGAAGTTAGCTTATTTACAATGCCAGGCAACAGTATATCTTCAGGTGGAAATAGCTAGTACTCTTCATGCCAAACAACAGCTTCCAGCTTGGTTACAAACTTTACACCCTTCAAGTTATGCAGACCAATGGCACTTTTACTGCAACTATTTTTCTCTCACCCACAGGCTTTCCTTAGAGGCTGAATTACAAACTCTGGCCTTCACTTGCAAAACAGTCTTTTGAAAAACTCTGAGTCAAGCCTCAGAGCACAGCACCTCATTTGCATATTCTTCTCAGCACTGCCCCACTGAAAGCTAAGCTTCTAGGTTTCCTACTTTCTAAACCTTATAGCTTGTCAGTTTTGGGCATAAACTAAAGAGCAATCCATTTCCATATCTGAGGGCAAATCCTCTAGCACAGATTCTTCTAGGTCCATGCTTTCCCCTTCAGAATCTGTTGGTAAATGGTTTAACCTTGTCTCAGAAGTAACAGGCTTTAACTTTTCTAAAACCTTTAAAACTTTCTGTAATATGGCTTCCTCTCTCAGCTGAGGGCTCTTGGAGGAATTAGGAGGTTTCTTATCTCTCAGGAAGCTATGAGAGGCTTTCAAGGTGCTCACCTTATTTTGTGGAAATAAGCTCTCCTCAGACTTTACTGCCCAAGGCTCTGTTTCCATCTGCTCTGCTGGGGACAACTCTCTGCCACTTTCATAGCTGGGTTCATCTCCCTGATAAGCTTTCCCTCTCAAAGGATTTCTTCCGTACCTCCTGCAGGACTCCTTGAGCTCATGCCTTACTCTGTGTACAGGCCTTGCTCCATGTTCCTTCTCCCCTCCATGCTCCTTGTGCTGCTGCTTCCTGTGCTGCTTATGCTCCCCGTGCTGCTTATGCTCCTCGTGCTGCTTATGCTCCTCCCTTCCTCTAACTTCCTCCACTTTATATCTGTGTATTTCCCTTTCGTTTTCTATCTCCACTCCCAGCTGTTCCTCATGAGCAGTGCTGGTTGCCATGGAGCTAGTGCGTGTCTTTCTATCACCAACTTTCTGCAGGGAGTTTTTTTCTAACTCTGGAGTTTTAACCCTTAAACTCCTGGAGCTAATTCCTTTCCCAGAGGAAAATGCCTGTTTTTTACCCCTTTCCTCCTGCTCTCCCGTGGCCTCGCCACCACAGGTGCCGATGTTCTCGGACCCCATCTCCATGTGGTGAGTGAAGAAGTGGCACACTTTGGCATTGGAGTGAATCTCCATCATATCCCTCTTGGGGTGACCCCAGCGGCACAGAAATAACTGAAACACCTCCTGACTCAACTCCCACTCTCTTGGAACCAGAGAGTACCGGCCAATAAAATCCATTTCCACAGTATCCACCCCAACAATGTGCAGAGTTGACAAACTAGAAGGTGGTTCTCCGCTCAGGCAAACAGAAGAACCATTTCCAGAGCAACCCTGGCACTCCTCATGCCGCCTTGCCGGTTGACATAAGCCACCACCGTGGCGTTGTCCAAAAACACTCAAACCACCCAGCCCTTGCCCAGGGACCAGAAACGCAGAAGAGCCAACTTGATGGCCCTTGCCTCAAGATAGTTGATGGAACAAACCACCTTCCTGCGGTTCCAACAGCCCTGGGCTCCTCAGCCTGAGAGACTGGCATCCATTGTCAGAAAGAACAATGAATAATCATCCAGTGGCATGCCCTTCCTCAGAAGACAGCTGCTGCCACCACCACAGGCTAGCCATCACCATCACTAGGAGCAGAAGCCTGAGCTCGAACTGCTGAAAACTCAGGAACCACTGAATCAGTAAGGACTGTTGGAGTAGCCACATATGAGCACACACCCATGGCACCATCTCGATTGTTACTGCCATCAATCTGAGAAGCTGAAAATCAACCCAGACTCTGGGAGCCTGCTGCAAACAAAACAGCACTAGGCGATCCAACAGCCTTTGACTTTTTCCTCTGGCAAAATGACTCTGCACACTCGATTATGAAAATGTGCTTCCAGGAACTCCAGGACTGGGAATGCAGCAACTGGGTGATATGAAAGTGACATTTAAGTACCTCCATGGCATAAATGCACAAGAAGTGACCTTCTTCCAGATGAGGGAAGCTCTCGAACGAGGAGTCATAAGATGAAGATGTTCAGAGGGAGCAGAACTGCTAATTTGAGGAAATATTTCTTTGTATAAAGAATGTTGGATGCGTGGAACAGCCTCCCAGTGAGGTGGTGCAGATGAGAACTATTTCTAAATTCAAGAAAACATGGGACAAGTACTCAGGATCTATGAAGGAGAGGAAAAGATTGCAGAAAGTACTTTTTATGGATGGGAAGACTGGATAGGACGTATGGTCTTTATCTGCAGTTATTTTCTCTGTTTCTAAATCATTCTATGACTGTAGCAGCATATAGTACTGAGTAATCATATTTCCCCCCAAAGTTTCTATAAAAGATATTTCATTATGAAGTTATTCACGGCCTCACTCAGTTATTACTGTTCACAAGTATAGTAAGGAAATCCACAGTACTACCTTTTAACTTTCGAAAGGGAGACTATGATAAAATGAGGAAAACAGTTAAGAAAAAACTAAAAGGAGCAGTTGCGAAGGTTAAAGACGTACATCAAGCTTGGGTGTTGTTGAAAAATACTATCTTGGAAGCCCAGACCAGCTGTATTCCACGCTTTAAGAAAAGTGGAAGGAAGTCCAAAAAACTGCCAGCATGGTTTAAAGGTGAGGTCAGAGAGGCTGTTGTTGCCAAAAAAGCATCTTTCAGGAAATGGAAATAAGAGCCAAACGACGAAACCTGGAAACAGCACAAGCACTGGCAAGTCAAATGCAAGGCATTGATAAGGCAGGCAAAGAGAGAATTTGAGAAGAAGCTTGCTGCAGAAGCAAAAACGCGAAATAAAGACTTTTTCAAGTACATTTCTAGCAAAAAAACTGTGAGAGAGTCAGTTGGTCCATTAGATGATAAAGGGGTTAAAGGAGCACTAAGAGGCGACAAGGCGATAGCGGAGAGACTGAATGAATTCTTTGCTTCGGTCTTTACTGAGGAAGATGTAGGGATGTTACCCATGACTGAAGTGGTATTTAAAGGTGCAGAAGAATTGAAGGAAATATTGATACATCGGGAAGATGTCTTACAACTATTAGATAAACTGAAGAGTAGCAAATCACCTGGGCCGGATGGTATACATCCAAGGATGTTGAAAGAACTGAAATATGAGATTGCAGAACTGCTATCAGTAATCTGTGAACTATCATTAAAATCATCCCTAATACCAATGTAACACCAATTTTTAAAAAGGGTTCCAGGGGTGTTCCGGGAAACTACAGACCAGTGAGCCTGACGTCAGTACCGGGAAAAATGGTAGAAACCATCATAAAGAATAAAATTACTCAGCATGTAGATAGTCACAAACTAATGGGAGCCAGCCAACATGGCTTTAGACAAGGAAGATCTTGTCTTACTAATCTGTTATGTTTTTTTTGAAGGAGTGAATAAACAGGTGGACAAAGGTGAGTCGGTTGATATTGTGTATCTGGACTTTCAGAAAGCCTTTGACAAGGTCCCTCATCAGAGACTTTTGGCAAAACTAAAGAGTCAGGGGATAGGAGGCAGTGTACTATTGTGGATCAGGAACTGGTTAAAAGATAGAAAGCAGAGGGTAGGGCTAAATGGCCAATTTTCCCAATGGAGAAAGGTGAATAGTGGTGTACCCCAGGGATCTGTGCTGGGTCCGCTGCTTTTTGACATATTCATAAATGACCTGGAAAGTGGAATAACGAGTGAGGTTATCAAATTTGCAGATGACACAAAACTATTTAAAGTTGTTAAAACCCAAGAGGATTGTGAAAAATTGCAAGAGGATCTTGATAAATTGGAAGACTGGGCATCAAAATGGCAGATGAAATTTAATGTGGACAAGTGCAAGGTTATGCACCTAGGGAAGAAACAACCCACACTATGGTTACACAATGCAAGGTTCCACATTAGGAACCACCACCCAGGAAAAAGATTTAGGCGTCATTGTGGATACCATGTTAAAACCCTCGGCCCAGTGTGCAGTGGCGGCCAAGAGAGCAAATAGAATGCTAGGTATGATAAGGAAAGGAATGGAAAATAAAACAAAAGATATTATAATGCCTCTATATCGTTCCATGGTGAGACCGCACCTTGAATATTGTGTGCAATTCTGGTCGCCGTATCTTAAAAAGGATATAGCGATTTTAGAAAAGGTACAGAGAAGAGCCACCAAAATGGTAAAGGGCATGGAAGGATACTCCTATGAAGAAAGGCTAAAAAGGTTAGGGCTCTTTAACCTGGAAAAGAGACGGCTGAGGGGAGATATGATAGAAGTCTATAAATTAATGAACGGAGTGGAACGGGTAAACGTAGATCGATTGTTTACCTTATCAGAATATAGAAAGACTAGGGGACATGCAATGAAGCTACAGGGTAAACTATTTAAGACTAATAAAAGAAAATATTTTTTACTCAACGTGTAATCAAACTCTGGAATTTGTTACCGGAGGATGTAGTAAAGGCTGTTAGTGTAGCTGGGTTTAAAAACGGTTTGGACAAGTTCCTGGAGGAAAGGTCCATAAACCATTATTAAGAAGTGACCGAAGATATCAATGCTTGACCCGGTACAAGCACTGTGGAACTTGTGTCTCTTGGGGAAACTGCTAGGTACATATGACCTAGATTGGCCACTGTTGGAAACAGAATACTGGGCTTGATGGACCTTGGTCTGACCCAGTATGGCATATCTTATGTTCTTATGTACAATTTCTGAAGGTTCATTCATAAAGTCTTTCATGATTCCAGTAGACTGCATACACATAATCCCAAAATAAGGCCAGATGCAACCTTTTAAGCAAGGGTTTATGGCTATTTATCTTGGCCTCAGAGCAAGGGTTTTTTCGTGGTACGTCCATGTGCTCCATCCTGCCTTTTTATCTCCTTCCCTCCTGCAGCTTGGAGCCTGTGAACAGACCAGTTTCAATGGCGATGGTTCTTCCCTCATTATCCCTCCCAGCTGGCTTTTCCTACAGGTCAGATCCTCCTCCTCTTTCTCTGAGCCAAGACCATAACAGCCCCTGTACGAAGTACTTTCAGGTTGCAGCAAGCAGCAGGTAACCTGACCAATCTAATTTCTATCTGTCCCCCCTTCCCCAAGCAAAATATTGAAAGCACCTTCTAAAATACCATACCAAAGTCCCATTCACCCCATTATAGTTCTGGTCCTGCCCAGGAATAAGATAAGAAAGCAACAGAGGCAGAAATAGCCACTGCCTCCAGAGTTTAGCACTTCTAAACTGCCAAAAATGAATCCATCCAGTCACCTTCAGTCCCTGTGATTCAGCTCAGCCCCAGCTTGCACTTTTCATGGGCTGAATACCATCACTACAGGGACACTTCAGTAATGCAAGGCAGGAGAAATGTGTTCTATGTACCTGTTGCAGGACCAGGCATGGTATTAGTGCTTTTGGCTTCTGCACCTGCATGGCCAAGATGTATGTTTAGGTGCATTCGTTTTCCATGCTATTAGTAATTCAGAGTAGGAGGTGGAGTGGAGGAGTGGCCTAGTGGTTGGGGCAAGGTACTTCAGGCCGGAAGGTCGGGGGTTCAAATCCCACTAGAGGACAGCAACCTTGGGCCGGAAGGACTGGGGTTTCTAGTCCCACAGGTGCTCCTTGTGGTCTTGGGCAAGCCACTTAACCCTCCATAGCCCATGTTCCCTGTAAAATAGTTATCTCCAAGTTATAATTGCCCTGTTCAATGTAATTTCAGTTTGTTCAATGTAAACCGCACTGATGCAGAATAGCGCGGTATATAAGAGAATATAAATAAATAAATAAAATAAATAAAATCCATGCAAGGTGAGAAGGGAAGGAAGCGAGAGGAGTTGGAGGAGACTGAAAAAGGGAAGGGGAGTCAAAAGAGTGGAAGGAGATTTAAAAAAAAAAAGCGTACTCACCTATAACATGTGTTCTCCAAGGACAGCAGGAATCACTCCTCACATATGGGTGATGTCGGCACTGACAGAGCCCGCATGGAAACATCTCCCCAGCTTTCAAAGAAAGCCTTTTGAGATACCATCATGCATGCGTGGTTCCCTTCCCACCCAAGGGTTCTCAGTCCAATGACATAGGTAGGAAGGACATAAAAATAAAATAAAGGTAAAGAAGGCAACACCAAGGGGAGGAAGGAGGGTTGTGAGGACTGATTCCTGCTGTTCCTGGAGAAAGCATAGTTACTCACCTGTAACAGGTGTTCTCCAGGGACAGCAGGAATCAGTCCTCACCTATGAGTGATCTCAGCACCGATAGAGCCAGTGCGGAACATTTCCCCAGCTTTCAAAGAAAGCCTTTGGGATTGCCACCATGCATGCGTGGTCCCCTTTCTGCCCAAGGGTGCCATTTTACTCAGTCAGGTGCCATAGCTAGATCCCTACCAAGAAGAGGGCAAAAATGGACAGCAACTCCAAAGGGAGGAGGGAGGGTTGTGAAGACCAATTCCTGATGTCCCTGGAGAACACCTGTTACAGGTGAGTAACTGCACTTTCTCCAGGAACAAGCAGGAAGTCAGTCCTCACATATAGGACTCCCTAGCTACAGGTACCGAGGACCTATAGTTAAAAATAAATCACAGCAGAGCCATGAGCAGTTGCCAGTGAAACTGAAGGCTGCCCGAGGAATTCAAGTCTCTGGATGGTCACGCTCCCGGTAGCTGGAACAAGAAGGGTCAGAGGGCCAGAAGTTGCTTAAACCTCGACCAGGTTATGGAGTACAGCCTGGCTGAAGGCACTGCCCGACGAGACTCCCTCTTCAGACAGTAATGCACCACAAAGGTGTGAGTGGAGGACCAGGTGGTGGACCAGCAGATGTCCGCCAGCAGCACAGAGTGCCGGCTAGCGACTGACGTCACCATCGCTTGGACATTGTACGCCATGACTCGGCGATCCAGGGGAAGCCTGGCCTGGGCCTGGGCCTGGGCCTGGGCAAAAGTGATACAGTCAGCCACCCAGATGGACAAGGTTTGCTTGGGGACCACCAGCCCCAGATAGCTGGGGTCATAGGAGACGAAGAGCTGCCCGGATCTGCGGTGGTTCCGAGTCCGCTGCAGGTAGAAATAGAGAGCCCTCTTGCAATCCAGGGTGTGGAGAACCGTTGACGCCCGGTCAGCGTGGTGCTTCGGGAAGAAGGTGGGCAGCACTATCTCTTGGTTGAAATGGAAATCCGAGACAACCTTCGGGATGAACTTGGGGTAAGTAAGCAGGACTACCCTGTTCCTGTAGAACCTCATGTACACAGCCTCAGCCATCAGTGCCTGGATTTAACTGACTCTCCAAGAAGAGGTGAGAGCCACCAAGAAGGCCACCTTCCATGACAGGTGCCGCAGCAAGCATGTTGCCATGGGCTCAAAGGACGGTTTGGTGAGTTGCATGAGGACGGCATTGAGGTCCCATTCTGCAAGTGGAGGGCGGGTGGGGGGCCTGGAAAGGAGCAGGCCTACGTGAAGCAGGAGACCAGTGGTTGCCCCAAGACGGGTTTCTCCTTGTTGGGGTGTTGGTTTGCTGAGATGGCACTCAGATGAACCCTGACAGAGTTCGACTTCAGCCCATCCTCTAAGATGTGACGAAGGTACAGCAGGACCAATTGGGTGGGGCAGGAAAACGGGTCCGCTCAGCACCACACCGAGAACTGGCACCACTTGAAGGCGTACACCCGCCTGGTCGAATCCTTCCGTGAGGCCAAAAGAATGTTCTCGATCAACATAGGGAGATGGTAGGAGACTAGGGTGACCTGCTCAGCCACCAAGCAGTGAGGGGGAGAGACCTTGAATTGGAGTGAAGCAGCAGACCCCCCCCCTCCTCCATCAGCAGCGAGTTCTCTAGAGGAACCAGAGGCTCCATCGAGAGGTGAAGTAACAGAGGGAACCCACGGTTGCCTGAGCCCCGAGGATCACCAAGGTCCTGCCCCCTCTGGATATTGAGAAGGGTCCGAGCAATGAGCGGCATGGGGGGGGGAAGGCATACAGCAGGCTGGTGGTCCATGACAGGAGGAAGGCATCCGGAGCCACCCTGCCCGGGTGAGGGAGGGGGCCGCAGAACTGGGGGAGCTGTGAGTTCACAGGGCTGGCAAAGAGGTCCAGGTCTGGAGTCCCCTAATGCTTGAAGAACTGTTGCGCCATCCAGGGACATAGGTGCCATTCGTGTGACTGGAGGATTCTGCTTAGCCCGTCCGCCAAGGTGTTGTCCTGGCCCGGGAGATAGATAGCTCAGAGGGTGATGCCCAGGCTCTCTGCAAAAGAGCACAGAGCCATCGCCTCCAGGTAGAGGCTGTAAGAGACGGTGCCCCCTTGTTTGTTCACGTAGAACGTCGTGACCTGGATGTCCATCTGGACAAGGACCGCTCGGTGCTGCAAGCAGTGCTGGAAAGCCCTGAGCATGAGGACGACGGCTCGGAGCTCCAGCAGATTGATCTGCTGCCAAGCCTCCTCGGGGGACCAAGTCCCCTGGGTGCGCAGTTCCTCGCAGTGGGCCTCCCCAGCCCAACAGGAAGGCATCCATCTTCAAGACCACCTGATGTGTCGGGGTCTGGAAGGGTATGCCTTGGAACAGGTTCCGCGTATCCTGCCACCAGGTCGGACTCCACCAGGCAGGGTGTGATCAAGACGAAGTCTCGAAGATGGCCTGTTGCCTGGGTCCACTGCGGTTGAGGCACCACTGTGCCACCCACATGTTGAGGCAGGCATGGGGTATGACATGAACCGTGGAGGCCATATGGCCGAGAAGGCGAAGCATTGACCGAGCCGAGACCACGCTGCTGCCTTGCATGACAGACACCAGGGAGATGAGGCAGTCTGTCCTCTCCTGGGGAAGGAAGGCCATGGCCCGCAGAGTGTCCAAGCAGGCCCCCGATGAACTCCAGGGAGAGAGGTGGGATTTTGGGTAGTTGACCACGAATCCCATGTGCTCCAGAAGGTGAATGGTGTGGTCTGTGGCCCGCTGAACTTCGGAGGCCATGCTCCCTGTCACAAGCCAGTCACCTAGATAAGGATAGATGAAGTTGCCCTGCAACCTGAGGTGGGCCGCAGCCACAACCAGGCATTTTGTGAAGACCCGCGGGGCGGACGCGAGGCCTAAGGGAAGCACCCTATACTGGTAGTGATTCCTCTGTACCATGAAGCGGAGGTACCTTCTGTGCTTGGAATGGACAAGAATGTGAGTATAAGCATCCTTTAGGTCCAAGGAGCGTAGCCAATCGCCCTGCTGGAGGTAGAGAAGCAGTGTTCCAAGGGAGAGCATCTTGAACTTCTCCTGCACCAGGAACTTGTTAGGTTCCGCAGGTTGAGGATGGGTCAGAGACCCCCTGTTCTCTTCGGGATGAGGAAGCATCTGGAGTAAAACCCCTGTCCTCTGAGATGCGGTGGGAATGGTTCCACTGCCCCATCCTCAAGGAGGCCTGCTAGCTCCTGAGTCAGGAGGGCCTGGCACAGAGGAAGCCGCTGTGGCTCTTCGGGGAAGTACTGAGGGGGGAGTTGGTCCAAATTGAGGAGATAGCCCTCCCATATGACCTGGAGAACCCAAGCATCAGTGGTGATGGATTCCCACCTGAGGGTAAAGTGGACCAGATGCCCCCCGACTGACAGCTGATTTGCCAGTGAATGAGAGGCTATGCCGATGGCATCAAAACCCCGAGAACGGCTGAGCCAGTGCCAGTGGTTGGGTCTTGGTACCCATTGGCTTGCGAGGGCCGTGGGCCGTGCCTTTACCCTGGCCGCCCTGGGCAGGGGTCAACGTCGGCAGGTAGGGTGGTTAGCCCCTATACAGGAGCCCCTTCCATTGGAAGGAAGGCTTCTTGCCCTGCTGTTTCTTCTTGGGAGGGAGGAAGTCTTTCAGGAGAGGCAAGTACAGGTCATGTACATCGTCTCAATCTCAGCTGCCTTGCCCTCCTTGGGATTGCCAAACAGTTGCTCCCCAAAGCAAGGGACATCCAGCAGTTTCTCCTGGACACACTGTTCCAGGTCTGAGGATTGGAGCCAGGCCTGTTGGCGGGCTCCAATGCAGCAGCCACCACCCGGGCAGAGGACTCGAAGCCGTCGTATGCTGCCCATGATAGATAGTTAGAACACTCTCCGATAGACTTCGAGAGGGCTTGGAAATGGCGGAGGTGGTCTCCATCGAGGCCCAACGTAAAGCCTCCGAGCTCCTTAGCAAGGAACATTCCAATGTACAATTGGTAAATCTGAATGCGGCATTCCAGCATGGAGCCCTGGTAAGCCTTGCGCCCAAGGGCATCGAGGATATGAGACTCTCTGCCTGGTGGGTCCGAAGTATGAGTTTCTGGCTCTTCTGACTCCACATGGCTGATTTGACTACTATCGAGGTGTGGGGAAGCTGGGCTTTCCGAAGCCCTGGTCCCCTCTGGACTCTGTACATAGTGTCCAGGTGCTTGCTAACAATAGGGACGGAAGCCAGGGTCTCCCACATGCGGAGGAGCAGCCAGTTAAGGATGGAGGGAACTGGGACCATGAGGGTCTCCTTCGGGGGAGCCTCTTATTGAAGGATATTGAACTCCTCTGTGCGGGGCTCTTCCTCCGACTCCGTGGCAAGTTCCAGGGCCTGCGCCATATCCCGGACGAACTCCAAGAAGGAGGTGTCCTCAGGAGAGGACTACCGCCTCTGGGTCAGTGGAGAGGGATCTGAGGGAAGGTCCCGGTGGGATCGGGTTTCCGAGGAGGTGTCCCCATCGGATTCCCAGTCCAAGTAGTCCGTGGAGGACTCAGGATTGGGCGGACCAAGAAGAGTCAGTGACCCATGCCGGGATCCTGAGGGGCTTGCCCACAAAGATCTTGCGCCCGAGGACCAGAATGTAGATCGAGACCCTCACGAGGCCTCTGGCTCTTAGGGGTCACTGCGATGGCCTGGGGAGTCCTCGAGGTCAAGGTCCCTGCAGTCTTGAGGCACATGCCAGCAGGGCCTGGCACCAATGCCTGCTGGGCAACCAGGAACGCAGAAACACTGCATTCTAAGGCTAGCATTCAGACCTCACACTCGGGAGTGGGGCCCTGCGACACTGACGCTGGGGTGACCGGGTCGGGTGTCGAGGAGGAGAGTGGGTCCTCGCTGGGATGACACTCAGGAGGCCAGGCGCTATCACCAGAGGCCTCCATATCGGTTTGAGGTACCCTTCTGGGCTGCTCCCTCTCCGACTCTGGGATCTGCCGAGGAAGGCTGAGAGACCAGGTGCGTGACCGCTCATGCTTGTCTGGCACCCCAAACAGTCAAACAGTGTCCTCACGGCCTTCTTCTTCTTCTTCTGCTCGTGCTCAGATGATTCCTGGTCGGAATGCTGCTGGGCCTGAGGAGGAGCCTTAGGGGACTCCAGGGGTTGCAGGACCACAGAGCGGGAGGCTACCAGGGATACGGGGGCTGCCTTATGGAAGAGATCATCCAGCTTCTGCTTATGACTCTGGATGGCCTTGGAGGACATCTTCTTGCAGAGGGAGCATTGCTCTGGGTCATGGTCAGCTCCCAGGCACCTGAGACAATAGTCATGGGTGTCCATGAGCGATACGTTCTTAGAACACCTATCACATTTTTTGAAACTGGAGGCCATCGGGGCAAAAAGGACTCCGGCAAGGTCGAAGATCCTTGAAGCAACCAGTGGTTAAAAAGGGCGTGAAAATGCAGGGAGAAAAAGGCAAAACAAAAGAATCCCAAGACAGAGAGCCTAAACAATGAAGCTTGGGATGGCAGGAAGAGGGCCGCCGAATGCCGGAAGACAAAAACAAAGTTAGAATTTGAAAAAACGTTTTTCAGGGACAAGACGCATGTCCGAAGGGCTACACGGAAAAAGGGAGACTGAGTAAGATGGCACCCTTGGGCAGGAAGGGGACCACACATGCATGGTAGCATTCCCAAAGGCTTTCTTTGAAAGCTGGGGAAATGCTCCGCGTGGGCTCCATTGGTGCCGACATCATCCATATATGAGGACTGACTTCCTGCTTGTTCCTGAAGAATACCCGTTATAAGTGATTAATATGCTTTCTCCAGGAACAAGCACAAAGTCAGTCCTCACATATAGGACTCCCTAGCGCCAGGAGCCAAACCATGACAGCACCACAGCGGCACCCGTGACAGAGTAGCTGCAATTTGCAGAAGATGAGTCCCCGCTTGAGAGACTCTGCAAGACCCTAGTGTCCAAAGAGGCCATCACTTCAGTAGCCTGAACACAGAAGGGTTGGAGGGAAGGAGTTTCCTACACCCCGAATAGATTATAGAGAACTGCCTGGCCAAAGGCACTGTCCTGATGGACTTGCTCTCCAGGCAGTAGTGAGCTGCAAAAATGTGAATTGAAGACCATGTGGCAGCCTTGCAGATCTCCATTACCAGCACTGAGTGCAGGTTTGCCACCAAAGTGGCCATCGCTCTCACGCGATGCGTTGTGATCTGGTGCTTCAGGGAGAGTCCAGCCCGCTCATACAGTAGGTGAGGGCAACACAGTCCACCACCCAAGTGAACAGAGTTCACTTAGTCACTGGGAGCCCCAGCCTATTGGGGTCATATGAAACAAAAGCTGAGAGGCTTTGCAGTGGCCCTCAGTTCGTTGAAGGTAGTAGGACAGGGCTCTTTTACAATCCAAAGTATGAGTATGGTCTCCTCCCGACCAGCATGGGTCTGTGGGAAGAAGGTGGGAAGGACCACCTCCTGATTAAAGTGGAAAGGGGATACCACTTTTGGGAGGAATTTGTGGTGCATGCGGAGAACCACTCTGTTCTTGTAGAACCTTGTATAAGGTGGCTCTGCCACCCAAGCTTGGAGCTCGCTTACTCTGCGAGTGGATTCAAGAGTCACCAGGAAGGCGACCTTCCAGGAGAGATACCACCGGTGGCAAGGGGGCAGAAGCTCGAATAGTGATCTGGTGAGCTGCAAGAGCACCACGTTGAGGTCCCAACTCCGCCGCTTGGGGGGGCAGAGGGGGGTTTAGACAGCAAGAGGCCCTGGAGGAATTGAGAGATCAGGAGCTGAACTGAGAGGAGTTTTCCCTTGGTGGGGTGGTGATACGCCAGAATTGCGCTTAAGTGCACTCTGACTGAGTTGGACTTCAGTCCAGCCTGCAACAAATGGAGCAGGTACTGGAGCACCACTTGCATGGTGCAGGAGAAGGGCTTCTCCTGCCTCTCTGTGCACCACACTGAGAACCGGCACCACTTAAAGGCTTACGCTCATGTTATGGAGGGCTTGTGGGAGGCCAACAAGACCTCTACCTCTTGTGGGAGGTTAAAGGGAGCCAGAGCTACCTTTCAGCAGCTATGCTGTTAATGTCAGGGACCCCAAGTTGAGCCGTCCTCCTGAGATAGAAGGTCCGATGCACAGTCCTGCAGGACCGGGAGTGTCGCTGACAATTTGAACAGTAGTGGGAAACCAGGGCTGCCTGGGCCATTTGGGAGTGATTAGTATCAGTGATGCCCCCTTGCATTGGACCTTGAAGAGGGTCCTGGCAATCAGTGGGATCGGCGGGAAGGTGTAGAGGAGGCTTTCCGTACATGGGATTAGGAATGCATCTACTGCTACTCTCGGGTGCGGTTTCCGTGAGCAAAAGTGAGGCAGCTGCATGTTGCCTGGGCTGGCAAAAAGGTTCATCGGGGCATCCCCAGAGATGGAAGAGCTGAGAGGCTACACTGGGGTTTAGATGCCATTTGTGTGACTGAAGGACTCTGCTCAGCCTGTCTGCTAGGGCATTGTCCTGGCCTGGGAGGTAGACTGCTCAGAGGAGCATACCGTTGCGAGTCGTATATGAGCAAAGGGCTACTGCCTCCTGGCAGAGGGAGTACGACCCCGTGCCCTCCTGCTTGTTGACATAGAACATTGCGACCTGGTTGTCCATCTGGACTAGTACCGTCTGGTGCCGCAATCGATGGTGGAACGCCTAAAGGGCCAGGAAGATCGCCCTGAGTTCCAGGAGATTGATCTGTAGCTGAGATTCCGCCTGGGACCAGCAGCCCTGTGTGTGAATATCCTTGCAATGGGCTCCCTAACCGAGGATTGAGGCATCCAAGGTTAGGATCCCTTGTGGGGGGATGGGGGACTGGAAGGGCATCCTAGCCTGGAGGTGGCAGGAGAGCTGCCCCCATCGAGGGACTCTGCTAGCTGGTGGATTACTCTGACCCTGTCACCTAATCTGCCAGTGGCTTGGGTCCACTGGGAGCGGAGGCACCACTGAGCTGCCTGCATGTGTAAGCGGGCTAGTGGGGTCATGTGGACCGTGGAGACCATGTGGCCCAGCAGGCGGAGGAGGAGGCGGGCTGGGATTGATTGCCAGTGCTGCAATTGAACGGCTAGCTCCTTGAGGTGTTCTGCCCTTTCTCTCAGAAGAAAGGCCTTGGCCTGTGGAGGGTCTAGCTGAGCCCTTTTGAACTCCAGGCTTTGGGATGGAGTCAGATGAGACTTCAGGTGGTTTATGATGAACACCAGGTGCTGCAGTAAGAGAGTAGCATGCCCTGTGGCCTGGTATACCTCTATGGCAGTGCCACCTCTTATAAGCCAGTCATCCAGGTAGGTGAAGACGAAGGCCTCTTATAGAAGGAGGTGGGCTGTGACCACTGCTAGGCATCTGGTGAACACCCTTCGTGAGGAGGCCAGTCTGAAGGGTAGCACCCTGTATTGATAGTGCCCTCCTCCCACTACCAACCTTAGGTACTGTCTGTGGGAGGGATGGATGGATTACAATGTGTGTGCAAGCATCCTTTAGGTCCAAGGAGCAAAGCCAATCTCCCTGGTGGAGGTAAGCAGCAGTGTTCCAAGGGAGAGCATCTTGAGCACTCTTTCACCAGAAATTTGTTCAAGTTTCGCAGGTTTTGGATGGGCCTGAGGCCTCCAATCCTTTCTGGGAAAAGAAAGTACCTGGAGTAGAAACCCTTGTCCCAAAAGGTGCTTGGGCACTGGCTCTACTTCCTTGTCCTTGAGGAGACTTGCGAGCTCTGTGACGAGCAAGGTCTAGTGAAGGAGGGGCCTCAGTGGCTCTCCGAGGAAGAAATCTGGAGGTGCCTACTGTAGGTGGAGGAGGTAACCCTCCCTGACCACCTGCAGTATCCAGAGGTCTGTGGTGACTGAGGCCCCCCTGTGGGCTGATGAAAGCCTCCTGGGGGAGAGGGGACCATACCCTGGGAGTCAAAAACTCCTCCCAGGTTACGCTGGAGCTGGAGTCTGGGGCATAGGGGTTTTGGCCTTCTGAGTCCTGTGCCCTTGTCTTTTGGGCTGGGTACCCTGCAAAGGCCCCGAGTAGCCTTGGTATTGTTGGGTAGGAGGGAAGGCTCCCTTCTTTCTTGGGAAAAAAAGGCTTTTTCCCCAGTGATTTTCTGCAGGGATGCACCAGTCTTTTTGGAGAGCCTTTGTTGAGTCATTTATTTATTTATTTATTTAACAGTTCTTCTATACCGCTCTATTTTAGATCAGAGCGGTTTACATTTAACATCAACTATACAACACAAGGAACTTTGAGTTGTATTTACAATAAACAGGGAGATCAACTTGGAAGTAACTGGGGGAAACTATGTACAATTCTTAACTCTATACATTGTATCACACTGCTTCGATCTTGGCAGCCTTGTCAGACATAGGTTTGCTGAAAAGATTCTCCCCGGTACAGGGGACATCAAGTAGTTTTGTCCTGGGCTCACTGTTCGAAGTTGGATAATTGCAACCAGGCTTGCCGTCGTGCCCTGATGCCGAGGCTGCGACTCAAAGCCATCATAAGCCGCTTGAGAGAGGAATTTTGAGCAGTCCTGTACTACTGAGGTCAGGGTCTTGAACCACTAGAGGGGTTCCCCATCGAGGCCTGCTGAGAACCCAGCACGCTCCTTAGCTAGTGCCTTAAGGTACATGCCAATGTAGAGCTCATAGGCCTGAACGCTGTAACCTAGCATCAAGCCCTGGAAACATTTTGTGATGATGCAGAGGGCTTAAACATCAGAAAAAGGGGTTTAAAACAACAGCTTTTCTCAAATGCACACAAAAAGGCAGGCAGGGAAGGGGTTAAAGCACAAGCCCAGAGAAACTCTCTGCACAGAAAGGCAGTAAGAGAGCCACACCCCAGCTCCATGACAACCCGGGGAGCTGACGTAAGAGGCAAGGGGGCGGAGTCAAACCGGATAGGGCAGCCCCATGCTCTTAACCAGGAAGTAACAGAGAGAGTTAGTGAGAGCAGGAGGAGTAGTGGAAGTGTTCGTGTGGGAGAGTCAGGACGTGACTCTGACCTGGATTCAGAGATAAGCAAAGGAAGGAGCAACCACTGCCAGGATAGCACACGGTGCTTGGAGAGTGGCCAGCCAGACTGCTTAGAGACACGGAGGTCTCTGGGAAAGCAGTTGAGAAAGCTTCCTCTGAGGGAGAGAGGTCACCACGAACCAGACAGCAAGGAGAAGCAGGTTAGAAGCTACTTTCATTCTCATGGGGAGAGGCTGGAAACCTTACCCAGAAGAGATAGCTGTTCTTCCCGAGAGTCTTCCCTAGAAGCTGTGAATAAAGGTGGGACATTGAGCAAGAGTAAAGTTCTGTATGATAAGCTGCATAAACATTCCAAGTGCAGGCAGCCTGTTACTAGCAGAAGCTCGGAGAGTAGCCCAGCTGTTCTTAACCCATCAGCTGATTATGTGCTACGGAGATGAAAGCTAGAGCTAGACCCTGCTGAGCCAGAGATAGTGAAGCAGTATAAAGACAGAGACTTGCCTTTTTACCAACCTGTAAAAGCCAGACACACTAGAAGAAGGTTAAGCCAGTTGGATTCCCTTAACACTGTCTTAAAGGAGGCTGGTGATTCTAGTTGCTCTCAGATACCACGAAGGGAAAAGAATTATAAGTGGAAACAGCTTAGACACCAATTGGAACAATGGAAGCCTGTTGATCTGCAGTACCCTGATGTGAATCAGAATATATCTGACTCTGAAGATGAATCAATGCAGTTGGGATCAACTATATCAGATAGCAGCTATTCTGAGATGGAAGCAGACTGTGCTTACTGTTGTCATGAGTGAAGCCGTTTATGTTAATGCTTGTGATAAGTGCTGAGAAGTTATTTCATGCTATTGAGTTTGCACGGAGAGAAGCAGCGTTCTGGTTGAGTGAAACTCAACGTCATTAAGCAGCTGGGAATTGGGAATGCTATGCAAATGATTAGCTGCAACTAAAGCTGTTCAGAACTGAAGAGAAGTTTGGATTAACCTTCTATATAAACTGACAAACCCTGAGAAGGATCAGGTTGGACTTTGTCACATTCTGGACTTTATTTGGCATAAGAAAGTATCCACTTTTTGTTTCTGGTTAGGGGATGGTAGATAACAAATTCCTGTGCAACAATAAAGTTTTTGTTACCACTTTAAAACCTTGGCTGTCTTCGTTTGGCCCACAACTACACGGAAACCCCAAACATCAGCACTTACAAGGATAATCCGTCACGTTTCCCCCTCTTCCAGGCAACCGCCTATACCAAGAGAAAGGGGGCGTGACAATTTGCACCTGAGGGAGTCGAGGATTCGAGCCTCCCTACCCGGGTCCTCTGGCTCTTTAGTTTGTGCATGGTCAACTCAACAACCATGGAGTTATGCAGTAACTGACTTTTGTGAAAACCTGGGCCCTTGTGGATGTGGTACATCGCAGTGAGCCAGTGTCACGGGATGTGCTTGCCTTGGAACTGGGTGCCAGGGATGGGAGCTCATAGGTGGACCTCAGGAACATCTTTTCCTGCAATTCCAACCTCTTTATGTTGTTTTTTGCCTATTTGGCCTGGCAAAGGTCGAAATTTGAACTGTCGTGGCCCGGTGTTTCCCACATCTGGAGGAGCACCCGCTTGAGGATTGGTTGCTCCAGCACAGAGAGAGTCTCTTGGAGAGGGGCCTCATACTGGAGGATTTTCAGTTCCTAGATGCACGGATCCTCCTCGGCCTTGGTCTGGACTGAGAGTGCCTTAGTCATATCCCATACGAAGATGTGGAAGGCCACATCCTCAGGTGGAGATCAGCATCAAGGTGCTGGTGAAGATGGGTCTGAGGGGACATCTCAGTGTCTCCAGTATCGGGAGATGCATCATCCTCAGTCACCCACGCGGAGTTGAGAGGTCCTGCGACTCTATTTGTTGAGGCCCATGCCTGGAGGGCTGGAGGCCTGTCGAGGACCTGGGATCTGAGTCGCAGACACTAGCCGGTGAGGACCAGATACCCGAGGAACAGGACAGTGACCTTGACCAGCACTTAAGGCTTACTCAAGGCTGATGGCACTTGATGCTTGGCTCAATGACTGGAAACCCCCTTGCAGTCAAGGGACCAGTCATTGCGGCAGATGAGTGGGACGAACCGACCATCATCACCTGTTGCAGGACCAGAATAGCAGTGATGTTCTGGTCTCCATGCCAGAAAGCTCTGCAGCTTTTGGTGTGGGTACCAAGGGCTTCAGGCCTGATGTTGACACTCTGGAGAGTGTATCCTCGATAACCACCATGGCCTTGAGCACCCTTGGCTGGTCTCCACCTGCAAAGGGTCCCTTTTGGAAAGCTTGGCTGGGCATCTTTCCGACTCCTCAGAGTCTCTCTGGTGTGATTTACCTGGTTTCTCTGGGATCATTGAGGACTTCTTCTCCCACTCCTGCTCTAGGGTCCTATCAAAGGATCTGCGGCCACAGGACTCAGAGGATGCCTAGGCATCTCAGGATGTACTTAACTTGGAGCTGGGTGCTGGGGACAGGGGTGTGGGGGACAGGGACACGGAGTCAGACCTTGGGAACTTCTGCAATTCCAACATCTTTTTGTTGGTTTTTGCCAACATAGTCTGTCATAGTTCAGTCCCAGGCAAGCAGCAATCGTGGATGTCAGTGATGGATGTGGTTTGACTGCAACAGTCACTTTTTTTAACCCACTGGAGGACATAGTAGTATGCACCCTGATTTATTAATTTTTTTATCATTTCTTATATACTGCCTTTTATGATATCAAGGTGGTTTACATTGAACAAACTGAAATTACTTTGAACAGGGCATTATAACTTGGAGATAACTATTTTACAGGGAAAATGGGCAATGGAGGGGTAAGTGGCTTGCCCAAGACCACAAGGAGCACCTGTGGGACTAGAAACCCCAGTCCTTCTGCCCAAAGTTGCTGTCCTCTAGTGGGATTTGAACCCCTGACCTTCCGGCCTGAGGTAACTTGCCCCAACCACTAGGCTGCTACTCCTCCCTCAGGGGAAAAAGGTTGTGAAGAGCCAGTCAAAGGAACCTCGAAGAAAAAAGTGGAAAAAGGACAGGTCTGAGGATGGCATCAAAGACACCGGCTCGGGGCAGGAAGAGGAACCGGTATGCTTACCAGAAAGCTAAACTGAATTACTACATTTTTTTTTAAATGCAAATTTTTATTGTCAAGTGATAAGTACATCAAGCTAGACCAACAAACATTGAATTTTTTCAACATTTTCCACTATTACAGTGTCTGCTTGGTTGTTTTTACACACAAACTCAAATGTACAATGTGCCACATGTTTTGGTTGATTTCCCCAACACCACCCACTTCAGCTCTCCTTCATCACATATCAACTTTACTAATTGACTAAACCCCGAGACCTTACAAATTAGTTTTGACATAGGCTTTCTTCTAAGCAGATTCATTATTTGCAATCCAGCTTAAATATCTGGAGCATGTAGTTTCAAAGCATGCCATTCTGGAGTGTTTTAGGGCAGTTACTTTACTCATTAAATATATTTGATCCAAGGCTTTCCCCCAATCATTTATGCTGGGTGGGTTTTCCTGTCTCCGCTTTCTGGCAATAACGAGGCGAGCAACCTCACAACCATAAGTGATGAGTCTACTATCTTTCTTCTGCAATTCCCTGATGTTAATGCCCAACAAGGCGGTCCCTTGGTTGGGTGTTACTTTCTTCCCTAATATTGTACTTATATGCTTAAATACCTCACTCCAGTACACTTGCAATTTTATACGACCAGCAGATATGTAAAAAGGTACCTTTGGTACCACACCTACGCCAGCATAGCAGATTAGTTTTACCATATATCTTTTGTTTCCTGTCAGGTGTGATGTACCACCTGTACACAGGGCCGGATTTACCTATACGCCATGTACGCCATGGCGTAGGGCCCACAGCCGGCAGGGGCCCACAAAAAAAGAACAAGTACATTTTTTTAAAATACAATTTTAAAAAAAACCTGGTGGCTGCCACCGCGGGGCCCCCTCTGCTGCCGCGGCAGCACCGACTGACCCGCGGGGGCCCCGTCTACAAGCTGAAGCGGTCGGGTTGGGTCGGGTTGGGTCGGTCGTCCCTCCCTCGCTGCAGGCTGCAGGCTGTGAGAGACGCGAAAGGAGAGCGTCTCTGTTAAGCCCGCAGGGGCTGATGGGAAATTTCCCATCAGCCCCTGCGGGCTTAACAGAGACGCGAGGAGACGCTCTCCCTTCGCGTCTCTCACAGCCTGCAGCCTGCAGCCTGCACGGAGGGAGGGAGGGAGACCCGACCCGACCCGACGGCTTCAGCTTGTAGACGGGGCCCCCGCGGGTCAGTCCGTGCTGCCGTGGCAGCAGAGGGGGCCCCGCGGCAGCAGCCACCAGGTTTTTTTTTTAAATTAAATTTTACTTTAGGCCGGGGGGGGGGTAGGACTGGTAATGGGCTATTGGGGGGGCTGGGGCTGGGGCTGGAAATGGGCTGGGGGGGGGTAGGGCTGGTAATGGGCTATTGGGGCATGGGCTGGAAATGGGCTGGGGGGGTAGGGCTGGTAATGGGCTATGGGGGGGGGGCTGGGGCTGGGGCTGGAAATGGGCTGGGCTGGGGGGGGTTAAGGCTAGAGGTGGGCTGAGGGGGTTAGGACTGGTAATGGACTGTGGGCTGTTGGGGGGGCTTAGAACTGGCAATGGGCTGTGGGGGGGGTTAAGACTGGTAATGGGCTGTGGGCTGAGGGGGGCTGTCGGGTAATGGGCTAGGGGGGGGGCTAGGACTGGAAATGGGCTGGGGGTTAAGACTGGAGGTGGGCTGATGGGGTTAGGACTGGTAATGGGCTGTTGGGGGGGTTAGAACTGGCAATGGGCTTTGGGGGGGTTAAGACTGGTAATGGGCTGTGGGCTGATGGGGGTTGTCTGGTAATGGGCTATGGGGGGCTAGGACTGGAAATGGGCTGGGGGGTTAAAACTGGAGGTGGGATGATGGGGTTAGGACTGGTAATGGGCTGTGGGCTGATGGGGGGGGTAGGACTGGCAATGGGCTATGGGGGCTGACTGGAAATGGGTTGATGGGGTTAGGACTGGAAGTGGGCTGATGGGGGGTTAGGACTGGTAATGGGTTATAGGGGGGACTTAAACTGAAAATGGGGTGATGGGGGGTTAAGGACTGAAAATGGGGTGATGGGGGGTTAAGGACTGTAAGTGGGTTGATGGGGGGCTAGGACTGGTATTGGGTTGGGGGGTTGCTAGGACTGGAAATGGGCTGATGGATGGCTAGGACTGGAAATGGGCTGATGCAGGGACTAGAAGGGAATGGATGCTGGGTGAGGCTGGAACTAGAAGGGAGCTGATGTTGGGGGAGGATTAGAATGGGATGGGGCTGGAAGAGTAAAATGGAGAAGGGAAAAATATTTTGTGTGGGAGGGATAAAAAATCTACAATTGGCCGGGTATTGGGAGAGTAAGTGGGGATTGAGGATGGAGGGGTAAAATTTGAGTGGATGAAATAGGAATGAGGAAAGAGCAAAAGGAGAAAGATTAGTATGTTAAAGCAGATGTAGAGAGAGAATGGAAAAAAATCTAGAAGAGAGAAGAAAGGACAAATGGACTGCAGACGATGGAGAGTTAGCAGAAGACACGAAGAAACCAGAAGAAAGTGGCTGGAGCAATTGCAGCTGAAAAAAATGCACAAAAGGTAGAAAAATATCTCTTTATTTTGAATTTATTAATTGGAATATGTCAGCTCTGGTAAATGTGCATCATTAACGTCTGCGCTTTGTTTAGTACAAGAGCAAATTAATGTATAGTTTTATTTCTACAGTGTTGTACATTCCAAGTTTGGCTTTTGGGATTCCCAGTTTAATTATTGTCTTCCTGTTTCTAAATTGTGATTACTTGTTTGGTGATGGTCTATGTTCTGCATGTGTAACTGAGCTGAGGTGTTCTGTTTATATAATTCCTATTTGACATTGCCACTTGTTCTCTTTCCCCAGTAGGTCATGTATTGTTGTTCTCTGAAATGTATTGGTTTAATATTTGCAGTGTTGCCTTTTGATTGGTAGAGTATGGTGCTTTGTGAGTCCTGGTAGTGCTGTTAGGATACGGCGGGTTTACTATGGGCAGTGTTTGTAGTAGTTCCTAATGTGTCTGGCAGTTGGCACTGGATTATAGTAATGTAGAAATCTTTTAGTCTTTCTTTATCCATACACTCATTAAGAGGCACGTTTACTAAAAGTTAGTATATGGTAACATTATGCAAATATTTATGCAAATGAGGCCCGCACCCCCCTTGGGCCGCCCCTGCTGGGGGCCCACAATTTTTGTTGGCGTAGGGCCTCACTCAAGGTAAATCCAGCCCTGCCTGTACATAATCTTATAATTATGTTCTATTAGATCTGAGGCCAATAAACCTTTATATCTGTGTAGGAAGATGTAGGCCCATGTTCGCTCATCCCATACCACACCAAATCGGCTTCCAATTTCTTTTGGAATGTTTCTTTTTCTCCCTTCTTTGTTTCCATCATTTTATATAACTGGGTATTGATCCCTTTAATATTATCTCTTATAAACAGTCTCTCAATTGGAGTGAGTTCTTCTTTTAAGCCTGGGAGAATCTTATTCTGAATATAATGGGATACTTGTACATAATGGTAATGATCAGACCTTTTCAAAGAGAAGTCCTCCCTAAGTTCTTTGAAGGAACTGATTTTTTTTTTAACCTTCTAAGAATTGGCCTACACTGCATAGGTTATTCTGAGCCCATCTCCCAGCAAATGTTCCCTCCACCCCCGATGGGAAATCAGTTTCCACTAAGGGGGATCCATCTAGTTTTATATTCTATTCCTATTTGTCTCTCCACTTAAACCATATTTGTAGCGTTAATAACACAGAAGGATTGGGGCATTTAGGTATCAGTCGGTTCCCCTTGTGAACCCAAAGGATTTCACTCAAGGAGGAGACTCCCAGTGCCTTTTTATCCATTTGTATCCATTCTTGACTTTCATACACTCCCCACTCGAACACTGCCCTCAGTCTAGCTGCAGTATACTATCGAGCTAGGTCTGGGATCGCCATACCCCCATTTTCTTTACATCTCATTAGAATATATTTAGATATTCTAGCTCTTTTACCTTTCCATATAAACTTCCATATTAATCTTTTTAATTTATTCAGCTTTCTTGTCAGTGCTCTTAATGATAGTTGTGGGGATGTTACCATAAAGCATAGTTACTCACCTGTAACAGGTGATCTCCGGGAAAAGCAGGAATTTAGTCTTCACATATGGGTATCGTCGGTACCGACGGAGCCTGCGCGGTTACGATCCCCAGCGTCCAATAGGAAAGCTTTTGCGAACATCCCACAGCACCTGCGTGCTGCCTTCCCACCTTTCCAACTGTCACTCTCCAGTTGAGTTTATAGCTGAGACAAAAGAGAGAGAGAGAGATACAACTCCTAGGGGAGGTGGGCGGGTTGTGAAAACTAAATTCCTGCTGTTCCCGGAGATCACCTGTTACAGGTGAGTAACTACACTATCTCCAGGAACAAGCAGGAATGTAGTCTTCACATATGGAGACTCCCTAGCTGCAGATGCCAGGGAGATGGCCCCAGGAAGTTGTTAGCCCTTGTGAAAGGGCCATAATTACCCCCTATGGATCTTTGGCATCCTACCAGGGATGGTGGGTAGGAGTTGATTAAGTCTGAAAAAGGTGTTGAAGAACAGCCTGGCCAAACAAGGCATCCCGGTGGGAGTCCTTGTCTAAGCAGTAGTGGGCTGTGAAGGTATGTACCGAAGCCCAAGTAGCTGCTTGACAGATGTCGTCGATAGACACAGAGTGAAGATGAGCCATTGAGGCTGCCAGGGCTCTCACATTGTGAGCTGTGACATGGCCTTCAAGAGGAAGGTTCTTACACTTAAAGGCAAAGGATATGCATTGAGCAATCCAGTTAGATAGAGTTCTTTTGGAAACTGGAAGTCCCAAATGACTAGGATCAAAAGCAACAAAGAGTTGAGAAGATTTTCTACGTTGCTGTGTCCTTTGCAAGTAAAAAGCCAAAGCTCTTTTACAGTCCAAGGTATGAAGGTTCCTTTCTGCACTGGAGGCATGAGGCCTTGGAAAGAATACAGGAAGGTAAACCGCTTGGTTTAAATGGAAAGGCGAAACCACCTTTGGCATAAAGTGTGGATGAGTCCTAAGAACTACCTTATCATGGTGGAACCTTGTATAAGGAGGATCAGCCACTAACACTTGCAATTCACTGATGCGACGTGCTGATGTGATTGCAATGAGGAAGATGACTTTCCAGGAAAGGAATTTCAAAGATGTAGTGGCTAATGGTTCAAAGGGCGGTTTCATGAGCTGCCCGAGCACCAGAATTAAGTCCCATGCCACTGGTGGTGGCTTATAGGGAGGCTTTGTTAAAAGAAGGCCTCTCATAAATCTTGCTATGAGAGGAAATAGGTTGTCCACTTAGAGGCTTGTAAGAAGCTGCAATAGCACTAAGATGGATTCTTACTGAATTTGTCTTGAGACCCGCATTTGATAAATGAAGGAGATACTCCAGTATCGATTCCAGAGGTATTGCAAGAGGGTTAAGACCCTTCTGCGAGCACCATATGGTAAACCTTTTCCACTTAAAGACACACAAGCGTCTTGTGGAGGGTTTCCTAGAAGCATGCAGGATATCCTTTACCTGTTGGGAAAGATTAAGATCCTGAAGTTCTAGGCTTTCAGCAACCAGGCCCTGAGATGCAGAGACTGGGGATTCGGATGCCAGAGCATCCCGTCCTCTTGGGAGAGAAGATCTGGAGCGGATCCCAATTCCAGAGGCAGAGCTTGAGAGAGATGTAGGAGCAGAGGGTACCACGTTAGCCGTGGCCAACGTGGAGCTATGAGGATCATATGACCTCTGTCTCTCTGAAGCTTGAATAGGGTTTTGGGGATGAGGGGAATGGGTGGGAAGGCATATAGGAAGTCCTGACCCAAGTGAAGGAGGAAGGTGTCCCTTGCCTGACAACATTGAGCCGGAATTCTGGAACAGAACCAGGGAAGTTTGGCATTCAGTGGACTTGCAAAGAGGTCTATGTCCGGGGTTCCCCAATCTGAAATATTTGGGCAACCTGGTCTGCATGGAGAGACCATTCGTGTGGAAGCAGAACTCGACTGAGTTTGTCTGCCCAAGAGTTTTGAATGCCTGGAAGATACACCGCAAGGAGATGAATCTGATGCTCTCTGGCGAGGGCCCATAGTCGCAAAGCTTCGTTGCATAGCGACAGAGAGCCTGTTCCGCCCTGCTTGTTCACATAAAACATGGCTACCTGATTGTCCATTTGAACTAGGACTGTCTTGTAGCTGAGCTGGGCGTGAAATACTCGAAAAGCAAAGAAGATTGCTCTGAGCTCTAGGAGGTTGATGTGAAGACAGGCCTCCTGTGGAGTCCAGGTACCCTGGGTAGAGAGATTGAGCAGGTGGTCTCCCCATCCCACCTGTGATGCATCTGTTGTTAGGGTGTCTTGGGATAGGGATTGCTGGAAAAGAGACCCCACCAGCAGATTTCTGGGTGATGGCCACCATTGGAGGGACGAAATAAGACGGTTTGAGTTTGTTATTTTGTCCGACAGGCAGCCAGAGGCCTATGTCCACTGAGTAGATAAAGTCCACTGGGCTGCTCGCATATGGAGGCGAGCATAAGGAACCACATGCACGGTAGATGCCATGTGGCCTAGTAGTTGTAGCATTTCCCGAGCAGTGAGACAAGGTTTGAACACTGCTTGGGAAGCTAGTTGTACTATGCGAAGACAGCAGGGCTGCGGAAAGAAAGCCCTTGTCTGTCTGGTATCCAGATGAGCTCCTATGAACTCTAGGGACTGAGTGGGAGCAAGATTGGATTTTGGGAGGTTTATGACCAGTCCCAAATACTGAAGGATTCTCATTGTGCGAAACAGAGCAGAGCTGGCTTCTGGAACTGTAGGGGCTCGAATGAGCTAGTCGTCTAATTAAGGAAAGACGAATATTCCCAGAGTGTGGAGAAATGCTGCTATCACAGCCATGCATTTTGTGAACACTCTTGGGGCAGCCAGGCCAAAGGGAAGAACCTTGTATTGGTAGTGCTTTCCTTGAAACAGGAATCGGAGGAATCTCCTGTGATTTGGATGGATGAGAATATGAGCATACGCATCCTTGAGATCTAGAGAACTAAGCCAATCCTGACTTTGAAGGTATGGCAGCAGAGTTCCTAGAGAGACTATTTTGAATTTCTCTCGGAACAAGTATTTGTTCAATTCTCTGAGGTCTAAAATGGATCTGTGTCCTCCTGTTTTCTTTGGAATAAGGAAATAGGGGGAGTAGAACCCTGTACCCTGATGGGGAATGGGTACTTCCTCTATTGCTCCTTGAGCAAGGAGCATTGTGACTTCTTGACCTAAGAGACTGTCGAGTGAGGTCTGAGAATTTAACTGTTTTACAATTGTAGGAGGCGGCATGCTGTGAAAATGAAGCTTGTACCCCTCTCGTACAATGGACAGAGTCCAATTTTCTGCTCTTATTTGGTACCATCTGTGGGCAAAATAACATAATCTGCCTGGGATGGTCGAGGGTTCTGGACCATTCAGGGGCAGGAAGGCAAAGTTCTCTAAAAAGGAGTCAAAGCCCCTGAGGAGGCTGAGCCTGCTGAGCTGACTGAGGTTTTGCAGCTTTTGGCTTCTTTTGTTGTCTAGGTTGTTGCTGTTGTCCCTTTTGGGCAGTCTGACCTGGACAGTGTTCCTGCTGGGTATAGGAAGGATAAAACTTATTTTTCTTATTGAAAAATGGTTTCTTAAAGGATTTTTTCCTTGCAGGATCAGCTATAGATTTGGACAATCTATCCAAAGTGATATTGTCAGCATCTATCTCATTAGCCTTCTCCTGCCAATTCTTGCCAAAGAGATTTTCTCCTGTGCAAGGAATGTTTCCTAATTTATCCTGTACCCAAATTTCCAAGTCAGATGCCTGAAGCCAGGCTATCCGACGTGCACCAATGGCAATAGCAGAGGTTCTGCTTATGCACTGAAAACAGTCAAAGGCTGCACGATTTACAAACTTTGAAACATCCTGAGCATGTTTGACTAGAGTAAGGTAGTCTTGCTTTTTTCATCAGGAAGGAGGGATGCTCAAAAGCTCCAAGTCTCCTGTGACCTCTTTAAGGAACATTCCCATATACAAGATATAGGAACTGATCCTAGCTGAGAGCATGGAAGCAGACGCCCAAAGGCATCGAGAGTCCTACATTCACGACCTGGAGGATTGGATGCATGTCTCTTTTGTCGTGACCCCCTGCCTGGGCCAGAGGCTTACAGGCAAAGGGCTGCCATATTTATCCTTAAATAAAGATTTGTAACTTTGTCTCCAGCAGGGAATCCTGGGACTTGTAGTTCTTTATCATTTACTTAAAGACAAAGTAGTATGTGACCACTGGGGTTTGTTAAGGCAAAACAAGAATTTTATTTTGGGTTTCTTTCCACGCATTAAATTCAAACGCAGGCAAAAAGGATCATTCTCCAAATGAAAAGCTTACAGGAAACAAAAGTATAACTGGAGCTGCAGAACTGAAAACACCTTTAAACACAGCAGCTGTTTTCAGCAAACATTTCAGCACATGTATTACAGCTTCTTTTCCATTCATTCAGCAAAGGTAAATTCTTCTCATTTATCCAAATGCTGCTTTACTTATCAAACGCTGGCTTTAGCAAAGTTCTTTTACCTTAATGGAAGCTCCTAGCATTCTCCTGGCTAGGTGAAAGATTGCTCTTAAAACTTCTTTTCACAGTCCTTTTCTAGCAACTTTCAAGCTTCTCTCTTGCATAAAGAACAATCCATTGGAGATTCGTCACAAACAGAATCTGGATCCAAAGGGTCAATTTGCAAGCCCTCCTGCCTTACAAATTGTTTGTCTCTTTCTGAGTTCTCAGTAATTCCTTCCAACTTACTACTTTGTAGAAACTTCAGGATTTCTTTCCAGGGCTGCTCTCCCTGGTAAGAAATGGTTGTATCTTGGGAGTGGGGCTTCTTTCCCTGGAATAACTGCTTTAATGCTTCGCCTGTGTTCAGCTCTGCTTCTCTGCCGCTGGCTGGGTTCTGGTCACCTCTGTTTGTAACTATGTTCACCCACCTTCTGGCAGCTTGGGTTCTGTGAACTGGCTCTTGAACACTTTGCACTGCACTTAGTTCCACCTCATCAGCAACCTTCCCAGCTACCCATCTTCTGGTCTCTGGTTCAAGCGTACCTCTCACACACGGCTTGCTTCCTCTGTGGCTGGAACTGTTCTCCCACATGGAGTTAAGCTTCCCAGGTCTCCCTTCTGTCCTGTTCCTTCTTTCGCTCCTTCCTCCTTCCTCTCTCTCTTCTTCCGCTCTCCCTTCTCTCTGCACTGAAGCAGGCTTACAAAGCTGCTTCCTAGCTACCACACCCTTATCTCTGCACAGGTGGTTGTCATTAGAGTCTAAGCCTGTACCTACGTTAGGGCATGGGTGTGTCTTAGCCTCAGCAAGTACATGCTTCTTTTGCTTGGCTGTAGTTCTAGCCCTGTGGAAACCTTGCCTGTCTCTTGTCTTAAAGGCACATTCACTATTATCCTCTGTTTCCATCGGCTCAGCACAGCTCTCATTGTCACACTTTGCACTTTTCATCCTTCTAATGGCTGATTACACCACCATTGAATGGTGTGGTAATTGAGTTTTTCGAAAGCCAGGACAAGGTAGAACTTGATACATGGTATCGAGTCTTTGAGAATGAGGAGATCTGGTTAAAGGTGTTTCCCACATACTTAGCATAAGATCATGTAAGATCTCATGAATAGGCAGAGTAGCTGCCTCTTTGGGAACCTTAGGGTATTGGAGAATTTCCAACTCCTTTGCCCTAGGCTCTTTTTCAGGAGTTACTGTGATGGAAAGGCCCCGGGCCACATCACAGATAAAGTCCTGAAAGAACATATCCTCTGGCGAAGACATTCTGCGCTGAGGAGAAGAGGAATCCTTGGGGAGAAGTACTCTTGTATCAGCAGAGTCTTTGGAGTCTTCAGACTCAGAGGATTCAAAATACCTCCGATCCCGGTGATTGTGCAAAGCACGGTACCAGTATCGATCGAAGTCAGCATCAAGTTGTTCCGGTACCAATCTGTCGATGCCGGAGACAGACGCATGACTCGGTATGGGTGGTGTACCTGCCAATGTTAATGCAGTTGGTACCGGTATCGGTTGAGGTGTCTGAAGTGGTTTCAAGAGTACCAAAAGCCGTGAGAAGAGCCGCTAGACTGTGTTCGATAGCAAGGAATCTCTGGTCTATCAACGCTGCCGATGCTTGGGTGTCAGTACCGGTAGAAGCGGTCGTAACCCCAGAGCATGGCGCCAGTAGTTTTGCCGAGGTTGAGGCCTTGAGAATATCCTGGAACCCCGTTAGTGCTTTGGAAGCCGAAGCCTCCCGCCAGGGTAGTTTTGCCGGTGAAAATTCCTCAAGGGCAACGCCAGGGGCATCTCGATACTTAGGAGATCTACCCTTTGAGGACCGGCTAGATTTATGTTTAGTTACCTGAGATCCATGGGAGGAAGATGAGGCCCTGGAGGACGTTGATGCAACAGACGCCGCGTCTGAGGGAAAAAGGGTGCTAAGTTTAGCAGCTCGGTTCTGGCGGACCCTTTTTGACATCATTCCACAGGAGAGGCACTCTTAAATAGAGTGGTCAGGACCTAAACATTTGAGACACCAATCATGGGTGTCGGTAATGGAAATGGTACCGCCACATTTAGAATATTTCTTAAAACCTGAAGTAGGTTTTTCCATTTTTAAGGAAAACATTTGGCCTAGTGCCCAAAATGGCGCCTAGCACCAAGGAAAAAAAGTTTCTAAAGTAAAATACCTTAGAAACTATAATTTTTTTTTTTTTAAATAAAGAAGAAAGAACCGGTGGTACCAGTATGGCATCAAAGGAAGGCAGACGCAACCACAAAAACAAAGATTAAAAACAAAAATTTTCTGCGTTGACAGGGTATGTGACCTGTCGGCTCCGCGGAAAATGAAGAACTGGAGAGGGACAGATGGAAAGGCGGGAAGGCAGCATGCAGGCGCTGTGGAATGCTCCCAAAAGCTTTCCTATTGGACACTGGGGAGCGTTCCCGCGCAGGCTCCGTCGGTACCGACGATACCCATATGCGAAGACTACATTCCTGCTTGTTCCTGGAGATATAACAAATCACCTGCAAATAAGGATATTTTACTCTCTCCCTGTTCCCATTTTAATCCTTTGATCTCAGCTGATGCTCTAACCCTTTGTGCCAAAGGCTCCATAGAAAGGAGGGGGGACAATGGGCACCCCTGCTGTGTCCCTCTAGCTAACCCTAAGGTATCCATGTATTCTCCATTTATTCACAGAGTGGCTAGTGGGTTTCCATATAAGGTTTTTATCCAGTCTAAGTATTTACCCCCATGCCCATTTTTGCCAAGGTCTGGATCAGAAAGGGCCATGATACCCTATTGAAAGCTTTCTCTGCGTCTATCACCCATCTTCTCCACCGTTGTCCCTTCCATCTCTCATATTCTCAACCTATCGCTCTCCACCGCAACAGTCCCTGCTGACTTCAAGCATGCTGTAGTCACACCTCTCCTCAAGAAACCCTCACTTGATCCCACCTGTTCTTCTATCGACCCATCTCTCTCCTTCCCTTCATTTCTAAACTACTCGAACTTGCGGTTCACCACCACTGCCTCGACTTCTTCTCCTCTCTTGCACTCCTGGATCCCTTATAATCTGGCTTTCGTCCTCTACACTCTACTGAAATGGCTCTTGTCAAAGTCTCCAGTGACTTGTTCCTGCAAAATCCAAGGGCCTTTACTCTGTCCTCATCCTCCTCGACCTCTCTGCTGCTTTTGACAATTTTGACCACAACCTTCTCCTCGATACCCTGTCCTCGCTTGGTTTTAGTGGCTCTGTACTATCCTGGTTCTCCTCCTATCTCTCCCTTCGCTCTTTCAGTATGTGTTCTGGTGGCTCCTCTTCCTTTCCTACCCCGCTCCCAGTTGGTGTACCCCAAGGATCTGTCTTGTGTCTACTCCTTTTCTCTCTATATATCCAGTCCCTTGGTGTGCTTCTCTTCCCATGGCTTTCAGTATCATCTGTATGCCGATGACTCCCAGATCTACCTCTCTACGCCTGAAATCTCTCCGGCAATACAGACCCGGATCTCTGCCTGCCTTTCTGACATTGCTTCCTGGATGTCTCACTGCCGCTTGAAATTGAACATGGCCAAGACTGAACTTCTCATCTTTCCCCCTAAAATCTCCCCTCCTCTTCTTCCTTTCTCAGTCTCTGTGGATAACTCTGTACTCCTTCCTGTTCCTTCGGCCCGCAATCTGGGGGTTGTCTTTGACTCCTCTCTCTCTCTCTTTCTCCACACATATTGTGATGCGGCGGACCCTCTTGCAGAGAGAAAAAAAGTTTTAAATCCAGGAAAAGACAGGTATAGCCTGCAATGTCTTGAGGATCCACCTAGAGGGAGCACGAGAGTCAGTACAGAGTCTGAAGAACCATGCCTCTATGGGCAGGGCTTAGGCCCAGTCAGTTTGGATTTAAACAGAGACAGGTCTGAATCAAGAGAGGAAGGAGACCCAAAAGCCAAAGAAAGAGCAGACTCGAAAGGCAGAGAGAAAGTGGGCCTGAGAGGCAAAGAGAGTGCTGGCCTTGAAGACAAGTGAAGAACACAAAGAACGGGTGTGCACAGAAAAACTGAAGGAGCTGGGCTACCAGGCAAGGGCAGAGGCAGAGAAACAAACTGTAAGCAAATATCTGGCAGATGGCAACAGCTGCAGCCTTGGAACAGAGAGATTCTTCCCTATACTAAGGAAGGAGAGATACCCTTGGAGAACCTGGACCATGCTAAGCTAGAAGCCGACTGGGGTAGGCCTCAATGGGCACAAGGAACAGTCCATGGGAGTGTCCTGCTCAATCAGCTTCACCTTGGGCTCTCCTAGCTGCATAGGCTCTGACTCCCTGTCCTGCTCAGCTAACAGCCTCCCGGGGGATCTTGGAGTCTCTCTTGTTCCTGGCTCCAAACTCTCCTGCAGCCGTGCTACATGCCAAATAGCACTCTCTCCAGCTGGAAGCTCCATTCCTCTGCTCTGCTCAGCCTGGCTTCCTGCTTCTCCTCTCCTCCCACACTCTAAGTCATACTCTGCTCTGGGTTTATACTTCCAGGACTCTAGCTGCAACCCCACCCTACTCAGGTGACGGCAATCAGCCTGACTCTGGGCACCTGAGTGCTTGAAGCATTCACTGCCTAAAGGGTTCTGAGCCTTGTATCCTCTCCCCTTCATTCCACTAGGGGGAGCCTGAAATGTGGTCCACGTGGACGTTTTCTGACTCCTGGAGGTGTTTATGGCTTTCCTACCCTGATTTGGTAAAAGGGGGCCCTTTACTAGGGTGAATTCCCTGTCTTTGTCCTCCCCTGGACTCTGGATAGGCTTCCTTGCCACAAGCTTTATAAAATTTATTGGAAAAGCCATGTTCCTGGGGCCTTGTGTGATGGTAATTCTTTAATGACCCTGAGTACTTCCTGGCAGGTAATGGGCCTGGAGATACTTGTCATTTCCTCTACGTTTAGTTTGGGTAGCTGAATGTCCTCCAAATATTTTATTATTTCCTCTTTTGGTATTTTTTTCAGGAGTATATAGTTCCCTATAGTATTCTACAAATCTAGCTTTAATCTCTTCTCCCCTCCTCAATTCTTTACCATGTCTATCTCTAATTTTATGTATGTAATTCCTAGTTTGCTGCTTTTTGAGTTGGTGTGCTAATAGTCAACTGGGCTTATTACCAAACTCAAAGTAATTTTGCCGGAGTTTTTCCTGCGCATATTTTATTTTAGCCAATTCAAGTTCATTTAATTGTTGCCTAGTGCTAGTTAGTTTTTTTTTTGTCAGACTTATTTAGGGTACCATGTTTCCTCCTTTGTTCTCACGCTTTAATTAATCCCCTCAGTTCTTCTTTTTTGGCCTCTTTATTCTTTTTGACGTGGGTTCCTATCGCAATATTTATTTATTTATTTACAGTCTCTTTTATACCGCGCTATTCAACATCAGTGCGGTTTACATGAAACAGAATGACTTGCACAGTGCAGCAAGCTGACCTGTGTTTACAAAGAACAGGTACTAAAACTTGGATAAAACTGGGGTAACTATTTACATCTATGTTTCCCCCTTGTTACTGCCTTCAAGCAGTCCCAAACCACCCCCATTGAGCACTGGCCATTATCATTATTCTTAAGGTATTCTATGATACAATCTTGTATTTGCAGAACTATCTCGGACTCGTCCAGTAGGGATTCATTCAATATCCAAGATACCCTCTTCCCTCGTGTGCCCCATTGGGGCATGGTCAGACCATGTGCTTTCTGTAATTGCACACGCCACAACTTGTAGCATAAGGGATTTATGAACCCACAGTATGTCTATCCTTGAATACGAGCCATGGGCTGGTTAGTAGAATGTATAGTCTCTTTCCCGACCATGCATGTTCCTCCATATATCTACTAAATCCAAATCTCTCATTAGTGCTTTTCACTTTTTCCTTTGCCTTGCATTGCCACCAGGGTTCTCCCGGAAGGAGGCCAGTTCCGGATTCACTGTTAAATTAGAGTCTCCCCCTACTATTAAATGGCCTTCTGTGAAATTAATTATTATAGATTTCACCTCTTCACAAAAATCCCCTTGTACACTCTTTGGGCCCGGGGTGGCTCTATGAGGTGAAGTGGGGCGGCTGCCTCAGGCGGCAAAGTTTTGAGGGCAGCAAAAAAATGCCCCCAAAACAGCTGCCTCACTTCGCCTTCAAAAGTTTAAAAAAAAAAGTGCACAAGTATTTTGTTTGGGGGTGGGATGAAGCTGCACCGAGTCCTTCAAGGAGGCGGGAAGGCTCCACACCGGTTTCGCTTTTATTTACAGTGCAGATCACCAGCACAACCACGGCTGCAAGGAAAAAGGAGGTGGTTCTGCAGCAGGTGATCTAACACGAGGGAAGACGGGGGCTGGAAGGGAATTGACATAAGGGGACGCGAGATCTGCAATGGGATTGACATGGGGGGAGGGGCTGGAAGAGAATTGACAAGGGAAAGGTGGGGTCTGCACCTGGGCTGACACGGAAGGATGGAAGGGAATTGACATGAGGGGGAGGTGAAATCTGCAGTGAGGCTGACTTGGGGGGGGGGGAGGAGGGGGCTAGAAGGGAATTGACAAGGGAAACGTGGGGTCTGCAACTGGGCTGACACAGGAGCTGGAAGGGAATTAACATGAAGGGGAGGTGAGAGCTGCAATGGGGCTGATGTGGCGGGGAGGGGGCTGGAAGGGAATTTACAAGGGAAAGGTGGGGTCTGCAATTGGGCTGACACGGGGGCTGGAAGGGAATTGACATGAGAGGAAGGTGGGGTGTACAATAGGGGCTGACACAGGGGAGAAGGGGGCTCAAAGGGAATTGACATGAGGGGAAGATGGGGTCTGCAATGGGGTTGACACGGGGAGGAGGGGCTGGAAGGGAATTGGCACAATGGGAAGGTGGGGTCTGCAACTGGCTTGACACGGGGGGGGGGGGGAGGAGGCTGGAAGGGAATTGACAAGGGAAGGTGGAGTCTGCAAGGGAGCTGACATGGGGGGAAGGTGGGGACTGGAAGGGGGCTGACCTGAGGGAGGTGCTGACACGGGGGGAAGGAGGGGGCTGACAAGGAGCTGATACCTGGGGATGGTATTGGAGGGGGACTGGAAGGGTGATACTAGGGAAGGGAGGAGAGGGATGGAAGTGAGCTGACATCTGCGGATGGGACTGGAGGGGGATGGAAGTGAGCTGACACTTGTGATGGGACTGGTAGGTGGCTGGGTAATGGGGGTGGGGGCTGGAAGGGAAGGAACACTGGCACTGGGATGGTATTAGGACTAGAAGGGGCTGGACAGTGGGAAAAAGGGGACTGGAAGTGAATGGACACCAGTAGAAGTCCTGGGACTGCAAGGGGGTTGAAATTGGAAGGTACTGGGAGTGGAGGACTGGAAAAGGGGGCTGATACTGGGGAGGGTTACTAGGACTGGAAATAGGCTGATGGAAGTGAAGAAAACAAAAGAAGAGATAAGAAATGGCAGATGGATACAGACCATAAAAAGAGAGCTAAGACAGGAAAGCAGAAGCCTTAGATCAGGACCAGCATGATCAGAGAATAAAATGATAACACAACAAAGGTAGAAAAAATAATTTTATTTTCAGTTTAGTGATTGGACTTTGCACGATCTTTATGGGGGAACTACATCTCTTATTTATCTGATGTTACACTTCACGCAAAGTCTGGTATCTTGGGGATTCAGTTTAATTTTTGTCTACATATTTTTATTTTTACTTTAGGTTGTAGTCACTTATTCTGTACTTGGTGAGGGTCTGTGTTCTGAGTGTGTGACTGAGGCCATGTGTTCTGTTAACATGGAGTTTATACACAGGGATCTATACAGTACTGTAGTAATTTGACTTGTTCAGCTTTTCAAATAGGTGTATGGATGTTCTAGGGATTACAGCAGTATTTATAGTGCATCGTTTTTATAGGTAGATTCCTTATATGAGTTCTGGAAGTTTATCCTGGTATGGTATGGTAGATTTGGCCTTGTAGATCTTCAGTGACTTTTGTAGGGTTTTATATTAGTTTCCAAGACGCCTGCTACTGGAGAATGTTTGTTTTTGAGATGGCCAGAATCAGATTTTTTTTAAATATATTAAGTTCTGTGAATGAATGTCCTACTTCTGCACTGCACCCATTGTTGAGGGAGAGGTTTCTGTAGATGCAGAATATATATTCAAAAAGAAAAAGCGAGAACCATAACACAGTATATAATAAAATAAAATGACTTATAATTTGGGTTCGATTCCCACTAGCACTCGTTGTAGCCTTGGGCAAGTCACTTAACCCTCCATTACCTTGGAAGAAAGGCCTGGCAATCTACTTCCATTCACACTGCCAAGAAAACCCAGGAGCTTCTGGTTTGGCAGGAGTCAGCATTGACTTGAAGACATACATTGCAATGCATTATAAATTGTGCCATGGTTCTCACTTTTTCTTTTAACTCCTTGGTGTGCGAGCATCTTGCATTTGCTTTGTTCTTTTGCAGAATATATATTTACATTAACACCATACTAGTCCAGTGTGAGTTTCAGGAGTTATGTTGGGGTTGCCAAGCCCTTCTTGGTTACAAAGTCTCTCTTGTGTTTCAGAGGGTGGGAAGTGCTGTGTTGGGGTGCCAAGTTGCTCCTGTTTTTGTGGAAATGGAGGCACTTTAGGTTTGGTGGGGGGGGGGGGGGGGGGACTGGAATATGTATTGTCTTTGAGAGTTGCAGTTTTGTGTTCTTTATGCTGCCAGACTGAAATTTAAAATATGTTGTCAGGTCAGTTTAAAGGAAATTTCAAATTTTAAGGGAATATCTCAGTTTAATTGTGTTTATTAGCCTGATAGTTTCACCGCTGCTGAGTTCCAGACTTTTCCAGCTCTAGCACAATCCAATCCAACATTTGAATTCATGGCTACCAAGATTAGTTTCTCATGTCATATCTTCCCTCCTTATCAATAATCTGGTCATAGCGAAATAAATATGATGTGCAGATTGGTGATGGTCTGATTGGGGGGGGGGGGGGCTGTATAAGTGGCTTTTCATTAATCAAATGTAATGTTTTTTTTAAATTGTTTTATTGTAACATCTGTTTTACTAAATTGCATGTATATGTTTGGAAGTCACCTAGGATTTTAGATTGGTAGTATATATAATTTAAAATGAAGCAAGCTAAATTTATGCAAATAATGCAGCAATGAATCTCCGTACATGGCTCTGCATCACCATCATGTTGCCCCGGGAGGAAGTAGAAGAAAGCAAAAACCTCAGATTGGGACAATCATGATCAAGAATAAAATGGTCAGACAATAAAGGTAGAAGAGAATTTTATTTTCATTTTAATGAAGTCTTGGTGCTATCTTCATATTTTATAAAGTACAGGGAAATGCATCTCTTTCTATTTCTCTGGCATTGCATTGTATGCAGAATCTGACTTTGCAGTTTCAGTTTAACTTTCATCTATATATGTTATTAGGTTATGATCACTTATTCTCTACTTTAGTGAGAGGCCAGGTGTTCTGTTAACATGGAGTTTGTACATAGGGATCTGTATTGTAGTAATCTGAATTGTTCAGCTTTTCAAATACATGCTTGGATGTTCCAGGGCCTGATGCAGTATTTACAGTTATGCTTTTTTTGGGTAGGCTCCTTATGTAAGTTTTGGAAGTTGAGCTGACAGAAGGTGATGGTAAATGGAGCTCACTCGGATGAAAGGAGAGTGATTAGCGGGGTGCCCCAGCGTTCGTTCCTGGGCCCGGCGCTGTTCAATGTATTTGTGAGTGATATTGTTGAAGGACTGAATGGAAAAGTCTGTCTTTTTGCAGATGACACGACTGAGGGAGTGGATAACATGAGGAAAGATCTGCAAAAGCTGGAAGAATAGTCTAATGCGTGGCAGTTAAGATTTAATGTGAAGAAGTGCAGTGTCTTGCACTTGGGAAGCAGAAATCCAAGGGAAATGTACACGACAGGGGAGGGGGCGAGAAGTTGGTATGCACTGACCAGAAGGACCTTGGTGTGATTATTTCTGAAGATGTCAAGGTGGCAAAACAGTGCGACAAGGTGGTGGCAAAAGCCAGGAGGATGTTGGGTTGCATACAAAGAGGAATTACCAGCAGAAAGGAAGAGGTACTAATGCCACTGTATAAGTCACTGGTGAGGCCTCACTTGGAATACTGTGTTCAGTTTTGGAGACCATCGGCCGCAGATATTGAGGACATCATTGCAGTCGTCAATGCTGCCACTGCTCCAAAGGACCCTTGTGCAGCATTCTGGATAAGATCACTACATAAGGAAATCAGCCCTATACTAGCCAAGATCATGAACCTGTCCTTCTCCACAAGACTATTCCCGTCATGCCTCAAGCAGATGTCATTCTGGCCCCTTCTGAAGAACACCAAACTGAGTCCCCAGAAGGTAGAATCATACCGACCAATATCAAGCATCCCGCTGCTAGCAAAGATAATTGAGAAGGTGGTCCAACGTCAAATACAGGACCACATTAACTCTACAATTCCCCTCGACCCATGCCAACATGGCTTTAGGGAATCACATGGCATTGAAACTCTCCTTGCCACACTCAGCAACACATTAATCATGAGAATCGACAACATCAAAGGAGGATATGCCCTAATTTTCCTGGACATTGCTGCGGTGTTTGACTCCGTAAACCATGAGCAACTCCTGATACGGCTTCAGGATAAGGGAATTAATGGCTCAGCATGGAGATAGTGCAAATCCTATCTAATGGACCGATGGCAGCAGGTACGTACAGACTCCAACAAAAACATGGCGTACCTCAGTGCTCCTCGCTCTCCACCCACTTATTCAATATATACATGCAACCCATATGTGAAGTAATCCGCTTTTATAATATCTCATGCCTGATCTATGCAGATAACATAATACTCTTTACCCCATTCATGATTGACCAGCCGGATTTCTCCCCACTAGTAAAATGTTTTGAGGCCGTAACTGACTGGCTCTACTCACAGAGCCTCAGAATAAACTTCAGCAAAACAGACGTACTGTTCATTACAAGAAATCAATCCTTCTCCCCACCTGCGACCCTTAAAGACAAGAGATGCTGAGCTCCAGAGTAGACCCACCATCTGCTACCTAGGCGTTACGCTAGACCAGTGCCTCGAATTTAAAGCGCACATCAGCAACACTATCAAGAAAATTTACCACAAAATACGAACAGTGAGATATCTCCGACCCCTGCTGCAACCAGATGACTTCAGAACAGTTTTTCAAGCACTGGTGAACCCCCACTTTCACTACGCTAATGTGATCCTGCACGGTCTACCCAAAAATACACTAAGGGAGGAGTAGCCTAGTGGTTGGGGCAATGTACTTCAGGCCGGAAGGTCGGGGGTTCAAATCCCACTAGAGGACAGCAACCTTGGGCCGGAAGGACTGGGGTTTCTAGTCCCACAGATGCTCCTTGTGGTCTTGGGCAAGCCACTTAACCCTCCATAGCCCATGTTCCCTGTAGGTATTAGTGTATGTGTCTCATATCCCCATGTGTTAAATGTATCCCCCAATTGTGTTGTGACCGCTTTGATTGAAGGATAAGGCGGTATACAAAACTGTCTAAATAAATAAATAAATAAACCCATTAGAGCTAGCAATGAACGCAGCTGCACGCTTCCTTCACGGCGCCTCCAGAAGAGACCACATTACCGCAATCCTAAAGGACTTGCACTGGCTGCCAATCTACTGTTGGCTTACCTATAAAGTAGTCCTGATGACCTTCAAGGCAATCAACAAAATATCCTCCGCCTAACAGATCTTCTCTACCCCACTCCAGCAAACAGAGCAAGGAGGAAATTTGCCATCAATACGCTAAAGACCCCCAATGAAATAACTAAATGCACCCAGGCAACAAAGAACCGAGCCTTTAAGTTCTATTTTTATTTATTTATTTATTTAACACTCATTTATATACCGCATCTTCCAAAGTTCAGTTGCGGTGTACAATTAACAACAATTAACAAAGCAGTTTGTTTTACATAGAACGTCATAAAATCTTACATAGAACATCATAAATTAAACAAAGCACAGTGTAATAAACAAATAGTATATTTAAGCTAGAACAGTGTGAGTAACAATTAACTAACATAGTGTAGTGTCCAACAGAGTAAGATAGAACATAACATATGCAACTATATACATGAGGAGGTATTTGGGCATAAGAGCTTGGGTCGTCATTTCGTTTAAGTTATATGTGTTGTCGAGTTAGAATGTTAGGTTTGTACTAGATGTGATCAGGTGGCTGTTTAGCATTTGTCTAGGGTTTCCGTTGTATTATAGTGTTTAGTGAATAGATACGTTTTCAATTTTTTACGGAATTCCACGATCTCTGTTAGTGATCGTAGATCCTCTGGTAGTGAATTCCAAATGGTTGGAGCTATGTGAGAAAAGGCTCTATTATTTGTTAATTTATGTGCTTTTATGAAGTCTTTTGGAATCTTTAGTTTGTTTAATTGTCCTTTTCTGTGAGTAGTCTTAGATGGTTCTTTGCATATTAGATTACATAGAGTAGTCGGGGCCATGTCATTTAAGGCTTTGAATGATGTTATTATTGTTTTGTATGTTATCCTGCTTTGTATAGGTAACCAGTGAAGGGATGCTAGGATTGGTGTTATGTGTTGGAGTGAGTTTATTTTTAATATAATTCTAGCTGTTGCATTTTGAGCTAGTTGAATTCTTTTAATGTTTTGTTTTGAAATGTCCATTAGTATTAGGTTGGCGAAATCAAAGTGAGGGGTTATGGTAGCCTGTATTATATTAATAAAATCCTCTATAAATACTAGAGGGCGTAGTTGTTTGAGGATTTTAAGTTTGAAATAGATTTTCTTTATAGTATTTCTAATGTGGGTTTCCATTGTAAGGTGTGTATCTATGATTACGCCTAGATATCTTATTTCGTTTTTTAATTTAATTTCTTGATCTTGTAGTGTTATGTGGGTTGGAGGGATAAATGATTGATTTTTTGTTACGATTAGGGCTTCTGTTTTGGCATGGTTTATGTTGAGATTTTGAGTTTTTAGCCAAATTGTGATTTCGTTATAGCAGTCTGATAGGAGTTGTAGCGGTAGGTTAGGGATCGTAAATGGAATGTACAACATAATATCATCCGCATAGAGGTGATATTGTACTCCAAATTTCTTAAAGATATTGCATACTGGTTTTATGTAAATATTGAAAAGTAGGGCTGATAATGCTGAACCTTGTGGTAAACCTATTTCATGCTTATATGTAGTGGAGGTTTGATTACCTATTCTTATATTTTGCGTTCTGTTATTTAAATGGGTGAACCATTTATGTACTGTGGAGTTTATGCCTATCTGCCGTAGGTTGTTGAGCATTATTGTGTGATGTACACTATCAAAAGCTGCTGATATGTCAATAAACAGGAGGATGAATGCCTGTTTATGATTGTCAATACCTCTTAGGAGCGTATCGAATAATACTGTTAGAAGTGTTTCTACTCCGTGGCATGGCCGGAATCCATATTGTTGCTCATCAAGTGGGTAAGATGCGTCTATATATTCCTGTGTTTGTAATTGCACTACTTTTTCAATTATTTTGGCCAAAAATGGTATGCTCGAAATAGGCCTGTAAGATACTGGGGATGTTTTGTCTAAATTGAAATTCTTTAGGATTGGGCGTATTTGAGCATGTTTGAGCGAGGGTGGAAGGTAACCTTGGGTTAATGAGAGGTTGACTATTGGGAGAATGTAGGATAGAAGTGTTGGCAGTGTGTTTTTTATCCAAGATACAGGGCATGGATCTAAATGAGAAGTTGTAGTGTTGAGTCCAGAGATGATAGTTTTTAAAGTCACTTTTGTAACGGGGTAAAAGTCTGACCAAACATCTACAGACTGGTGAGAAATGTTAAAGGTGTCTAAGGGTATTGATGGTTTCTTTGATTTGTTTTGGTAGTAATTAGCTAGGGTTTGTGGTGAGATGTCTGTGATTTCATTGCTGGAAGTTTGAGCGTTATTGGTTAGACTTCTGACAATGGTGAATAGCTCTCTAGGTCTGTTATATGATTTTGATAGGGTTGCTGCATAGTAGTTTTTTTTGTAGTGTCTAATGTTTCTTTATATTTTGTGAGATGGTTATTGTATATTTCTTTGTGTATTGTCAACTTGGATTTTCGCCATTTAGTTTCAAGTTTTCTTAGTTCTCTTTTCATTTGTTTTAGTGTGTTGTTAAACCATGGTGTACGGTTTGTTTTAGAGTGTACTCTCTGTTTATTTGTGTAATTATTTTTAGCTGCATTGTTGATAGTTTCATACCAGTTGTTAACCGCATCATCCAGATCATCCAGCTGCTGGAATGCGCTCCCAACTACCGTCCGGGCGATCACTGACCTTGCTTATTTCAGAAAAGCACTAAAACACCACCTTTTTCTCCTACACTACTCACACAGCCCAGTAATTCAACCCCACCCACTTTACACCCAGCTAGCCAATTGTAAATAACAGACAACTCATGTTCATATTGTAGATAGTTATAGATAGTTTCCCCAGTTTATTCCAAATTGTTTTACCCGTTCAATGTAAGTGCATCACAGGCCTCCTGTTTTGTACAAAATATTATCTGTAAACTGCATTGATTTTAAAGAGCACGGTACATAAAAGCAATAAATAAATAAATTAAAAATAAATATCTTGCAAAGGATGTAAAAAGACTGAAAACTGTTCAGAGGAAAGTGACCAAAATGATTTGGAGCCTGCGTCAGAAGCCTTATGAGAAGAGACTTGAAGACCCAAATATGTACACTCTGGAGGAGAGGAGGGATAGGGGAGATATGATTCAGACCTTTAAATATTTAAAGAGAAATAATGAACGAACAAACCTCTTCCAAAGACGGGGAAGCTGTAAAACTAGAGGGCATAACATGAAGCTGCAAGGGGGTAAATTGAAAGGCAATGTCAGGAAATACTTTTTTGCTTAAAGGGTGGTGGATGCTTGGAATGCCCTCCTGATGGAAGTGGTGGGGGCAAATACAGTGACAGAATTCAAAATGGCATGGGACAGACACAGTGGATCCCTTTACAGCAACAGGATAAAATCAAAATAAACGTAACTATCTAATGGGCAGACTAGATGGATCATACTGGTCTTTATCTGCCATAATTTACTATGTTACTATGGTATAGTGGGTTTGCTCTACAGATCCTCAGTGACTTTGTTGTAGGGTTTTATATTAGTTCACAATATGCTTGGTACTGGAGAATGTTTGTTGTTGTTAGTGAGATGGTCTGAATCAGATTTTTTTTTTTTTTAAGATATTGAGTTTGTGGGAAAATGTCCTGGTTCTGCTCTGCACTCATTGTTGAGGGAGGGGGTTCCGTGGATGCAAAATATATGTTCAAAAAGGAAAAAAAAAGCAAGAACCATAATACAGTTTATAACAAAATAAAAATGAGTCATAATTTGGTGTTAAACAGTGCTGTGGTTCTCACTCTTTCTTTTAGTTCCTTGGTGTGCAAACATCTTGCATTTCCTCCACATTATCTAGTCAGCTTTTTAGTTTGGTTCAGCCCCTGACTGGAGTTTTGAGAAAGACACCCCCCCTCTCTTGATCCGGGGGGGTGGGGCACCATCTCATCCCTCGCCTCAGGCAGATTGCTTTGAGCCATACAAGTTCACTTATTGTGTATATGTTTATGTTTATGTTTTATTTCATTTGATAAAAACCGCCTTTCAGTGGTAGGTAGGCAAAGCGGTGTACAATAAAACCAAATTTAAAAGAAGGCCAAAGCCAACGAAATGGAAAGGAAATACAAATTATTGATAGAAAAGCAGTAAAACAGGAGAGACAAGACCAAAACATAAAGGAGAACAAACACGAGGAAAGCAGAGGACAGGGCAAGTGGGATTCACACGAAGGGAGAGGGGACATCAAACGCCAGGGAAAAGAGGTGGGTTTTCAGGTTCTGTTTAGTGAAAATCATTTTTATTCGTTTTCAGTCAGTACATAACACCAAGGAGAGAGTAAGCAACAGTCTAGTAACAATGCAAACTATGAGTTCCAAACAGATGGCCCCTCAGATCCACAAACACTAACAGTATAATTTGCCATTCTCCAGGACCAAGCAGGAAGTCAGTCCTCACTTATGGGTGACGTCGGCGCCGACGGAGCCCTCGCGGAGCAATTTTCCCCAGCTTTCAAAGAAAGCCTTTGGGAATTGCAGCGCGCATGCGCGGTCGTCTTCCCGCCCGAAGGTGCCATCTTAGCCAGTCTTCTTTTTTCCGCGGAGCCCTGCAGACGTCCCCGTCTTGTCCCCGCGAAAAAGTTGATTTTCCTCTTATTTTATACTTTTTTCTTTCGGTTCGACGCCGATCGTTTTCCCGCCCGGACTCGCGACGCCGGTCTCGAGTCCTCTAACGTTTTTTCGGTTTTTCTGACTTAGTCAGCTTTCGTTTTCGTTTTCCCTGGCAGCCCGGTCCTTTGACCTCGCAGGGGCCCTTTTTCCCCCGATGGCTGCCAGTGGCTTTAAGCGGTGTGGTCGGTGTGACCGAAATATGTCACTAACCGACTCACACGACCTTTGCCTCCGCTGCTTGGGCCCGGATCATGAGGAACTGATCTGTGGGCCCTGCAGCAAACTGTCCTCGAAAGCGTTGAGAAGTCGGCGGCATCAGCGCGAAAGAATCTTCGCTGACCCCAGCCGTACCCGGACCTCGTCGGAGGCCTCCGTGTCAAAGGGCTCCAGCTCGGACCGTCGCCGGAGCTCCTCCGACCGGGGTTCTCCCTCCGGGGACCATCGTCGGAAGGAAAAACCCGCGAGGGCGGCGTCGGTGGACGCTCCTGGCTCCGCGAGGGCCAGGTCGCATAGCCCCGACAGCCGCCCCGGGTCCTTGGAGAAGGAACACCTCCCGAAGCGACCTCGCCTGGAGTCGGAGATGCCTGCCCGGGTAAGTCCTGTAGTCCTTCTGGACTCGCCTCCGCGACAGCCGACGTCGGGCCCGACGCCGTCGGGGCCCGAGTCGGGGGCTGCTGGGTCACCTGAGCTCGGACTCAGGTTGACGGCCTTGGAGAGCAGACTGTCTGCCTTCATGGACCAGCAGCGGGCACTGCTCGCTGGCTTCGCTGGCGTCGCTGCCCCGACCGCCGGGACGTCGACGTCCAAGTCGACCCCGGAGACCGAGCCGATCCTCGAGTCGATGAGAACTCGAGTCGATCCTCGGTCGAGGTCGCCCTCGGCCTCCCGTTCGGGACCGAGGTCGCCGACGCCGACTCCCTCGGCGTCGGGGCGGCTGGCGCCGCTCCCTGCCCGGGCCGACCCCACCGAGTCCTCGTCGGAGTCGGTCTGGGAGTCTGAGGAGGAAGAGTCACCTGATTCTTTCCGGACTCGGTGTGTCCCATCGGACTCTCCGGAGTCCGAGCCTCGGAAGCAGTCCCCCCCGGAGGATGCCCGGTTCTCGGACTTCGTTAGGGATATGGCCAAGGCTTTGGCCTTCCCTGCGGATCCCGAGGAGGAGCCTCGAGCCGAGGAGCTCGACGCCCTCCAGTATGACTCTCCCGCGAGGGAACACTTTACTGTGCCGGTTCCTCCTATGCTGGAACGACTACTCTTCCGCATGTGGGAGAGTCCGGCCTCCTCGCCGGTCCTGAGCAAGCGGGTCGATTCTATCTATCGAGTCCGCAAGAGCCCTGGCTTTCAAAAGGCGCAGTTGCCACACCATTCCATGGTAGTGGAATCGGCCATGCATCGTCTTAAGAGCCAGAAGATGCACTCCTCGGTGCCTCCTGGAAGGGAGGCCCGTAACCTGGATGGCCTTGGCAAGAAGTGCTTCCAGGGCTCTATGCTCGCCTGTCGTGTCCAGACTTACCAGCTATACATGGGCATGTATCTCAGGGATCTGGCTAAAGAGCTAGCCGGATTCTCCGCTGGTCTCTCCGAGGAGCCTTTGCGGAGGTTCCTGGCCTTGTCCACGGGTATTCGGGAATGCTCGAAGTTCATGTCCCGAGCAGCCTATGATGGCTTTGAAGCCTCGGCTCGAGTAGCCGCAGCCGGCATCGGTGCCCGCCGACAGGCTTGGCTTCAGTCGTCCGACCTTGAACCCTGGGTACAGGACAAGTTGGTCGATGTCCCCTGCCGAGGCGAAAACCTCTTTGGCAAGCCCATGGCGGAAAAGGCTGCACAAATTGAGACTGAGACTCTCACCAGGACCAGGCTTTCTAGGAAGACCTCCGCCCCTTCCCAGAAAAAGAAGGGCTCGGGAAAAAAGTCCTTTTACCCGAGGAAGGCAGCTGCCTACAAACAATACCCCCATTATCAGGCCCCTGCAGCTCCCCAACAGGGCCAGCAGGCCAAGGGACGGGGTAACGGGTCCCGTAGGCAGCAAGCCCCCAAGCCTGCACCACCAGCCCCTGCTCAGCAGGGTGGGGGTTTTTGACTCGCTCAGCATAGCCTCTCCCCCCCCGCTGGTCCCCCCCAGCACCGGAGGCCGGCTGGTTCACTTCGCCCACAGGTGGTCCAGCATCACGATGGGTGCGTCGGGTCGTGCGAGAGGGCTACCTCCTCCACTTCCATCAGATCCCTCCCTCCTATTTTCCGGGAGAGCCTCCGCGCCCCCCTCTGCACAGGGAGTTGCTCCTTCAGGAGTTAGCAGGTCTTCTGCAGGAACAGGCGGTGGAACCGGTGCCACACCACCTGAGAGGTCAAGGCTTCTATTCAAGGTATTTTCTGATACCAAAGAGAACAGGAGGCCTCAGACCCATCCTGGACTTGCGCAACCTCAACAAGTTCCTTGTGCGGGAGAAGTTCAAAATGCTTACCCTTGGAATCCTTCTGCCCTACCTCCAGCAGGGAGATTGGCTATGCTCCTTGGATCTAAAGGATGCCTACACGCACATCCTCATCCACCCCAGCCACCGCCAATACCTAAGGTTTGTGGTGGCAGGAAATCATTACCAGTACAGAGTACTGCCCTTCGGCCTGTCCTCCGCACCGCGAGTCTTCACAAAATGTCTCGCGGTCGTGGCGGCCCATCTCCGGCTTCACGGCCTCTATGTTTTTCCGTACCTCGACGACTGGCTCATCAGAGCAGCGTCCGCTCAGGAGGTCACCAACGCCACGTCCCGCACGGTGACTCTGCTGCAGCACTTGGGCTTTGTCATAAACTTCGCAAAGTCCACTTTGCTCCCCTCACAGGATCTCGAGTTCATCGGCGCAAGACTGCACACTCCTCAGGCGCGAGCGTACCTACCGCTCGACAGGGCTCAGCGGCTCATGGACCTAGCCGACCGCTTTCGCAGCCAGCCCCTGGTCTCCGCCAGGCGCTTCCTGAGACTGCTCGGCCATATGGCTTCCACCGTTCATGTGACCCCCAATGCCCGCCTGAATATGCGGCCTGCTCAATGGTGTCTCCGCCGGCAGTGGCGACAAGCCACAGGCGGCCTAGCAGACCTAGTGCGCGTCTCCGAGCCGCTGGTCTCGTCTATCCGGTGGTGGCTCCGGCAGCCGAACCTGATATTAGGAATGCCTTTCCAGTCACTTCAGCCGACCCGGGTGCTGACCACCGATGCATCCCTCCTGGGCTGGGGAGCACATTGCCAAGAGGCACGTACTCAGGGCCTCTGGACCAAGTGGGAGTCTGCTCAGCAGATCAACTTCCTGGAGCTCAGGGCGATCCGCCTAGCTCTCAAGGCCTTCTCCCACCTGACCTCCCAACAGTCCGTCCTTGTCCAGACGGACAATCAAGTTGCCATGTTCTACGTGAACAAGCAGGGGGCACGGGCTCCTTCCTCCTCTGCCGGGAGGCACAGAAACTCTGCTCTTGGGCCGTCAGTCACGGCATTCTCCTCAAGGCAGTCTATCTCCCGGGCCAGGAAGATTGCCTGGCAGACAAACTCAGCAGGGTCCTCCAGCCGCACGAGTGGCGTCTGGATCCCTTGATCGTTCAGAAGCTCTTCCTCAGGTGGGGTCTCCCCACGGTGGATCTCTTTGCCAGTCCTCACAACCGGCAGCTTCCTCGCTTCTGCTCCCGTCAGCCACACCCCCTTCGGGTTGCGGCGGACGCCTTTCTGATCTCATGGTCGGGGAGCCTTCTGTACGCTTTCCCTCCCATCCCGTTAGTCTCTCGGACTCTTTTCAAGGTTCTCCGAGACAAAGCCTTCATGATCCTGGTGGCCCCTCGCTGGCCCAGGCAGCCGTGGTTTCCGCTCCTGCTGCAACTGGCGGTGGAGGATCCCTTCCCTCTGGGGGTACAACCGGATCTCCTCACTCAGGATCAGGGGTCCCTACTGCACCCCAACCTCAGGTCTCTCAACCTCATGGCCTGGCTGCTGAGAGGGTAGTCCTTGCTCCTCTTCTCTTGCCGGCGGAGGTGGAGGAGGTCGTCTTGGCTTCGCGACGGCCTTCTACCCGCAAATGCTACGCCCTTAAATGGCGTTGCTTTGCAATCTGGTGTTCCCAACAGTCTCAGGATCCCTTCTCCTGCCCGGTGTCGGTGATCTTACAGTACTTGCTACACCTCTCTAATCTGGGACTTAAGTCCAACTCCGTCAAAGTTCACCTCAGTGCTCTTTCAGCACATCATGTGCCGGTGGACGGCAGACCTCTCTCCAACGACCCTCTCGTAGCGAGGTTTCTCCGAGGTCTCCTTCTACTTAAACCACCTCTGCGCCCGCCAGCACCTGACTGGGACCTGAATGTGGTTTTGCAGCGGATCACCTGTCCGCCTTTGAACCTATGGCTACCTGTTCCCTCCGTTTTCTGTCTTGGAAAACGCTGTTCTTGATAGCCCTCACTTCCGCTAGGCGCGTGAGTGAATTGCAGGCCCTCGTGTCTGATCCCCCCTACACTCGGTTCTACAAGAATAGGGTAGTCCTACGGACCCACCCTAAGTTTCTGCCTAAAGTGGTCTCCCCTTTTCACATGAATCAGGAGGTGGTACTTCCAACCTTCTTTCCCAGACCACACTCCAGCCGAGCTGAGACGGTCCTCCATACCCTGGACTGTAGAAGGGCATTGAACTTCTACCTTGACCGTACGCGGGAGCACCGTAAAGCTGCTCAGCTTTTTGTGTCTTTTGACCCCAATAAATTGGGGCTCCCGGTCTCCAAGCGTACTCTGTCCATCTGGGTTGCGGACTGTATCTCTTGGGCTTATGGGGCAGCCGGACTCTCCTTAGAAAGTCGAGTCACGGCTCATTGCGTTCGGGCAAAGGCCACGTCAGTGGCTTACCTCCGCTCTGTTCCGCTGGCAGACATCTGCCGGGCCGCTACTTGGTCTTCGAGCCAGACTTTTGCGGTCCATTACTGTCTCGAGAGGGAGTCCCGTAGGGACAGTGCTTTCGGACAGGCAGTCCTCCGTAATCTCTTTGAGGTCTGAGCAACTCCTACCCTCCATCCCGGATGTGGGCTACCGGTGGGTGATAATTCAGCGAAGATTCTATCCTTCTGTGCTGCTGAGCTAGAGGGAGCTCATTTTTGTGCTTAGGGTCTCCGGTAGCCTTGAGCTTGGGAGTCCCATAAGTGAGGACTGACTTCCTGCTTGGTCCTGGAGAAAGCGTAGTTACTCACCTGTAACAGGTGTTCTCCAGGAGCAGCAGGAATCAGTCCTCACTACCCTCCCTCCTCCCCTTGGAGTTGCAATCGTCTGCTTATGTTCTTTTTGCAAATTTTTATGCTGTCTTTTTTAGCTATGTCATCTGACTGGCTAAGATGGCACCTTCGGGCGGGAAGACGACCGCGCATGCGCGCTGCAATTCCCAAAGGCTTTCTTTGAAAGCTGGGGAAAATTGCTCCGCGAGGGCTCCGTCGGCGCCGACGTCACCCATAAGTGAGGACTGATTCCTGCTGCTCCTGGAGAACACCTGTTACAGGTGAGTAACTACGCTCTCCCCCCCCCCCACACCAGAAGGAGTAGAGGAAATGAAGATCAAAGATATAGACAAAAGTAAGCAGGCACCCCAACCCACAGGCAATGCCCTCCGCTCCCCCCCTACTCCCTTGCCCGAAGCATACCTCACTAGTATAGTCTCGGACCCGGGCGAGGTGGCGATTCTACCCCCCATTCAACACCGCCTCATCAAACCAACAGTCCTAAACACTAGCCAGATTACCCCACCCCCCCTACCCTCCCCCCTTCCCCCCCACCCACCCCCCTTCCCCTCCACCCCCCAAGGGACTGATCAGCATAAATCACTGCCACTACACAGTATTGACACCTTAGCCTCCCCTCCCATCCAATATCCTAGTCCGTACACGAGACGTGAGACGCCGCAAGTGGGGCCCCCAGCCCAACCTGAAGACTTCCCACCGTTTGGGATGATGGCGGGCATGAAGTCTCTCCATCCACATCAAGCTATGCAGGCGGGTCCGCCATTGTCCAAATAAAGGACCCCTAGGGTCCAACCAACTCCGCAAGATAGTCATACGGGCCACCACAAACACCCGGCGCACCCACGCCCATGCTGTCTGTCCCAAGTCGGCCCCGCCATCTCCGGACCAGACGTCCAACACCAAATGCGCCCAAGCAATTGTCTAAATAGTCAACAACCGTCGTCCAGAAAAGCTGCACCACAGGGCAATGCCAAAACATATGTCCCAGCGTAGCATCTCCACAGCCACAGCGCGGGCAACTACTCGTAGAGGCCACCCCCGCCCGCCAAGCCCTATTGGGCGCAAAATATAAGCGACGGACCAACCGATACTGCATATCCCGATGGTCTACTGAAGCAAACACCAAAGGAATCTGCGCCAGGGCTTGCGAAACTCCTTCATCAACCACTGACACCCCCAAGTCATGAGACCACGTCTCCAACGCCTCCTCAGACCCGGGAGTCTCAAGGCTCGACAGCGTCCGATGTAAGCTGGAAACCTTCCGCGCTAACTCTCCCCCCATCAAAAGTTCCTCCAGCTGAGAACAGATGTCTCCATGTAAGGAAACCACCGGTAGCGTAGTAAGATAACCCCGAATCTGAGCATAAGGAAACACATCTTTACTTGTCCAGCTATAATAATCACTTAGACGAGCCCAGGGCTCAAGGGTGCCATCTCCGGCCAAAAGCCGCTCAAGAGTGGAGATTCCCAGCTGTTCCCATCGCACATAATTGGCTTCCGTGAGGCCCGGTACAAAGTCTGGATTACCCCGAACTGGAAGGTAGGGTGAGTAAAAAGCCGATATCCCCAGTTTGCCACACAAATATCGCCAGGTTCGCACCACCGGACATAGCAGCACAGTCCACACCAGTGGGTCCAGGCCTGTCGCCCGTCTCATATGCAAGATATAGCGAACATGTATCGGGGCGACGAGAGCTCCAACATCTCAAGAGGAGTATAATCCCCCATCCCCAATCCCCAACATGCCGCAGAAGACACGCCCGGTTATATAGTCTAAGGTCAGGGAGCCCCATACCTCCCGCGTCCCACGGTCTCTGCAACACCGCCAGACGTATGCGGGGCCGCCGACCCCGCCACAGCAGTATGTTAATCTGTTTTTCCATTAGCAAGAGGTCAGACCTTTGCAATAACAACGGTAAGGTCTGTAACGTGTACAACCATTTAGGAAACAGTACCATTTTATAGAGGGCTATACGGCCTCCCAGCGACAAAGGCAAGTCCTTCCATTTCTGTACCTTGTTAGTTAAGTGTTGCAGTAACAAAGTTACATTTATTTGATAGAGATCGCGCAGATCCCGGGGCAGATAGATACCCAAGTACTTGAACCGATCTCCTGCCCATTTTAGGGGAAAAGGACCTGATCAACCCCGAGAAATAGCGGTATCGAGCAGTAATTCCTCAGATTTATCCAGATTTAAACGAAACCCAGAAAATTCACCATAACTACGAAACAACTGGAGTAAGGCAGGTAATCCGTCCTCCGGATTCTCGATATGCATCAAGAGATCGTCCGCAAAGGCTGCAACCCGAAATTCGGCCTTGCCTACTGAAATCCCCCGAAAGGCTGGAGAGGACCTAATATGACACAGTAGGGGTTCTAACGTCAGGACAAACAAAAGAGGCGAAAGGGGACACCCCTGCCGAGTGCCTTTCTGAATCCGAAATTCCGGTGACATACGTCCATTAACCAAGATCGCTCCTCTAGGATCAGCATACAACAACCGTACCGCTGCGACAAAAAAGCCTTTAATCCCCACCGCGTCCAACACCTGGTACATGAAGCCCCAATCCACCCTGTCAAAGGCTTTCTCAGCGTCAAAACTTATCAACATCGATCGTTTGTTATCTTTACGACTGGCACACATAGAGGCTAGCACCCTCTGCAAGCTGTAAGCCGTGTGCCTACCTCGTACAAAGCCAACCTGGTCAGTTCGGATTAAACTCGGCAGGAAACTCGCTAGCCGCTCTGCCATGATCTTAGCTAGGATTTTAATATCTACATTCAATAAAGAAATGGGCCGGTAAGAGCTCGGCAAAAGTGGGTCCCTACCCGGCTTAGGCAAGACGGTAACAAGGGCCTTATTCACCTCATAGGGAAACAAGCCCCGACGGATCAAGTCCTCATAGTACTCGGAGAGAGGGATCACCACCCTGTCCTCTAAGACTTTGTAGAATTCCCCTCTATAGCCATCTAAGCCGGGCGCCCGTCCCCTCTTTAAGCCCCGAATCGCTGACTGTACCTCCTGGGGGGAAATGGGCGCATTCAAAACCGCCAGCTGATCTTCAGCCAGTCTGGGTAAATTGCTGGCCCGCACAAACTCCTCCCCTCCTCCTCTCGAACCAGAGCCTTCCCGGGCATACAGAGTTTGATAGTATTCACAGAACACCTGTTCAATCTCCTCCGCCTTATTCCTCAAAGTACCATCAGCATGTCGTATCGCCCCTACCTGCCGAGGTCCCCCATCAGCCCGCACCAACGAAGCCAATAGTTTACCTGCCCGATTCCCATGCCGGTAGAGCCGGAATCTATGATATAGCAAGGATTTCTGTGTTCGCTGGCAGAGCACAGCCTCCAATTCAAGTTGCAATTCCTTCAACCTCGCCTTAGCCTCCCTACTCTGGCATCGTGCATGCCAACTGCGGGCCTTAGCCAGCTCCTTTTCTAACTGCAAGATCTGATTATTGATTGCTTTCCGCCGTTGACTTTGATAACTAATAATCTCACCCCGTAGTACGGCCTTCCCCGCCTCCCAAAAGAGGGCCGGGTTATCCCTATGTTGGGCATTATGCAGAGTGTATTCCTCCCATTTCCCTCGCAGAAACTGCACAAAACCTGTATCACCCCCGAGATCTAAGGGATACCGCCAGTTCCACCCCCGCCCTTGCTCAAGGTACTGGATCCCCAGGAGCACCATGGCATGATCCGAGAGAACTGGCGGGCCAATATCTACTCGGTCCACCAACCGAAACAAATCAGCAGAAAGAAGGAAGTAGTCAATTCTCGACCACGTCCCGTGGGCCCTGGACATATGAGTGTACTCAGGGTCGCCAGGGTGAAAAATCCGCCACACATCCAAAAGGTCATACCCTTCACACCATCCCCGAATACACCGAGCACTACGCTGGTCCCGGGAACCCGACATCGCAGAGCGATCCATGGCCTCGTCCATGACTGAGTTAAAGTCACCCCCCAGCAGCAAATGATAGTCCCCCAGAGCAGACACCACCCGGGACACTTGCTTATAGAAGCGAGCTTCATAGCCATTAGGCGCATACACCGACCCCAACACCACCCGCATACCAGCTAAAGTTCCCCAGACAAAAACATATCGTCCCTCAGGGTCAACCTCCACTCTCTCCTCCACCCATCCCACTGATTTTGCAATAAGAATGGCCACACCCCTCTTTTTCCCAACAGCCGCGGCCCCATACACCTTGCCCACCCACCCCTTACATAACTTACTATGCTCTTCCGAGGATTGGTGCGTCTCCTGTAACATGGCTATATCGACCCTTTTAGAGCGCAGTTGTTGTAGCACTCTATATCGCTTTATAGGGGAGCCTAAACCACATACATTCCAAGAAGCCAATTTCAAGTGCTTACCCATATTCAGAGGGCCACCCTTGTAGACTAAGCAGGAAAAAAGCTCCCACAGTGAAGCAGCAGCCCCCCCAGCCTAGGGCTCCCACCTCTCCCACAGCTTCCCATCTCCGCCGCCAAGGCCAAGAACTAAGCAGCAGCGATTCCACCTTCTTCAAGTCCCCCCCCCTCCCACACCCCAGCCATCCCCCCCCCTTGCGAATCTCTACTTTTCCCCTACCCCCCTCCCAACCCTCCCCATCTCCCTCCAAGGCCCCTCCGGGCCCCCTACCACCCAGGACCCCATTCCAGTGGCACTCAGGGTCACCCCTCCCTGTATCTAAATACCCCTCACGCACCACCCCCCCCAATAAAAGCTACATTCACTGCCTCCCCTGTTCCTACAACAATACATTACATTAAAACATTTGGTAAAACTACCCCAGCCCCACAAGGAACATTAAAAAAGAACCCAAAATAAAAGCCTCAGAGAAGAGAAAAAACAAACCCCAACCAACAGCAAACATCAAACATCCAGGGTTACAGCGGCTAACAGCCTGCTCTTCCATGAGAGTCCAGCCCATGCGCAAGCAAGAAGTACATTGTCAGTCAAGTCCGATACAGGCATTGAGGCCTACCACATGGAGCTCACACATCACAGGCATGGGGGAGCTAGTAGTCCGCCATGGCGGCCTCAGCCACCAATGCAGTCACCCCATGAGGAAAAGCCAGCCCAAATCAGTCAGGCCACCCCTCATTAGAGTGCCATATAGCAACCTGAAAAGAATAATAATAATCCATCCCTGGACACACAGCCACCCACCAGCCCGCACAAAAGAAAACACATTTCTCAATTCTCAGTCAGCCAGACCACGAGGGAGATGAGAAAAAAAAACAAAAAAAGAAGAAGAAAACAAAAAAAACAAGAGAGAAAATCAAAGGAGATAATTAAAAAGGATAATGAAGAATTAAGAATTAAAAGCGAAGAGTTGTAAAAAGGCAAACCGCCAACACTGCTCAGCACCGGCGCGGTGGCACGTACATGAGGAAATGGCAGATTACACAGTAAGAATTAAATAAAATGAGGTATATTAACAATTAAGTAGTATATAGTAAGTAGCAGTAATAGTAACAGGAATAGTAACAGTAATAGTAGTAAATTGCCCCATATAGGCGCCCTCCACCCACGCCATCTGCCTGCAGGCAGTCCAAAGCTTCACCTCAGCCGCCAAAGCTACCCATCTTCATGGAGGTGCACCTCCACCAAGCTGCTCCAAGAATGCCCGGGCTTCCTCCGGAGTAGCCAGACACCTCACTCCGCCCTGGTGCTCCACACGTAGTTTTGCAGGATAGAGCAGTGCAAATCGCACATCCCGGTTTGCTAACTGTCCACAAATAGAGGAAAAGGCCCGCCGCTGCTGGCTCACAAGAACAGAGTAGTAATCTTGGAACACCAAGATCTGTCATCACCGTCGGGTCGCCTCCTCCGAGAGCGGGCCGCTCGTAAAACTTCCTCCTGCCTAAATTCCAAGAACCGCGCAATGACTGCACGCGGTCGTCGGGCTCCTTCCCTCCGCGGGCCCAATCTATGCAACCTCTCGAGCTTTATCGGGCCTGCAACGGTGTCCGGGAAAGTCTGGGTGATCCATGATTCTAAATGCCCAGCCAGCGCGCGATCCCCCACACTCTCAGGGATGCCGACAAAACGCAAGTTCTTTGGGCGACCCCGATTTTCGAGGTCGTCGAGTTTGTCATGCTGTTGTTGAACCAGACCTTCCAAGGCCGTCACACGCTCCTGCAGCGTACGATGGGAGTCTTCGACATCCGAGACCCTGGCCTCCACCTGATCCATGCGGCCCGTGAAGTCTCCGACACTCCGGTTAACCTGAGAGATTTGCTCAGCCAAAGATCGGAACCGGTCATCCAGGGCAGCCACCACAGCCGCACTCACTTCAGCTACCGTCAGTTGTGTGGGGCCTGCGATAGGGCTCGCCGGTGCGTCCTCCGCCATCTTTCCCTCCGGCGGCCGGCCCTTCTCTTTGCGGGTGACTTTGGAAGCCATATAGCCACGCCAATTAGCGCAAAGCTAGGATTCCGCTCCTGTGCAGTTTCCGCGGGCCGTAACAAAAACTCCGAGGAGCTTAGTGCACCGCTTCACGGGGTTGTATAGCCGAATATTGGGGTATCCCCCGGAGCTGGCCAACTCACGTCCTACCAGCTCATTGCCACCGGAATACTATTTTCAGGTTCTGTTTAAAAGTGGGGTGATGAGGTTCCAGGCGGAGTGAGGAGGGGAGGGAATTCCAGAGGGCGGGGCCATCAAAAAGAAAGCAGAAGAACGAGTAGATTGTAGGTGGGCACGGGAAGGGGAGGGAAGAGTGAGGCGGTTAAGGTGGAAGGAGCGAGGGGTGTACCTAGGAGAGTGAAAGGAAAGAAGGTCAGTTAAGTATTGAGGGGTGCCTGTATGAAGAGCTTTATGAACCAGGATAAGCAGCTTGAAATGAGCACGGTGGGGAAAGGGCAACCAATGAAGACGAAATAGTAGGGGTGTTATGTGATCACGGGGGGAAGAATGGGTGACCAGACGGGCAGCAGTGTTCTGAATCCGTTGTAAGCGGGACTGTTGGTCTATTTGGTCTAAGTACTTGATTTTTAGCAGGAGGTACCTACCTCCCCTGTCCTTCTTAACCGCCTAACAATGGTGCTGGACATGAGAGGCCAACATTATTCCTACTCCTCCCTTTTTCTTTTCACAGAGTTAGACGCAAACCATTGATTTGGGTATTTCTGATTTACTAATCTCCTCTCCCTGCAGGTGGTTAAATGTGTTTCTTGTATTAAGACTATGCCCCCTTTTAGTCGATTAACTTCTTTGTATAGCAATTGCCTCTTTCTGTAGGAGTTCAAACCTTTAACATTCAAAGATATAATTCGAAAATTATGTCTTACTTCTCTTGCCATTTCCTCCCTTGATAAAGCTCCTTTTCTATTTTGTAAGGTCCCCTATGCCTCACCCCCCATCAAATGTTTATCCTTACCACTCCTCTGAGGCATGAGTCCCTGTCAGATTTTAAATTTTCACCTTCCCCCTGCTCTTCTAGAATGTTCACACACATTAGAACTCCCTTAGTTCACCCATTTACTCAGCCTGCACAGTCTTCCAGCTCAAAGCAACCTCTCATTCTGCCTGTATTCTTGGAGCCCTTGGTCTTCTGTCACTTTAAACAATGGTTGCTCTCTGCCATCCAGTGCTCGCAGGGCCCATTCTCCTCTGCTCTCCTTCCTTTTCCAACGGCACTGCTGCCAGGTCAGTCCATTCCGCCTTTTTCATCCTCTTGATGTCGTCTTCTAATAAGCAGGCTGTTGTTGTATTTCTCAAAATAGTAAATTGCAAGCCAAAAGGGAATAGCCACTTATAGCGAATCCTCTCTTCTCTCAGACGAATGGTAACAGGTCTGAATTCTTGTCTCCTCCGTATTGTTATTGCTGAGATGTCTGTATATATTTCCACTGGCTGGTTTTCCCATTGTAGTTTGCCCAACTTTCTCGCTGCAAACATAACTGCTTCTTTTGTGCTATATTCGTGGAAGCATGCAACTATGTCTCTTGGTTGCCCTTCTCTCTGAGGGCTCTATGTGCTCTATCTATAGTATTTATTTATTTATTTTATTTAACATGTTTTGTATCCCGCCTTTTCCTTCAATCAAAGCGGTTAATACAGCACAGAGTTAAACAAAGGTGAGGGAAACATACATTGCATTATCATTACATCACAACAAAACACTAGGAGTACAAACAAGGAACACAGTACATAACTTACATTACATTACCTTACATTAACTACAAACAGCATACCGCTGAACAGAATGAGCATATAGAATAAGCATATAGCAGCAGATAGTGGGTCCCGCACGGTCCACCTCCTAAGGGCCCTCTTGCGAGGCCCTCAGGCGCGGGCGCGCCCTTGCTGAAGGGATTCTAAATGATTTGAAAACTGCTCAGATTGGCTGCAGTTTTCTCTCACACACAGTTCCCTACTAAGTAAAGTAACAGAAGTGCTCTACAGAGCTGCTCCACTACCATTTTATAGTTGTGGGTACCTTCCTTCTCTGGGAAATCTATTTTATTTATTTAACAGATTTTTTTATACTGCTTTGTCATTTCAATCAAAGTGGTTTACGTTGTAACTTAAACTTGGTGAACGTACATTAAACAGGGACATTGATAACTTGGATTTTTCTGAGGAATGGAAGGTTAAGTGACTTGCCCAAGGCCACAAGGAGTGCTAGTAGGAATCAAACCCTGGTCTCTTGGTTCCCAAGCCAGTGCTCTAACCACTAGCCTACCACTCCACTTGTATACCTCATGGTCTTATATTTGACCATCTAGCTCTATTTTCCAAATCTTCCATTTTTATCCACAAGTCCCCCATCTCGGCTTTGGTTAAAACATTTTGTAATTTTACATTGTGGAGTAGGCTCTCATGATTTTCCACTCTATGTTCTATTGTTTCAACATGTTCCCAAGTTCATGGATATCTGCACTCAGCTCTTTGATCCAAGTCTGTGCCTGTTTTGAAATTCGCCAGGTCCTGCCAGATGGTACCAAACCACTCTAAGTTCTTCTTTAAGTGAGCTCAGTTCCCCTTCATGCGATTCCCAGGCTTTCCCCATCAGCGTTTTTTCTTCCCCCTGCTGACCCATTCGGTGCCATCTTTGCTTTGCCTCAGGTCGTGCCTGGTACCACTTTAAACCCAAAGGTTTTTAAGTCCGGACTAGTTTTCTTTTGCACCATTCACTGCGGCTCTATCAACACTGTTTGCTGTGCTCTCTTTACCCTGGTATCGGGGGTTCCTGCTAGTTTGGAGGATCCTGTTGTCTTGACTTCGGGAGCTTTACAGTGCGGCTGTCATATCAGTGACTTCACTTCCTCCAAATTACTAAATTTTAAAGAAATTTTTCCAGGGACACTGGACATGCATCTGTTGGGCTCTGCAGAAAAAAAGGAGACTGAGCAAGATGGCATCCTTGGGCGGGAAAGGGACTATGCATGCATGGTGATATCTTCCAAAGGCTTTCTTTGAAAACTGGGGAGATGCTTCTGCGCAGGCTCAATCAGTGCTGTCGTCACCCATATGTGAGGACTGACGTCCTGCTTGTTCCTGGAGAAAAAAGAATAAGATTAGGAGGTGAGATAGGCAGTTGAGTGGAAGAACATGTATCACCCCTCCACACCCCACTCCCACAGGGGACAGATATTGGGATAAAGGTGGGTGGGATACAGGCACAGGTTAAAGATATCTGTCTCAGCCCTTGGAAACCATACCCCCTGCCCCTCTTCTTCCCCAGTATGTGAAGTAACTGATAAAGCCAAAAAGGGTCCCCTTTCCACCCTCACACTAAGTAAATTCTTCTTCAAGATAGAATTGGATGGAGTGGGTGGGGACTATGATTTACAAAGGTCAGGGGCCCCTACTTAAAACAAATTAGGCAAAACTGCCTCAACAGAATTCATGTTTGTTAAAATTGCTTGAATATTTATTTACTGCATGGAACCACACATATAAGAAGGGCTTCTATTATTAGGCATTTATAAGTTTTTCTTCAGATATTTAAACTAAGCATTTACACATTGCTAATCACACCTACAAGGTTGCTGCTTTGGTTATTTGAGACTAACCTGGCAGCTTATGATTACTTAATATCAGAAGCCCTATTTACAAGATAGACTCCTCACCACCCCACAGAATAGTGCCATCACTTTCCATGCTCCTCCCACCAAAGATTCAGCACTTCCCACCCTAGACCCAGCATTCTTAGATAACTATGAAGCTGGGGGAAGGAGCTATGGGTAAGATGGTGCAGACCCAAGTGTCTCCGGTTCGACTGTTTTCAATGATGGGCAAGAGGAAAGGCATGATGGCTGTTCTCGGTGAGGCCTCCAGCTCTCACCTGCCCTCCATCCAAGCATTGACTGAGGCATTTCTCTCTCAGCCTGGTATTCGGAAAGCTAATTCCGGTGTGGGCCTGGCTGTTTCCAAGCCGAAGCCAGGAGTCTCAGTACCCCCTTGCAGTGGCTTTATCTGTGGCTTGGCCAGGATTTCTCCCCTACCTGGAATGGGAGGTGTGAGTTGTCAAGATGGCAGGCAGCCTTCCATAGTTGTCATGCAGCTACAGAGTTGAAGGAGGTGGGAGAGGTTGGCTTTACTTTTAGTGGGCCTGCTGCATCCACCAAGCTACTTCCTGCTACACTGTTGTATGGCGAATCAACTCAGGGATCCACGCTACCTCTGGGAAAGTTTTTTCTACCTCGTCCCACAAAGATTTCACTGGACTCTATCCAAGAAGCAGTTTCTAATCTTGGCAAAGTTTTGGTTTTCCAAATGCGAATGCTTCAAACTCAGGTACATTCTAATACTATATCTATTGCCAATAATATTGAAGCTGTCTCCACCGTTAAGCTCGAGATCACTGACACTGAGAAAAAGTGGGATTCCCAACAAGACTGTACTTCTGCTATAATGAAAGATACTACCTTGGAGAAATTTGAGAATCTGGAAAATGCTTCCAGATCATCCAACCTGCAATTGGTGAACTTTCCTAAAGAGCCATTAATTTCACCTCAAGACATGTTCAAAGCTTACTTAATTGAAATTCTGGGTGCCCCCGTAGAGTCCCATCCACAGTTACTGTGGGTTTATGAGCTGCCCTCTGCACAGAAATCTACAAGGGACCCCTAGATGGATGTCCTTGATATTTTAGCGATGTTGGAGGGTTCCAACTCCCAGTCTATTGTTCCTGATACTTTACTGGTTTCTTTTGCCTTGGCTATAGATAGTGGTTACTTCGTATGTATTTCAAGAAGCGTAGTGCTGTTTTTCACAGCTTGTTGATTAATGTTTTCAGATCTCTCTTATGGAAGTCATAGGAGATTCAGGGATTTTCTTTTGCTAAAGCCTGCTGGTTCCTCAGTTGAGGGGGGCGGGGATCATTCTTTCTAAAATTTCCCTGCAAATGTTTAGTTTGTCTTTCTTCTGTTATTTATGTGTTGCATGATCCTTTTTTATTGGTTCACATCAAGTCAGAGGAGCTAGTCTAACTCAGCTCATTTGTATATAGTTGCTGCCCTCAGGGTCTGCCCTTATGATATAATTCTTTTATTTGTTACTTCTCCATCTCTAGTATAGGACTAGTCAGAATGATGATATATATTTTTTTTGTTTGCCAATGTAACCTTTCTTTAATTATCTTTCCCATTCTCCTCTGTTTTCCTAACAAGATATAATATCTTGTTTAATTGTGACAATTGAATAAGAATAAATTGAAAGAGAAAGAAAAAGAAAACAATGAAGCTGTATAATGTTCAAGTATTTTTACTTAACGTTAAAAGAAACCTGTCTTTATTAATAAGGGATGATGGATTTTTTTTAAAGCAGCAGGCCAGAATTCATCTTCAGAGATTGTCCAAATCCTCCTGAGATGTGCTTGTGTTTTTAGAATTCTGTATGCCCAGAAACCACACTAATGGGAGCAGGATACATTGAGAAGTTTCTGCTCAGCTGCACAATCAAATCATTTAACTTAAAATACATGAAAGATAGCTGTAGGAGTTAACTCTGCTTATAATCTACTTACCAAAAAAACCCAATCCATTGCAACATAATACAATTCCAACAAAGAACAGGGAAACCATGTAGCAAAAAAAAAATATGTTTTAATAAAATTACATAAAAATTGGTGCATATTCACAAAGTATAATAAATACATATACCTTATTGAACAAAACACTTAAACAAAACATTAAATTGACATTAAAATATATAAAAACCATTATATTTAAGCCATATTGAAACAGACAAAGCCCAACATAGCTCTTTTTCAACAGTGTCTGCATCAGGGACATACGAGGTGTGACAAAAAAAGAAATGAGACTGTGTGCCATGCCCATGACTCAATGCTAATTGGCTAACCGCTTATGTCACTGTGTTGTGCAACATCTTAACACTATTCTGCTATAATATTTTTCATCTCTCACTCTGTTTTTCTTTTCAGATTTTTTTGTAGCACACTGCTCCATCACTTTGGCACACAACTGGAGGTGACAGAAATATGGAGCAAAGAATCAACTTGAAATTTCTGGTTAAGTTGGAGAAGGGCCCAACTGAGTGTCTCCAACTTTTCCAAACGGCTTATGGAGAAGATGCAATGCAAAGGCCACGATTCTTCGAGTGGCACAAACGCTTCAAGACTATCCACGAGGAGGTGGAGGATGACCCCAAGTCAGGACGGCCTTCCACAACAAAGACAGCTGAGAACATTGACAGAGTGAACCAGCAGGAGCGGAGTGGTCGCAGATTGATGGTGCGGATGATAGCTGAGGAGCTCAGCCTAGAGTCAGTGCAGACCATCTTGGTGCAGGAGCTGGGGATGCGGAAGGTGTGCGCCAAGATGGTGCCCAGGCTTTTATCGGATGACCAGAAGGAACACCAGGTCAATGTTTGTCGAGACTTGCTAGAGAAGATCCAGAGTTAATTGGCAGAGTCATCACAGGAGACAAGATTTGGGTCTTCCAGTACGACCCCTGAAAGCAAAAGACAGAGCCTGCAGTGGAAGACTCAACTGTCACCCAGACCCAAGAAGGCACGCATGTCCAAATCAAGGATCAAGGTCATGCTGATCGCATTCTTTGACCAGAAGGGAGTGGTCCATCATGAGTTTGTGCCTGAGGGTCTGACAGTCAACCAGCACTTCTAACAGCAGGTCCTCAATCGCCTCCATGACCGGGTTTGGCGCAGCAGGCGGGCTCTGTGGAGAGACAAGTCGTGTCTGCTCCACCATGACAACGTGCCCACACACACCATGCTCAGTGTGAGGCAGTTCTTGGCCAACAAACAGATCACAGCTCTCGACCACCCTTATTCCCCAGATCTCACACCGTGTGACTTCTGGCTCTTCCCCAGGCTGAAGACTGTGCTCAAAGGAACTCATTTCGCCTCTATAGAAGAGATCAAGGCCATTGTGACGAGGGAGCTGAGGGACCTCAAGCAGAAGGACTTTACAGTGTTTCTGTATGTGGCAGAAGTGCATTAACTCGGGGGTGGAGGGTACTTTGAAAGGGACAATGCGTAATTTCTCTGTAAAAAGTTTGTAAAAAAACATTTATGGGACAGTCTCATTTCTTTTTGGTCACGCCTCGTATATAAAACATATTTATAAAATAAAGCAGCAATTCAGTGGATTCACAGTGCTCCAGCTGTTGTCTTCATAGAAAGAAACTAAGTTTAAAACAGCTGAATCACAGCCCACAGGGCCATTTTTCCTCCTCAAGAAGTTTAAGGCTTTTACCAATGGCTATTGGGGGTATCCCTAGGCGTGTCTGACCACAGAACAGCTTCACTGACATTTCAGTCTTCAAATTTAAAGGAACAGGCACCTATTTCTATCAGTGCTTTGGGAGGGAACCATAAATCCATTCAATTGCTGCTTTACACTTAGAAATAGGATTTATGTATTCATTATAATTTGTGAATAGAATGTGCTGTTATGTGATTTTCTTGAAAAAAATTTGCTCCATAGTTTTCCTGCTCTTTGTTAATATTATAGGCTAATTATTTAAATTCAAATGAAATACAAATAAGACAATTACAGCCGACTGTTACACTGCATTTGCTCTTTTGAGTCCATAAGGGGATAAACATGTTTATACTTCGGCTCAATGGTCACATGTATAAAGGTATTAGCATCTTGATTCTCTATTCTGTGAAGTCTACTATCTTTCTTTCTAAGATCTTCTCTCTTTTTATCTGTAGACAGAATTGGCGTCTTCTCTCCTGTCGGGTCTGGCTCTTCAGGATATAGTTCATCACCTAGCAAATATTACAATAGTTTAGCACCATACAGCATTCAAGTCCATTAAAATACTTGTAGCCTTAAATGGATCCCTTTTAGGTACAACACACTTCAGTATCTTCAGCTTCTAAAAATAGGAGGGGAAGTGTGTCTTTTATAATCAAATTTCTTAGTTGAGTCTTGGTTTGATGCATATCACCACCATTACTATAAAAAAAGCATCAAACAAGACATAAGAGAGCAGTGTAGTAAATGTTTATTCCCTCAGCATAAACCTATCTATATGCTTGAACTGCTTTTTCACTGTTGCTAGTGGCCCTCTGGCAGGGACTCACGAGAGGGCTTTGGCGTGGCTCCTGGGGTGGTCCCAATACAGATGGACATGTGGAAGTCACGTACATAGGCTGTTTTAGGAAGATCAGGATGATGATATGTAATGATATAATTCTGCTGCTGCTGTATCTTATATTTTGTAGGGGCATGGAAGTGTATCCCAGTGGAATACCTTAAAGGTTTTCAGGACCATTAGGAGTGGACACACCCATAATGTTGTCGATTTTTGTCAGGTTTTGGATCAGTGTTTCCAATTAAAGTAATGTATCAAAACACAAGGAAGGTTGGGTGTCAGAAAAAGGGGACAGTAAGAACTAGACAATTATCTCCCCTTTTAAGAAGCAATTATAATGATGTATCTATTGTGGAGATTCCCGGTCTTAGTTTAAATGCACACTCGGTATGTAACAAGACAGGATTTAGTGCTGGAAAAAGTTCCAGGGTTTCTATTTATCACTGAATGATGGTTACAGGCAGAAAATGATCCATTAGTGTTGGAAGTGTGTCAGTTAGGATATCAGTCATTGAATGTCCCTAAGATTGATTGGGTGGGGGAGGGTTATTGCTGCTATATAAATCATTCCATCTCCTCATTAGAACTGGATGCTTTACATTGTGAAACATTAGACCAATATGGTATTACATTTTTATCCCCCTTCCCCTATTGGCCACCTGGCCCAAGGGTGAGGATGCAAAAACTGAAATTATACTTACCTGGTAATTGTAGTTCCTTGAGTGACGACAGTTTAGTCCTCCACCTCTGGGTAGTGCACCTCCTCCTGCAGCTTGGAGACTGGACCAATCAAAATCTTCACCTCACTGGAAGTAGAGTGTTGGAACTCCCCATCAGCCCCCAGTGACCTAGTAAAAAAGCAGACTCAAAAGAGCAACAAATAAGTAGCTAACAGTTTTTCTGTTAATGTATATAAATATTTTTTTTTGTAAATTTAAACTCATAACCAGCTAGAACCCCCCCCCCCACCTTTAACAAGAAAGCACAGTTACTTACCTGTAACAGGTGATCTCTGGGAACAGCAGGAATAAGTCTTCACATATGGGTACGTCGGTACTGACAGAGCCTGCGCGGGAACGCTCCCCAGCTTTCCAAAAAAGGAAAGCTTTTGGGAACATCCCACAGCGCCTGCGCGCTGCCTTCCCGCCTTTCCAACTACCTCTCTCCAGTTCGAGTTTCAGAGCTGAGACAAAGAGAGAGAAAGAGGAAAGGAAAGAGAGATAGAAGATACAACTCCTTGGGGAGGTGGGTGGGTTGTGAAGACTTATTCCTGCTGTTCCCAGAGATCACCTGTTACAGGTAAGTAACTGTGCTATCTCCAGGAACAAGCAGGAATGAGTCTTCACATATGGGGACTCCCCAGCTAGAGATGCCAGGGAGTTCCCCAGGGTTGTAGACCCTGAGAAGGGCCCTACCTCCCCCTTGGATCTCAGGCATCTAAACAGGGATGGAGGGTAGGAGTTGTTAAAGTATGGAACAGGTGTTTTAGGACAGCCTGACCAAACAAGGCATCCCGGCAGGAGTCCTTGTCCAAACAATAATGGGCCGTGAAGGTATGAACCGAGGCCCATGTGGCTGCTCGACAGATCTGGTCGATGGACACAGAATTTAGATGAGCCATAGAAGTTGCCATGGCCCTCACATTGTGAGCTGTGACATGGCCTTCCAGAGAAAGGTTCTTACTCTGGTAGGCGAAAGAAATACACTGAGCAATCCAAGTGGACAGTGTCCTTTTAGAGACTGGAAGTCCTAAATGAGAAGGATCAAAAGCAACAAAGAGTTGGGAAGACCTTCTATGTTGCTGAGTCCTTTGTAAGTAAAAGGCAAGAGCCCTTTTACAATCCAGGGTATGAAGATTCCTTTCTGCACTTGATGCATGAGGACCCGGAAAAAAAGACAGGTAAATATACCTCTTGGTTCAGATGAAAAGGTGAGACCACTTTAGGCATAAAGTGTAGATTGGTCCTGAGGACTACCTTATCATGATGAAACCTTGTATAAGGAGGATTAGCCACCAAGGCCTGTAGCTCACTGATGCGGCGAGCTGATGTGACTGTAATGAGGAAAATAACCTTCCAGGAAAGAAATTTCAAGGAGGAGGTGGCTACGGGTTCAAAAGGTGGCTTCATAAGCTGACCAAGAACCAGATTTAAGTCCCATGCCACCGGAGGAGGCCTAATGGGAGGTTTAGTTAAAGTTAGGCCTCTCATGAATCTTGCAATAAGAGGATGAGAGGAAATAGGCTGTCCATTGAGAGGCTTAAGGGATGCTGCAATAGCACTCAAATGGACTCTTACTGAATTCGTCTTAAGGCCTGCATTGGAGAGATGCAGGAGATATTCCAATAGAGAAATCAAAGGTAGTGCTAGAGGGTCAAGACCCTTCTCAGCACACCAAATGGAAAACCTTTTCCATTTAAAAGCATACGAACGTCTAGTAGAAGGTTTTCTGGAAGCATGGAAGATATCCTTCACCTGTTGAGAAAGATTCCAACCTTGAAGGTCTAAGCCTTCAGCAACCAAGCCCTGAGGTGAAGGGACTTGGGGTTTGGGTGCAACAAAGTCCCCTCCTCCTGGGACAGGAGGTCTGGAGCAGCTCCCAAGTCTAGGGAGGGAGCTTGAGAGAGATGCAGAAGTAGAGGGTACCACACTTGGCATGGCCAGCGTGGAGCTATGAGGATCATAGATCCTTGATCCCTCTGGAGCTTGAATAGAGTCTTGGGAATTAAGGGAATGGGTGGAAAGGCATACAGGAAGCCCTGATCCCAGTGAAGGAGGAAGGCATCCTTGGCCTGAACTCCCTGACATGGAATTCTGGAACAGAACCGGGGAAGTTTGGCATTCCACGGACTTGCAAAGAGGTTTATGTCCGAGGTTCCCCACTCTTGAAAGATTCTGAGTACCTGGTCCATGTGCAGGGATCATTCGTGTGGAAGCAGAACTCGACTGAGTCTGTCTGCCCAAGAGTTTTGGACTCCTGGAAGGTATACGGCTAGGAGATGCATTTGATGCTCTCTGGCGAAGGCCCACAATCTTAAAGCTTCGTTGCAAAGCGACAGAGAGCCAATTCCTCCTTGCTTGTTTATGTAAAACATGGCTACTTGATTGTCCGTATGAATGAGGACTGTCTTGTAGCTGAGCAGGGTATGGAAGACCTTGAGAGCTAGAAAAACTGCTCGGAGCTCCAAGTGGTTGATATGTAGAGAGGTCTCCTGTGGAGACCAAGTGCCCTGAGTGGAGAGGTCTTGTAGATGAGCTCCCCAACCTGTTGGGGAGGCATCTGTTGTGAGGGTTGCTTGGGGCAACAACTGTTGGAAGGGGGACCCCAGCAACAGATTTTGGGTGGACTTCCACCACTGTAGAGACCAAAAAAGGCGCCTGGAGGATGCTATTTTGTCTGTTAGAGCCCCTGAAGATTGAGTGCACTGGGTGGACAAAGTCCATTGAGCTGCTCTCATGTGAAGGCGAGCATAGGGGACCACATGCACTGTGGATGCCATGTGGCCTAGCAGTTGTAGCATCTCCCGGGCAGTTAAAAGGCTCATTGACTGAATCTGGGAGGCTAAATGCACTAGGCGTAGGCAACGGGCCTGAGGAAGATAGGCCCTTGCAGTGGTAGTATCTAGCCAGGCCCCTATGAACTCTAGGGACTGAGTAGGGATGAGCTGGGACTTTGGGAGATTTACCACAAGTCCCAGATACTGCAGAATGCGCCTTGCGCAGTCCAGGGCAGTCTGGGCCTCTGACTGAGATGGAGCTCGGATGAGCCAGTCGTCCAGGTATGGGAATACAAATATCCCTAGAGTGCGTAGAAATGCAGCTACTACTGCCATGCATTTGGTGAACACTCTTGGAGCAGAGGCCAGACCGAAAGGAAGTACCCTGTATTGGTAATGCTTTCCTTGGAAAAGGAAACGGAGGAACCTTCTGTGAGATGGATGGATGAGGACATGTGTGTACGCATCCTAGAGATCTAGAGAACAAAGCCAATCCTGACTCTGAAGGTATGGAAGGAGAGTGCCCAGAGAAAGCATCTTGAATTTCTCCTTGCATAGAAATTTGTTCAATTCTCTGAGATCTAATATGGGTCTGTGGCCCCGTTTTCTTTGGGATCAGAAAGTAGGGGGAGTAAAACCCTGACCCTTGTTGAAGAAGAGGTACTTCTTCTATTGCCCCTTGGGCAAGAAGGGCAGTCACCTCCTGACCTAGAAGGTCGAGGAGAGATGTTGGAGAATTGAAATGTCTCACCACAGTGTGAGGAGGAAGGTTTGAGAAATGAAGTTTGTACCCCTCCCTTATGATGGAGAGGGTCCACTGCTCTGTTGTAATTTGCTCCCATCTGGGAGCAAAATGAGCTAACCTTCCTGGAATGGTGAGAGGCTCTGGCTGTTTCAGAGCCAGAAAGGCTAAGTTCTCTAGCATCAAGTCAAAAGCCCTGAGGAGGCTGGGTCTGCTGAGTTGCAGCAGCCCCTGTAGGCTTAGGCCTGGCTTGCTTAGGTTGTTGACGCTTAGCAGCAAAACGACCTGTAGAAGATTGCTGACCAGAAGCAGGATGGAATCTGCCCTTCTTGAGGAAAAAAGACTTCTTGAAAGGTTTTTTCTTGGCAGGAATGGAGATTGACTTTGAAAGTCTATCCAAAGCAGAATTTTCTGCATCCATTTGAGTGGCTTTTATTTGCCAATCTTTACCAAACAGGTTTTCCCCCCAAATAAGAAATTCTTCCCTTTTGTCCTCTGGAAAAAAGGGAGGAAAGTGTGTAGCTTATTTGCAACTTCTTTCAGAAACATCCCCATATAAAGACTATAGGAGTTGATTCTGGCAATGAGCATACTGGCTTGGAAGATTTTCCTACCAAAAGCATCCAAGGTCCTGCATTCTCTTCCTGGAGGAGCAGAGGAGTGTCTTTTTGCACTCTTTATCTTTTTCATAGCTGACTCCACCACAATAGAATGGTGAGGAAGCTGTGTTTTATGAAAACCAGGACAAGGAGGGACACGGTACATGGTGTCCAACCTACGAGAATGAGGAGAGATAGTGAGAGGAGTCTCCCATAAGTCAATCATGTGATCATAAAGAATCTCATGAATTGGCAAGGTGACTGCCTCCTTAGGAGCCTTGGGATAACCTAAAATATCTAATTTTTTAGCTCTAGGCTCTGATTCAGAGGTTACTGAAATAGAAAGCCCTTTAGCCACTTCTCTGATGAAGTCTTGAAAGGACAAGTCTTCTGGAGGAGACATTCTTCTTTTTGGAGAAGGCGGCTCTTCAGGAAGAGCTATGGATACTTCAGCAGACGCCTCCGATGCATCAGAATCTTCGGAGGAATCAAAATATCGACTGTCCGGGTGATCTTCCAAAGCTCGATACGCGTACCGAGCGGTATCGACATCGGGCGTTATGGGCACCCCTGGACAGGGAACCGCTGAAGTCGACACCATGGCCGATGTTGATGCAGTCGGTACCGGTACCGGCATTGGTGCCGGTAACGGAGCTGATACCGACAACGGAGTTTGTTGTGGTATCAGCGGCGTCGCAGCTTGAATAAAGGCCGTGATAGCCTGCTGCATGGATAGAACATTCTGATCCATCGACGCCATGAATGCCTGAAATTTGGTACCAGAAGGTTGTGCCGGTACCCCAGAGCATTCTAACAGGTGATCGGTCGAGGCCATGCCATCGATGTCAACCTGTAACCCCATAGGTGAAGCTTTGGAAGCCGGAGCTTCCCGCTGGGGTAGTTTTGCCGGTGCAGGATCCTCGAGGGCAAGCCCGGAGGCATCTCGATGCTTGGAAGGAGATCTACCCTTCGAGGACCGGCTGGTTTTATGTTTGGTTACCTGAGATCCATGGGAGGAAGAGGAAGCCCTGGAAGACGTTGATGCCACTGAAGCTGCATCAGAGGGAAAGAGAACATGGAGCTTGGCTGCTCGGTTCTGTAAACCTCGTTTGGACATCAAGGAGCAGGACGAACAATCCAAAATGGAGTGGTCAGGACCAATGTTCCCTCTAATTTTCTGTAGGCTGTGTGCGCATAAAATATCAGCTGTGTGCAGCTTTTGAAGAAAGGTTAAATTTTTGTGCGCCTCATAACGACACTCAGAGTTATATACTTTAAAATTTGACTACACGTCAGAATACAGTATGTACACCACATTATTTTCATTTAATTTGATTAAAATCAGACGATTACTAAATGAAGCAGGAAATTTCTAGTAATTACAATCATAATGTTTAAGTTTTAAGATGTCTGTGTTGTTTTCTATCAGAATTAGAGCCGTAATTTTTGTGCGCTCTGTTGTAAAGTATGTGCGCTCGCTCGGCGAGGTGTGTGCGCGCGCACAGCTTAGAGGGAACAGTGGTCAGGACCCAAACATCTGAGACACCATTCATGGGTGTCGGTAACAGAAATAGTACCGCTGCACTTAGTGCATTTTTTAAACCCGGAGGCTGGTTTTTCCATGAGGAAAATTTTGTGAGGCTTAAGGCCCAGAAAGGACAAAAACACACTAAGTGAGGGAAAAATATGTTCTGTTTTTTTTGTTTTTTTTTAAGAAAAGAAAGAAAGACCGGCGGTACCGGTCCGACGTCGGAGAAGGCAGACGCACGATCAAAGAAATAAAATAAAACAAAGAACTTCTTCAGCGGTGACAGGAACACAACCTGCTAGTTCCACGGAAAAGAAGAACTGGAGAGAGGCGGTTGGAAAGGCGGGAAGGCAGCACGCAGGCGCTGTGGGATGTTCCCAAAAGCTTTCCTTTTTTGGAAAGCTGGGGAGCGTTCCCGCGCAGGCTCCGTCGGTACCGACGTACCCATATGTGAAGACTCATTCCTGCTTGTTCCTGGAGATAGGGTGAGATTCTCCTTATTAATGTTCTCTCCCCCTCCCGAGCCAGGAAACTGAGTTAGAGGAAGAAGAGAGAAGATCCAAAGGAAACTGCTAACGTGAGATCTGTTCAGCATGACAAAGAACTCTCCTATAAATACGCCTGTCGCCCCTGAACTCGTGCCGAGCTAACCTTCGAATCTGAGGGAGGGAATGAGGACTAAACTGTTGTCACTCAAGGAACTACAATTACCAGGTAAGTGTAATTTCAATTTCCTTATCGTTCCTCCAGTTTAGTCCTCCACTTCTGGGATGTAACAGAGCAGTACGAACGGGAGGGACCCAGCCAGCCGGCACGCAATACTGCCGACCCGAAACAGGCATCATTCGCTGCTAACACATCCAAACGGTAGTGTTTACTGAAAGTAGGCAGCTACGACCAGGTCGCCCCCTACAAATCTCTACCGGCGGAACTAGACTGTGCTCCGCCCAGGATACTACCTGCGCCCTAGTGGAATGAAACCTCCGACCCACGGGAGCCGGCCGCCCCTGCAACATGTAAGCCGAAACAATGGCTTCCTTAATCCATCTGGAAATGGAGGCCGTCGCCACTGCCTCTCCTCCTTTCCTAGGACCTCCAAACAACCCGATCAAATGATCCGACTTGCGAAAGCGCTCGGACACCATTAAATAACGGCATAGCCCCGGTAGAGACACCGTCTGATTCACCAGAAAAGGAGAAGACACCTTTGGTAAAAAAGAGGTACCGTCCGAAGAACGACCTTCCCCCTGGAAAGGGACAGAAAGGGCTCTCTACACGAAAGAGCTTGTAATTCTGAAATGCGCCGAGCCGAACAAATAACCACCAAAAACACAACCTTAAGAGTCAAATCCTTGACTGAGACTTCGCTGAAGGACTCAAATGGGCCTTCCCCAGCGCCCGCAAAACTAGGTTAAGATCCCATGGCGGAAAGGCAACCTGGCCTGATAACCGCTTTAAGAAAATGTACTACACAGTACAGTGTAGCCCACAATACTGGGGGGAAGTGAACCTTAAACAAACAAGGCCAGGTACTGTGTATTTATCTTTGTTTGTTTTATTTCCTATTGTATTTTTTTCTGCACAGTTAAGTTTTCTGTACAAGCTTTGCTTGGTATATAATGTAAAACTGCATAAATAAATAATTAAAAAAAAAAAAAGAAAATGTACTACATCGCCGTGAGCACCAAGCACCACGCCTTGATTTTTTTCCGTATAGCATGCTAAAACCGTCAACTGCACCCCCCAAGAACTGGCGGCTAGTCCCTTCTCGAAACCAACTTGCAATAGACTCATCACCATCGGGACAATTGCCGTGGAAGCACGGATCGAATGCCTAGAGCACCAGTCCTCGAAAAACCGCCAGATGAAAACATAGGCCAGCGAAGAGTAACGTTTCCCCACCTGAAGTAACGTCGCCATGACCAATCTGGAATAGCCTTTTGTTTCTTAGCTTCTCCCTTACAATGTCCAGCCATAAGTGAGAATCTATCTACCTGCAACATCAGAAACGGACCCTGCAACCGGACCTCCGTCTAGTAATCTGATCAGGTCGACATACCACGGACGCCTAGGCCAGTCCGGCACTACAAGAAGCACCTTTCCCGGATGTGCTGATACATTGAATCACTCGCCCGATGAGTGCCCATGGAGGAAAAATATAGAGAAGACCGGACGCCGGCCATGGCTGCATCAAGGCATCGATCCCCTCAGACATGGGTTCTCACTGCCTGCTGAAAAGGCGATTTGCTTTTGCGGACTGGCAGGCGACCAACAAGTCCATAACTGGCGTTCCCCACCGGAGAACCAGTTGAGCGAACACATCGGGATCGGGACGCAACTCCCATTCCCCTGCATTCACTCGGACCCTGCTGAAAAAATCCGCTGTCACATTGCCTTTTCCTGCGATGCGTGCTGCCGATATTGCCTGTAAGCGCGGCTCTATCCAAGCGAACATCCTTTCGGACTCTTCCTCCACAGCCGCACTCCCTGTGCAGCCTCATCGATTTATGTATGGCATGGTCGCGGCATTGTCCGACAGCACCGTACCGCTCTCCGAATCACCTGTAGTTCGAAACTCTGTAGAGTCAGAAATACCGCCCTCAGCTCCAGACAGTTGACCGACCCGCCGCTCTCCTCCGTCGACCATAGTCCCTGCGCAAAGTCCACTCCGCGATGTGCCACCCATCCTGCGATCTGTTATCAATGGGAACCACTCCAGCTGCGCCAAAGGCTTCCCCGCTCGCAAGGCCGCAGGCAGTAGCCACCACCGCAGAGCCCGCCAGACTTGCAGAGGACAAGGGAGCCGTTTGCCGAACGAGTCGGAATGGTCGGACCAGTGATGAAGTAAGGCGTGCTGCAATGGCCTCATATTATATCTGGCCCAAGGGACCACCTCCAGTGTTGCCGCCATCGTCCCTAACGGCTGAAGGTACTTCCATGCCATTGGAGCTGTCAGCTTCCTGAAGGACTGCACTAGGTTCCGGAGTGCTCAGGCTCTCCTGTCTGTCAGCAATACCGCGCCCCTTCGAGTATCGAATTGTACCCCATATACTCGAGGACCTGAGTCGGCGCTAGGTTACTCCTGAGCGGCTGGACCACCCAACCTAGCCTCTGGATAAAAGTTACTACCTTTTCCGCTCTCTGCTTGGGACGTAGCTCGAATCAGCCAATCGTCGAGGTACGGATATATTAGAACTCCCTCCGTCAGTTGCGCAGTCGCTACCACTACCAGTATTTTGGTAGACTCGTGGTGCCGTCTCTAACCCAAAGGGAAGTGCCTGAAACTGGAAAAGTCCCCAAGGTAGCGCAACCGCAGAAACTGCTGATGCGATGCCCTGAAAGAAACATGGAGATAGGCCTCTGTGAGATCGAGAGACGTAAGATACTCCCCTTGACGAACTGCCACAATAATGGACCACAGTGTTTGCACACGAAAATGCGGTACCCGGAGACAATGATTCATGCCTTTGATGTGTAAAACAGGACGAAGAGAACCGCCCTTCTTTGGCACCACGAAATAGATAGAGTAACAACCCATACCGTAACTCGCCAACGGTACAGGAAAGACGGCTCCTAGCTGTAATAGATGATTCAAAGTCTGACGCAGCTGTCAAGCCATTTTCGGTCCTCTGCAAGGAGAATTCACGAACGAATCCAACACCGGCTTTGCTAGCTCCAGAGCATAACCATCATGGATGATCTCCAAGATCCACTGATCGGACGTTATGAGGGTCCAGGCAGGAAGAGTACCCCGAAGGCGACCTCCGATGGGTTGGCTTTCATCGCGGCGTCATGTTCCCAGCACTTCGACTTTGCACAGCCACAACCACAGCCACAACCATGGTCTAGGCAACTAGGCCTTTTTGCCCATGATGGTATCAAGACATTGCGCCCTGAAGAAGCGTGCCCTGTCTAACAGAAAGAATGCTTAATGACAAAGAGGGAGCCAAAAATCTCGAGTCTCTCCCATACCAGCCCCGAGACCCGGCTGGCAAGGTAAAAAAGAACTGGGAACACTCCACAGGAACCTTCTCAACCGCACCTAGGAGAGTAACCGGAGCCCCGGCCCTGTGCACTTCCACAGGCTCAGGCAGTCTGCCTTTGAAGAAATAGCATAGAAGCCTCCACAGGAAAGACACCTGCCAAATGTCTCCCAGGAAGAAACTGCGCCGTCTAGCTTTATCCGCCAGTGTCTGCCCGGCACCGTAAACCGCCCCGGGGAGAAAGAAAGAGCGGAGTAAACATACGCATGTCTGGATAAGAGAAAATGCGCCTAGATGTATCGGTTTGCCACGCGTCAGAAGGCTCTGAACCTCCAATAGAAAGGCACTAAAGGACCCAACATTGCCAGAAGTCTCCGTCCCAACCTCGCCAGCTGAGGGTGCTTCATCGCACGATGTGCCCATCAGCGTGATGGAGGGGGAGACAAAGTGAGACTCCTGAAAGGCCAACCTTGCCTTGGAATACCAAACCTCCAGGCCAGAGGAACACGAAATAGTCTGAGCTAAAATAAACAGAGTTCCATACACCTTAGCACAGCAGAACACCCCTCTAAAACGATAAGGTTTTATTGATTGTGCTTTATTCCCTTTATTTCTTTTTAAATCTCCAAACTCCACCACCCAAAACCGACTCCTAATAAAAAACTGAGTAACCAAAATAAAGACAAGCGCTGCCGCTGGACACGGCCTACCTGTGCCCTAGAAAACATGAGGGCAAAAATCCCGTGCCCCGAAACTACCATGCCTGCCAGGCGCTGCGGCATACCGAGCACATCCCCTGGCACTTGCACATGTTAGCGCAGCGCATAAGCCCTCACTGGTGCCGACTGCGTCGCCCTGCCAAAACTGAGATCGTGCTGTAAGGCAACCCACGTCCTAGCCTCTGTGGGTGTGATGGCATCAGCCCCCGGGAAAAAAATAAAAAAACTCATCGCAGAAAAAAAGGAAACCAAAAGGGTTTTGCAATAGCCTAGGGAGCATAGGACTGTCAGCGAAACCAGGTGTGATGCCGCCCGCCTGGCACCCCCACCCCTTATCATGGCTTTTTATAAGACCGTGGGGGGGGGCACTGTTCCCTCTAAGCTGTGCGCGTGTGCGCGCGCACACACCTCGCCGAGCGAGCGCACACAACTTTTAAAGGAGCACACAAAAATTATAGTTTTCAAACATTGGGTTTTTTAAAGCCGCGGCTGCACCACCGATCTACTGCCATGTAATTTTCGTCACTTCCGAATCTCTCCTCTGTCCTCTGTCTGCACTGATTCCCCCTGCCCTCACTCCTCTCACGTGACCACGACTGACAAATCATGGCAGGCTAGAGGGAAATAAAAGGGAGGGGCAGCCAGCAAGCCAGCCTCTTTCTGCTCTTGTGCCTGCCTGCCTGCCACGCACCTCCTTGGAGCCCTCCCTCAGCCAGCCTTCAGTGCCACGTGCTACTTTGTGTTTAATACGGCATCTCTGGTAAGTGTCTTCAACAATATTCGCTTTAAGTTCACAAGTCCTCAGTTTAAACTATGTCATTCATGGTCTTTGAGTACTATTACATGCTATATCGTTTGCGTTTTACATTAAGCGCGCTCACTTTTGAAGTTACATATTTCACCTTCCCTTCATCCTGTTTTGATATGATGATTCTCCCTGGTGGTGCAAATCTCTTTTTATGTTTATCGGGTGCCTTGGGTCTACACTTCTTAATCTTCAGTAGTTCAACGACTGTAATTCCTTCGTCGATTGTGGGTTTTTTAGCACCTTCAAAAGCATACGTTTTTTTGAGATGTCACGCCTAAATTTATGCGTTTTTACCTTGTAGGTATAACATTTTATGTTCTATCCTTTTTTGATTCACATTTGGGTATTTTATGGAGATAACAAAATTTTGTATGAAGGTCCGTGTCTGTGTATCTCCCTGTTCTGCAAGGCAGCATATACTTTTTCGTAGACGCGCTTTTTCTTTTATTCCTCCAGAGATTAATTCAACTTGTCTTTTTGCGCAGACCCTTACAATTATATGCATACAATTTATATTTTTATTAGTGCCATCGCGTGACAAATGCCCTTCTATACATCACCTTCCTGATACGATAGAAGTCCTTTGTAATTTGTTACCCGTTTACTCGGAGTTCTATAATATTTATCTTGTGTCACCCCTTCTTATAAAGTTTTAGACCTATGAGTTACTTCCTCACTCTATCACATATTAATTTTTGTGGTTATTTATAGTTTTTAGACTATAATTTAGTTGCATTCAAACTACAATGCTGTGTGTGCTTTAATTTTATCTTGACTCGGACATTTGTGCTCCTGTCCTCCAAGTTTTCACACACATTCATTATAATTGACATATTTATATTCTATTCTTTTTAAAAAATATCAAATATCCCTAAGTTGGTCAACAAATAAAATAATAACTTTGGTTTGTCATCTGCTGATTTTTGATCATTGACGTTCATTCTACTTTGTATTTATACAATATATGTCCACTAGATGTCAGCACTTACTCCTCCTTTTTTCTCCATTGTTTGGTTTTAAATATACCATTACAGTTTGTTTTAAGCTTTAGGTGATGTTTTGCTCATATGTTTGCTTTTATTTATTTATATGATTCTTTTAATCTCTTTTTTTTACAATGTACATGCCTTTGTGCTTATTTATTGCTTTACCTAATGAACTGATGCTTGATATCTATTTATTTATTGTTTGCTCTCGTGAGATTTTGTTTTTCGTCATTTCATATGCTTTTTATAGCGTATCTTAATCTATCTTATCTATCTTAATCTATCTTATCTAATGAATTGATGCTTGATATAATTTTTTATTGTTTGCTCTTACGAGATTCTCGTAATTGCATAAGTTATGTGATTAGTTTTATGGGCATCTACTGTATTTATATGCAATAGCCTGAAGGCCTCTGTAGATGGCCCCTGCAGACGCCACCACTGCCTCCCTCAGGAGGCACAGCTCCTCTGCTACACTGGCCATGATGGCCATGTGCTCTAGAAGGGGGACTGCTGAGTGGGCCAGGCCAGAGTCTGGCTGAGCCATTTCTGGCCCTTGCTTGGGTCAGGGAACCTGGGTGTCTGCAGTGCCTCCAACTGCAGCCGTATTGACCCCTGAGGGAGATGCAGGGCACTGTGCGGAAGCTGAGCTCAGCTGGGGGTAGTAGACACTGCAGACACCTCCTGCAGACACCACCTTACGAGATTCTGTTTATTTCAGTTTTACGTCATTCTACAGCTATTCATAGCATATCTTAATGCTCATCATATTTTATATTGTCTTATGTTCTAGAGTAGTATTCTCTCTCAGCCCTGTGCTTGTTTTACATGTTTTTACATATGTATTTATACTTTTATGGATGTAATTCTTTATATAATTTTTATGCTTTTTATATTTCTCATTCATAGTTCCATTATATTTTTATACTTTTTGAGTGTTTCACTTACAGCATGCCGTTTCAGTGTGTGTTTTGCTCCTCTCTAAATGGTACTATTCATCTGTGTTTTAATGAGGTGAAGAATGTCGCAGGAAAGCACTTAGAAATCCCACTCCTCATTTCTTAAGTTCTTGCCCCCTTTTCTTTTTATTTCAGGTGGTTTCCCCATAGGGCTGGCGAGTACAGGCATAGGAACCCTGTGAAAGAGGGAAAATGTCCTTGACTTGCCCCCACTTTTCTCTTCTTTCAACCAGAGATGATCTTTCTTTTTGCCAAATGTGCTTATCATACTTTTGTACTTATCTTCAGAGATATCTTTTAATGCGAAAAGTATTTATTTTTACTATATATGCCATCCATCACCTTTTTTATTAGTGGTACTTTTTTAGTCCCATTTGTTTTCCCCCCTTTTCTTTTAAACATATAGAGCTCTTACAATACAATGTCAGTTTCTTTTTCTTACTTTCTTTTTCTTCCCCTTCCTTCCCCCCTTTCCTATCTCCCTTCCCCCTTCCTCCCCCCCCCATGTTACTGATGCTTTTTATCCCTCAGTCGTCAATTTTTAGTGTTCAACTATTTTAATGTCATTTTAATGGTTTTTTTTTAGTTGCTTTACATAAAATCTTGGTGTATGTTGTTTTTATACATGTACATACCTTATAGCAATGTTCCCTCTAATTTTCTGTAGGCTGTGGGCACTTCTTTTGAATAATAAAGCACCTGCTGTGACCACCACACCACTTTTAAAATGTCAAAACCAATAGCAATGAGAGGTGCAAAACGTAAGAGAACGGCCAGAGCTTTTAAGCCTGAATGGCTTGAAGAAATGATTGAAACGGAGACACCAAAATCTCGGGATAAAACGTGCGTTCAACTGCGTGAAATATTCACTTACGAAGAGGATGACGGAGTAGTCTGTTTATACTGCCGAGATGCAAAAACCATCGGAGAGTTTTCGAATGGCAAAATTTGGGATGATGTGTGGAAACTGGACTTTTTGAAACGACATCTGTCTAGTAAGACTCATGCTGAAAGTGTTAAGAAACTTAGAGCTAAAAATCCAAATTTAAGAGGAGGATTATTTAACTTGTTGCTTGAGAGCACCGCTGAAAAAGAGAAAAGGCAAATTAGTAATGAACGGAAGCGTTCTACACCAGAAGAAATTAAAGTTCTAATTGATAGTGTTTTGCTGGCTGTTCGGATGAATATTTCCATGCTCTCTGTTCAAGATATTAATGAACACATGTCCAAGTACATAACCATACCTGAAAGCTGGAGAAGCAAAAACTATTCGTTTGAATTTCTTGAAATTATAAACATGAATGTCCAAGATAAGCTCATGGCAGATGTTGCATCAGCAGCGTATCATACATTAACTATTGATGAAAGCACAGACATTTCTGTCAACAAATACTTAATACTGTACTTCAAATATCGGCCTGTAAATTCATGTCTGTATAAAACTTCATTTGGTGGGATGCTACAGTTGGAAGCATGCGATGCTGCATCAATAGTCAGTGCACTCCGGGAATTCTATGGGAAATACAAGCTTGACCTTAACAAAATGGTCATGTTTACTTCGGATGGTGCCTCTGTCATGTCAGGCAGAATAAATGGTGTTGCTGCGCAGCTCAAACAAAATATTTCGCATTTAGTGCAGCAGCATTGTGTTGCCCATCGTGAAGATTTGGGGATCTCTGAATCATGGAAGGAAGTAAAGTTGATGAAAGAAGTTGAAACTTTCATGAGAACTGTTTACACAACCTTTTGTCGATCTTCTACTAAAAGGTCACAATTTAAAGAATTAGCAGATGCTTCTGAATGCGAGTCAATTGCTTTTAGACCTCTGAACGAAGTGCGGTGGTTATCTAGACATTTTGCTCTTCAAGCAATTATTCGAAATTATGATCCATTATTAAAATACTTTGAAGAAGATAAGGATAATGATCCCATTGCAAAGTACTGTTATAAAAAGCTAAACAGCCATCAATTCCATATAACATTGCAAATTTTGAATGATGTTTTATCTGAACTAGCTTCATTAACAATGGCATTTCAGAAACGTGGGCTAACACCACTGGAAGCATATCATCTTGCACAGGGTAAGCTGAACAAAATCCGAATGCAATACTTGGGTGACACAGTAAAATGGACTGATAATGTTAAAAATCTTCTCGACAAGATACCTGGAGACGCTTCAGTGGATACTGGTTCCACGCTTACTTTCATTAATATGCTGTGTCTGCATTTAGGGGAAAGATTTCCTGAAAATGAAATTGAGGAATGGTCTGCTTTTGATTTGACAGCAATAACACAGTGTGATTATGAATTTGGAATTGAAAACGTCCGATCACTCTGTTTAAAGTACAAACAATTTCTTATGGAGGAACATATTATTGTTCAGCAGTACAATGACTTCAAGTTTTTAGTCGCAGAAAAAATCAAAAGCAAACTGATAAACAGTTTTCCGGATATGGTGACTTTGGCGTTTCAGAATGCTCAGTTTGCAGATTTAGCGAAACTGATCGATATTGGTGGAACATTTTTGGCTTCTAGTGCAGATTGTGAGCGTGGTTTCAGCTTGATGAACAGTTTAAAAACCAAAATAAGGAATCGCTTACATTTAGAACATTTGGAAATGCTGATGCGTGTTAAGAGTCATCTTCAAGATGGCGGATCAGTAGACCTTGATAAAATTTATTCAGACTGGGTACATTTGAAAGATCGAAGAGAGAAATTTTGAGAACATAATAAGTGACGGCAGATAAAGACCAGCATGGTCCATCTAGTCTGCCCAGCAAGAGTAGGTGCACCTGTTGCTCTGTGCAGGCCACCTCTCCCCATGTCTTTGTTTAGGGGTGAACCCACCACTCCATGGAGGACACCGAACTCTTCTTCCATACATAAATTATTTACATGGAACAACAATGGCTTTCAATAAAAATTAACTGAAATAATACCACACTTGTGATTGTAATTACTAGAAATTTTCCGCTTCATTTAGTAATTGTCTATTTTCATTTAATTTGATTAACATCAATGTGGTGTACATACTGTATTCTAATGTGTAGTCAAATTTTAAAGTATATAACTCCAAGTGTCGTTATGTAGCGCACAAAAAATTTAACCTTCCTTCAAAAGCCGCACAGCTGAAATTTTATGCGCACACAGCCTACAGAAAATTAGAGGGAACATTGGGGGGGGGGGGGAGGCTAAAAATGACCACCAAACTGCCTTCACTGATGATATAAAAGTCACCAAGACAAGCAGAATAAGCACTCCATTGATGTGCAATATGCTCTGATGGATTTGAAGTGCTAACAAAGCTCTCTAATGTTTATAGAGCTTTCTAGACAGGAGAACTGCACCTGCACAGGGCTTCCCATACTGGCCTGGTCATGCTGTTCTTGCTTCTGCATGGACAGCTATCAAAGTGAATAAAACAAAAGTCAGAATCCTGTTGGATCGACATAGGTAAAATAAAACCCCCGTTGACAGCTTCAAACAAGTTAAATCACTTCAGAAGCGCGCACCATGTGGCGGGCCTGCAAAGAAAATGGCTGCCGCTTGAGAAGAGGAAAAAAAGGCGCCAAAAGCATTGGGGGTGAGGCTGGCCAGGCTGGGACCCGTTCCCCGCTCACCAGACCGCTTTTCTGTCCAAACGAAGCAAATTTACTCACCGCGCTTCAACGGGGCTCCAGCCCACGCAGTTCCGCTCATTTCAGACACGAGCGGAAAACCCGCTGGGCGAGTCTCCCGGCATTGTGCCTATGTGCTCAGCGCGATCCCAGCCGACCGACAAGCCAGAGGATCTCTGTTCCTGTTGCAGCCTTGCAGAGCTCCCCTCCGTCCTGTCTAGGAGGAGAGATCTGAGTAAATGGGCCCCATAGCTACTCCATTGAAAGGCTTACAGGAACCGGCATCCCTCTGTCTTTTTTTTTTTAATTTAAAGCTACAACCACTAAACAAAATAAATTAAAGGCACACACCAATTTAAAGGATAAAATGAAAGAATTGAAAGAATAGTTGAGCTAATCTAACTAAGACTACACTCACAACTCCTTATCTGCTTCCAGAGTGAACCCAGCACCTAGGCTCACTACGTCCTCCTGCTGCATGGAGACTGGACACACTGGGGGCTGATGGGGAGTTCCAGCACTCTACTTCCAGTGAGATGAAGATTTTGATTGGTCCAGTCTCCAAGCTGCAGGAGGAGATGCACTACCCAGAGGTGGAGGACTAAACTGGAGGAACGATAAGGAATGTTTGTTTTGGATTATCCTCCTCTTGGGTGCTTTTCAGCACAAAATTGTATCAAGTTTGGGGATATAAATTTACACCTAGAGGACCCATCTGATCTGTATGCAGAGGAATATTTATTGTTTTTACATTTATTGGGGTTTACATACTTGACATTTCCCTCCAGTCATATTTTGGGACTTATGTTTTTCAACCTACCTCACTGTTTACAATTAAAGATGTACAATTGACTCCCCTTATTTGGTCAGATCATTATGTTATAGAATTTAAACTCTGGGTACCATTGTTGGTTAAGAGCACTGTTCCCTCTAAGCTGTGCGCGTGTGTGCGCGCACACACCTCGCCGAGCGAGCGCACATACTTTACAACAGAGCGCACAAAAATTACGGCTCTGATTCTGATAGTAAACAGACGTCTTAAAATTTAAAAGTTATGATTGTAATTACTAGAAATTTCCCACTTCATTTAGTAATCGTCTTTTAATTTAATTTGATTAAAATCAATGTGGTGTACATACTGTATTCTGACATGGCTTTAGACAAGGAAGATCTTGTCTTACTAATCTGTTATGTTTTTTTGAAGGAGTGAATAAACAGGTGGACAAAGGTGAGTCGGTTGATATTGTGTATCTGGACTTTCAGAAAGCCTTTGACAAGGTCCCTCATCAGAGACTTTTGGCAAAACTAAAGAGTCATGGGATAGGAGGCAGTGTACTATTGTGGATCAGGAACTGGTTAAAAGATAGAAAGCAGAGGGTAGGGTTAAATGGCCAATTTTCCCAATGGAGAAAGGTGAATAGTGGTGTACCTCAGGGATCTGTGCTGGGTCCGCTGCTTTTTGACATATTCATAAATGACCTAGAAAGTGGAATAACGAGTGAGGTTATCAAATTTGCAGATGACACAAAACTATTTAAAGTTGTTAAAACCCAAGAGGATTGTGAAAAATTGCAAGAGGATCTTGATAAATTGGAAGACTGGGCATCAAAATGGCAGATGAAATTTAATGTGGACAAGTGCAAGGTGATGCACCTAGGGAAGAACAACCCAAACTATGGTTACACGATGCAAGGTTCCACATTAGGAACCACCACCCAGGAAAAAGATTTAGGCGTCATTGTGGATACCATGTTAAAACCCTCGGCCCAGTGTGCAGCGGCAGCTAAGAGAGCAAATAGAATGCTAGGTATGATAAGGAAAGGAATGGAAAATAAAACAAAAGATATTATAATACCTCTATATCGTTCCATGGTGAGACCGCACCTTGAATACTGTGTGCAATTCTGGTCGCCGTATCTTAAAAAGGATATAGCGATTTTAGAAAAGGTACAGAGAAGAGCCACCAAAATGGTAAAGGGGATGGAAGGATACTCCTATGAAGAAAGGCTAAAAAGGTTAGGGCTCTTTAACCTGGAAAAGAGACGGCTGAGGGGAGATATGATAGAAGTCTATAAATTAATGAACGGAGTGGAACAGGTAAACGTAGATCGATTGTTTACCTTATCAGAATATAGAAAGACTAGGGGACATGCAATGAAGCTACAGGGTAAACTATTTAAGACTAATAAAAGAAAATATTTTTTCACTCAACGTGTAATCAAACTCTGGAATTTGTTACCGGAGGATGTAGTAAAGGTTGTTAGTGTAGCTGGGTTTAAAAAAGGTTTGGACAAGTTCCTGGAGGAAAGGTCCATAAACCATTATTAAGAAGTGACCGAAGATATCAATGCTTGACCCAGTACAAGCATTGTGGAACTTGGGTCTCTTGGGGAAACTGCTAGGTACATATGACCTAGATTGGCCACTGTTGGAAATAGAATACTGGGCTTGATGGACCTTGGTCTGACCCAGTATGAAATTATTATTATTTAAAGTATATAACTCCGAGTGTCGTTATGTGGCGCACAAAAATTTAACCTTCCTTCAAAAGCTGCACACAGCTGATATTTTATGCGCACACAGCCTACAGAAGATTAGAGGGAACACATTGGTTAAGAGTGTTAAATCAACAATGGATTTACTATTAAGGTGTAAACATATTTCCCCAGAATTATTTTGAGAAAGAGTTAGGGAAAAGTCATGTCTAAAGGGACACCCAGATTATGGTGAAAAAATTGTATATTTGATAGATAGTGGAAGATCTCATGCCATTTGTAGTTAAATAAAAGCTATAAAGGCTATAAAAAAGAGTCAGCTTGGTTTTCTCAGGATCTTGAGGAGTTGAAGAGGCAATGTAAAAAATTCAAGAAGAAATGGAGATACTTCAAAATACCAAGGACAAGATTATCTGGAAGCGCAACTATAATAAATATAAGGTGCATGTGCACTAATCCTGGAAGTAGTATTATGAGCATCTAACTGTACGGGTGTCCTCTCAATCAAGGATTCTTTTTAGCCTCTCTTCAGCTCTTTTGGGAAAGAAAGGATGATGACATCAATTAATGTCTCGTTTGCCAGCACAGGTTTTAGCAGATTTTAGAGATAAGGTACTAAAAATCTCTGATAGTTTCCCTACAGGGGAGTCCAATATAACATATTTGTTGGACTTATCCTCAAATGGTGAGAGGGAATCCATCCTGGGGGACTGTTACTGGTTTGTATTTGAGGTATCAATGTTTAAAGAATTTGAGCGTTACTTTAGGAGATGTACAAAAAAAATACTCTGGCATAGATATATGTCCTATATATGTGTTGAGGGAATCACCATTTATGTTTGAATGCTGGTTGTATCAAAAAATAATTATCTTTCTTTTGGAGGGATGTTATCCACCAGAGTTAGGTCAAATTATATTGATGCCAATCCCAAAGGATTCAAAGACAAGTTTAGAAGACGTGTCCGATTTTCACCCAATAGCTAACATACCCTGCTTTGTGAAAATAGTGGAAGCCATAGTTCCTAACCAACTTACGCAATATGTGGAAAAGCATAATTGCCTTAATTCACAGCATGAATTTCACAATGGACAGAATTCTTGGTAGGAGTGCTAGTTTCAGATAGGAATAGTATGCTAGCACAAGGGCAGGTTGCTATCTTGATGCAGTTTGACCTAAGCTCAGCTTTTGATACTGTGAATCATGAAATTCTATTATTCATGTTGGATTATTTGGGGGTGGCTGGTAAGGTAGCTGATTGGTTTGTGGCTTTCCTACAGAACTGTAGTTATATGGTTCAACTGAAGAATGACTGTTCTACATCATGGAAGCCTGTCTGTGGTATCCTTCATGGGTCATAGTTATCAAAATATTAAATAAAATAGGAGATATCATCACTTGGTTGGGTGCTGAATAGGGGTGGCATTATGCATTAGGTTTACGCAGAAGATATTCTAGTACTACTTTCCCTTCCCTTAAATTCACTGAATTTTCAGAGTGCATTCATAAAGATAATCGTGATATTGGAAAATTGGGAGAGCTTGTTTCGCTTCTGGTAAAATGTGACTAAAACAAAAATAGTGTGTTTAAGTAATGGTCAGCAGATTCCTCAGTCACGTTTGGAGGCTATTAAGATTGTCTGGTTCCAAAGGGAAACAGTGCTGTGGATATACCTGGATGAAAATCTGTCAATGGATGCGCAGGTTAATTCAGTAGCATGTGAATTTTTTTTTTAAAGATGTGGCAACTTCGAAGACTGCGTGCATATTTTGCTCCGCATTTGTTTCAATTACTGGTACAAAGTACGGTACTAAATTATTTAGATTATAATAATATCGTTTTGGTGAACTGTTCAAAACAGCAAATCAAAAGATTGCAAATTTGCCAGAATACAGCAGCGTATGGTTGATTTTTGCAGTTCAAAAATTTGATCCTGTATCACTGCTACTGGAAACACTTCATTGGCTTAAGATTGCAGAAAGAATTCCGCTTAAGTTCACCATTTTTTTTTATGCATCAGTACCAGTTTCCTTTTCTGATAAATTGCCATGACTAAGGATTAGATCTCAGCGTCTACAAGACAATGATACTAATCTTCCCATCATGTCAGAGTTTAATTAAACAAAAGAAGGTTTGGTAACCCAATTTGGTTTAAGGCAGCTGAGTTATGGCCAAATTACCAGTAACATTAAAAGAAATTTCTTTGATTACTGTGTTTCGTAAAAAGCTCAAGTCCTGATTGTTCATGTAAACATTACTTAGTACGCAGCTAAATGTTGGTGAATATTTCAGAACTATGATTTTAATGTAAACTGCACTGAACTAATATTAGTTGGGACTGCTGCGGTATAGAAATGTTTTAAAGAAAGTATTCTGCTTTGGAGGTTTTGCTCTTCCTCAAGAGACTTAGGGGCTTGTTTACAAAGCCACGGTAGCGGTTTCCGATCGTCCAGAATCGTCCAGATCGTCCTATCATCCAGAATCCCTCCAGTCCAGATTCATTTCAATGGGGCCGTGGCTCCGATAACTATCGGAAACCGCTACCGCGGCTTTGTAAACAAGCTCCTTGGTTTCTTCTCTTCCTATCAATAAAACAAACAATCAATGCCCCAGCCACTTCACACAAGGGGATGCAAAAGGTAGCATGAAAGCATGGCAATCTAAGTCAACAGCAACTTATCCAAGAAATTTAATACAACTCACTGGTGAATTGGTATGTCTTACATAAATTAAAATGCAATTAAATATTGCTAGCCAGCAGTCACTTGTTAACAGACTCACTGTTTCTGCAAATTAGAAAAAAAGGTGACTGACCAGGTAAATTCTACATGCCAAGATTTTATTTCTGGAAGTTGCTAGTTTTTGACCATTCCTGATATCATGGTTCCCAAGTATGGTAGAGTATCTTGACATTCTTATATTTTTCCATTTGAAACCAGAATTCCTGATTACTACAAATGAACTAGAAATTTTCAGTGCCTTAAATTGGAATGTAATAAAAGCAATGGCACAAGAGGAAAATGGAGGCCAGGTAACTCCCAGTACCTATTGTCTGAACCAGAGATGGACTTGTAATGTCCTATGGCAGTACCCTCACTATACAAAACATTTAAGGTGAAATTACGTCTTACCTGCTAATTTCTTTCCTGGAATCCCTCCAGTCCAGACCAGAGGCATGGGTTATGTTCATATACCAGCCAATGAAGACCGAAAACCACAGAGTTGAAACACTCCACCTTAAGTAGCCTGTGCAGGTAGCCAAAACCAATATGAACCTCACTAAAGCGAACAGTGTCCCAAATCCCTATTCTCCTCCAGCACTTCTATGAAGCACCTCTGCTTCAAAGAACCCAAAACTCTGATTCCTTCTCTTTAAACATCCTCCCTCCCCTGGACCAGAGGGCCCACAACAGGGGAAAAACAGGAGAAATGCAGCAGAAGCTCAGGCAACAACCAGAAGCCCCGCTGTCCACCTGCTCTAAAAATGACACTTCAAGAATAGATGCAAGACAGCAACAGACTCACAGCTAAGTCCCTGCTAGGTCCTCAACTGGAGAGACTCCACGAAAGAAACTTAGATGCCTAATTTCACTTGCCTAATCGTTCCTCCAGTCCAGACCAGACGTATGAGATGTATCAAAGCAGTACTACTGATGGACATGTATGGAGATACCAGCCTGTAACATTCGCACCCCAAAATTTTCAGCCTGTCTGGCCTGCACATCCAACCTACAGTGACACATGAACAATGAAGAGACAATCAAATCGCCACTTTGCGAATGTCTTGAGGCAGAACAAGGCTAACCTCCGCCCAAGAAGAAGCTTGAGCCCTAGCAGAGTAAACTTTCAAACCCAATGGCACTATTCGACCTTTCAACAGTTAGGCTGACTCTATAGCTTCCCTAATCAAGTGGGAAATGAATGCTTCAGAAGCAGTTTTGCCACTCCAAACGCCTAGACAGCTCAGTAACCTTAATGTATTTTTTAAGCGATCTATGCACATCCAACAAATGAAGTCTCCTGGACTCAGCTGACTCTGGAACACTAGTAAAGGCAGGTGACTCCATGACTTGATTCAGATGGAAAACAGACACCATCTTAGGCAGGAAAGAAGGCACCAGATGAAGTACTACCTTCTACGTCAAAAAAACTAAATAAAAGCTCCCTGCATGAAAGAGCCTGCATCTCCAAAATATGGCATGCCGAGAAGACTGCCACCAGGAACACCACCTTCAACGTCAGATCCTTCAGAGAGGTCCCCTAGGGGGCTCAAAAATGGAAACACCATTAGAGCAGAGAATCAAATTAAGATCCCACAAAAGAACAGAATGACAAGGCGGTCTCAAGCGCTTGACACCCTTCAGGAAACCATGTCCCCATGAGAAGCTAGGATTTGACCCTGCAACCGACCCCTGAAACAAGTCAAGGCTACTACTTGCACCTTCAGAAAGCTCAAGGGCAAACCCTTTGCAAGCCCCACCTTCAAAGCAGCCAGACTCTCAGGAAGAGCAGGCTCAAGAGGCCTCACACCCTGCTCTCCACACCCTCAAAAATGCACCAAAGTTACACACAGGCCAGCTGCATGGACCACCTCCGGACCTGCAGCAATGTCTCAATCATCTGTGAAGAATAGCTCCTACATGTCAAATGCACCCTTTCAAGAGCCAGGCTGTAAGCGAGAACCAATCCACACTCAGCATCCAAACCAGACCCTGCATCAGGAGATCGTCCTCCCAAGGGAGAGGGAACAAATCCGCCACCAGCAGATGCAACGGATTTGCATTCCAAGGCCGCCTTGGCCAGTCTGGGACCACCAACACCACACTCCCTGTGTGATATTCAATCTGCTGAAGAACCAGACTGATTAGTGGCCATGGGGGGGTGGGGTGGGGAATCAAAAAACATACAGGACACTGTCACTGGGTCAGGACTGAACCAGTGCACTGAGTCCTTCCACCATGTGCTGTGTCGACTGAAGAACCAACTGGTCTTGGCATTCACTACAGTCAGGGCTGTCCCAAGGGTTTCTGCTGCTTCCTCACCACCCCCCCCTCCCCAGCTGCCGACGATTTAGTCTCCAGAGAGGGAGGCAGGCAGCAGCAGTATTTTAAAAAAGCAGTGGCTTTTTGCCACAGCTTTCTTGTCCACAGCAGGCCATGTCCTTCAGTACACAAGGCCTGCCGTTTCTAATCCCCTTCCGACGCAACTTGGGAAAGACAATCACCCCCAACTGAACAGACTGGCATCTGTGGTCACTACCACCCGGTCTGGGGACTCAAGAGGCATCCCTGCTGCAGGCTTAACCAAATCCAACCACCAATTCAGAATCACTTTGGCCTTGTCCCGAAGGGCGAGCCAGACTTCCATCGATTGCAACAGGAATGCTGCCTGCAGAGGCTGCATATGTAACTGAACCCTAGGCACTAGCTCCAAACAAAGCTGCCATCTTTATCTTTATCAGGCTTAATATACTGCAGCACCACAAACAGCAAGGCAGTGTACAAATTTTAAGATTAAACAAACAGAAAACGGAAAGGAACGCCAATGTCTTATAGGAAAGTTAACAGTCATACAGAGAGGGCAGAAAGGATAAAAAGAGATAAAAACGGTAAAAAAGAGGGCAGAAGAGGAGGGGGCTGAAGGACTATATGCAAGGTGATGGTAGGTCAAAGGCTACTTGAAATAAATGGGTTTTAAGCTGGGATTTGAATTTCGCAAAGGTCAGTTCCAGACAAGAAGTCAGAGGAGAGAGCATTCCAGAGTACAGGGCTGAGAAAGAAGAAAGTGGAATTGCAGATAGATTCGTCTAGCTTGTGAGGCAGAGGAAAGGTGAAGGTGGTTAGCATGGATACAGCAGAGGACATGGAGTGGGGAATAAAGTTGAAGAATGTCAGAGATATACAGGGGTGCCAGGGTGCAGTGCCTTGTGAAACACAGTAGGGAGCTTGAACGGTATTCAGTAATTGACTGGGAGTCAGTGAAGATGCATAAGAAGGGGGGGGGGGGGGGGAGGTGACGTGGCCAGTGCAAGATGCATGTGTGAGGACCAGGCAGCAGTGTTTTGTATGAGTTGTAGACGGTGGAGCTGATATTGAGCAAGACCTGCAAAAACCACATTACTATAGTCAATCCAGGACAGGACAAAAGTGGTCAGAGAAGAGGATGAAAGGAAGAGTGGAATGGCACAGAACTGTCAGAGGGAATAGAATGAATAGCAAATGAGAGAGCAGAGGTGATCCTGGAAGGACAGTGAGGAATCAAGGTTGACACCCAGATAAGCAAAGGGAATTAACCAGAGGGATAGTGGAGTTCTGAAACATAGGGGCCAGAGACAGACAGGGGCTTTGAGCTGTAAACCATATTGTGGTAGGCTATGGCCTAGCATGGCCTGCTACTATGAAAGGCCTGTAAGTTAGGCCTGGATCCCAACTCCCATTATAGCTAGAAAAAGAACCAAAAATCTGTGAAAAATGAGAAAACTGTTTTAAACTGCTTAATAAGAAGTTTTTATGAATTCATAAGCCTTCCATTATTCTCTTGTGTGTGAAAGAAAAGAAATGTTTCAATACATGCATACCTGGAGCTAGGGATAACCTTGCAGTAGAGAAGTAACAAAATCAAGAACTGCACCATTGTTAGAATAATCCTAAGGGAGGGGTCTGGTTGCTAGGCCCCGGATGGATTTCTAATTGGACAGGTGCAGGGGGCGTTGGAGCCAATAGGAAGTTTGCATGTATCAAGCTGGAACCAATAGAAAGTTCTCATGTATCAAACTGAAAAAGAGGTATAAATGGTTATGTCTCTGTAAAAACTTTGCTCAGTTCCTTTTGAAGCTTTGACTGACTGGGCCTGTGCACAATAAACTGGCTTGGACCCTGTCAATTGACTCCTGGATTTATTCATTGATTGCACTTTGCTACAACAATATGGTGGCAGTTTTTGCTGAATTGAGATGTAAGAAATTGGCAGACATCCAGGAAGCCATCTGAGCAAGGCAGAAGTTGAGTGGAGATGAATTATAATGTCAATGACATAACAGTATGTCGATAAACTGTGTGGAATCAAAAGTGTGAGAGGGATGAGAAAGATGTTGAAAAGTAACATCGACCTGATAAAAAGGGACCCTCTGCAGTCCCCACACACGAGACTAACTTTGCTATCCTGACCTCCATACCCTGCTGCGTGTCAAAGCAAACTCTTAGGTACTCCAAGAACTGAGATGGAGTCAGGCTGCTCTTTGCAAAATTGATGACCAACTTAAGTTCTGAAGCTGATGAACTATGCAGGCCAGTGTTTCACAACTCTTGAAAAGACTGTTCAAATTAACCAGTCATCCAAATACAGGTGGACCAGGACTCTCTGCTTCCGCAATGCCACTGTAACCACCTCCATCACCTTGGTAAACACCCGAGGGGCAGTTGCCATGCCAAAAGGCAGAGCTTCAAACTGAAAATGCCCCTGCGGCACCACAAACCACAGAAAAACACTGGTGCTTTGGCCAAATGGGAATTTGCAGATAAACCTCTGTCAGGTCAGAGGTAAAAATTCTCTCCGCCAAACAGCCACTGCAGGGTCTCCATGTGAAACCGAAGAACCTTGAGGGCCCTGCCTACCTCTTTCCAGTCCAAACTAGGATGCCAGGAGCCTTCCTTCTTTGGTACCACAAAATAAAATCGAGCCACCACCTGTGCCCATTTGTCCCGAGGTAGCAGAATCTTGAATTGCAACAGACAGTCAAATGTCAGTTGTACAGCTTACGCCTTGGAGGGAGCCCGGCAATGAGAAACCATAAATGTGTCCGACAGAGGCCTGGTTAACTTGAAAGTGTAACCTTCCCAGATCATCTCCAAATCATGTTTCTTTAGTGATCTGGGCCCAGGCCGAATAAAACAGTTGTAGACTCCTGCCTACAGGTTGCAACCCCGCCAGGATCCCCAAACTTTCATTGGAAGGACTTGACTGCCTGCACTGTGTCTGCCTCCTCAGTAGCTCCCACCAAAAGGGAGTTACCTCAGGAGGAACCTGGAACTCTGGATTTATCACACTAGCTGGATAAAACTTCTGCAAATTGCAGCCCCGATCTCGAAAGGAGGTCCCTCGGCCAGACGCTCTGGGCTTATCTGCCAGAAGCCGGCACCTTGGTGTCCTCCAGGTCCTTTATCAACTTCTCCAGATCCTCTCCAAAAAACAGCTTCCTACAAAAGGGGAGCTTACTCAACTGCATCTTGATGGCCACATCCGCTGACCAGGTTTCACAACCACATGAAACACTGGAGTAACCAACACTGTAGTCAATGACTTGGCAGAAGCTTGAAGCAGATCATACAACAGATCAGCCAAGAAGGCAGTCCCAGACTAGACAGGCTGCCTTCCTCCTGGCAGTGGCATCCACAAGAAACTTTCAGAGTCCACTGGGACCACCATAAGCAGGCCTGAGCTACACAGGACTCACATATTGCTCCCTGTAGGGGCCAAAGCAGACATCTCAAAGGCCTGCTTGAGCAGGGCCTCCATCCAGCGGTCCTGTGGATCCTTCAAGATCCCCTCCACTGGGATGGTAGTCTTTTTGAGTGACCACCGTCATCAGCACGTCCACCCGAAGAAGAAACTTCTCTTGCTCATCCAATATAATAGGGTAAAGCTTGACCATACTTCTTCCAGTACGCAACCCCACATCAGGCATCTTCCATTCAGCGTAAATCACCTCCTTCACCGCCCTATGGACAGGACAAGATTTGGACGGCTTATGAATGCTTTCTAGCAGTGTATCCGTCACCTGCATGGAAGGCTCCGGCCACAGATCCTCCGCAATCCACAGCACTGCAAGGGTGTACGAAATGAGGGTGGAGAGCTCATCCCTATAAAAGAACCATACTATGGTCAGATCCTCCCAGGAAGTTCTCTCTCCTCAAGCTCCACTTGGGGCTCCTCCAGGAGGTCCGATGAACCCTCCAATGGCCCAAAGACCTAAGGTACCCAAAGAGACTCCATCATCTTCTGGTGACCTTTCCATGCAGGGGAGCTTAGCTGAAGCTGAGAGAGTCCATTCCCCTGCCAGGGTGACGAAGCCAGTGAAGACAAACCTTCACTTTGGCTGCACCAAACCTTTTATTTGAGGCAGGGCATAAGCATGAACTCAGAAGAAAAAAAGGGGAATTCGCTCCCACCTCCTAACAATGCCCAAAGGATTCATATTTCCAGGCTGCAGGACTAGAGGCTCTGAACACTCCTGTGAGGGAAAACAGGCCACACACCCCATCACAGCGGCTGTTTCCACCAAAATCAACAGGCCGACATCACCCCCTGCACAATCACAGTCAACTGGCCCTCAGCGCTTGCTTCAGACATTCCCAGGCTGCCTGGCAGTTGCACTCTAACATAGCCATGGCATAGCTCAGCATCAGAGCCGAGCTTGACGGTTGCTACAAGCCACACACAGAGTACTGAGCCATGACCCGGGCCCTCACTGACCGAGAAAAAAGCATACTCACTCACCTGTAACAGGTGTTCACCAGGGACAGCAGGAATCAGTCCTCACATATGGGTGATGTCAGCACCGACGGAGCCCGCGCAGAGCATTTCCTCAGCTTTCAAAGAAAGCCTTTTAGAATGCAACCATGCATACTTGGTCCCCTTCCCGCCCAAGAGTGCCATCTTGATCAGTCAGATGACATAGCTCAGGCAAAAAGAAAAAAATAGAAATAACAGTTGCAACTCCAAAGGGAGGTGGGAGGGTTACAAGGACGGATTCCTGCTATCCCTGGAGAACACCTGTTTCAGGTAACTATGCTTTCTCCAGGAACTAGCAGGAAGTTAGTCCTCACATATGGGAATCCCCAGCTACAGGCTACCAAGGACCACAGCTGTGAACAGTTGCTGGTCATCAGCCTGAGGACCCTGGAAGATCACACTCCCGGTAGCCACATTAGAAGAGTTGGAGGGCAGGAGTTGCTTAAACTCCAAACAAATTACGGAATACGGCCTGGCTGACGGCTCTGTCCTGACGGTACTCCCTCTCCAGGTAGTAGTATGTCATGAAGGTGTTAGCCAAGGACCAGGTGGCGGATCAGCAGATGTCCGCCAGCAGCATGGAGCGCAGGTGGGCCAATGATGCAGTCCTTGCATGAACAACAAGCACTGTGACTTGGCGGTCCATGGGTAGCCCGGCCTAAGCCTGCGCAAAGGAGATGCAGTCTGCCACCCAGATGGAAGGGGTCCGCTTAGTGACCACAAGCCCCATGCGGGCAGCAACATAGAAGACAAAGCCGCTCAGACCTGCGGTGAACCCACGTACGTTGCAGGTAGAAAGAGAGAGACCTCCTGCAGTCAAGGGTATGGAGGACCGCCAATGCCCGGTCAGTGTGGGGCATCGGGAAGAAGGTCGGCAGCACTAATTCCTGATTGAGGTGGAAATCCGAGACACCCTTCAGGAGAAACTTGGGGTGTGTTCGGAGAACCACCAGGTTCATGTAGAATCTCATATAGGGAACGTCAGCCATCAGGGCCTGAAGCTCACTGACCCTCCGGGCCGAGGTGAGAGCCACCAGAAAAAACACCTTCCAGGAAATGTGTTCAAGCGAGCAGGATGCCATCGGCTTGAAGGGCGGCAGAGTTAGCTGTGTCAGGATGACATTGAGGTCCCACTCTGCCGGAGGTGGCCGGATGGGGGGCTTGGAAAGAAGCAGCCAGCGCATGAAGCGGGAAACCAGCAGTTGACCCAAGAGGGGTCTGCCCCCCAACAGGTTAGCCAAGATAGCGCTCAGGTGGACCCTGACCAAGTTGGACTCCAAGCCCACCTGCTAGAGATGGAGAAGATACTGCAGAACCAAGTGGGTAGGGTAAAAGAACGGGTCAGCCCGTATCAACGAGCACCACACCAAAAACCAACGCCACTTAAAGGCATAAACCCTCCTAGTTGAGTCCTTGCATGGAGCCAGCAGTAAGTCCTCGACCTCCACTGGGAGATGAAGGGGGTTAGAGCAACCCGTTCAGCCACTAGGCTGTGAGGGCTAAAGACCTCAAGTTTGGGTGAAGTAGTAGGACCCACCCCCTCCTGCATCAACAAGCCTGGCGTGTTGCCGAGGGGAACCGGAGGCTCTGAGGAGAGGTGGAACAGCAGCAGGTACCAGGGCTGCCGAAGCCACCGTGGGGCCACGAAGATTACAGAGGCCCTGTCCCACTATATCTTGAGGAGGGTTTGTGCTATGAGCGGAATGGGGGGGGGGAACGCATATAGGAAGCAGTGTGTCCACAAAAGGAGGAAAGCATCGGGGGCTTCCCTGTTCATGTAGGGAATAGGGCCGCAGAACCGTGGGAGCTGTGAATTCGCCTGACTGGTGAAGAGGTCTAGGACCGGAGTCTCCCAACGCCGGAACAGCCACTGAGCTGTCTGCGGGCAGAGGTGCCACTTGTGCAGTTGGAGAAGCCAGCTTAGCCTGTCTGCCAGGACACTGTCCTGGCCCGGGAGATAGGTGGCCCATAGGGCTATGCCCTGGTGAACCGTGAAGGAACATACAGCCTCTGCCTGGAGGTGGTAGTCCTAAGAGCCGGTGCCCCCTTGCTTGTTCATAAAGAACAATGCCACCCAGTTGTCCATCTGGATGAGCACCACCAGGTGATGAACAGTGCCTGAACGCCCAGAGGGCGAGGAGGAACACCCGGAGTTCGAGAAGGTTGATCACCTGCCAGGAATCCTCTGGGGACCAAGTCTTCTCTGTGCGGAGCTCGCTGCAATGGGCTCCCCAGCCCATAAGGGAGGCATTCATGGTCAGAACCACACTGTGTTGTGGAGCTTGGAACGGTATGCCTCGAAGCAGGTTTCGGGTGTCCCGCCACCAGTCGAGGAACTCGGCTAGTTGAGTAATGACTGAGATGGCATCTTGGAGATGACCCGTTGCCTGAGACCACTGAGCTCGAAGGCACCACTGCACCGCCCGCATGTGCAGTCTGGTATCAGAGACGACATGAATCATCGAGGCCATATGGCTGAGGAGACAGAGCATCGCTCGGGCTGATACTGTGTCACAGCGTTGGACTGTGGATGCCAGAGCGATGAGCCGGTCTGCCCTATCCTGGGGAAGGTAGGCTGTCTGCTGAATGCCAAGGAGCGTGCCGATGAACTCCAGGGATTGGGCTGGAGTGAGGTGATACTTTGGGTAATTGACCATGAAGCCGAGGAGCTGGATGGTGTGGGCCGTGGCCTGCTGTGCCCCGTCGGCCGTCCATCCAGTAACAAGCCAGTCTTCTAGATAAGGTAGACGAAGGTGCCCTGCAGTCGAAGGTGGGCCACGGCCACCGCGAGGCATTTGGTGAACACTTGTGGGGCAGACGTGTGGCCGAAGGGAAGTACCCTGTATTGGTAGTTGTTCCCTTGTACCCTGAAGTGTAAGTACGCTCTCATTCTCCACACATATTCACCTTGTCACCAAGACCTGCTGCTTCTCTCTTTAATATTGGCAAAATCCACCCTTTTCTTTCAGAACTTACTACTAAAACACTCATCCATTCACGTATTACCTCTCACCTTGATTACTGTAACCTGCTCCTTGCTGGTCTTCCACCGAGTCATCTTTCACCCCTTCAGTCTATTCAGCATTCTGCTGCTCGTTTGATCTTCAGCCAACCTCGTTTTGCCCATATCACTCCTCTCATCAGGTCTCTTCACTGGCTCCCTATCTGTTTCCGCATCCAGTTCAAACTTCTCCTACTGACCTATAAATGCATTCATTCTGCAGCTCCTCTTTACCTTTCTTCTCTCATTTCTCCTTATATTCCCCCTCGTGAACTCCGCTCTTCTAGCCAACTACTTCTTGCTGTGCCTTTCTTCTCTGTTGCCAACTCCAGACTTCACTCTTTTCACCTTGCAGCACCCTACACCTGGAGTAGACTTCCTCTGTCTATACGTCAGGCATCTTCTCGGACCCTCTTCAAATCCAGGTTGAAAGCTCACCTCTTTGCTTCTGCCTTTGGTTCATGACTTTATTTTATTTATTATTTATTTATTACAATTTCTTATATACCGCGCTATTCGGTATCAGCGCGGTTTACATCATAACACAACGACCATAACAACAAGCTGTCTGGTTTTACATCGAACAGGAGTGCAAACTTGGATAACAGGGGTTAACTATATACATGAGATATTTACATGGAACAAGGTTAGGTAAAACTCACATAACAAATGTAAGGGTCTTACCTGTTCTCCTCCTCTTCCCTTGTTTTCACCTGTTCCTTTTCTTTTCCCTTGTTCTTTCCTTTTTCCCTTGTCTTGTTTCTCCTGTTATCCTTCCTTTGCCTTTGTTCTTTCCTCGTCCTTCGCCTTCTGTGTTTTGTCTTTTTAGAAGCTCTTTTGGGCAGGGACTATCTATTTTTTTGTCTTTTTCTGTACAGCGCTGCGTGCGTCTGGTAGCGCTTTATAAATGCTCAGTAGTAGTAGTAGTAGTATTTCCTGTGTTTGGGATGGACGAGGATGTGAGTATACGAATCCTGAAGGTCCAAGGAGCATAGCCAGACGCCCTGCCAGAGGAAGGACAGCAAGGCACCAAGGGAGAGCATTTTGAATCTCTCCCGCACCAGGTTATTTGTTGAGATTCCTTAAATTGAGGATGGGTCGAAAACCACCTGTCTGCTTTGGCACAAGGAAATAACGTGAGTAGAACCTGTGACCTTTGAGATGTGGTGAAACCACTTCTACCACTCGTTCCTCAAGGAAGGTGGCAAGCTCCTGTGCCAAGAAGGGCTGGTGCACGGGGAGCCGAGGGGGCTCCGCAGGCCAGAAAAGGTGGAGGAAGCCAGTCCAGGTGGAGAAGACAGCTCTCTCAGTTGAGCTGGAAGACCCAAGTGTCTGAGGTGACAGATTCCCATCTGGGAGCGAAGTGGACCAAGCGCCCTCCCACCGGTAGCTGGGTCACCGGGGGGTGAGTGGCTATGTACCTGGCGTCAAAAACCCAGGGCCGACTGGATCAGTGCCAGTGTTTGGGTCTTGGATCCCTTGGACTTACACAACCCTTGGGGCACACTCTGTCTGCTCTGGGACAGAGCTGACACCAGAGGGTAAGGCGGGTAGCCCCAAGTAGGGGAGACCCTTCCTCTGGAAGAAGAGCTTTTTTCCTGTTGATTCTTCCGTGGGAGGGAGGAACTCTTTTCTGAGAGATGGGTGTGGGTAACATACTCTGCCTCAATCTCCGCTGTTTTATCCTCCATCGGCCTGCCAAACAATTGCTCGCCCAGGCATAGAACATCAATCAGTTTCTTCTGGACCCATTGCTCGAGATCCAAGGATTGGAGCCAGGCCTGCCACCTTGCCCCAATGCCAGCAGCTGCTACCTGGGTGGAGGACTCGAAGCAGTTGCATGCAGCGCAAGAAAAGTACTATGAACAGTCCCCAACTGACTTCAGGAGGGACTGGAAATGGCTGAGATAATCACTGTCAAGACCCGCTTGAAAAGCCCCAAGTTCCTTCGTGAGGAACATCCATAAGTATAGCTGGTAAGCCTGAATGTGGCATGCCAGCATGGAGCATTGGTAGGCCTAACGCCCAAGGGCACAAGATTCCCTCCCTGACGGGACCGAAGAGTGGGTCTTTGGACTCTTCTGCCTCCACATGGTGGACTTGACCACCATCTAGGTATGGGGAAGCTGGGCCTTCCAGAAGCCGGACCCTAGCTGGACCCTGTATATGGTGTCCAGGCGCTTGCTAACAATGGGGATAGACACAAGCATCTCCCACATATGGGGGAGCATCTGGGCAAGGATGGGAGGATTATGTCAAACAAGTTAAATATCTGGGATTCCAGTTGTCCAGCGGAATTCGACACCTGGGACCAGAACGCCAAGAAGCTGTATGCAGTATTCCTGCTCCAACCACCGGGAGGCAAGTGAGAGCCTTCTTGGGTGCCGCGGGGTACTGTCGTATATGGATCCCCAATTTTGCGCTGCTAGCAAAAGCCTTGTATCAAGCTACCACAGGTAAGGAAAAGTCTCCATTGGAATGGGGACCTGAACAGGATGCAGCCGCTCTGATGTTATTACCAGCTCTATGTCTACCAGATGTCCAGAAAACCTTTCAGTCTCTATGTTCATGAGTCACAAGGAAATGTTCTAGGAGTGTTGACTCAATCTCTTGGATCTTGGCAACGGCCAGTAGCCTATCTGTCAAAACAATTGGATGTAGTTGCAAAAGGCTGGCCCCCTTGTTTGAGAGCTGTTGCAGCTACAGCCCTCCTAGTGAGCAAAGCAGACAAGCTCACTTCAAGTTACTGTACCACACTCTGTTCTGACCCTTATGGAACACAAAGGAAGTTTTTGGCTCACGCATTCACGGATGTTGAAGTATCAGAGCATGTTGTGTGATAACCCCCAGATACAACTGAAGGTCAGTCAAGCTTTGAATCCTGCTACGCTGTTACCAGTTGGTCTTGACCCCCCCTGATCATGACTGTCTAGAAACTATGGACACTATATTCTCAAGCCGCCCAGATTTGACTGATGTTCCTTTGGAGAACCCTGAACAGACTTTCTTTGTAGATGGAAGCAGTCTTGTCATCATTAATGGACATTGTTGTGCTGGATATGCAGTGGTGACCCTTGATCTGGTAGTTGAGTCCACAGCTCTGGCCCCAGGAACTTCAGCACAGAAAGCTGAACTGATAGCTCTTACTAGAGCACTGACAATAGGAGAAGGGCTCTGTCTAAATGTGTACACAGATTCCAAGTATGCCCCTACAACCTTGCATGCACATGGGGCCCTGTACAAAGAATGAGGGTTGATAACCTCAGGAAGCAAGTCCATTAAGAATGGCCCTGAGATATTTACATTATCAGATGCATACTGCCTACAGACCTCAGAGTTTAGGAAGAGTAGACCGTATGAATAGAACCCTGGAATCACAGTTATCTACCTTTGTCAAGAGGTTCACCTGAAGTGGCCCCAGTTCTGAGTTCTTTCTATAGCCTCTCTTAGGATATGCTTAGCCCCTACTAAGTCTTTAGGAGTTTCCCCTTTTGAGATTCTGTATGGGCGACCCCCGCCTTTGCACAAGGAATAAAAGGAGATATGCAACAGATTAGATGAAATTACTAAACAAGAACTATTGGTTTTAAGTTCTGTTTTGCAGAGTCTTTAGACATGGATACAAGCTCAGCTGCCCATCCATCTCCCTGCATCCTCTCAAGCTTGGAGTCTCGGTGTGGATCAAAGAGTGGAGAAAGACACCGTTGGCACCGCATCGGAAGGGACCTTTTGTTGTCATCTTATTAACCCCAACAGTAGTTAGAGTTACAGAACTCAAACCCTGGATTCATCACAGTCGAGTATAGTCAGCAGCCATTGATAGCACCGTAGAATGGAAGGCAGCTACAAAAGTTTTAGCTATGTGGCAATATTATCCTATACCCCAAAATGATGCTTTTACGCAAGTATAATATGTGATTTAATTCTCACCCTTTCTCACTTGCGGGTGAGAATAATCAAAGGGAGGAATGTGGTAGGCTATGGCCTATATAATAGCCGGTACATGTATGAGAGGCCTGCAAGCTAGGTCTGAGTCCCCACCCCCACTTAGAAATAGTAGTGCTGAGAAAGATCAGAGTCAGTGAAGGTCTGAGGATCTGCCTTAAACCGCTCTAAACTGCTTTTGATAAGTTTGTTAATCCTTATTCAATTCTTTTATGCTGATGATAGATATGTTCCAGTGTTTTGCATTCTCACATTCTCTGAGCCTAGAGATGACCTTGTAGTAAGGATGTGTTTATGTCTAGAAACTGAGCCTTTGTTAGAATAGCCTGAGAAGGGGGAACAGGGTGACCCAGAGAGGGTCCCTGATTGAAGAGATGCAGGGGGCGTTGGGACCAATAGAAGGTTTGCCTGTATCAAACTGTGCATCTTGTATATAAGGAAGTTGTTCCTGTTCTCCATTGCTCAGTCTTTTTGAAGCTTGTCTCTCTGAGCCTGTGCACAATAAATTAGCTTGGATCTTTGAACTGACTCCTAGTATTATTTATTGCATGCTTATCAGCTGCTACAGTATCAGTGCGTCGATTCCTTCCAACATCCTCTCTCGTCGTCTGCTGAAGAAACGACCCGTCTTTGCTGACTGAAAGGTCGCCATGCGATCCATTATCAGCGGTCCCCATCGAACTATCTGCGCGAACACGTCCAGATGTAACTCCCATTTTCCGGCATCCACTTGGACCCTGCTGAGAAAATCCATCATCACATTGTCCTTCCCTGCAGTGTGTGCTGCCGAGATCGCTGGAAGTCGAAGCTCTACCCAAGAAAACAGAGCCTCCGCTTCTTCTTCCATGGCCACACTTCCTGTACTGCCCTGTAGGTTGATGTAGGCCACCGTTGCGGAGTTGTCGGACAGCATTCTAACCGCCTGACCCGTGACAGCTGCTTCGAACGTTTGCAAGCAATGTATAGATTATAAAATATATATCATACTGAACAGTCTGTTAATCCTTAATACTAATATTTTGATACATTTAGACAGCATATAGATGAATCATAAGAAGTATTTAGTGTTAGGTGGGTGGCTCCGTGCGTAATTTCCTTTTAGAAATATATTTGTTCAAAGGTAACCCTTTCCATTAAGTTAGTTGAGACATAGTTGATTCGATCATTTTTTGTCTTTACTAAAAGATAGTAAGGACATACTTTGTAGATATGTTCCTTAGCATAATGTTTTATAATTATATAATTAGTATAAGCTCAAGCATAATGTTTTATAATTATATAATTAGTATAAGCTCTTCGCTCCTGCTGCATTCTTTCCCTCTTGTATATTGCTCCATTTAGATGGGGGTTTTTTATGGTCCCTTTAGTATTAAGGATTAACAATTAGACTGTTCAATGATATATATTTTATAATCTATACATTGCTATGTAATAGATATGAGTGTCTTATTGATTTTATCTGTTGGTCATCCATTTTAGCTATACAAGTATAGTAATCCACAAAGGCCATATGTTGCTGGGTCTTCACTATCCAACACAGAGGTATTTATTGTATAATATCCAAGGTCTGTCACATCCCCGTTTAATTTGTTTTTCATTTGTTATTTAATTGTTTTTATTAGTTCTTAATAGTATGTATGTTTTATCATATGACTGATCGATTATTGATTTTAATTATTTATATTCGTATCTTTTATACTTTTTATCCTTCTTATTTGTGGTATATTACAATTTTAAAATATTTATTATATTTGTTATTAGACATTCCTATTTATTATGTAATATTATATACGCTAGTCATCTGTTCTATCACATTATAGTATTTTAATTATGTACTGTCTAATAAGTGTTTATGTTTTTCTATGTTTTAGTACCTTTACCTGATCAACCCGACGAAGGTTAGTGAAACACGGCCTATGTCGGGTTGGTAGTAGGTCTTCAAATAAAGTTTAACTCTGTTTTTCCACTATTATCACGTCTTGGACTGTGTTTTCGAAACTTACGTGATTTCTTGCCTCACCTGTGGTGCAAAACAGGAAAGGAACTCCAAAATTTTCAATAAAGGAATGAGGAGAAAATGAATGTTCACATTTCCATCATCAATTCTCTGATGTTGTCAGCATTTCACCAATGACTCTTCAGAAAGCTCTGGTAACAAGCACAAATATATATTAGGATGTAAGTATCACTAAAATGTATTTTTCTCCCTTTCATGCGTAATTTTTTTTCCAACTCCCTTTCCAAATACCACACATTAACCTATATTTCTCAGAATAACCCTCCTACACACAGAGGAAATTCAGAAGTGTATACGAGGGTCATTCAGACAGCATCAGGGAATTGATGCCATAAATGTGAACGTCCATTTTTCAGGGAAGCATCCATTTATAGGTTTTTATATGGGGAAAAAGGTAATCATCATATATGCAAACCTTTTTGAAAATATTTAAATGTTGTTATTAAGCGCCGTCAAGTCTGTGTCAACTCATGGCAACCCTTTGGATAGCTGCCCTAAATTGTGTTTGGTCTTTAGTCAGGTGGCTCATTGTTGACAGACTGGTACACATAGCTGCTGTTATTGTATTGATCCATCTCATTGCTGGCCTTCCTCTTTTGCGTTGACCTATCTTGCCAAGCATGATGTCTTTCTCTGATAATCTCTCTCTTCGCATGATGTGTCATAAGTATGAAAGTTGAAGTCTTGTCATCTGAGCTTCTAAAGAAAGCTTAGGTTTGATCTCCTCTAGTACTGAATGGTTTGTTCTTCGGGCAATCCATGGGTATACGCAGTATTTGCTGCCAGCACCATAATTCCAAGGTATCAATGTTCTTCCTATCTTTTTCACTGTCCAGCATTCGCATCCATATGATGTTACTGAAAATACCATGGCTTGAACAAATCAAATCTTTGTATGGAGAGAGACATCTCTGCTCTTGAAAATCTTGTCTAGGTTTTTCATAGCCATTCTGCCAAGAATTGACTGCTTGTTGCTTCTTTATTGATAGTAGGTTAAAGTTGTCCATGGTTTCAATTTCTTCTCCTTCAACAATGAACTTATTGATTTTGCCAGTTGTCATGATCTTTGTCCTCTTTACATTAAGGTGCATGTGGTAGCATCAGCATAGCTAAGGTTGTTGATGAGTCTTCCACCAATCTTCACACCTCTGTTGTCTTCATACAATCCTGCTTCTCTGATTTGTTCTGCATATACATTAAACAGGTAGGAGTTGAGTATGGCTTAAGAATTTTAGCCTACCAAGCTCTCAAAGGTCTTTTTCCTTCCCTTTGGTAAATTTGTTGACAGACAGATCTAGAATCAGACAAATGTTTTACGTATTGGATGGTGAGCATCAATCTTTTCTGGATTGTCTTGGATGTTTGCTATAACATTTTATATAGCGGCTGCAAAGCAGCAGGATAGTTTGACTTTCTGGGTCTTTGTTCTTGTAAGTGATTTTAGATATAAGCTAATTGCACCTGACCATCCCACTAACCAAGATGCTAAGAATAGACTCAGTTCACCAGTTGGCACCTGAAAGGGACACATTTTCTGTGATTTGTTTCATGTCAGTGTACACTGTAAAGAATGAATTCTCATTTGAAATGTACCTGGTAAGAGCTGTATAAAACCATTTGATGTGATCAAAATAACAGGCATCCAGTGTTCACACCCTTCTAAAGCACGATCAAGGTTAAACTTGTGCAGCGCACTCAGGGAAGAAAAATTACACATTCGGCCCAACTCATACCACTGAGGTGGCCCAAGCTGTATCTTCTGAGCTTTGGCGAGTACAATCGCTTCAGGCGGAGTTAACCACTGGTTGGAGAAGGAAAGAAGGAAATTTAGCACAGATTAAAACAAATTAGATATCAAACAACTTTTCAAGTTTAATTCCTTTTAGCATATACTATGTTTTGATGATTTAAAAAAACAAACGCAAAACATTTGCGAGTCTACAGAGATCTTATATTATCTAGCTGAATCTTCTGCACTGATGAGCAGACATTCCTGTAGTATTATGACCTTGGTGAGCTTTGGGCTGCACATGCAACACAGGCTAATTTGCTTCGTGACGTTTGTGAAAAGATGTAGGATTTAGCTGGCAAGTACCCAAGACACACTTTTACTCTGTTTAGCTTACTGTCATTCTTTTGTTTTGGACCAGTTTTACTTCTTTGGGCTCTTTTGGGCTTCCAGCTCAGTCAGAATCAGTATCTACTGGGCTCTAGCACCAAGATCCTTCATTCACAACTACCAATGTTTTTCCCTTGTTTTATAACACTCAGCCTGTTCAGTTTCTGCAGCAATAGTCCTTGGCCTGAGAACAGACTGCAACTCTCTGGAACTCTATACATATACCCTAGGCTCAATTCTTTAACATGATGCCTTTGTGAGATGTCAAAAAAGGCACCTATTTAAGCCTCTTTTTAAAAAGACAACATAGGCTCCCAACTCCAATAGTACACATTTATACCATGTGCAGAGCAGGTTTAAAATGTGTGCATATACATGTGCATTTTATGAAATGCACAATTCTGCCTCCCACTCCGCTCAAACTATAGCCCCACGATTACCAGCACAAGACATGCATATTTACGTGTATGCTGCAGGGCAGTTTTATAAAAGACCTCTTCCATGTGTACGTAACTGTAAAGGCTATTAGAATTGTATACCCCCCGCCCTCTTCCCTTGAGTCTAGCCTTTTGTGCAGTGGTAGAATTTCCCGTCCACAGCATCCCCAGCTCTGACTAATCTGAAGGTGACAAGCCTGGTCGGAGAATAAAACCTCTACCTTGCACACAACCACCGTACAGAACGGATGCTGAGCCACTGTGCTGAACCAGCTTGTTTCATTTCTAATCTTCCCAATCTGCAGAAGAATGTAGATGAATTCCAGAGTAAAGTAATGTAATGACTGGGCTTATGGAGAATAAGAAAGAGGGCAGAGTCCTGTGCTGTTCATCAAGTAAGGTTTGTATACTTAAAACATATTTACTCATTTTTTGATTTGAACCCTTTCCCCAGTGGCTCAAAAACATGTACATATGCTCATCTGCAAATGCTACTACATACTATGTTCTAGGCCTATTCCTTTAAAGTTCATGCACATGGACTACTCCTGCTTAACTAGGTAAAAAAAGAACATAGACCACTAAAAATATGCATGAACTTCACTGACGGCTGTTGCACAATCACTGCCAATGACCTGTTCTGGTTTACTGCTTGGTTGTCAGAACAGCTACACAGCCAGGCACTTGCAGGAGAATTCTCTCATTCCTCATATTATACTCCTCCACATGACCACAACTGTTTAACCTTACCTCTACCCCTAAAGCATCGTGTCATTCTAGAAATACAAGGAGGCATTGCAACACGGGCTGGCATAACCTCCATGCATCAACTAAAGAACCTTTTTGTACTGTATAAATATACAGCTGTTGCGTTCCTGCCCCTCCAAATATCTGGCTGGCTCCTTTCTCCTCACCTCTAGACTGTTCCCAATTGTGTGAGGTGTCTGCAACCTAGACAGTACACCCATAGTAATAACAATAACTCTCTTAATAAAAAGGACTTCCTGCAGTTCCTATAGTGATAGAACTTCTAATTCCTTTAACTAATGAATTTATATACGCTGTCAGATACACTAAAGATGCAGTAGAGAGCAATATGACGAGCACATCACATTAAGTTACTTAGGATTATAACAACAAGTCTGCTTTTATGCTGATCTAATTACCTTAAAAGAAGTAATTTCTTTCTGATCATCAATAGTGTATGGTTTGTCTTCTAAGCAGCAAATGAAAAAAGCTGTGTCGTATCGTTTTTGCTTTACATTTTGCGATGTAAAAGGTGTCAGCCAGTTTCCCCATTCATGCAGTGCCCAAATATTAGGCATACATCCCAGTTCTGTACACATCTGAATAAAATGTGCAGGGTTGCTTTGAACCTTCAGCCTCCATTTGGCAAGCTCCTTTGGATCATGAACAACTACCTTTGTGATGCTCTGATTGGAATTTGTTTCATAACTGTTTGGAATAATCAGCAAAATCCCAGATTCTTCAAAAGTTTCTCTAATGGCACAAATACGGAATGCTACCTCTCCGGGAACTGGTGATCCAAACTTGGTTCTGTCTGTTAGAAATATTGGAGGTCTGGTGCTGGGATTCTGTTTAACCAAGCCAAGACCAAAGTTTGTTTTTTGTTTATGCAATTTAAAAACATCCAGCCATTCACTGGAAAAATCTGAAACATCTACAAGTCCACCTGGAAAGACGTGAGTATTGGCCATGAAGCTACTTTTAGAGCTGCGCTGAAGTAAAAGCACTTCATAATCAAAAGTGCTTTTTGGCAGCGAAGTCTGCCTATTTGGCTTCTCCAAACTCGGCACGTGGTTGTGTTTTAACACTGCATTTGTACCTCTGAGTCCTGCTGTTATAATTAGTGAAGCAGCTTCTCTCCAGTGCTTTAATGTCACATTCATCTTGTTTTTTTTGTCAGCAAGCTGCCAGTTCTCCTTTTAGTTCTTGTACCAGCTAGTTTTGCTTGTCTGTTGCTTCTGCGAGTTTTCCTTCTGCTAGGTTTTGTTCACTCTGTAGGACTCATTTACCACAGATTCAGCAGAGTTCTGTGAAAATACATACACACAACTAATGATTGTGCTTGGGCGTAGGGTGTCTAATTTTTCGAGATGCTCTTTTATAAAAATCATAACCCCCCCAAAACACCTACATGCCTTTACAAAACAAGCTCCTACAATGGCCCCCATTAGTGCATAAATTAATGCCTTGTTGTTTTTAAGTTACTAACTCTGTTCAATTTACTTTGCATATTGTTGAAGTGTTGTCAGTTCTCTGTAAAACCCTACTGAGCTAGGTTGTTTCATATAAACCATTGTGACTCTCAGATATAGTGGTATAGAAAAATAAATAAATTCTCTCACACAAATTTACCCCTGCTCCAAGGAAAATGTACGCATGTATATTCTCTATGCAAATACAGGCATATTATATTAAACATGCACATATATCATAACTCTACCTCTGCTCTTCCCAAACTACACTACCAGAATGCTTTTATGCAGAATGCATATACGTGATCTGGTTGGAATGCATATTTCCAACATGTACACTCCCATGCAAATTTATAAAAGCAATTTTCTGCATGTGTATGCTTTAGACAAAATGCGCTTTATAAAAATTACCCCTATACTTTACGACAGTCCCCTGCATGCTGCTCCCTTACCACCCAACGTAGACTTGGGGGGGAAAAAAAGGTAAGATTTACTGGATAATCTCCTTTCATGGAATCCTGCTAGATCAGTCCAGACAAGTGGGTTGTGTTCCCCTACATGATGTGGAGATAGAGAAAGAACTAGAAACTTCCAATGACATAACTACAACTAATGCTGATACAACTGGGGACACATTTCAGTAATTGTACCCAAGCATATAGTCAAGAATCTCTGACCACACAAAACCTCATTAAAGATAATAAGGGAAGGAACATAGAGAACTATGTACAAAGATATGTACGGAAGAGTCAGTTAGTGGACAGAACTCCTTCCAAAGTGGTCACATGCCATACAGGGCCCAAAAGACCTGTTAGTAGTTAGAACATTGCCCAAGCTAGTCATAAGCCATGCAAGACCAGATCGCAATAACAGCAGAGTACAAGGGTGGGTCCTGGGATGGTCCGGGAGGACTCCAGGAAATGAGATTATCCAGTAAGTAAAATCTTACCTTTCAGTTTATCCTGCTAGCCCAGTCCAAACCAGACAAATGGGAAATACCCAAGCTACTACTGCACTGGGTGGGAAGACGATATGGCTGCTTTCAAAATTCCTGAACCAAAAGGCCACATCCACCCCAACATGTACATCCAAGCAATAATGTCTGACAAAGGTAGAGAGGGACGACCATGTTGCAGCCCTACAGCTATCAATGGGCACTACGGAACTGCATTCCACCCAGGCCACCGCCTGCACCCTGGTGGAATTCACCTACAATCCAACTGGAAGTGAGCGGTTCTGCAAAGGATACACTGAGGACACCACCTCCTTGATCCAGCGGCCCAAAGTCACCTTAGAAGTCGCTTCACCCTCACACAGACCCACGAAGGGCACAAACAGCCTGTCTGACTTATGGAAAGCAATAGTGACCTTCAGGTTGTGATAAGGAAGCTTATCATAGTTCAGGAAGAAATACAAGAGGTGAATTGGCTCTGAATAAGCAACCTGTGCTGGCTGGTAAAAGCACTAAAACAGAGTGTTTATCTAAAAGACTACCAGACCCAGAATGCACTGGTTTACAGAAAGCCTCTAGGAGAGTTGAAGTAGGGAAACGTGTGCCTAATCAGAGAAGCAATGAGGTAATCCCTAATCACACATCTCCTAGGGCAGGGCTTAATTCAGAACACCTGGAGTGTGCTAGGGTGGAGCGGCCATCTAGGCACTTTAAAGCTAGAAGGAATTCATCAGACAGACAGCTTGAGCAAAGACAGCAAGGAGAGCAAAGACAGCAATGGGAGCTGGAGAAGGAGAGACTGATCGTGAACAGAAGGAAGAACAGCAAGACGTCCAGAAGGTCTAAGAAAGGAGCCCAAGGCAGTACGTATGCTGGGAGAGATTCCTGGGGCAAGCATTCTTCATTAGACTGGAAGAAGCCAGAGGCTTGGAGATATACAGCCAGGAACCCTCGGACAGCACCTGTAAGGGAGACGGCTGCATCTACAGAAAGAAGGAGCTCTAATACCTATTTAAGGAGGTATGGGAAGAGAGACCTAAAGTCCAGAGATTCTGACTGGAGAGCTGGGCACAGAAGCTTTGCTACCTACTGGCCAAAATACCCAGAGAGGAAACCTAATGACAACGTGATCTCAGGTATGAACTCTGATCTGTTCCCTAGCTTTGCACAAGGAAGACAGCAGGGAAACAGTTTCTATCCTGTAGAGATCAGTTAGAGAAATCCTCTGAGCCAGTGTTTGAAAGTGATCCTATGATATTTCAAGAGCAAGAGGAAATATCAAATGAGGAATGTATGGATTGTTCTCTTTCTAAGCTGCTGTTCTAAAGTAATCCTCAGATAAGGATCAAACACCAAAAGGAACTGTACTGATTTTTAGCTTCCCAGAAAAGTTTCTTTGAGAGAAAGCTTTGGGAAAAGTTGGAGCCACGTGGAGAGTGGACCAGCAATGGTTTGCAGCTGGTTAAGCACCTGTGATTAGAGCAAGGCACAAGTGCACGTGGGACTTTGGAAAAAGCTTCTTCTCTGTGTGAAAGGAAGAAAGCTGTTTGTTTTTTTTTTGATAAAGAGAATTTTCCTTTTGGGTTTATTTTTCATTCCAGCACTGCTAAGAAAGTTTATTAGCAGGGGCTAGAAGAAAGACCTTTTCTGTTCCATCAAGGTCTTTGCTAAGTTGTTGCATAAGTAATTCAGTTGCCTTATTTGTTTTGTTTTCTGAATGTAACTTCTGGAGAAAATTATCCTGTTGATGTTACCAAGCATATCTGTGCGAGGGAATAACACCCCATAAATAAAATCTGTTTTCTGCTTTACACTCGAGCAAGTACAATTCTTTATTCTTGTTAAACGGCTAGTTTTGTGTGATTGAACTACAAGACCCACAATCCTTTGCAAGTCAAGTAAATTTATGTCCTTGCCAAGATTGTGGAACTTTCACAACAAGCACCCCCGTTTACAAGGTATCTGAGAAGCACACTTCTGACATCAAACAAGAGGTCACTATCCTTCCCATAGCACTGCTCTGCCAAAAAGGGAAGACAAAAAACTGTGACTGACAAGAAAGGCGCTTAGACAAAAAGGAAGAACTGGTTGAAAGGACACAGCCTCCTTTGAGAAAGACAGATGACGGCTCTCTCATGAAAAGACCTGTAACTCCAAAATGTGACTTGCTAAGCATACTAACTCCTAAACCAGTGATGGCTAACCTTTTTGAGCCCGAGTGCCCAAACTGCCGCACAAAACCAAAGAATTTCCTCAAAGTGCCAGCACGTCAATTAAACCTCAGCTCAGTTACACATGCAGAACATAGACCATCACCAAACAAGGAATCACAATTTAGAAACAGGAAGGCAATAATTAAACTGGGAACCCCAAAAGCCAAACTTGGAATGTACAACACTGTAGAAATAAAACTATAAATTAATTTCCTCTTGTACCAAACAAAGCACAGACGTTAATGATGCACATTTCCCAGAGGTTTCATATTCCAGTTAATAAATTCAAAATAAAGAGATATCTTTCTACCTTTTGTGCATTTTTTTTCAGTTGCAATTGCTCCAGCCACTTTCTTCTGGTTTCTTCATGTTTTCTGCTAACTCTCCATCGTCTGCTGTCCATTTGTTCTTTCTTTCTTCTCTCTTCTAGTCTTTTTTTCCATTCTCTCTCTCTACATCTGCTTTAACATACTAATCTTTCTCCTTTTGCTCTTTCCTCATTCCTATTTCATCCACACAAATTTTACCGCTCCATCCTCAATCCCCACTTACTCTCCCAATACCCGGCCAATTGTAGATTTTTCATTCCTCCCACACAAAATATTTTTCCCCTCTCCATTTTACTCTCCCAGCCCCATCCCATTCTAATCCTCCCCCAACATCAGCTCCCTTCTAGTTCCAGTCTCACCCAGCATCCATTCCTTTCTAGTCCCTGCATCAGCCCATTTCCAGTCCTAGCCCCCCATCAACCCATTTCCAGTCCTAGCTCCCCCATCCATTTTCAGTCTGAGTCCCTTCATCAGCTCATTTCCAATCCTAGCCCCCCATCAGCCCATTTCTAGTCATTTCCTAGCCCCATCATCAGCCCATGTCAAATCATAGCTCCCCTCCACTCAGTCCAATTCCAGTCCAAGCACCCCCCATGAGCCTACTTCCAGTTCTAGCCCCTCCATGAGTCCATTTCAATTCAAGCCCCAACCACAGCCCATTTCCAATCTTAGCTCCCCCAACAGCCCATTTCCAGTCCTATCCTAGCTGCTCCATCAGCCCATTTTCAGTCCTAGCTCCCTTCCCTCACAGCCCATTTCCATTCCAAGCTCCCTCCCCATCAGCTATTTGCAGTTCAAGCCTCCCCTTCCACTCAGCCCATTTCCAGTCATAGCAACCCCCCAACCCATTACCAGTCCTAGCCCCCCATCAACCCACTTCCAGTCCTAAACCCCCATCACCCCATTTTCAGTTTAAGCCCCCCCTATAACCCATTACCAGTCCTAACCCCCCATCACCCCATTTCCAGACATACCCCCTCAGCCCAAAGCCCATTACCAGTCTTAACCCCCCCATAGCCCATTATCAGTCCTAACCCCCCCATTGCCCATTACCAGTCCTAACCCCCCATCAGCCCACTCCCAGTCTTAACCCCATCAGCCCATTTCCAGTCAGCCCCCCACAGCCCATTGCCAGTCCTAAACCCCCCCATCAGCCCACAGCCCATTACCAGTCCTAACCACATCAGCCCACCTCAAGTCCTAACCCCTCCCCATCAGTCCATTTCCTGTCCTAGCCCCCCCCTGTCCTAGCCCCCCCCTTAGCCCATTATCAGTCCTAACCCCCCCATAGCCCATTAGCAGTTCTAACCCCCCATCACCTCATTTCCAGACAGCCCCCATCAGCCCACAGCCCATTACCAGTCTTAACCCCCCCATAGCCCATTACTAGTCCTAACCCCCCCAACAGCCCACAGCCCATCCAGTCCTAACCCCTCCCCATCAGCCCATTTCCTGTCCTAGCCCCCCCCCATAGCCCATTATCAGTCCTAACCCCCATCACCCCATTTCCAGACAGCCCCCATCAGCCCAAAGCCCATTAGCAGTCTTAACCCCCTCATAGCCCATTACCAGTCCTAACCCCCCATCACCCCATTTCCAGACAGCCCCCATCAGCCCATAGACAATTAGCTTTCCTATCCCCCATAGCCCATTAGCAGTCCTACCCCCCCAGCCCATTAGCAGTCCTACCCCCCCCCAGCCCATTAGCAGTCCTACCCGCTACCCCCCCCAGCCCATTAGCAGTCCTACCCCCCCCAGCCCATTAGCAGTCCTAACCCCCCCCCATGGCATATTTAAAAAAAAAAAAGAAAGCTGGCTTTGGCTGCTGCCGCTAGCGCGGCAGCATGCAATGTCCCGCGGGGCCCCCTCCGCCCGCTAAGCCCCTCTGCAAGGGCTTTCAGATTCGCGAGGGAGAGCGTCTCCCTCGCGTCTCTGTTAAGCCCGCAGGGGCTAATGGGAAATTTCCCATCAGTCCCTCGCGTCTAAAGGGGCTGATGGGAAATTTCCCATTAGCCCCTGCGGGCTTAACAGAGACGCGAGGGAGACGCTCTCCCTCGCGAATCTGAAAGCCCTTGCAGAGGGGCTTAGCGGGCGGAGGGGGCCCCGCGGGACACTGCACTCTGCCGCGTCCGCGGCAGCAGCCAGAGCCAGCTTTTTCTTTTTTGCGGACCTACCCGCGTGCCAGCTGCAAGGCCTTCGCGTGCCACAGCTGGCACGCGTGCCATAGGTTCGCCATCGCTGTCCTAAACGATGGTTTTGAGAGATGAATCCTTAAGCATAACCCACATCGGAGGTTTGAAAGATGCCAAAATCAAGGCACAAAGAATGAGCCACAAGTTTTGAGGGGGAATAACAGACCCTAGGGGAGGATGCAAATACCTCCACCCCCCCCCCCCCCCACACACAAAAGCAGTGGTCAACCTCTAGCTATGAACTCAGAGAGCAGTCAGCTACCGGTCCCAGAAAACATGTCAAATGCTGCAACCTGAACCCTCAAGGAATTAAGGGAGAGCCCCTTCTCAAAACACTGTCAGGGGGAAGGCGAGTAAAGGTCAAATGCACCAATCCTCAAACAGACACCAGACACGGACGTAGGCAAGTCAGGTAGAGTACACTTCACCTGCAGAAGCAAAGAAGCCACAGCCGACAAAACCTTTACGCATTAGACGCCGCCTCTCAAGGGCCATGTCATAAGTGAGAAGGGAGCAAAATGATCCAACATGCCCAGACCATGATATAACAGTGTAATGTTATACCAACAATGTAAAACACCAAACAGTATCCTTTCTCAATACACTTCTCATGTATATAGTTTATCCTGTTCTCCAAGTTCCATATCCTGTTAATTGTAATGACCAGACATATGCAACTTGTCGGATATTTCTGTTCAATGTAAACCGCGCTGATGGAGAATAGTGCAGTATATAAGAAATGTTAATAAATAATAAATAAATAAAACAGGCCCCAGTGCTTTGGGGAAAGGCAGCGGGGCAGGACATTCAGAAGCCAAATCAGGTCCACAAACCAAGGACCCCGCACCTAATCCAATGAAACCAGATTGACTAGGCTTGGATGGCATTCTATGCAGGAAAGCATGCGCCCTATGAGTAGGCCACTGAGGAAAGACATACAGCAATAGTTTCCGAGGACAAGCCTGAACGAGGGTGTCAACACCTTCGGAGCCAGCCTCCTAGTGGCGACTGAAGAAACTTTGAACCTTGGCAGCTGTTCGAGTCATTATTAGATGCATCCAGGGAAGACCCCACTTGTCTAGAATCCTTTTGAATGCTGATGGGGCTATTTCCCACTCTCTGGGTTTGAGGAAGTAGCAACTGAGATAATCCACATCCACAGTGTCAGTTCCTGCAAATGTGCTGCACGGAGTGTGTCAGCAGGTTCCGTTCAGCCCATGGAAACCAGGTGGCCATCTACTTGACCAATCTGGCACTCTTGGTACCACCCTGCCTGTTGATATAGTGCCACAGTGGTGGTGTGTCTGAAAAGATCTGGACTGCTCTGCCATGGACCAGGTGGCAAAATCTCAGAACTAGTTGTATGGCTCAGGCATCAAGATGATTTATGGGTCACACTGACTCTCGACTGCTCCAGAGGCCCTGAGCTGCTTGCCCCTCGCAGTGAGCTGCCCAGCATCTGTTGACAGGAGCAGTCATAGGGATTTGGCCAGAGGTATGCCCTTTCTAAGAATGGCTGGCTGACTGACTCCACCACAGCAGGCTGGCTGCTACTGACAACAGGGAGCCTGATCGTGAAGTCCTGTGAGCAAGGTACCCAACAGGACACTAATGAGTTCTGGAGCAGCCACAAAATGAGTCCGCACCCAGGGAACTAGATCTGTCATTACTGCTATTGACCCCAGGATATTAAAATAGGCTCGCAAGGTTTGGACCTGTTGCTGCCGGAAGGCTGACAGCTAATCTAGTTGTCCTCTTGGCAATCAAGATCCTGCTTGTGCAGTTATCAAAAAGGGCTTCAAAACACTCAGACTGGACTTTACCTGCAATTAACCATTCAGCTGAGAGTCTCTAGAAACTGAACCACTCTTCCCATCACCCTGAGTGCTTCAGACTGTGATTTGGCTCATATAAATCAATCAAGATAAGGGTTCAAACACATGCTCTTGCACCTCACAGTCATGGCTGTGACCACTATTGTCTTGGAGAAGGTCCTCAGAGACATGGCAAGACTGAAGAGAAGAGCTGAGAACTAGAAGTGCATGCCAAATACAGCAAATCACAGGACATGCTGTTGATCCTTCTAAATGGGAATGTGAAAGCAAGCTTCTGCCAGATCCAATGATTGAGAAATTTCATGCACCGAACACCTGGATGATGGACCTCAGCATCTCCATTCAAAAGCATGACACCTTCAGTGAGGCATTGATGCCTTTCAAATCACAAAATCAGCCTGGACGACCCATTCTTTCAACACGACAAAGTAAATGGAATACTGGACAGTCTCTTTGGTTAGGAGGCACAGGTAGAATGAACTGGAGACATGCCAGCCTTACCAGGGTGGCCCAAACAGTGACCTTCTTGGTTTTAGACCCCCACAGAGAGAGACCACAATGGCATCCAAAATAGGCTCTCTGCACTCTAGGACATAGCCATCCTGAATACTGTCCACCACCCAGTGATCATCAGTGACAGGGGCCCACTCCTGATGAAAGAGGCAGAACTGGCCATCCACTGGAAACAACCCAGAATGGGCTCCCATCCCGTCACTGCACCAAATGGGAATGGATGATTGTTGAAGAGGAAGACTCACAGGCCCCGAGGGCCCCTTGAAAGGACCGAGACCTAGCCAGAGAACTGGAATAGGCAAAGTATGGTTTCCATAGGCAATACCGGTCAAAAGTCTTGGAAGTCCCATTATCAGGAGCATGGAAGACATGCACAGGTAGAGGGCAAAGCTGTCCATCCTCAGAACCCCTTGGGCCTATCCTCTGGAAAGCAATGAGGCTTGAACTCTCTGAAGTCCTTAACCAGCTTCTCTAGGTCTTCTCCAAATAGAGCTTCCCTTCATAGGTGAGCTTGGATAACTGGGATTTAGAGGTTGTGTCTACCACCCAATGCCGTACCAAAGCCAGTGGCACATGACTATTGCTACCGCAATATCCTTGCCCACAAGCTGGATCATATTCGCTAAGAAAGTCACTGCAGACTCCTAAAGAGCCAAAGGATCATCCTTCGGGAGATGACCATATTCACTGCAGAGGACATGGGCCATTAGAACTCTGCAAATCACTTCCTGAAGGATAAGGAAGGCAGCTGAAAAAACAGATTTAAGCATTTTCACCTTGCAATTCAACTGCTCCCTGAAGGCAGCTTCATCCTCTACCAGTATGGTAGTATGCCGGTTGACTGTTGCCACATGCAAGTCCACCTTGGGAAAGCACAGCTACTAATCTAAATCCACTGACGAAAGAGTGTAAGTTTGTTCATACCGCTAACATCTTTCAAGGGGGAGTCTGGCAAGTCCCTTCCACAAGCACCATGCTCTTAAGGGCTGGCGGAAAGGGAAAGGACCTAGGAGTCTTAAAAAAAAAAAAAAAACCCTTGCAGTATAAGGTGCCTCTTCAGTTTTTGCTCCTAATCAGGGCAATTCAACAGTTCTAGGGAGGAGGACATCAGAGTAATCAAGGCCGCCAACTCATTCCTCCAAAACAGACAGATAAGGACTCCTTTTCACAAGTGGAGATTTCATCCTCTTCCAGCTTAGATCCTTCTTCAGACTGGAGTAATCCAAACCAGGGTCCTGCGAATAGTAGAGAAATGGTCAGGCTCCAGATCCTTCTTGCTGAGGTGTTAGCTTCTATGGTAAGGTCAAAGTTGTACTCTGACCCCTCTTCATCAGAGGTCCCTTGGCCAGCAGGATGGAGGAAAATGAGGAGATCCAGAAGGCATCTCAGTCGGGACAGTCTCTCCAGAAAGATCATGCTTGCTAGAAAAGGGGAATAAATCTGGCTAATACTGCTCAGAATCTGAAGACCCTTTGTCATTTCTTGCTACTCCACCCATAAAAAGCATCTTCTTGGCCATACTGATCTTCTACAGCAGCAGAGGAGGAGGTGGAGTGAGTGGGGAACATCCACGACTGGGAGCAGAGACAACCAATGTCATGATGGCCTCCTTTTCAGCACCCAACTCTGCAATCATCTGTGAGGAAAGCAGTGTAGGAGATCCTTTGCTAGCAGGGCCCGAAAGAGGGGGGGAGGAGGGAGTCTACCCCTGATGGCCTCCCTGAATCCTTTGCACAGTGCCTGCACAGGGATTCCATAAGGCCAAAGTGACACTTACCACCGGTCAAACAGCATTTCTTAGAGGCAGACATGTGTACTGGGCAACTGTAAGCTGGCAATGGGTGTATCCAACCACATCAGAGACATGCAGTGAAACCTGCATAGCTTGCGTGCACAGCATATGCATGCCACCAAAAAGCATTCACACTAATTGCATGACCCCAAGGAATAGTCCACCTGCATAGTTAGCATGCTCACATGATGGCAACAAACAGTGGCTGCAGAAACAAACTTAGAAAGAGAAAACTGGCATGCCCACTGGACCAGAAATTGACCCATGCCTCAGATGTCAGGTCATGCCCCACAGCAGCTTTGATGAAGTTGACACTGGAAAGGGTGCCCAGGGGGTGAGCTTCAGGCTGCCCCTTGCAATCAAGTCTTCTAGCAAGAAACTTCTCCTTTTTCTGGAAAGCCTTCTCTCTTCAGTGGAGTTATTTGGAGGGTGGGAAAAGTCTTCAAACAGCCTCAGATGTTTCAGCTAAGGGCCTTGATCTGACAGAATTCTGACTGGAAGTAGACCCCTGCAGGCAGGGCCGCCCTTATGGTTTCTGCCGCTCTAGACGGATCCTCCATGTTGCCCCAGACAGGTCCTCTGTGCAACTCCCTGCCCCAGGCTGCAGCACCACCTTGTCCACCATTCATTTTCTCATCAATGGGGGGGGGAGGGGGGCACTGCAGCAGCAGCATGGCATCCCTTCTCACGCTGAAGCTGCAGTTCAGCTGCCGCTTCAGCAAAGCAGGCCTTAAAGTGCCCACACACGTGCACTCTTGCCCCCCCCCCACTGATGCAACTTCCTGATGGAGGAGGCAGGAGCAGCAGGCCATAACTGTGCGCACACATTGTGGTGCTAATGTGAAATTAGGCCTTACCTGCTAATTAATGTTCCTTGAGCAAATCCAGTCCAGTCCAGTCCCACACCTGTGAGTAGTGTCACCTGACCAACAGCTTAGAGACTGAGCATGTCATGATTTATGACATGAAGGTATGCATACCGGTGACACCTCCCACCAGAGCAAGTATCCTATTGACAAAGCAGACTCATGAAAGTAACCATTTCCGAAAAAACTAAATTCAAGCTATGTACATTAAACCCCACCATTCAGACAGGAAGCCCCTCCCCCACGTAAGAGCAAGAGAGAATCGCTTATCACGAGACTGTCGACTTCTCCAAACACTCCCGACTCAGTTGAGTCAAGCCTTCAAAATTCTGCATTTTGCTTGAAAACCAGTATTGTCTCTTCACGAGCTATCCCCAGCTCCCATCCGAACTGACTTTCTTAAAAAAACATGAAGTCTCAAGGGTGGGATCAGGACTGGACTAGACTCATTCAAGAAACGTCCATTAGCAGGTAAGGGCTAATTTCACTTTCCTTATCATTCCTCCAGTCCAGTCCTGCACCTCTGGGATGTACCATAGCAGTACTAAACTTGGTAGGGACCCGCTAAACTGGCCTGAAGAACTGCCGATCCAAATCATGTGTACCCTGTCACCTGCACATCAAGTCTATGGTGCTTCATAAAAATATGCAGAAATGATTAAAATTACCCGGCGCTAGCCTTGCCTCTGCTCACGAGGTAGCCTGTGCTCTGGTTGCGTGTGCTCGCAATCCAGTAGGTAACTGCCAGCCCTTCAACAAGTACACCGAAGAGATTGCCTCTCTCACCTACCGGGCTATGGAAGATTTAGAAGCTGCCTCCCTTTTACGCACCCTGCCATACAATATAAACAAATCAAATTGACCTTCTGAAAGACTCTGTCCTCTTTAAGTATTGCCGTAAAACTCTTCTGACATCCAAACAGTGCAGAAGGATATCCTTCTCTTTCCCTCCTGCCCCTGCAAACACTGGAAGCGTTACCGCTTGGTTCAAGTGAAAAATAGGCAAAAAGGAAGGAACTGGTCTGATCACCACTTTTTCTTTTGCCAATATGAGAAAGAGCTCCCTACACGATAAGGCGTGCAACTCAACGATTTGCTCTGTGAAATGAATCTCTACTAACACCACCATCTCCAATGTAAGGTTCTTTAAAGTACATGCTCCTAACAGCTCAAAAGGCCATGCCGTTAACGCTGACAACACCAAGTTGAGATCCCAAGGAGGCACCACCTCTCTCAAGGCGGGCACTCCTCCTTTGCTGCTCTAAGGAACCTGACCACATCCAGATGTGCTGCTAGGGAAATACTTTGGATTCTTCCCCTGTAGCAAGCGAGAGCCACAACTTGCAACCTAAAGGTGCTGCAAGCTAAACCCTTTTCGAAGCCTGCCTGCAAGAAAGCCAGCATTTCTGGCACCACCACAGACAACAGGGCTTTGCATGGTGACAGAACGAAGGTGTCCACAATCAGACTGCTCAACTCCAATGCGTAGCCCTCCCTGATGATCTCCAGCACCCACTGATCAGAAGTAATCTGCGTCGGCACCTGGTAAAAATCCCATAGCTGACCCCCTACAGGCACCACCACTGAATGGGCAGTCCGTGCTTCATTGCGACTTCTTAGGTACCATGGGAGAAGGAGAGAATAACCTTTGCCTGTTCCCCAAAAAGGACTAACCTCTAGAAGGGAATTTACCTCTCTGATATGGTGCAAAGTGTACTGCCCTAAAGCACCAGAAATTGGATGAATGGCCTTGTTGCAGACCTGTGATTCTACCTGTCTTCCAGCAGACTACCTCCTTTAGACTCACCCAAGTCCTTGACCAATTTATTGAGGTCCTCTCCAAACAAGAGCTTCCTCCAGAAAGACAACTTGCTCAACTGTGATTCTGGCTGGTAGATGTCTCATCTGAGGTACCGACGCACCACTACCATTGCCGCCATACCTTTGGACATACCTCTGATCAAGTCATAAAAGGAGTCTGCCAGGTAGGCTGCACCTGTCTCTAGCTTGGCTGCCTCTGGTGGAAGTGGATGAGGAGTCCCCAAAGACTCAATTTCTTGCATCCACCTCCAACACGCACACACTACAAAGGCACTGCAGACAGGCACTTGCAAGGAGAGGGAATTGATATCAAATGCCTATTTTACCAAGGTTTCCACCTTCCGATCCTGTATGTCTTTCAGCACCGAACTACCTTCCATGGGGATGGTGGTCTTCTTAGTTATTGCTGACACCGCTGTGTCCACCTTCAGGGACTGCAGAAGGTCTCTATGCCTCTCAGGGAGTGGATACAACCGCGCCATTGTCCGCTTTCCTTTCAAGGTGGCTTCTGGCTTGTCCCATTCATCCTGAATCATCTTGCTTGATGATGCGGTGCATCGGGAACACCTTGTGTGTCTTCTGAATGGCCTGGAAAAGGGGATCCTCCAGGGGCTCCTCTTCCAGTGGAGCCTCTGGGTCGATATTTAGGGCTTTTAAGGAATGTGTTATTAATGCTGCCAGTTCTTTGCTCCAAAAAATCCGCACTATACACGATTCCTCTGCTTGAGGATCTCCCCTTCCTCTAACTCGATGTCCTCTTCCACCTCCTGTACCATATTAACCTCATCATCCTCCTCAGATGGCAGAGAGACACCACCCCCTCCCCCCCAAATGTGACCGTCCTTTCATCTCTTACTGGGGCCCAGTTCATCTTGCCCTCTGTCGGAGGGCAGGCTTCTCTTTTCTCTCCTTCCTGACGAGCCTTTTGAGGCATCTCTACTATAGCTTAGACAGTAGTACAAATTCTGGTGAAAAAAAACCCCTGGCATAGCTCCCCGCTGTTCCGTAGCTGGAGAATGCTTTGTGGGCTTTGCTGACTTTCTTTTGGGACTTGAGTCCCTGAAGAAAGAGCCACCAATTCTCCTCCTGTCTTTCTTACTTGCCCTATGGGGATAGCCTCACCCTGGGCCTCCCCAGTCAGTGTCCAACTACCTCTCTCGAGGGCTCCAGCAAGTTATCTCCCCATCCCTGAAGTAAACCCTCTTCCGCTGACCTGGCCTCCGCCTCACACATGCGGCAATGTTAGAAAAGGACCCCCTACAGAAGCCACAAGATCGGCACATGCTCTTTAGGGACATCTGTTAGTCCTTTTTGCTACCGCAGCAGCCACTCTCTCTGTTTGTGGGGGGTTTTGTTGTTCGTCTTTGTTTTTGGTGTAAAAAAAAATAAAATAAAATAAAAAAATAATCTTGCTCTCCCTTTAAATTTCTCTATAGTTTTTTTTTTTTTTTAAATTATAGCAAAAACGGGAAAAAAATAATAAAACATGACTGCAGAAGCTCCCCCCACACCCATTAATAGCCCATACCACGCATCACTGGCCTATAAACACCCCCCATATGGCAAAGAAACCAACAAACTGCCTTTAAAAACCAGACAGAAGAAAATGAGGAGTGCGCTCCAAAATGACTGCCGTCACCGTGTTGCAGAGGAAAATGGTTCCTCCAGCACTTAACAGCAAAAATCAGGCTTCACTCCACCCTTTGATTGCCCCGCTTTCAATCCTTATGCAATGCTCAGCTTCCAGAAGAACTTTGGCGGTGTTGGGAGTATTAAGAGAAGTCAGCTGCCGGCTAGCAGATCTCCGCAGCAGTGAGAAGTTAGCAGGAAAACCTGCAGAAGCAAATCCCTCTCTCTGTCCCAGAGCACTTTTTGTCTGCACCTCCCGACTCAGCCTTTCCGACCTCACCAGTGTCAGGGGATCCCCCGGTTCAAGGCCTACTCTGGAGGAACGATAAGGAACTGCTGCTTCACCAAGGGGTGGGGGGGGGGGGGTAAGGCACCCATCAGGGTCAGCTGCTAAGCCACTGCTTAGTTTGCTTGGTGGCAGGCTGGCCCTGCTTGCAGAAAATACCAGTGTAATATCCTAGGTACCACCTGCAGACATCCACTGTCAAGCTCAACTGGGAAAGAATCTTTTTGACTGGCTGCCCACAGCTAAATTTAAAACAGACACACTGTGTGTAAATCTCAATCTGTCTTCAATTTCACTGCAAAGCAGTTTGCCCTTGGCAGCACTATGCTGTGCCACTCTCAAAACTCACTTTTTATATTTCTTTGGATCACTTTGCCATGTGCTCTTCCAAGACCCCCTAACGCAAAAGGAAATAAAAGTCAGAAAAACAGATGCTGTACAACACATAGATGTTCTCACATACTTTTAATGAGGATGCTATATTTTGGCAACCAGAAAATTTCTTTACATTTTATTTTGAAATAATTTAGCATAGCAAACTGGGTGACAAAACAAAGTTTGAAATACCAGTAGGTGAATTAGTAAAATAGCTTAATATTCACAGGACATCACAGCTGCAAAACAAATGTTACTATTAATCAAAATATGTATCACCACTCTCTTATATAGAAAAACAATGACTGATCCCCCATTAATACACTTTGTGGCCTGTTTTTTTGACATACATGTTATCCCTTTCCTTTCAGCATTTTAAAATTTTTACATTAACATATGTAGTGTGTCCTCTGGTGGGCTGTGTGTTTGTAGTTCCAGAGGCTACAAATCTTAAATAAAGGAAACCTTTCCTTTCCTCTCCTCCTCCTTGTGGGTCCTCGAAGGGAGGGGGGGGGGAAGCGATTTCTTCAAGGCCCTGCTTTGTTGATGTTCCCTCACTCTCTTGAAGTCTCTCAGCATTCTGCTATGACACTTCTACTCAAAAATACCTGTGTCCACTTGAAAAACTATATTTAACAAGATACGCCATCCGTTTCTCCCACTCGCAGAATCAAACAGGTGGAGAGTGCATGTATGTGTACCATATGGGGGGGGGAGGTGACAGAAGAGTGCATGCATGCAAGTATTATGGTAGGTGTTGGGGAGAGATGTGTGTATGTGTCATAGGGGTTTGTCACCCCTACCATTCAATACCCTTCCCTTCACCTAGCAATGCATTCTCCCCTCCCAATTTGGCACTCTCCTCTTCCCTATTTGCACATTCAAGGCCCTTCTCTTTAACCCTACCCCCTTGTTTTCCTCCTGTGCGTTCCTGGCACAAACATCCCTCTACTGATTCCTTCATTGCTTTTCGCCACGCGCACTGTCTTTACCGCTCAATGATAACTGCTGCCATGCAGGCTTACTATTCAAAACTCATTGCTTCTTCCTCTAACTCCTCTAGACACCTCTATCAAGTCCTCCATTTCCTTTCCTAATCTTCCACCTCCCCTTCTTCGTTGGCACCCCCTCCCAATGCCTCCAGCCCAACCAGTCTTGCTTCCTTCTTCTCTGATAAGATACAGTCCCTCCGCTCTTCCTTTAGTCCCTGTCCCCCCCTTCTCGCCTCCCCCTCTGTGTGTTCCCCTCCTCTGTCTCACATCTTCCCTCATACATGGCACACCTTCCGGCCTGTTACCTCTATTGAACTTATCAAGGCAATCTCTATCTCTCACAAAACCACCTGCCCACTTGATGCCCTCCCCTCCTCCTGGTTTCTTGACCCTTCGCTCACACTCCTCCCTTATGTCCTTATCATGATCAATTCTAGCCTTACCTCTGGCTGTTTCCCTACCAGCTGGTAGCATGCCCTGGTCCGCCCCCTCCTAAAAAAAACCTACTCTTGATCCTGCTGTCCCTGCGAATTGGCACCCAGTATCGAATCTCCCCTTCCTTTCAAAAATCCTTGAGAAGCTTGTTTTCACGGAACTTGCTGCACATCTCAACTCTACCCTCTCACTCCACCCCCGTCAATCCGGTTTTAGGGCCCGCCATAGCACTGAAACCATCCTTCTGGCACTCCTAAGTGAAATCCACCATTCTCACGATCATGGTGATATATCTATCGTTGTCTCTCTAGATCTCTTTGCCGCCTTTGATGTTGTCAACCACCGTACCCTCCTCACTCGTCTGTCTGACCTCGGCATTCACGGCACTGTCCTTCAGTGGTTCCGGTCCTTTCTTTCATCCTGCACCTTCACTGTTCAATCAGGTTCCAACATTTCCCCCTCGCTCCCCCTGCACTGTGGTGTTCCCCAGGGCTCTATCCTCGCCCCCCCCCTTCTCTTCAATATTTTCCTTGCTCCCCTTGCCCTGCTCATCCAACAGGCTGGAATCTCCACCTATTTCTACGTGGATAACATTCTCCTAATCCACCATACTGGAAGTGGAGGAGGTGAAAGCATCCCTGGAGAGGGAAGAACCAGAGTTCAAGTACCCCATAGTTGCGGAATCAGTGACCAGAAGGAAACGAAGGGTAGTGGTGGTTGGAGACTCTCTTCTGAGGGGTACTGAGGCGTCCATCTGCCGACCAGACTTGATGTCCAGAGAGGTATGCTGTCTGCCTGGTGCCAAGATCCAAAATGTTACAGAGAGTTTGCCGAGACTCATCAAGCCCACTGACTATTACCCAATGTTGCTAATCCATGTTGGAACAAATGATACTGCCAGGTATACCTCGGAACGTATCAAAAGTGACTTCATGGCTCTGGGACAGAGGGTGAAGCAGGTAGGTGCACAGGTGGTGTTCTCGTCAATCCTCCCTGTTGAGGGTAAAGGCCAAGGCAGAGAGGCTCGCATCCTGGAGATTAATGCATGGCTGCATGGATGGTGTCTTCGAGAGCGTTTTGGTTTCCTAGACCATGGGATGCTGTTCCAAGGGTTGCAGAGCAGAGATGGCATCCATCTGTCCAAGAAAGGTCAACACATCTTTGGTAGTAGACTGGCTAATCTACTGAAGAGGGCATTAAACTAGATTCGTTGGGGATGGGTGAAGAAAGCCCCCAGGTAAGTGATACATTAAATACCTTTATGGAAATGGGTAACAGGGGTAACATATGGAAAGCAGTGTGTATTAATGCCCGTAGCATGGGAAATAAGATCTCTGAAGTTGAAGCTTTGGTGGGAGTGGCTGACTTAGATTTAGTGGCAGTTACAGAAACATGGTTCACAGAAAACCATGACTGGGATGTAACTATACCTGGCTATACTTTATTCAGAAAGGACAGGGTAGGAAGAAGGGGAGGAGGAGTAGCACTATATGTAAAAACTACTATTAAAGCTTTGGAATTACAGAGCTTAAAAGGAGAGAGGAGGCATTGTGGGTTAAACTAGAAAGAGGGAAAGAGAAATCTATTTGCATTGGTGTGATATACAGACCTCCCTCACAAGAGGAAGAGGTGGACAGAGAGTTAATTGAAGACATACGCAGCATTGCTAGGAAAGGGGAAGTGCTACTGCTAGGAGATTTCAATATGCCAGATGTTGATTGGCACATTCCTGCTGCAGTATCATCTAGGAGTAAGGAGATCCTGGATTCTCTACAGGGAGAACTATTCAGGCAATTGGTAACAGACCCCACACGTGAAGGGGCCATACTGGACTTGGTGCTTACCAATGGTGAAAGTGTTTCTGATGTTGTAGTGGGAGATCATTTTGCATCCAGTGATCACCAGATGGTGTGGTTCAGTATTAGGACTAGGGCTGTTAGAATCCATTCCAAGGTGAAGATCTTAGACTTTAGGAAGACTAACTTTGCGAAGATGGGCCAATACCTCAGGGAGTCGTTAGTGGGATGGGAACAGCTGGGGGATGTAGAACAACAGTGGACAAAACTGAAAGGGGGTATTTTAAAGGCAACCAACCTTTTTGTTAAAATGGTAAATAAAGGCAAAAGGAACAGGAGACCGCTATGGTTTTCGAAGGAAGTAGCTGAAAAAGTGAAGAAAAAGAGGGAGGCCTTCATGAAATACAAGAGATCACAGAGAGAGGAAGACAGGCATCTGTATTTGGAAAAACTTAGGGAAGCTAGCAAAGTAGTCAAGAAGGCAAAGATTCAAAAGGAGGAGGAAATAGCCAATGCAATAAAATGGGGGGATAAGACATTTTTCAGATATATTAGTGAGAAGAGGAAGGGCAAAAGTGGTATTGTCAGACTCAAGGGTACAGGGGGGGAATATGTAGAAGCTGATAAGGATAAAGCGGAATTGCTTAACAAATATTTTTGTTCTGTGTTCACAGATGAAGAACCAGGAGCAGGACCTCAGAAAACACCCACAAATAAGAACAGAAGCGAGGGACATCTTGAACAATTTTCAGAAGACTGTGTTCGTGAGAAACCAGCTCAACTTAAAGTAGACAAAGCGATGGGACCGGATGGGATACACCCTAGAATACTGAGGGAACTTGGGGACGTTCTAGCAACTCCACTGACTGACCTTTTCAATGCCTTGTTGGAGTCGGGAGTGGTGCCAAAGGACTGGAGAGAGGCTCATGTGGTGCCTTTACACAAAAGCGGAAGTAAGGATGTGGCTGAAAACTACAGGCCGGTTAGTTTAACTTCAGTGGTGAGTAAATTAATGGAAACGCTGTTGAAAGAGAAAATAGTGAGGTTTCTGGAGTCCAGCGGATTACAGGATCCGAGGCAGCATGGATTCACCAGAGGCAGGTCTTGTCAGACAAATCTGATTGATTTCTTTGACTGGGTGACCAGGGAGTTGGACCGAGGGAGAGCTCTAGATGTGGTGTATTTAGATTTCAGTAAAGCCTTTGACACTGTTCCTCACAGGCGACTTATAAACAAACTGAGCACCCTAGGGATGGACCCTAAAGTTACTGCTTGGGTTAGAAATTGGTTGGGTGGGAGGCGACAAAGAGTACAAGTAAATGGAGCTCACTCTGAGGAGAAGGATGTTACCAGTGGTGTGCCCCAGGGATCTGTCCTTGGTCCGATTCTTTTTAACATCTTTGTTAGTGATATAGCGGAAGGGCTGTCGGGTAAGGTTTGCCTCTTTGCGGATGATACCAAAATCTGCAATAAAGTAGACACCCAGGAAGGTGTAGATAACATGAGGAGGGATCTGGCTAAGCTTGAAGAATGGTCTAGAATTTGGCAACTGGGATTTAATGTAAAAAAATGTAAGGTCATGCATTTGGGCTGCAGCAATCCAAGGGAGCAATACAGTATAGGAGGTGAAGTACTTTTGTCCACTAAAGAAGAGCGGGACCTAGGCGTAGTTGTGTCCGATGATCTTAAAGTAGCTAAACAGGTAGAAAAGGCGACGGCAAAAGCTAGAAGGATGCTTGGGTGCATACGGAGAGGAATGGCTAGCAGAAAAAAGGAGGTGATAATGCCTCTGTATAAGTCTTTGGTGCGACCTCATTTGGAGTATGGTGTGCAATTCTGGAGACCGCACCTTCAAAAGGATGTGAACAGGATGGAGTCGGTGCAGAGGGTTGCTACTAAGATGATTAGTGGTCTTCATTATAAAGCATATGAGGACAGACTTAAGGATCTTAATATGTACACCTTAGAGGAAAGGCGGGATAGAGGTGATATGATTGAGATGTTTAAATACCTCCGTGGCATAAATGTTCAGGGAGAGAGCCTCTTTCAATTGAAAGCAAGTTCTGCGACGAGGGGACATGGGATGAGGGTGAAGGGAGATAGATTCAGGAGTGATATGCGGAAATATTTCTTTACGGAAAGAGTAGTGGATCCGTGGAATAGTCTCCCAGTGGAGGTGGTAGAGATGAGGACAGTAACTGAATTCAAAAAAGCATGGGACCAACACAGAGGATCTCTAAAGGTAAAAGGTGGACTGTTGTAGTTGTTGTTATGGAAGGACAGACTAGATGGGCCTTGTGGTCTTTTTCTGTCATCATGTTTCTATGTTTCTATGTAATTTTTTGCCCTGAGCAACTCTTTAAAAAAAAAAACCAAATTACAGTCCCAAAAACTACCCCAGTACCTTGGTCTGATCATCTCATTTACCTTGCAACTACAAACATCCCCTTAACAACTTAAAAGATGATTACAAGACTAGAAAATTTAGAGCTTTCCATAAAGAGGACTTTCTTAAGGACATTGTTCCACAATTGCAACAAAATTGCACTGAACTGGATAAAGCCATAGAAAATTGGAATAATATTTCAAATGCTGCATTAGCCCCAAAAAATAATAAAGTACAAATGTGTAGGAAGAAGAACACACCATGGTATTCTAATGAAATCAGAGAGGCAAAGCGCCTGCTAAGAAAACTTGAGCGTAAATGGAGACTAACTAAATCTCAAGATGTAAAATTCCTATTTAATGTAAAACAAATGGAATATAATAAGTTAATAAGTGACCGTAAACAACAATACCATACAAATCTAATAATGAAAGCAACTAAAAAACCAAGGGAATTATTCAACATTGTTCAACAACTTACAAAAGTGACCACTTTATATGGTGATCCTCAAATAGACCCCAAAATATTTGCAAATTACCTGATAAGCAAGAAAGCTATTTCATCAAACAACTTATCTACATCACAATTCCACCAACTTTGTTTTAAACCTTGCACTCAATCCACAAAAGTATGGAAGGATTTTTCTTTACCAACTTTAAAACAGACTGAAAATATAATCAGCACACTTAATACAACAACTTCACCAGCTGACCCATGTCCAGTAGAATGGATTAAAAGTACTAAAAATCATATTAGCTTTCACATTGTAAATTTTGTAAATAATTCTTTAAAACAAGGTTACTTACCACATATACTAAAGAGTGCTATAATTCGACCAGTCTATAAAGGGAAATCACTGGACATCACTGACCCTAAGTCATACCGTCCTATTTCGAGTTTACCATTTATCTCTAAAATTATAGAAAAAGTGGTACAAAATCAGCTGCAAGATCACATCAACTTGTATGCCCCTTTGGATATACATCAGCATGGATTTACACCTAATCACAATGTGGAAACTCTACTTATTTCTCTCTTTGATAATCTTATAACAGGCCTTGAAAAAAAATAAGATATTTGTTAATTTTCATCGATGTCTCAGCAGCATTTGATACTGTGTCTCACACAATAATGTTACAACGTCTACAAGATATTGGTTTATGCAACAATACATTAAAATGGTTTGCCTCTTATCTAACCTATCATATGCAGTTAGTAAAATATGGTGACAAAAAATCCTCCCAATTTTCGATTGGACAAGGCATACCTCAAGGTTCAGCTTTATCATCTATTCTCTTTAATATTTATATTCAACCCATATGTCAAATTATTAATCTTCATGAAATTATCTATCATTTATACGCTGATGACATCATGGTTTATACTATAATTGACCAAAATACCTTTGATACAACAAACATTAATACCTGGCTGATATGAATGATTGGCTTAACAACAACAACTTAAAAATAAATTCTGACAAAACAGAAGCAATGTTCATATCTAAATGCCAGTCCTTAAAACTACCAATTGAAATTTATTAAATAGAGAAATAAAAATTAAAGATGAAGTAAGATATTTAGGTTAACATTAGATAAATATTTAAATTTGAAATCTCATATAAACAAAATTGCATCAAAAGCATACCATTGTTTAAAGATTATAAGACGAATAAAACCAATACTAAATACAAATCACTTTTGCACGGTATGTCAGGCAGTCATAACACCTCTACTTGATTTTGGAAACATCTTGTATCAAGGTCTTCCTAAACACTCTATCCATCCTCTCCAATTAGTTCAGACCACCACTGTGCGTATTATAACTGGCTCTACAAAATTTGAACACATAACTCCTATCCTCAAATAGTTACATTTCTTTCCAGTTATTGCAAGAGCAAAATATAAAAACCTAATGACTATCTTCAAAAATTTTCACCAATCCTCAGCGGATATTCTACAATCTATAATGTCAAAAGACAAGAGCATAAGACCAAGACGATCTCAAAATATCAATAAACTTAATACTCCTTTGAACTTCAACAAATCAAAACAAATGACTTCTAAAAGAGTTTTCCTTTATGGCACCAGAGTTATGGAATTCTATTCCTGAAGACAAGAACTCAGGAAGACATTAAGGACTTTCGCAAATCTTTAAAGACTTATTTATTTATAGAATCATTTGGTGAAAAAACTTAAATTAACCATTATGTATATTTAATTTCACTATGCTATAGTATTATAACATACTGTTTTGTTTTGTATTTATATTGTAATGTATCATTTTTGTTTTCCCATACCTTCAGTATGTAAGCCTTTGTTGTCTTGTCAACCACTTTGATTGAAGGATAAGGTGGTATACAAAACTGATTAAATAAATAAAATAAGCAAGCACGGCTAAATAAGTAAATAAAAATAATGAGCAAAAGGTCATGCCCATAACCTCAACACTTGATTGCTACTTTATAAATGCTAGGTCCATAAAGAATAAAATCTGTCATTACTGACTTACTCTCTGAAAAGAAAAAGCGTAGTTACTCACCTGTAACAGGTGTTCTCCAGGAGCAGCAGGAATCAGTCCTCACATATGGGTGACGTCGGCGCCGACGGAGCCCTCGCGGAGCAATTTTCCCCAGCTTTCAAAGAAAGCCTTTGGAATTGCAGCGCGCATGCGCGGTCGCCTTCCCGCCCAAGGGTGCCATCTTAGCCAGTCAGATGACATAGCTAAAAAAGACAGCATAAAAATTTGCAAAAAAACTAAAGCAGATGATTGCAACTCCAAGGGGAGGAGGGAGGGTTGTGAGGACTGATTCCTGCTGCTCCTGGAGAACACCTGTTACAGGTGAGTAACTACGCTTTCTCCAGGACCAAGCAGGAAGTCAGTCCTCACATATGGGACTCCCAAGCTTAAGGCTACCGGAGACCCTAAGCACAAAAATGAGCTCCCTCTAGCTCAGCGGCATAGAAGGAAGGAATCTTCACTGAATTATTACCCACCGGTAGCACTCATCCGGGATGGAGGGTAGGAGTTGCTCAAACCTCGAAGAGATTTCGGAGGACTGCCTGTCCGAAAGCACTGTCCCTGCGGGACTCCCTCTCGAGACAGTAATGGACCGCAAAGTCTGGCTCGAAGACCAAGTAGCGGCCCGGCAGATGTCTGCCAGCGGAACAGAGCGGAGGTAAGCCACTGACGTAGCCTTTGCCCGAACGCAATGAGCCGTGACTCGACCTTCCAAGGAGAGTCCGGCTGCCCCATAAGCCCAAGTGATACAGTCCGCAACCCAGATGGACAGAGTACGCTTGGAGACCGGGAGCCCCAATTTATTGGGGTCAAAACACACAAAAAGCTGAGCAGCTTTACGGTGCTCCCGCGTACGGTCAAGGTAGAAGTTCAATGCCCTTCTACAGTCCAGGGTATGGAGGACCGTTTCAGCTCGGCTGGAGTGTGGTCTGGGAAAGAAGGTCGGAAGTACCACCTCCTGATTGATGTGAAAAGGGGAGACCACTTTTGGGAGAAATTTTGGGTGAGTCCGTAGGACTACCCTATTTTTGTAGAACCGAGTGTAAGGGGGATCAGACACGAGGGCCTGCAATTCACTTACGCGTCTAGCGGAAGTGAGGGCTATCAAGAACAACGTTTTCCAAGAAAGAAAACGGAGAGAACAGGTAGCCATAGGTTCAAAAGGCGGACAGGTGATCCGCTGTAAAACCACATTCAGATCACAGTCAGGCGCTGGCGGGCGCAGAGGTGGTTTAAGCAGAAGGAGACCTCGGAGAAATAGCGCCACAAGAGGTTATCTGGAAAGAGGTCTGACGTCCACCGGAACATTATGTGCTGAAAGAGCACTGAGGTGAACTTTGACGGAGTTGGACTTAAGTCCCAGATTAGAGAGGTATAGCAAGTACTGCAGGATCACCGACACCGGGCAGGAGAAGGGATCCTGAGACTGTTGGGTACACCAAACGGAAAAGCGGCGCCATTTAAGGGCGTAGCATTTGCGGGTAGAAGGTCGCCGAGAAGCTAGGACGACCTCTTCCACCTCTGCCGGCAGAAGAAAGGGGAGCAAGGACTACCCTCTCAGCAGCCAGGCCATTAGATTGAGAGATCTGAGGTTGGGGTGTAGCAGAGACCCCTGATCCTGAGTGAGGAGATCCGGCTGTAACCCCAGAGGGAAGGGATCCTCTACCGCTAATTGCAGCAGGAGTGGAAACCACGGCTGTCTGGGCCAGCGAGGGGCCACCAGGATCATGAAGGCTTTGTCTCGGAGAACCTTGAAAAGAGTCCGAGAGACTAGCGGGATGGGAGGGAAAGCGTACAGAAGGCTCTCCGACCATGAGAGTAGGAAAGCGTCTGCCGCAACTCGAAGGGGATGTGGCTGACGAGAGCAGAAGCGAGGAAGTTGCCGGTTGAGAGGGCTGGCAAAGAGATCCATCGTGGGGAGGCCCCACTTCAGAAAGAGCTTCTGAACTACCAAGGGATCCAGGCGCCACTCGTGCGGCTGGAGGATCCTGCTGAGTTTGTCCGCCAGGCAATTTTCTTGGCCTGGGAGATAAACTGCCTTGAGAAGAACGCCGTGACTGACGGCCCAAGAGCAGAGCTTCTGTGCTTCCCGACAGAGAAGGAAGGAGCCCGTGCCCCCCTGCTTGTTCACGTAGAACATGGCAACTTGATTGTCCGTCTGGACAAGGACGGACTGGTGAGAGGTCAGGTGGGAGAAGGCCTTGAGAGCCAGGCGGATCGCTCTGAGCTCCAGAAGTTGATCTGCTGAGCAGACTCCCACGTGGTCCAGAGGCCCTGAGTACGTGCCCCTTGGCAATGTGCTCCCCAGCCCAGGAGGGATGCATCTGTCGTCAGCACCCGGGCCGGCTGAGGTGACTGGAAAGGCATGCCGAGTACCAGGTTAGGCCGATGAAGCCACCACTGGAGAGACGAGATCAGCGGCTCGGAGACGCGCACTAGGTCTGCTAGGCCGCCTGTGGCTTGTTGCCACTGCTTGCGGAGACACCATTGAGCAGGCCGCATATTCAGGCGGGCATTGGGGGTCACATGGACGGTGGAAGCCATATGGCCGAGTAGTCTCAGGAAGCGCCTGGCGGAGACCAGGGGCTGGCTGCGAAAACGGTCGGCTAGGTCCATGAGCCGTTGAGCCCTGTCGAGCGGTAGGAACGCTCGTGCCTGAGGAGTGTGCAGCCTTGCGCCGATGAACTCGAGATCCTGTGAGGGGAGCAAAGTGGACTTTGCGAAGTTTATGACAAAGCCCAAGTACTGCAGAAGAGTCACCGTGCGGCGTGTGGCGTTGGTGACCTCCGGAGCGGACGCTGCTCTGATGAGCCAGTCGTCGAGGTACGGAAAGACATAGAGGCCGTGAAGCCGGAGATGGGCCGCCACCACCGCGAGACATTTTGTGAAGACTCGCGGTGCGGAGGACAGGCCAAAGGGCAGTACTCTGTACTGGTAATGATTTCCGGCCACCACAAACCTTAGGTATTGGCGGTGGCTGGGGTGGATGAGGATGTGCGTGTAGGCATCCTTTAGATCCAAGGAGCATAGCCAATCTCCCTGCTGGAGGTAGGGCAGAAGGATTCCAAGGGTAAGCATCTTGAACTTTTCCCGCACGAGGAATTTGTTGAGGTTGCGCAAGTCCAGGATGGGTCTGAGGCCTCCTGTCCTTTTTGGTACTAGAAAATACCTGGAATAAAAGCCTTGACCTCTCAGGTGGTGGGGCACCGGTTCCACCGCCTGTTCCTGTAGAAGACCTGCTAACTCCTGAAGGAGTAATTCCCTGTGCAGAGGGAGCCGTGGAGGTTCTCCCGGAAAATAGGAGGGAGGGACCTGGTGGAAGTGGAGAAGATAGCCTTCTCTCACGACTTGAAGCACCCAAGCATCTGAGGTGATGCTGGACCACCTGTGGGCGAAGTGAACCAGCCGGCCTCCGGTGCTGGGAGGAACCAGCGGAGGGGGAGAGGCTATGCTTAAGGAGTCAAAAGCCCCCACCCTGCTGAGCAGGGGCTGGTGGTGCAGGCTTGGGGGCTTGCTGCCTACGGGACCCGTTACCCCGTCCCTTGGCCTGCTGGCCCTGTTGGGGAGCTGCAGGGGCCTGATATTGTGGGTATTGTTTGTAGGCAGCCGCCTTTCTCGGGTAAAAGGACTTCTTTCCCGAGCCCTTCTTTTTCTGGGAAGGGGCGGAGGTCTTCCTAGAAAGCCTAGTCCTGGTGAGAGTCTCCGTCTCGATTTGTGCAGCCTTTTCAGCCATGGGCTTGCCAAAGAGGTTTTCGCCTCGGCAGGGGACATCGACCAACTTGTCCTGCACCCAGGGCTCAAGGTCAGACGACTGAAGCCAAGCCTGTCGGCGGGCACCGATGCCGGCTGCGGCCACACGAGCCGATGCTTCAAAGCCATCATAGGCTGCTCGGGATATGAATTTTGAGCATTCCCGAATGCCAGAGGACAAGGCCAGGAACCTCCGCAAGGGTTCCTCGGACAAACCAGCGGAGAATCCGGCTAGCTCTTTAGCCAGGTCTCGGAGATACATGCCCATGTATAGCTGGTAGGTCTGGACACGACACGCAAGCATAGAGCCCTGGAAACACTTCTTACCAAGGCCATCCAGGTTACGGGCCTCCCTGCCAGGAGGCACCGAGGAGTGCATCTTCTGGCTCTTAAGACGATGCATGGCTGATTCCACTACCATGGAATGGTGTGGTAGCTGTGCTTTTTGGAAGCCAGGGCTCTTGCGGACTCGATAGATAGAATCGACCCGCTTGCTCAGGACCGGCGAGGAGGCCGGATTCTCCCACATGCGGAAGAGTAGTCGTTCCAGCATGGGAGGAACCGGTACAGTAAAGTGTTCCCTGGCGGGAGAGTCATACTGGAGGGCGTCGAGCTCTTCGGCTCGAGGCTCCTCCTCGGGATCCGCAGGGAAGGCCAATGCCTTGGCCATATCCCTGACGAAGTCCGAGAACCGGGCATCCTCCGGGGGGGACTGCTTCCGAGGTTCGGACTCAGGTGAGTCCGAGGGGACACACCGAGTCCGAAAAGAATCAGGTGACTCTTCCTCTTCAGACTCCCAGACCGACTCCGACGAGGAATCGGTGGGGTCGGCCCGGGCAGGGCGCGGCGCCTGCCGCCCTGACGCCGAGGGAGTCGGCGTCGGCTACCTCGGTCCCGAACGGGAGGCCGAGGGTGACCTCGACCGAGGATCGACTCGAGTTCGCATGGACTCGAGGATCGGCTCGGTCTCCGGGGTCGACTTAGACGTCGACGTCCCGGCGGTCGGGGCAGCGGCGCCAGCGAGGCCAGCGAGCAGTGCCCGCTGCTGGTCCATGAAGGCAGACAGTCTGCTCTCCAAGGCCGTCAACCTGAGTCCGAGCTCAGGTGACCCAGCAGCCCCCGACTCGGGCCCCGACGGCGTCGGGCCCGACGTCGGCGGTCTCGGAGGCGAGTCCAGGAGGACCACAGGACTTACCCGAGCAGGCAGCTCCGACTCCAGGCGAGGTCGCTTCGAGAGGTGCTCCTTCTCCAAGGACCCGGGACGGCTATCGGGGCTATGCGACCTGGCCCTCGCGGAGCCAGGAGCGTCCACCGACGCCGCCCTCGCGGGTTTCACCTTCCGTCGATGGTCCCCGGAGGGAGAACCCCTGTCGGAGGAACTCCGGCGACGGTCCGAGCTGGAACCTCTGGACGCGGAGGCCTCCGACGAGGTCCGGGTACGGCTGGGGTCAGCGAAGATCCTATCCCGCTGATGCCGCCGACTTCTCAACGCTTTGGAGGACATTTTGCCGCAGGGCCCACAGATCATTTCTTCATGATCCGGGCCCAGGCAGCGGAGGCAATTGTCGTGTGTGTCAGTTAGTGACATATTTCGGTCACACTGACCACACCGCTTGAAACCACTGGCAGCCATCGGGGGAAAAAGGGCCCCGGCGAGGTCAAAGGACCGGGCTGCCAGGGAAAAACCTAAACGAACACAGACTAAGTCAGAAAAACTGAATAAGAAGAAGAGTACTCGTGACCGGCGTCGCGAGTCCGGGCGGGAAAAAGACCGGCGTCGAACCGAAGGAAAAAAGAGGAAATTATGAGTAAAAATCAACTTTTCGCGGGGACACGACGGGTACGTCTGTAGGGCTCCGCGGAAAAAAGAAGACTGGCTAAGATGGCACCCTTGGGCGGGAAGGCGACCGCGCATGCGCGCTGCAATTCCCAAAGGCTTTCTTTGAAAGCTGGGGAAAATTGCTCCGCGAGGGCTCCGTCGGCGCCGACGTCACCCATATGTGAGGACTGACTTCCTGCTTGGTCCTGGAGAAAACACAGATATCCTTTTCGTAACGGAAACCTGGTTAGCGGATTTAGATAGGGTACTACTGAACCAACTCAAACTCACTAACTATGATCTCTAGCATTGTCCTCTAATCTCTAAGAGAGGTGGTGGAGTCCTTATTACCATTAAGTCTCATCTTAAAGCCTCAGTCCTACATTGAAGTCAGACGTGCTCATGATAGAAATCTCTCAGTATGCCTGCTTTATAGACCCCATCTGTCGACACGAAAAGCCTTACATCCATCTTAGAGACAGCTTGCTCCATTATGACACCAAAACAATTAATATTACTAGGAGATTTTAACCTCCTTTCCCTTAATGCTACCCATGCTAAAATGTTCGACATCATGATTGAGTTGGATTTTCATCAAATTATAAACTACCCAACATACATAAAAGGGAATACACTAGACCTAGTTTTCGTACTTGGCACAACCCTTTATTGCTATGTTTCTGTCCCTCCCCAGGCTACTTCTGTCCCATGGTCTGACCACACACACAAGATATAAATATTTGACAAGGATAACTTCCTAAGAGAAACCATACTGGATATCACCTCCCCACATACTGATCTCGATAGCTACATCGCAAATTGGAACAATACAAAAGAGAGAGCTGCAGTACTCCCAAAATCACGCACCAATAAGCCTAAAATAAGACAAAAAAGCCCATCTGAACCATGGTATTCTCAAGAGATTAGGTAGATAAAAAGACAATTAAGGAAACTTGAAAGAAAATGGAGACTGTCTAATTCCCACCATGATAAACAACTATAGAAGGATAAACTTCAAATATACTGAAATACAATAAATAGCAAGAAAAACTGCCATAAGATAGATGATCGTCATGAATTCACTGAACAGTCCCACAGAACCTTTTGAGATTGATTTGGTGCACGTTAGATTTCTAACAATTAAATAACCCCCCTATAACACCTCAAACCCTTGCAAACCACTACATTACCAAACTCTCACCTTTATCAGCCTTTCCAATATCATCTACCCTCAAACTCCTCCCAAACTAATTTGGTCTAATTTCCATAAATTAACCCTTAAAGAACTAGAGTGATATCTAACATTAACAGCACTACCCCTAGTCTTGACCCCTGTCCAGTTAGCTGGCTAAAAGTGGTCCGCACAGAACTGGCACCTATCATCCTTGAAATGGCCAACATGTCACTGACACAGGGAATAATGTCTAAACTCTTGAAGCAAGCCTCAATACGTCCAATATTGAAAAATAAATCACTGGATAAACTCTGCCCCACATCCTATAGGCCAATATCCAGCCTGCCATTTTTGGCCAAAATCATTGAAAAAAATTGTTCACTCACAGCCATAGGACCACACTGATACCCACCCTCCACTAGACACATCAATTTGGTTTCAGACCATATCATAGTGTTGAGACCCTTCTTACTGGGCTCTTTGATAGCCTGATAAAGATCACTGATAATCCCATCAGGCAGTCCTCCAAATATTTTTAGATATTGCAGTTGCTTTTGACTCCATTAGTCATGCAATTCTTATCAAAAGACTTAATCAAATTGGGTTATATGGCACCACATTGCAATGGTCTAAATCCTACCTTTCTGACTGATCCCAGCAGGTTAAAATAGGACAACGAACATCAAAGTCATTCCTGCAGACACAAGAAATACCTCAAGGTCCCGCCCTTTCCGCACTCTTATTTAATATATACTTGCAACCTATCTGCAATATTATTCAAGGATTCAATGTTGGATATTCCATCTACGCAGATGATGTAATACGTTGAAACAACACAACCTAATTTTACCAGCATCACCTCTTGCTTTACCAGAATTTCACAATGGTTAAATGAAAATAACCTCAAAATCAATTACAAGAAAACTGAGGTCCTTTTATAACAAGAAACCAAAATTTTACCCCACTACCAAATCTAAAGGTTGAGGATGTGTCACTAACGAGACCAAACACAATTTAGGACAACTATCCAGAGGGTCGCCATGAATAGACACTGACTCGACGGCACTAACAACAACAACAAAATACCTTGGTGTTAATCTATAACAGTGATGGCTAACCTTTTTGAGCCCGAGTGCCCAAACTGCCGCACAAAACCAAAGAATTTCCTCAAAGTGCCAGCACGTCAATTAAACCTTAACAACAAGATTTTAGTATCTAAAAACTCTTTATAAAGTTGCCTGAACTATGTAACATCATTTGTAAAGGTTGGAATCTTTGTATTGTCAGAGAATCAATTTGATTCACAATCCTTTGGTTTTCATTTCAATTTATTGGCAATTTATAATGTTTTAATGATTTCATTCAATTTAATGAATTTAGGAAGAATTTGATTCAGTTACACAATATATTTTAAATGTATTATTCACATAACATGTCAAATGTATCCTGAGTAAAAAAAAGATAAACTTCTTAAAACTGTTAACTGTGTCAGGACTCGGTGTGTATTCCCAAAGAATCTATACATGAAAAAAATTAATGTGATGTTTGTTGTTGCATGCATGCTGATAACTTGTCAAAGAGATATCTTTCTACCTTTTGTGCATTTTTTTTCAGTTGCAATTGCTCCAGCCACTTTCTTCTGGTTTCTTCATGTTTTCTGCTAACTCTCCATCATCTGCTGTCCATTTGTCCTTTCTTCTCTCTTCTAGTTTTTTTTTCCATTCTCTCTCTCTACATCCGCTTTAACATACTAATCTTTCTCCTTTTGCTCTTTCCTCATTCCTATTTCATCCACTCAAATTTTACCCCTCCATCCTCAATCCCCACTTACTCTCCCAATACCCGGCCAATTGTAGATTTTTTATCCCTCCCACACAAAATATTTTTCCCCTCTCCATTTTACTCTCCCAGCCCCATCCCATTCTAATCCTCCACCAACATCAGCTCCCTTCTAGTTCCAGCCTCACCCAGCATCCATTTCCTTCTAGTCCCTGCATCAGCCCATTTCCAGTCCTAGCCCCCCATCAGCCCATTTCCAGTCCTAGCAACCCCCCAACCCAATACCAGTCCTAGCCCCCCCCCATCAACCCACTTCCAGTCCTAACCCCATCAACCCATTTCCAGTCAGCCCACCCTAGCCCATTGCCAGTCCTAACCCCCCATCAGCCCACAGCCCATTACCAGTCCTAACCCCTCCCTATCAGCCCATTTCCTGTCCTAGCCCCCCCCATAGCCCATTATCAGTCCTAACCCCCCATAGCCAATTACCAGACAGCCCCCATCAGCCAACAGCCCATTACCAGTCTTAACCCCCCCATAGCCCATTACCAGTTCTAACCCCCCCAACAGCCCACAGCCCATTACCAGTCCTAACCCCATCACCCCACCTCAAGTCCTAACCCCTCCCCATCAGCCCATTTCCTGTCCTAGCCCCCCCATAGCCCATCAGCACTCCTAACCCCCCCCAGCCCCCCCATAGCCCATCAGCACTCCTAACCCCCCCAGCCCCCCATAGCCCTTCAGCACTCCTAACCCCCCCATAGCCCATCAGCACTCCTAACCCTCCCAGCCCCCCCATAGCCCATCAGAACTCCTAACCCCCCCCATAGCCTCAGCACTCCTAACCCCCCCAGTCCCCCATAGCCCATCAGCACTCCTAACCCCCCCAGCCCATCAGCACTCCTAACCCCCCCCAGCCCCCCCATAGCCCATCAGCACTCCTAAACCCCGCCCAGCCCATCAGCAATCCTAACCCCCCCACCCCAGCCCAGCCCATCAGCAATCCTAACCCCCCCCCAGCCCAGCCCAGCCCAGCCCAGCCCATCAGCAATCCTACCCCCCACCCCCCAGCCCAGCCCAGCCCAGGGAAATTTTTTTTTTAAAGCTGTCTTCTCCCGCTGCCGGGGCCGCCGCGGCAGAATCGAGTGTGCCGCGGGGCCCCCCTGCCCAGCACAGCCTGCCCTCCCCCTCTATCCGCTCTCTCGTCGCAGCTCACAGTGACACGCGCCGGCTTTCAGAGCGCGAAGGGAATAGTTTCCCGTTCGGGGCTCTGTTATGCCCGCGGGGGCTGATGGGAACTTCCCATCAGCCCCCGCGGGCTTAACAGTGCAGCGCGGGAGAAGAGAAACTCTTCCCTCGCTCTCTGAAAGCCGGCGCGTGTCACTGTGAGCTGCGACGAGAGAGAGAGCGGATAGAGGGGGAGGGCAGGCTGTGCTGGGCAGGGGGGGCCCCGCGGCACACTCGATTTTGCCGCGGCGGCCCCGGCAGCGGGAGAAGACAGCTTTTTTTTTTTTAAATTTTACTTGCGGACCTTCCCGCGTGCCAGCTGCAAGGCCTTCGCGTGCCACAGCTGGCACGCGTGCCATAGGTTCGCCATCGCTGATCTATAACAAATTAAGGCTCCTTAAACACTTGAGGCCCCTACTACCACACCAGGACTTTAGATCTGTACTCCAAACTATGGTATTCCCCCATATTGACTTCTATAATAGCATTCTACAAAGGCTCCCAAGACAAGCTATAAACCATCTTAGGATAGCTCAACATGTTGCTGCTAGGATTATTGATCATAAGATATGCCATAATGGGTCAGATCAAGGTCCATCAAGCACAGTATCCTGTTTCCAACAGTGGCCAATCTAGGTCATACATACCTAGCAGTTTCCCCAAAAGACACAAGTTCCACAATGCTTGTATTGTCAAAGCAAACGCATCAGAACACATTACACCCATCCTATAAAAGCTACATTGGCTGCCAATACATAGCAGGATCGAGTATAAAATAATAATGACACATTCAAACTAATAAGGGACATCACTATCGTACTTAACCAAACTCATAAAGAACCCCTCAAATGACAGACTTAGAAGAGAATGTAGACAACACACACTTTTTGTACCATCTACTGATCTAATAACATTCAGGAAAGAACTTTACATAGAACATTTTGGCACAACCGAACCAATGCAAAACTTCTTCCCTACATAACATCGGTTGATATTGTGTATCTGGACTTTCAGAAAGTCTTTGACAAGGTCCCCCATCAGAGACTTTTGGCAAAACTAAAGAGTCATGGGATAGGAGGGAGTGTACTATTGTGGATCAGGAACTGGTTAAAAGATAGAAAGCAGAGGGTAGGGCTAAATGGCCAATTTTCCCAATGGAGAAAGGTGAATAGTGGTGTACCCCAGGGATCTGTGCTGGGTCCGCTGCTTTTTGACATATTCATAAATGACCTGGAAAGTGGAATAACGAGTGAGGTTATCAAATTTGCAGATGACACAAAACTATTTAAAGTTGTTAAAACCCAAGAGGATTGTGAAAAATTGCAAGAGGATCTTGATAAACTGGAAGACTGGGCATCAAAATGGCAGATGAAATTTAATGTGGACAAGTGCAAGGTTATGCACCTAGGGAAGAACAACCCAAACTATGGTTACACGATGCAAGGTTCCACATTAGGAACCACCACCCAGGAAAAAGATTTAGGCGTCATTGTGGATACCATGTTAAAACCCTTGGCCCAGTGTGCAGCGGCGGCCAAGAGAGCAAATAGAATGCTAGGTATGATAAGGAAAGGAATGGAAAATAAAACAAAAGATATTATAATGCCTCTATATCGTTCCATGGTGAGACCGCACCTTGAATATTGTGTGCAATTCTGATCGCCGTATCTTAAAAAGGATATAGCGATTTTAGAAAAGGTTCAGAGAAGAGCCACCAAAACGGTAAAGGGGATGGAAGGATACTCCTATGAAGAAAGGCTAAAAAGGTTAGGGCTCTTTAACCTGGAAAAGAGACGGCTGAGGGGAGATATGATAGAAGTCTATAAATTAATGAACGGAGTGGAACAGGTAAACGTAGATCGATTGTTTACGTTATCAGAATATAGAAAGACTAGGGGACATGCAATGAAGCTACAGGGTAAACTATTTAAGACTAATAAAAGAAAATATTTTTTCACTCAACGTGTAACCAAACTCTGGAATTTGTTACCGGAGGATGTAGTAAAGGCTTTTAGTGTAGCTGGGTTTAAAAAAGGTTTGGACAAGTTCCTGGAGGAAAGGTCCATAAACCATTATTAAGAGGTGACCGCAGATATCAATGCTTGACCCAGTACAAGCATTGTGGAACTTGTGTCTCTTGAGGAAACTGCTAGGTACATATGACCTAGATTGGCCACTGTTGGAAACAGAATACTGGGCTTGATGGACCTTGGTCTGACCCAGTATGGCATATGGGAAAATTAGACTTACCTGCTAATTGTTGTTCCTTAAGGAACTCTAGTCCAGTCCCGGAACCATAGAGTTGTGAACCTCCACCAGCAGCTTTGGAGACTGAAAGATGTCATCGCTTTGATGTCACTGGTATATCTAGGCAAACACCGCCCCTTTCCACCAGTACCTATTGACAAAGCAGACTCAGCAGAGCAACCAATAAGTAGCTACCGAATTAAGCATAACGGAACAGAAGTAGTTAAAACTGCCAGGAACAATACGTCCCCGTAACTCAGCCAAAAACGTCTAGCTCCTAAAGACGGAATAACCACACTCCAGAGCCTACAGGGCACTGCTGCGCAAAAAAGGGTCACCTGGTGACTTTCCCGTGTACCTCCAGAACAGGACAAATTCTCTTCGAAAACCTGTCTCTCAATCCATCTCCCTGTCGTCCAGATTTCTGTAGTCCTTTTCCTTCCCTTTTTTTTTTTTTTTTTCCAACTTCAGGCTGCACGCCGCGTAATATACTGGGAGGGATCCGGGACTGGACTAGAGTTCCTTAAGGAACAACAATTAGCAGGTAAGTCTAATTTTCCCTTCCTTTGCGTCCCTCTAGTCCAGTCCCGGAACCATAGAGGATGTAACAGAGCAGTGAATATCAAAGGGAGGGACCTTGAAGCCCAGCCTGAAGTACTGCTGAACCCAAAACGTCCATCCACTCGCGCCTGCACATCAAACTGAAAGTGCCGCGCAAAGGAATGCAGCGAGTACCAAGTTGCCGCCCAACAACCTACAAATCTCCTGGACCGGCACTAAACCGAACTCCGCCCAAGACACCGCCTGCACCCTGGTGGAATGCGCACCCAAACCAACCGGAACCACCTCACCCTTCTACCGGTAGGCCGATGCAATAGACTCCTTTAGCCACCACAAAAACGAGGGCTTCGTCGCCGCCTCTCCCTGCCGCGGGCCTCCAAAAGGCGACAAACAACCTGTCGGACTTCCTGAAAGACGCCGTTCTACAGAGATACTTCTTAAGCACCTGTCGAACGTCCAAAAGATGTAACCGAAAACCCCGGAAGAGACACCATCTGGAGACGTGAAAAACCAAAACCACCTTTGCCCAAAAAGCTGGGATCGTGCGCAACACTACCTTGCGACTGAAAAAGGACAAATACGGCTCCTTACCAGATAGCGCCTGCAACTCTGAACTCCTCCAAGCGGAGCAAAAGGCTACCAGCGGGGGAAAGGACAAGAGAAAGACTACTAACTGGGAGCTTACTGAGCCTTGACTTGGACAAACCGTCAGCCGCCCCATTCCCCCACCAGAGAGACCTCCGGGAGAACCCCAAAGAAGCCAATTATTCGCCAGCACTCGAATCACACCATAATGCACATTTGCCACATAAAGCAAAACAGACTCTAGTCACTTCAACTCCCTGATCCCTTCCTGTTCCAGGCGAGTAGACTGCCGTAAATACTGCGACCACCGGAAGCATGCTCTCGGCCCCCAAGACTCCCCCAATGGGAGCCTGTAAGGACAGAGCAGTGCCCCCAACGATCGACTCAGTGAACCACCTACTCTCCTATCGCGCGCTAAAGAAGATCGCTAGGGCTCTCTTCCAGACAGTGAGTCCACACCTCCTGGAAGTGCAAGGTGTGCACCCACCCACGTAGTACCAAGGCCTGCGCCTGCCTAGTCTCAAAATGCCAATCAAGAACAGGCCAATTCAGGACAGCTGAATACGTTTTTTTTTTTTTTTTACAAAGACATTTCTTAACCAAAAATTCCTTCAGCCGATGTTGAGAAGCTATTTCCGCGCCAACACAATGCAGCAGAAAGAACTCCCTATGACAGGCATAGAAATCCACAGCCTTCCCGCTAGAGGAACGCCCCATTCCGTCTGCCTGCACCAAGCTGGACATTCCATTTTTTTTTTTTTAAGGTCAACTAGCCCCTGGTGTTAGAAAATACAGCTTTCCCATTCCGCAGTGGCAATTGAGTCAGCAAAGAAGAAGCCGAGAACCTGCAGCGAAGTTCCCATTATACCACCTGGTAAAGACTACTCTTCTAGACCAATGAAGCAAAATAGCATGCAAGAGTGCATTGTGTCCTGCCAGTAGCTGCTCGAACTTATCATGTATGTCAGTACGGTTTCTTTCGGGATTTAAGGAATGCTCCGGGAGAAATCTTTGGGCAGACACCGATTCACCCTTTTAAAATTCAGAATCGGGCGAAACGAGCCTTCCTTCTTTGGAACCACAAAGTAGAGGGAGTATCAACCGTATTGGGCTGCCGGCACCGGCACCACCGCTTTAAGTTGAAGCAGCCACTGGAGCGTTCCTGCGACCGCCTGAAACTTTTGCGGAGCTCTGCAGGAGGACTGGACAAAGGAATCTAATACAGGCCGATGGAGCTCCAAGGCTGATGCCAAGCAGCGTGCAAGCCATTCCGCAAACACAGCATATGATGTATGCCTTCCAGAATCTGAGCTGCTGCTAGTGCTGCGAGAGAACTAGCCTGGCTGCGCGCTTCTGGCCCCCTTTAAGACAGGCGCTGAACACTAGCAGATACTCTCCGTACTGGAGAACCTCTGATAAATGGAATGGGAGCCAAAATAGCCTCAAAGGCCAGAGTCCTATTCAGCGACCTCTCTCCGCTGAGCCGCCTTTTACAGAAGGAAAAGAAACCACATATAGCCAAAATGAAGACATTACAAATCTACCGCCAAACCTTAGAAATCAGACAAAGCCAAACTAAACGGGAATATTGTCCCTCAAGAAACCACAGAACTATAAAACCCCTCTCATAACATAATGCGTATGGCAGAGCATTCCACACCTGGGGCCTGGCCAAGGCGCTCACCCAAGCACCTTTTAGAACTGTCCAAGAGAGCTACCACCATAATACCTTTTGACTTGAATATGTGTACAGCGGATCACAGCGCTATATCACAACAGCTAAGCCCAAATATTACCCTGCCATATCAACCGACTAACGCCTTATAGGACCTGCTATGGACAGCGGAAGGAAATTCTTGTAAACCAACATAGCTAGGCCCCTTTTTTTTTTTTTTTTTTTGTTAACAACCTTTGAAGGCCTACTGAAAAAGTTTAATCCATACTCTGCAGCTGGGTTAAATTTTTGCACATTTCAGGAAACTGCACCCAGCCTATACACTCTGTTCTAATAGTGATGTTCCGTCTGCTATGTTCACTTACTAACTACCATTTGATAGGAATATGTAGTCAGAAGTTGGAATCCCGAGAGTTTTGGGCACGGCCGGGAAAGGATGTATAGGACTCCAAAAATCAAGCTCCGGCCACCTCCAATGAAATCAAAGCAGATCAGCTAAAATTACCCGAACTGCTGTTATAGCTTTGCAAAAGCTATCAGGCCCCGCTTTCCTTCCCCCCTTATCCTGAGGGATTCACTGTTGCAGGAGGCGTTGCTCACCCCCTGCCAGCCTGCTACGTCTGCCAGGGAGCTGAAGAGTGAAATAGAGAGCAGAACTCCTGGAAGTAAACAAATAGCATCCAGTTCTTGGGGTTCAGGGCACCAAATCAACCGGGTTCGCTCAAAATGAACAAGGCTCTCTCTCACTAGAGAGTTTCTTTTTCCTTTTGAAATCCTGCTCTAGAAATAGCTGAGAACTTCCGGGGAAGGGCACGATAAGTGATCCCCCCCTTAAGCTGGGAAACACCCAGGCACCTTGCAAATGGAGGTCTTAGAGGTTGCTGCCTGTGTGAATCTAAGGAGTAACACAATTTCGTATTTTACCCCCCCCCCCCCCCCAGGGATGGGGGCCCTGAATACTATATGTGAAGCATGAGCAGCTGTGGCTGTTAGGGCAACAGAGACCACCAAACGATACAGAAGTTAAGAGCTGCAATCTTGGTTATATAAACAGGAGGTGCAGCATTACAGAGAATAAGCAATCAAACTGCTGCATACACACAGTCAGAGAAAGGCCCCATTGAGTGCATCCGCTGCCCTCTGGTGGCCATAGACCTTAGCCCAGGCACTCCTTGATTGACAGGTAACTGCTATATACTTCTTTATATCCTAAGGATTCCTAAACCTGTCCCTGTGAAACACAGGCCTTTGGGCCTGTCCTTCCTAACAAATACCAGTTAGGGCTCTGCTCTGGAACCTAAAACTGGCAATTGGCCTAACATCCTGGGACTTAACAGATGCTCCTCAGAGACATGATTAGAAGGGAAAGAACATGTGGAATCAATGCCACAACTGCTGTCCTATAAACTAAGAACAAACTCAAAAATAAAGAGGTCGGACAACAGTCCCCTGAAAGCTGAGGAATCCCCACAAGCCTCAAAAAACCTACCAACAAAAGAAAGAAACACTAGGCCCCAAAAACTAGCTATTCTGCCTGTTGTCTTCCTCACACAGGCATCTCACTGCAACTCGTCATGCGGTCCATACACCCAGAGAGAAAATGGCCCCAAAAAAGGAGGCCTCAGCAGACCGACAGAGCCCGAAGGCCTTACCTGCAGGGCAGAAAGCCACACTGCCTGCTCCTACCACCTTGAAGTGCTCCGATCCTCAAACCGCGCTGATGCGCCTGGCAGCTGCGGCGAGGACCGCTCAGCCGGTCCCACAGTGTAAAATTAAATCCCGCAGCAACGGAGAGACTCCGTCTCACACAGCTGCAGTGCGGATGCACGGGTCCCGGAGCTCTCTCCCGTAGTCAAGGGAGAGAGATCCGCACCGGCAAATGCCTGCAGCAAACAAAAATAATTGAGGAGGGAAGGCGAGAGCTGCTACAAACTTAAAGAGGCCGGCTCAAATTTAAAATCACTGTAAATAAGGATATTTGCTCCTAACTAAAAGGAACTAATCCCCGGTTGCCAATTAATCAAAGGCAACTGAATCAAAAATAAAGTTAAAGTAAATTAAAGGCAAAAATCAAAATCAGACTAGAATTTGCACCCTAAATGCTCCTTATCTGCTCCCCCCAAGTGAGCCCAGGAGCAAGGCTGTCTACCAAACCCAATAAATCCTGCCGTTGAAAACGCGGCCCTCAAAATGGCCGCTGCCAGCATTCCCGCTCAAAAAAGCACACTCTCGCACCCCCCGCAGCAAGGCCCCGAGCACCCTGCAACCCTGGGAGCTGCCGCGAAGCCTCCCCTCCCAGTTTAAACCAGCTCCCCAAAGCAGATCTGCGTGGGTACTTACCACCGCCGCCGATCCCGGGGGGGGGAGGGGAGGGGGAGTGAGGGAAAGGAGCCAACAGGACACCGGAGCACAGCCTTTTTAACGGCTTCAGCTCCGGCGGCTCTCTGCTCTGATTGATCTGGGCACAACCTTCACAGGCTTCTCAGCCCCTGCATCGCTGCTGCTCAACTGCCCGCCTTCCTCCTGCTCCTCACCCCTTCAACGCGGGTTCGGGAGCAGGGAGGCCACGGATCAGCACTGTCTCCCCTGTGCTCGTTTAGACGCTGAGGCAATGCAGAGAGGGAGGGGGAAGAACTCCCTGATCCTTTAGAAACAAAAAATAAAGGTCCACAGACACAGGAACCCTTACAGCAGCAGCAGATCTTACATAAAAGAAAACAAAGTAACCAAATCAAACAGGGAAAATAAACCAAAAGGAGAAAATTTCAAAAACCCAAGCTCTGCTTATTTGTTCTCACTGAGCCCAGCCCTGGGCTCAGAACCTCCAAGCTGCTTGGAGACTGAAAGTACTGGTGGAAAGGGGCGGTGTTTGCCTAGATATACCAGTGACATCAAAGCGATGACATCTTTCAGTCTCCAAAGCTGCTGGTGGAGGTTCACAACTCTATGGTTCCGGGACTGGACTAGAGGGATGCAAAGGAACTTATGTTTATATGTTCTTAACATCAACTTCCCAATCCATCACATATACAATACTGATCTCCCCTCTCCCCTCCTTCTTGCCTTACTGCTTACACTCATGGTAAGGTATCTAAGCTGAGATCAGCCCTTGCACTCTGTTGGAATTACCCCTTAGGAATACATAGGAATATCTTTATAAATAAGTCTGAATGCACATATGTTTATACGTTTAAATAAGTTGCATTATTTCATTGCACTGATCAGTTGCAAAGTTCCTAATTTATACTCATCGTTCTATGCTGTAACTTGTTGAAATTTGTTAAGATGTAACGGTTCTTTACTAGTTATTTGTCAACTGCTTTGATTTTGCTGAAAGTTGGTATATAAAACCTTTCAGTAAATAAATAAATTCTAACTCTGGGTCCTCTGAATCCTGTGCACTCCCATCATTGTCCAATAATTCTGGATTCAAAACAGGGGCTTTGAAGAGGTAGTTTACACTTCAAGGGAGGGCCCATCTGGAGCGAACAGGAGGAACCTGAGGAAGAATTGGGCCATGGGCTGGACAGGATGAAAATGCCTCCTATATACCTCAAAACATGTAGTGAGCGAGGTGAAGAAGCCCACGGAAGACAATATGAATGGCTAGGGTCTTTGGTGGGCCATGAATTGCTCCAATAAAGACCCTATACATTCATATTGCCTTCTGTGGGCTTCTTTACCTCGTTCTCTACACGTTCTTCTGATACTTGCGAGAGTGTGTGCTTTCTTTGGACTTATACATACCTTATACATGGCAGCAAAATCGGGGTAAACCCTGGGAGACTAGAAGACGCTATGGGAGGGAAAAGCTCCAGATTAGTCCCAGGCTACTTTGCCCTGATATCCAGCTCTGCCTCAGACTGGGCAGGGAGGTTCTGAGGATAAGAAAGAAGAGGGGACCCATTCTTCTGGGCCATAGGAAGACTCCCCAAGTCCTGAAGATCACCATCATAATTCCCACAGAACGAGCCCTCTGCACAGGAGGTGCAGCACTAGTCCTTCTTGTCCACTCTGACACATTCATACACACATACTCGGAGAGAAAGACGATAGCTCAATACAAGCCCAAATTCTTGCTCGGCTAGTAAAGCTTTTGGTTGATGGTCTAAATATGGATTGAATAGTGGGTTAAAAAAGGGAGTTGTGCTTCTTGTGGGATGGGTGGCTCTGTTGCTATAATGTGTGAATTTGTTTTTCTGTAGTATGGAATGCTGGTATCTGCAGCCCTGTTTCACCTGATGAAGCAGTTGCGAAACACTGTGAAGGCATCTACAGTGGCGTTGGGGTATTGTGAAGATAAGTGTTGCGCTGTTTGGGTCATGCTGTATAATTTATATCCTGCAGTTTCTGTATTGTTTTGTTAATCATACTGTCTGGATTATGAAGCTCAGAACCTTATATGTTTGCTCTGGTCATCGATATTCCAGAGCTTAGTCCAAGGTCAAGATTGATATGCCTGGACAAAATATGCTCAAGGGTCTGAGATCTTTTTCTCCCAAGAAGTTTGTCTTATAAAAAAAATAGAGTGGAAACATTAAGATATCTAGCCCCTTCTTGGTTATATATAGTGGAATGAAGTTTCTTTAAGAGGATAATATCCTCTCTTCATTCTGAGATTTTTGGACAATATTTATTTTGGGGCCCTGCATCATTATTGGCAACGTTTCAGACATCCTCAGGGGAGCCACCCTCGAAGGGTTGATGCCTGCCCTCTGCACTTCAGACACATAGTCCCGGCAAGTTAAAGGACTCAAGGCACAGAGAAAATATGCCAACAGGGGTGGCTCGAGGAGGAAGAAAGCAAACCCCTGCCCTGAACCAGGACTGCAAGGCAACCTCCAACCTAGGGTAGAAAGCCGGCTGCTGCACAAAAAAGGGCCAGTATTTAAAAGAAGAAACTCTCCCTCTAACAGCACCTTTGATTTGCTTTGAATTTTTATTTTTTAATTTAGTAATAACTTGTCACATTGGTATTCTGTTCTCAGCTGAAGACAGAGCAAATAGCTGATGTGACTCTTGGGCCTTCAGTGATATAGAATAACCCAAGTGGCTTGGGTCTCTCTCCGGCTGACGACATGAGAGAATTCCCATTGGTGAAGGGCTGCTCTGGCAAGGAAAATATGGAACTATTGTTAACAATAAATAGTCTAAGCAAAAATTGTGAACTAGGTAGCAATAAAGCCTCACAAGTTGACTACTGCAATACTGTGTATATTGGCTGCACGCAAAGGATTATATATAGCACTAAATGAGAGGTTAGATATGATTGGAATATTAGAGACATGGTGGAAGGAGGACAACCAGTGGGAAACTGTGATACCTGGATACAAACTATATCGTAATGATAGAGCTGATCAAATTGGTGGAGGGGTTGTGCTCTATGTTAGAGAGGGCATTGAGTCAGAAAGGATTAAAGTTTTGCAGGAAACAAAATTTCCTGTAGAATCTCTATAGATTGCAATTCCATGTAAAAAGGGGAAGGCGATGGCAGTGGGGGTGTACTATCAACCGCCTGGCCAGAATGAACAAATGGATGAGGAAATGCTCAAAGAAATGAAGGAAGCTAACAAAGGTTACAGCTCGGTAATAATAATGGGTGATTTCAATTACCCCGGTATCGACTGGGTCAGTGTCACGGCAGGACATGCTAGGGAGATAAAGTTCCTAGATGAAATAAATGACTGCTTCTTGGAGCAGCTGGTTCATGAACCGACCAGAGAGGAAGCCATATTAGACCTAGTCCTTACTGGAATACCAGATCTAGTGCAAGAGATAAGGGTGTTGGGGCCACTTGGCAATAGTGATCATAGCATGATCGCCTTTGATTTAATTAGTGGAGGAGGGACAGTAAGGAAATCCACAGTACTACCTTTTAACTTTCGAAAGGGAGACTATGATAAAATGAGGAAAATAGTTAAGAAAAAACTAAAAGGAGCAGTTGCAAAAGGTTAAAGACTTACATCAAGCTTGGGTGTTGTTGAAAAATACTATCTTGGAAGCCCAGACCAGCTGTATTCCACGTTTTAAGAAAAGTGGAAGTCAAAAAAACTGCCAGCATGGTTTAAAGGTGAGGTCAGAGAGGCTGTTGTTGCCAAAAAAGCATCTTTCAGGAAATGGAAAAAAGAGCCAAACGACGAAACCTGGAAACAGCACAAGCACTGGCAGGTCAAATGCAAGGCACTGATAAAGAAGGCAAAGGGAGAATTTGAGAAGAAGCTTGCTGCAGAAGCAAAAACGTGAAATAACGATTTTTTCAAGTACATTCGTAGCAAAAAACCTGTAAGAGAGTCGGTTGGACCATTAGATGATAGAGGAGTTAAAGGGGCACTAAGAGGCAACAAGGAGATAGCGGAGAGACTGAATGAATTCTTTGCTTCGGTCTTTACTGAGGAAGATGTAGGGATGTTACCCATGACTGAAGTGGTATTTAAAGGTGCGGAAGAATTGAAGGAAATATCGATACATCGGGAAGATGTATTACAACTATTAGATAAACTGAAGAGTAGCAAATCACCTGGGCCGGATGGTATACATCCAAGGGTGTTGAAAGAACTGAAATATGAGACTGCAGACCTGCTATTAGTAATCTGTGAACTATCATTAAAATCATCTCTAATACCTGAAGATTGGAGGATCGCCAATGTAACACCAATTTTTAAAAAGGGTTCCAGGAGTGATCCGGGAAACTACAGACCGGTGAGCCTCACGTCAGTACCGGGAAAAATGGTAGAAACCATCATAAAGAATAAAATTACTCAGCATGTAGATAGTCATGGCCTAATGGGAGACAGACAACATGGCTTTAGACAAGGAAGATCTTGTCTTACTAATCTGTTTTGTTTTTTTGAAAGTGTGAATAAACAGGTGGACAAAGGTGAGTCGGTTGATATAGTGTATCTGGACTTTCAGAAAGCTTTTGACAAGGTCCCTCATCAGAGACTTTTGGCAAAACTAAAGAGTCATGGGATAGGAGGCAGTGTACTACTGTGGATCAAGAACTGGTTAAAAGATAGAAAGCAGAGGGTTGGGCTAAATGGCCAATTTTCCCAATGGAGAAAGGTGAATAGTGTTGTACCCCAGGGATCTGTGCTGGGTCCGCTGTTTTTTGACATATTCATAAATGACCTTGAAAGTGGAATAACGAGTGAGGTTATCAAATTTGCAGATGACACAAACCTATTTAAAGCTGTTAAAACCCAAGAGGATTGTGGAAAATTGCAAGAGGATCTTGATAAATTGGAAGACTGGGCATCAAAATGGCAGATGAAATTTAATGGGGACAAGTGCAAAGTTATACACCTAGGGAATAACAACCCAAACTATGGTTACACAATGCAAGGTTCCACATTAGGAACCACCAGCCAGGAAAAAGATTTAGGCGTCACTGTGGATAGCATGTTAAAACCCTCGGCCCAGTTGCAGAGGCAGCCAAGAGAGCAAATAGAATGCTAGGTATCATAAGGAAAGGAATGGAAAATAAAACAAAAGATATTATAATGCCTCTATACCGTTCCATGGTGAGACCGCACCTTGAATATTGTGTGCAATTCTGGTCGCCATATCTTAAAAAGGATATAGCGTTATTAGAAAAGGTTCAGAGAAGAGCCACCAAAATGGTAAAGGGAATGGAAGGATACTCCTATGAAGAAAGGCTAAAAAGGTTAGGGCTCTTTAACCTGGAAAAGAGACGGCTGAGGGGAGATATGATAGAAGTCTATAAATTAATGAACAGAGTGGAATGGGTAAACGTAGATCGATTGTTTATGTTATCAGAATATAGAAAGACTAGGGGACATGCAATGAAGCTACAGGGTAAACTATTTAAGACTAATAAAAGAAATTTTTTTTTAATTCAACGTGTAATCAAACTCTGGAATTTGTTACCTGAGGATGTAGTAAAAGCTGTTAGTGTAGCTGGGTTTAAAAAAGGTTTGGACAAGTTTCTGGAGGAAAGGTCTATAAACCATTATTAAGAAGGGACCCAGGATATCAATGCTTGACCCACTACAAGCATTGCGGAACCTGTGTATTTTGGGGAAACTGCTAGGTACGTACGACCTAGATTGGCCACTGTTGGAAACAGGATACTGGGCTTGATGGACCTTGGTCTGACCCAGTATGGCATATCTTATGTTCTCTTGTACAGCTGTTCGGAAGCTTCTCTGGGGAGTGTCCAGCAGTAGTCATCCAGCATTGTAGTGGACCATTTTCCTGGTATCTTTGCTCCATCGTTGCGATATCCTGGTGAAAATGTTCGCCCTGTTCATCACTAACCATACCACAGTTGTCAGGAAAGAAATCGAGATGGGAATCAAGGAAATGGATCTTTAGAGACATATTGCAGTCAAGTTTCTGATACTGCATCAGCATGTCTGCTACTAGTTCCTTGTAGTTTTCTGCCCTAACATTCCCGAGAAAGTTTGTTGACACTAGGCGAAAAGCATTCCATGCTTGTTTCGCATCACCCTGCAGCAAGTTGTTGAATCGGTCATCTTTGAAGAGCTCTTGAATCTGAGGACTCACAAAAACTCCCTCTTTAATCTTTGCTTCGCTGAGTCGAGGGAGTTTTTCATGCAGGTATCGGAAAACTGGCGAAGTGCGGTCCATGGCTTTCACGAAGTTTTTCATCAAACCTAGTTTGATGTGAAGGGGTGGTAGCAAGAGTTTTGTGAGCCTCAACCAGAGCTGGGTGCTGGATATTCTTCTCTCCAACTGTTACATTTTGTCTGCGATTCCATTCCTTCCGCAAGCAGTGCCAATCCCCTGCTTGGCTATCCCACTCACATAAGAAACACATGTATTTTATATGTCCCTGCTGCAGTCCCATTAAAAGGGCAACTACCTTCAAGTCACCACAGAGGTGCCAGCTGTACTTGTTCTAGTTAATGGAAGTCAGTAGATGCTTTAAGTTATCGGCACTGGAATAGATGGAAGACGGTTTCCATTGTTCACAAGCACAGCCTTCAGACTCAGTTTCAAAGAGTCTATAAATAGTCTCCAGTCTTGTGGGTCATGAGTGATTTTTAAGGCATTCATGAGGCTTTCAATATCGGAACAGAATACCAGATTACTTTCCTTTCCGACTGCATAGAGTACACTGCTGACATCAGATGGCTTCAGCAGCCATGTGGCAGTAGTATTGCACTGCATCAGAAAATGATGCAATCAACTCTGGATGATGTGTGCATGCTGGTATTATGCAATGTGATGCAATATTACATCATTCAAGGCTTATTTGGGATGTTGTTGATGTCCTACTGGATAAATTTACACGGTGAAATGTCAAAAATGAACTACATGCAATATCTTCAAAACAAGTCAATACAATTTTTTTAATGTTATATTCATGTTCAGCTCACCAAGATACTACAGATTAGGGCCTTTTAAAGTAACGATTTCAATGTTGACCAGTGTTATCTGCAAAAAGAGATGTTATTAAAAAAATAGAGCAGTAAACCAAAAGTAATGCATTAAAATGAAAATAAAGTTAATTTGGAGTACACTGGAAGCTCTCTGGTCCAGAGACTCCTAGGTCAGGTCACCCAAGGTTCAGTGTGCCTTGGTCTTGGGTGTCTGAATTAAGGCTATCCTAGTTCTGTAAAGGGACAGCCCAAGGGTATCTGCTGCCTTAGATGAATCCTCAGTTCTGCTCACTACCCCCACCACCAGGGCAGCCCAAATTCTACCCCCCTTCCTACTTTTAACATCTCCTTCACTATCCCCCCCCATAGTCCAACATCTCCTCTTCCCTTCCCTCCCTCCCCAGGCTGCCATCAGCTCCCCTTCCCTTCTCCCTCACCTCGGTGTGGGGGGTGGGACCGCAGCCCCTCCATATACTTCAAAACAGCAGCAGAGCAAGCTGCTAAGGCACCACAGGGAACCTTGAAGCACCCATGTACACTCATGGTCTTCTGCGCCTGTCCCCTATGAAAGGAAGCTTGCATTAGAGGGGGCAGGTGCCACAGGCCATGAGTGTGCATACATGCATGTGGGAGCTTCAAAGTCCTCCATGGTGTTGTGGTATACTCTGCTGCTGCTTTGACGTAATGCATATGGAGTCATGATGCCAGGCTGGCCCTTGCTCTGGACACCTGTGCAAAGGATGCCATGGGATCTGGGGATCACACATCTTTACCTGCCAAATTTTTAAAACTTCCCACTGACTTCCACTGAAGTCAATGGGGAATTAAAATATACTTCAGTAAAGTTTCAGGGCTATCAGAGAAGTAACATAACATAGTAAATGACGGCAGATAAAGACCAGCATGGTCCATCTAGTCTGCCCAGCAAGATGGCAAGAGTAGGTGCACCTGTCACTCTGTGCAGGCCACCCCCCCCCCCCCCATGTCTTTGTTTAGGGGTAAACCCACCACTCCATGTAGGACACCCCTATTTGTTGAGACGTTATATGGTTCAGAAGTTAGATGGTACCGTTTATTTTGTTTTTATCCTATTGCTGTAAAGGGATCCACTGTGTTTGTCCCATGCTGTTTTGAATTCCGTCACTGTGTTTGCCCCCACCACTTCCTTTGGGAGGGCATTCCAAGCATCCACCACCCTTTCAGTGAAAAAATATTTCCTGATATTGCCTTTTAATTTACCACCTTGCAGCTTCATGTTATGCCCTCCAGTTTTACAACTTCCCCGTCTTTGGAAGAGATTTGTTTGTTCATCATTTGTATATAAAGGTCTGAATCATATCTCCCCTGTCCCTCCTCTCCTCCAAAGTGTACATATTTAGGTCTTCAAGTAAAATGTTGTACTAATCTTTTGCTGCATAATAATTAATCCCTTCTTACATTTGTATGTTAATTACACAAAAATTACCATAGCAATTTACTTTGCATTAGCATTGATTTTCTGTGCACTACTAGCCTAGCTATGCTGGAAGCAGTCATAGTGCACAAAAATAAAACGTTTGGCTTAAGAAGTCTATTACATCAGTCTGTAAACTGCATCTGACTTTCAAAGAGGGAAAAGAGGTACAGCCATCTTGGGGAGAGGGGAAAGAGAAAACAGGGACACCGACACCCTAGCATGACTAACTTACTGCCAATGTCAGCTGCGCTGTCCGAAAAAGCTAAGGAATAGGCGTGTCATCGCGCGCACACCTCCACTCTGGTATGGCAGATCGTGCCAGAATGAGCCTGCCAAATCGGCAGGAGAATACATTTCAACACGGTAGCGAAGTAAGCAGCTCTCCCATTAACACAAGCTCCTTTTCTTTCTTTTTTTTTTCTTTCTTATCGCGCAATCCTGATAATGACCCCTAGCTCCCCGCCTTTCTCTCCTCTCGTTTCTGCATTCAGCACCCGACTACTGGAGAAAGGAAATGTGTGGAGAGTGCTGCACTCTCCCGCGCATGCGCACCACCAGGTAAACGTCACAGCCTGTAAACTAGTCACTGCTTTCGGTTCCGCTGTCACTGTGGATGGATCAAAAAACAGGGTGTGGCAACAGGAACCAGGATGTTTGGTGTTCATATTCTGGGTGCCTGCTGATCCTAAGGTGAGCACATAGCAGTTGTTACCATTCCTGCAGGCTTCCGTGATTAACGCTATATGTCTGGGAGGTGGCTGAGACACAGCTATCCTTGCTAACTTGGTTGGTACGCTTCAAAATATGTGTGGAAGAAAGGGACTCCTTATAGTTTAGTACATGGTTGAAATATAAAGGAGAAACAGGACAGGATTAGAAACGGAGAAAAGTGAGGGCAGATATAGACCATGTGGCCTATGCTGTCTGTACATCCTTAACCAAAATACCGAGTTCTATAATCCCTTCTCTTTGCTTGCTCCATGCTTTCTTAAATTCAGGTAAGTCTAATTTAATCTTCCTGATCGTCCCTCCAGTCTAGTCCCGGAATCTCGGGGGATGTACCAGAGCAGTAATTACCACTAATGGGAGGGTCCTGCTAGACCGGCCTGAAGCACAGCCGCTCCAAAACAGGAGTCCTTGTCCGCCTGCACATCCAGACGGTAATGCTTCACAAAGGTATGCAGCGTCGACCAAGTAGCCTCTTTACAGATGTCTACTGCTGGCACCAAGCCATACTCCGCCCAAGACGCCGCTTGCGCCCTCGTGGAATGAGCCCGCAGTCCTTCCGGGACCATACGACTACGCAAAATGTAAGCCGATGCGATAGTCTCCTTTATCCAACGAGCAATTGAACCTTTCGAGGCCGCCTCCCCTTTCCGGGGCCCCGCAAACAACACAAAAAATCTGTCTGATTTGCGAAAAGATGCTGTTCTAGCCACATACTTCAACGCCCGGCGAATATCTAAACTGTGAAGTCGCTCCGCCATCTGACCTTTACCTTTGATGTGAAAAACAGGCAATGACACCACCTGGTTCAAATGAAACACCGAGACCACCTTAGGTAAGAACGACGGAACTGGCCTCAATACCACCTTAGAATCGGAAAAAGACAGAAAGGGCTTCCTACATGACAGCGCTTGTAACTCCGAAACTCACCTAGCCGAGGCGATGGCCACCAAAAACACCACCGTCAGCGTAAGGTCTTTCAGCGAAGCCTCCACTAAGGGCTTAAAAGGCGCTTTCCCTAACGCCTCCAAGACCAATGGAAGATCCCACGCTGGAACTATCCGCTTACGAGACGGCCGGAGTTACCGCCTTCAAAAAAACGCTTAACATCTGCATGACTACTCAGCGAACTGCCCTGCAGATCTCAGTCTCGCCTTCAGCAAGGTAGATATCACCACTGCCGAATAACCTCTCGCTCTCAACCTTGCCCGCTCAATAGCCAGGCCGTAAGCGAGAATCGATCCACATGGGGCATGCAGAAAGGTCCTTGGGTGAGCAGATCCTTGCGCATGGGAAGCTTCCAGGGCTGCCCAACTAAGAGTCTAAGTCCGCGTACCACGGTCTTCTCGGCCAATCCGGAGCAATTAGGACCACTCTTCCCTTGTGCTGCGCAATGCGCTTTATCACCCGCCTGATCAACACCCACGGCGGGAAAACATAGAGCAGCTGGTCTTCTGGCCACTTCTGAATGAGAGCATCCAGTCCTTCCGCCATCCTTTCTCTCCTTCTGCTGAAGAACCGATCGACCTATGCGGACTGAAAGGTCGCCATGAGATCCATTACCGGCGTCCCCCAGCGCCGTACCAACATCGCAAACACTTCTGGGTGGAGAGTCCACTCTCCCCCGACTCAGAAAATCGGCCTCTATATTGTCTACTCCCGCTACATGCGCCGCTGACAAGGCCTCCAGGTTCCCCTCGGCCCACTCGAACAAACTTTCCGCCTTGGCCTCCAGTGCCATGCTGCTGGTGCCCCCTTGTCGATTTACGTATGCCACCGCCGTCGCGTTGTCCAAAAACATCCGAATGGCCTTTTTCTGAACATAGGGGCCCAACTCCTGGAGAGCCAGCACCACCACCCACAACTCCAGCCTGTTTATCGACCATGACTTTTCCAGGTCGGTCCACTGGCCCTGCACGAGGCGTCCCTGACAATGGGCTCCCCAGCCGTACAGACTGGCATCTGTTGTCAGAGACACCCATGCGGGAGCTTCTAACGACATCCCTGTTTCCAGACCTCCGGGCCTCAACCACCAACGTAGCGCCAATCGAGTGTCTGGAGGACACACCAACCTCTGGGACAGAGAATCCCTTTGATGCGACCACCTTCTCAACAAGGCCCGCTGTAACGGTCTCATGTGGGCTTGCGCCCACGGCACCACCTCTAGGGTCACCGCCATAGTCCCCAAGACCTGCAGATACTCCCACGCTGTGGGACAGCGTTGTTTGAGAAAACGACGCACCAAGTGTCGGAGACCCAGCACCCGCTGCTGCAGCAGAAACACTCGACCCACACTCGTATCGAGGCGGGCCCCGAGATACTCCAGGTTCTGAGACGGAACCAACTTGCTCTTTGCTGTGTTGACCACCCAACCGAGACTCTGCAATAGCTCTACCACCTTGGCAGCAGCCACCACACTTTCCTCCCTGGACTTTGCTCTGATTAACCAATTGTTCAGATATGGGTGCACCAAGACACCTTCCTTCAGCAATGCCGCTGCCACTACCACCATCACCTTGGTGAAAGTTCGCGGCGCAGTTGCCAGGCCAAAGGGAAGCGTTTGAAACTGAAAATTACCCTTCGGCACTGCAAATCTGAGGAATTACTGATGCTCCTGGCGTATGGGAATGTGCAGATACGCCTCCGATAGGTCCAGGGACGTCAGAAACTCTCCTTTTTTCACCGCTACAACGACGGACTTGAGTCTCCATCCGAAAATGAGACACGCGCAGACAGCGATTCACCTTCTTTAAATCCAGAATGGGACGCCAAGTCCCTTCTTTCTTTGGTACCACAAAATAAATGGAGTATCGACCGCAACCTACTTGGTCTGCAGGAACCGGGACAATTGCTTTGAGCCGTAGAAGCCTTTGCACCGTCTCCTGCACTGCCTTGCGCTTTGCTCGAGCCCGGCACGGCGAACGAACGAACGAATCGGACACTGGACTCTGCAGCTCTAGCGCATAACCTTCTCGCACCACCTCCAACACCCACCGATCGGACATGAGCTGGGCCCAGGCAGGGTAAAAATCCCATAGCCGACCCCCTACGGGAACTAGCTCTCCCTGGACCCCCCTGACTTCACTGTGACTTTTTGAAGGAGGAGGACGAGGACGCAGCCGCAAAACCTCCGTTTGCTCCTCGAAACCCTCGACCCCCCTGGGACCTACTAGGAAAGCGACCTTGCTGGAATTGGCTCCCCCTCGGGAAATTGAAGCGACGGAAGTCCCGCGGCTCTGTTTCTGCTTGTCCTCTGGCAACCTACTGCCCAACTCCCCTAAATCCTTAACCAACTTTTCCAAATCTTCATCAAAGAGCAGCTTTCCCCGGAAGGGGAGCCTACTCAACCATGCCTTGGAAGAACCATCCGCTGCCCAATTTCGCAGCCAAAGACACCTTCTCCCTGCAACCACCGAAGCCATACTCTTTGCTAAACCCCGGATCAGGTCATAATGAATGTCGGCGAGATACACCGCCCCGGATTCCAATCTAGATGCCTCTCCGGACGCCTCTCCGGAATTGTCGCACTGGACTCGCTGCACCCAGCGTAAACAGGCTCTCGCTACCCAGGCTCCGCAAATGGACGCCTGTAGTGACAACGCATTAGCTTCGAAAATCTGTTTTAGCAACATTTCCAATTTGCGGTCTTGTGCATCTTTAAGAGCCGCTGCACCTTCTACCGGGATAGTAGTTTTCTTGGTCACCGCTGAAACAGCTGCATCCACCCTGGGAGCCTTAAATAACTCCCGGTCCTGATCCAAAATAGGGTACAACCGTGCCATAACCCTAGAACCTTTAAGAGTGGCCTCCGGCATATCCCATTCCTCTTGAATCATCTCCTTAAACACCCTATGTACCGGAAAAGCCCTCTGAGTTTTCCGAAACATCTGGAGCAGCAGATCCTCAAGGGTAGCGTCCTCCACCGGTCCTGCATCCGGCATATTAAGAGCTTTGAGGGACTCTGCAATGAGCGCCGGGAGCTCTTCCCTATGAAAAACCCGAACTACTTGTGCCTTATCTTCCTGTTCTCTAATCTCACCTTCCTCTAGATCCCTTTCTATGTCCACCTCCTCTGACCGGACGTCCTCCGAGATGATGAAAGGAGCTAGAAGATCTTTATTGGACCTGGCCTTTTTGGCACTGATGCCAGACGCTGCTGCTTACAACGGCGAAGGGGTCCTCTCCTGCCCCAGAGCAGACCCTGAGGTACTAGCTGCGGTCGTTCCCTGCGCGCCCGCCAGCGTCCTTTGGAGCAGCGCCATGAAATCTGACGCAAAAATCGCCGCCAGATTGCCCGCTACCGGCTGCTGAGAAAACTGAGGCGCCGTTGCTGAAGGTACACTAACCGCAGGCTCAGTAGCCAGTAGAGATGGGAGACTTGGCTCCATCAGGTCCTCCAACACCTGACCTGTAGCCTCTGAATTGGCAACCACCTCCCTGGCTTCCACTTCTGGAGCACACCCCCTACATACACCTTCCTGCGAGACTGAACTCTTCTTAGCCCCACACAATAGGCACAGTTGTCTGGAAGGCATGCTGCCCTGGTCCAAGCATTCAGCAAAAAAAAAAAAAAAACCCTGAACAAAATTTTTTTTTTTTTTTTACATCAGCGTCGCTCTCCCACTTAAACCCTGAAGAAACCAATGAAAAACTAAGCTCCTAAGCTGAGCTAGGAAGCGCCAAGCCCCCCACTGTTCAGCCGGCGATCTTCCCGCCCTCAGCACACGCGGCGTGGCCTGCTTCCTCTAACAAGCTGTTTCCCGCCAAAAACTGCCTTCACAGCTGCCGATCCGCTAACGGATCGCTTACAAATGCCCCCTTTTTCTGTTCTCGCGTTCCTTACCTGCACACCGCATAGCAGGCTTTAACTGCTCATCACCTGTGCAAGCCCCGCACAGCGCGAACACAGCCGCGGTTGAAGCTCAGGGCTGTCAGCGCCGGCAGGCAATTACTTCTGCACTCAAGGCGCTCCGAAAATGCCAGCTCCTGTCCCTTCACTACCGGGACGGTAACCAGCAGAAGATCCTCTCCCCGAAGTCCCTGAAACCCCAACTCTGGCTTCTGACTGTCCCTCGGAGAAACTACAGCGAGGGGGAGGGAGCAGAGGACTTCAGGGCAAAATGGAAGCAGTTTACCCAGCCAACTGTAAGTAAAGAAACAAACGCTTTCCAATGCGATTTCCTTTCTCTTCTTTGAATTTCCTGTCTACCTCTACTTAATCGTTCCTCTAGTGAGCCCTAAAATCCCTGGGCTCACCACCTCACTAGCTGCTTTGGAGACTGATAATCTGGTGTGAGGAGGCGGTGCCAGCCCTTATATACCGGTGACATCACAGCACTGAAGTTTCTCAGTCTCCAAAGCTGCTGAATGAGGTTGACAACCCCAGAGATTCCAGGACTAGATTGGAGGGACGATCAGGAACTGCCACTTTTTCTGTAAATAAATATTTCTTTAGATTCCCTTGGCTTTATATCACTCTGATACAGCATTTGGTGAAATGCTGATAAGCATTTGAATTTATACACTGTTTGAAAGGGAAGTACCTCTCCTGAAGAATCCGAACCTGGAACCAAACGTACCGCCTCCTACAGACCCATTGCCAGCAAACCCTTCCTTGCTAAGATCACAGAAAAGGCAGTTCAAATATGATGGAAACATGAAAACTGTTGTTTTTACAAATGTCTTACACAGGGTGTAATCCCTATTACCCCATTCCTTGCAATTAACTTTACCTGAACTGTCTATGGTTCTATGTTGTCTTGACTAGATTGTAAGCTCAGGCCAGTCTGGGAAATATTTCAACTGTGGTAGTGCCTCTATGGGGATACCCTTGCAGAAACTCCCTGTGGCTCTTTGCTCATGCGGGTGACCTTTGAGGGCATGCCTCAGCATCTCCTTCAAGTGCAGGCTATTTTACCCATGCCTATTTCACATTCCCATGTGGAAGCAGTTTCTCCACTTCTATGTTCTGGGCTGCCATTTCCAGTTTCGGGCCCTATCCTTTGGCCTATCCAAGGTAATGGTGGTGGTAGTGGCATTTCTGTGCAGCAGGGAATCTGGGTTAACCATACCTGGACATATGGCTGATCCAGTTGGACTCATGCAAAGTCCAGAAATGACACAGACCTGGTGATTTTACTGGCTATAAAGGCTTGGGGTGGTGATCAAGTATTCCAGGAACAGCCTGCTTCTGTTCTAGGAGTACCCAGGAGCTCGGTTCCATTCTCTCTCAGGTTAAGTTTTCCTCATGACAGAAGTCCCTCAAGCTTCAGAAGCACTTCAGGACAGTTTGTGCTCAGTCGGTCCCAGGCCTGTGGAGCTATCTCCATTTCGATTGGCCTTGGAGCCGGGTCATTGGACCAGATCACTTATGCACCTGTTGCAGAAGATGCCTGCTTATCTCTCTGGTCTCCTTATTCCCAGTTATTTAATCTGACCATTTCTGTCCCCTGGGAGATCAAGGAGCAGTTGAGATGGTTGTTGCAATCCTGCCATCTGATGGTCAGGATCCTGTTGGAAGCACAAGATTTGGGTGCCTGTCACTTTCGATGCCAGCCTGAAGGGTAGGATGTACACTCTGGTCTACTAAGGAGCCTTGGGTGAACATCCATCTGGAGACAAGAACCATCCTTCTGACCCTGGAGAGGTCCAGGCATCTCCGAATAGATAAAGCATCTAGAGTTCATGGACAAGGCCACTGTAGTGGCATATGTCAACAAATGAGGTGGAACTCGGCCAGAGTGGCTCTCTGGGTCATGGAGCTGTGGTGTTGGGTGGTGGAGCATTGATTTCCCTGTCCGCAGCACACATTGCAGGCATAGACATCATTCAGGCCAGCTTCCTGAGTCAGAATACTGTGGATCTGGGCAAGTGGGAGCTCAGCCTTCACGCATTCAGCCTCATAATGCAGAGGTGGGGCCTTCCAGTTTTCAACTTGATGGCTGCTCAGGAGAATGTCATAGTAACATAGTATATGACGGCAGATAAAGGCCATTATGATCCATCCAGTCTGCCTAATAAGATGTTGAGAACTTTTTTTCCTGTCACAGGAAGGGCTTGTGGCTGGTAGCCTGGATGCACTGCTTCAGGAATAGCCTCAGGAGGGGTTGCTGTATGTCTTCCCTCCAAGGCCCTTGGTGAGCTATCTTATGTGAAGAATTCTGGCCCTAGTGGTTTATAGTCCAGTGGTATACAGATCTCTTGAATCTCTTGCTGGGCCCTTCCCTCTTGTTGGCCTGGAAGGCCCCTAAATGGTGAAGGATCCTAGTCACTTGTCACTTACAGCCTGGCCCTTTAGAGGCATAGTCTGCTGCCGATTAGCCCTTCTAGGACAACAGTAGAGGCCCTGCTTATGGCTTGAGTCTGTAGAATTTTCAACAGATGGTATTTCTCTCATTCCTTGAAGGCCAGGAAGGTGAACATAATCATTGTGTTGTCTCCCTTACAGTCTGGTCTGGGCTAGGGCTTAGCCTTGAACTCTTTCAAGGTTTAGGTGGTGGCCCATAGGCTGCATACAAGGGATGCAACTCTACTGTGCCTTAGACAGTAGTACAAATTCTGGTGAAAAAACACACTGGCTGTGCCGTAGATGGAGAATGCTTTGTGGGTTTTGCTGACTTTCTTTTTTGGGACTTGAGTCCCTGAAGAAAGAGCCACCGATTCTCCTCCTGTCTTTCTTACTTGCCCTATGGGGATAGCCTCATGCTTGGCCTCCCCAGTCAGACAGTGTCCATCTACCTCCCTCAAGGGCCCCTCAAGTTATCTCCCCATCCCTGAAGGAACCCCTCTTCCGCTGACCTGGCCCTCACCTCATACATGCGGCAGTGTTAGAAATGGACCCCCTACAGAAGCCACAAGATAGGACATCTTAAGGCTTCTTTGGGGACATCTGTTAGTCCTTTCTGCTACCGCAGCAGCCACTCTCTCTGTTTGTGACGGTTTTTGTTGTTGTTTTTTTTACACCAAAAACAAAGACAATCTTGCTCTCCCTTTAAATTTCTCTAGTTTTTTTTTTTTTTTAAATTATAGCAAAACATGACTGCAGAAGCCCCCCCCCCCCCCCCCAACCACGCATCACTGGACTATAAACACCCCCCATATGGCAAAGAAACCAACAAACTGCCTTTAAAAACCGGACAGAAGAAAATAAGGTGTGTGCTCCAAAATGACTGCTGTCACCGTGTTGCACAGGAAAATGGTACCCCCAGCACTTACCATCAAAAATCAGGCTTCACGCCAGCCTTTGATTGCGCCGCTTTCAATCCTTATGCAATGCTCAACTTCCAGAAGAACTTCAGCGGTGCTGGGAGTATTAAGAGAAGTCAGCTGCCGGCTAGCAGATCTCCACAGCAGTGAGAAGTGAGCAGGAAAGCCTGCAGAAGCGAATCCCTCTCTCTGTCCCAGAGCGCTTTTTGCCTGCACCTCCCGCCAGCCCTTCTGACCTCATCAGTGTCAGGGGATGCCCTGGTTCAAGGCCTACTCTCTCCTTTTTTCTTCAATAAAAAAAACCCTTTACTTTGCCTCAGCAATCTCAGCCCTACCCACAAAAAGAGACCAGAAGCATAGATTAAAGTCCTATGATCCTACTAAACCTTATCTGTTCCTCTAGTAAGTCCGCCCTATGGAATCACCTCACCCCAGCTGCCTGGAGACCAAGATATTGGGTCTGGTGGAAGATGCCACCGGTATGTATACACTCATGTCATAAATCATGACATGCTCAGTCTCCAAGCCGCTGATCAAGTGACAGTACCTACAGGTGTGGGACTGGACTGGAGGAACGATAAGGAACTGCTGCTTCACCAAGGGTTGGGGGGGGGGGGGGGATTAAGGCACACACCAGTGTCAGCTAAGCGACTGCTTAGTTTGCTTGGTGGACAGGCTGGCCCTGCTTGAAGGAAATGCCAGTGGAATATCCTATGTACCACCTGCAGACATCCACTGTCAAGCTCAACTGGGAAAGAATCCTTTTGACCAGCTGCCCTGAGCTAAATTTAAAACAGAACTGCATTAGAACAGAATCCACCATCTACTGGAGACAGAGAAATACTGAAATGTACCCCTAACTGCATCACTGGAAGTTGCTAGTTCTCTCTCTGTCTCCACATCTGCTGTGTGGCGGGCACGCCTCCACTAGGCGGTCACCTAGCGAAGACGGGCTCCCATCTTGTATCTTTTAGCTTTAAACGTGTAGTTGTGTATAAAAGCAGTCCAAGTGGTTTTAAAGCAACACAGGAATTTTTATTGATTTTTAACTTGGTGCAGTTTAGTAACAGTCCTTTGTAGAAGATTCCAAACTCAGCAACAGAAAACAAGGATATTTTCTCCCAAATAAAGTTCATTGCAGACAGTGTGTTTCAGTGGTATTATTTACAAGTAAATGTTTTTACTTCTTTCATTAGGAAATTTCTCATCTCAGAAACAACAGCTTTATTTGCAGTTAAAGCACACAACGGAACTCAGTAATTCTGTCGGCTCCCTTTAGCTGCTTCAGTTTAAAGCACTTCTCAGCTGGTCAGCACAGAACTCAATTACATCATCTACTTCTCTTCAACAGACAGATTTCCTTTCTCTCTTTTCAAAGCTTTCAGCTATCATGCACCTGAGAACTGCTTCCTGAGATTCTTCCTAGTATTTTACTTCTTTCAATCAGCAGTAACACATAGAGCACATTCCATTTCAGAGCAAGTGGAATCCGGGTCATCTTCCTTATAATCCACCTCCATTTCTTCCTCTGCACTGCCTGATTGTAGAACTTGAATACGTTCAGGTACTTTAAGGTTTATATGCTTTAACAGCTTAAACAGTTTCTCCCATTGAACTGCCTTTCTTTCTCTTGGTAAAACATTAACAGGCTTTGTTTGCTTGGCTTTATCTACAAAACCCTTCTTCCTGTTCTGCGTGCTAGCAGGTGTAACTATCTCTTCAGTATCCGAGTCAGAGTTATAAGCATTAACTCTTTCCAACTTTCCTCTCCTACCTTGGAGCTTAACTGTGGGAGTTTCACAGCTGTGACATCTGTTGGAGGTAGCGTCCTCTGAGGCAGAGCTGCTCAGGGAATCACTGGAGGATTTTCTTCCAGCTTTCCTGGGCTTTCTTCAGAAGAAGCTGAGCCTTCCTGTTCTAGCTTTCTTACAGCCAGCCTTTTGCCCTTCTCTCTCCTAGAAGTACTCGGCCTGTCCTCTGGCCTTTCCCCAGCTGCTGCTTCTCAAGCTGTTCCCGTGGCTCCCAACACCTCCAAGGCTTCTAACAGTTCTACCGGAGTCTATCACTTTCTGTTTGCTTAACCTTAAATGCTGGGCAGTGTGCCTCCCCTTCTGGCTCCACCCACAGGTGTCCCTTATCCTTACTTAGGGTTACCATGGAGTCTGGGTGTGGCTTCAGCCTAGCTCTGCAAGCGTGGTTTCTTTCACTGCTTTTACTTTTGCACATGTGTTTAGGTGAGCCCATCCCCCTTAAAGAAGCAAAAGTTCCTTTTTCCTCTATTTCCCAGGGCTGTGCTACACTCTCCTTACCACAGCTGGTAGGGGAACACAACCCACCTTTCACACTGATGGGGAGGACGGGGGGGGGGGGGGAAGACTCACCATGAGAGCATCCAGATAGCAGCACGGCAGACACATGTGCATTTCTTTCTTTCGTTGGTGAGCACTGTGTCATATAAATACAAGCCACCTTTGAAAATCTGGACTGGAGAAGTTCACTGGTACCAATGTATCCAAGGGCATATTAAGTGGAGGGCATTTTCAGCCCCAAGAACATACCCAAGCATCTATTTAGTTAACTGGGCAAATTTCTTGGAAAACTGTTCTAAATACCGCCTCCATCCTTTCATAAGCACCAAAGAAAGCTAAATACCATGGTGGGTTTTTTTTTTTGCTTCTTACATTTCTGAAGCCTTTCTGGACACTTATGGGCAGATGCAGAAAAGCTTAGTGTGGCGTTTTTCTGGCAATTTTCCCATACTAGGCTTGCTCTCTGATGCCGAAAGCAAGCATCAGAAAAACACCAAAAAAACAACTGTGCTGAACTTCAGTGCACTTGGCATGCAAATTACTGTGTTAAGTAATTGCACCCCATGTAAAAAACTGCACTGAAACATAGTGCAGTTTTTTAAACTTATTTTTGAATGATGGATCTTCATGCCAGCTTCGGGCATGCATAAAGATCCAGCCGGAAGCAAAGGTATCATCTGAGGTGAGGTTTGACACTTCATCTCAGATAATCCAGGCATGAGGAAAGCCCCCAATGTCATCAGAATACTGTCAAGGGGCCAGTGTCCCCCCCCCTCCCCTCCAGACTCTGTGACAGAAATCAAATCTCTGATGGACCAGCAGCTCCAATCCCCCACCCACCTGATAACAAGAAGTACCTGGTGGCCTAATGGCCTCAACCCCCCCCCCAAATGGCTCTCCCAGTACCTTTAATCTGGTGTGGAAGCATTGCCCACATGCTCCTGCCTATGCACTGCTATCTTGAAAAACAGCAGCTTCTGACCCTACATGGTGCATCCTGGGATGCACCAAATAGGGTCAGAGTGACCAGGGATTTTGTTTTTCAGGGCCACTGGGGATCATTTCTATCAGGGGTCATGTCCAGGGGGGAGCACCAGACCACTACCAGTTATTGATGGCATCAGGTGCTTTCCCCAATGTCTAGGTGAAATGTCAAACTTCCCCTCAGATGATTCTGTTTCTCCGAGACAACAAGCCACACTTGCGCTGACTTCTGTGCGCATGTGTTTGGCTTGCTCTCCCAGTTTAACACTGACATTTTGCATATCAACTAATTTGAATATTGCATTCCAACACAAAGAGTCAGCGCTACAGTCGCACTATGAAACCTGCACTAGAGCTTAAGCACCGAGCTATAGAGCAATGTTTCTGCATCACCAGGCTTTCTAGATCAGGCCTTGACAATTTTTGTGCCAATTCAAGAGCTAGGCCAAATTCATAGGAGCCCGTGCTCATGACCTCCACGTGATCTCTCTTGGTTCTCTCATGCTGGTCTGATATTCTCAAGTCTCATGAAATCAGTACAAATGTTCCTATACCATGCATCATCTTTAGATAAAAGTTTTATAGCTTCAGGTATCAAGTGTCTGCATGGTGTAATGGTGGTAGGCCAGTTTGTGTGTGGTGTGTGTGGTATGTGTGCAGGGCTGCGGTGCATGTGATGCAAAGCTGGGGAGCTTCTTTGTGTGCAGTGCAGAGATGAGGTTCCAGTGTGTGTTATGTGTGTGGAGCTGGGGTACATATCTATCCTATGGAGGTGGGATGCCTATGTTCTTGGGTGAGGGGAATGCACCTTTAAGTTAATAGGCATTGTGCCCTTGTGGCACCATGCATTCATCCCTTTAACCTTTAACTCTTCCTTCCACGCCTCCAACCCCTCCCCCTACTTTGTTCGCCTTCCAGACCTTCCCCTTAGTACTCCCACCCCTTTGCCCTGGATTCCCTCCATCGTCTACTTAAATTTTTTTAAAGTTTCTGGCTCTTTACGATTTAAGTCCACCCCCCCCTTCTTTTTTTATTCTAAGCCTCGACCGACTTGGAAAGCTGCAAGCAACCTGCTTCCCCTCCTGCAAGCAGGGATCTGATCTCCCGTAGGTAGAAGAGATGGGAGTTCAGATACAAGTTGTCTGCCTACAAGAATCCCATCTCCCATGGACAGACAGCTTGCATCTATGCTGTGATTACAGCCTTTCCCTTCTCTTCTTCCAGCAGGAGATTGGATCCCCATGGGTAGCCAGAGTTGGTCCCCACTGTAACTGCTGTGCTGAGCAGCCAGGGATGGTCATGCTGCTGCACAGGTGTTCCAAACCCCAGGTCTGATTTTTTAGTCGCCATAGTGATCTCACACCTGGGATTTGTCAAGTTGTGTTCTAGACTGTATACCTCAGACACACTGTGTAAATCTCAGTCTGTCTTCAATTTCACTGCAAAGCAATTTGCCCATGGCAGCACTATGCTGTGCCATTCTCATAACTCACTTTTTATATTTCTTTCGTTTGGATCACTTTGCCATGTGCTCTTCCAAGACCCCCTAATGCAAAAGGAAAAAAAAGTCAGAAAAACAGATGCTGTACAACACATAGATGCTCTCACATACTTTTAATGAGGATGCTATATTTTGGTAAGCAGAAAATTTCTTTACATTTATTCTGAAATAATTTAGCATAGCAAACTGGGTGACAAAACAAAGTTTCAAATACCAGTAGGTGAATTAGTAAAATAGCTTAATATTCACAGGACATCACAGCTGCAAAACAAACGTTACTATTAATCAAAATATGTATCACCAATCTCTTATATAGAAAAAGAATGACTGATCCCGCATTAATACACTTTGTGGCCTGTTTTTTGACATACATGTTATCCCATTCAGCATTTTAAAATTCTTACATTAACATATGTAGTGTGCCCTCTGGTGGGCTGTGTGTTTGTAGTTCCAGAGGCTACAAATCTTAAAGAAGGGAAACCTTTCCTTTCCTCCTTGTGGGTCCTTGAAGGGAGGGGGGGGAAGCAATTTCTTCAAGGCCCTGCTTTGTTGATGTTTCCTCACTCTCTTGAAGTCTCTCAGCATTCTGCTATGACACTTCTACTCAAAAATACCTCTGTCCACTTGAAAAATTATATTTAACAAGATACGCCATCCGTTTCCCCCACTTGCAGAATCAAACAGGTGGAAAGTGCATATATGTGTATCATATGGGGGGGGGGGAGGTGACAGAAGAGAGCATGCATGCATTATGGTAGGTGTTGGGGAGAGATGTGTGTGTATGTGTCATAGAGGTTTGTCACCCCTACCATTCAATACCCTTCCCTTCACCTAGCAATGCATTCTCCCCTTCACTTTCTCATTTGCACATTCAAGGCCCTTCTCCCTCCCTTCTCTATAACCCTACCCCCTTGTTTTCTTCCTCTAAATATGGATCAGAATAAACCTTCCTCTTGCTTTCTAACATAATCAATAGAACTTTCCAACTTATCCAATCATCCAAACTGAACAATGGTATATGCTTAAAAAAACTATTTAATTTATTAAACCAGGTTTGCTATACTGTTTTTCTACCAGTATACAAACAGGAGAAGAGAGGTGTATGCAGGCTATGTCATCCTTAAATGGAGTACAATGAGGGCATAAAGGCAGTGGATGATGAGTGAGGATTACAGCATCAAATAAACAGTGCACAAGAAGCAGCTGAAGGTAGCGGGCAGGAGTGAAGGTTAAATGGAAATTACACTAACCTGGTAATTGTAGTTCCTGTAGGATCCAGTTTAGTCCTCCACAATCGGGTAATGCCCCTCCTACTGCAGCCTGGAGACTGGACCAATCAAATCTTCTGTAGTACATATCCAGCAGGAGCTCCCAGAAGCCCCCCAGTGTACTAGTAACAAAGCATACTTAACGAAGCAACACATTAAATAATCATTACATTATCAGCAAAACCTTTTCTTCCCCCCCTGTAATAACCAACTCCCTCCCCAAACGAGGAAGTCAGAACACCGGCTGGCGCCGAAACCGACGCCTTCCAATTAACACAGAGCTCCCCTTCACAGAAATCTAGGGAGCTGACTGAACTCCAAGAAAGGGAAGAGCCATAGCGATAAGCACGACTGTCAACAGAACCCGAACGGGACGAAGAACCGTCCTACAGTCAACCGCTCGGAACAGCGCGCCGCAAGACTACACAGAGAGTTGGGAGGGAAGGAGGACTAAACTGGATCCTACAGGAACTACAATTACCAGGTTAGTGTAATTTCCATTTCCTGTGCGGATATCCAGTTTAGTCCTCCACAATCGGGATGTAACAGAGCAGTTAAGACCGGGCGGGACCTTGCCAGCCGGCGCGCAGAACCGCCGATCCAAGACAGGAATCCCGAGCCGCTAATACATCCAGGCGATAGTGCCTGCTGAAAGCGTGCAGAGACGACCAAGTGGCCGCCCTACAGATATCCGCTGGCGGAACCAGGCAATGCTCCGCCCAAGAGGTCGCCTGAGCTCGAGTAGAATGAGCTCGAAGCCCCTCCGGAACTGGCCGCTGCTGCAACAGATACGCAGATGCGATCGCTTCCTTGAGCCATCTAGCAATGGAGGCCTTAGCCGCCGCCTCCCCTTTTCTTGCGCCCCCAAAGAGCACAAAAAGCCGATCGGTCTTACGAAAGGACTCCGTAGACTGCAAATACCGACGCAGCGTGCGACCCACATCGAGCCGGTGAAGACCCTTGTCCACCGACTCGACCGAGTTCGCCGAAAGGACCGGCAGAAACACTGCCTGATTCAAGTGAAAGGGAGACACCACCGTTGGAAGAAAAGAAGGCACCGGCCGGATCACAATCCGGTCTGCGGAAAACGACAAGAAAGGCTCTCGGCAGGACAAGGCCTGAAGATCCGAAATGCGCCGAGCCGAGCAAATGGCTACAATAAAGACCGTCTTCAAAGTGAGATCCTTCAGGGACGCCCTCCGCAAGGGCTCAAAAGGTTCCCGCACCAGAGCCCGCAGGACTAAATTCAAATCCCACGGGGGAATCGGTGCTCTGTGGGAAGGCCGCAAATGAAAAACAGCGGTCAAGAAACGCCACACATCCGCATGAGCGCTGAGAATGCGGCCTAAAACCTTGCCTCTATAGCAGGAGATCGCTGCCAACTGAACCTTCAGGGAACTGGCCGCGAGGCCTTTCTCGAACCCATCCTGAAGGAAGCTTAACACGACGGGCACAGAGACCGTCGCCGCCCGGACTCCCCGCCGGGAGCACCAGTCCTCAAAAATCCTCCAGATTCGAACATAAGTAAGAGAAGTGGATGACTTTCTTGCCCGCAGTAGGGTGGAAATCACCGCGGGCGAATAACCCTTCTTTTTCAGCCGAGCCCTCTCAATGGCCAAACCGTAAGCGAGAATCGAGCCACCTGGGGCATCCGCAGGGGGCCCTGAAGAAGGTCCGGCAGCGCGGGCAGGTGCCAAGGCACGCCGTCTCGAAGTCTGACTAGCTCGGCATACCAGGGCCTCCGGGGCCAATCCGGAGCCACCAGCAGCACTCTGCCCTGATGACACTCGATGCGCTGGACGACCCGGCCGATCAGCGCCCACGGAGGGAAGACATACAGAAGCCCGGACGTCGGCCACGGCTGAATGAGAGCGTTGAGCCCTTCGGACATTCGCTCCCGCCGTCTGCTGAAGAAGCGACTCGTCTTGGCCGTCTGGAAGGTCGCCATGAGATCCATGATGGGCGGACCCCACCGCCGCACTATTTGCGCATACACCTGTGGATTTAACTCCCACTCTCCGGGGTCCACTCGCACTCTGCTGAGAAAGTCGGCCTGGACATTTTCCGCGCCCGCTATGTGCGCCGCTGATATTGCCGGCAGACGAGTCTCCACCCAACTGAACAAGGCTGTCGCCTCTGTATCCAGGGCCACACTCCCTGTGCCCCCTTGGCGATTGATGTAAGCCACCGTGGCCGCATTGTCCGACCAGACCCGGACAGGTCGACCCCGGACCAGTGGCTCCAGGGCCAATAGTGCTAGTCGCACCGCCCGAAGCTCGAGACGGTTGATCGACCAAGACGCTTCCTGGGAGGACCACACCCCCTGAGTGAAGCGGGTCTCGCAGTGCGCTCCCCAACCGGCTAAGCTCGCATCCGTTGTGAGGGGAACCCACAGAGGAGGCTCCAAGGGAACCCCCCGCGTCAGATTCTCGGGAGAGAGCCACCAACGGAGCGAAAGACGCACCGCCTTCGGGCAGGGCAGTCTCTTGTTCAAGGAGTCGCACTGGTTGGACCACCGGCGAAGGAGCGCCCTCTGCAGCGGGCCCATGTGGAACCGCGCCCACGGTACCACCTCCAAGGTCGCCGCCATTGTTCCGAGAAGCCTCAGGTACCACCACCACGCCGACGGAGCGGGCATGCCCCGAAAGAGTCGGACAAGAGCCCGCAACGCCCGGACGCGGCGCTTGGGGAGGCACACCAGCCCCCCGGGCGGTGTCGAAGCGCTCCCCCAGATACTCGAGGTCCTGCGTGGGACGCAGACAACTTTTTCGTTCGTTCACCACCCAGCCGAGAGACCGCAGCAGAGCCACTACCCTGCTCGTGACTCGCAAGCACTCCCGACTGGACTTTGCCCGAATCAACCAGTCGTCGAGATATGGATGGACCAAGATGCCCTCCTTGCGCAAGGCCGCCGCCGCAACGACCACCATCACCTTTGTGAAGGTGCGCGGAGCCGTGGCTAAGCCGAACGGCATGGCCCGGAACTGGAAGTGGCCCCACGGAAACGCAAAGCGGAGAAACCGCTGATGAGATGGATGTATCGGGATGTGCAAATAGGCCTCTGAAAGATCGAGGGACGTCAAAAACTCCCCGTGTCGTACTGCTACAATGACTGACCGCAGAGTTTCCATACGGAAGTGCGGCACCCTGAGCGCGCGATTGACACCTTTGAGATCCAAGATCGGACGCAGAGAATCGCCCTTTTTGGGGACCACAAAATAGATGGAGTAACGACCGGCGCCTCTTTCCAAGAGAGGAACCGGGACCACCGCTCCCAGTGCTAACAACCGAGCCAGGGTCACGCGGATGTCCCGCGTCTTTTGTTCGCCCCTGCTGGGCGACAGAACAAAGGCATCCGGAAGCGGGGAGGCAAATTCTAGAGCATAACCCTCTTCTATAATCTGTAGCACCCAGCGATCTGACGTAATTTGGGCCCAAGACGGAAGAAAGTCGTGCAAACGACCCCCGATAATCGGGCCTCCCTCCAGAGCCCGCCTCGCGTCATTGTGGCTTGCGCCCAAAGGAAGACGCCGAGGGAGAGGCGGCTCCGTAGAAGCCTCTGCCGGCCCCTCTGAAACCACAAAATCCCTGATTACGGGCTCCAAACCGGCCCCGCTGCGAGGCCCACAGGCGGGAGGACCGAAACCTGCGCTGATCCCGAAAGGACCCCCGCGCCGAGGTGGAGGACCTGTTGGCCCTTGGCCTATCCTCCGGAAGCCGGCCCCCCTTGGACTCACCGAGCTCCTTTACCAGTTTCTCGAGAGCCTCCCCAAATAACAATCTGCCCTGAAAGGGCAGTTTACCGAGGCGGGACTTGGAAGAACTGTCAGCCGCCCAGTTGCGCAACCATAGGGACCGGCGCGCTGCCACCGCGGACGCCATACTATTAGCCAATGCGCGGATTAAATCATAAAACAGATCCGCCAAGTAGGCCGAGCCGGACTCCAGCCGGGTAACCTCCAACAGGCCTTGCTGGTCTAAGCCGGGGCTCGAGCGCAAGCGCTGCGACCACCGCAGACACGACCGAGCCACCCAAGCCCCGCAAATAGAGGCTTGCAATGACACGGCATCCGTATCGAAGGTTTGCTTCAGCAAATTATCAATCTTCTTATCCTGCCCGTCCTTGAGGGCCGCCGCCCCCTCAACCGGGATGGTGGTTTTCTTGGTCACTGCGGAAACCGCAGCATCCACTCGCGGAGACTTAAACAAGTCCCTGTCCTTGTCGGCGAGGGGATAAAGCCGTATCATCTGTTCCACCACGCGGTGGACGGGAAAAACCACCTGGGTATCCCTGACGGCCTGAATGAGAGGATCCTCCAGACCCTCTTCCTCCAGGGACCGCACTGCCGAAAGGTTAAGTGCCTGAAGGGACTCCGTAACCAGAGGAACCAGCTCGTCCTTCCGAAACACCCGAATGATCCGAGCCTGATCCTCCGGCTCAGGGATCTCCCCATCCTCCAATTCCTCCGCTTCAGTCTCAGGATCGCCCTCCGCCCCGGACTCCAGAAGCCCCAGGGCGTCCTGCTCCTGTTCCCCCAACCGAAGCCGCTTGACCCCGGGTTGTGAGGAGCACTGAGCCGCCACCGAGGACCCCGAGGGAAGAGAGAGGGGGCAAACTTCCGGCAACTGACCGGACCTGCTCAAGCGGAACGCCTGATGCATGAGGAGCACGAAATCAGGGGAGAATTCCATAGGTGGGACAACTGTAGCCGCTTGCTGCAGCGCAGCCACCGACCCAGACTGAGGGATGCTCGGAGAAAGAATACTGTCCCCTGAAGTAGAAGCATCCCCAGGGGTAGCCTGCTCCTGAACATTCACAGATTGCTCTATCCCTGCGGGCACTGCAGCACAGCCCCTGCAGATGCCAGAGTCAGTCCCTGCCGCTCTGCGGGACCCACAAATCACACATTGGGGTATGGAAGCCATCCCAAGGCCACCTCCGCCCAACGGGATAGAATGGAACAGTCACAGGAAAACCCACAGCCCAGGGGCAATCCTATGCAAATCAACCCCGGATTAAAATTAAAACTTTTTTTTTTTTTTTTTTAAAGAAATAAAATACTCCCCAGACTCCCTGGGGTGCCCTGAGCAAAATCGCCAGCAAAAGGAACCCCAAAAAACGCTAGGGGAACCTGCACAAGTGAGCAAAAGTGCCTTAAAAGCACACTTTAAAAATCCAAAATGGCCGCCGCACTGTTTCACCCGCGATAAAAAACGGCGCGAAAATACAAACGGCAACCAAACAATATGGAAAATAAATAAAAACGACCCTGTAATGCAGGGCAAACGACCAATTTGAAGAAAAATTGCCAAATGGGCTCAGGAGAGCCTACAGAAACGCTGGCAGCTCTGACAGAGCACTGCTCACAAATAAAGTGAAAACTCCTACCAGCTCAGGAACAGCAAGGACACAGTCAACATCTCCCAGTGCCAGTCACTGCTGTATCAGGTATGGCAATTCCCCGTACTGTCCAGGGGAAGCTCACCCAGGGCTGTTAAAATTTGCCAGGCAGGAAGGCAGGAGCCTGCAGGTCTGACTTCCCCCTAGTCTCCTGTGACAATGCTCCAGGGAGCCAGGCTTCTTTTCCTTTTAAAGATACAGCTAGCTATTAAATAAATAGTAAGTAAATGTCCCAAAAACAAACCCTAAAAGACTAACTAACAAGTGTTGCTCCTGCAAGAGTCACTCAGTGTGCCCAGGAGGACACACTTTTACGTCTTCAAGCTGCAAGAGACTGGACACACTGGGGGGCTTCTGGGAGCTCCTGCTGGATATGTACTACAGAAGATTTGATTGGTCCAGTCTCCAGGCTGCAGTAGAAGGTGCACTACCCGATTGTGGAGGACTAAACTGGATATCCGCACAGGAAAACAAATTTTTGACAGGGAAACTTAGGAATCCAACAGTAAATTTCAGGGCCTCCCCCCTCAGATAGAGTTGCACTGAAGGCATAGGTATGGATGCAGGGGAGTAGTGCTCCTTGGGTAGCGGCTTACGGTGGAGGGGCAGGGGGATGCTCTGTGACAGAGGTGAGTGCTCTTGCCGAGTGTCGCGCTGTGGGTTTGTGCCATAGTGTTTGTCGAAAAGGTATGTCTTCGGGTTTCTTTTAAAGGCTAGGTATGATTGGATGCTCCTTAGTGTGGAGGGTAAAGTATTCCAGATGGTGGGATTGTAACGTGCAAAGGCTCTTAGGTGAGTTTATTGGGTGCTCTTTCGGATCTGGGGTGGCAGGTGAAGTAGGTTGTACTTTGGCTGCATGGCCTACTGATGTTAGGGCTACTGATCATTGTCTAGAGGTGGTATTGTTACAGGTCTTGTGAATCATGGTGCACACTGTGTGCTTGATTCTTGAGGCAGTGGGAAGCCAACAGAGGGGACTTTAGGATGGGTGTGTCGAGGCCCTGACAATAGTGCAACTGTGGTGTTCTGAGCTAGTTGTAGCAGTATGATGGTGGTCTTGGTGAGTCCCTGATAGATGGAGTTGCAGTAATCAAGGAGGGGGAGGGGTGATGGAAGCTTGGCATACTGTATGGACGTTTTCAGGGGAGAGGAGCAGAGGTAGGTTGTGCGTCTAATAGACTTGGTTATGTTCCAGATATTTTCCTGGAAGTTAAGCCGCTGGTCCAGGGTATCTGACTTGGGCCCTGACATGTAACATGTAGTTCAGCGTTTTCGATTTTGATGGAAGTAGGGGGCATAAAAGAAGGGTCTTTATTAACATGGAGAATTTCAATCTTGCTGAAGTTGAGTGAAAGGTTGTGAAGTTGAAGCCAGTTGATTATTTCTTTGAAGCAAGCAGTTAGATTTGAGTAGTCGGGAGCAGTAGTGAGGAATGGAGTAAATATTATGCCATCTGCGTATATTTGATAGCAGATGTTGAACTTCTGGATGGTTGTGCAAAGGAGCCAAATGTAGAAGTTAAAGAGTAGGGAGAAGAATGCGGGTCCTTGGTGTACTCCTTTACGTAAAGTGTAGGAGGGCTGAAGTATGGTTTCTGATTTTTATCTGTTGGATACGCTGAGAGAAATAAGAGTGGATCCATTTGAGCCGCTTGTCTTGTACTCCAATAGTATTCAGTTGTTTAAGTAACAGTTGGTGGGAGACCATATCAAACACTGCAGAGATATTCAGAAAAAAAAATCAGTACAAAACCGCTAGTGATCTTTTCAGTTCCTGTGAATAGTGTTGATAACAAGGTAAGCAGTGTTTCAGCACTGTGAAAGGGGAAAAACCATGTTATCTGTCTAGGGGTATGTGCTTATCGGTGTCTTCCTGGAGTTGTATTTTGTTGTAAATACCTTTTGCCTGTGGCCAATGAGACTCAGAGAGGAATATGGTGAAGCAGATATATTATTGCTCAATACATTGTCTAGACAGTGGATAGCCGTTAGCACAGCTTCAAAGCTTCAGTGTAGGCACACCCCTTTCTGGGAGTCCAGTACTTTTATCCCCTTTCCACAGGCCCACCCCTTTCCTCACCTGGCTTACCCCCTTATTGGGGGTTCTCTCTCTTTTCTTTAGAACTGTAAGCCCTGCCCTCCCTCGAGGGCAGGGAACAATCTAGGTGCAGAAAAAGAGGAAGTAAGAGGTTCTTACAATATATTTTTCAGATTCTTTAACAATTTTTTGAGTCTTCACACATATATACATATATCTATATCTATCTTGAATTCTAGTGCTTGTGCTATTTCTATTTTTCTATATTCTTCTACCTTACACCTTTACGCTCTTCCTACACATTATTAGCTTTACAGCATTATTAGCTTTGCAGGCTTCCTCTTCAGGTATGGGGTAGGTAAGAGAAAAAGAGGGGGGGGGGGGGAGGAAGCTTCTTCAGAATTTGGGTATGGCGCTGTAGCCTTTGCACAGCAAGCATTTGTTTTCTGCCTTGCATGTTTCAGGGGGTTTGAGGAACAGAAAGGAAAAAATGATAACTGTCAGTTTTTAAAGAGAAAGAAAAAAAGAGATATCAGATATTTTAAAGAAAGGAATTTACTCAGCCTGCCATGGCTAAAGAGGAAAAACTAGGGAAATGGTCAATTAGCCTCAGTTGCGCAACCTCTGGATTGCATAGGAGCTCTGTGAAGTATGAGCTAAGGGAGCTGGCAAGGGACTGATAAATTAGCATCCTATTCTACAGGCTCCTCTGATCTCTTTGGTTAAGACTACTATAGTGCTATGCACACAGCACTGTACAGAAATATAAGTAAAAAGACAGTCCCTGCTCGTCAGAGCTTACAATCTAGTCAAGACAACACCGAACCATAGACAGTTCAGGAAAAGTTAATTGCAAGGGATGGGATAGTAGGGATTTACACCCTATGTAAGACATTTGTAAAAACAACAGTTTTCATGTTTCCATCATATTTGAACTGCCTTTTCTGTGATCTTAGCAAGGAAGGGTATGCCAGCAATGGGTCTATAGGAGGTGGGTACGCTTGGATCCAGGTTCTGTTTCTTCAGGAGAGGTACTTCCCTTTCAAACAGTGTATAACCAGTCTGTCAACAATGAGCCGCCTGACTGAAGACCGAACAAAACACAATTTAGGCTGGCTAGCCAAAGGGTCGCCATGAGTCGACTCCAACTCGACGGCACTTAACAACATAAATTCAACTGCTTATCAGCATTTCACCAAATGCTATATCAGGGTGATATAAAGCCACGGGAATCTAAAGAAATATTTATTTACAGAAAGAGTGGCAGTTGCATGGAATAGACAAGGACTGTGTCTGAATTTAAGAAAGCATGGAGCAAGCAAAGAGAAGGGATTATAGAGCTCGGTATTTTGGTTAAGGATGTACAGACAGCATAGGCCACATGGTCTATATCTGCCATCACTTTTCTCCGTTTCTAATCCTGTCCTGTTTCTCCTTTATATTTCAACCATGTACTAAACTATAAGGAGTCCCTCTCTCCCACACATATTTTGAAGCGTAACCACCAAGTTAGCAAGGATAGCTGTGTCTCAGCCACCTCCCAAACATATAGCGTTAATCACGGAAGCCTGCAGGAATGGTAACAACTGCTATGTGCTCACCTCAGGATTCGCAGGCACCGAGAAGACGAACTGCCTGGTTCCTGCCACACCCTGTTTTTTGATCCATCCACACCAGTCGAGAAACTTTCTTTTCCGTTTACTCCCCTTATCCCTCCATGCCTTTTACACACTACCGTAACAAAGTAGGACCGTAGCAGCCTGCGGTAACGTGCAGCCTCCAAGCCAAGCACAGCTTTGCAGTCAGCCTGTGGACACGCAGAAACTTGCAAGGGCAAAAAGATCATGCTTTATAAACGCAGCAATTCCCAGACCTTTTTCGCCCTTCCTTCTTCAGCATCCACAACACGTCTGACCTAAAGCCAAAACCAGCCAACACATAACCTTCACAGCTCAATTCCAGAACATTTTCCTAAATGACCGCAGCACGGAGCAGACGCAATAGTAGCAACGTGCAAACCGCCCCAGACGTTGCTTTTCAGGCAGTGACGTGTCCCCGTTGAAGCGCATGCGCGGAAGGGTGCTGTGCTGGAGCAGCTGAGTAAGAACGCGAGAGAACGGGTGGGAGATCAGGCTTTTTGATAGCAGTGCCAGGTGAAAAAAAACAAGCTTATTTGGTGCTGTTGCTGCATCCTGCTAATCTGGTGGTTTCAGATTAGTGTGGGAAGATCAATGCCAGAGTGCAGATGTCTGTGTCGGTGCCTCAAAGCTCCTCAGTTTTTCGGGACATCGCAGCGGAAAATGGCAGGAAAGTTGTTCACTCTTGGACCGAGGCGATTCATCCCTTTCCAATTCCTTTTTTTCCTTCTCCTCTTAAAATAAAACGTGCGTTCTAATTTTATACATTAACACCATTTTTTAAATAACCTACTGTGTAACACTAATAGTCCAGTATAACGCATGGCCATAGACCAGCATGGTCTCTCTAGTCTGCCCAGCAAGTTGGCAAGAGCAGGTGCACCTGCCATTCGGCGCAGGTCACCCCTCTCATGCCACGTTTGATTCATGAAATTATGCGAAATATGTCGCAATGTAATTATTAAGAGAGCACTAATAGTATTTTCAGACAATGAGATTAAACCCATCATTTATTTATTTATTTTATTTATTTAACAAGTTTTTATACCGCCTTTTCCTTCAATCAAAGCGGTTACAAGAAATACAAAGGTATAAGCAAGGGAAACATATACAGTAGACATAACAGCACATGGTAATGTAGGAAAAATAACAAGGGTTAACAATATAGTAAATTATTTATATAATATATACAATAGATGATATCTAGTCAAATTGCTGATTCATAATGTTCAATGAAAAGTGTAGTTTTTAATTGCTTACGGAAGTCACTTAAAACATCAATTGAACGTAAGTCAGGAGGGAGAGAGTTCCAAATTAAAGGGGCAGCCAAAGAAATTGCTCTTTGTGACGTACATTTGCATGATTTAGAGTAATTTCTTGGGGTATTGAGGGTGTTTGAAGTGGATAATCTTTTTGGTCTGTTGCTGATATCATGGAGTAAGAGGGCATGGAGGCTGGTTGCAGAACTCTTGTGTTTCATTTTGAAGATGTTTATGATTAACTTATACTTTATGCGAAGGGCTATCGGTAGCCAGTGGAGTTCTTTAAGGATGGGGGTAATGTGGTCATGATTTGTAGATCCATTAATTATTCTGGCTGCTGTATTCTGTGCCATTTGGAGCAGCTTGAGAGCATGTTTTGATAGCCCATTGTAGATAGGGTTGCAAAAATCCAGAATGGGAGTAATAAGTGCCTGGCAGACTGTACGAAGTGTTCATATGAGATAAGAGGCTTGAGGCGTCTAATTATTTTCATACGGTAATAAGCGCTTTTAACAGTTTTTTTTATGTGAGATCGTAGGTCTAGCTTCTTATCGAAGGTTACCCCAAGGTACCTTACTTCGTCCTTAATTGGAATCTTTGTATTGTTGCATGTGATGTATGGTGGGGGATTAAAGTTGGTGTTTCTAGTTACAATAAGTGCTTCAGTTTTGTTCAAGTTTATTGCAAGGTTGTTATTTGAGAGCCAAATGGAAATACTGGTAATGCAGTTTGAAATCTTGTTGTAGTCTGGGCAGTTGATATCAATTGGAGTATAAATCATAATATCATCCGCATAAATTGTGTAGTCTATTTGATGAGTTGCTATTATGTGACAGATTGGTTGGATAAAGAGGTTAAAAAGAAGTGATGAGAGTGCAGATCCTTGTGGTACGCCTTGTTTGATTACTGTATGATGTGAAGTGTTTAGACCAATTTTAACTTGGAACTGTCTATCAATTAGGTAGGACTCAAACCAGTTTAGGACAGTGCCAGTTAAACCGATGCTCTTTAGTCTGGTTAATAGGATTGTATGGTCCACTGAATCAAAGGCCGCTGAAATATCTAAGAAAATCATTAATGTTCCTCTATTGTAATTGTCTATGGTTTGAGTGATGTCATTGAATAAATAAAGTAGCAGCGTCTCAACTCCATGGTTCGGGCGGAAGCCATGCTGATGTATGTCAAGTGGCGCATGCTCATCAATATGGTCTTGGAGCTGTAATTGTACTGCCTTCTCAATAATTTTTGCCAGGAGTGGTAAGCTGGAAATTGGTCTATATGCAGCTGGATTGTTTTTTTCAAGGTTGGTTTTCTTAGGGATAGGCCTAATTGTGGCTAATTTCAGCTGTTCTGGCATGATTCCTTGATTTAGAGAGTTGGTTACGAGGTGGTGTATAAAATTAATGAAGTTTGACTTAGTAGCTTTGACCCAAGGTACTGGGCAAGGATCTGTGGGTGCAGTACTTGTGTTAATTGCAGCGATGATGTCTGAAAGCTGCTTAGTTGAGGGAATATGAAACTTGTTCCAAATTGTATTTGGTAAAATAAAATTGTTGTTTTCAGATTGTTTTAAAGGTGGAGTTTGGCCTATTTTTTCTCGAAGATAATCTGCATACACTTGAGGACTGATCTGGATGTCTTTATCAGAGCACGGTTCATTAACTAGGTATTTTACTGTCTCAAAAAGTTCTCTAGGTTTGTTATATGCTTTCTGGATAGTGTTTGTGTGGTGTTCTTTTTTTGATTTGTTGATGAGATCATTATAATTCTTTTGCTGAATTAAGTATAAATCCTGAGAGGTGGGAGATTTGGATCATCTCCAGTGGCGTTCTAACTTCCTTAATTCTCTCTTAGCATTGCGTATGTTTTTGGAATACCATGGTGCGTGATGTCTCCTTTTGATCTTTTTTGAGTCTGTTATAGCCTTGGCTGCAGTGCTGATGGTGTCATACCAATTGTTCACTTGTTTGTTCAAATCAAGTTCTGCTGAGTTAAGGTGAGGTATTGTGTCTAGTAAGAATTGTTCTCTATTGAAAGCTTTGAACCTTCTTGGAATAAACGTAGTAGTTTTTATCTTATCGAGCTTGTCAAACTTGCTTGAGAATTCTATTTTAATTCTATGGTGGTCTGACCATGGAACTGGGGTAATTATGGGTAAGGAGAAGTTGCCATTATTTATGACGTGGTTGGGGGCAAAGAAGAGATCTGGCATGGATCCGTATTTGTGCGTGGGAGCGTTTATTAATTGGGTATATTGTAAGGCGTCCATAGCTTGCAAGAAGGTTTCCTTATCTATATTGGAAGAGGAGTTGAGGTTGAAGTCACCTAGTAAAATTAGGGGTTTATGGTGAGAGTTGACCGCACAGACGGTTTCTAAAATGGAGGTTAGCTCTTCAGCTGGGGCATGAGGTGCTCTATATAGGAGGTTGATGGCTAAGTGTTTGTTACCCACTGTGACAGCGCTGGATTGGTCAGAGGAATTAGAAGCTATAGTTTGTAGGTGTAAAGATTTTTTTGCGATGATCAGAACTCCGCCTCCTCTTCTCTGAGTGCGAGGGTTGTTAAAGGCAGAATATGAAGGTGGGACCAATTGGTTGAGGAGGACGCTGTCAGTGGGAGTTAGCCAAGATTCAGTGATGCATAGGATATCTGGCTGTTGATCATTGATATGGTCTCTGATTGTGTGAATTTTGTTTCTTACTGACCTTGTGTTCATTAGTTCAATGGAAATTGTGTTTGGAGTGTAAGACCTCTTGTGATGAATCTTACGATTTATTTGCTGGTGTTGATTAAAGTCGTTGTATTTCTATTTGGATACTATATGTGAACTTAGTGAGTTGAGGAGTATATGGTATATTGGCATGAGAGTAGGTAACCAAATATAAAGGGGTTGTGAAAAAGGAGCTCCACCTTGAAGAGTGTAATATTGAGTAGGTAAAAGAAAGACAGGATGGTAGGCAGGAGTAGCCATAGTAGTTGATCGTTAAACATAAATGGATTTAATCTTTAGCAATTAATGTCTGTCAGTGCTAACTTTAAAAAGGATTTGTACAGTAGGGTGACTAATAAGAACATAACCAATTACTAAGAGAAGGCAATAACAATTTATCTACTTCATGTGCAACACGTGTACTTTCTCTGCTAGAGCAAAGTCCGCTGTACGGGAGAGTTCTAATTTTTAACTTTACTCACTTTATCTTTTAGCTTCGGTTATTTCTTGTCCGATAGTATATTCTGCTCTCGTGCCCCTCCTAAGGGCCACGCCAAAGGGCCCTCTTGCGAGGCCCTCAGGCGCGGGCCCGCCTCAGTAGTGGCGGTTTCTTCACTGTTAAGCAGGGCTCTGATTGTCAGCCTGATCTCTGACGTGCAATGCACTTTAAAGCTAAACAGCTGATGCTCACCGGTTTTCCCGATCGCACTTCTGAGCCTCAGTAGTTTTCGAGGCTGGTTTTAATTCCAGACCCTTTACCTTCTTATCACCTCTGTTTTAAAACTCTCTCTTGTCTCCTGTTTGTTGTGTTTGTTTCACATATATATCTAAACTGTGTTGAGCAGGGACCAAGGCTGGCCCAGCCATTAGGCAAACTAGGTAGTCACTTAGGGTGGCAGCAAAGAGCAGATAGCCAGGGGTGCAGATACCACACCATTCAAAGAAGATCATGTGTTAGAATAGCTTGAAAAACTGAAAGTGGACAAGGCCATAGGACAGGATGAGATACATCCCAGAATACTGAAAGAGCTCAGAAAGGATCTTGCAGGGACATTAAAGGATGTTTTTAATAGATCCTTGGAGACAGGAGAAGTTCCACAGGACTGGAGAAGGGCTGATGTGGTACCTCTTCACAAAAGTAGTAATAGGGAAGGACAAACTTCAGGCCAATAAGCCTTACCTCAGTGGCAGGAAAAGTAATGGAGGTGTTCCTGAAAAAGCGAATGGTGGACGTTCTCAAAACAAACAGGTTGTATGATCTGAGGTAACATGGTTTTAGTAAAGGACGATCTTGCCAAAAAAATCTGATTGAGTTCTTTGACTGGGTAACCAGAGAATTAGATCAAGGGCATGCGATGTATGTCATCTACCTAGGTATCAGCAAAGCATTTGATACCGTTACTCATAGGAGGCTTAACAGTAAACTCAACAGCTTGGGGATGAATCCCAAGGTGGTGATCAGAAATTGGTTGACTGACAGACAACGGAAGATAGTGATAAATGGAACTCATTCAGATGAAAGGAAGGTGATTAGCGGTGTGCCCTATGGTTCGGTCCTGGCACTGGTACTGTTCAATGTATTTGTGAGTTATATTGCTGAAGGACTGAATGGACAAGTCTGTCCTTTTGCAGATGACATGAAAATTTGCAACAGAATGGACTTCCCTGAGGGAATGGATAACATGAATAAAGATCTACAAAAGCTGGAAGAATGGTCTAATGCTTGGCAGTTAAGATTTAATGTGAAGAAGTGCAGTATCATGCACTTGGGAAGCAGAAATCCAAGAGAACTTTAGGCAATAGGGGGCGAGAGGTTGGTGTGCACAGACCAGGAGAAGGACCTCGGAGTGATTGTTTCTGAGGATCTCAAGGTCGCGAAACAGTGTGACAAGGTGGTGGCAAACGCCAGAAGGATGCTGGGTTGCATACAAAGAGGAATTACTAGCAGAAAGGAAGAGGTACTACTGCCACTGTACAAGTTGCTGGTGAGGCCTCACTTGGAATATTGTGTTCAGTTTTGGAGACCATAGCTCGCAAAGGATATAAGAAGGCTGGAAGCGGTTCAGAGGAAGGTGACCAAAATGATTTGGAGCCTGCGTCAGAAGACTTATGAGAAGAGACTTGAAGACTGTGGTACTGCAGAGCCTATGCAAACAGAAAAAAAGGTTTTAAATTCGGAAAAAAGATTCCAACACCAGATGCGACATTACGAGGAGCCAGATAGGGGGAGCAAGAGAGACCTTCCAGGGCCTAGAGAACCGCACCCCAGAGCTTGTGATGTGATGCCGGCCAACAGCCAATCCAGGAAAGGGGGAGTTCCTCTTAAGAAAGGCTGGGAAGTTGGAAATGGAAGAAGAGGAGAGGAGAAGGAAAAGAAGGAGTCTTGGCAAAGAGACCCGAGAGGAAGGAGTTCCTGGCAAGGAGACACAGGGAGTCCGGTGCAGCAAGATACCAGGAGTTCTTGGCAAAGAGACACTGGGAGTAAAGGTACCAGGAGAGAAGCAGAGGTCAGAGGTTTATCTGATTAACCGGTACTAGCAGACTCAGGACCCTGTGGAGGTTACCAGAAGAATGGTGAAGTCATTGCCATAGGAGGTAACACTCCTTATTCAAGGAGAAAGAGGTATGGGTGTGAAAGAGAGATAACTCCACCCGAAGGCCAGCTGGACAGTGGGAGGCCTGCTACTCGAGTAAGGCTGAATTGCAGCAGGACTAGGCCTCAAACCTCAGCTCACTGGGATAGGCCTGGAGAACAAGGTAATCCACATTTTTATACTTCTAATCGTTATAACCTGGTGACACAGGGAGCACAAGGAGCAAGGGTGTGCTCGCCTTATCAAGCTGTTTGTAAGACAAGACACAAGCTTTTACCAGATAAAAGACTGTTTAATACAAGGCACCAAGACAAAGGAAGGTATTCTCATAGCAAGCATTCGTATGACCGAGGCCCAAACCTAGGCCCAGAACATTGGAGGCTGGTACAAGCTGTGTATGAAAAGCCTCAGCGTATTTCACCAGACTGCACTGATACAGAGTCACAGCTCTCAGACCCACAGCCCATGCAGGTGGAATTTATTGAGGACTCTTCTGAAGTGCCCATGGATTGTAGCTACTGTCAGGCAGGAAGCCTAGAATCCCTGCCTAGTGTATAAAGCAGGGCTCAGCAAGCAAAGACTGTGTGTTTTAAATGTATAAATTCCTGTGAAGATAACAGTGGATAAAGCAATCTGGTTATGTTTCTTTTCTACCTGAAGTAAGGTTTCTTTATGTTGACGTAGATTCCACTACCTGAATCATTGTGCATTAAGGGAAATAAAAAGCCTTTCTTTCCCTACCCTCGGACTTTGTGTTTACTTGAAGCTTTGGTACACGGAAGGCCACTGGGAACAGATACCCAGACCCCGCATACAAGAACCAAACTCAAACTAGAAAAATAACTCATGTCCACCCGACCTGCCTTAACCACCTTTGACCATTAGGGCGGCGGTGCGACATGACCTAAATATGTACACTTTGGAGAAGAGGAGGGACGGGGGGATATGATTCATACCTTTAAATATTTAAAGAGTATTAATGAACAAACAAACCTCTTCCAAAGACGGAACATAAGATATGCCATACTGGGTCAGACCAAGGTCCATCAAGCCCAGTATTCTGTTTCCAACAGTGGCCAATCTAGGTCATATGTACCTAGCAGTTTCCCGAAGGGACACAGGTTCTACAATGCTTGTATTGGTTCAAGCATTGATATCCTGGGTCCCTTCTTAATAATGGTTTGTGGACCTTTCCTCCAGGAACTTGTCCAAACCTTTTTTAAACCCAGCTACACTAACAGCCTTTACTACATCCTCCGGTAACAAATTCCAGAGTTTGATTACACGTGAAAAAATATTTTCTTTTCATTAGTCTTAAATAGTTTACCCTGTAGCTTCATTGCATGTCCCCTAGTCTTTCTATATTCTGATAAGGTAAACAATCGATCTACGTTTACCCGTTCCACTCCGTTCATTAATTTATAGACTTCTATCATATCTCCCCTCAGCCGTCTCTTTTCCAGGTTAAAGAGCCCTAACCTTTTAGGCCTTTCTTCATAGGAGTATCCTTCCATCCCCTTTACCATTTTGGTGGCTTTTCTCTGAACCTTTTCTAAAATCGCTATATCCTTTTTAAGATACCGCGACCAGAATTGCACACAATATTCAAGGTGCGGTCTCACCATGGAACGATACAGAGGCATTATAATATCTTTTGTTTTATTTTCCATTCCTTTCCTTATCATACCTAGCATTCTATTTGCTCTCTTGGCCGCTGCTGCACTCTGGGCCGAGGGTTTAACATGGTATCCACAATGACCCCTAAATCGTTTTTCTGGGTGGTGGTTCCTAATGTGGAACCTTGCATCGTGTAACCATAGTTTGGGTTGTTCTTCCCTAGATGCATAACCTTGCACTTGTCCACATTAAATTTCATCTGCCATTTTGATGCCCAGTCTTCCAATTTATCAAGATCATCTTGCAGTTTTCCACAATCCTCTTGGGTTTTTAACAACTTTAAATAGTTTTGTGTCATGTGCAAATTTGATAACCTCACTCGTTATTCCACTTTCCAGGTCATTTATGAATATGTCAAAAAGCAGCAGACCCAGCACAGATCCCTGGGGTACACCACTATTCACCTTTCTCCATTGGGAAAATTGGCCATTTAGCCCTACCCTCTGCTTTCTATCTTTTAACCAGTTCCTGATCCACAATAGTACACTGCCTCCTATCCCATGACTCTTTAGTTTTGCCAAAAGTCTCTGATGAGGGACCTTGTCAAAGGCTTTCTGAAAGTCCAGATACAAAATATCAACCGACTCACCTTTGTCCACCTGATTATTCACTCCTTCAAAAAAACATAACAGATTAGTAAGACAAGATCTTCCTTGTCTAAAGCCATGTTGGCTGTCTCCCATTAGGTCATGACTATCTACATGCTGAGTAATTTTATTCTTTATGATGGTTTCTACCATTTTTCCCGGTACTGATGTCAGGCTCACCGGTCTGTAGTTTCCCGGATCACCCCTGGAACCCTTTTTAAAAATTGGTGTTACATTGGCAATCCTCCAATCTTCAGGTATTAGAGATGATTTTAATGATAAGTTTACAGATTACTAAGCTATAAAGCTAGAGGGCATAAAATGAAGCTGCAAGGGGGTAAACTGAAAGGCAATGTCAGGAAATACGTTTTCACTGAAAGGGTGGTGGATGTTTGGAATGCCCTCTCGATGGTGGTGGGGGCAAATACAGAGATTGGAATTCAAAATGGCATGGGATAGACAGAGTGGATCCCTTTATAGCAACAGGATAAAATCAAAATAAACATAACTATCTCTTATATCTCAACAAATAGAGGTGACCTGCGCGGAGCGGTGAGTACATCCCTAAACAAAGGCATGGGGAGGGGTGATTTGCATGGAGCGGTAGGTGCACCTACTTTTGCTGCCTTGCTGGGTAGACTAAATGGGCCATATTGGTCTTTATCTGCTGTCATATACTATGTTATGTTATGTTATGTTATAAAGAAGACCACTAACCATTTTAGTAGCCACCCTCTGCACTGACTTCAACCTTTTTATATCCTTTTGAAGGGGTGGTCTCCAGAGATGCACACAATACTCCAAATGAGGTCACACCAAAGACCTATACAGAGGCACTATCTCCTTTCTGCTGACCATCTCTCCCTATGCACCCAAGCATCCTTCTAGCTTTCGCCGTCACCTTTTCTACCTGATTACTTTAAGATCATCAGACACAATCACACCCAGGTCCCACTCTTCTTTTGTGGACAGAGGTACTTCACCATCTACACATTCTGCTCCATTGGATTGTTGCAGCCCAAATGCATGACCCTGCATTTTTTTTTAGCATTGAATCTCAGCTGCCAAATTCTAGACCATTCTTCAAGCTTTGCTAGATCCCTCCTCATGTTATCTACTCTTTCCTGGGTGTCTATTGTAATGCAGATTTTGGTATCATCCACAGCGAGGCAAACTGTATCAGACAGCCCTTCCACAGTATCACTAACAAAGACGTTAAAAAGGATTGGTCCGATTCCTGCAGCACACCACTGGTAACTCCCTTCTCCTCAGAATGAACTCCATTTACCTGTACCTTTGTTGCCTCCCACTCAACCAATTGCTAACCCAAGCAGTAACTTTAGGGTCCATCCCTAGGGTGCTCACTTTGTTTATAAGTCACCTATGCAGAACAGTGTCAAAGGCTTTACTGAAATCCAAGTACACCACATCTAGGGCTCTCCCTCGGTCCAATTCCCTGGTCACCCAGTCAAAGAAATCAATCAGATTTGTCTGACAAGATCTGCTTCTGGTGAATCCATGCTGCCTCGGATCCGGTAATCCATTGGGCTCCAGAACCCTCGCTGTTTTTTCTTTCAGCAGTATTTCCAATAATTTACTCACCAGAGAGGTTAAACTAACCGGCCTGTAGTTTTCAACCACATCCTTACTTCTGCCTTTGAGTTAAGGGACCACATGTGCCTCTGCCACCACTTTCGACTCCAAAGAGACATTGAAAAGGTCAGTCAGTGGAGCTGCTAGAACGTCCCCAAGTTCCTTCAGTATTCTCAGATGTATCCCATCTGGTCCCATCACTTTGTCTACTTTTAGTTTAGCTAGTTGCTCACGGACACAGTCTTCTGAAAATCGTTTGAGATCCCTATTGCTTTCGTTCCTGTTTGTGGTATTTTCTGAGGTCCTGTTGCTAACCCTTCATCTGTGAACACAGAACAGAAATATTTGTTAAGTAATTCTGCTTTATTGTCATCAGCTTCTATATACTCCTCCTCTTTACCCTTGAGTCTGACAATACCATTTTTGCCCTTCCTCCTCTCACTACCATATCCAAAAATGTCATCCCCCCATTGTATTGCATTGGCTTGTTCTTCTTTTTGTATCTTTGCTTTCTTGACTGCTTTGCTAACCTCTCTAACATTTTCCAAATATAGATGCCTGTCTTCCTCTCTCTGTGATCTCTTGTATTTCATGAAGGCCTCCCTCTTTTTCTTCACCTTTTCAGCTACTTTTGAGAACCATAGCAGCCTCCTTTTCCTTTTACCTTTATTTGCCATTCTAACAAAAAGGTTAGTTGCCCTTAAAATATCCCTTCAGTTATGCCCACTGTTTTTCTACATCCCCAGCTGTTCCTATCCTGCTAATGACTCCTTGAGGTATTGTCCCATCTTGGCAAAGCTAGTTTCCCTAAAGTCTAAGACCCTCTCTTTTGAATGGATTTTATCAACCCTAGTCCTAATACTGAACCACACCATCTGGTGATCACTGGATGCGGGATGATCTCCCACTGTAACAGCAGAAACACTTTCACCATTGGTAAGCACCAAGTCCAGTATGGCTCCTTCACGTGTAGGTTCTGTTACCAGTTGCCAAAATAGTTGTCTATGTATAGAATCCAGGATCACCTTATTTCTAGATGACACCACAGCAGAGATGTACCAATCAACATCCAGCATATTGAAATCCCCTATCATTAGTACTTTCCCTTTCCTGGCAATGCTGCGTATGTCTTCTTGGGCCTTAGAGGACGTTTGGACCAGTTTTGGACCTGAACTCTCTCCAGGATCAGGTTGCAGTCTTGGAGTGCCCCAGGGGGTATATTTGTCCATGGCAGTGCACCTCAATGTCTCATACTTCCTGAAGTGAGTGAAGCAGATCAACCCGCCAATGTGCTTGATTGTTCCTCAGTGGAGTCTCTCTCTGGTGTTGAAAGTGCTAAAAGGGTCTCCTTTTGTGTATATTTCTAAGGCCTTTCTCAAGGACTTGACCCGTATAGTAGTTTTCCTAGTGGCTGTTGTGACCACCAAGCAGGTATCAAAGCTGTAGGCCTTTTCCTGAAGGTATCCTTCTTGATCATCGGAACATTTTTTCCTTCTTGAAAACTCTTCTATCTTTTTTTCCCTGTAACCAGACTGTTATCCTGCCCCCCTTCACAGAGCAGGACCTTTGGGTGGACCCCTTTTTGCATCTGATGAGCATGAGATACTTGGAGATTATGAATTCCTTCTTTCGAATGGACCAGCTCTTTGTTTTATTCAGTAGTCCAAAGAAAAGTCCAGTGGTGGCAAAGTCTTTGGTTGCTCACTGGATTGAGAAGGCCTTTGGTTCAGCATACTTTTTGTCTGAAAGGCACATGCTGGAGGGCGTTAGAACTCACTCCAATATGGCACAGGTTTCCTCCTGGATGGAGCCAACCATGATATCTCTGGAGGACATCTGTAAGGTCTCGAAGCACTATTTATTTATTTAGCTGTATTTATATTCCGCTTTTCACCAGGTCAAAGCGGTCAATTGGGGGATACATTTAACACGAGGGGATATGACACACATACGTTAATACTTACAGGGAACATGGGCAATGGAGGGTTAAGTGGCTTGACCAAGACCACAAGGAGTGCCTATAGGACTAGAAATCCCAGTCCCTCCGGCCTGAGATTGCTGTCCCCAGGTGGGACTTGAACCCCCGGCCCCCCGGCCTGAAGTACCTTGCCCTAACCACTAGACCACTCCTCCCTACAGGTTCCATGTGGGAGCTGGAGCAAATGACACCTTTGACAGGGTAGTTCTGTCTAGAGCCCCATCTTTCTCTCACCCTGGGTCCTGACTGCTTGCGTACATCCCACTCGTCTGGACTGGTACATACCTGATAATCTTCTTTCCTTGAATCTTGCTAGATCAGACCAGGACCCACTCTGGAAAACTTTTCTTACAGGTTTGGAATGCTTACTGCTGCATGATTAGTTTCAGGGCCTGAAGCAGAGTTATGATTTTTTCAGTCTTGCTTCTACTTGGAAGGTATCATACTGGCTTCTTACAGTGGTACACCAGAGGATATATCAAATGATGACATCGCTGAAAGTCTACCTTCACCTGCTGGCTGGGGAGCATAATGCACTCATCTGGACTGGTCTAGCAAGATTCAAGGAAAGAAAATTATCATGTGTGTAAAATGTAAACTTTTCCAACTGAAGCTCCTCGTGGTCCTCGGCAAGTCGCCTTGCCCTCTATTGCCCCAGGTGAAAAATTTTGTCCTCCATTGTCCCAGGTGTGTAACTTGCTTTGAATTTGGATTTGGGAGGGGAAAGTAAGTAATCAAGTCCAAACAATAAAGATTTTCTGAACACTGTTTGCCACACGAACATTGTATTACACCATTCCTTTCATCCTTCAGCTTATTATATTGCAGTTACCAGAGCTAGCAGCAAGGACTTTTCATTCCAACATAAGCAGGTATAGCAGAAGTCTCCATCCTAGTCAGGGATGAGCCTGTATGTAACAAAGTGAATTAAAGGAATGGGTGCTTAGGAGACAAGGAAAATCTGGAGAAAATCACAGTATACTTACAGAAACTTGATAGAGCTATGATACATACTAAATTCTGCAAACTGCCTAAACAGCTTAGAATATCCCCTCCATAGTTTCCTTCTCTGTAGATTTTCAAAAGCTATACAAATAGTGCTGGGCTTAGAATACATCTAACCACACAGACAAAATCTGTACAGTGGAGGGGCAGATCGGATGATGCTTGTTTTAGCTCAGAAACATCCAGATGGTGTATCTTGTGTCATTCGTAGCAAAAAACCTGTGAGAGAGTCAGTTGGTCCATTAGATGATAGAGGAGTTAAAGGGGCACTAAGAGGTGACAAGGCGATAGCGGAGAGACTGAATGAATTCTTTGCTTCGGTCTTTACTGAGGAAGATGTAGGGATGTTACCCATGACTGAAGTGGTATTTAAAGGTGCAGAAGAATTGAAGGAAATAATCGATACATCGAGAAGATGTATTACAACTACTAGATAAACTGAAGAGTAGCAAATCACCTGGGCCGGATGGTATACATCCAAGGGTGTTGAAAGAACTGAAATATGAGATTGCAGACCTGCTATTAGTAATCTGTGAACTATCATTAAAATCATCTCTAATACCTGAAGATTGGAGGATTGCCAATGTAACACCAATTTTTAAAAAGGGTTCCAGGGGTGATCCGGGAAACTACAGACCGGTGAGACTCGTCTTCCAACAAAAGACGCCAATGCATGTACAGTGGAGGGGCCATGCGTTGGCGTCTTTTTGTTGGAAGACGAGTCCAGTGAGGGTAATTGCGAGAGCCCACTGGGACAAGTGGTTCGCATGTTCACATCAGGCGTGAAAATCTGTTTAATAATCCCCTGATGAAACCGTGGAAGCGGTGAAACGCACTGGCGCTGTTCATTTGCGTTGGGATGGGACACCAGTCCTTACGGACTTTACAGATAAGCGTTCAGCTATCTTTTGGAATTAGTAGAGATTTAAGCATATTGAACGTTTTTGATAAGCCTGTTTGAAATATTTTTTGTAATATCCATATGGGAAATTTATTGGGTCCTTGATGCAACATAGGGGTTGGATAGCCATAGAGGCATAGTTCCTCCCAGGCATCTTCCCCGACCTAGTCTGAGACCCATTCCCTAATTATTTTATGGTACTTTTGCTGTGGTTAGCGAGTGGAGCAAACTTTTTTGTGATTGTGATGGCCTAATGGGAGACAGCCAACATGGCTTTAGACAAGGAAGATCTTGTCTTACTAATCTGTTATGTTTTTTTGAAAGTGTTAATAAACAGGTGGACAAAGGTGAGTCGGTTGATATAGTGTATCTAGACTTTCAGAAAGCCTTTGACTAGGTCCCTCATCACAGACGTTTGGCAAAACTAAAGAGTCATGGGATAGGAGGCAGTGTACTACTGTGGATCAGGAACTGGTTAAAAGATAGAAAGCAGAGGGTTGGGCTAAATGGCCAATTTTCCCAATGGAGAAAGGTGAATAGTGGTGTACCCCAAGGATCTGTGCTGGGTCCGCTGCTTTTTGACATATTCATAAATGACCTGGAAAGAGGAATAACGAGTGAGGTTATCAAATTTGCAGATGACACAAAACTATTTAAAGTTGTTAAAACCCAAGAGGATTGTGGAAAATTGCAAGAGGATCTTGATAAATTGGAAGACTGGGCATCAAAATGGCAGATGAAATTTAATGTGGACAAGTGCAAATGTTATGCACCTAGGGAAGAACAACCCAAACTATGGTTACACAATGCAAGGTTCCACATTAGGAACCACAACCCAGGAAAAAGATTTAGGCGTCATTGTGGATAACATGTTAAAACCCTCGTCCCAGTGTGTAGCGGCAGCCAAGAGAGCAAATAGAATGATAACTATCATAAGGAAAGGAATGGAAAATAAAACAAAAGATATTATAATGCCTCTATACCGTTCCATGGTGAGACCGCTCCTTGAATATTGTGTGCAATTCTGGTCGCCGTATCTTAAAAAGGATATAGCGTTATTAGAAAAGGTTCAGAGAAGAGCCACCAAAATGGTAAAGGGGATGGAAGGATACTCCTATGAAGAAAGGCTAAAAAGGTTAGGGCTCTTTAACCTGGAAAAGACACGGCTGAGGGGAGATATGATAGAAGTCTATAAATTAATGAACGGAGTGGAACGGGTAAACGTAGAACGATTGTTTACCTTATCAGAATATAGAAAGACTAGGGGACATACAATGAAGCTACAGGGTAAACTATTTAAGACTAATAAAAGAAAATATTTTTTCACTCAACGTGTAATCAAACTCTGGAATTTGTTACCAGAGGATGTAGTAAAGGCTGTTAGTGTAGCTGGGTTTAAAAAAGGTTTGGACAAGTTCCTGGAGGAAAGGTCCATAAACCATTATTAAGAAGGGACCCAGGATATTAATACTTGACCCAGTACAAGCATTGTGCAACCTGTGTCTTTTGGGGAAACTGCTAGGTACGTATGCCCTAGATTGGCCACTGTTGGAAACAGGATACTGGGCTTGATGGACCTTGGTCTGACCCAGTATGGCATATCTTATGTTCATATCTTATGTGTCTACAGTTGCTGTGTTGTCTGTCTTGACTAGATTGTTAACTCTGATGCAGGGAAAGATTTTACATGTATTTGTGCAGCACTATACAGATGTTCAGTAGTAGTAGAGAAGAAAGCACACTTTCATATCATCCCCAGTACAATTTCAGCTATAGCAGCAGCAGGATTTCAACTGGGGTTGACTTGTTCCTAACCCACTACTCTAACCATTATTCTATCCTAGACATTTGGGGGCTGAAATATAGCTCTGGGGATGTCTAAGTAGATGCCGTTGCAGATGTCCAGGTTTGTGAAATCATCTGTGTACCTGGTTGTGCCTGCATTTCTTTCAGACATTCTGGCCTATGCGTCCCAGATTGCACTTGGACAGATCTTTTAAGATTCCCCTCTATGAGCTCGGTGTTCATCTGGGCCAGCTATGCACTGCTATGGCGCATAGCTGTCTGTGCTGTCCCTTAACCCCGGATATTCAATGCTGGGTTCACAGCCTCCCAGCCACAGTAGCTAACTGGGCAGTGGCAATATTGCATGCTACCCAATTAGTTCCTGTGGCTAAAAGATAGATGAGCTTTTGCTTTGCTTATCTTTTAGCTGCAGGTTGCTAACCAAGCAGCATGCAGTATCACCACTGCCCGGTTATTGACTGTTACTGCCTCCGCTTCTCCCTGAAATGCCCACAACATGCCCCGATGCTAAGCAGTTAGCATCGGGGCATGTAGGGGAGAAGATCGAGGATATTCAGCAGCACTAACCGTGTTAGTGCTGCTGAATATCCTGATTAGAGGCATTTACATAGTTTTCAGGGCTGTAGACCATGTAAATGCCTTTCAAATATCAGGCCCTATATGTTCAGGGCTAATAAATGCATAGTGACAGCAGTGGTCAGCATTCATCATCTACTGTATATTCAGCACTGCTGACCATACAAATAATTATTAATTTAAATATCATGACCAATGTTTACAATAAAAAATGATTGATGCCTCTAAAGATTATTCCTAAGAAGCCTACATAATCGAATTCAAACCGTAAACTTTTTTTCTGTACCACACACCATGTAATATCACATATACTATAAATCATTTCTAGTATAGCAGAATTGACATGTTTAGGTCTTTTAACTGAAATATGTAAAACTCATTAGAATTGAGAACACCAAATAGTAAAGGTTACCTTCTTGTTCCATTTAGAAACATGTCTATAAAACATGGATAAATAACTCATTATTGTTTTTACTTTGGTAAGTTTGACATAAAATATCTAGTGAAAGCGCATAGAATGATGAACAAAATTCATATAGATGAATGTAGATAATTGTAATAATGATGCATGTGCGAGGTCATGCATGTGCAGCTACAGTGTTATTGTTCATGTCAAAACTCATATTGTTTATAACATTTTCCTTTACAAAAATACCGCTCAAGAATAAATACAGATAACGAGATGTTCTACAAATGCAGTAACAGTAGTCTTGGATCGCCAATACTTCTTGTTCCTTAGTGACAAAAACTGTCCTATCTCCTAGTGTTGTTACTTGGTCACTGGCGGGGAAATTGGCATAATCCAGTGAACTTCAGAGGGCTATGTTGTTCAACATTTATACTCCTGGCAAAATATCTATAGTGCACAGCAATGGAGCGAGGAGTCAAATGAAAGTGAGTCCAACCCCTTCCTAAATTATGAACTACAGTTTGATTTTATATTGGATTTTATCATCACCCTTTTGTTGGCAGCAGAGCAAATGACTTGAGGTCCGAAGGGTGAAATTATCTTAACAGATCATTGGTAATTGTGTGGATATGAAGGTGCTTAAAATTGAAAATGAATATGAAAATCAAAGTGAGGGTGAATCTCCCTACACAATTCAATGAAATATACAAATACAAAATAAAGAACCAAATAAAAATAAAATTCTACTGGCCTTAAGCTGTTTTGCACTCCAAATTTATTGCTGCTGAAAAACTGGGCCAAATTTGAATGCATTCATTTTGAAAAGATCCTGAAAGGGAAAATCTGCTTTCCTACCAATTTCTAACTAGCATGGCTGAAGCGGATTCTGTTTATGTATTGGGATTTATCTCACACCTTTTCATTGGAAGCACAAAACAAGTTATTTTATGTATTTAGATTTAGCTCACACCTTTCCAGTAGTAGCTCAAGGAGAGTTACAGCAGGTATTCCTTGTCGTCCCTCTAGTCCAGTCCCGGAACCAGTGAGTCTAGAATCCCCTCCAGCAGCTTTGGAAACTGACACCTGTCATCATTTTGATGATCCCAGCCTATATATACAGTAGGACTTACCCTTCACCTTCAGTATGTCAGTCTCCAAGCAGCTGAAGAGGTTTCTGAGCTCTAGGCTCGCTCAGCGCAAATAAGCAGAGTAGTTTAGTTCTTTTTAGATTTCTTTTTGTGATACAGTGGCCAGCACAGAACCCCTGGGTACAGGAAAAAATGAAGAGCTTACCTTGCAGTCACCTGGGCAGAAAGCAGGTTCAGGTTATGAGAAGCCAGGGAATGGTGGAACAAGCTTTCCCTGCACTGGGTGTGACGCAGCAGAAAGCCAAGAAACTAATCACGTCCACCTGGGCCAGGAAGCACGTACAACGTGCAGGAGCCAGGAGGATAAAAGTGGCTGGGAAATCCCAGTAGAGGGAGGTGCAGCTGAAGGTGCATTGGGAGGTGCATTGGAAGGCAAGAGAGGAGCAGGCAAGGGAGGTGCTCGTGCACAGGTCTCCCAAGAGGGGGCATCGTCCCAAAGAGAGTGAGTAAGCAGCTGGAGGGCCGAGGTCACAAGCAGGAGAGCTTGCTGGGACCAGGAAGCATCGGGTGTGTCCCTGCAGTAAGGAACAGCAGAAAGGAAGCCTTTCTTGGAGGTTACCAGAGCCCAGTCTAGACAATTTCTGAGGGGAACTCTCATGGCAAAGCAGGCTACAGCCCAAGAAAAGGTGCCTGGTTAAGAGAGGAAGGAGTGGAAGCTGGTTATCCAAGAAACAAAGCTAAGTACACTAATTTCTCCAGAGGGCAAGAGGTGGGCTCGGCAAGAAAAGCAAAGGCTAATTGGTGGAAGGAAAGGGGAAGCCTTAGAGAAATAGGCTCCAGTACAGGTCCCCAGGACTTCCCTTATACAGAACGGTTCCTTGCCCCAAGAGCTGCTGCCTCTAGAGAATTTTCTGTGAATGATAGATGTGGAAATTGTTACCCACTTACAAGTTTAGACACTGAGCAGATGCAATGGGAGAGCACTAATCAGGACATTGATTATAGCCCAATGGATTGCACGCTCTGTATATCGGATGAGATTACCTCTTTATGTTAATCAAGGAAACAAGAGCATTGTTGTACCTGTTTTTGAAAGACGGTGCATTTTTGGTTATTTTGCTGTGAAGAAACAGTTAGTTTAATCATTTGTTTGCTGTATGAGAAAACCAGAAATCCACACGGGAAAGGGAATAAATCCTCATCATTATAATTTTGCCTTAAACACGGCTACAGAGTTTTCTTTACAAAGGCAGCTTGCACCACATGCCCTAGGCGACCGCCTAATAAGGACAAGGGTAGTAAGCGTCTGACACTTTTAAAATTTCTTTGATTGCCAGAATTGCTTATTGGGGGTTTCCTCTCTGCTTTCAGGTGGTGCTGTGGCTGGAAGACAGACGGGCTGGTTAGACCGGTTCTTTTCCTCTCTACCTCTCTTCTGGTCCCCTCCTCCCCCCTCCCACCCCTCCTCCATTCTCTCTTTATTTTCTTTGGCCTTTTGTGCTCCCCAGCATACAAACGAGCATTTGGGGGGTGGTAGAGCCCAGCACCTCGACCTCGGCCTCCCTGCTCCCGAACCCGCGGCTACGGGTGAGGAGCAGGTTGCAGGCACAGCACTCGCGGCGAAGCAGCCGTTGCCGCCGGGAGCTGAAGCCGTGGTCCGGCTGAGCTCCGGCGTGCTGTGAGCCCCCCATTGTCCGGTTGCGGCCCACGGAGGTGAGTCCTGCAGGGGACGTCGGATTTTGGTAGCGGGGGCAGAATCAGGAAGCGCTCCGTGTGTGCAGGCCGCTTGCCCGATTTCGACGGGAAAATCAGAGCGGCGGCCATTTTCTCAGACGTGAACTGCTTAGCGGTTTGCTGCACGGTCCTTTCTTCGTTGGGGGATTTCAGGCTACCCTTTCGAGTTAGGCTACAGTTATTTCAGCAAACACGGCTGGTTGATGGCTAACAGGCTGTGATACAAAAAAAAAAGAAAGACAAAGATAAAAACGAGGTGAGACAAGCACAGCTAATACCTTTTTGTTAGCATCAGGCCTAGATTGGGGGAGTATGTTGCCTAAGCCGCGCTGCCTAGTATACAGAACACGGCGCAGTGAGTTGTTAGAGGCGGGGGTGTGCAGGCCCTGCATGCGTGAGGCAGCCCTCATGGACAATCCGCTTGAAGGCACAAGCAGGGATCATGCGGAGTCCGCTGCTGGCCCTCCACCTTCCCTAGAGGGTTCAGGGGAACCGCTCCCGGGTCCCGCGGAGGGAGAGCGGGGGGTTCCTCTGCTATCAGCAAGCCAGCCTAGGTCAGCGGGGGACATTCCGCCTGACATTTTTGCTCTGATGCAGCAAGCGTTTGCGCTGTTGCAACCAGCATTAGGGACTCCCCCTCAGGATCCTCGGGGTCTGAAGCGGTCGGCGCTTGCGGGGGGCAGCCAGTTCCGCACAAGCGGTGTAGGGCGGACAGCTTGGAGGAACTTGCCCCTTCTCTTTGGGGGGACTTGGCGTCAGCGGACGGTGAACTGCCGGGGTTCTTGGAGGACGAGCTCGAAGAGGGCGAGTTGCCCGAGGAGGAACAGCGCAGTAGAGTGGTCAGGGTATTTAGGAAGGAAGAGCTTCCGGCTCTGATTGCGGAGACGCTTAATTTATCTATCATTTATTTAATTTATTTAACTGTATTTATATCCTGCTTTTTACCGGGTCAAAGCGGCATAACAAAAGGGGGGGGGGGTTAATCGGTTATAGGGATAGGGCCATCACCAGGAGGGCAACATTGATGATTTTGACAGAGGATAGACATGGACAAGGTAACATAGTTTCTGATCATAGGTTCTTGAGGGTGGTTTAGGGGGTTGGTGAAATTATTTGTGGGAGGGTATTTTTGTTTTGAGATGTTCTTGGAATAGGATAGTTTTTAGCTGCTTTTTGAATGACAAGAGATCGTTATTGTTCCTGAGGTGGTTCGGTAGAGAGTTCCAGAGGGATGGAGCATAAAGTTCAAAGGCTCTGTTGCAGGTCCGTTGTGTGCATTTGGTTCTTTGGTGAGGGATGGTGAGGGAGTTGCTGGAGGTCTGTCTGGTTGTTTTGCTGTGGGCTGGGCGGGGCAGTAGGGTGTGGAGCTGACGTTAAATATGCCCTCGGTGGAGCCTGCTTCGGAAGAAGTTCTGGAAGACCCTTTGTTACAGGCTGTCCGCACCCCCCAGCGCGTCTTTCCCCTGCATAGGGTATTTAGGAAGATGATCCAGGAAGAGTGGGACGTGCCCGAATCGGCCCTAAGGGGGTCTAGGGTGATCGCTAGGTTATATCCTCTTTCGGACCAGGATAAAGATCTTTCGCTTTCCAAAAAGGTGGATGCGGCGGTTTCAGCAGTCACTAAAAAGACTACCATTCCGGTTGAGGGGGCTGCGGCCTTAAAGGATGTCCAGGACAGGAGATTAGATACCCTGTTGAAGCAGGTTTTTGATATTAGTGCTCTCTCCATGCAAGCCTCAGTAGCGGGAGCATGGGTTGCTAGAGCCTGTCTCCAGTGGTCCCAAGCGCTGCAGGGGGATCGGTCAGGAGCGCAGGACACTGAAATAGCGCGTCTGGAGTCTGGTTCTGTGTATCTCGTGGACATTCATTATGACCTTATTCGTGGTCTGGCGAAGGCTATGGCCTCGGTTGTGGCGGCGCGCAGGTATTTGTGGTTAAGGAATTGGGCGGCGGATTCTTCTTCCAAAGCCCGCCTCAGTAAACTTCCTTTTAGGGGAAAGCTTTTGTTTGGTGAAGATTTGGAGAAGTTGGTGAAGGATCTTGGGGAATCCAAGGGCGGTCGTTTGCCGGAGGATAAACCTAAGCAAGGGAAGGCGCCTGCGGGTTCCAAAGGTGGTCAAAGGGAGTTTTGTAGGTTTCGATCTTCTCGGATTGGCCAGGCGCAGCGGAGCAGGTTTCCCGTGCAGGGGCACGGCTTTCGGGGGTTTCAAGGGGCAGGTAGGGGTTTTGCTCCCTATCAGTCCTCGGCCGGTAAGAAAGCGCAATGAGATGAGGCGGGCTCAGGCGGAGGTGCTGCCCATCGGCGGTCGCTTACGGGAGTTTTACCCTGCCTGGGTCCATCTTACCATGGATCGATGGGTTCTAGAGGTCATTCGAGAGGGCTATGCTCTCGAACTCCATCGACCCATCTTAGATTCCTTTGTGCTCTCCCCCTGCAAGTCTCCGCTCAAGATATGCGCGGTGGCGGAGACGTTGCAAAGGTTGCTACAGCTCCGGGCGGTAGTTCCCATTCCTTCGAATCAGTGCGGGTCCAGTCGTTACTCCATTTACTTCGTGGTCCCCAAGAAAGAAGGCTCCTTTCGGCCGATCTTGGACTTAAAAAGGGTAAATCGGTGTCTCCAGGTAATGCATTTCCGGATGGAAACTTTGCGGTCGGTGATTGCGGCGGTAAGAGAAGGAGAGTTTCTCACGTCCTTAGACCTCACGGAAGCCTATTTGCATATTCCAATTTGGCCCGAGCATCAGCGATACCTTCGGTTCGCACTGCTCATGGGGCATTTCCAGTTTCAGGCGATGCTGTTTGGGCTGGCAACGGCACCGCGGGTCTTTACCAAGATAATGGTTGTGGTGGCAGCGGCGCTGCGAAAAGAGGGGGTGTTAGTCCATCCGTATTTGGACGATTGGTTGATTCGAGCGAAGTCGAGAGAGGACAGTGTACAGGCCACAGCCAGGGTGGTGCAAGTGTTGGAAAGCCTGGGCTGGGTGGTCAATCGAGCGAAGAGCAATCTGGTTCCCTCTCAGTCTCTGGAGTACTTGGAAGCGTGTTTCGAGACGGGCTTGGGCAGGGTGTTTTTGCCGGACCGTCGGGCACGCGCTTTGAGAGGTCTTGTGAGAAGATTCCTGGTGAGACAGGCGCTGTCGGCATGGCAGTACCTCCAGCTGCTTGGGACGATGGCGGCTGCGATAGAGGTGGTGCCTTGGGCGCGGGCTCATATGCGACCACTGCAGAGATCTCTTCTTCGGCGCTGGTCCCATCAGTCGGATCCTTTATCCCGCCGTCTGGTGTGTTCGCCGGGGGTGCGCTGGGAGCTCCTGTGGTGGTTACGGAAGCCGTCGTTGAGCTCCGGGGTCCCGCTAGAACCTCCTTCGTGGAGATTGTTGACAACGGATGCCAGTTTGCTGGGCTGGGGGGCACATTGCGATAGTCGGTTCGCTCAGGGGCAATGGTCTCCGTCGGAGCGGAATTACTCCATAAACAGATTAGAGTTGAGAGCGGTGTTCCTCGCTCTTCTACAGTTTCAAGTCTGCTTGCAACGGACGGCAGTAAGGGTGCTGTCCGACAACGCAGCGGCGGTGGCCTATATCAATCGCCAGGGAGGCACAGGCAGCGCGGCTCTCGAGGAAGAGGCGAGCCAGCTGCTGAGTTGGGCAGAGGGGCATCTGCTAGGATTGTTGGCGCAACACGTGGCTGGGGTACACAATGTCGAGGCCGATTTCCTCAGTCGTCGCAGAGTAGATCCGGGGGAGTGGGTGCTCCATCCGGAGGTGTTTTCCCTGCTTGTCAGGCGTTGGGGTCGTCCGATCATGGATCTCATGGCGACGTTAGACTTGGCGCAGGTGGACAGGTTTTACAGCCGGAGGAGAGAACGGATGGCGGAAGGGCTGGATGCCCTAGCGCAGAGCTGGCCTCGGAGGGGTCTGCTTTATGTGTTCCCTCCGTGGGCTCTGATTGGTCGAGTGATGCAGCGCATAGAGGGGCATCTGGGCCGGGTGATTTTGATTGCGCCCGACTGGCCCAGGCGACCGTGGTATGCGGATCTCATTCGTCTGTTGGTGGCGGACCCCTGGAAGCTGCCTCTTCGACCGGATCTCTTGCGTCAGGGGCCGTTACGGATGCCGGACGTGGCTCGATTCTCGCTTACGGCATGGCTCTTGAGCGGGCAAGGCTAAGAGCTCGCGGATATTCCCCGGAGGTCATTTCGACCTTGTTGAAGGCACGGAGGCATTCTACGTCCCTGGCTTATATTTGGGTCTGGCGTATTTTTGAAGGCTGGTGCGAAGAGCGGCGCTTGCGGCCGTTGCGGACGTCGGTGCCACAAATTCTTTCCTTCTTGCAAGATGGGGTGGAGAAAGGTTTGGCGGCAAGTTCCTTGCGGGTTCAGTTAGCAGCAATTTCTTGCTTTCGAGGTAAAGTTCAGGGCCAGGTGTTGGTGTCACATGGCGACATCCGCCGGTTTTTGCGGGCGGTTTTGCTTATGCGGCATCCTCGTAGATGTTTGGTTCCGACATAGGACCTGAACTTGGTGTTGGAGTCGCTGCTGCGGCAGCCGTTTGAGCCTTTGGGGAACGCCTCGGTAAAGGATCTGACCTTTAAAACGGTGTTTCTGGTATCTATATGTTCGGCTCGCTGCATTTCGGAGCTTCAGGCCCTCTCTTGCAAGGAACCTTATCTATCCTTTTATGAGCACAAGGTGGTGCTGCATACGGTTCCGGCGTTTTTGCCTAAGGTGGTTTCGGTATTTCATGTGAACCAGGTGGTGTCGCTTCCGGTGTTTGAGGGCGGTCCGGAGGTTAAGTCGGATCGTCGTTTATGGCTTTTGGATGTCCATCGGAGCTACGGTATTACCTTCGTGGTACGGAATCCTTCCGAAAATCGGACAGGTTGTCTCCTTCGGAGGCCCACGAAAGGGAGAGGCGGCGGCGGCTAAGTCGTCTATTTCCAGGTGGTTGAAAGAAGCGATTGCGGGGGCCTATCTGTTAAAGGGTAGATTGGTGCCGGCTGGGCTCAGGGCTCATTCGACTAGAGCGCAGGCTACTTCCTGGGCGGAGTTCGGTTTGGTGCCGGCGGTGGACATTTGTAGGGCGGCAACCTGGTCGTCGTTGCATTCGTTCACTAAACACTATAGGCTTGATGTTCAGGCAGCGGGAGATGGCCGTTTTGGGGCGGCAGTGCTTCAGGCTGGTTTGGCTGGTCCCTCCCGTTAGGTGCCTTACTGCTCTGATACATCCTCACTGGTTCCGGGACTGGACTAGAGGGACGACAAGGAAGACAAAATTAGACTTACCTGCTAATTGTTGTTCCTTAAGGAACTCTAGTCCAGTCCCGGAGTCCCACCCAAAATTGAGGGTTAAGGGTCCAGTCTGCACTGCCTTCTCAGTTTCCTTCTGCTCTTTTCTTCCGGTGCTCCTGTTCGGTTCCGGTTGCAGCGCTGCTTCATCCCTGGTTCTTGGAGAACAAGAAAGTAAATGTAAAAAAAAAAAAAAAAAAAAAGAAAGGAACCAGGAATTTCGTAACGACAATGGCAGGACTGGGAAGATGGTATGGAGTTTTTGTTCTAGGTTTATCTATCTTTTCATGTTTAACTACTTATTTGTTGCTCTGCTGAGTTTGCTTTGTCAATAGGTACTGAAGGTGAAGGGGCGGTCCTACTGTATATATAGGCTGGGATCATCAAAATGATAACAGGTGTCAGTCTCCAAAGCTGCTGGAGGGGATTCTAGACTCACTGGACTAGAGTTCCTTAAGGAACAATTAGCAGGTAAGTCTAATTTCGTCTTTCTTTGCCCATGGATAACTTACAATCTAAGTGGTGGCCTGAGGCAATAGAGAGTTAAGTGACTTGCCAAAGCCAAAATGAACAGCTCTGCGATTTGAGTCCTGGCTTCCTTAGTTCCCAGTCTGCTGTTCTAACCTCTAGACTACTTCTGCACTCCAGTTACTTGCCACAGCATTTAGGTACAGTAGGTATTTCCCTGCCCCTAGGGGGTATACAGTCTTTGCAGTAAGGTCCAGCTTTTTACATGGTGCAGGAACTGCAGAGTGGATTCAGTATCTTACTGCTGATTATAAACACCTCTGATGATAAGGTTTATACTCTAGTGCCATGCAGAGCAAGTTAGCCCTAGTGTTTGCCTGAATATTGCTGCATTTTGTAAATAAACCCTGCAATATTCTGCAGCACAATTTTATATGCTACTACATGCTCTTGAAAGTTAAACTGTGATAGACAATGAGGATAATGCTTTAACAGCTATACTGTTTTGTGTTCATTATAAGTTACTATCAGGCCATCTTTTCCTAAGTCTGCCTATATTTATTTTTCCTATTGATAGTAATTTAAAAACTTCTGTTGGGAATCTTCCATGCTGTATTCGTTCTACATGTTGCTTTCTCATTCTCTGTGGCATTATTTGAGTTTCTCATTCATAAAATAAATATTTTCATCCCTCATCCAGCTTAACTGATCTTAAAAATGTCATGAAGGATATTCAGTGACGGTGGATATTCAATGCCAGCATTGGCCGGATAGCACAGACGCGAATTGAGCAGCGATGATATTCAGCTGCTACCAGGTTAGCTTCCGTAGCGAAATTTAGGCAAGCCTTTGGTGCCTAATGTTTGCCACTTTTTGGATAACCGGCTAGTGGCTAGGTATCACTGCTAGTTGGTTATTCTTGGGTGACGCCTCTAATCCGTCCCCAGAATGCCACAGTGTTAGCCAGCTAGCCTTGGGACATTCAGTGGTGGCATCTGGGAATATTCAGTAGCACTAAATGGCTTTAAAATGTCCCCTGCCATTTCTGTTGCCTGAATCCTGCGGACATTTTCACTATGTGTAACTCATATTTCAAATCCATAGAAATATTTCGGTGCTGCCATAATTTTATGAAATGAAAATTGTGTTTCTCTTCTAGTGTTCTCCTGTAATGTTGTATGGCTGGTATTTAGTTACAGTGTGCAGGTGAAACTGTTTCCATACTGTTTCTCTCCAAGCTTGAAAAGCATTCTTTTGAAAGAAAGTTTCATGAGTGAAATACTCACTTTACCTAATGGTCTGTTTTAGTGGCCATGCATGATTTCTGAATCAGTTTTCTAAGTGATAATACTAGAAGTGTTTCTATTCAGAGTCCCAGATTAATTATTTTTAGCAGACTACCCTAGTATAAATAACCTTTACTTTAAATCTCATATTGTACACAAGACTTCTCATGTTGTTTCAGGACTGATTTCCTCAAGTAGAAATACAATACTCAAAATCAAGGAGGTGTAGAATTAGAAGCAAAATCTTATTGTAGGTGTGATTCTTACATTTGAATGTAGTGTTATTTTCTTACTACAGTACATGAAATCATGTATTGTTTGTTCTAAACATGTTGTACAGGCTCACACCTGAGTCACTGAAATGCAATTATTAGCAGCAACTCCACAGGAAAATTCAAGAGAAGATTGTTAATTATGTGACATATCTGAGGGCCTTAGATTAGTTATGCTGCCTGTCTAAGGACCCAGAAATACAGATTTATGATGACTCCTTAGTAGTTGTGTCCTGACTTTGAGGAGTGGTAGGGAACTGATATGCAGTGCAATAAAAGTTACAAAGAATATGAAAGCAATATGACAATATACATTAGCTACTCATAGGGAATTTGGATTCCTTATGGGTAGCCTATGCCTTTTCAGTGGTAGCTCAAGATGAGTTACGTTCAGGTACTGCAGTTATTTCTCTGTCTCCAGAGGGCCTAACAATATAACAGGTCAATGTAGAAAGCAGGCGCTGAAGTTGCACACTATCAGCTTTTTCTGCCTGTTTGCAGTGCACCCATAGTGCACTATTTCAGCATGGTTATGCAGAAAGGAGCTCATATGCAAATGAGCCATACGTTACACTGTGTGCAAAATGGCAGCGTTAAACTGGGAGAGCAAATCAAACACATGCTCACAAGAAATCAGCTCTGGTTTGGCATGCTCTCCCAGAGAAACGGGCACCACATGGCTTATTTGCATATCAGCCCTGACAGGATTTTGATGGCATCGGGGAAAATCCCCCAATGCCATCAAGATACTGCCAGGAGCCAGTGCCCCAACAGAAAATTACTCCCTGGTAGTCTAGGAGCCCCAGAACCCCCCACCCCACTTAAAAAAAGCTAACTTGGTGGTCTACCGGCCCCAGAACTTGCCACCCCCTATCCCACTTAAAACAAAACGAACCTGGTGGTCTAGCGGCCCTAGAACCCCCTCCTGGTATCTTTCAAAGTGGAAACACTGCCTACACACTCCTGCTCTCAGTCTGCCATCTTGGAAAATGGCAGCGCCTGGCCTGCGTGGTACATCCTTGGATGCTCCAGGCGAGGTCAGACTTCCAGGATGCACCACGCGAGCCAGGTGCTGCCATTTTCCAAGATGGCGGACCAAGAGCGGGAGCGCATAGGTGGCACTCCCACTTTGAAAGATACCGGGAGGGGGTTCTGAGGCCGCTAAGCCACTAGGTTAGTTTTCTTAAATGGGGTGGGGGATGGGGCTGCTAGACCACCAGGTTAGTTTTTTTTAAGTGGAGTGGGGGTGGTGGGATCGGGCCGCTAGACCATCAGGGAATGACTTTCTTTTGGGGCACTGGCCCCTGATAGTATTTTGATGGCATCAGGGGCTTTTACCGATGCCACAATCATAGAAACATAGAAAAATGATGACAGAAAAAGACCACATGGCCTATCTAGTCTGTCCTTCCATATTAACGACTACAACAGTCCCCTTTTTTCCCTCATCTCAGATGCCATCAAAATACTGTCAGGGCACGCGCTAGAGGTTTAAGCCACTTCATACCCAGGCATAGAGAGACTGGCGCTAAAGCTGGTTGCAAAAGCCTCTACGCCTGTCTCTGCATCGGGCGCAGCAATCACTTGCATACCAGATTATTACATGCAGCTCATTTTCCTGCAATTTAAATACATTCAAATACTTGTGGCGTTAATTGGGAACTAGTTTTTCCGTTGCTATTTATGCACACGTCCATCTCTTTTCTGCATTTGATGTTAGCTTAAATGTGCTTAAACATGCCATTTTTTCAGTGCTTAAGGGGCAGCACTAGTTTTCTGCATCGGCCTGTGAGTTTGTACCTGAGGCAATGGAGGGTTAATGTCTTGCCTAAGATCACAAGGAGTGTCAGTTAGATTTGAGTCCTGGCTTTCCTGCTTCCCAGCCTGCTGCTCTAACCATTTTTAAAAACAATTTTTTATTGAAATATATAAACGTTTTTACAATAAAAAAAAAAAAAAAAAAACTTACAAGGACATGCAAAAACATTGATTAAATTCAATAAAGAGGAAAATAAGTAATCCAAAATTCACAAATAATTTTCAATAGCCCACATTATGGAAAACTGAAGCCACAAACTTGTAATTCTAACAAAAGAGGAAAATAAAAGAAATCCGGAGGTCAAAGAGAGAACCTCCATAAAAGATCAAACGGACAATCCTAAAAAAAACCCAGATACCCCAATTTCTACTTCTTTTTATCTAAGAGGAAGCTTTCCAACTGAGAGCAATCAAAAAAATATATATATATATTTCCTTGAAATGTTATAATACATTTACATGGATAGCAAAGAAAAAACGTCACTCCCATCTCAACTACACAAGTCTTTAATGATAGGAAACCTCTTCTGTGGGCTTGAATAGATCTCAAAACATCAGGAGAAAACCGCAGAAGAGTTTATCCTTGTTCTGGAAAAAAGCTTTCAATACCCAAACCTTATCTAGGCTAGAATAAAAAGAAACTTACAAAGTAGCCCTCTTAGAGATCGTGTCTGTAGAATCCTCCAAAAAAATTGTTAAATCCAAACTAACATCTACAGATAACATGTCTATGCCTTCTCCACCTCTCATGTACCCGCTGGTAAAAAATAAAATCTTTTTCAGGAAATAACAAAATTTCTTTGAAATACTTATCTAGGAGAATATGAGGAGAGAGTAAAGATGACAAAAGAAAATTGAGAAAGCAAAGGTTAAAAACTCTAGCCTGATTTTCCAAGGCTTCTTATTTGTGACGAATTACTAAGCAATCATTTATAGCAGTGACTCTAGTCTGCTGCACTTTATGGAGATGACCATTCATTTTAGACAAAACATTAGAAACAACCAGTTTACTATCTACCTCACTAAAGTTCTGAATAGACTCCTGCGTAAATATACACAGAGGTTCAACAGAGGTAGTAACCTTGACATTAATATTAGCAATGGCCAACATAAGTCTTTCAGTGTAATGTCCTCTGAAGGAGCACTTAAACCCTTAGAACCAGCAGCCCAGACAACAGGGTTAGACATAGGACCCAGGGAATAAGACAATGGAAACTCCATATTCAGGCCACAGTCCATAGTAGACAAAAGTTGAGGAATAGGATGAGGAGGAGGGGACTTTCAACGGAGCTGATAGACGCCCCTTCAGAGGGAGAGTGCATCTCCGGTGGAGTTAGAAAATGCTTGTCAAGTGGACCCATGACCTTAGACTCTCCAGTAGCAAAAATGCCAGCCTCAGCAACCACCTTTCTAGCCTTCCACTTCCCCATTGCACCGCTGAGCAGCCTCCAAAGCTCCAATTAACAGGGCAAAGCAAAGGAAACAGTACCTTTCAATCCAGCAGATCCAATAGTCACACTTCCAAAACATCATCAGTCTGTTGAAGGGGTGCCAAAGGGGCATGACCTGCCCCTTTAGACACGCTCCTTCAGGCCATGCCACGCCACGGCCCAAAGGCCTTAGTTCAAGTTCTTATAGCCCCACAGGACCCTTGTTCGATGTTCCGGTGGTGGCAAGGTGGCAAAAATGCTGCCAATGGTCCTCAACAGTACAGTCCCACTGGCGGGCTCCCTCCCACACAGTGGCACAGCTCCGGCTCCGCCCTTATCATCAGGGCTCAGTTCACAAACCAAAGGGCCTTGGGGCAAGTCCTTATAGCCCCACAGGACCCTTGCTCGATGTTCCAGCAGTGGCAAGGTGGCAAAAATGCTGCCTGAGGTCCTCAACAGCACACTCTTGCTGGCGGGCTCCCTCCACCCATATCATCAGGGCTCAGTTCACTGCTCTAACCATTTTGATATTCCTCCATCTAAACTATAGTCAGTGCTAGCCATAAGCCTTGTGGCACTTTCTGGGATAATTGTATAAAAGAGTGCCTATTTTATGATTATTTTATAAAGACAGTACCAGTAATCCCTACAGGGATAAAATATATATACAATCCAATGTTCACATGCTATTGTAATAGCTGTGGACTACCCCTGTAGGGATTACTGGTACTGTATATATGTGTAAAATGCCGCCTCAGCATTTTACACATATACAGAGAGAGAGGGAGAGAGAGAGAGAAAGTAATATACAATGATCAGATTTTAATTTAATATTCATTAAGAAGGACTCAATTTGGTTATGTAGAGCTCTATTATAGCCTAACTTCTTGTTGGTCTGATAAAGCATTTTTATAATTCATTATACAGCTCAGTTTGTGGTATTTAAGATATATTGACCCATAGCTGACACAGCCAAAAAAATAAGCACAGAAAAGAATAAAGAGTTTGGCGGCAAATTCAGTGATGGGGGCAAGGATATTTAAAGCACCTAGCTGCCATCACTTTAATAAAACCCTGATATTCAGCAGCTAGTCACCTGGCCTAACTTTAACTGGCTAAGCTATTTGGTTAGAGGCTGAAAATCACTGCTAACCGTATAGCCACCGTTACCACCCCTGAGCCGCCCACAGACTGCCCTGGTTTCAACTGGGTATTTTTTCCATGGTCTGTGGGGATAGTCAATGGCACTAACTGGTTAGTGCTTCTGAATGTAGGGATGAGCATGTTTTAACAGATTAGTGGGTCTGTTAACCGGCTTTGCTTTGAATATGCCCACCTTTGTGCCTTAGTCTGTCCTAACAAACAGTGAGAATATGACTTACTATTCCATAGTGCAATATCTAGCCTTTCAAGACAAAGTAATTTATGTAACATTCTGATGAATGAGATGCAAAAACAGAAAGGTTAAGTAGATAACCTAATAGTTAAACTGGGTCTGGGCAGTCTGCATTCAGATCACTGTTGTGGCACTCATTGTGACTTTCATATGTATTAAAGGGTATTTCCTACTTTGTGTCTATGTGAAATATAGTTCATAGGCTCTTTAGATGTAAGCCCTCTGGGGATGGGACTCAGTTCCTGCATGTAATTTTTTGTAAGATATCTTAGTTATAGACCCCCCCCCCAAAAAAAAAAAAATATGTTAAGGATGGCTAAGCAAGTAAAATGTTAAGGGCAGTTAATCAAATGTAATAAACATAAGAAGTTTGAAGGTCTGGGAAAGAGAGGCATTCAACTATATTTATTGCAGTTATCTATCTTTCTAGCAGAGAGCTGAAAGCCAGATATGTTTGTTGTTAAAAATAAAAATTGTTTAGAACAGTTACATTTACGTTATGAGAGACATTGTAGGAGTACCACTTTGTTCTAAGCTCTCTATGTGGCTTTTATAGCATAGTCTAAGACAGGTCTGATGACTGCATGTTGAAGTTACAGTAAGGTTACCAGATGTCACAGATTTTCAGGGATTGTTCCCTGTTTTAGAGCTGTGTCCCTGACTCCCATCAGTTTGGCAGCATCCTGTCTCTGATTCCAGTAATGGAGACAGGGGGGATAAAAATAAATATTTTCAGTTTAGAGAGATTTGCTTATGTCAGTTTTAAGAATTTACATTCATTCTCTTTATATTTTGCATAGTACAGGGAAAACGCATTGCTGTTTCTATTTCTCCGTTGTCTGCTTGGAAGTAATATTATGGCATGGGATGGAAGAGGGGGGGGGAATGACTTTGCTTCCCTTCTCCCACACCTTGTTGCTCAAACCTGGAACTAAAAGGTGTTCCCTTCCTCCTCTCCTCTCCCGTCAGATGTTTCCCAGATTTACCTGCAAAATATCTGGTAACCTTAAGTTATGGAGATATGGGACTTAAATATTTTTGTTTGAGACTCAGGTACAATGAGTGCCAAAATCTGTGAACCCATGCAGTTAAAGGTTCTACACCACGATCTGCGTCAAAAGATCAGAGCACTAGGACTGAGAGCATGAAGGAACAAGGAAGTAAAATGGATGGCTCTTTCATCCAGGATGTCTCCCCTCCTCTGACCACTGCCATCTAAATGTTTTCCCTCCTCTTAGATGCTCTGCTTTATCTCCCTTTAGTGATGTGCAACCTTTATTTATTTATTTAACAGCTTTTATATACCGCACTTTTGTCATCAGCGCGGTTTACATTTTAACAACTTTGTACTTAAACATAGAACAAATGTTAAGTTTACAAGTAACAGGAAATAAAAACATGGATAACAGGGATTACATAAATAACAGATATTCTCAACTATTTACAATAGATTCTTAAATGCTCGAGCTCTAAAGATAGGGTTTGTGAGGTTTGATCTAGAACGAATAATGAAGTTTCGGGAGCTTATTTGACTAGCCATGATCGATGGTTTGTATAGGAGGGGGAGGGGGTGGGGAGTCAGTACATTGTGAGAAGTGTTGTAGGAAGAGGTGTGTTTTTAGGGATTTTCTGAATTGGGACAGGTCTTTTTGCGATCTAATACTAGGTGGTAGCGCGTTCCAGCATCTAGGGGCGAAGGATGAGAACCTTCTATTCTCAACGTAATCAGTTTGGTTTTGCAGTCATCACACTTTGGTCTCTTTTCCATTTAAGGACCATAGTTACTAAGGCAGTTACTTCTGATTTTTAAATATACTTACATTTTATGGATTTTATAGCCTGAGTTTGTACTTCTTAAGAAAACTATGCAACTATTTCCCTCCTCCTGTCACCTATTGCAAGGATAGTTTGTCATGGGCTTATTTTAGTTTACCATTAGGGATTTATATACAAATTAGAACGTCCTAAAAGAAAACATTTCTGCCCACTCAGGTGACTATGACAACACAAGCCTCTAAAAATAAAATAGTTCCATACTTTTACCTTTAACAGAAGTCTGCTTTAAATTAATAATTACTGCTTTGCAATGATAGAAATTTATAAATCATGAATGGGTGGAATGGTTAAATAGGGGATGCTTGTTTAACTTTTCAAATTCATGGAAGGGAATCCTAGAATGTCCTTGCTGTAGAGGAAGGAGTGGTTGGAGATGGTAGTGATAAAAAACAGTGATGGAATTAAAAAAATGCATGGAATAAACATATTCAGCAGCGGTGGCTAGTGCTCCTACAGCTGCTAGCCGCCACTGCTGAAACTTAAACCCAGATATCCAATGCCGGTGCCATATCCAGGCCCCAGCATTGAATATCTAGGTTGCCAGAATTGCCGGGAAGCTAACCAGGCAGCGGCAATATTTAGCTGCTGCCCGGTTAGCTTCTGTCCATGCTAATATCCCAAATGCAGTGATAAATATATACATATACTAAAAACAAATCACCAAAATGCCCCCAAGAAATATTTTAAACATTACTCATTCTTTTGTCGGACGTCGCCGTAGGTAAGTACACATTTTCAATTAATGCTCCCATACGGTTCTATCCATTTTAATAAAGACAAAATAATTTCCAAAAGCTTAGCTCAATCAATGTTCACAACTTGTAGGTCCACGCACGACGTGCGCGTTTCGGGAATGCCTCCCTGTATCAAGTGCTTTCTTCAGACTGTTCACCAACCGCCATAAGACGCCGGGACTTAACCCAGCTAATCCTTTGAAGGGCAGAAAAAAGTTTTCCATTGGCTATCCAAACCCTTCAATCACTAACAAAACACCAATGGAGACAGCGAAGACCTCCCCACTAATCAGGGAAAGCCCACTGTCCCAAAGGAAAGATCACATTACACTATACCATGAATGTGATCATAGTTTTGAGTGTCTCCAATGGTCGGTGATCGATTATATCCCCCTTGATCCCAGGGGGGGAGATTGTATCGCTAAACCTCAGAGATGTGAGCAGCGGTGGATATTCCAATTAAGGACTGTGACACCTTTGGGCCTGAATAAAGAGGTTGAACGGTATAGTGCAATGTAATCTTTCCTTTGGGACAGTGGGCTTTCCCTGATTAGTGGGGAGGTCTTCGCTGTCTCCATTGGTGTTTTGTTAGTGATTGAAGGGTTTGGATAGCCAATGGAAAACTTTTTTCTGCCCTTCAAAGGATTAGCTGGGTTAAGTCCCGGCGTCTTATGGCGGTTGGTGAACAGTCTGAAGAAAGCACTTGATACAAGGAGGCATTCCTGAAACGCGCGCGTCGTGCGTGGACCTACAAGTTGTGAACGTTGATTGAGCTAAGTTTTTGGAAATTATTTTGTCTTTATTAAAATGGATAGAACCGTATGGGAGTATTAATTGAAAATGTGTACTTACCTACGGCGACATCCGACAAAAGAATGAGTAATGTTTAAAAATATTTCTTGGGGCATTTTGGTGAACGGTTAGCTTCTGTGGCAAAGGTTAGGCCAGCCTTCACTATCCCTGATTTTTGCCATCTGTCAATAGCTGGGTAGTGGCTCAATATCGCAGCTGCATAGTTATCAATTGATGCCACCCCTGGGTACACCCTGATGCTAACTGGTTAGCATTGGGGTGTGTAGTAGTGGCACCCACAAATATTCAGCGGCACAAACCATGTTTGTGCAGCTGAATATCCCAGACAAGGGCATTAACATGGTTAGCAAGCTTTTGCCGTACCTATCTTTACCTGTGGGTTGCTAACTAGGCAGCGGCTCAATATTGCCGCTGACCAGTTAGTGACGGGTATCACCCCCCGAAATGCCCCAATGCTAAGCGGTTAGCATCGGGGCATATATAGTGCCGCTGAATATCCTATTTAGAGGAATTTACATGATTTACAGGTCTATAAACCGTCGAGTCAGTGGCGAATCATGGCGAACCATGTAAATGCCTTCAAATATCAGGTCCCAAGTATAGTGCATTTCCACGCAAAGCAAAAGTTAAATAACTTTATTCTTCATAAAAAACATGGGATGGAGGTAAACTGCATGGTGCGACAGTTACAACAAACCGTGCGAGCAGCACTCACTAAGCAAAGGCATGAGAGAGGGATAACTGCACAGAGCAGCGATTACAACCCTGACCACACTGGTCGTTAACTGACATCATTTGTTATGTCACTAATTAAAATATTTTGCCAGCTTGAACAGGAAAAGGTAGTAGAATATGTTCTTTTTTTTCTTCCTGGAATTTTGATTGTGTTATGTGATCGGTATGACATGCTGCCAACAGAGAGAGCATTAAGGATTTAGCAACATACAAATGGTGCAGTGGAGATGGAATTTGGCAAAAACAGATATATACAATCTTCAAATCTTAAGCCCCCAGGAATATAATGCATATTAATTTGAATGTTGGACAATATACATTTTTGACCTAATAAGTTATCCCGTTGAATAGCGTATCCACAGCTTGTCACTTCAGATCCAGATGCTTTGTAAACACAAAAGTCTATGGTGTCTAACCATTTAATTAAGAATCATTTAGGCTATGAATTAAAAAATAGCAAAAAAATCCATTCATAAACCTTAGTCAGAACAGCCTCATAATCTCTGCAATTGAATTTCTTCATCAGTAGAGAATAAATACACAATATGGGCAGGGTTGTTATGTTTTAAAGTTATTTTCTAAATTTCAGCTGATATATGCCACGATTAATAAAAAATAACCTGATCCAACTCTGAGGTTCAGAGTGTGAAAATGTTTCAATTTGATGACACTTGAAAAAGTTTGAGGGTCATGATCACCTTTGAAATATATTGAAATGCCACACCTTAAACTGACATGATACTACATGAATAAATCAAATGATCCAAAATTTTTACTAATTTTGCTAGCATGGAGGGATAGGGGGAAATCATCTGCAATCCTAAGAGAGTCTGACAACACATATAGCCAAAATTATAGCAATAATTAAAACAGCAGAAAAAATGATCCCAGCTAAAAGCTTGCTGAGATCACAGGATTTATTTTCGTTCGTAGAGATCATGCCCACTGAGGAGGGCCCTACACTCACAGTAGATTTCAGTTCTGCTCTAGGGTCCTGCCTGGCTTCTATAGTCCACTGGGGCACATTAACCTTCATTTCCATCTCGTATATCATCTCCTCCACTTGGATAATCTCATCCTCTAGGTCCTTTAGATCTATGACATCTATATTATGGTCTGCCTCATATTTTAGGTTCTGCACGCTCATAGCCCGAGCAGCCACACCTGAGGTTCCCCCAGTCATGCCCGTCTGCAGAAGATACTTCCTGGGCACATTCAGTGGGAACTCGAGGCCCAACTCCAAAGCCCTCCTCATGTCCACCTCCAGGATATCCATGCAGGTGGAAAAAAGCACCCAGAGTCGCTCAAACTCAGCTTTATCCTCACAGCTGATTCTCTTGTCCTTTAATATGGTGGTTAGTTTGTTCCTGTTGGCTACAGCCAATTCCTGGGCTTTTTGCCGGGTCTTCTTCAGTTCCTCCCGCAGGTTTTGTGAGTCTGAGGTACCCCCAATGGTAAGCACCAAATGCCGGTAGCAGGCAGTCACTTTATTCAGGGCATCCAAGAGTACCTTGCACTCCTCCTTCACCATGGTCGAAGCCTAGGTCTCTGATGACCACTCTCCACTGCCGGTGTTGGGACTCTCAGGAATTTGCCTGGGCTCAGGCTGAGAGACACCCTCCACTGCCACTCTCAGGGAAACAGATAGTGTGTTCCAGAAATCTCTGCTGATGACTCCCAGGATCCAGCAGAGGCAGCTGTGGAAACCATCCTTCTCTGCCCAAAAAGCTCTGCTGCTTCCCAGGAAAAGCTGCACAATTTCAGGAATCAGCTATTGCCTCTGCCTTCACCTCCGAATCAGTGCTGCTGCTGAAGCAGTTAGCCCAGCACAGTTGGCTCAGTCTCCTGCTAAAGGACGCTCATAGCCCAGATGGGGCACAGCTATGATTCCCGTGCCACTGAGGATTAACTGCAGCCTGTCTTTCAGAGCTCGCATTATACCTTCTAGCCACAGATTGCAGTGCTGTCTGGCTGCTCTTCTTTGCTCCCCAGTCTCAAAGCTAAACCCCTATCTGCCTTCTGTCTCTCTCGGACATGCGCTGTTTGTACTGTTGCTATAGCTGCTGTGCCCTGTGTCTGACGTGCAGATTAGAGAAGAGATCGAGGGCTCCTTTTACTATGAACAAAAGGGGCATTTGCCCCCATAGCAGGGAGTCCATTGCATAAACATACGCAGCTCTACTGTGACAATTCTTGGCCAGTGTCCCAATCTCAGACAGTAGAAACAGCCCTCTGCTTCCATCTTCAACTCCTCCCTTCCCCCGCAGAAAGCAGAAGGGGGAGGCCGTGAGGTAGAAGCAGATGGAGGACAGAGCAGAAAGATAACTTTAATGCAGGGGTGTCCAACCTTTAGCAGTTCAGGAGTCATTGATCTCAGATGCAACAAGCATGAGGACCAAATCCTCATTTCCCATGCACTTCCCTCTTATTTCTTTCCAATGAAACTCAAAATGATAGTGTATAATTCTAACAAACTGTAGTAAAACCTTATCAATGATGAATATTTAACTAAAAATATAATACAACTAATAATTAGGACAATACTGCCTTAATGTGCTACTACATTCTCGTTAGCTGTCCCCCAACAGCCATCTCCCGATGTTGTCCTCTCTCTCTCCTTCTCTGTTGCCCCCAAACATCACCCAATATTTCACTATTGCCCCCCCAAACATCACCTGATGTTCCTCTCGCCCCCACAGCCATGACCCAATGTTTCTTTATTGCTGCCCCCAGTCATGCAATGTTTCTCTCTTGTCCCACTCAGCCATCACCCAATGCTTCTCTTTCAGCTCCCCAACCATTACCCAATGTTTCTCTCTCTCTTAGCCCCCCAGCCATTACCTTATGTTTCTCTTTATTGCTGCCCCCAGTCATGCAATGTTATTTTCTCTCTCTCTTGCCTCCCCATCCATCACCCGATGCTTCTCTTTCAGCTCCCCAGCCATCACCCAATGTTTCTCTCTCTCTCTCTGTTGGACCCTCCCCCAGACATCATGCCATCTCTCTCTCTTATAGCCTCTCCTCCACGTTTCTCATCTTTGATCTTGCGGCTGTAGCAAAATGACTATTCTGCTTTCTCACTGCGATCGGCTTTGCAAAGAGCTTGAGCTGTGAGGTGAAGAGGTTTGTGCTGATCTTGCGGTTATAAGTTTCTCGAGACTTATAATTTTAGCTATATGTGTTGTCAGACTCTCGAGATTTGAAACAAGATCAGTGTGAACTTCATCACTGCAGCTCAAGCTCTTTACAGAGCTAATCGCTGTGAGAAAGCAGCAAGGTCTTTTCACCTTTAGTCACAAGATCAAAGGTGATAGACTGAGGAGTTAAGCTGCCCATTGCTCAAGGGCCAGTCAGCTACCTCTGGTGGACCGCCAGTTGAGCACCCCTAATTTAGTGGCATGACACAAAGAGGGTAATTTTATAACTGGTTGCCTAGCTAGGAATTCCAAGTAGGTTCCTATTTTGGGGGTATTTTTATAAAGACAATATAGGTGCCTATATGTATTCATAAAATAGACTCACAAAACCAGCAGTCAAGGGTAAATTATACCTGCTAGGGAGTTGGTGAAAAGAATGTATGTATTTTGTGACTTTGCCTGCACCCAACCCAAACTTCTCCTTAAACACACCTTCATTGGGGCCATGTAAAAGTAGGTGCAAATGTTCTTTATACCAACTTCATATATACCTAACCCCTGTGGTAATTTTATAACAGCCCTTTCCATAAGTAAAAAAAGGTTTATCATAGGAAAAAGATGATAAAGTTACCCTCAAACAGGCATATGCAGAAAAACTACACTAAAGTCCTGCACTAAAGCTCAGTACAGGGTTTCCAAATACAAACTTAATGCAAACGTTTTGCTCATTGATACTGTAAGCCAGGGGTCACCAACCTCCAGAGGGCCGCGGGCCGCACAGCCGACTACCGGCAGACTCGCGGGCCGCACACCCCCCCCCCCCCCCGCGAAAAAAAAACCTGCTCATACCTGTATTTTTATTCCATGTCAGCTCCCTCCCTTCTTCTGCAGCCGCGGCTCCCTGCCTCTTAGTGAACCGCGGCTGTGCTTGTAAAATCATCGCGGAGCCCTTCCTGTCTTGACGGGCTCCGTGCAGCATTGTCCCGCCTCTAAAGGAAGTTGTTAACTTCCTTTAGAGGCGGGACAATGCTGCACGGAGCCCGTCAAGACAGGAAGGGCTCCGCGATGATTTTACAAGCACAGCCGCGGTTCCCTAAGAGGCAGGGAGCCGCGGCTGCAGAAGAAGGAGTCGATGAATTTGCCGGTACTTTCAGCAGCATCCTTGGCGGGCCGCACCGGGGTAGAGCCTCGCGGGCCGCACCAAGGGGGCCGCAGGTTGGTGACCCCTGCTGTAAGCAAACAGCAGATAAATAAGATGTGTGTAAAAGGTCTGCGCTAAATAAGGAGAGCAAGCCAAACACGTGTACAGAGGGGACAGAAAGGACAATGGGCCCAATATTCTTTTAAGAACATATGAACCAGTATGGCATTTCTTACCAAGGTCCATCAAGCCCAGTATCCTGTTTTCAACAGTGGCCAATCCAGATCACAAGTACCTAGTAGGTTCCCGAAAAGGCACATAGGTTTCACAATGCTTGGATTTCCTGGGTCCTCTTTAATAATGGTTTATGGGCTTTTCCTCCAGGAACTTGTCCAAACCAATATACTAACAGCTTTTACTGAATCTTCCAGTAACGAATTCCAGAGTTTGATTACGCGTTGCGTGAAAAAATATTTTCTTTTATTTGTCTTAAGCGGGTTACACTATAGCTTTATTGCATATTCCCTTCTTTATCTACTTTTTGATGGCATAAACAATTGATATACATTTATCCATTCCACACAATTCATTAATTTATAGAACTCTATCATGTCTCCCATCAGCCATCTCTTTTCCAGGTTGAAGAGCCCTAACCTTTTAAGCCTCTCCTCAAAGGGGTATCCTTCTATCCCTTTTACCATTTTGGTGGCTCTTCTCTGTATTTTTTCTGCTATATCCTTTTTAAGATACAGCAACCAGAATTGCACACAATATTCAAGGTGCAGTCGCACCATGGAATGATACAGAGGCATTATAATATCCTTTGCTTTATTCTTCATCCCTTTCCTTATGATTCCTAGCATTCTATTTGCCTTCTTGGCCACCGCTGCACACTGGGCGGAGAGTTTCAATATGTTATCCATGATGACGCCTAAATCTTTTTCCTGGGTGGTGGTTCCTAATATGGAATCTTGCATCGTGTAACCGTAGCTTCGGTTGTTCTTGCCTAGGTGTATATCTTTGCACTTGTCCACATTAGCTTTCATCTGCCATTTGAACATCCAGTCTTCCAATTTATCAAGGTCCTCTTGCAATTTTTCACAATTCTCTTGGGTTTTAACAACTTTGAATAATTTTGTCTCATCTGCAAATTTGATTACCTTACTCATTATTCCCATTTCCAGGTCATTTACGAATACGTTAAAAAGCATTGGACCCAGCACAGATCTAGGGTCCCAGAAAGAGCTTTTGCAGAGGTTTGCAAGTTTTTTCAGGATCTCTGCAAGAGACGTCAGAATTTATGCAGAATTTGCTAGAACTCTGAGACAGAGGGGTATATAACAAGACAGCAACAGAAGGGCGGGGGCAGTGTTTTTCTCCCCTTGCAGAGAGAACGCTGCCCATCACCTCTCAGACAGACACTTGCTATCTGCATTTATAAATTATTTTGCTATGCCAAATAAAGAGTTTTTGTAGCCAAGCAATTGTTGTCTGAACTATTCATTTGTAATTGGTAATATTTGGGGAATTTTGTGGGGAAACCAGGCCCACACTAACAAATGCCGCAGAAACAGCCGGCCCTATCTAACTACCTCATTTATGGGATTCATCAAAGCTACAGTGCTATCTCTTGAGACAATAAATTGTAGTAATTGATCTGGCTCAAAAAATATAAATTTTTTTGATTGGTAAGAAATCAAACATTTATAAAGGAAACAACCGTTTAAAGGAAACACCAAGGTCCAAATCCCTTGTCCTTAGGGTCAAGAACTCCCTGCGCTTCTTTTGTGTATCTCGTGGACATCTGGAAAAACAAATTTTTGAACCAAGAAATAAAGCAGACACATGATGGAAATATAAATGTAAGATGACATGTCTATTTGACTCAAAAGGAAAACATGCTATCAAGGTAGTCCATTCCGTGATGACCTCAAGGGATGACTCAAACAAAAGCGGTTAATCCCAGTTTCTGATGCCTGGGCTAACTCAAAAGCTCCTTCCCTATCTTGACCCATGATGTTAAGGGACAAGTACTGGGCCGAGACCACCGGAGGGCTGCATCTGCTGGTATCTTTAAAACTTCAGTCAGATATTTCCGCAACATATCCATAGATGGAACAGTACCTTCGTATTCAAGGTCTCCCTTTCCCTTATCTGTGCTGTTCTCATAGCCTGAAGAGACTCCATGGCAGCCTCTACCTTCTCCATTCATGTAGCATGTTGTGCCACAGTTGAATCATACTGCCCCATCTTAGTCTGGACACTCTCCAAATAGGCATCTAAGTTGCCAACGTATCCTGTCAGAGTAGACTCCACAATCTTGATTGTGTCCCATAATGCATCAAGTGTTACCGCAGCCGGTCTCTCAACCACCGCCCGCCTCTGGAGATACTGCAGAAGCCTGCAACAAGGCGTCCAAATCCAAGGGGTGATCCGCCATCAAGGAAACACTCCGAGAAATACTCTCGGAGCTTTCCTGCCCTCTCTTGGCTTTAACCAGTTGCTGTGGTGGCAGGGCTGTTCTCAATTCAGGGCTCAGAGAAACCCCACTGCAACTAGCATCAAATGTCGACGCTCCCGAATGGGTCAAAGAAATCCGCAGCATAAGAACAGGTGGCAAAAACAGTAAGAGAGACTGCACTAGCGGCTTCGGCGTGAAGGCAGTCACAACTGCCAAAGTCTTCCTCTTCCTCTTGTGAGGTATGGCGCCAGTGTGCTTCTCCTCTCTGCCAGCTCACCCATGCCACTGTTCATGCCGCCATCTTGCCTTGTGGCTCAGCTTTAATATTTTTTTTATATACAGTGCCACTCCTCCTCCCTTTCTTCCTACCCTGCCCTTCCTGGATAAATTATAGCCTGGTATAATTACATCCCAGTCATGGTTGTCCTTGAACCATGTCTCCGTAAACGCCACTAAATCCAAGTCAGCCTCTTCCATTAAAGCTTCAACATCGGAATTTTATTTCCCATATTACAGGCATTAATACAAACCACTTTCCATTTTACTTACCTGACGGCTTTCAATTACCTGGGGACTTTCTTCACCTGTCCAACAAAATTAAGTATAAAGCAATTTTTAGTAAGTTAGCCAGTCTGCTGCAGAAGATATTTCGACCCTTTTTGGATAGGTGGACATCATCTCTGCTTAGTGCGGTTACTTATACTGTACTTGGTGAGGGTCTAGCTGCATGTGTGATCAAGGTCAGATGTTCTGTTAGTATGGAGTTTCTATGTAGTGTCACGCTTCCCCTGCCTAGGGCCTATGGCTCTATAGAAAGGGTGACCGCAATCTTGTTTCCAAGTGTCTTTTTACTGTGTAGCAGCAAGGGTTGCTGGGACTTGTAGTTTAAGTTTCACTCTTCAACAAAATGTGTTGTGGCACGAGGGTCTTTTGAACAGATAAATGTATTTAGGGGGTTTTCCTTTCACAAGGGTTCAACAGGCAAAGCAAAGAATTTCTTTCCAAAATAATAGGAAACAGGAGCAAATGAAAAGTAGAAATAAAGTACAAAAACTGTTTCTTCACAGCAACTAAAACAGCCAAAACAACTTTGTATTCTTCTCCTACAAAGCTTGTTTAACGTAAATCTAAGTGATCAATGTTACACAGAGAACAGTTGTCACCACTCACCCTCCCAGAGGTAATTAGCATAGGTAGGGCAAGTGGGTAGTTGTGTTTCTTTGGTGGTAAAACTTAAAATGGAGGTGTAGAAAGGCCTCCTGGGTAATGTAGTCCACCAACCATGAAAATGAGTACACGTTGTGCACGAGTGGTTTAAGGAAATTAGGATTTATTTCCCCTCCCGGGGTTAGATGTTGAAGACCAAGAATAAGGACTATTTACAACGAAATTATACTTCCAGTGATAACAAAAATATTGCTTACTTTCAGCTGTTATACAAAACCAAAACAATAAACAGTTCCTTCCAAAATGTTTCTTTTGGCTGTTTCTTTCTCCTTAGTAAAAGCCAATATATTCAGCACAGAGACTGCACATTATCCGCCACCATATAAGAACAGTCCATCATATATTCTGACTCAGGAGGTTGATATGGGTCCCAGTGCATACAGTCAGTTTCTTCCTGGAAACCTTTTAGAACAGGTTCTTCTCTTTGCCAGGCAAACTGTTCTCTTTCACTCACAGGGTTTCCTTCCCCCAACCTGCTTGGTGAGTCTAAATGCTTGCTCTCAGGTGCAAACAGCTCTCTGTAGTTAAAGGGTAATACGTTTCCCTCTTCAGCTTTATAACATGGAATTCTTCCTTTGCTTTTAACACTACTTCCTCTCAGGATTCTCCCTTGGCTATCACACGGAAAACAAAACTCCTCTCCCCCTTCTGATATATATTTATAATCAGGGAAATTGACTTTACCTGGAGTCTGCCTTTTGTGAACCCAGCGTGGCTGTCTTTTCTGCTTTTCAGCATAAATGTCCTTGCTTCCTGAGCAATAGAAATCCTCTGTGCCTCCTACGTTTAAGCACTGCTCCCTGTGTCCTGGACCTGAATGTCCTACACAGCTCTTGTCCTTTGAAGAGTATCTCCAACTAGGATTGGGATTTCTTTTACCTTTCCCCACGCTTGCTGTGTCTCTCTCCGTGTCGGAGACTGAGCTTCCATCTGAGACTCTCCCCTTGTCTCTGCTCGTATCTTTTTCCGTGTCTGTGTCTGTCTCCGTCTCTCTCATATATTTTACTAGAGGGTTTTTATCTAGCTTCCTTCCCCCGTTGTATTGAGCCACACCTCCCCCCAGGTGTTCACAGTTCCCTGATGAGGTAGGAGCTAGCTCAGGGGATGGGCGTTCCCTAGCCCTCTGTGACGAGGTTTGTTTATGGTTTCCATGCCAACCCTCCATGCTTGACTCAGCACTGACAGCTTTGGTTTCATTTTCCACAGAAACCTCTGTTTCCATCGGTTCTGAACCTTGCACTTCACGACACAGTCCATCTCATAGCATTCAGGTGTTTCAGGAATATTGGCTACGTCGATCATATCCTCACTCTCTTCATCACAGCTCTGCTTAGGGGAACTTTTGCACTGCAAACCTTGGATAACCTCTTGCAGCTGCTCTAGAAAGTTTCCTCTCTCATTAGCCGTGACCTTCTCTATTGTAGGAGATTGGTTATTACGTAAGCTCTTCTCTATGGCTTTTATATCGGCTTCAAACCATTTACTGAAAGTGTTTCTGTTAGGAGTTACTTTTACAGCCGTGCTATCTTGGCACTTATTAGCACTAGCTTTCAATTGTTGCACAATATCTTCAACAAGTCTCTGGCTAGGAAGTAATTCTGACGTACCTTCTTTACTAGCAATGCCTTGTCTGTGCTCAGAGCCTTCTCCCCTTGTGCAGGCAAACTGCTTGACCTTGTCCTCGGGTAGCTTCCACAGCGGCTCTGGTTTTGCTTTAAAGGTATAGGGAATGGACCCTCCAGTATCCCTCTTGCCTGGAGCTGGGTTCCAAGGTTTCCCTGGTTGCTGCCTTCCTGCGTGCCTTCCTTGTTGAAGTGGCTTGGACAATTGCAGAGGCTTCTCTCTGCCTTCTGTTCCACAGCTCTCTTTCTCTTTCCTCCAAGACTTCTCCTCTCTCTCTAAGACTGACTCTGAAACCGGTTTAAAACGGCTTCCTCCTGCAGCCATACCCCTCTGGTTAGTCAAGTGCAAATCATTAGAGCTGCCTTCAGCTCTTACGTCATGGCTATGGCTGAGCTTCTTTCTGGCTGAAAGCTTCCTGTTGCCATGGGAACCTGGCTTGCTCTTACTTTTAAAGGTAAAGTGCTCGCTATTTTCCCATTCCATCTGTTCAGGAGTGCTTTCGGTATCACAGTAGGAATTTGTAGTAATCCAGCTTGTTCAATTTCCTATTAGATGTATTGATGTCCTAGGGTTCGCTGCAGTATTTATAGTGCTCCTTTTCCTAAAAAGGCTCTTCCTGTGTGAATTCTGTAAGTTAGTGGTATTATGGTATGGTAGATTTGCTGTACAGGTCCTGAATGACTTTGGTCGGGTTTTAGATTACTTCATAATATGCCTTGTTACTCAAAAAGGCTTATGTTCCTTTTACTAAGATGACACAGAAAAGAATATAGGATAAAGCTAAAAGAGACAAAAAAAGAAATAAGGATAGCAAAAGCAAAGGCAGAAGAAAAGATGGCTAAAAATCTGAAATGTGGAGGCCAAACCTTTTTCAGGTATATTCAGGAAAAGAGGAAGATCAGAGATGGAACTGCAAGACTCAAAAGTGCTGAGAACAGATTTGTGGAAAGTGACATTGACATTGAAAAAGCAAAAATGCTAAACAAATATTTATGTTCTATTTTTACTAAATAAAATCCTGGAGAAGGACCACCTGTGACTGACAAATATACAAATGGAAATGGAGTAGATACTACATTATTCACAGAAGGTGATGTGTTTGAAAAGCTTGCAAAACTGAAAGTGGACAAGGCCATGGGACCGGATGGGATACATCCCAGAATACTGAAAGGGCTCAGAGAGGTTCTGGCAGGGTCTTCAAAGGATGTTTTTAATAGATCCTTGGAGACAGGAGAAGTTCCAAACAGTGCCATACCTAGCCCTGTGCAAGCAGTACAACAACAGCACAGAGCGCAAAGGCTTAGGGGCGCATTTCGGCCTGTTGGCCTCGGCTCCCCCCCACACTGCCTGCTGTTGCCCTGCCGCTGCCACTTTGTTTTCTCAGCGGTGGCAGCACGGCAGCAGTGGAGCACACCTGACTTAAGAAAATAAACAACCCAAAACACACAGGTCTTTCCACAGGTTTGGTCCCTCCCTTCCTTCTCTGATGTAGGTCATGTCAGGCCAGCCATTCAAGCGAAGAGTTGCAAAGACCTGCATTTGAATGGCTGGTCTGGTCCCACCCTTCTCTGACATGAACTTACATCAGAGCAGGGAGGGATCAGATCTGCCTAAAGCACAGAGTCGAAAGACCAGCGTGTTTTTTTTATTTTGTTTTATAAATTTGAGGTCAGGTCTGCTCCACTGCTGCTGGCGCCACCATAGAGACAAAACGTGCCAACAGCAGGGCAAGAGCAGGCAGCTGGCTGGACAGAGGTATGGGTGAGTGGGGGCACGCCCGATGTGCAAGTTGCACAGGGCGCAGCTGGCTTGGTACGACCTTCCACAGAAATGGAGAAGGGCTGATGTGGTACCTCTTCACAAAAGTGGTAAAAGGAAGAAGTGACAATTTACACGCCAGTTAACCTCATCACAGTGGTAGGAAAAGTAATGGAGGTGCTCCTGAAAGAGAGACTAATGGACTTTCCTGAAACCAATAGTTGCATGATCCGAGGCAACATGGTTTTACCAAGGACGATAATGCCAAACAAATCTGATTGAGTTCTTTGAGTGGGAGACTAGAGAACCAGATCAAGGGCATGTGATGGATGTGTTCTACCTAGATTTCAGCAAAGCCTTTGATAATGTTCCTCATAGGAGGCTAATCAATAAACTGAACAGCCTAGGGATGGGTCCCAAGATGGTGAACTGGAACAGAAATTGGTTGACTGATATTCGACAGAAGGTAATGGTAAACAGAACTCACTCGGATGAAAGGAAGCTGAGTAGTGGCATGCCCCGGAGATCGGTCCTGGGGCCGGTACTGTTCAATGTATTTGTGAGTGATATTGCTGAAGGAATAAATGGAAAATTTGCAACAGAGTGGATTCCCCTAAGGGAGTGGATAGCATGAGGAAAGATCTACAAAACCTCTAAGAATGGTCTGCTTGGTAGTTAAGATTTAATGTGAAGAAGTGCAGTGTCATGCACTTGGGATGCAGAAATCCAAAGGAATTGTATGCGATATGGGGTGAGAGGTTGGTGTGCATGGACCAGGAGAAGGACCTTGGAATGATTGTTTCTGAGGATCTCAAGGTGGCGAAACAGTGTGGCAAGGTGGTGGCCAAAGGATGCTGGGTTGCATACAGAGAGGAATTACCAGCAGAAAGGAGGAGGTATTAATGCCACTGTACAAGTCACTGGTGAGGCCTCACTTGGAGTATTGTGTTCAGTTTTGGAGGCCATATCTCACAAAGGATACAAAAAGACTTGAAACAGTTCAGAGGAGGGTGACAAAAATGATTTGAAGCCTGCGCCAGAGGACGTATGAGAAGAGACTTGAAGACCTAAATATGTATATACTAGAAGACAGGGGAGATATGATACAGTCCTGTAAATACCTAAAGGGTATTAATGAACAAACAAATCTTTTTCAAAGACAGAGAAACTGTAAAACCAGAGGGCATAACATGAAGCTGCAAGGGGGTAAACTAAAAGGCAACATTTGGAAATACTTTTTCATGAAAGGGTAGTGGATGCTTGGAATGCCCTCCCGATGGAAGTGGTGGGGCCAAATACAGTGACAGAATTCAAAATGGCATGGGACAGACACAGTAGATCCCTTTATAGCAACAGAATAAAATCAAAATAAACTTAACTATCTCTTATATCTCAACAAATGGGGTGACCTGCACAGAGCAGTAGGTACACCGCAAAACAAAGGCATAGAGAGGGGTGACCTACACGGAGCAGTAGGTGCACCTACTCTTGCCACCTTGCTGGGCAGACTAGATGGACCATACTGGTCTTTGCGTCATATACTATGTTACTATGACACCAAAAGTAGAATTATGTTTTGTATAATGAGCTCTCTAGGGAAGTATCCCAGCTCTGCTCTGCACCCTTTGTTGAGAAAAGGGCTATGGGTATTTCTATGGATGTAAGTATGTTTACATTTAACACTATAATGGTCCAATATGCTGTGTTAGGGGTCAGTATTTTTTATATTAGAACCCCATGCTACATAATTAAACTGTTGCTATTGTTGAGTATAAACAGCAGTTGAAAAGATATTTTTATGGAATCCTATACCAGCTATGGAATCCAATACCAGCTTTATGCAGATGACATGATGTGCTTCACCCCATTTAACCTTACAAACCCCAATTTCTCTAAGTTAAGTGAATGCCTAACTAGCCTAAAATCATGGCTCTCCCAGCACAACCTCATAATTAATCAATCAATCAATCTAAAACCGAGGTCCTTCAGGTATTCTCCAATACTTCATACACCCCACCTCTAACCCTTATTATCGGTGATCTCTCCCTCCCTATAAAAAAACGTGAAATATCTTGGTATCATCCTTGATCAGAACCTCTCCTTCACAGATCAGATTAAGAGGACCACTAACACAATATACGCTAAGCTACGCACTCTACAGAACCTCAAACCTCTCTTAAGTACTGGCTCCTTTCGTGCCGTATGCCAGGCTCTCACAATCCCCTCTCTTGATTATTGTAAATTGGTATACCATGGCCTTCCCAAGCACTGCTTACAACCCCTCCAACTGGCCCAGAACACGATAGCCAGACTTTTATCCAACAGCCCTAGACGGTCCCACATCACACCTGTCCTCTATAATCTCTACTGGCTCCCTATTCAATACAGAGTTAAATTTAAGGTGCTTACCATTGCACATAAGATTATCTCCAATGAGTCCGCCCCATGCCTCTCCCCTCTCCTTTCCTCCACCAACAACACAAGAACACGTCGCTCCATTACCATGAACCTACTTACTATCTCAATAAACAAGAGACATAGCAAACAATTTACTAGTAACAGGGCCTTCTCCCTCTATGCCCCATCCCTATGGAATACCCTTCCACATATCCTGCGAAACTGCTCCAGCCACTCTGAGTTTCGGAAAAAGTTAAAAACTTACTTATTCCTGGAGCACTTCTCCCAACCACCTTAATTATTAGCCCCCTGCTTCCCCCTCCTCTTACCCATGCTATCTCAATGTTGATCAAAAACCATGTAGTATCTCTTATCCTGTATATACCATGTACATAGTTATTATGTAAATAGTTCCACGTTTTGTTTCTATTTTTCTGGCACACATATTTATCCCTGTTCATTGTTCTATGTAAACAGTTGAAGCATACTGCTATAAAATTGTTCTATGTAAACCGTCCTGATTTGTAGAAGGACGGTATATAAAAAATGTTAAATAAATTTTTAAATTATATAGCCTGGGAATATAGGTTGCTTTCATTTTTCTTGACAACTACATGAATACATAATCCATCACCTTGGGGTTCAATAAATCATTTAACATAAAATAATATTGAAATGTTGGTATGTTTATTTATCGTAGGGAGGGGGATGGGATGTGATTTGGTATGGTATAGGACAGCCAGGGTTTGTGGTGGTGGATGACTCCCTTCCTCTCTGCCCTTTGCTCTTCTGATGCTTTATGGGTGCTAACGCAGCTGCATGTATGTGTGTTTGTGTATGAAAGTCTTGTAATGGTGGCATGGGTGATTCTTATGGGCTTGGGGGGGGGGGGAGTTGGGGGGTTTATGGCTTTTCTCCTCCTACTTCTATGTTTGGCAATTCTTCCTGTCTTCTTTTCTTCCTGCTACTGAGGTGCTATCTTTTGGGGCTGGAGAGAGTACATAGGATTGGAGGCTCCAGAGGTCCTTCATACTTTCTGGCCAGCATCAGACACTGTTTTCTTTTTTGGGCCCTACTGGGCTTCCATTAGCAGTGTTATTGTTGCCACTACTGATGTCAATGTTACTGATATTGTTCCTGTTATTGCCAATGACCTTGATATTGTTTAAGTTCTTTCTGTACTGGCATGAGCTGAGGGGTCACCTAGGCTCGTGGTAATGCTCTGTTCATAAGATTAGGGTGTATTAGGGGTATCACCAGTGCCAGGATTCGATCTGAACAGGAACTGGTTCAGACTGATCTCGCCACTGACAGAACTGAGCGAGTGGCAGCACGGCATATGTTTGCATTGCCGGTGCCGCACACTCGGGCTGCTCCCTGGTGGCCCAGTGGCTCGATCCCCCACCCGCCAGTGGTTTGACAGCATTGGGGGCTTCCCTCGATGCCACGGTCTTCCAATGCCGTCAAACCACTGGCAGGTGGGGGATTCCCGCCAGTGCAACGCTGACATCGGGATGCCATTTTTGGCCCAGTTCAACGAACGCGGCCCATGGCAGGAACCATTCACGTGAAGTGGGCTGAACCAGCCGAATCCCACTACTGAGTATCACACACGGCACTGGCTGCTGGGTTAAGGGCAGGTATCTCTGTTGGTATGTTTTATGCATTATGCAATTTGATTTTGTGCATGAGGTATCCCCACATGCGTCTTGGTAGATACGCTGTGGTGGGGCTGGGGGTGGGCTGAGGGGGAAGAAGTGAGGAGGGGGATGGGAAAAATGAATTTGATGCTGCTCTGTACTTCAGTGTCATTTACTGATATGTCCTTTTCCTTTTGGATACCAGTGCGGAGTGTCAGTTTGTTAGTATCTTGCATTCAATAAAACGTTTTACCAATAAAATAATATTGAGCCCTACAGTGTTACTTCTCTTAAACCTTTAAATATAACATTTTATATGATGAACTTATTTATAAATATATATTTTCCATTATATTTTTCAGTTATATTTTTTGTGGGATCAATATAGAAAAAATAACTAAAGGGACACGTTATGCAAGAGTACATCAACTAGGTCCACTTTATTGGAAAGTAATATAACTAAAACTGTCTCTTTTCTAAATGCCCAGAAATATATTTCATACATAGCGACCGCTGTGCACTTATCTTAATTTGTGCATGCATAATCCATATGGTCTCTATTCTGGATGCATGAATTAAGATAAGTGCACAGCGGTTTACCAAGGCCTGTGCTGGTAATGCACATGATGGGTAATGTTATGAGGGCTGGGGCCCACCCTAATTTCATGGGTGTGTGCATGTGTACCCCTGCAGTTAGTATGGGCCCAAGATGCCACACCATACATACCAGCATGTGGGTGGACTTAATTCCATCCATGCGGTGGCATTAAGTGCAGCTCCACTATGGGCAGCAAAGCCCTGTGCTGCTTCTTAGGGGTCTGTAGTGATCAGCATCTCTTCCTGTACTGCGACTGACTCTGAATGGTGGAGCTGTGCAGGACAGCAAGTTTGCGCTGATCTCATGGTTTGAGAGATCAGTGTGAACTTCCTACCCTACATAGCTCAATCATTCAAAGAGCTGATCGCGGTGCAGGAAGCTGAAAGCACAATGCATAAGCCATCGATCATAGGTGGTGGGGAAGCACAACACGTAAGCCATCGATCACAGGTGGTGGGGAAACACAATGGGTAAGCCATCGATCACAGGGGGAGGAAGCATAACAGGTAAGCGATTGATCTTGGGGGGGGGGGAGGGAAGAGAGGAATGAGAGAGAGAGAAGCCTGAGAGCTAAGAGTTAAGAGATGCTGGGTGAAGCTTGATGGGGCCTTGAGAGAGAAAGACAGACTGGGGAGAGTCAAGGGGGGAGGGTATGAGATAGAGAAACAGCCTGGGAGAAACAGAATGGGAGAAGGCTGGAGGTTTATGAGAGTGAGAAGGCTCAGAGGTCAGGGTTATCAGAGAGAGACACTGAATGAAGTCTGATGGGGCCTTAAGGGAGAGATAGAAACAGACTAGGGGAAGGCTGGAGGATTATGAGAGAGAGAGAGAAAAGACGCAACAGACTGGAAGAAACCAGTAAGGGAGGTCATGAGAGAGAAACAGACTAGAGCAGCGGTTCTCAACCTCTGGGTCGCGACCCCCATGGGAGTCGCCACAAGAATTAGCAGGGGTCGCCTCACTCCACCAAGTAAAAAAAAATTAAAATAAAAAAGCGCACAAGTTCCTTATCGTTCCTCCAGTTCAGTCCTCCACCTCTGGGTTGTGCACCTCCTCCTGCAGCTTGGAAACTGGGCATGGCATGTCAAAATTGTGACATCACTGGATATAGCCTGCTGGTCTCCCATCAGCCCCAGTGTGTCCAGTCTCCATGCAGCAGGAGAACGTAGTGAGCCTAGGTACTGGGCTCACTTGAGAGGCAGATAAGGAGCAGTTAGTCAGGATTTATTTTAATTTCATTTTAATTTCTGGGTTTAATAATAATTTTAATGTTCTTAGTCTAATTACTTTGAATTTAATTTAATATTAATTTAATATACTTTAATATAATGTAATATGATTTACTATCATTTGACTAGAGTTAATTTGATTTCAGGAACTGTCCCTTTAATATAATCATTTCCTGCCTAGCTTCTCTATGTCACTTCAGATTGCCCGTTGAGGATCTCTCCCCCAGGACTGTATGGGGAAGAGCTCTGTGACCCATACCTGCACGCTTCAGTGTGTGCGCGCCAGCAGCTTCCCTTCAGGCGAGAGCATCATTAGGTGGCAATTGCTGCGGCCGGAGGGGCAAGGTCTGCCATGAATGCTGCTCGCAGTAGCGCCAGGCAACATCGTGATTTGAAGGCTGTTCTCTCCGGGATAACGGCAGTATGCGGTTTCAATTTTGGACTCCACAGGAAAGGCCCTTAGGCTCGTACGGGGTTCTTGATGAGGTTGCTGCAGCGGAAGTGTTTTGGCGCCAAGCGAGCCTGTTGGGGATCAGCGCCATCTACTCAGGACAGCTTATGCCTTGTGGCGGATGTTGCAGCGGCCCACATGAGGACTGAGTACACCGTACCACACAGATAAGGGAGCATCTACTTTCTTTCGTGTACTTCACAATGTTTATTTTCGTGGGATACCTGCGTGTTTTAGAAGGGGAGATTATAAGTTCTTTAATTGTATTCCCTTCCTTTTTATGTGATCTGGTGTTTTCCACGCTTTTTTTCAGGCGCGCAGCTGACTCTGTTTTTCTTTTCTTGTCGCAGCCCCATTCTCGGTTCTTTTGGAGAACTGCCTGGTCTAACGGGTTGAATTATTTCCACAGGTTATCTGGTTTAATTTAATTTACTTTAATGTATGGCCTTTTACTTTTATCAAGTACGTTTAAAAAAAAAAAAAAAGGAACTGGAGTATTTGAAAACTAACTCCTTTGGAAGAGTGTGTTGGAAACCTCTTGAAGTAAGTTAGCTTTGTTTGTTCACTGCAAGAAGCTAATGCCTAAACGAGTCAGCTTAACAAGCTACTATACTTTTAGAGTATTTTTTCTTTTTTGCACCATTTCGGATACCTATTTATATGTGTAATGCTGACCTCAGTTTGGTAAATGGTGCAATCAGCGCGCGGGGTTGGCATGTTGCTGATTTTGGGTTTTTAAAGAATAATGCACCAATTTATCAGGTTACTACATTACCCTTTGGGCTAGGGAGAAGAGTTAATGTTACGTTCCTTATCATCCGGAGGCCTATTCTAGTTAAATTTTCCCTTATTTTATTGCAAAGAAAAAAAAAAAAAAGAGAAATACAGAACAAGTTGGTAATGTTCGGCAGATGGTAAGTCTCTGCTTATTTGCCAGGCAGAAATTACTCTATCAAATCTGCTCACAGCCTAAAGCTCGATGCTGCAGAGTCAGCAGTTACGAAGAAGACGACTATACCGATAGAAGGTAGCGCGGTCCTAAAGGATGCGCAAGACAGGAAGGTCGATGGTTTACTGAAACAATCATTTGAGGCAGATGCTCTGTCAAGCTTCCATTTGTGGAGCTTGGGTGGCAAGAGCGTGTCTCAGATGGTCTCAGCGTCTGCGGCAGTCGACTCGCCTGGAGCAGGAAGAGATCAGAAAGCTGGATCATCTGGAGTCCAGTTCGGCGTATTTAGCGGACGTACATTACGACTTGATTCGGGCACTAGCTAACAGTATGGCTTCCGTGGTGGCCGCCCGCAGATCTCTGTGGTTGAGAAATGGGGCAGCCGATGGATCATCCAAGTCCCGTCTCAGTAAACTTCCATTTAAAGGGAAGTTGTTGTTTGGGGAGGACCTGGACAAGTTGGTAAAGGATCTCGGGGAGTCCAAGAGTGGGTGACTCCCGGAGGATAGGCCGGAACAAGGGAAGTCCGTACCGGCCTTTCGGGGCCAGTTTAGGGATTTCCGGAGGTTTCATACTTCTCGTTTGGGTGGTTTCCAAAGAGGAAGGTTTGCTTCTCGGGCACAGGGATTTCAGGGGTTTTGGGGAGCAAATAGAGGTTTCTCTACAAACTCCGCAGCTGTGACTCGAAAACCACAATGAAAGGAGGCGGGTCCCGGTAGGAAGCCAGCCGATAGGCGGGCGACTTCGGGGATTTCTTCCTGCCTGGACCCACACAGCGTCCGACCAGTGGGTGTTAGAGATAATTTGCGAGGATTATGTGCTAGAATTGGCAAGGCCTGTGCGGGACTCATTCATGATGTCGCCCTGCAGAGGTCAATGGAAAACCCTGGCGGTTCGCGCTGTGTTAGATCGGCTCTTACAAATGGGAGCAGTCGTACCGGTGGTGGTTGCAGACTACGGCGTGGGTCGATACTCCATTTATTTTGTGGTGCCAAAGAAAGACGGGGCCTTGCGCCCTATATTAGACCTAAAAGGGGTCAGTGTTTTCGGGTACCACATTTCAGGATGGAAACATTGCAGTCGGTCATTGTGGCAGTGCGACAGGGAGAGTACTTGACTTCCCTCGATCTTACGGAGGCGTACTTGCACATTCCCATCAGAGCAGCTCAAAGGTTTTTGAGGTTCGCTCTGCCTTGGGGACACTATCAATTCCAGGCATTGCCTTCGGTCTGGAGAAAGCAATGCAAACTTTCACCAAGATTAAGGTGGTGGTAGCAGCGGCATTACGCAAGGAAAGAATTCTAGTTCTTCCATATCTCGACGATTGGTTAATTTGAGCCAGGTCTGAGGCAGAGAGCGTTCAAGTGACGGACAACGTGGGTAAAGTTTTTGCAGAGTCTCGGCTGGGTGATCAACCCGACCAAAAGCTGCTTAGTACCCTCCCAGGAGCTAGAGTATCTGGGGGTACGGTTCGACATGCAGAGAGGTCAGGTGTTTCTACAGACCGGTGAGTTCAAGTACTTTGGCAATTGGTGCACAAGTTCAGGTCCACTCCGTCTGTCTCAGCGTGGGCTTATCTGCGTGTGCTGGGAACAATGGCGATGACCCTGGAAGCGGTGCCTTGGGCCAGATTTCATATGCGGCCTTTACATAGAGCGCTGCTTTGCCGGTGGTCGCATCAGTCAGATTTGTTGAAAAAATGGCTCCCTTGTTCCCTCAAGGTCAGGCAATCTCTTCGGTAGGGGCTGCTTCCGAGCTCGCTGAAAGCCAGAATGTCTCTGAAGCAGCTGGAAGTGAGTCTTGTGGGATGGGGAGCCCATTGCGGAGATCGGTTCGCGCAAGGCAAATGGTCCATTTGAGAGAGCTCTTGATCAATCAACCGGCTGGAGTTGAGAGCAGTCTTTCGAGCTCTTCAGGTGTTCGAGGCAACGGTGGCAGGTCGGGCTGTGCGAGTGTTGTCGGACAATTATGCGGTGGTGGCCTACATCATTTGACAGGGCAGCACAGGAAGTGCAGCCATGAAAGAGGAAGCGGACGCCCTGTTCTCTTGGGTAGAACATCAGCTGACAGCGATCTCGGCAGCGCACATTGCGGAGAAGGACAATGTGATGGCTGATTTTCTCAGCAGGGTCCGAGTGGATGCCGGGGAGTGGGAACTGCTTCCGGACATCTTTACACAGATAGTTCGCCGATGGGGACCGCCAATCATGGATCTAATGGCAACCTTCCAGTCAGCAAAAGTCAGTCGTTTCTTCAGCAATCGGCGAGAACGAATGTCGGAAGGCACAGATGCACTGATGCATCAGTGGCCATCGATGGGTCTTCTTTATGTATTCCCTCCGTGGGCGTTAATAGGCTGAGTGATTCAGTGGATTGAGGCTCATCAGGGGAGAGTTCTATTGGTGGCACCAGACTGGCCAAGGCGTCCGTGTTACACTGATCTCATTAGTCTTTTCGACAGAGAGCCCTGGAAGTTGCCGGTGTCGGCAGATCTGTTGGTTCAAGGACCGCTCCACATGCCTCAGGTAGATCAATTCTCGCTTATGGTTTGGCCATTGAAAGGGTGAGGCTAAAGAGAAAGGGTTATTCGGCTGCAGTCATTGCGACTTTGCTTAGAGCGCGAAAACAGTCCACGTCTTACATAGGTCTGTGTATGGTGTATATTTGAGGACTGGTGTTCAAGGCGGCAAGTTTGGGCAGCTACGGTTTCCGTTCCCTTGATCTTAAGCTTTCTGCAAGACGGGTTTGATAAGGGTCTTGCAGCCAGTTGCTTGAGAGTCCAGCTGGCAGCTCTTTCGTGTTATCGAGGCAAAGTACAAGGCATTGCTCTAGGCGCTCATGCTGATGTGTTGCGCTTCCTTAAAGCAATAACCAGTCTGCGACCCTCGCGTAGAGTTGTGGTTCCACCGTGGGATCTCAATTTGGTGTTTGGAACGTTAACCAAAGCATCCTTTGAGCCATTGCACCGGGCCTCGGTTAAGGACTTGACCTTAAAGACCGTGTTTTTGGTTGCCATCTGTTCGGCAAGGCGCATTTCGGAGTTGCAAGCGTTATCATGTAAGGAACCGTTCTTGTCCTTTTCCAGAGAGAAGGTGGTGTTGCGACAAGTTACGTTCTTTTGCCTAAGATGGTGTCTCCTTTTCACCTGAATCAAACGGTGTCTCTGCCGGTGCTCAGTTCACTGGAGGGGAGCGACTTGGACCGAAGTTTGCACTGTTTGGATGTAAAGCGGGTGTTGCGACAATACTTAAAGGTTTCGGAAGTCTTTCGCAAGTCGGGCTGTCTATTCGTGTTGTTCAGAGGCATCCACAAAGGGGAAACGGCGGCGAAGGCTTCCATTTCCAGGTGGATTAGAGAGACGATTGCATCAGCTTATCTGCTGCAAGGCTGTGCGGTTCCGACAGGCTTACGAGCTCATTATACCAGAGCGCGGGCAACTTTCTGGGCGGAACACAGTTTGGTTCTGCTGGAGGAAATCTGTAGGGCGGCTACTTGGTTGTCCCTTCATACTTTTTCAGTAGGCACTACCGTCTCGATGTGGCGGTGGCGAATGATGCCTGTTTCGGGTCGGCAGTGTTACGAGCTGGCTGGAAAGGTCCCTCCCAATGATTACTGCTCTGTTACATCCCAGAGGTGGAGGACTGAACTGGAGGAACGATAAGGAAATGGAAATTACACTTACCTGGTAATTGTAGTTCCTTCAGTGACGACAGTTCAGTCCTGATTCCCACCCGGGGTGCTATTGTTGGCAGTGGATGGTCTGTTGGGAGAACGGGAAGACTACCGGTAGGTCTGTTTGTTTGTGGGGTCTGTCCTACTCTGAGTCTCTTTACATAGTAATGGTTAAAGTTAAGTAAATTTCACATGTTAGCTACTTATTTGTTGCTCCTTTGAGTCTGCTTTGTCAATAGTTCACTGGTGCTGATGGGAGAGACCAGCAGGCTATATCCAGTGATGTCACGATTTTGACATGTTCAGTCTCCAAGCTGCAGGAGGAGGTGCACAACCCAGAGGTGGAGGACTGAACTGTCGTCACTCAAGGAACTACAATTACCAGGTAAGTGTAATTTCCATTTGCTGCCGCTGCTGAGTCCGCTTCTCGGCAGCAGCAAACTCACCGCCTCCCTTCTTCTGCATACGCGGCTCCCTGCCTCTTAGGGAACCGTGGCTGTGACTGTGAAGATGTTGTGGAGCCTTCCCATCTCTCGATGGGCTCTGTGCAGCATTGTCCCGCCTCCAAAGGAAGTGGTAAACAACTTTCTTTGGAGGCAGGACAATGCTGCATGGAGCCCGTCGAGAGATGGGAAGGCTCCGCAACGGCTTCACAGGCACAGCCGCAGTTCCCTAAGAGACAGGGAACCGCAACTGCAGAAGAACAGGGCAGTAGCAGGCAGATATAGGGAAAGGGGAGGAGGGGGAAGGGAACCTGCAACGGGGCTGACATGGGGGAGGGACGGGGCTGACAGAGGGAGGGATGGATGGATGGATGGCTGACATGGACAGAGGGGGGGCTGAGGGAGGGAGGGGGGCTGACATGGGCAAAGGGGAGAGACAGGGGGACATACTGGACAGACAAGGGATAAATGCTGGACAGAGGGGAGAGACAGTGTGGGTTAGGATTATAATGGGCTGATGGGGGGGGGGCTAGCACTGGTAATGGGTTGGTTAGGGAAGGCTAGGACTGCGAATGGACTGATCAATGGGGGGGGGGGGGTTGGGACTGTTAATGGACTGATAGTGGGGTAGGACTGGTAATGGACTGATTAGGGGAGCCTAGCACTGGAAGTGAGCTGATTGGGGGGGACTTCAACTGGAAATGGGCTGATGGTGGGGAGGGGAGGATAGAGCTGCTGGCCTTGGAAGAAAACTGTGGGCTAGGGGCTACAAATGGGCTGATGCGAGGGGATGGGAGAATGGGACTGTAAGGGAGTGGATGCTGAGTGGGGCTGCCATGGTATTTGGACTAGAAGGAGCTGGACAGTGGGGAAAGAGGGGGACTGGAAGGGAATGGACACCAGTGGCAGTCATGGGAATGCAAGTTGACATTGGAAGGTACTGGGAGGGAGGACTGGAAAGGGGCTGATTCTGGGAAGGGTTACGGGGACTGGAAATAGGCTGATGGAAAGAAGTGAAGAAAACAAAAGAAGAGATAAGAAATGGCAGATGGACCATAGACCACAGAAAGAGAGCTAAGAGAAGACAGGAAAACAGAAGCCTAAGATCGGGACCAGCATGATCAGAGAATAAATTGGTCAGACAACAAAGATAGAAAAAATAATTTTATTTCATATTAGTGATTTGACCACAAAATCATCATAATTTTGAAATCAAATATTGTTACTTGTTATTGTGATTAATTATTGTGGTTTAAATTAGTAAATTTTATAAATAAAAACATATTGCAAAGGCCTATAATATATTAATAATTCAACAAATGATTACAGCGACAATGCGTTAATGGTAAAGGAAGAGAGACGCATTTGATTTTATCATTGGGGGGTCATCACAAGTTGACCAATGGTAAAAGGGGTTGCGGTACAAAAGAGGTTGAGAACCACTGGTCTCGAGGAAGCCTGGGACAGGGGTCATGACAGAGAAAGAAAACAGACTGAAGTCTGGGAGGGGGATTATGAGACACACATATATATACACACACATACACACACAGCCCCTGACACGCCCTATGACAAACACACATGAATGCAGCCTCCAACATCCCCCTTGACACATACACATACAGCCTCTGACCCTCCTCATGACAGACACACACACACAGTTGAGACTCTCCATGACAGACAGATGCATGCATTCAGCCAATACTCCTATGACACATACACATGCATGTTGTCCCTAACATGTCCCTTGACACATATGCACAAAGCCCTTGACACTTCCCATGACACACACACAAAGCCCTGTGACAAATACATGCATGCTTGAAGCCTTTGATACTCCTAACACATACTGTGGCCTCCTTGCCCCGCCTAGGCGGTTGCCTATAGAAGGGAAAGGGGGCCCTTTCAATGTCCCCTTTATGTGAGCTCCCAGAGCTAGGGCTTCTGGGAGTTGTAGTTGCTTGCACTGAGTTGTAGTTGTGAATAAATGATTAAGCCGAGGGTTTGAAAGCAACACAGGAAATTTATTTGCCTCCTTTGTTCAAGGAACTTCCATAGAAGCTTGGCACATCATATAAGGTAAGATACTTTTCCTCAAAAGAAAGATAACTTCTGTACAAAACCTTTTCCAGAGTCTCTAATTACCTTTGCTTCCCTCAGCAAGGTAAATATCTCTTCACGCCACAAATTATCAGGTTACAGTCTCTGGCTAGCTTTAGCTTCAAAACAGCGTTCTTTAAACTGCAACACTTATACTTTAAATTTTCCTTTTTACTTGGATTATCACAGGTTTTGTTAATTGCTCCAGACACATTCAGAATGCAGTCCTGACGGTCTCATGCATTTTAAAACCACAGCAGCAACTTCATATCAAATCTTCTTAGGCTTGTTTTAACCACAGACATTCAAGCATAATAAGTCTGGGATTTTCTTCAGGTTTATAATCTATAGATTTTCACTTTACCCTCCAAGATAAAGCACAGTCCATCTCACATTCTGAGAAATCAGATTCAATATCAGCCTCATCTATTTGCATACACTCACAGTCAGACTCTGCAGTCTCCGGACAGGAAACAGCTTGGGACAGTGTGGGTTTCATTTCTTCCAGCAGCTTAACAACCCGTTCCCAATGAGACCTCCCTCTTGGCTCAGGGGTGTTATCAGGGCACAGGAAATCCTTATCCCGTAGCAAGCTATTTAGAACTTCTAAAGAACTCAGCTCCTTTCTTTTAACAGCTCTCTTTAACAGCCTTCCCCGAGGTAAAATTCTTTGACCCAGCTCCTCCTGGAAAGTCCCCGTACCTGGGTTATAGACAGCAGTCTCTTCAGGATTAAACCTCCTGCTTTCAAGACCAGCTGTAGCCTTTCTACCACACTGGCTCTGCTCAAGACTCTGTTGCTAGCTATGAGGAGAGTCTTCCCTTAAGCTGTCATTAGAGTACCTTTCTCTGGGCTCTCTGCTAGAATCCTTTCTTTCTGTTTCCTTCAGGATTTTTTCCACTTCTGTTTCTCTGCTGTTCTTTTGGTTGTGCTTGCTCCTGATTTCTCTTCCGTTCCCCCTTCCATCTCTCCCACTTCCTGTTCTCTGGGGCTTAAATGATGGGGATGCCCTGCACCTTTCCACTCCTCCCTCAGCTGTCTCTCATTACCTCCCTTAGTTGCTATGGTGTTGGGGCGTGGCCTTAGGACAGCAGCTTTAGATATGTTTTTTTTCTGTCCAGCTGAACTTTTAAAGTCACGGCTCCCTGCACTTTCTTTCTGCCTGGAGGTAAAGGTCTGTGTTTTTTCTATTTCCCCGGGCTCTGGAGCAGATTCGTCACCACAATACATATGCATGTATGTACTCCTCGGTACTTCCCATGACACACATAAAGACAGATGCATGCACCTTTCAACACTCCCAATCACACACACACGCACATTTTTATGCAGAGAAGACACACCCATGCACCCTCCCCCACATACACACATGCAGCCTCTGATACTCCATATGTAACACCTACACAAGCACCCATTGAAGCCGATACCACCTGACACTTCCTGTGAGGCACACATATGAATACCCCAAAACGCATGGCCTGCTGTGGGCACCATGCCACCCACAGAGGTCTGCCATCCTAGACAGCCACCTAGTGGACAGGCTAGCCCTGCATATTATAGACTAACCTAAATTGGTCTGTTATGAGGTTCAACCTGAGTATGTAATTTTTGCTTCTCCAGACTGGCACAACTATCCCTGAGAAAATTTTCATCATGTTGGGACAAAAGAGGCTTGCAAAGGGCTCCACTGGTGCGAGGAGAGAGGAGGCAGCACAGTAATCACATGCACAGGGTAGCAAAAAAGGTAGTACTAGCCCTGGTTGTAAGAGTAGTAAAATGTACTCGACATCGCTATTTGTCCCAGAGTTGATCCTGCTGTTGTTGTCCCCTTCTTTCTTTAACTAGTGGCAGCAGTGGCCTTACTATAAGATTACCAGATGTCTCAAATTTTAGAGCTGTGTTCCTGACTCCCACCTGTTTGGCAGCCGCTTATTCCCGATTCTAGCAACGGGACAGAGGGGTAGAAAAGACATTGTTATTTTCAATTTGGTGATTTCAATGTCAGTTTTTCAAATGTACTACTATTACTACTACTATAAGCTCAGATGACAAGACTACTATAAGCTCAGATGACAAGACTTTGACATTCATACTTTGGACACATCATGCGAAGAGAGAGATCATTAGAGAAAGACATTATGCTTGGCAAGACAGAAGGTCAACGCAAAAGAGGAAGGCAATGAGATGGATCGATACAATAACAGCAGCTACGGGTACCAGTCTGTCAACAATGAGCCGCCTGACTGAAGACCGAACACAATTTAGGATAGCTATCCAGAGGGTCGCCATGAGTCGACTCCGACTCGACGGCACTTAACAACACTACTATTGAACACATCCATTATCTTTATATTTTGCACAGTGCCAGGAAAACGCATCACTTTTTCTATTTCTCTGTTGATTTATCTGCTTGGAAGTGATATTGTTGTTGTCGTTGGATAGAAGGGAGGCATGTCTTGTTCAAACATGAAACTAAGGTATCCCATCCTATCACCCTATCCCTGTTTTGGATGAGTTCCAGATTTGCCTTCAAGAAATCTGATAACCCTACTCTACTTAGCCTGCTTCAGTCGTTTCTTGGCTCTACCAAGGTGTATTTTGCATCTCTCCCTCTTGTACAGCCCGTACCATTATCACCACGCGCACTGTCTTCAGGCTCAGCGGGTCCAGAACACCCTCCCCCTCCCAGGTGTCCAATTACGGTTTGTGGAAAAGTGGGCAACCCCATCCTTAGTACTTGTACAATTATCAGACCAATGAAGCTTCCTAAATGTGAGGCAAATAAAGAGGTGCTCTACTGCCTTTCGCTGTACATGTTTATCAGAAAAGCATGTACATGGCCTGTCACATTTTAGCGTTCGCTGTGACCCCGCCCCTGACCTTAAAGCTGCAGCCTTATCGTGCCACGCGCTCTCCCGCCCCAGCAGGACCTAGAACAGGAGAGTGTCACGTGCAGAAACCAAACAGGAAGTTCACTCTCAAAACATAGCTTCACGCAAATTAACCACAGCCCATATCCCGAATCAAGGCCCTGTCCAATTGGCTGTCGAAGACGTCACTTACCGCTGCCGCCGTCTTTCATTGGTTCGCGTGGCCGGTGGTTAGGGCTGCACTGGGGTTTGGTTAAAATGCGAGGTGGGAGACGGCGTCTTCTTACTTGCTAAGTTGTAGGGGAAATGTCATTTTTCTGAGTGAGTACTCGAATCGGAAACCAGAGTCGTCAATTTTGAAATACAGTATCTTGCTGTGGTGCACTTGAGGTGTGTCTTCTGGGTTTTTTCTCTGTCTACGGGTTAATATAATGTGTCATTGAATGTCTCTAATGATACGGGATCGCAGCTTGCTATGTTGTAATGGAAATGTTAGTTTTATTTTTTTCTTGAGTCAAAATAATCATGATTTGTTTTTGTTCAGTCTAAGGAAAATAGGACCGTGATAGGCAAGAAGTAAGTAAACTAGGACTTGAGGTAGTTTGTTTAAAAACAAAACTGGATTGATTATACGGTTGTATACAGGGAGACTTGATGGATATTGATTTTAATAAGTATTGATGTAGTCCACTTAGCTAGCATGCTTCCATTTTTCTCCTTCTCAGTCACTGTGTGGGCAGACAGATGTTCAGGACTGGTGTTTAATTCTGTGCATTGGCAATTATGAAAATGGGACTACTTGTAATCCCAATTTGAGATTCTGGAGTGGATAAACAAAAGAATAAATGTGCCATGCAGGAACAGGGCACAAGTCCATGAAGCCCATCATCCTGCCAACAAAAGTTGCTAAACAGTGTTGCTCTCAGGGATCAATGGTAGCCTTCAAAAATCTGTTTGGTTAATAATTGTTTGTCATGCATTGTTGGTCATATAGGGGACAATAGCATGTTTAACTAGAAATTTTGTTAGAAAAAACAGTTTCTCTTCAAATGTTCATAAAAGATATTGAAGGACTGCCAAAATACTCCCCATTTAAATTGCTATTGTATTTGCTCATAGTCCCAAAATTAGAAGACCTTCGCTAGTATTTGTCACTAGGAAAGGAAATAAAAGTAAGAAGAAAATGAGTCTCTTGTGGTTTTCAACAGAAGTAACTGAAAAGGTATGGAGAAAGAGGTTAGTCTTCATAAACTGTAAGAGGTCACCAAAAGAGGAAGATTACCAGCTTCCCTTAGCTTCTACAGCTATTCATATTGTTGTTAAAGTATTTGGGGAAAACTCAGCTGCACATGGAAGAAAAAATAACTAATATAGTAAACCATGGGGATAAGTCTTTTTCTTTTTTTTTGTTTTGTTTTATTTTTAAGTTTTCTATGGCGGTTATTTTGAAGAGCGTGACCACTTGAGAGAGGGCTTTGTAGCCCGAAACGTATGTCGTTGTTGAATTGATTGTTTTAACGCTTTGATTGGGAATGAAAGATCGACTACTTGCCAGTAGGAAACTATATTGGATTGTCATTATAAGTTAAGTACAGCGTTGTTCGCTTTCAATATATATATTAAAAAGGAACGGGTTGCCTGGTGTGACTGGGGCTCCATCCCCGTCGCCTCCAGCCCATTCCAACAAAAAAATTATTTGGGGGACTTTGTTGTGGGTTTAGTTTTGTTTTCTTTATCTTTAATTGTACTGAACCAAAGAATATTTTACTGTCACTGAGACATTAGTATCCTTTTGTTTTATTTTTAGGCATGTGACAGGAAGAAGTGCAAAGGTTGAGGCTGGCTCTACTATTAAGTGAACTAGGTGGTCACCTAGAGTGCTGGCCTTCTGGGGGTGCCCATTGCTGCTGCTGATGCCTATCTCCAGGCCTGCAGCAGCGGCAATGGCAAAGGATCTGTGGCACAGTGCTTAGCGAAGGCTCTGTTGCTGCATCACGGTTCATGACTGCTATTGACCATTCTGCTCCCTTCTGATGCAGACTTAAAGTTTGCACTTACTGAGTTCGTGGAAATGGTTGATTAAGCAGCCAAAAACTGTGACGCAGCACTGGAGCTTTTGATAAGCGTTGGGTTGCAGTTCCTTTGGCATTGCCACTTCTGCTAACCCCAGCGAGGGGTGGCAGTGGGGGTGGGTAGAGATCAGGATGGAGGGGTCTGCCTAGGGTGCCTCCAATCCTTGCATCGTCCCTGGCAAAGGTGACATTGTGAGACTCAAGGGCGAAGAGGAGAAATATCTAGAGGCTGATGAAGATAAAGTGGAATTGCTTAACAAATATTTCTATTGTATGTTTACAGATGAAGGGCTGAGAGTAGTATCTCAGAAAACACACAAATAGGACTGGGAAGTGAGTTAGATCTCAAATGATTTTCAGAAGATTGTGTTAGTAAGAAGATATGCCCTACTGGGTCAGACCAAGGGTCCTTCAAGCCCGGTTTCCTGTTTCGAATAGCGGCCAATCCAGTTCGCTAATACCTGTCAGATTTCCAAAAAAGTGCACAGATTCCATAGTATTTATCTTAGGGGTAAGCGTGGACGTCCCTGGTCATCTTTAATAATGGCTTATGGACTTTTCCTCCAGGAATTTGTCCCAATCTCTTTTAAACCCAGCTACACTAACAGCTTTTTATTACATCCTCCGGTAATGAATTCTAGAGTTTGATTGCACATATGAAAAAATATTTTCTACTACTAGTCTTAAATGTGCTAAATTGTAGCTTCATTGCGTGTCCCCTAGTTTTATATATTTTTTTTAAGGAATAAACGAGCAATCTATATATACCCATTCCACTTCATTTATTTTATAGACCTCTATCATATCTTCCTCGGCCATCTTTTTTCCAGGTTAAAGAGCCCCAACCTTTTCATCCTTTCCTCATAGGGGTATTCTTCCATCCCCTTTACCATTTTGGTGACTCTTCTCTCTACCTTTTTTAATTCTGTCATAGTCTTTAAGATATGGTGTCCGGAACTGCATACAATATTAAAGTGCATTTGCACCATGGAATGATACAGAGACTTTATTATATCCTTGTTTTTTTTTTTTTTATTGATATTTTTACCTTTTACAACGAAACATTATACACAATTACAAAAACTCCATCCAACAAAACTGAACATCCGTACCAGACTACCCCCTCCCCGACACCTTGCAAGCCCACCCCAAAACCATTTAGCCACTATTACTAATACCAGCAAATAAGTCCAGAGCAGCCCATTTACTTCCTGATACCTTCCTCCCTCTGGAGCAGGAAAATTTGTCTTGCGCTTTCTCAAATTTACAATATAAACACACTTGATTCCACCACGTCTGCCAGTTTAAACTCGTTGGGTCTTTCCAGTTATTTAGGATAAGCTTTATGGCTACCGCCAGCATAAAATTCAAGACAAAAAAATGCTTCTTAGGCAGCATGGGAATTCCCGCAAGCGATCTTAGCCCTACTATGCTCCAAGATAGAGGAAGGGAGATGTTAAGCACTTGTATTCTTCTCCAAACTGGAACCCAAAATCCTTGAATATTCGGGCAGTCCAGGAACATGTGTTTCAAGGTACTGAAATCTTCCTGGCAGGTCCAGCATCTCGGGGGTAAGTCTTTGCTCCACTTAGCCAACTTTACCGGGGTAATATATGCCCTGTGCGCAAAAAAAAATATAGACTGAGTAAGCGCTGCCGATCTAGATACCCGAATTATTGGACTCCAAAAACAGGTCCAATCTGGCCGAGATAGGTTGGCACCGGTCTCTTCTTCCCAGGGCTTCTGCAATCCCCTCAGCAAAGCCGAGCCGCTACTCCTGAAAAAAGAGTACATTCTAGATATACCCCCCTTCTTGGCATTCACATCCGTCATTATCGTTTCCAAGATCCAGGTATCCGGATATTCAGCAGGCTTTTTCTTTAAACTACCGATACAATGCTTTAATTGAAGCCATTGAAAGTAACACTTTGATGGAATCCCGAAGTCCTTTTGCAGCGCACTAAATGGCTTCCATCTGTCCTCTTCAAACAGTTGCCCCACCGTCCAGACACCACATTTCTGCCACTCAGCCCAGGCAATGGAAGACTTGTTGATCTTTAGCAAGGGGTTGTACCATAAAGGTAGCTGACGCGAGAAAAAGTTATCACTTGCCAGAGACAAGAGGAAACTCTGAAACGCTCTCTGGGTAGAGATGATAATACGCCCAACCTTGGATGCTTCAGGACACCTCATTCCCATCATCAAGTGCGTCGAATAAGGTAAAGCCAGTCGAACCTCTAATTCCAGCCAAATAGGCCTCTGCGATAACACGGCCCCATCGGACCATAAAGTGCCTTGTTTGAGAATCGCTGCCATGTGATACCACTGGAAATCTGGGAAGTGAACTCCCCCCTCAGATTTTCTTACTTTTAGCTTCTTCAGGGCAATCCTAGGAGTTTTCCCATTCCATAAAAAGGACACAAGGATACGCTCCACCTCTTTATACATTGCTGCAGGGAACAGCACAGGAATCATCCCCAATATATAGTTTATTTTGGGCATCACCATCATCTTAATAGACTCCAGTCACCCCCACCATGACAAATGGAGAGGGGACCAGTGCAAAGTGAAGGTCCGGGCAATCTCTCTTATCTGTTCCATATTTACTCGTAATGTTTCATCCAGCGGTGTCCCAAACTGAACTCCCAGATATTTTATAGACGAGGGTTCCCATTGAAAGGAGTATTGCTGCACCATGGCTTTATTTGCACTCTGGTTCAAAGGAAAAGCCACTGATTTTGTCCAATTTACTTTATACCCAGAGAGCCGGGAGTAATTATCAATCAACTGGAACAGAGAATTAATTGCTGACGGCTGCAGAAAAAACAAAAGATCATCAGCATAGGCAGACAACTTAATATGGAGGTCCGCAATACTGATTCCCTTAATCTCCGCTGTCTACCGTACAAATAGCATTAACTGTTCTAGAGCCAGGTTAAATAGTAGAGGTGACATCGGACAGCCCTGCCGAGTGCCCCTATGCAGTGGGAAACATAGAAACATGATGACAAAAAAAGACCACATGGCCTATCTAGTCTGTCCTTCCATAACTATAACAGTCCACTTTTTACCTTTAGAGATCCTCTGTGTTGGTCCCATGCTTTTTTGAATTCAGTTACTGTCCTCATCTCTACCACCTCCACTGGGAGACTATTCCATGGATCCACTACTCTTTCCGTAAAGAGATTCAGGAGTGATATGCGGAAATATTTATCTCCCTTCACCCTCATCCCATGTCCCCTCGTAGCAGAACTTGTTTTCAATTGAAAGAGGCTCTCTCCCTGAACATTTATGCCACGGAGGTATTTAAACATCTCAATCATATCACCTCTATCCCACCTTTCCTCTAAGGTGTACATATTAAGATCCTTAAGTCTGTCCTCATATGCTTTATAATGAAGCCCATTAATCATTTTAGTAGCAACCCTCTGCATCGACTCCATCCTGTTCACATCCTTTTGAAGGTGCGGTCTCCAGAATTGCACACCATACTCCAAATGAGGTCGCACCAAAGACTTATACAGAGGCATTATCACCTCCTTTTTTTCTGCTAGCCATTCCTCTCCGTATGCACCCAAGCATCCTTCTAGCTTTTGCCGTCGCCTTTTCTACCTGTTTAGCTACTTTAAGATCATCAGACACAACCACGCCTAGGTCCCGCTCTTCTTTAGTGGACAAAAGTACTTCACCTCCTATACTGTTTTGCTCCCTTGGATTGCGCATAGTCCTTTTACCTGCTAAAGGCACCCGGGAATCTAACGTTGAACATATGAAAGGACACACAGCGACATCCAGCTGGTTCTTAGAAAGCAGCAACGATCAGCCAGTTCATTGCATCCGCAGGGCCTCCTGCTCCTCTATAAACTGAACCGCTGCTGCAGGGTTGTCAAAAGCTCTAGTGCGGTTATCCAAGGTTATCTTGAGCCGCGCAGGATAAAACAACCCATACCTTGCTTGGAGAAGCTGCAGCCTGGGCCGCAGTGCCAAAAACTGTTTTCTTCTGTCTACTGTGGCCTTAGAGAAATCCGGAAAGAAGGAAATGTTATGCCCTTCAAAGGTAATCGCAGAAGCAGATCTTGCAGCAGACATAATCTGTGAGACGAGCTGATATTTCAACAAGCAGAAAATTATGGGTCTGGTCTGCTGCTTGCGCGGCCCCGTTTGCGCCGGCACTCTATGAGCACGCTCGGTTTCAGTCAGGCCTGTAATATTTAATCGCAACATTTTTGGGATATTCTGACTTAAGAAAGAAATCATATCAGTCCCTTCGGCCCCCTCTGGCACTCCTATTAACCGGATATTATTCCTTCTGTTCCTATTACTTAGATCTTCTAGAGACAATTCCAAGCAATCAATTTTCTTGTGTGCCTTCTTGAGCTGCATTATCTGCTCCTCGTGCACTTTCAGTGTGCCATCTATCTTGTCTGTGCGACTCGATAACCTCTCCATTTGAGACTTCAAATCATGGATCTCAGCCTGCACCTGCGTCAATACTTCTCCACTCGCGGCTACGATCTCCCTTACCGCTCGGATCTCCCCCAAAACCTCCTTCATTGTGTCGTCCGATTCCCGAGCGGCCGCCATCTTATGTGGGGAGAGGGGCTCCGGCTTGCTCCTCTTAGAGCCCATATTCACACTCGCAGAGAACTCCAGCTTTGTAGGCTTGCTACAGGACATCTCCCCTATGTCTCCCGTGCTCCAGGCATCTGTTTAGGCAGCTGAAAGGAGTTTCGGGGATCAAGTATATCCTAGGATTGCTCAGGAGTCACCGGAGAAGCGTTCCTATGCAGCCATCCTGCAACGCTGCTGGCTCCGCCCCCATTATATCCTTGGTTTTATTCTCCATTCCTTTCCTTATGATTCCTAGACTTCTGTTTGCTTTCTTCGCTGCGGCTGCACGCTTGGCAGAGGGTTTAAACGTATTATCCATAATGATGCCTAGATCCTTTTCCTGGGTGGTAGTTCCTAATGTGTGGAACCTTGCATCTGTACCTGTAGTTCCTGATCATCCTTCCAGTCTAGTCCCAGAATCTCTGGGTTGCCAACCTCCTCCAGCAGCTTTGGAGACTGAGAAACTTCACACTTGTGACATCACTGGAATATAAGTAGTGGCACCGCCTCCTCACACCAGTTATTAGTCTCCAAAGCAGCTGAAGAGGTGGTGAGCCCGGGGGTTTCAGGGCTCACTAGAGGAACGATTAAGCAGAGTTTAGGTGTGGATAAGGGTTTAAATAACACAAAAAGGATAAAGATACTATGCAGAGAAATTCATCAGAGAGCTATTTTAAAGGCTCTGTTTGGGCATGGTGCGGCTGATCGGGCCTCCCGTTACCCTGAGGTCCTCTGTTCCGGTTAGCTTTTGTAATCTCCCCTCTTAGAGTCAGGGGAGAACCTGTGATATAACTGCAGCAAAAGGAGGTAGAGGACCGGCAGCTGATTGCCGTGCCGAGCGCGGAGGGCACTGGAGTCAGCTAGGGACTGAGCTCAGCGTGTGCAGAAGGCTTGCCTGCCAGCGTCAGAAGCTGTTTCAGGGTTTTTTTTGCAGACAGCGGCGTTTGAGCAGCATTCAGTCGGCTTTCTTTGAGCGGGAAAGCACGGGCCTCAACGCGGCTGGCAAATCACCAGAGGCACAGAAGGTAAGCAGCCTTTTTAGGCGGGAACAGCAGTTGTGGAGCATGTAACAGGCCGGACCGCGTGAGCGATTGCTGTTTGCAATCTCGGGGCTTTTAGAGTCTGTAGTTCGTGTAGGAAGCTTTGTTTTTAGTGGAGTTCTTCAGATTTTCACTGGGGAGGCGAGTCTGAAGGGACAGCTTGTAAAAAAAAAAAAAAAAAAAAAAAAAAAAAAGTTTCTTGGCTCGGCAGTGCCGTGGCATGCCAGCCAAACAGCTCTGCCTCATGTGTGGGACCAGGAGGAGTTCCCTGACACAGGAGGGTGTATGCAGGGGTTACAGCCATGAGTCTGAGGCTAGAGACCTAGCTTCAGAGACAGAGGCAGGAGGGCAAGAGACTGTCAGGGAGGTGGTAGAGCCCACCGTTGCCTTTCTGCCTGCTCCGGAGGTGGGGCCCAGTACTTCACCACCGGATCCCCTGGTTTCACAGCCCCCTGTAGCAGGGAGTTTAGCGGCAATTTTTTCCTCAGATTTTATGGCTCTCATCCAAAAGGCATTGGGCAGCTCGCAGGGAGTGCAGATAGCAGGTACCTCAGGGGCGGCACGCAAGGAAAAGGGGACAGATTCTCCTTTGACGGCAGAAGTTTCTGGACTCAGCGCAAAAAGAGCCAGAGGAGATAGAGATCAGATGGAGCTGTCCGTCATTTCCGAGGACATACGCTCAGAGGAGGCAGATATGGAAGATGGTCTGGAAGAGGACCCTAGAGGAAGGTGAGATTAGGGAACAAGAAGACCAGGCAAGGGTGGTATGGGTGTTCTTTAGGGAGGAATTACTGGCGCTCATTGCTGAGTCCCTCAAGACTCTTAATATGCCGGCAGGAGGACCTGCGGAGGATTCTATCCTGAAGGATCCCTTGCTGCAGGCGTTTAGGAAGACGCAGAGGGCATTCCCAGTGCATAGAGTGTTTAAGGAGATGATTCAGGAAGAATGGGATATGTCGGAAGCCACACTCAAAGGGGTCTAGGGTTATGGCGAGGCTTTACCCTCTGGTGGATCAAGATCGGGAGTTGTTTAAAGCTCCGAGAGTGGATGCCACCGTGGCAGCAGTGACCAAGAAAACTACCATCCTAGTTGAAGGATCAGCGGCGCTCAAAGATGCGCAGGATCGTAAATTAGAGGCCTTGCTAAAGCAGGTCTTTGAGGCAAATGTGCTATCCTTACAGGCGTTTATTTGTGGGGCCTAAGTGGCCAGGGCCTGTTTACAGTGGGCGCAGCGGATTCAGGGGGAGCGCTCGGAGGAGGAGACAGAGGAAGCGTCCAGGTTGGAATCCGGTGCGGCGTATTTAGCCGATCTTCATTATGATCTTATCCGAGGTTTGGCGAAGAGTATGGTGTCGATAGTCACGGGAAGGAGATGTCTCTGGCTGTGAAATTGGGCAGCAGATGGCTTGTCCAAGGTGAGATTAAGTAAGCTTCCTTTTTGCGGTAGGTTACTTTTTGGAGAAGAGTTGGAGAAGTTAGTCAAGGATTTAGGAGAATCCAAGGGCGGTAGATTGCCAGACGACAAGCAGAGGCAGGGACACCCCAGTCCCGGGTCTAGGGGGCAGCAACGGGAGTTTCGCCGTTTTCGACCCACTAGGTTTGGACAAGGGCAGCGGGGGCGTTTTTTCCTGGTCAGTCCCAAGGATTTCGGGGGTTTAGAGGAGCGAGCAGAGGTTTTACGCCTGCCTCCGCGTCCTCCACTTTCAGAAAAGCACAATGAAGCCAGGGGAGTTCAGGTGGGGCTGGATCCCGTGGGGGGTCGCCTACGGGATTTTTACCCTGCCTGGGCCCAACTCACTTCCGATCGGTGGGTGTTTAGAGGTAATTCACGAAGGTTATGCGTTGGAGTTGCAGCGTCCGGTGACCGATCCCTTTTTTCGGTCGCCGTGCAAAGCGCGCACAAAGTGCAGGAGATGGTACAATGGCTGTTATGTCTCAAAGCAATTGTACCGGTTCCTACAGACCAGTTAGGATGCGGTTGATACTCCATCTATTTTTTAGTGCTAAAGAAGGCGAGCACGTGGCGGCCAATCCTAGATCTGAAAAGGGTGAATCGATGTCTCCGCGTTTCTCATTTTCAGATGGAGACTCTACGATCAGTTATTGTAGCGGTGAGAAAGGTGGAATTTCTGACGTCCTTGGACCTGTCGGAGGTGTATCTTCACATTCCAATACGACAGGAACATCAAAAATTCCTCCGCTTTGCATTGCTGATGGGGCATTTTCAGTTTCAAGCACTTCCTTTTGGCCTAGCGACCGCACCATGCACGTTCACTAAGGTGATGGTGGTGGTGGCGGCCTTACGGAAGGGAAGGGGTGTTCACCCGTATCTGGACGATTGGTTGATCAGAGCAAAGTCTCGAAGAGAGTGTGGTGGCCCTTCTGCAGAGTCTCGGTTGGGTGGTCAACATGGCAAAGAGCAAGTTGGAACCATCTCAAAACCTGGAGTATCTGGGAGCACGTTTCAACATGAGAGCTGGTCGAGTATTTCTATCCAGACAGCGGGTGCTGGGGTTCAGGCACTTGATTCGTCAGTTTTTCAGCAAACAGTGTCCCTCCGCCTGGGGCTATCTTCGGGTATTAGGAACCATGGCAGCCACCCTGGAGTTGGTATCGTGGGCGCGAGCCCACATGAGGCCCTTGCAGAGAGCGCTGTTAAGGAGGTGGTCGCATCAAAGGGATTCCTTGTCCCAGAGGTTGGCTTGCCCGCCTCGGACTTGCCAGGCTCTCCAATGGTGGTTGACCCCAGGATTTCTGGAGCGAGGAATGTCGTTGGAGCCTCCGGCATGGATTTCGCTGACAACGGATGCCAATCTACAGGGCTGGGGAGCCCATTGTCAAGGTCGGCTGGCGCAGGGTCAGTGGTCCACCCTGGAAAGGACTTGGTCAATCAACAGATTGGAGTTGAGAGCGGTGGCATTGGCCCTGCTAGAGTTTTGCCCGTATCTTCGGGAAACGGCCGTTCGGGTGTTCTCAGACAATGCAACTGCGGTGGCTTACATAAACCGTCAGGGAGGCACCAGCAACATAGCGCTGGAGGCCGAGGCAGAAAGTCTGCTCGAATGGGCCGAGAAGAATCTAATGGCATTGTCGGCAGCACACGTCACAGGGGTGGACAATGTAGAGGCCGAATTGTTTTGAGTCGGGTGAGGGTAGACCCAGGGGAGTGGGTTCTCCAGAGGTGTTCAAAATGTTAGTGTGTCGCTGGGGGAGCCAGTGATGGATCTCATGGCGACCTATCAGTCGGCGAAAGTCGATCGCTTCTTCAGCAGGAGAAAGGCAAGGATGGCGGAAGGTCTCGCCGCCCTTATTCAGCCTTGGCCGGAAGGGCAGTTCCTGTGTGTGTTCCCGCTGTGGGTGTTAATCGGTCGGGTGTTACAGCGGATAGAGCTTCACAGGGGGCGCGTGATCCTGATTGCTCCGGATTGGCCAAGAAGACAGTGGTACGCGGACTTGGTGAGGCTGTTGGTGGGAGAGCCATGGCAGCTTCCACTTCGCAAGGACCTTCTTACCCAGGGACCTCTTTGCATGCCCCAAGTAGATTGATTCTCGCTTACGGCCTGGCTATTGAGCGGGCTAAGTTGACAGCGAGGGGTTATTCGGGGGTGGTGATTTCTGCCTTGCTGCAAGCGAGGCAGAGGTCTATTTCGCTGGCGTATGTTAGTGTGGCATGTTTTTGAAGCCTGGTGTACGGAGAAGGGGGTCCTGCCCTTGAAGGCTTCAGTACCGCAGGTGCTGGCGTTCTTACAGGATGGGTTTCAGAAAGGCTTAGCGGCGGCTTCTTTGAGGGTTCAGTTGGCAGCGTTGTCCTGTTATAGAGGTAAAGTGCAGGGCAATTCGCTAGGTAGTCACGTGGATGTGAAGCGTTCTTTGAGAGCGATGGCTCTACTGCAGCCGCCGCGGAAGCGACTGGTTCCAACCTGGGATCTTCCGTTGGTCTTGGAGGCGTTGGGAAAAGCGCCTTTTGAGCCTTTAGCGGACGACTCGATAAAGGATCTTACTCTGAAGGTGGTGTTCTTAGTGGCCATTGCTTCGGCAAGGAGAGTTTCTGAATTGCAAGCTTTGTCTTGTAGGAAGCCTTTTCTTTCCTTCTCAGATTCTAAAGTGGTTTTGCGCACAGTGCCGTCATTCTTGCCTAAGGTAGTATCGGCTTTTCATATGAACCAAGTGGTGTCGTTGCCAGTGTTCACGGCGACAGGAAAGGGGCAGGTCGCGGGACAGCTCCATCGTCTGGATATTAGGCGAGCATTAAAGTAGTATGTGGCTAGAACGGCTAGTTTCCGTAAATCGGACAGGCTATTTGTTCTGTTTGCGGGTGCAAGACGAGGAGAGGTGGCTTCTAAAGAATTGATTGCTCGATGGTTGAGAGAGGCGATAGCGTCAGCTTATATGTTACGTGGCCGAGTGGTTCCGGAGGGACTGCGGGCTCATTCCACTAGAGCACAAGCGGCATCATGGGTGGAGTGTAGCTTGGTGCCGGCGGAAGAAATCTGTAAGGCAGCAACTTGGTCGTTGTTACATTCCTTTATGAAGCATTACCGTCTTGACGTACAGGCGGAGAGGGACACCTGTTTTGGATCAGCTGTGCTTCAGGCTGGCATAGCAGGACCCTCCCGTTAGTTATATTCACTGCTCTGTTACATCCCCAGAGATTCCGGGACTAGACTGGAGGGATGATCAGGAAGGTTAAATTAGACTTACCTGCTAATTGTAGTTCCTGGAGGAACTCCAGTCTAGTCCCGTATCCTGCCCTATTTTATTGATAGTATGTGGCCTGAAGCAGAGGCTGATTTACAGGTAAGCAACACTTTTTAGTGTGTTTAGGCTTTGGGTCCTGTAGGGCAGGGTATAATCGGGGGTGGGGGGCTGGTGAAAGGAGCGTCATTTTTGCTAGTAGCGGCAATGGGGGCCTCAGGGCATAGTCAATTGTGAAAGCTAGTGTAAATAGTTGGACCTCAGGTCCTCTACAGTTCTTGCTGTTATTCACTACTTAATTGTTGCTCCAGTGAGACTGCTTTGTCAGTAGGGTAACTGGTGTGAGTAGGCGGTGCCACTACTTTATATACCAGTGATGTCACAAGTGTGAAGTTTCTCAGTCTCCAAAGCTGCTGGAGGAGGTTGACAACCCAGAGATTCCGGGACTAGACTGGAGTTCCTCCAGGAGCTACAATTAGCAGGTAAGTCTAATTTAATCTTTGGGTTGTTATTCTCTGTAGGTGCATAACTTTGCACTTGTCTACATTAAATTTCATCTGTCATTTGGATCCCCAGACGCCCAGTTGATCAAGGTCCTCTTGCAAGTTTTCACAATCCTCTAGCATTTTAACAACTTTGAATAATTTTGTGTCGCCTGCAAATTTCACTTCCTCATTCGTTGTTGTTTCCATTTCCAGGTCATTTATGAATATGTTAAAAAGCAGCGGGTCCAGCACAGATCCCTGGGGTACTCCACTATTCACCTTTCTCCATTGAGAAAATTAGCCATTTAGCCCTACTCTCTAGTTTCTATGTTTTAGCCAGTTCCTAATCTACAGTAGCACACTGCCTCCTATCCCATGACTGTTTAATTTCCTCAAGAGTCTCATAGGGGCCCTAGTCAAAGGCTTTTCTGAAAATTCAGATACACTATGTTAACAGACTTGCCTTTTTCGCCCTGTTTATTCACACCTTCAAAAAGTATAACAGATTAGTGAAACAAGACTTTCTTTGGCTAAACCCATGTTGGCTATCTACATGTTCAGTAATTTTATTCTTTATAATGGTTTGTATCATTTTGCCCAGTACTGATGTCAGGTTCACTGACCTATGATTTCCTGAATTGCCACTGGAACACTTTTTTTTTTAAATTGGCATTACATTGGTCACCTGCCAATCTTCAGGTACTACAGATGATTTTAATGATAGTGTACTGTCATGAAGTGGGTATCAATAAAGATGCAAACCTGAAATGAAACCCTGTTTCTCAGAGAAATCTAGATGTGCAGTTACCTCAAGGCACAGCTAGATGGGGCAGGAGTGATCATACAGGAGCTAATGAGCCTAAGAGAGCTAATGACTTGCACCTGGGAATGAGCCCTGGAGTTTCAAAGGAAAGATTCCTTTATAAGCAGAAGCTGAATGCTAGCAAAGAAGGAACACCTCTATTGAGAGGAACACCTCTATGGAGGAGGAACACCTCTATGGAGGAGGAACACCTCTATGGAGGAAGGGCAGAACTGGAACCGGATCCAGAAGAGAGGAACACCTCTATTGAGAGGAACAGCTCCAGGAGAAGGACAGAAGAGAGGAATACCTCTATTGAGAGGAACAGCTCCAGGAGAAGGACAGAAGAGAGGAATACCTCTATTGAGAGGAACAGCTCCAGGAGAAGGACAGAAGAGAGGAATACCTCAAAGGAGAGGACAGAGAAGGAGCAGCTCCGAGGGAAGGAGCAGCTCCGAGGGAAGGAGAAGGACTTGGAGAAAGAATCCTACCTGAGCAAGCCCAAAGGAACAGAGTTCACAAAGGTGGAGTTCAGAAGGGCCAGGCTAAGCGAGCAGCTGTTCAGAGGGAGTCTGCTGGAGAAAGTACTAAGACTAGAGTGTGCCACTCCCTGTTCCCACAACGTTCTTGATTCAAAAGCAGAGAGACGTATCCAGAGAACCAGAGAGATAGGTTTGGAGGAAAGCCTGCAGTCTCTGGGAAATACTGGTCAAGTTTTACCAGGCACCAAAGGAAAAGCAGTTTCTGACAAAGCTAAGTTCTTACCGAAGCATAAAGTTGAATCCACACCAGGTTTTACCAAGCTGCCAGAAAGCACAGCCTTGCCTAGAGCCTGTTGGCAGAGAACCTGTTGCAGGAGAAACGTTTCTGAGAGAGAAAGCTCCACGGATTCAAACCACAGAGGCTCCAGGTATGAAAGCTTTATTCATGATACTGAATGCTTAACTCCTAGAGGCACTGCTAAAACAAATACTCAGTTTGTAAGGAAGAAGAAACCAGGATGGTTTCAGAAAATTCCCAGAGAACTTAAAACACAGTCTTATTGGAGGCAAGAGCCTAGAGACACTTCACGTAGACCTGTAGCAGACAGGGACAGTGACTACTCTGATGATGAATGTAGTGGAGCAGAATCCATGGAAATTGAATATATAAATGCTGTTCCCATTCCTCCACCAGAAGAAATGGATTGTGGTTTGTGCCTGACCACGAGCCTAGAATCTGTAGCCACTGTATAATTGAGAAGAAGTTTGTTTAATTCTTATTGTGTTGGAATGAAGTGAATTCCTCTGATTAACCCTTGCACTAATTGTGGAGTTTAACAATTAGTCAGCTTGTTAATACTGGTACCTTTTGAAACAAAGGACATTCTTTTGATTTCTCAATGTCTTATTTGAACCCTTGCACCAACAGGGAATAAAGCCTTGTTTTCCCTACACCTGGTTTGATTATTGAGCTCTCATAGGAAGCTGGAAATAAGTAAGACCGTTCGCCATTTGTGGACCTTACATTTCATCACGCTCCCTAAATATTTTCTATCGTGGAGCATGCCCATACTTTGGTCACCAGGGGATGCCCTCACGACAGTACAGATTACTAATAGTAGATCTGCAGTCTTTATTATAGTTCTTTCAGCACCTTGGAATGTATACCATCCGATCCAGGTGATTTGCTGCTCTTTTAGTAAACAAAATAGTGCTTGATGGGATTCATCCAAAGGTATTGAAGGAACATAAGGAAATGCTGACAGCTCAGTTGTCTGACATTTTCAATAATTCCTTAGCATTGGGAGTGATCCCAGAAGACTTGAGATAGGGGCAAATGTGGTTTCTGTCCACAAAAGTGGAAGTAAGAAAGAGGTTGAGTAACTACAAACCGTTTAATCTGACCTTTATGGTGAATAAATTAATGGAAACACTGTTAAAGCAGAGGATAGTGCAGTTTCTGAGACAGGTCTAGAGGTAGGTCTTGTCAGACAAACCCAACTGATTTCTTTAGGTGATCAGAGAATGGATTCAGGGAAGTGCTTGATTTCAGCAAGGCCTTTGATATCATTCCTCATCTGCAGCTTAAAAGTACACTAATTGTCCTTGAGATGAACCCTAAACTACCTTACTGGGTTAGAAACTGGGTGAGTGGGAGGTGATGGAGGATAGTTGTAAATGGGAGTTCACACAGAGGGATAGGAACATTACTGGTGGCATGTTGCAGGGATTGGTCTTTGATCCTGTTTTAAGCTTTTTTGCAAATGATTATTACAGAAGGTCTGTAAAGAAAGATAGTTTATCACCCACACAGAGGTAAACAGACTAGACATCCTGGAAGGTATGGATGATGATATGGGGAAGGATCAGGGCCAGCCCCAGAGTTGGTTCAAGGTGTTGGTGCCCTAGGCAAACCGTAAGCCTTATGCCCCTTTTGGCTGTTAGAATCTAGTGTTTAGCTTTGAATGTCTTGCTCTTTGCCATACCACAACCCCCTGCCCACCCAAGAAGCTGTCGCCCTATGTGGCTGCCTAGTTTTCCTAGTGGTGAGGGTGACCCTGCAAAGGATCTAGCAAAGCTTGAAGAATGATTTAGATTTTGGCAGCTAAGATTTAATGCTTAAAAATGCAAGATCATGCATTTGGACTACAAAACCCCAAGGACGCAGTACAGTAGAGGGTGAAGTACTTCAGTGCACAAAAGAAGAGTGTTGCTTAGGCCGACATAGCAGGACTAGATAATGTGCAGCCAACTTCTTGAGTCGGAACACTGTAGATCCTTGTAATTGGTGTCTATGTATGTGGACTTAAGTGCCATTGTGTAGGGATGGGGCCTGCCAGTTCAGTTTGATAGCCACCTGGGTAAATAACAACAAGGTGAGAAACGTTTTCAGCCTTCAGGAAGAATCCACAGGCAGTGGTCTTGGACACACTTCTTCAGACGTGACCCTGGGAGGGACCCCTGTATGTCTCTTTCTTTCTCCCATGGCCCTTAGTGACTTATCTGCACAGGTTTTGGTCTCTCCCAGAGTTGGCCATTTTAGTGGTGCCTGTTGACTGTGCAGGCTGTGGCAGTGTCACTCTTATTGCTACTTAAGAAGAGGGAACTTCTGTGGCAGTTCCCTTCTTACTAGTGGTCTGACCCTTGAGAGGCGCAAACTGTCTAAGAAATGGTACTCGGGAGTAGTAGTTATCCTTCTTGGGGCCCAGAGGTCCTCTGCTTCCTTGGCTTATGTCAGTGTGTGGAAGGTTTTTGAGAGATGGTGTTCTTCTCAGGCCCTGGAGGCCAGAAAGATGGCATTGCCGCCATTTTGTCCTTTTTTTTTTTTTTTTTTTTTTTTTTAAACTTCCTGTTTTCTTAGAAGGAATCAATAAAAAGAAACAGTTTACAGCCAAGCATGTTATCCAGACCAAAAATGCCTTGGGCACTAACATTATTGTAAGCCTCTGGAGACTAAAAGCCATGTAGTCACTCACAAAACCCCTCCAGTGCAGGTAGTGTCGCACTTTACCATTGAAGTGCTATCTTCCCCCGAACTGCTATGATTGCAAACTTAAAAAATGTTTTGTCCTTCTTAAATTTGGTTTGGATCAAGGCTTGTCTTTGAACTCTCTCAGGGTTAGAGTGGCAGTCCTTGTGTGCTATCTGGCATGGATTCAGGGCATGTCCCTACCAGCACACTCCTGTGTTTCCTGCTTCCTCAAAGGGATGAAATCTCCATTTCCCTCAGAGGCTCGAGGACCCGCAGTGGGGTCTCTCTGGTCATGAAAGTGCTAATTGGACCCCCGTTTTGAGCTCCTTCAGAAGGCCTTGTTCAAGGATTTGACCCTGAAGGTGGGGTTCCTTTTAGCTTCTGCATCTAACAGAAAGGTGTTGGAGACAGGTCTTATTCTGTTGGGAGTCTCTCCTGGTCATGGCCATCATGGCAGCACTGGTCTCTTTGACGGTTCCATCATTTCTCCCAAAAGTGCTGTCTTAAGTTCATCTTAATTAGATGGTGGTTTTGCCCTTCTTGGAGGAGGACCTTCGAGCAGACCCCATGCTGCAATTGCTGTACACGAAGAGGGCATTGATGAAGTACCTGGAAGTTACTAATTGCTTTTGTCATTTGGACCTTGTCTTTGCCCTATTCTGTACTCCTGAGGAGAGGACGGGTGGTGACCAAGCCCTCGATTGCCCGCTGGCTTAAGAAGGCTTTTAGTTCATTTTACATCCTTAATGAGTAACTAGTGACAGGAGAGGAGTCAGGGCTCCATTTTTCTAAGACACAAGCTTTTTCTTGGGCTGAGTCTGCTTTGGTGTCTCCAGAAGACGTTTGTAGGGCAGCTACCTGGTCTTTCCTGAACACTTGCAAAGCACTACAGGTTGCATGTGGGAGTTGTAGCAGATGGTACCTTTGGTGGAGCAGTTCTGTCCGGAGTATCATCTGCCTTCTACCCTGGGTCTTGACTGCTTGGGTACGTTCCACTTGTTTGGACTGGTCTAACAGGATGATGAGGAAGAAGAAATGTTTTCCATACTTTCTGATTTTTCTGCATTTCAGCATCAGTGACTGATCCAGAGTCAGGTATGGTAAGAGAGAGACAGTTTTGGATAAAATGGTTGATTAATACTGAGTTTTCTGAGTTTTTCAGTCTTGCTTGCTGCTTGGGAAGTGTCATATTGGTTTCTCTTAGTGCTGCACCTATGTGTATACTAGTGGTGATGTTGCTGAAAGTTGCTCTGGTCTGCCTTCACCTGCTGGTTGGGGAGCATGATACATTTGTCTGGATTGGGCTAGCAAGATTCAAGAAAAGAAAATTAGAAGGTATGGAATATTTCTCCATATCTTAGCCCTTTTACTGCAGCCTTAAAGGAATTTCTGGTAGGGTTGCCAACTGACTCCAGATGCGCCTGACAGCCATGATCTGGTCCTGGGTTTACCCCACTGCATGCAGGGACATGCATTCTGATTTCTCTATTGCACATCATAGGAAAAGCAAGACTATAAATCTCTACATGCAATGGGGTAAACTCGGGACTGGATCAAGCCTGTAGCGCATCAGGAGCCACTTGGCAACCCTATTTTGGTGAGGCCTACTTTCTCCCACTACTAAGATCTCTGTTTTGACAAGTTTAGTTTAAACTCCATACCTCTGAAAATTGCCGAATATTTTCCACCAAGGGGGAAGGGTAGAAGTCTCTGGGTCTTTGAAAAAGATCATAGTCTCATTCTTATACAAGGATATTTTCTGGGAATCTCTCCTACTATGGTCTGTTCTTTATATTCAGGTTCTCCGGAGACAAGCAGGGGGGATACAGTCACACTTGATGGTGAAGTCTGTAGAAGACCATCGTGGGTCTCCTGCGGCATCAGGGTCTCAGTGTTTACCCTACCTGGATGACTGGCTGATATCAGGTGCTGCCAAAGACATGACCTAATCCAAGTTGTTCAGGACATTGCTATCACCCTGCAGTCTGTTTCATCCTCAATACTGAGAAATCCAAGCCTGTCCCTCAACAAACTCTGAATTTCATTGGAGTGCACTTAAAACGCTTGACGAGCCAAGGCCTTCCTTCCTGTTCAGAGGGTTAAAGCCTTGCAGTCTCTCTGCAGTTCTCTGGCCACACGCTGACCAGTGCCTGCTGACCTGCTCCTACATCTCCTGGGGCACATGGTGGCATCTGTGCTTGTAGTCCCACTGGCCAGGCTGCATATGCACCCTCATATGTAGTAGTTGCGACTGTGCACGTTTTTGATTTTTCCATGAATGCCACTCCTACGAGTGACCTACCATCCAGGGACTTGCAATCAGCTGGTCGACAAGTTGAGCTGACAGCTGGGTCCACACAAATGGTACCTTGATCCTGCTGTCGTTTGAGACATCTTTTGCTCTTTGGGGATAGCTGGAGGTGGATCTGTTTTGCCTCTGTGGGCAATGCCAAGTGTCCTGTCTTCTGCTCAATTAAGCTTTGCCTGTAGTAGTGGGTGTCCGATGCCTTAGCACTGGACTTGTCTCATGATCTTCTGTATGCCTTTCCTCCATTCTTGCTAATCACATGAGTCCTGCTCAAGATCAAGCAAGACAAAGCATCGGTCATTCTGATAGTGCTTCAATGAACCTGCCAAATCTGGTATCCCCATCTTCTGGCATTGCTGCAGGACTCTCCTATACCTCTGGTAACTCAGCCAGGCCTTCTGACTCTGCATCAGGGCTGCCTTCTACATCCCAACCTCCAGTCCATATCCCTCACGGCATGGTGGCTTCAGGGCACCAAGCATTGATTTCTTCACTCCTGCCAGATGTCCTTTCTGTTCTCACTGCATCCCCAGACCCTCTGCGCAGCATTCCTATCAGTGCAAATAGACACCTGCTTTGTTCACTGGGCCACAGCGCATAGACAGGATCCAGCTCGCTGTTCAATGAGCCAGCTTTTGTCTTATCTCCTTCACTTGTCTCATTCAGGCCTACAGACTACTTCAGTACGTTTTAATCTTTTGGCTATCACCGCTTCACACGACCCTGATGGCAAGGCCATTTCAGTCCATCCAGTGGTCTCCAGATTTATGAGGATTCTCATGAACACCAATCCTCCCGTCCAACTGCATATGTTGGCCTGGGACCTTAATGCTGGCTTGTCTCAGCTGATGCAACCACCATTTGAGCTTCTCCTGTTCTGTCCTCTTTGCTCAAACATCTCACCTGGAAAACTGTTGTCCTCATTGCCATTACTTCAGCCAGATGTATGGGGGTAAGCCGAACTTTCGTGCATTATCCCCCGTATACACAATTCTTCCACGACAAGGTTGTCCTTCGAATCCATCCTAAGTTTCTCCCAAAAGTGGTCTCTGACTTTCACATCAACCAACCTACTCTTCCTCATCGTCTCTCCGGGCCAGTCCAGGAACAGAAGGGTTGTCAATCCCATTCAGCAGCTGAGGACTGAAAACTGAAAAGTTCTTCTGATAGGCTATCCCACTGACCATGACGTCAGCAACTCAGTCTTTCAGTCTTCAGCAGCTGAATAGGACGTTAGCCTGACAGGCTCCCGAGGAAGCAGTGAGGAATTCACAGATAGGACTTTGATTTTTAAATCGGAGGGTTCAGGTGTTCTAGCAGAGCATCCTTCCCTAACCGCGTGGGGCACTTTCATTAAAAATAGAAATAATAAGAGACTCTTTTCTGCTACCTAGAGTGCCAGTAGCCGGGGGCAGAGCCTGCTCACCGTGAAGGTAACTTCTCTAGACAGCTAAAGGGATAAGCTGGGAGCCCCAGTCTTTATTTCCTCGGCTGCTATTACTTTTACTCCATATCCCGCTAGCGGTGGGAGCTTGGAGGGCTGCCATTCAAGACAGAACTTTTTGTGAAAAGCCTCTTCGGATGCGTGGTGAGTACTGCGGAGCTTGGAGGGCCGAGTGGGCTTTAAAATGCCTTGTGGTATTTTTTTAACCGTCGCGTTCAATTTAAAAGCTTAAGTCGGTACTCGATTTATTTCGTGGTCCCCAAGAGGGAGGGCTCTTTTCGGCCCATCCTAGATTTGAAATATGTCAATCGGTGTTTAGGGTTACCTCACTTTCAAATGGAAACACTCCGATCAGTGAGTCGGGCAGTTCAGCCAGGCGAGGTTCTCTCGTCCATAGACCTCACGGAAGCGTATCTTCATATTCCCATCCGAACGGAGCACCACAAGTTTTTGCGCTTTGCCGTCCCCATGGGGCATTTTCAATTCCGGGCGTTACCCTTCGGACTGGCCACAGCCCCTCGGACCTTTTACGAAGGTGATGGTGGTCGTGGCAGTGGCGTTGCGAGAGGAGGGGATTCACGTTCATCCCTACCTCGGCGACTGGTTGATCCGCGCTCCATCTCAAGTGGAATCGGTAGTCTCAACGGCTCGGGTGGTGCAGGTTCTCGAAAGCCTAGGTTGGGTGATCAATCGAGCGAAGAGTCGTTTATTGCCGACACAGCGTCTCACTCACTTGGGAGCAGCGTTCGACACTCAGGGTCCATATTTCTCTCCGATGACCGGGTCCACAAAATTCTCACGCAGGTGCGAGTGTTCTTGAAATAGCAGGCGCCCACAGCATGGAGGTATCTGCAATTTCTAGGGTCCATGGCGGCAGCCTTGGATCTCGTTCCGTGGGCCAGACTTCACATGAGGCCGCTACAATGGGCCCTACTGTCCAGATGGTCTCCTCAGCTCCATCCCCTATACCACAAATTACCACGTCCGGAGGATGTGCCCTCCTCTCTTCGCTGGTGGCTGGATCCGAAACATCTTCAAGCAGGGGTTCCCCTGAAAGAGCCCGACTGGCTTTTGGTGACTATGGACACCAGTCTCGTCGGTTGGGGGGCCCACTGTCAAGCTCAGATGGCACAAGGTTCCTGGTCAACAGAGGAGAGCGGTTGGTCTATCAACCGGTTGGAACTCCGAGCGGTGCGATGGGCGCTCCTGGAGTTCGAACAGCTAGTTGTGGGCAGAGCGGTTCATGTCTTCTCAGACAAATCTGGTAACGGTCTCCTATATCAATCGTCAAGGGGGCACGGGCAGTGCCGCCTTGCTCAAGGAGAGTCAGGAGCTGCTGCTATGGGTGGAAAGCCATCTCCTGGCTCTCTCGGCGGCACACGTGGCCGGAAAAGACAATATTCAGGCCGACTATCTCAGCCGCCATACAGTAGATCCCGGGGCGTGGGAGCTGAATGCGGCGGTGTTTCACGACATGACGCTACGTTGGGGTCAACCAGTCATGGACCTCATGGCGACTTTCTCCAATGCCAAGGCGACGCGATTTTACAGCAGATGCAGGGAGCATATGTCGGAAGGCCTGGACGGCTTGGTGCAGCCCTGGCTGCCGAACATCCTGCTGTATGTGTTTCCGCCGTGGCCAATGATAGGCAGGGTTGTTCAGAAAGTGGCAGGTCACGACGGGCCCGTGATTCTCATAGCTCCGGATTGGCCAAGGAGACCGTGATATGCAGATCTGGTGAGTCTCTTGGTGGACCGCCCATGGCGACTCCCCAAGCGCATCAATCTCTTTAAGTCAGGGTCCAGTGTTAATGCCGCAGGTGGATCGGTTCTTGCTTACGGCTTGGCTATTGAGAGGAGGAGGCTGCAGTGTCAAGGATATTCGTCAGCCATGATCGCTACCTTGCTGAAATCTCGCCGAAATCAACTTCCTTAGCTTATGTTCGAGTGTGGAGGATTTTTGAGGCTTGGTGCACAGAGCAAGGGTTGTGTCCTTTTTCCACAGCCCTTCCGGATATCCTGGCTTTTTTGCAAGCAGGGCTAGAGAAAGGGCTGGCGCTCAATACCTTCAAAGTGCAATTGGCGCACTGGCATGCTACAGGGGCAAGGTGTAGGGGCTGTATTGTCAGCGCACCCGGATGTGCAGTGTTTTCTAAGAGCGGCGCGGAATATCAGACCCCCAGTACGTCCTGTGATGCCTCCTTGGGATTTGAATTTAGTCTTGGAGGTTCTGCAGCACCCGCCCTTTGGGGCCGGAAAGACAATGGATTTACCACATTTCACTTGGAAGACGGTCTTTCTGGTGGCTCTATGTTCAATGCGTTGCATCTCGGATCTACAGGCCCTCTCCTGCAGGAAGCCTTTTCTTCAGTTCACGGCAGAGAAAGTGGTGTTGAGGCCGGTTCTGTCTCTTCTCCCCAAGGTTGTGTCTGCGTTTCATGTGAATCAGCCTGTTTCTCTTCTGACCTTTTTGAGCCGAAGTGGGGAAGAGGTTCCTGAGCAGGTGCGGTACTTGGATATGGACCGGGTGCTTCGCACGTATCTTAGCAGAACAAAACCGTTTCGGAAATCAGATAGGCTGTTGGTGCTTTTCGGAAAGGGAAGCGGCGTCCAAGGCTTCGATTGCTCGATGGGTAAAACGGGCAATAACCACGGTGTATGAACTTCGGGGTAGGCCGCCTCCCGGGAACCTCAAGGCTCATTCTACCCGGGGGTTGGCGGCTTCATGGGCGGAGTTAGCGTTAAGTCCCCCAGTGGATATTTGTAGAGCAGCGATGTGGTCATCTCTTCACACGTTTGCTAGGCATTATCGATTGGATGTCCGTGCACGGAATGATGCGAGTGTAGGGGCGGCAACAATTGTGGCTGCGCTCGCAGGACCCTCCCGAGTATAGGAACGGCTTTGGTACTTCCCTTCTGTTCCTGGACTGGCCCGGAGAGATGATGAGGAAGAAGAAATTAGACCTTACCTGCTAATTGTCTTTTCTTGAGTTCTTTCCAGGCCAGTCCAGGACCCACCCGCGATTGAGGCGAGCTTCCGTCAACAGCATTCTGAACGTTGGTAGATCTGCAGTACTTGCAGAGTCATAGATTACAGTAATAGCAGTCAAGACGATAGAATCTGGGTCGTTGGAAGAGTTTCCGTCACGTTCTTTCGGAGGGAAAAAAAAATGTAGTAATAAAAAAGGATGCGACCCTAGAGTATCTTACAGTTCGGGAGTATTAGTTCATTGTTCAAGAGTTCAGTTATCATTTTTGTTGTTTTGGTGGTATGGGTTCGGGCAGTTTATTCTGGAGTTTTCGGAGCTGCTTGGACAATGAGTAGACTGAGTTGCTGAAGTCACGGTCAGTGGGATGGCCTGTCAGAAGAACTTTTCAGTTTTCAGTCCTCAGCTGCTGAATGGGATTAACAACTTTTCTGTTCCTGGACTGGCCCGGAGAGAACTCAAGGAAAGACAATTAGCAGGTAAGGTCTAATTTCTTCGTATAGTGCTCCCTACCTTCTTTCCGAATGCCTTTGTGGACTCTCTGGGGGAGAAATTACATATATTAGATGGCAGAAGAGCTCACCATACTATCTGTATCATACTAAACCTCTACGCAAATCCATCTTTCAGTCCCAATAATCCTAGGCAACCAGCAGTAAAGCTGACGTGAATTGTGGATTGCATTGTCTTCTGCTATGAGCAAGCAGCTCTCCCTTTTCCAGAAAACGTTACCCCTCAGAAGCTCAGTGCCACAGCTACCTCCATAACCAGTGTGGCTTTTATTTCCACCCAGGACGTCTGCAAAGCAGCTACCTGGTCATCTAGCCACACCTACTGCTTGGATTGTTCATCCGCAGTGAACTTTATTTATTTAGTAGTTTTTATATACCGCGCTATTCATCATCAGTGCGGTTTACATTTTAACAACATTGTACTTAAGCATAAAACATATGTCAAGTTTACAGATAACAGGAGGTGGAACAGGGATAACTGGGGTTAAAGACAATATAACAGCAAATAATTTACAACTATTTACAGTAAATTAGTATGCCTAACTTTTGCCCTTGGCCAGACTGTCCTCCGAAACCAGTTTGCGACTTAATTCTTCTCTTCCACCTGAGCTAAGTCCGGGGCCACCCTGATTTACCCAGCTTGACTTTCTTGGCCAGGTGGCCCTAGCTCTGGACTCTCCACTAAGTTTGACTGTATCCCCCTGCTTGTCTCTGGAGAAAGCGTAGTTGCTTATATGTAACGGGTATACAGTCACTCTCCCGCCCTCCCGTCTGCGTTCCCCTCAACTAGAGAGAAAAAAGAGCATCACTGGAGTCAATGCCATCATACAGACTAACATCTTCCTTTTTTTTTTTTTTTGTTTCGGTTTCATTTTGCTCTGGCACAAGCAGGCGGGAAGCAGGCACGCATGCTCAGCGAAGCAACAAAGTTGCTCTGAGCTGTGGGAGACCTGCTCAAGGCTCAGTCTGGGGACTTCACCATAAATTGTGACTGTATACCTCTGCAGTCTATGGAGAACCCTTGTTACAGGTAAGCAACTATACTTTATCTCTTATTTTAACAATTATTTTATACTGCTTTATCTGAAAGACAAAACTGTGTACATGTAACCAAATTTTGACATACAAAAGTAACGTAGCTCAACTTATTTATACATGGAGCTTAGGTTTGGCATGCAATGGTAACTAAACTTGAATACATTAAGTTAATAAAAAATTATATTTTTTGCGGTGGGTGTGGGATTTGCTGTCATATTGAATGATTAGATACAGTGCTTATATTAGGTTTTTGAGTAACATATGAATAGTAAATTTACTTTACAGTGATCTTAGAGCAGTAGTTCTCAACCTTTTTTGTACCGTGACCCTTTTTACCATTGGTCAACTTGTGGTGACCCCCAATGATAAAATCAAATGCGTCTCTCTTCCTTTACTGTTAACACATTGTCGCTGTAATCATTTATTGAATTATTAATATATTATAGGCCTTTGCAATATGTTTTTATTTATAAAATTTACTTATTTAAACCACAATAATTAATCACAATAACAAGTCATAATAATTTTGAAATCAAATATTGTTATTTTGTAGTCGATCACTAATATGAAATGAAATTTATTTTTTCTACCTTTTGTTGTCTGACCAATTTATTCTCTGATCATGCTGGTCCCAATCTAAGGCTTCTGCTTTCCTGTTTTCTCTTAGCTCTCTTTCTGTGGTCTATGGTCCATCTGCCATTTCTTATCACTTCTTTCCATCAGCCTATTTCCAGTCCCCTTCTAGTCCAAATATCATGGCAGCCCCTCTCAGCATCCACTTACTTTTCAGTCCCATTCTCCCATCCCCTCGCATCAGCCCATTTGTAGCCCTAGCCCCCAGTTTTCTTCCAAGGCCAGCAGCTCTATCCTCCCCTCCCCACCATCAGCCCATTTCCAGTTGAAGCCCCTCCAATCAGCTCACTTCCAGTGCTAGTCCCCCCTCAACCCCGTTACCAGTGCTAGGCTCCCCTATTCAGCCCATTACTAGTCCTACCCCCCCAACAGTCCATTACCAGTCCCAAACCCCCAATTGATCAGTCCATTCCCAGTCCTAGCCTTCCCTAATCAACCCATTACCAGTCCTAGCCCCCCACCCGATCTGTCCATTACCAGTGCTAGCCCTCCCATCAGCCCATTATAATACTAACCTGCACTGTCTCTCCCCTCTGTCCAGCATTTATCCCCTGTCTGTCCAGTATGCCCCCTGTCTCTCCCCTTTATCCATGTCGGCCCCCTCCCTTCATCCCTCCCTCTATGTCAGCCCCCCTCCCTCCATCCCTCCCTCCGTGTCAGTCCCCTCCCTTCCTCCCTCCTTCCCTCCCTCCATCCATCCATGTCAGCCCCCATCCATCCATCCATGCATGTCAGCCCCTCCTCCCCTCTCCCTGTGTCTGCCTGCTACTACTCTGTTCTTCTGCAGCCGCGATTCCCTGTCTCTTAGGGAACTGCGGCTGTGCCTGTGAAGCCGTTGCGGAGCCTTTCTGTCTCTCGACGAGCTCCATGAAGCATTGTCCCGCCTCCAAAGGAAGTGGTAAACAATGCTTCACGGAGCCTGTCGAGAGATGGGAAAGCTCCAACATTTTCACAGGCACAGCCGCGGTTCCCTAAGAGGCAGGGAGCCGCGGCTGCAGAAGAAGGGAGGTGGTGAGTTTGCCGCTGCCAAGAAGTGGACTTGGCAGCGGCAGCAACTTGTGCAATTTTCTAATCTTTTTTATTAACTGGAGTGAGGTGACCCCTGCTAAATCCTGTGGCAACCCCCGTGGGGGTCGCGACCCACAGGTTGAGAACCGCTGTCTTAATCTGATGAGTGTGGGAGTTAAGAGTTTGGGTAAATGTGATTGTTTTATTACTACAGAGGGCTTGTGCATGTTTGCATGGAGTGAGAGGGTGAATCCGTGGTTCTGAGTTGTGGTTTTCTTGTCATGTTAATTGTCAGACCTGAAGTGTCCGACAACCTGCATGCCAAACCTGAGCCAACAACTCATTGCAAGGGCAGACAGGGGAGAGGGAGCAGCCCTTCCCTGAACCGTTTTTATGCAGGAGACACTCCTGTGGTTTGCAGTCTATTCACCAATACCCGTACCCTTGGCCTAGCGCAGATTGCTGTAACTCATCTCAAAAGGTTTCCTCCTAAGTGAAACGTCTCCAGTATCACAATGGATACTTACAGCAGGGTGGATCAAAGACCTTTTCAGCATCCAAGGCCACACACCATGCTGAGAAACTCTCTCATTACACTGTATAACATTTGATATCCCTTGCATGTTGTCTCATCTGGGTGCACCAGCACCTGTTAAACTCTCGAAGCTTTAAATACAGTCTTTGCTAACATTTTTACATCACAAGTTAACAAAGATATTGGTCTCTAATTTTCACAGTACAACCCTGGTTTACCACGTTTAAGGATGAAAATCATACCTGCACCATACATAGGCAGCGGCTCTGAAACAGCCCACATTAAACACCCATTCTCTCTCTCTTTCTCATGACCTTATAATAATATAATGGGAAACTATCCTCTGCCCCTTGCCTTTCCAGAGGCTAATCCTTTAATTGCTTCTTCAGCCTCTAACACAAATATCTCCCTGTTTAGTATAGTAGATCACTCTGCTGCTCTAAAGCCACACTTTCCAAAAATGGGTGTAAGTCATCCATTCCACATCTTAGATCTGAATTCTACAGCCGTTCTTAAAGACCTCATGTATTTCCTGATAACCCCTCTTTACTACCCCATTCTTGTCTACCACCTCTTATCAAGCACGGCTTTTTTTCTTCAGCAATACATCATAAAATTCCTTTTTGTTACCTGCAGCAAAAAATCAGTTCTACCTGTCTCATCACTCTGACTCTTAATTGCCACTAACGTCCTGGACACATTAATGCTTCTAGGAACACAATGGGAGCAGGGCCCTTGCAACAAAAGCGGGGAAACGCAACGGGCGGAGACAAGTAGAGGTCACAGGTGCTAACTTTATTTGTGAAAAATCCCCTACGCATTTCGACGTCAGGCCTTCATCAGGGGGTACACATCTAAAAACAATTATAGTAGATCGTAACAAGTAAAACAAATAAAACTACATATTAAAAAAAACATCAATAAATAAAACATTTATTTAGGTGGTTTGTATGCATTTATTCATTTATTTATTATGTTTATTTATTCAATGTCGCCTCCGCACAAGTTTATTTCATTTTATTCCTATTTCAAACTTTTCTTTTATTAGCATTTTTTAACTCTGTTTTACCACGCTTTCTCATGTTTTTCCACTGACCTGATGTTGCTCTCATGATGTATTTTTGACATCTCCGTTTGCCATATTTCTTTCTGGATGGCGCTTTATTGTTGTGATGAGACCACAATTTTATTTCTCTTATATGCCACGGGCACAACAGGCGACATGATTTAAGATGGTCATTCAGAATTCCCACTTGTATACTGAAATCCAGATTTGTGCATATAGCTTTCTCTGGGACATTCAATTTGATGACAATAGACTGACTGCCACAATATTGAATTTATCAAATGTAACGTATTTGGATTACTTCACTTTTTTCCCTAAGGTGTGTTTAGTTTTTTTTTTTTTGTTTGTTTTTTTAAAGAAGACCAACGGTTATTTCATCTTTTAATTGTTGTCTTCCTAATGTTTTGCTCCTCTCCCCTCTGGCTCTGGTTTCTCTTTTTTTTTTTTTTTTTTTCTTTTAGTTCTGAGACAAAAACAAACAAAGGTCTTTTTAAAGACCTCCAATCATTTTCATATGGTGCATTATGTAAGTACCCTATCTGTAGTACCACTCATTTTATAGCACTAGTTGTTTGCAATATTTTATTTATTGACTTGGCTGCTTTTGATATTTATATGTCTGTTTTACATATTTTTATACTTGTGTTATATAATAATCAAACATTAAAATCATTTGATATTGAGATGTATTATATGTCTACACTATTTTTATACACTATTTTTTATATTTATTTATTGATGTTTTTAATATGCAGTTTTATTTGTTTTACTTGTTATGATCTACTATAATTGTTTTTTAGATGTGTACCCCCTGATGAAGGCCTGACGCCGAAACGCGTAGGGGATTTTTCACAAATAAAGTTAGCACCCATGACCTCTACTTGTTTTCGCCCATTGTGTTTTCCACACTAATGCTTCTAGTCATGCAATATCCATGCCATCCCAACACCTCTCATTCGATTAATCAGGAAAGAGGGCAAATTTGCAAAGCGGCAATTTACAGGAATCAGGAAGATTCAAAGATGTATTTTTCAGCAGAAGATGTATTATGGTAGGTATCTCTGAAAGAAAATACCATCCTGCAGTAAGTTAACAATTAGATTGATCCACTCTCATACCTTTACTGATACATTTACATCCCTATCCTGTGAGTTTAGCATGAGAGTAGTAGGGTGTGCCTTATTTTAAGACTAATATCCACCCCTTCCAAACTTGCCTTATGCCATCCAGACAGGGTAGTTGATTAAAATCATCCTCGCGCTTCATAATTCTATTCTGATAATATAGCCCCAAGTCATAATTTAAAGAAGGGTCCAACTGCTTATCCCTACCATACTTACCAGTAAACTAATGTCTAATCGCATTAAAAAGTTCTTAGTGTATTCAAAGCCTTAGAAACCCTATTGGCATAGTATTTCCTGTTTTATCAACTAAATATCAGCATCTTATGACAAAACTGCCTTTTTTACCACAGCTTATCTGATTTGTGCACAAAGCCTTTCCTTACAATGAAGTGTCCTTTTCAGACTAATAGGTCCTTCAGCAAAGTATGGTGCAGCTTCTTCTAGCCCTTTGCCTAACAGGAGCTAAACCATACTATTTGAGCATCCTTCTCACAGTAGGGGGGCCGTTTAGTAATTTGTGGCACATTTTGAATGTTGTCTGATGTTATGGCACTTAACAATAACAACAACAATACAAAGGCAATGCTAATTTGCTGAATTTGTATGGACCTGTATGTGAGATTTGCCTTTCAGTTAAGTTGTCATTAGGGCTGTAATATGTTATGCTGGATAACATAACCATGAATCACATTGTTGTGTTGCCTTAATTATTTTTTTATATTATATTTAATATTGTAAAGTGATTTGGGAAGTGATAAATATCTTGTAACTTAAGTATCTTGTAACTTAGTGTATTTTGAAAGATTCATGCTTTATTCTTTGACTCTTAAATCTTCTTTTAATTGCTGGAATGCCCTTTTTAAATGAAATGCAAATACTGTTTTAAAAACTAATTTGCAGTGAGGAACGGCTACAGTAGTGAGCTTATTAGACGTGCTTTGCTTAGGCATAGCACCTATTGTCAGTGGTTCAGGCGGCTGGGCAAATATTTGTCCTTATGCATGTTTGTGCATGCATAGGCATGTGCAAACGCATGCATATGTTAGGACCCGATTTGTCAGTGGCTCTCTGCATGGCTGAGCTGTACCGTGAAGGAAGCTTGAACTGATCTCTGTGTCAAGTCTTACAAAATTTCAAACTGCAAGATCAGCTCAATCATGCAGTGCTGATTGTGATAGGGGAAGCCTGAAAAGCCGTGTTTGATGGACTACAGTTAGGCACAAGAATCGGTGAGTGACTGCATGAAGGGGGAGGATATGAGAAAAGTGGGTGAAGCCTGAGGGGAGGTCCTGAGAGAGAGACACACGCATGGAGCCCCTAATGTTGTCCCTGACACACAGGCATATACATGCACGCTCTCCTGACACTTCTCCAGCACACAAACACGGGCATGTATGCTCCCCTCCTCCCACGCATACATGCATACATGTGTGGGGGGGATACACACATGTATGCACCTCACTGACACACATGAACACCCATATGCCTGATTCTGCAATTGTGGGAAACGAGCCATTTTGTCACACTGCAAGCATACGCTTTTCAACGTATTGTTATCAAAGTCAACTACTATGATCAAACTAAGTGCATTTTTTAAATTTTAAAGAGTAATTTTACATACCTGATCATTTTCTTTCCTTGAATACTACTAGATCAGTCCAGATGTTAAGGACATACCCAAGCAGTCTGGACCCAGGGTGGGAGGAGACGATCAGAACAGATTACCTTGCCAAATGCATCTTCTGTATCCACTCCCATGAGCAACCTGTAGAGAAGATAATATAAGAACATAAGAGATGCCATACTGCAGGGGTGTCAAACTCAAATACACAGTGGGCCAAAATGTAAAACTTGAACAAAGTCGCGGGCCAGCATTGAACAAATGAACCTTTTAATATGGACCCAAACAAGATTTGCTTTAACATTGAATATGAAGCAACACTTATTACTATACAATTTATAACTTAATAGTTCAGATATGCAAAAACCAATTTCAAATAAAAAAAAACATCTATGACATTCATTTATTAAATAAGATTTAAATAATAATAAATAATAATTTTTAAAATAAAATAACAATAATAAAATTAATCAACCATTGAAGCCCATGTCTTGGAGTAGCAAGAAAAAGTGCATACTGCACACTGATCTAATCTGATGTGCCCAAGCCAGATACCTGGCATCTCTTCTTGGATGATAGTTCATCAATGTCTGGGCTCAGGCTTTGAGCTGAGGAAATCCTCAGTATCGAGCGAAGGTGTTCATCAGTCAGACGTCTCCTGTGAGATGTTTTGGTCATCTTCATCGAGGAGAAAAGTTGCTCACATAGATAAGTGCTGCCGAACATGGAGAGCATCTGAGCAGCTTGGGTGCGGAGCTGAGGCATTGTGTCAGGGATGAACTGTGGAAACTGGGCGGCGCCCACAGCATCATACTTTGACTTCAGCGTGTCATTACACTGGAGTTCAATTAGCTCCATTTGAAGGTTGGTTGGTGCGTTTTCCACATTAACTGCAAAGGGATTACTGAGCAGTTCAAACCTACATTTCTGGACATCAAAGTCGGCAAATCGCCAGCTAAACTCAGCGCCGAGTACACTGAGTTTTTCAGCAAACTGTGCGCATGGGAACAAGTTGGTAAAGAACTGCATTTTCATGGTTTGGCAGCAGGGAAAATGGCCAAGGTTTCCTTGCAGCATCTGATTCTCCCACAGGCACAGTTTAGTTTTAAAAGCCCTCACTGCAGCGTACATGTCTGTGATGATGCGCCTCCGCCCCTGAAGCTGCAGGTTCAGCGCATCGAGATGGCTCGAGATGTCACACAGAAAGGCCAGCTCACACAGAAACTTTTTCTCCCGAAGCTCTGCTGTGTCCTTCCCTTTGCTTTCCAGAAACTGACATATTTCCTCATGCAGCTCAAAACATCTATTCAGTACTTTTCCTCGGCTTAACCATCTCACCTCTGTGTGATACGGCACGTCTGCGTATTCCGAACCACACTCCTCCAGAAAAGACTTAAATTGGCGGTGATTCAGACCTTTGGCTCTTATAAAGTTAACTACTTGTGTTACTGTGGTCATAACATGTTCCATCTTTAGGGCTTTGCCACACAATGATTCCTGATGTATGATGCAGTGATAAACGGTTAGTTCACCTGCACAGTTCTCTTCCTGCATCTTCTCCCGGACCCTGCCCACCAGTCCACTTGTTTTACCGCACATCGCTGGCGCACCATCTGTCGTTAATCCCACGAGTTTATCCCACGGCAGCTTTATTTCAGTTACGCATTTGGAAACCTCCTCAAAAATTTCCTTTCCTGTGGTTGTGCCATGCATTGATTTGAATCCCAATAGCTCCTCCGTAACACACATATTTGAGTCCACTCCATGGATGAAGACTGACAGCTGAGCAGTATCAGATGCGTCGCTGCTCTCATCCACAGCAAGGGAGAATGCAACAAAATCTTTTCCCTTTTCCAAAAGCTGGTCATACAGATTGGTGGCAAGATCACATGTGCGATCAGCTACTGTGTTTCTGCTCAGGCTCACGTTTGAAAAGGCTTGCTTTTTCTCTGGGCACACACGATGTCACAAACTTTCAACATGCACTTTTTCACAAACTCTCCCTCATTAAAGGGCCGGGCTGATTTTGCGATCTCTGCTGCCACAATATAACTAGCCTTTACAGCAGCCTCACTTTGTGATGTGGCTTTTTTGAACATATTCTGTTGTGAAACCAAACTTCTTTTCATCTCCTCCACTTTCTGGCTCCTTTGAGTCATGTCCAGGTCCTTGTACTTGTCATGGTGTTTTGTTTCATAGTGTCGTCGAATGTTATACTCCTTAGTTATAGCCACGTTGACTCCACAAATCAGACAAACAGGTCTGTCTTTTACATATGTAAACAAATATTCTGTCTCCCACCTGTCCAGAAAGTTCCTGTTGTCTGCCTTTCTTTTTGCCATTTTTGGGAAGGGGTTCCACAGTGACAGTTGTAGCTTGAGATCGCTATGACTTCTGTCACACAGGAGAGGGCGTTTCTGGGACCTGTCCTGATTGACGCGCCAAAACAACAGCAAGGCATTATGGGATTTGTAGTATTAGCGATGAATGAATGCGCTGTATAATACCGGCGGGCTAGCTCTAGTAGTCATTTGGTATAGCCTCGCGGGCCAAATATAATTACACTACGGGCCAAATTTTGGCCCGTGGGCCAGAGTTTGACACCTATGCCATACTGGGTCAGACCAAGGTCTATCAAGCTCAGTATCCTATTTCCCACAGAGGCCAATCTAGGTCCCAAGTATCTGGAAATTTCACAAAAAGACAAACAGGTTCCAAAATGCTTGCTTTGGGGCAAGCAGTGGAGTTTCTGGGTCCTCATTAATAATGGTTTAAGGACCTTTCCTCCAGGAACTTGTCCAAACCTTTTTTTTAAACCCAGCTACACTAACGACTTTTACTACATCCTCTGGTAACTAATTCCAGAGTTTGATTATGTGTTTAGTGAAAAAATATTTTCTCTTATTCTTAAACGGGTTACACTGTAGAGTCTCTTTGCTTGTCCTCTAATCCTTCTACTTTTTGATGGCATAAGCAATCGATCTACGTTTACCCATTCCACTCCATTCATTAATTTTTAGACCTCTATCATATTTCCCCTCAGTCGTCTCTTTTCCAGGTTGAACAGTCCTAACCTTTTAAGCCTCTCCTCATAGGTGTATCTTTCCATCCTCTTTACCATTTTGGTGACTCTTCTCTGTACCTTTTCTAATTGCGCTATATCCTTTTAAGATACGTTACCAAAATTGCACACACTATTCAGGTGCAGTCACACCATGGAATGAAACAGAAGCATTATATCCTTTGTTTTATTCTCCATTCCTTTCATTATGATTCCTAGCATTCTATTTTGCCATTTTGGCTGCCGCTGCGCACTGGGCAGAGTTTCAACGTGTTATCCATGATGACGCCTAAATCTTTTTCCTGGGTGGTGATTCCTAATATGGAACCTTGCATAGTTTAATCATAGTTTGGGTTATTCTTTCCTAGATGCATAACTTTGCACTTGTCCAAATTTATTTATTTAACAAGTTTTTTATACCGCCTTTTCCTTCAATCAAAGCGGTTACAAAGACAAACAAAGGTTATACAAAAGCAAGGGAAACATGCACTGCTTAATCAAAACATCGAAGTAGTAAGGTGGGATACATAACATTAGGTAAACCATTACAGACAATCATTTTACATAAAGGTTACAATAAAAGGATTCTAGTTAGGTGTTTGAGCCGTAGTGCTCTGTGAATAGTACAGTCTTTAATTGCTTTCGGAAGTCCTTTATATCCTCGATTGATCGTAAGTCGGGAGGGAGAGAGTTCCATATTAATGGGGCCGCTAAAGAAAGTGCTCTTTGTGTAGTGAATTTGCATGATTTTGTGTAGTTACTTGGGGTGCTGAGGGTGTCTGATGTGGTTTTCCTTCTTGGTCTGCTGTTGGTGTTAGGGAGTAAGAGGGCTTGGAGGCTGATTGCAGAGCTCTTGTGTCTGATTTTGAATATATTTATGATCATCTTATATTTGATGCGGTGGCTTATTGGGAGCCAGTGGAGTTCTTTGAGGATGGGGGTGATGTGGGCATGAGTTGTGGAGCCGGTGATTATTCTGGCTGCTGTGTTTTGAGCCATTTGAAGCGGTTTGAGTGAATGTTTTGATATTCCGTTGTAGATCGGGTTACAGAAATCCAGTATGGGAGTTATTAGCGCTTGGCAGACTGTGCGGAAGTGTTCATGGGAGAGTAGAGGCTTGAGGCGTCTGATTATTTTCATTTTGTAGTATGCGTTTCTAACAGTTTTTCTTATGTGGGACTGTAGGTTGAGTCCTTTGTCAAGGGTTATTCCGAGGTATCTAACTTCATCCTTTATTGGTATTGTTGTGTTGTGTTGCTTATGATGAATGGTGGGGGGCTGAAGTCGGTGTTTCGAGTGATAATAAGTGCCTCTGTCTTGTTAAAGTTTATAGCTAGGTTGTTGTGCATTAGCCAGGCGGACATGTTGTCATTTGAATGTCCAGTCTTCCAATTTATCAAGGTCCTCTTGCAATTTTTCACAATCCTCTTGGGTTTTAACAACTTTGAATAATTTTGTGTCATCTGCAAATATGACTACCTAACTCGTTCCCATTTCCAGGTCATTTACGAATATGTTAAAAAGCAGCAGGTCCAGCACAGATACCCGAGGTACTCTACTATTCACCTTTCTCCATTGGGAAAATTGGCCATTTAGCCCTATTCTCTGCTTTCTATCTATTTAACCAGTTTCTGATCCACAGTAGTACACTACCTCCTATCCCATGACTTTTTAATTTCGCTAAGAGTCTCTCAAATAGTGCTTTACACATGTACTCAACAAAGACCAAATAGCTGCTATACTGAAGTCCTCTGGAGACACTGAAGTGGACTCTGCTCAGGAAGAGGACTGCATCCAGTGGAGTGAGCTCTGACTTGCTCCAACATATGCTTAGCAGCCAGAATGTATACTGACCTAATGAATTCTGTAAGCCAGTGGGCAATAGAGGTGTACATAACAGGTGGAATTAACTATTGCCATATATCTGTTCAACACCCTTCATGCCTCTGATGGATGCAGTGACAATTCTTCTGAAGATCTTTTTCTGAAATAGACAGAACAACAATCTAGTCAAAATGAAATGGGGGACAGCACCTTTTTGAGAGAAATATGGCATTGTCCTCCAGGAGACAGAAGCCATCAAGATGACCAAAGGTTCCCTGCAAGACCAGGTGTGCAGGTTGGATACCTGCCTGGCAGACACTGTTGCCCTCAAGAAAACCACCTGAAGGATCAATCCTCGGGCCTTATGGACCAAAGAGGGGCCCTTTCAGTGCCTTCAGCATCAGAGAGAGAGAGACTCAACTGAGGCACAAACGGGGCACATGGGCAGCTAGAATTGAGAGCCCTTGGGGTGCACTGCCAAGGAAATCCTATGGATGTAACTTCTGTAGAACATCATGACCATCAACTGAACCTTGGGAGTTCAGGCCTAAGCCCTGGTCCAGGTCGGACTGCAAAAAGGGCTGTCGCATAAGTTAAGGACATCAGCCATCTAGGCCTTAAGCGGGGTATCTACTACTGCTCCACAGTAGCTCTTCTTGGAGAGCCTATACTCCTCAAGGGCTAAGCCTTTAAGCAAGAAGGGACCAGAAACCTCCATTACCAGCAGTCCCCACCATAGTAGGCCCTCTTCTTGAGGTAGCAAGAGAAGGGACCATGTCCACTGAGTCAAGAAAACGGCGTACTGTGAGGCCAGTCCAGGGTTACTAGGGTCACCAGGCCTGGATGGGCCCAAAACATGTTTAAAGGACAGTTGACCAGGGAAGGAGACTTACAGCATTCCTTCCTGAGGCCACTCCTAAAGTAGGGCATTCTTTCCCGCCATCTATGGATCCTTCCATGGCTAAAATAGCTCCTCACATTAGTATTCTCCTAAACACTAGGAGGCCTTTTCTTTTGCATGATGAGGCCACGTGTGAGGGCTGAACTCTTATTTATTTGGTTTTATATACCGCACTATTTAAAGTCAGTGCGGTTTATAACAACTTAGTACATAGAACATGTTTGCATTGAACAGGATTACATTGAACAAGTAACAGATCTAACCACATTTTACCTGGATCCATGACATTTTGATTCAGGAGGTCAGCCTGCAAGTTGTTGACACTTCCGATGGCTCTGTAGACAGAGCGATCAGATGCTCTTCTGCCCAGAAACACAGCTTTGCAACCTTGAGATCTACTCTGGCACTGCTAGCTATGCCTCGTTTGTAGACTTAGCACCACTACCGTGGCATTGTCCGAGAATATCCCAGCCAGTTGTGTGTATGTGGTGTTCCCCCCCCCCCCCCCCCTCACTAGAAGAGGCCTGAATCTCTCTCCAGGGTCAGGCAGATCGGCCTTGCCTCCAGGTGGATAATAGCCAAGGAGACTTCCTAGAGGACTAGAGTTCTTGGGTCAAGTGTCCTGACATTGTGCTCTCCAGCCCTTCAGGTTGGCATCAAAGTGGATAATCACTCAATCCTGTGCTACCATTGGCACCATGGCCATTGGATGGCGGAATCAGTCAACTGCTCCTTGATCTCCCAGGGGAGAGGAAGGACCTGGTTGACTGAACAGGAATAGGGAAACCAGAAGTGTAGCAGGTGCATATGTACCCTTAGGGCTGGCCTCAGAGTTGGTCCAAGGTGTTGGTACCATAGGCAAGCCTTGTGCCCCGCTCTGGCTGTTCGCCTCTATTGCTTAGCTTTGAATGCCTTCCTCTATGCTGCCTCACAGAGGCTGCCTCCCTAGGTGACTGCCTAGTTTGCCTAATAGTTGGCTTGTCCTGTATATCCTGGTCCAAGGAACTGGCTCCAAAGTAGATGCTGTGTACCCAAGGATCAGTAGATAATCCACAGCCTGTGGCGCACCAAAAGCCATGGGATGACACTGAAGCTTGAGGGGCATTTCCATTGTAAGGCAATCGGGTCCAGGAGAGAATGGAACCAAACCCTAGGAACTCGGTCTTGGAAGAAAATCAGGCTGTGTTAAGGACAGTGGATCATTGTTGCCACCCCCCCCCCCCCCCCAAATTTTTCCCATCAGTAAATCACCAAGCCTGGGTTGTCTCTGGACTTCTCCAAAGAGACTGACTGGTCCAGTCAGATATCTGGGTATAGGTGACCCCCAGGTTCCCTACTTGCAAAGAAACTCCACTATCGCTGACACTGCCTTAAAAAAGGTACAGGAAGCTGTAACTAGACCAAAGAGTGGGGCCCGAACCTGGAAAGCAGCTTAGAATATAGAAGTGCAGAAATTGCTGATCTTTGCACATGGGGAAAGTGGCAATACTGTATACCTTGGCAAGATCTAGGACAGTGAGAAACGCCCCCTGCCTGATCAATGCAGTGAGCAATCTGAAGATCCTCATATGGAAATAGGAGGCTCAGAGTCTGAAAACAGGCTTTTATGACCAGGCTATGCCAGAAGGAATCTTCCTTCTTTGGTTCTATTGTGTAGATGGAATAACATCCCTGGGCCTGTTGTGGAGGGCATGGAAAAAATAACCTGCACTCGCAGGAGGCATTGAAGAGTTTCATTGAATGTCGCTCACAGGAGCGAAGAGCTGCAGGGAGACACTATTGGGGGGGGGGGGGTGTCCCTTTTTTATAAGCACTATTGTAATTCAAATTTTTGTGCATCATAGTTGCCCAGGCTGGCCTGCCCCAGGCTTTAGGGATAGAAGGCGGGCATTTTGTAGAAGGAGCGAATACATCTCTAATCCTGGCTAAAGACCCATTGGTCTAACGTGGTATGAGTCTCCACAGAGAGAACCAGCCTGACCTACCCCCTCCCAACCAGTTGCACTTTAAGAGGAGCAGCTAGAACTCATTAAGAGAGATTACAAGCTCCCAGTGGAGATTCAAGCATGTTGAAAAGATTGCCCCTTCTGGGACACGGAACCAAAGGACTTGCACTCAGTCTATTGAATCTCCAGGTTCTACGCATAGCCCTACAAGTGGGACCCTTGGCACTTTTTAGGCTTATCTTCCAAGAGTCCCTGTGAGCTTCCGCAGGAATGTTACTATTTCATCAGGTCCACCCCCGAAGAGTAGCTGACCCTTAAGAGGGGAATCTGTTGTACTGCAGTTTGGAGTTTGCATCTGCCAAATAAGTGCAGTCTCAGCACTGCCAACTGACCACTGCCACTGTCATGTACTTGTAAGAGACTCTGAACCAGCTTTAAAAAGCATTAGCCACTTAGGCTGGGCTGTCTGTTAGAGTGTGGATCCATCAACAGAGGATTTGTAGCCAGGTGTGCATACAGCACTGCATGAAATCTTAAGGTGTGGTGGCAGCTGCAGATACTCAAGGAGGGCTTCGACTCTCTGAACCTGAGACTCCTCAAACTCGGCATCTCCCTCCATAGGGATGGTCATGCACTTAGACCCAGCCATGATCGGGACACTCACTCCAGGGAGCCCAAAATGCTGATCCTGCTTGCACTGGGGCCATGGGTACTGCTGAGACAGGACCTTGGGTTCCCTGAGTTCCAGCTCGGATTTCTTCCAGAAACTCCTACAGGCTGCTGCATAGGATCAGGTAGAGATGGGAATGCAGCAGAACATTGGATATCCTCCTGGAAATAGAGGGACCCACTTGCTAACCTTGCCCAAAAGCAGGCTAAACAATAGGGGCATCCAACTCTAGTCCTGGAGAGCCACAATCCAGCCTGGTTTTCAGTATATCCTAAATGAATATTCATGAGATTATATATTTGCATGCATTGCCTCCATTGTATGTAAATATATCTTATGAATATTCCTGGAGACATCCTGAAATTCAGGCTGGATTGTGACTTTCCTGGGTTGGAGTTGGACAGCTCTGCTCTACAACATACACGGACACCATAGGGTCCTGGAAGGGTCCCAAACAGGATAAGCTTGTGAACCATCCCGTGCTGCTCAGACTGACTTACCTTCTTGCAAAAAAGGAATGTCTTTGGAGTTCTCAACCATCCCTCCCCAGGAGATAAAGTTGGGCTCCCGGAAGAACGGATCTCCTTTGTGCTCAAGATAGAGATGCTTGTGGCCTCGGGTCACCCTTAGGAGAAGTTTGGGCTTCACCCCCCCCCCCCCCCCCACCTCCGGCAGGGTGCTTGCCAAACAGCTAGCAAGACTGAAAACTGTCCATAAGCTGTTTTGGACACTACAGCGCCAGCCGACTGAAAGAAAAAAAAAAATAGCCCCATGTCCCCAGTCAATAGGATTTTAGCTAGGGCCACCCCACCAGACTCTATCTCCACCAGGACAAAGTAGCCATATCCAAATGGTTGTGGTGCCCACTGGCAGGAAAAAAATAAGAAAGGGCAGCAGGGTTACAGAAACAGCAACATAGGCCATGTCGTCTCTTTCTGCCATGATGTTTGTCTAGTCTGCCCTTGCATATCAACTAAAGTAATCCCCCCCCCTTTTTTTCCTTCCTTTTTTAGAGATCTTCTGTGTTTGTCCCATGCTTTTTTGAATTCAGATACTGTCCTTGTCTCTGCCATTACACTTAGAGAATATGCGACATATCAACCACTCTTTCCGTAAAGAAATATTAAAGCATATTGCTCCTGAATTTATTTATTTAATAAACATTTTTATACCGTGCTTTCCCAAAATCAAGCATGGTTTACAGAGAACAGAATATGAATTGCGAAGTTGCATATTCATTTACAAGTAACTAGTGAAACTATATACAAAGTTTTTTACAATTAACAGGTATAACAAAATTCTCATCTTTGATGCGTATGTATATATGAGTTAAAACTTTCCATTAATCCTATGTCCAAAGCTTCTTGTTTCAGATCTGTTCCAGTGGCATCCACACTTCCTCTAAGGACGCTGAGCTTTGCGTTTCTAGACCTTCCAGCTCTCAGCCGGCGGCAGCACTTCTCCCTATTGGGTGCCGCGGCCCAGGGACCTGGGGCAACTAAAACCCTGATGGCTTATCTGCAAGTTGACTGTCTAATAACTCAAAGACCAAAGAAGAGTTGCTGGCTTTGATAGGTGAGTCCTTTGAAAGCCCTGACTATCTCCACAGGCGTTCCAGCGGAGGAGGAGGCATTGGAGGACCCGTTGATTCAGGCAGTTAGGAAGTCGCATAAAGTCTTCCTGGTTCATCGAGTGGTTCGACAGATGTTCCAAGAAGAGTGGGATTAGCCAGAGTCCGGCTTAAGGGGTGTGCAGTCTGTGTCACTGTTGTACGCCTTGCCTGAGCTGGAGAGAGTGTTACTTCGGTCCCCTAGGGTGGACGCAGCTGTGTCGGCAGTTACCAAGAAGACACCCATCCCAGTTGAGGGCAATACGGCCTTTAAAGATGCCCAGGACAGGAAGTTGGACACATTATTAAAGCAAGCCTTTGACATCAATGCCCTGGCGCTCCAGGCGTCAGTGTGTGGGGCCTGGGTAGCCAGGGCTTGCCTGTGAGGGTCTCAGCAGCTCCAGCTGCTTAGTGATCTTCCAGGCGGTTCGGCGAGTGAAGCGGCAAGAATTGAGTCGGGGGCTGCCTACCTTGCAGATAGCCACTATGATCACATCAGGAGCCTAGCTTCTGTGGTGGTGGCTCGTCGTTACCTTTGGCTCCGCAACTGGGCAGCAGACTGTTCTTCGAAGGCCCTCCTCAGCAGGCGCCCCTTTAAAGGAAAGCTGCTTTTTGGGGAGGAGCTAGACAAATTAGTGAAGGAGATGGGGGAGTCTAAGGGAGGTAGGCTCCCTGAGGATAGGCCAAAACGGAGTCACAACCCCACGCTCATGCGGGCTCAGCCGCAGGAGTCCCATAAGTTTTTCGGGCAGCTTGTTCGGCGCCTTTTCAGAGTGAACTGACCAGAGGGGAAGCCATATTGGACCTAGTCCTTAGTGAAACACCAGATCTGGTGCAAGAGATAAGGGTGTTGGGGCCACTTGGCAATAGTGATCATAGCATGATCACATTTGATTTATTTAGTGGAGGAGGGACAGTAAGGAAATCCACAGTACTATCTTTTAACTTTCGAAAGGGAGACTATGAGGAAAATAGTTAAGAAAAACTAAAAGGAGCAGTTGCAAAGGTTTAAAGACTTACAACAAGCTTGGGTGGTGAAAACTACTGTCTTGGAAGCCCAGACCAGCTGTATTCCACGCTTTAAGAAAAGTGGAAGGAAGTCCAAAAAACTGCCAGCATGGTTTAAAGGTGAGGTCAGAGAGGCTGTTGCCAAAAAAGCATCTTTCAGGAAATGGGAAAAAGAGCCAAACGACGAAACCTGGAAACAGCACAAGCACTGGCAAGTCAAATGCAAGGCATTGATAAGGCAGACAAAGGGAGAATTTGAGAAGCTTGCTGCGGAAGCAAAAACGCAAAATAAAGCAAAAAACCTGTGAGAGAGTCATTTGGTCCATTAGATGATAGAGGGGTTAAAGGGGGCACTAAGAGGCGACAAGGCAATAACAGAGACTGAATGGATTCTTTGCTTCGGTCTTTACTGAGGAAGATTTAGGGATGTTACCCATGACTGAAGTGGTATTTAAAGGTGCGGAAGAATTGAAGGAAATATTGATACATCGGGAAGATGTATTACAACTATTAGATAAACTGAAGAGTAGCAAATCACCTGGGCCGGATGGTATACATCCAAGGGTGTTGAAAGAACTGAAATATGAGATTGCAGACCTGTTGTTAGTAATCTGTGATCTATCATTAAAATCATCTGTAATACCTGAAGATTGGAGGATTGCCAATGTAACGCAATTTTTAAAAAGGGTTCCAGGGGTGATCCGGGAAACCTACAGACCGGGGAGACTGACGTCAGTACCGGGAAAAATGGTAGAAACCATCATAAAGAACAAAATTGCTCAGCATGTAGATAGTCACAACCTAATGGGAGACAGCCAACATGGCTTTAGACAAGGAAGATCTTGTCTTACTAATCTTTTTTTTTTTTTTTTTTAAAGTGTGAATAAACAGGTGGACAAAGGTGAGTCGGTTGATATAGTGTATCTGGACTTTCAGAAAGCTTTTGACAAGGTCCCTCATCAGAGACTTTTGGCAAAACTAAAGAGTCATGGGATAGGAGGCAGTGTACTACTGTGTATCAGGAACTGGTTAAAAGATAGAAAGCAGAGGGTAGGGCTAAATGGCCAATTTTCCCAGTAGAGAAAGGTGAATAGTGGAGTACCCCAGGGATCTGTGCTGGGTCCGCTGCTTTTTGGCATAGTCATAAATGACTTGGAAAGGGGAATAACGAGTGAGGTTATCAAATTTACAGATGACACAAAACAATTTAAAGTTGTTAAAACCCAAGAGGATTGTGGAAAATTGGAAGAGGATCTTGATAAATTGGAAGACTGGACATCAAAATGGCAGATGAAATTTAATGTGGACAAGTTATGCACCTAGGGAAGAACAACCCAAACTATGGTTACACGATGCAAGGTTCCACATTAGGAACCACCACCCAGGAAAAAGATTTAGGCGTCATTGTGGATACCATGTTAAAACCCTCGGCCCAGTGTGCAGCAGCGGCCAAGAGAGCAAATAGAATGCTAGGTATCATAAGGAAAGGAATGGAAAATAAAACAAAGGATATTATAATGCCTCTGTATCGTTCCATGATGAGACCGCACCTTGAATATTGTGTGCAGTTCTGGTCGCCGTATCTTAAAAAGGATATAGCGATAATAGAAAAGGTTCAGAGAAGAGCCACCAAAATGATAAAGGGGATGGAAGGATACTCCTATGAAGAGAGGCTAAAAAGGTTAGGGCTCTTTAACCTGGAAAAGAGGCGGCTGAGGGGAGATATGATAGAAGTCTGTAAATTAATGAATGGAGTGGAACGAGTAAACATAGATCGATTGTTTACGTTATCAGAATATAGAAAGACTAGGGGACATGCAATGAAGCTACAGGGTAAACTATTTAAAACTAATAAAAGAAAATTATTTCTTCACTCAACGTGTAATCAAACTCTGGAATTTGTTACCGGAGGATGTAGTAAAGGCTGTTAGTGTAGATGGGTTTGAAAAAGGTTTGGACAAGTTCCTGGAGGAAAGGTCCATAAACCATTATTAAGAAGGGACCCAGGATATCAATGCTTGACCCAGTACAAGCATTGTGGAACCTGAGTCTTTTGGGGAAACTGCTAGGTACGTATGACCTAGATTGGCCACTGTTGGAAACAGGATACTGGGCTTGATGGGCCGTGGTCTGACCCAGTATGGCATATCTTATGTTCTTATGGATGCTTCCTCTCCAGGGGGCAGGGATTCCGGGGATTTCAAGGGGCAGGAAGGGGATTTGGTGCCTCCTCCTCCGCCTCTGGTCCTAGGAAGCTGCAATGAGGCAAGGGGGGCCCAGGTGGGGGTTCTGCCAGTGGGGGGGTGTCTGCAGCAGTTCTTCTCCGCCTGAGTCTGGGTCACTTCCGATCAATGGGTTCTGGAGGTTGTTTCGAGAAGGGTATGCCCTCGAACTTGCAAGACCAATCCTCCCATCGTTCGTGCAGTCTCCTTGAAGATCTCCGGCCAAGACTGAAGCGGTGAAGGAAACTCTGGCATGGCTTCCGCTGCTGGGAGTGGTCGTGCCGGTTCCCAAAGACCAGTGCGGCTGCAGTCGGTACTCCATTTATTTTGTGGTACCCAAAACGGAGGGTTCCTTTCACCCAATCCTTGACCTGAAGCAAGTCAATCGTTTTCTCCAGGTACCTCATTTTTGCATGGAAATCCTGAAATTGGTGATAGTGGCGGTACGACGGGGAGAGTTTCTAACGTCTCTCGACCTCACAAAGATGTATCTGCATATTCCTGTCCACGCGTTGCATCAGATGTTTCTGCATTTTGCGCTACGAATGGGACACTTCCAGTTTCAAGCATTACTGTTTGGTCTGGCGACGGCTCCAAGGTCATGGTCATGGTAGTCGCTGCTGTACCCAAAGAAGGGATTCTAGTCCACCTGTACCTTGACAACTGGTTGATCCGGGCCAAGTCCAAGGAGGAAAGTGTAAAGGCAATGGCCAGGGTAGTTGGTCTCCTGAAGAGTCTAGGGTGGGTGATCACTGACCAAGGGCAGATTGGTTCCCTCTTAGGAGATAGAGTATCTTGGGGCAAGGTTCGACACCTGCAGAGGCAGGGTGTTCTTGCTGGTTCAGAGAGCGATGGAGGTACAGCGTCTGCACCAGTTCCTAGCCATGAGGTTGCCCTCCACTTGGCATTATTTTCAAGTGCTGGGGACCATGGCAGCGATGATCGAGCTAGTGCTCTGGGTGCCACATGAGACCTCTCCAGCGCTCCCTTCATAGTCGCTGGTCTCGTCAGCATTAGCCCTTGTCCATGGCGCTACCCTGTCCCCTAGTGACCAGGAGGGCCCTGAAGTGGTGGCTCCAGCCAGGGAATCTGGAGCAGGTCATGCCCCTCGAGTCCCCTCTGGATTCAGTTGATGACGGACACCAGTCTGGTTGGTTGGGGGGTGCACTGCGAGGGACATTTTGCCCAGGGTCGCTGGAGTGCCCTGGAAGCCCAGTGGTCCATAAACAGGTTAGAAATGCAAGTGGTGGCGCTGGCAGTCAGAGTTCGAGTGTTGGGTCTGCCAAAGGGCAGTCCGGGTGCTCTCAGACAACGTGACCACGGTGGCTTATATCAGTAGTCAGGGTGGCACGAGCAGTCCTCTCTTGGAGGAGGAGGCGGAGGGTCTGCTGGATTGGGCCGAAGCCCATCTGCAGGCCTTGTTGGCGGTGCATGTAGCCAGGGTAGAAAATGTCACAGTGGACTACCTGAGGTGGTTTGAGGTGGATCATAGCGAATGGGAGCTCTGTCAGGAGGTGTACGAGCAGGTGGTGTGCTGATGGGGGGCCTCCCATCATAGATCTCATGACAAAATGGGGGTCTGCCAAAGCAAGCTGCTTTCTTCAGCAAAGAAAGGAAAGGATGTCGGAGGGCCTGGATGCTCTGGTTCAGAGGTGGCCCACGGAGGGGCTTATATATGGGTTTCCTCTGTGTGTTCTCATAGGCAGAGTCCTCCAGCGAATAGAGGCCCACCGAGGGTGGGTAGTTCTGATAGCCCTGGACTGGCCACAGCAACCATGGTAGGCTGACCTCATACGGCTGCTGGCTAATCGTCCCTGGTAGCTTCCAGTGAGAGACAATCTCCTAGCTCAGGGCCCAGTTTGGATGACGCAGGTGGATCGATTCCCGCTTTCGGCCTGACTCCTGAAAGGGCAGGGATGCGAAAGCGAGGATATTCCGGGGCAGTGATCATGACATTGAGCGTTTAGTAATCATTTGACCTGCCTCTCCTATGCGAGAGTCTGGCGCATCTTTGAGGGCTGGTGTGCAGCCCAGGAGAGGAGGCCTATGGCAGTTTCCGTTCCAGAGGTATTAGATTTCTTACAGGCGGGTTTCGAGAGAGGCCTCGATGCTAGCTCTTTGCAGGTGCAGTTGGCAGCAATTTCCTGTTACTGGGGCAAGATTCAAGGTAAATCCTTAGGTGAACATCTGGATGTAGGGCGGTTCCTGAGAGCGGTGAGGCACTTGCGGCCACAGCAGAGGTCGTCAGTTCCCCCCCTGGAACCTCAATCTCGTGCTAGACACTCTAGCTGGGGAACCCTACGAGCCGGTAGGGTGGGCCTCTCTGAAGGACTTGACTCTTAAGACAGTTTTTCTTGTCGCTATCTGTTTGGCTAGACGTATTTCTGAGCTTCAGGCTCTTTCATGTCGCCCTCCGTTCCTCTCCTTCAAAGAAAAGGTGGTCATGCGGATAGTGCCTTCCTTTTTGCCTAAAGTGGTCTTGCCTTTTCAGGTGAATCAGCTGGTGTCTCTTCCATCCTTCTCTAAGGTTGGGCAGGGGCCCGTCGATGCGCGACTGTGCCGTTTGGACGTTCGCAGGGTGCTGAAGCACTACCTGAATTGTGCAGTGGCGTTCTGCAAATCGGATCGGTTGTTTGTCTTGTTTGGTGGACCACGTAGAGGGGAGGCGGTGGCCAAGGCTTCCATTTCCAGGTGAATTAGGGAGGCCATTGCTTTGGTATACATTCTGAAAGGAAGACCCATTCCGGTGGTCTTCAGGGCACACTCTACGCGAACCCAAGCAGCCTCGTGGGTGAAGTTCAGTCTGGTTCCACCGCTGGATATCTGTAGAGCGGCAACTTGGACTTCCCTGCATACTTTTGCCAAGCATTACCATTTCGATGTTCAGGCAGTGGGAGATGCTGGGTTTGGGGAGAGGTAATTTGGTCCGGTCTTGCAGGCCCCTCCCATGCTTGAACTGCTCTTACATCCCAGAGGAAAGGGACTGGACTGGAGGGATGCTTAGGAAGGCATAATTAGACCTTCCCTGCTAACTAGTGTTCCTGAAGGAACTCTAGTCCAGTCCCTGATCCCACCCAGATGTAGGCTTCAATGTGGATGAGGCATCGCCAGCCCAAAGCTTTAGTATACAAGAGCGGAGGAAAGTTTCTGAAGGCTCCTTTTTGAGGGGTTTCGGTGACGCGGTGGAATGGACAAGCTAGGTGCTCTGGCAACAGAGTTTAAGGACAAGTGGTGTGTAAGGTAAGTCTCTCGGGGAGGGGGGGGGAAGTCCCTTCTGGGGCAGGTGGGAGGTAGTATTTTGGGGTTTTTCTATTAGATGTACTTAGTTGGTTTGTTAATCTGCTTAATTGTCTCTCTGTTAAGTCTGCTTTGTCAATAGGATACTGAAGCTGGTGGGAGGTGCTGGTGGTATTTATGTTCTAGTGTCATCAAAAAGAGGACATACTCAGTCTCCATGCTTCTGGAAGGGGAGCACAACCCAGAGGAAAGGGACTGGACTGGAGTTCCTTCAGGAACGCTAATTAGCAGGTAAGGTCTAATTACTCCTTTACATCTTCTCTGTTGCAGAAATTCACATCATAAACAACGAACCCCTGTCTCCCATCTCCTTTCTGCTCTTTGGAGCATGCAGTAAGTCCAGAGTCAAGTCTGAGCAAGGCCGAACAGCGTGCCCCTCTTGGGCAGCTGTGCACCCCTGTCACTGTCAGTCACGCCCAGTGAAATCCCCATTTTACAATTGTTTTATTAATTGCATGAAACCTTAAGCAACTATAATAACAAATAACACAGAATGATAATCAACTGGTCCCTGCCATCCTTTACACCCCCCCCCCCGTCCCCTTGTGTGCTGTGCCGTGGCCTCCATGTGTTCTCTGTCCACTTCTATAAAAATCCACTCACGTTCCTCAATCACCTCCTTTTCCTTCTACAGCAGCTCTTGCACCTTTCCCCCTGGTGTCTCTCTATGCACCTGTCCATTTTTGTAGGTATAGGCCCCAACGTTTTTGTTATTTCCATTCTCTAACCTGTACACTATAAGTAATCCCTATCAAATTGAAAGGTTTCTCCCACTTCCCCCCCACACCAATACTCTTGTGTTGGGCCCATGGGATGTTTGCACCTCCATACGATGGTGACCTGGGTTGCTAATAGCATTTTGGTCCACAACCACCCCCTGTACTTTCCCTTCTTGCAAGCCTCCCCCATGCCCTAATAATACCCCCATAGGATCTCGCAGGACCCCTTCCTCTGTTACCTGTCCTATTTCCCTGAAAACTTCTTCCCAGTATTGTTTTATGACCTCATATTCCCACCACATGGGATAAAACGTTCCCACTCCCGCATCCTCGCCAACAGAGCTCATTTCCCCTTCTTCACACTTTTTCAAGCTGCACTCTTATCTTACTCCTTTTTCCCTGCCAAACAAAACACTCTAGTCTCCTCTCCCATCCTCTGAGAACTATTCTCAAAATCTCTATAGGGAGTTGTCCGAAAAGGAAGAGGAATTTAGAGATTATATTAATTTTCAATGCGGTTGTGTACCCCATCCAGCTGAAGTGTAATGCCCCCCCATCCCGTCAACTCTCTCAGGGGGGGCCCATATTAGTGAGGCATAATTCAGGCTATATAAATCTGATGGGTCTCCGGATAAGTAAACCCCCAAATACTTTCCCCCCCTGCCCAACAAAATGTAAAGTTAGGGATCTGAGTCTGTGCTAGGCCCCCCCCCTCCCCCAAGTTTAGAACCTCATTTTTTTCCAAGATTGACCCAAAAGCCAGAGAATCTGAGACAATGTTTATCTCCAGGAACAAGCAGGAATTAGTCTTCACATATGGGTATCGTCGGTACCGACGGAGCCTGCGCGAGAACGCTCCCCAGCGTCCAGAAAGAAAGCTTTTGGGAGCATCCCACAGCGCCTGCGCGCTGCCTTCCCGCCTTTCCTAACTGCCTCTCTCCAGTTCTTCTTTTCTGCGGAGCCAGCAGGTCATGTTTCCTGTCATTGCTGAAGAATTTCTTATTTTCTTTTATTTTTCTTTAGTCGCGTGTCTGCCTTCTCGATTCCGCACCGGTACCACGGTCCTTTTTCTTTCTTTAAAAAAAAAAAAAAAAAAAAAAAAACTTCTACTTTTTTCAGTGCATTTTTCTTCTGGGGCCTTAGGCCTACAGATATATTTTTCCCTCATGGAAAAACCCGCCTCCGGGTTTAAGAAATGCACAAAGTGCAGCAGCACTATTTCTGTCACTGACACCCATGACTGGTGTTTAAAATGTTTAGGTCCTGACCACTCCATTGCGGATTGTGAGTCCTGTTCCATGATGTCTAAAAGAGGGTTACAGAATCGGGCAGCTAAGCTCAGTACCCTGTTTCCCTCCGATGCAGTTTCCGTGGCATCGACGTCTTCCAGGGCTTCTTCTTCATCCCATGGATCTCAGGTAACCAAACTTAAATCTGGCGGGTCCTCAAAGAGTTCATCTCCCTCTAAGTATCGAGATGCCCCCGGGCTTACTCTTGAGGATATCACACCGGCAAAATTACCCCGGCGGGAGGCTCTGGCTTCCAAAGCACTACTTATGGGGTCACAGGTTGACATCGATGGCTCGGCCTTGACCGATCACCTGTTACAATGTTCTGGGGTACCGGCAGTTTCTACCGGTACCGATGTTCAGACATTGGTGGCGTCAATGGATCAGAATATTCTGACCATGCAGCGTGCCATCACGGCATTCATTCAAGCTGCAACGCCTACGGTACCGCAACAAGCCCCGTTGTCGGTACCTGTACCGATTCCGGTACTGGACCCGATATCGGCCCCGATACCAATACCGCTTGCATCGACATCAACATTGACCGCAGCGGTACGCTATCCAGTGATGCCCATCAGTACCGACCCGGTACCGATTACTCCTGATGTCGATACCTCCCGGTACGCGTGTCGGGCTCTACGAGAGCATCCAGATAGTCGATACTTCGATTCCTCTGAAGACTCTGATTCTTCAGAGGCCTCAATTGAAGCATCGGGCATCCTTCCTCAGGAACCCTCTTCTCCAAAAAGGAGAATGTCTCCTCCTGAAGACTTGTCTTTTCAGGACTTCATTAGGGAGGTGGCCAAAGGCCTGTCCATCTCAGTGACCTCTGAGACTGAACCTAGAGCCAAAAAATTGGATATCCTACAAATATCCTAAGGCTCCTAAAGAGGCAGCCACCTTACCAATACATGAGATTCTTTATGATCACATGCTGGGCATATGGGAGACTCCTCTTTCCACCTCCCCTCATTCCAGAAGGTTGGACACCATGTATCGTGTTCCTCCTTGTCCTGGGTTTCATAAGACTCAGCTTCCTCACCACTCCATTGTGAGAGTCTGCTATGAAAAAGATCAAGAGTACAAAAAGGCACTCCTCTGCTCCTCCAGGAAGAGAATGCAGAACTTTAGATGCCTTTGGCAGGAAAATCTTCCAGGCCAGTATGCTTGTAGCCAGAATCAACTCCTATAGTCTCTATATGGGGATGTTTCTAAAAGAAGTTACAGATCATCTGCAAACCTTCTCCTTTTATGTCAGAAGATGAGAGAAGAATACGTCACCTGGCTTAAACATGCACAGGATGTATCCAAGTTTTCCAACCGTGCAGCCTTTGACTCTTTTGAGGGGGCCAGTAGAGCCTCGGCTATTGCCATAGGTGCACACAGAGTTGCTTGGTTGCAAGCCTCTGATTTGGAATCCTGGGTACAGGATGGTCTAGGTAACCTTCCCTGTACAGGCGAAAACCTGTTTGGCAAAGATTGGCAAGCAAAGGCCAACCAAATGGATGCTGAAAACTCTGCTTTAGATAGACATTCAAAGTCTACTACTGCTCCTTTTAAAAAGAGGTTGTTCAAAAAGGGATCTTTCCCAAAGAAAGGGAAATTTTCTTCTTATGGTCAGGCCTCTTCTCAAGGTTGTTTTGCTACAAAGAGACAGCAACAACCAAAACAGGCCAAAACCCAGGCTGCGAGGACTGCTACGGCCCAACAGCCTCAGCCTCCTCAGGGCCTTTGACTTTCTACTAGAGAACTTAGCCTTTCTGGCTCTAGAACATCCAGAGCCTCTCACCATCCCAGGAAGGTTAGCTCACTTTGCTCCCAGATGGGAACAAATCACAGCAGAGCAGTGGACCCTCTCCATCATAAACGAAGGGTACAAACTTCATTTCTTAAACCTTCCTCCTCACACCATGGTGAAACAGTTCAATTCTCCAACATCTCTCTTCAACCTTCTAGGTCAAGAGATTTCTACCCTTCTTGCCCAAGGGGCAATAGAAGAAGTACCCCTTCTTCAACAGGGCTCAGGGTTCTACTCCCCCTATTTCCTCATTCCAAAGAAAACGGGGGGCTACAGACCCATATTAGATCTCAGAGAATTGAACAAGTTTCTATGCAAGGAGAAATTCAAGATGACTTCTCTCGGAACTCTCCTTCCATACCTCCAAAGTCAGGACTGGCTTTGTTATCTAGATCTCAAGGATGCGTACACCCATGTTCTCATCCATCCAACCCACAGAAGATTCCTTCGGTTCCTTTACCAGGGAAAGCACTACCAATACAAAGTGCTTCCTTTCGGTCTGGCCTCTGCTCCAAGAGTGTTCACAAAATGCATGGCAGTAGTAGCTGCATTCCTGCGCACTCTAGGGATATTCGTATTCCCATATCTGGACGACTGGCTCATCCGAGCTCCATCCCAGTCAGAGGCCCAGACTTCCCTGGCCTGCACAAGGCGTGTTCTTCAGTATCTGTGACTGGTAATCAGCATTCCAAAATCCCATCTTACCCCTACTCAGTCCCTAGAGTTCATAGGGGCCTTACTGGATACCACAACTGCAAGGGCCTATCTTCCCCAGGCCTGTTGCCTACGCTTGGTGCAGTTAGCCTCCCAGATTCAGTTAAAATCCCATTTAACTGCTCGAGAGATGTTGCAACTCTTAGGCCACATGGCATCCACGGTGCATGTGATTCCCTATGCTCGCCTTCACATGAGAGCAGCTCAGTGGACCCTATCCTCCCAATGGATCCAGACATCAGGTTGCCTGTCAGACAAAATAGCAACCTCCAGTCGCCTTTTTTTGGTCCCTCCACTGGTGGAAGTCCACTCGGAATCTGTTGCTGGGGTCTCCCTTTCAACAGGTGTTACCCCAAGCCACCCTTAACAACAGATGCCTCTCCAAGGGGTTGGGGGGCTCATCTACAAGATCTCTCAACCCAGGGCATCTGGTCTCCACAGGAGACATCTCTTCATATCAACCTCTTAGAGCTCAGAGCAATCTTTCTGGCTCTCAGAGTCTTCCACACCCTGCTCAGCTACAAGACAGTCCTCATCCACACGGACAACCAGGTAGCCATGTTTACGTGAACAAGCAGGGAGGGACTGGCTCCATCGCTTTGCAACGAAGCTCTGAGATTGTGGGCCTTCGCCAGAGAGCATCAAATCCATCTCATGGCAGTATATCTTCCTGGGGTTCAAAACTCTTGGGCAGACAGACTCGGTCGAGTTCTGCTTCTGCACGAATGGTCCCTCCATGGGGACCAGATAGCCAGAATTTTTCGGATTTGGGGTACCCCAGACATAGACCTGTTTGCAAGTCCGTGGAATGCCAAACTTCCCCGGTTCTGTTCCAGGATTCCATGTCAGGGTGTTCAGGCCAGGGATGCCTTCCTCCTTCATTGGGGCAAGACTTCCTCTATGCCTTTCCACCTATTCCCCTAATTCCCAAGACTCTGTTCAAGCTTCAGAGAGACAAGGGGACTATGATCCTCATAGCACCACTTTGGCCACGCCAAGTGTGGTACCCTCTACTTCTGCATCTCTCTCAAGCTCCCTCCCTAGACCTGGGGTCTGCTCCAGATCTCCTCTCCCAGGAGGAGGGAACCTTGTGGCACCCAAATCCTCAGTCTCTTCATCTCAGGGCCTGGTTGCTGAAGGCCTAGACCTTCAAGATTTACAACTTTCTCAGCAAGTGAAGGATATCCTTCATGCTTCCAGAAAGCCTTCCACCAGACGTTCATATGCTTTTAAATGGAAAAGGTTTTCCATTTGGTGTGCAGAGAAGGGTCTCAACCCTCTTGCAATACCTTTGCATTCTTTACTAGACTATTTGCTGCATTTATCCCATGCAGGCCTTAAAACAAATTCAATCAGAGTCCATTTGAGTGCTATTGCAGCATCCCTTAAGCCTCTCAATGGACAACTTATTTCCTCTCATCTTCTTATAGCAAGATTCATGAGAGGCCTTCTTTTGACTAAACCTCCCATTAGATCACCTCCAGTGGCATGGGACTTGAATCTGGTTCTTGGCCAGCTTATGAAGCCACCCTTTGAACCCTTAGCCACTACCTCCTTAAAATTCCTTTCTTGGAAGGTTATTTTTCTCATTGCAGTCACCTCAGCTCGCCGTATCAGTGAGTTGCAAGCTTTAGTGGCTAATCCTCCTTATACAAGGTTCTATCACGACAAGGTAGTCCTCAGAACTAATCCACACTTTATGCCTAAAGTGGTCTCACCTTTTCATCTGAACCAGGAGGTGTTTTTACCTGTCTTTACTCCAGGACCTCATGCATCAAGTGCAGAGAGGAATCTTCATACCCTGGATTGTAAAAGAGCACTTGCTTTCTACTTACACAGGACACAGCAACATAAAAAGTCCTCTCAACTTTTTGTTGCTTTTGATCCTTCTCATTTAGGACTTCCAGTCTCTAAGAGAACTCTGTCCAATTGGATTGCTCAGTGTATTTCCTTCGCCTACCAAACTAAGAACCTTTCTCTGGAGGGCCATGTCACAGCTCACAATGTGAGGGCCATGGCAACCTCTATGGCTCATCTAAACTCTGTGTCCATCGACCAAATCTGTCGAGCGGCCACTTGGGCATCGGTTCATACCTTCACAGCCCATTACTGCTTGGACAAGGACTCCCGCCGGGATGCCTTGTTTGGTCAGGCTGTTCTCAAACACCTGTTCCATACCTAATCAACTCCTACCCTCCATCCCTGAACTGGATGCCTGAGATTCATGGGTAGAGGTAGAGCCCTTCCCAGGGACTCACAATCTGGGTGATCTCCCAGGCATCTCTAGCTGGGGAGTCCCCATATGTGAAGACTCATTCCTGCTTGTTCCTGGAGATAGCACAGTTACTTACCTGTAACAGGTGATCTCTGGGAACAGCAGGAATAAGTCTTCACAACCCACCCACCTCCCCTAGGAGTTGTATCTCTCTATCTTTCCTTTCCTCTCTCTCTCTTTGTCTCAGCTTTAAAACTCGAACTGGAGAGAGGCAGTTAGGAAAGGTGGGAAGGCATCGCGCAGGTGCTGTGGGATGCTCCCAAAAGCTTTCTTACTGGACGCTGGGGAGCGTTCCTGCGCAGGCTCCGTCGGTACCGACGATACCCATATGTGAAGACTTATTCCTGCTGTTCCCAGAGATCACCTGTTACAGGTAAGTAACTGCTATCTCCTCCAGGTCATGGGAGGGAAACCAGTGGGTTGTCATAAAGATTAGGGTATCATCTGCATCAAGCAGCATCTTATGCTCTTCTGTCCCCTCAACAATGGGGTGAATTGCGTGGTTCTGCCAGACGCAAGCCGCAAAGACCTCTTTCATAATGGCAAAAAGGAGTGGGGGGAAGGGGACACCCCTGTCGGATGCCTCTAAAGAGTTGGAATTCCTTTGAGCTAGCTCCATTCACTAACACCCTTGCCTTAGATGCCTGATTTAATACCTGAACCCCTTTGGATAAACCTCTGTCCTAGGTTAAACCTTTACAGCATAGTGAATAGGAACTCCCACTCCACCTGGTCAAATGCCTTTTTGGCATCTAGCGCAACCCAGAGTGTGGGTTCTTGTCGCTATTAAAGGAGATGAATCAGGTCCACGGTCCTGCAAACATTGAGTCACCCAGACCATACAGGTTTTATTAAGGGGCGGGCAATTGAGGAAAATCAAGGAAGAACTCCTTTCAGCCGCCTGGCCATCACTTTTGCAAATAGCTTTGCTTCACAATTAATTTATTGCAATTGGACAATAACTCCCACAGAGCTCTTTGGGTTACCCTTCTTTAGGGAGTACAATAATATTAGCATGTGCCATTGATGCTGGAAGCGGCTTGTTTAGCAGTGCCCCCGAGAACACCCTTGCCAGCACTTGCGCTAGCTCATTCCTAAGAAGATGGTAGAATTCCAATGGGAATCCATCTTCCCCCACTACCTTTCCTTTGGGTAATGTTTCTATCGCCCTCCTTACTTCATCCTCACTTATAGACCGCCTCTGTCCATCCACTGCCTTCTTGCTCAGGTGGGAGGAGTGGCCTAGTGGATGGGGCAAGTTACCTCAGGCCGGAAGGTCGGGGGCTCATATCCCACTAGTGGACAGCAACCTTGGGCTGGAAGGACTGGGGTTTCTAGTCCCACAGGTGTTCCTTGTGGTCTTGGGCAAGCCACTTAACCCTCCATTGCCCATGTTCCCTGTAAGAAGTTATAATGCTATTTTCAATGTAATTTCAGTTTGTTCAATGTAAACCGCCTTGATATCATGAAAGGCAGTATATAAGAAATGTTAAATAAAGTTCAGTGATTGCATGAACTCTGCCAATGGTATTTTCTCTCTGAGGCCCTCGGAGATGTAAAGAGATTCATAAAAGGTTTTAAACTCTGCATATCCCTTGAACCATCTGGGTCATTTGTCCATCTTTCCCTTGTATTTCCTGATATTGGTGGTTGGTGATCCTAAGTAATTGCTGTTTGTCTCCAGAGCCTGAAATTGTGCCCTTACCACTCCAAATTGTCTGCCTACTCACTTTGCCCCTGTGGCTGCATGCAGTGCTTGCAATCTTTTTATGTCCTCCATCAGCTTTTTGCTTTCTTTCTCCCATTCTTGTTTCTTCTGTGCTTCAATTTGAATTAAGACCCCTCTTAGAAAGGCCTTCCTGGCATCCCAGAGTAATCCCCCTTCACCTCTCCATTATCATTAATATCTATATATTGTCTCCACTCCTTTTTGATTCTAGCCAACACGGCATCCTGCTGCATTAAGGTAACATTAGCCCTCCACCATCAGTGCTGGCACTGACTCCCCTCCCTCCTTCCCTCCCTCTCTCCCTCTCCTGCCAAACTGGAAGCCTCCTGGAATGTTTTTACCTCCTCCAAGGGCTGCATACTGGTCCTTTAATTCAAGGACTGGTGAAGTTGTATTGTTTTATTCTGCAGGCTCTGGTGACTCTTGTCCAACTCTCATCATTCTGTAGTTTCCAAACTTCATCTCTTTTGGAGAACTTTGGATATTTTGAGAAGCATCTCATTAAAGTACTTCTTGCTGTCTCGAATGCTTCTTAACCTTGCCACCTCTTCTCTGAGCTCCTCCACTTATTTCATGAGGGCTTAAACTTGCAGGCATCCTGTACATGGAACCGGTCCTTCAGTTGGCATCAGGTTTTCTGTCTGGATAGAGGCAGAAGCTGTAACGGAGACAACAGCTTTGGCAATACGACTTCCAAGCCATCGTTCAGTTGGTGTAGCTTTTGATACCTGTTGAAATAAAGGAGACCTACCAAACTTAACTGTCCTTTAAGAGAAAAAGCAGTTAACCTCTTCTATGTGTGTTCTATGTCCTGTGTGTAGCCAATTGGGGAGTTGAATTCTCAAATGAGGTGGATGGTGGCTGGGGTGGGTATGGTGGGATCTAACATATGATGAGGAGAGTGACTTCAAAGAGTTTTCTGTGAATGGAAAAGGACATTGTGAGCTCCAACAGGCAGAGCTTTACCCATCACCACAAAAAAAATTCCCTTTTTGCAACAGGTTCCAGACTCCCCCCCCCCCCCCATTGTGGGTATCAAAATGCTTAAAAAAAATTGCTCTGGGATTTGCAGCCACAATGAGAGAAAAAAAGAAGCAGCCACGGACTGACAAAAGAAAGGAGGGCGATTGCAGATTGCATTGGGCCACATGGCTGAGCACTGCAGCGGCAAAAGGAGAAAAAAGAAGACACTGAAAAAAATGTGATGGAAAAAAGAAGCAGGGCCAAAGTGAAAAGGGAATCTACAGCACTTTTTTTTTAATTGGAGCTGTTTTATTGAAATTTACATAGCCAAATACTGCCCATTGAAACCAATGGGGGGAGGGGGGTGGAGAATCAGAACAAATAAGTTTGTAGATAAAAACAGCAAGAGGATAGGGGGTCTAGCCCAACTTACCAATCCCCCTCAGGGGCTCGGGGTCCTTTTTGCTCCTCTTCAGGCCCACAAAGCTCTAGGAACTATGATGCTGTCAGCTCCAGGAGCCCTGTGCTCTAAGCACTATTGGTCCTTACCAGACACAGTCGGCATGACCACTGCATTGTGTTGTGGGCCTGGAGAGTCAGGCCTGTCGGCACTGCTGCACTAGTCCAGACACCTTGCTACCTGCTGAAGGCAGACAAATACTGACTTCTCTCAGTGCTGCACCAGAGGATATACCATGTGATGATATTACTGAAAATTACTCAAGTTTTGCCTGTGCTTGCTGGCTGGCAAGGGAGAAGAACCCACACGTTTTGGATTGGTCTGCATGTAACATTCCTTATCATCCTGCTAGGGCTCTTTCTGAGAACCAGCACCTTTTTCATTGTCTGCAAAAACTGACCCATGGTCCTCGTGTATTAATGAAAGAGCCCTGCATATGGGTACCAGCTCTTTTATTTCTAGGAAGAATGCACTGGTTAAATGCAATGCATTTTCTTTGTATTAAAAGATTTTAGTTTAAACGTGTGGGTGTTTTTTTTTTTTTTTTTTTTTTTTTTTAATTTTTAATTTTTATTTTTCAAATTTACACAACATCCAACTATAGCAAAACAAGAACAGCCATCACACTATATATAAAAAAAAAAAAACCAAGGTACCCATACATAGCCATTCCCTCCGAAATACTAAACATGGACATACGTTCCCCAAACCCCTCCCCGGGCCCCCCTTCTCCTCTCCATCACACCTACCACTCCTGCCATCCTCACAAACTCACCTCCCGATCTATCCACTGAATGTATCTTTCCCACACCCTCCCAAAATTCTTCTGACTCCCCCGTTTAAGTGCTGTCAATTTACACATCAAATATATCTGGGACAGCATACCCTGAAACTCCCCTAAAGTGGGTAGCACTTCCTGTCTCCATTTCCTGGCCAGCAGTATCTGCAAGGCTACACACCCCAAATTCAAGAAAGTGCCCTCCACCCTGTTGAGAAGTGGCGGGTGTACCCCCAGCAATGCCGTTTCCGGCCGGGGGTCCAGTTGTTTCCCCAAAATCCCCCATATAACTTTCCATAAATTGAGCACCTCCCCACATTCCCACCAAATATGCAGATATGTGCCCCTGCCTCCACAGTTCCGCCAACACAGCTCCGAGACATGTGAATGCATTCTATGCAGTCGGGTTGGGGTCAGGTGCCAGCGATAGAGCACTTTATAGTTATTCTCTATCAAATTTGTCGCTAAGAGGCCTTTATACCGGCTCTCATAAATACGGGTCCAGACAGCCTCCTCCCATGGCCCTCCCAGCTCTCCCTCCCAGACCTCTTGATATCGTTCCTTCCCCCTATCCCTGACCATCAACCGGTATAATGTGGACAGTGCCCGCTTTCATTGCCCCAGCAACACAAATTTTTCCACCTCCGAGAGGTCCCGTCCCAAATGTGGGAGAAGCTCATGCTGTATATAGTGGCGGATATGAAGATACCCATATATATCTGTCCCGTCAAGGTGATACTCCTTGGCCAACTCCTCAAATTCCCGCACCTTCTGCCCTCCAACAACTGACCCACCCTACTTAAACCCCTACTTGCCCAGGACCCAAACACCGATGGCCCCTGACCCGGCGGAAACTCAGGGTTCCCCCGAATAGGAAGTAAGTGAGACAACCCCTGGGTCCCCAGCCATATCTCCCTCCATTTATTCCAGACCTGTAGCGACCGTAACACATAGGGATTTTTGCCCAGGAACCGCTTGTTACAGCGCCGCGGGAGCCAAACCCAATCAGCCAACTTGCCCTCACCCAATTCCTCTGCTTCCATATGAACCCACTCCTTGGGTGTATCCGGCACCCAGTCTATCACCGCACACATTTGCGCTGCCTCCCAATAATTCCATTGATTTGGCACCGCCAGCCCCCCATGCTCCCTCCTACCCATCAAAATCCGTGCCGCCACTCTATTATGCTTCCCCCCTCCCATAAACTTCAGAAACCTCCGTTGTATCCACGCCATATAACTCCTCGGCACTGCAATCGGGAGGTTCGCAAAAAGATACAACCACCAACTCAAAACCACCATTTTTAAAGCCGCTAATCTCCCCATCCAAGACAAGCGTTTAAGCCGCCAGCCCTCCAACTCGGTTTGCATGGCCCTCTCCACCCGCCCATAGTTTTCCCTGAACAAATCGCTCTCCCGTTCTGTCAGAAAAATCCCCAAATATCTTATACTATGCTTAGCCCAGTGATACGAAAAGGAGGCCTGAATCCGCGCTCGCTCCTCCCCGTCCACAGAGATATTCAATAGTTCAGACTTAGTCTCATTAACCTTAAAGCCCGAGTGGGCGCCAAACTCCCGCAATACGTGTGTCAGCGCACTCAGGGATGCACAGGGGTTGGTCAGCATAAATAACAAATCATCGGCAAAAAGGGAAAGCTTAAGTTCCAATGCTCCCCAGGACACCCCCTTTATGGCAGGGCAGTCCCTCACCTTTTGAGCCAACGGCTCCATAGTTAGCACAAAAAGCAAAGGGGATAATGGACACCCCTGTCTCGTCCCCCGCCCTAGAGCAAAGGGCTTGGAGTACTCCCCATTAATACGAATGCGGGCCATTGGCTGAGCATATATAGCCCGAACCCATTGGAGATAATCCCCATTAATCCCCATGCGCTCTAGAACTTTAAACAGGAAGGGCCAGGAAACACGATCGAAGGCTTTTTCTGCATCGACGGCGAGGAGTGCCATTGGCGCCCCCCCCCCGCCCTGCCCTTTCGTAAGGCGTTAAGCACCTTACGCATGTTGTCCACCGTATGACGCCCTGGGACAAACCCCGACTGGTTCTCGTGTACTAAAGAAGGCAGAAAACGTTGCAGCCTATTTGCCAAGATTTTACTAAAAATCTTAAAATCCGTCCTGAGCAGCGAAATAGGCCGATAAGACCCACACAAAGAAACATCTTTCCCCGCCTTAGGCAACACAGTAATCCCTGCCGTCCTCATCTGTTCTGGGATAGGCTCCCCCTCCTTAAACGCATTAAATAACCGCGTCAAGGGGGAACAGATCTCTGCACTAAAGGTCTTTTAAAAGCTGTTAGTAAAGCCATCCAGCCCCGGTGCTTTATGCGCCGGAAGACCCTGAATCACATCCGTCACCTCCCTCTCCTCTATAGGCCGCGATAGGTACTCCGACTCTTTGTCTGTGAGACAGGGTAAATTCACTTGCAAATACTGCTCTAGCTGCGCCTCTGTCTTATGGACCTCTTCAGTGTACAATTGGTGATAATAATCCACAAAACACTGATGAATAGCGTCCACTTGTCGCACCTCCTTCCCTCGTGCATCCTGAATTTTAGTAATGAGATTCCTACTACGGTGCTGTTTCAGCTGTTGCGCCAGCAACCGGCTCGGCTTATTACCAAACTCAAAAAACTGTTGCTTCAGGAGATCCTGCGCATGCTTAATCTCCCCTAACTCAATTTCGTTAAGTTCTCTCTGAATCCTTGCTAACTCCTGGCCTAGCCCGATCTCCTTACTACCCTGCAGGAGCTTCTCCTCAATTTCCCTATTTCCGGCCCAGAGCTCTTCTTTCTGCCGATCTTTCAGATGTGCCCCCACTGAAATCAAGTCCCCTCGTATCACTACTTTCAGACACTCCCACAGCGTCCCAATCTTACACCCCTCCCTATCATTCAATTCCAGATACTGGGTAATTTTCCCACGCACCCGCTGTTTTATGTCATCGCTCTCCAGCAAGGATTCATTCAACATCCACAGCCTACACTTCCTCCTCTCCTCCCCCAGGCTTACCTCCACCCATATAGGGGCATGGTCCGACCAAGTACGGTCTCCCACCTCAGTCAGCCACCTGCGCTAGCAACTCTTTGGACACCCAAAACCATATCAATCCTAGAGAAGGATTGGTGGACCGGGGAATAGAAAGTAAAAGCTTTTTCCCTCCCCCGTATTTCCCGCCACAAATCCACCACACCCAAATTGGTCCCCAACCGTTTCAGATGTTTCCTCCCCTTGGCGTTCCCCACCCCTTTCCCCGAAGAGTTATCCAAACCCGGGTTCATTATTAAATTGAAGTCCCCTCCCATAATAAGATGACCCTCTGCCACCCTTTCCAGCACCCCATGGAATCCATCATAAACCCCCCCCCGTCCCACACTAGGCCCATAGACATTAATCAAAGTATATACCTGTTCCTTAATACGTAATTTAACAATAATATATCTACCCTCTTTATCCCGATGCACTTCACAATCAGAATACGCTATCGCTCCCCGCATCAAAATCCCCACTCCCCCTTTTTTTAAATCCACCCTATTTGAGGCAAACCACCTCTCTGAATAGTTGCGGTGTGCCACCCTCCATTCATCGCATTTTTTCAGGTGCGTTTCCTGTATGAAACAAATATCACCCCGCAATCTATGCATCTCTTTAAACAATCTCTGTCGTTTGACTGGGGAGTTCAAACCTCGTACATTCATGGATATAATCTTCACTTTTTCCATTTAACCTTTCCCCCACCCTCCTCCTGGTTGCAGCCTATCTGGAGCCCGTTCCACCCTCCCCCCCCCTCCCCCCGTCCCCCCCACCCCCCCCCCGGTTGTCCAACTCCCCATCCCGACCTCGTACTAGAGGCATGAATCCCCACCACTCCAGGAAGCCAACTGAACCTCCATAGAGTACGTAGGCCCAAATCCCCATCGTTGCTCACTAGAAAGAAGGCCTATGAAACCCATTACTCACTTCACACACCCATAAATAGCCTCCCCCCCACTCCCTCCCCCCGCCTACAACCCCCCCCACTACCGCTCCAACAGCTCACAATCAACTGAACATCAAAGTTGTATGGCAGAAATACACAGAAACAAGAACATAACAGAACCGCGGTTCTTAAGTGTGGCAAAGACAGGCTCCGCCGCGCCTTCAGCCGGGGCCAGCTCCTCCGGTCGCATCACTCAACCGCTGCCGCCGCAATCTACGGTTGCCTTGTGGGGCCCGCTTCCATTCATTGCTCCGCATCGGTCCTCTGTGCACTCGCACCACCTTCTGCTGGGAAGCCTCCGGCAGCTCAGTCCATCCTGCCCTCCGCAAGGCCGTAACAGCCTCGGCCACAGTTTGCGCAACAGATGTCCGCCCCTCCACACAACTGCAGGCCAAAGGGAAAGAGCCAGCGATATTTGAGGCCTTTCTCCCATAACACCTTGGTGATGCCCGCCATCTCCCGCCTCTTTCGCATAGTGATAGCGGATAAATCTGTATAAAGGTCCACCCGCTGGTTGTTCCACTTAAAGTTGGAAAGCTTGCGGGCCGCCTCCACCACTGCAGTCTTAGTGGCATACTCATGAAATTTAGCTATAATGTCTCTGATAGCCATCACGCCGGGGCCCCAACGCTCGGTGGGCCCGATCAATTGACCAGCGCAGCTGGGAGCCATCCTGACCGGCTTCCTCTAATATTCGCTTACAAATAGTCACCACAAGACTGCTACAGTCCGCTGCTTCTGCAGATTCAGCCACCCTTCTCAGCCGAATATTTGCTCTACGCGAGCGGTTCTCCAGGTCCTCCACTTTAGACCAAAGTTCTTCCGCGTCTGCATCCATAGCATCCATACGCTCCTGCAGCTTAAGAATTGTGGCATCATGGCTCTCCACATTCCCTTCCAGATCTCCCACGCGCTGGCCCACCTCCCGCACCTCCAGCCTTCAAATCTTCCATCCAAAGTTGCACTTCGGACTTAAAGTGTGCCAGATCTTGTCGGAGGGTGCCGAACCAACTCTTTAGTTCTCCTCTCAAGGCCTCCACCGCGCTCTCCTGCGGCTGCTCTCCACCACGGGCCTTATCCCCGTCCTCTCCGGGTCCCGCACTCACCGCGGCCATCTTGCTTTTACCTCCTGTGCTCCACGCGGCGTTCTTGTAGGCATATCTTTTCAGGTCAGCCACACTTTTCCGCAGCGCCATTCGCTTCAGCACTGCTTCCCGGTTCACTAAATTATTTTCCACCAGCCGCCGAGCTGTTTGAGGGTAGCTTGGGCAATATTCTCCCCTGCTTCCCAGGAGCTCCGCGTTCAAGCGGCCTCTCCGTTCGGTGACGTCATTTCCTCTTTTTTTAAAAGTTTTTTTTAATAGCATTACAAGACAACCCCCTCCAGCTTTCCGCATCATTTTCAGATTGTAGTGTGGCCTATCCTCTCGACACTAAAGAAAACAGAAAGTGATCATTTGTTACTGGTAGTAATTGTGACTGATTTACTTGACTGCTGTTCTCTGCACGTTAGCCAGGGCACAACAACTTTTTTTCAGTGCATCTATCTATAGCAACCAAATTTCCTATTTATATATCTCTTCTCTGTCTTTAAAATGTAGGTTAGTTGTAGTTTGTGTCTGTCTGTCCTGTTGGCTCTGCAGATCTTTGCATAATTCTTGAATCTGTCAGACATCATAGTTGGAAAGTTGCTAAATATTTCTAAATATTTGTTTTAAAATAAATGGTGATCTCAAGTTGAACACATTTCCCATTTGTCTGAGATGATTCAGTTGATCTTTTTCATTTATGACTGAGGGCAATGAATTTACAACTTTAGGTAATAGCAAAGTTTCTTTCTGGTGATGCTAGCTGTCTGTTTACCACATAGCACAAACAGAAGTGAATTTAAGCAGTTTAGGGCTACTTATGGGTGATGTGTAATCTCATATGCAAAGAAGCAGAGTAAGATCACCGTAAATGCTCTTCCTGGGACCATCTGCCAAATCCAAATGTTTAGGAAAATTTTTAGTCTGACCTCACTTTGCCTTCTATTATAGTTTAGATAAAAGCTGTGGATTAGGCGACATACTTATCAGAAGTAACCATGTTTATGAAATTAAAATGCTACTGCTGGGGGTTAGAGTTTGGGAGTTCTTATGTTTTTGCAGCTGGTGATGCTTCTCTTTCAGCCTTCTGTTTCTAAACAGTTTGGCTGCTTGAAGATGGGTCAGTAAGCAATTGTAGGTAATACTTTTTATTGGATTAACTCAATACACTTTTTTGACTAGCTTTTTGGAACTATGTTCCCTTCATCAGGTTGGCGTAAATTCAGTGCAGTTGTAGTCTGAGGCGTAGAGAATCAGCCAGGTTGTCTGCAAATGACCATTACTGTTTGTGAAAAGGACATGGTATAAGCTTGCTCAATGAAGATATTGCCTCCAACATTTCCATATTGTCCTACTAAATCAGTCCACACATGTGGGTTGTGTTCCCCTTTCAGCAGATGTGGTGACATCCAGAGGCTTCTTATGACATCATCATGCCATTAACAGCCTGTGCATCTAGGGGCATAAACCAGGCATTCTCTGTCTGCGGCAGATGGTGGATACAAGTTGTTGTCTTGGGGTGTTTTTTTTTCCAGCTCTGAGAGAAATGGAAATACAAAAGATTGAAGAAGGAAAGATTGTTTGTGTTTTTTTGTTTGTGAGCAACCAGCCTTGCTGGTGACTCACTAGAGCACAACATGGGAGGATCCACTAGAGACACCCTTAAAACAGTGCTTTCTTCAGATCAATGCTATAAGGAGGAGGGAATTGATGTAGCTCTCGTCCTTATCTAGTTAAGGGCCTGTTGAGCAGCAAGAAGATTGAATAAAGGAAATTTTCGAAAGAATTCTCCAGTTTTGCCCAACCTCTGCGCCCCCTCCCTGCTCTGCCCAGAAGATTTGAAGAAGTCTTTTCGGAGGTGTGTGACTGTAGGCCCAACACCAGGGGAGTAGCACTGAGCTTAGTACTGTGTGTTTTCTTGCCTTTAGACTCCCTGGGGGGCAAGTACCAAAACTAAGTCTCTGTCTGACAGACTTATTTGTAGGAGTGCTCCTGACCTCATTTGTTGGTGGTGCATGAGTCAGGTTGGGCTGCTGGGGGCGTTGGTTGGCTCGGCACTAGTGTTTTCTGCCTTGTTCAACTGTCTGGGTGTGTAGTTGGAGCTTCACATGCTTTGGCGTGCCTGCTCTGTGCCGATAGCATGTGGTTACTTGTTTGTGTGGTCCTAGTGCATGGGATTACCACCCATGTGGCCCTTGTGTGTGCGGTTCCTGTCCTGGTTTGCAGAAAGTGGAAAGCTTCATCTCTGGATTCTGGTACCTGCACTGCATGCAAGCTCCAGATGTGCCCTTGGAGGGCCCGTCTCTCCCTTTGCAGTGGGGAGATGCAGGTGCCCTGGCCTCATTGTTTTTGTCTTTGCAAAAAAGAAAAGAGCAGGGCATTAAGTAGAGAACAAATCTTTTCTTATCGTCCCTCCAGGCCAGTCCAGCTACCAATGGGTAGTCAGCCCCCTAAATCTTTAATAATGCCCGAAATGGCTGATTGTATGACATCAGCCTATTCTACAGTATAGCGCCACATTGGTGTTTGTTCATTACAACATGGTATTGAGACAGATTTGCCCCTGATAGAGGCAACTGTTTGCTGAAATCAGACTCTGTTGGGCATTATTAACCCGTTTTGGACAGCTCGCATTTTCTTTCTCTGTTCTGGATGATTTATTAGATTTGTTACACTCAAACAACTATGAAATACCGGCAATAATAAAAAATATTAAAACTTTGCAGAAAATAGAAGTTTCACATAGTGTATGTTTTTCATACACTGGTCCAATATAGTATATTGTCCGTCTTCAGAAAAGATAGGATTCAGTTCCAATATTCATTGACATAAACATACTGTATGATATTATTGAAACTGCAGTTTTCATTTAAAACACTTCATTATGATATAATATAGTTTGTCAACAGTCCATTCTGACGGTGGAATATGATACATGTGAAAACACTTCTGATGCACCATTGAAACACCTAGAACAGAATGCTTGACAGCTATTAGTTTCGACAACATATTAGCCCAGCGTATGAAAAACATACAAGGCCGATATACGCACCAATAACTCTGACACTAAGTAACTTACAGTTATCTAAACCTATTTTCTAAAGTCTACAAATAGCTACTATTTTGCAAATAAACCTATTACAGCATTATAAGCTACTTACTATTTGTTGTGATCTTTTTATGTTGAGCCGCCAGTACCATCAAAATCAGCAAACTTCGAATACCTATTAAACTAACTAGATCTCAGATAAAAAATCTGTCTAACGATTTTTGACATAACGATAATAGCTAAACATAGTTCCATTGAATTTATAACCATTAATTAGTAAACAGTTGAGTAGTAAGTATGGAAACCTTATGTATGTAAAACATACACTGGTCCAAAACGGGTTAGATTGTTCTCTACTTTGTCCCTGCTCTTTTCTTTTCTGAATCTCCTTGTGGGGGGTGTCTCTTTGGGTTGTCCTATATTTATTTTTTTTGTGTGTTTGCTTATTGTCTTTTTGCTACAGGTGGCTGCAAATGATGCCACTAGAAAGGATGTTGGACAAGCTTTGAGTTCCAGTGCCCAGTCTGACGACTGTTATTTCGAGGATGTGGGGCCATATGCCTAGGGTTATCTTCCCCAGAATTCTTTTAATTTCTGCAGCAAGCTTGGTCTTTTTGGAAAAGCACTTTAGACCTTGGGAGTCTTCAGGTCTTCTCGCTCTTTCTGCTCACTTAAAGGAAGGACAACTGGTGTGTTTCCAAGAGAGGCTGGGGAATTCTTCCCTTGAGGAGTCCAAAGCTCGTGAGTCTATGGATGGTCATCCTTGTATGCTGAGAGTGAAGAGACAAACTAACAGTTTTATATTGCCTCAGTAGTGCTCACCAAAATGTTCTATCACTTTTCTTCCCGGAACCAGGGTCTGTGCCTTCCTTGTTTCTTCCAATTCTGGGGAAAACCCTCCTTTATACTGGTCCTGTATGCAAATGAGATTGTGCCAATAGGTGGCTTTCTCTTGAGCCCTTTAAGCACAGCCTCCAGCCTCCATAGTCTAACAGTTCTAAATCCTCCAGGTAATTGACTCAAGCCTCCAGTTGCCTGGTTGGCCTACCACCTCTCACATAGCAGTCAATCCACTTCAACCCCTTGGCAGGTCTTACCTGGTATTGGTCATGGAGACTTTCATGGTAGTTTCAGATATCGAGTCCTCCCCTTGACTTGGGTCTTCCTGTTCCTACTCCATTTCACAAGAGTTCTCTGGAGAGAGGTCCTTGTTGGAGGCAGGGGTTTCCTCCCATATTGCCAGTTCTGTATAAGTTATTTTTGGAGACTCAGCTGCCCCTCCTCCTGTTTCCAAAGGGCTTTCCCTCTTCCTATCCTTCCTTCCCACCCAATCCCAGGGGTCAGAAACCCTTCTGCCAACACAGGGACCTTGGGCTTGGGGACAATTCTGGGAACTTGTGTGTGTATGTCCTCCTCCTGACCCGTGGTTTTAGGGATTTCCCCTGTGATGGGACATAAACCTTGTCACAGCCAAAAATCCCCACCCCCCTCCTATAAGGGGTTTAGCAATCTTCAATTGCCATTCTGTGTTTTGGAGGTTATCAAAAGCATGATCTGCTTGGAATGGGACTTGCCTGACTTCCCAGTGAAGGGGCTGAAGGTTTTCAGGAAACTTTACACCATGCCACAGGAGGACTGCACTGCATGGCTCAGCATGCCGAGAGTAGATGCACATGTTAAAGTGGTTATAAAGTGGACCACCAGTCTGGTAGAAGGTGGACCAGCCCTGAAGGACCATGTGGATTGTCAGGTGGACTTGATCCTGAGGAATCGGTTCATAACTTCCTCTGTTATCCTTCAATTGGCATGTGTGTGAACCTGATGGCTTCAGCTCTGCTCCAGTGGATTCAGTCTCGTGCCAGAGGATGTTATTCCCTTCTTGGAGTCTGCAAAAGCCTTTCTGTCGGATGCTATGTATGATCTCATCCACTTGGCAGCTAAAGACATTGCTCTGTCAATGGTGGCATGATGTTGGATATGGCTTCGCCACTGGGCAGCAACTTCGTCCTCTGAATAATGGTTGACTCAGCTAGCCTTTAATAGGCAGCTCTTGTTTGGAGCTGAGTTAGAGAAGCAGGTTAAGGATTTGGCTGAGTTTAAACCTCATTACTTCCCGGAAGATAGGTCAGTCTCCAGGAACAAGCAGGAATGTAGTCTTCACATATGGGTATCTTCGGTACCGACGGAGCCCGCGTGGGAACGCTCGCCAGCGTCCAATAGGAAAGCTTTTGGGAGCATCCCACAGTGCATGCGTGCCGCCTTCCCGCCTCTGTACCTCTCTCACTTCAGTTCTTTGTTTTTCCGCGGAGCTGACAGGACACGGTACCCTGTCACCACAGAAAATCTACCTTTATTTCTTATTTTTTGTGATCGCGTCTGCCTTCACTCGATGCCTACCGGTACCGCTGGTTCTCTTCTTTAAAAAAACAACAAAACAAATCCAAAACATAATTTTTTATCTTCAGGGTTTTTCCCTGTTTTGGGTGCTAGGTGCCATTTTGGGCACTAGGCCCATTTTTTTCTTCAAGCATGGAGAAACCAGCCAGTAGTTTCAAAAAATGCTTAAAATATGGCGGTACCATCTCCGTCACTGACACCCATGATTGGTGTCTAAAATGTTTGGGTCCTGAACATTATCCAACGGAGTGTCTCTCCTGCATGAGGATGACCAAGAGGGACCGGCATAATAGAGCTGCAAAACTCTGTACCCTTTTTGCCTCCGACACAATGTCAGTTGCATCGACTGTCTTCCAGGGCTTCACCTTCCTCCCATGGATCTCAGGTAACCAAAAGTAAAACTAGCCAGTCCTCGAAGGGAAAATCTCCTTCCAAGTATTGAGATACCTTGGGCATTTCCCTCGAGGATACTTCACTGGCAAAACAGCCCCAGCGGGACTCTTCGAGCTCCAAAGCATTAACGGGGCTCCAGGATGTTCCAGAGGCCTCGACCTCTGCGGAACTACTGGTGCCATGCTCAGGGGTCATGGCCGCATCCACCGGTATCGGCACCCAGGCATCGACAGGAGCGATGGATCACAGAATCCTTGCTATCAAATGCAGTCTAGCGGCCCTCTTAGCAGCCTCAGTACCGCTAAGACCACAACAGGCGGTTCCACAAGTATCGGTACCGACACAACCTGCTTTGACAGGACTGCTTCCCCCCATGCCGATGTCCGGTATCGGGGATCAGGAACCGAGACACTTCGGTACCGACTTCGAGCGGTACCGATACCATGCATCATAGGAGCACCCGGTGCTTGAGTCTTCCGATTCCGATGACTCTGATTCTACCGGTACCAGAGTGAATCTATTAGAAGATTCAACTCCCTCTCTCTTCAATGCAGGATGTCTCCTCCAGAAGATATGTCCTTCCAGGACTTCATATGTGATTTAGCAAAAGGCCTTGCAGTCACTGGTTCCAGAAAAAGAACCTAGAGCAGAGGAATTAAGAATTCTACAGTACCCTATGGCTCCCAAGGAAGCAGCTATGCTTCCCTTTCACAAGATCTTACATGGTCTGATGTTGAGATTGTGGGAGACTCCTTTAACGATATCTTCACATTCCCAACACCTGGACGCTATGTACCGAGTGCCAAGTTGTCTTGGTTTTCAAAAAACTGTTACCACACCATTCAATGGTAGTGGAATCGGCCATGCGAAGAATCAAGAGTGCAAAAACACACTCTTCTAATCCTCCAGGCCGTGAATCCAGGACACTTCATACCTTTGATCGTCAATGTTTTCAGTCCTCCATGCTGGGAGCCAGGATCAGTTCCTAAATTCTGTATATGGGAATGTTCCTGGAAGAAGTCACAAAAGACTTGGAGCTCATTAGTCCTTCTGTCTCAGAGGAAAAAAGAGCAGACTATCTTATTCTGGTCAAACATGCCCAGAATGTCTCTAAATTTATGAACTGTGCTACCTTTGACTGTTTTGAATGTCTTAGCAGAACCTCTGCTATATCCATAGGAGCATGTCATATTGCTTGGCTTCAAGCATCAGACTTGGAACAATGGGTACAAGAAAAACTGGGAAACATTCCTTGCACAGGAGAAAATCTCTTTGGTAAGGACTGGCAAGACAAGGCTAATCAGCTTGAATCTGACAATACTACTTTGAACAGATTGTCAAAGGCTACAGCCAACCCAGCAAAAAAAGAAAACATTCAAGAAACCTTTTTTCAGTAAGAAAAAAGTCTTACCAATCTTACACTCATCAAACTCACTGTCCACTTCATATTTCCCAAAAACAACGACAACAGGACAGACAGCAAAAAAAGCCACAAGCTCAACTGGCTCAACAGACCCAGCCCCCTCAGGGTCTTTGACTTCCACCTAGAGAACTTAGTCATTCTGCCCCTAAAAGGTCCAGAACCCTTGACCATTCCAGGCAGACTATGCCATTTTGTCAAAAGATGGCAACAAATAACATCAGAAAATTGAACTCTGTCCATTGTAAGATTGGGATACAAGCTTCATTTCCTCAACTTGCCCCCCACCTACAATTCTGAGACAGTTCAATTCTCAGGGCCCTGCCACTGACCTCTTGTGGCAGGAGGTCACGTCACGTCTGGCTGAAGGAGCAATCGAAGAAGTGCCCGTATCCCAACAGGGGACAGGGTTCTACTCCCCATATTTTCTTATTCCAAAGAAGACACGGGGACACAGGCCTATACTAGACCTCAGAGAATTAAACAAGTATTTGTTCTGAGAAAAGTTCAAGATCTCCCTCGGAACACTTTTACCATACCTTCAAAGTCAAGATTGGCTATGTTCTCTAGATCTAACAGATGCGTACACACATTCTCATCCACTCAAATCACAGGAAGTTCCTTCAAGTCCTGATCCAAGGAAGACATTTCCAGTACAGAGTTCTTCCTTTCGGACTTGCCTCTGCTCCAAGAGTCTTCACAAAATGCATGGCAGTGGTAGCAGCATTTATGAGGACTCTGGGAATATTTGTCTTCCCTTATTTAGACGATTGGCTCATTCGAGCATCGACAGCTCCAGAGGCCAGCTTCGCTCTATCTCCAGCAATGACAATTCTTCAATACTTGGGGTTGGTCATAAACCTCCTAAAATCTCATCTCACCCCCTCTCAATCTCTAGAATTCATAGGGGCTCGTCTAGACACACGGCAGTCAAAGGCTTTCCTGCCCTAGCCACGCTGTCTACATATAATACAACTGGCATCACAAGCATCTATGAAGGTATTCCTTACTGCTCGGGAGATGCTTCAACTGCTGGGACACATGGCATCCACTGTCCATGTGGTTCCCTATGCTCGCCTGCACATGCGAGCAGCACAAGGACCCTTTCCTCTCAGTGATCACAAGCCTCGGGTTGACTAACAGACAAAATCAGAACTACCACACGTCTGATTTCATCCCTGCAGTGGTGGCAATCCTTGGAAAACCTCCTTGTAGGCTCTCCTTTCCAGCAGCCTCTATGCTAAACCACTCTGACAACAGATGCGTCCAAGATGGGTTGGGGGGCCCACTTGCACGATCTCTCCACTCAGGGCCTTTGGACCTCACAGGAGGTTTCCCTTCACATAAACCTCCTAGAGCTGAGAGCCATTTTCAATGCCATTTTCAAATCTTTCAAGTCCATCTCAGCAACAAAACAGTACTGGTCCAAACCGACAATTGGGTAGCTATGTTCCATGTGAACAAGCAAGGCGGAACAGGCTCTCTGTCGCTATGCAACAAAACTTTGCAAATATGGGCCCTCGCCAGAGAGTTACACATTCACCTGTTTGCAGTATATCTTCCGGGCATTCAAAATTTGTGGGCAGACAAACTCAGTCGAATACTGCTGCCACATGAGTGGGCCCTCCACTCATACCAGCTTGCTCAAGTGTTTCGAATCTGGGGAACACCAGATATAGACCTCTTTGCAAGTCCACAGAATGCCACACTTCCCTGATTCTGTTCCAGAATTCTGGCTCAAAACTGTCAGGCAAGAGATGCTTTCCTACTCCACTGGGGACAGGACTTCCTCTATGCCTTCCCACCCATTCCCCTCATTCCCAAAACATTTTTCAAACTTCCGAGAGACAGAGGTCATATGATACTCATAGCTCCACGTTGGCCACGGCAAACGTGGTATCCTCTTCTTCTGCGTCTCTCTCAAACTACTTCTCTGGAGTTGGGGAATGCTCCAGATCTCTTATCGCAGGAGAACGGATCTTTACTGCATCCCAATCCCCAGTCCCTACACCTCAGGGCCTGGTTACTGAAAGCCTAGAATTCCAGGATCTTAACCTTTCTCAGCAAGTAAAGGATATCCTCCTGGATTCCAGAAAACCCTCCACAAGATGTTCCTATGCTTTTAAGTGGAAAAGGTTCTCTATCTGGTGTTCACAAAAGAGACTTAACTGCCTTTTAGTACCTGTAGAGTTGCTTCTACAATTATCAACTTCTGGTCTGAAGACCAATTCAGTTAGGGTCCATCTTAGTGCTATTGCTGCTTTTCATAAACCTTTCGATGGACAACCTATTTCCTCTCATCCACTTATATCAAGATTTATGAGAGGCCTACTTTTAACAAAACCTCCCCTTAAACCACCACCGGTGGCATGGGATCTAAATCTTGTTCTTGGTCAGCTTATGAAACCGCCCTTTGAACCTTTAGCCACTTCAGACCTAAAGTTTCTTTCATGGGAAGTTATTTTCCTAATTGCCATCACTTCTGAAAGATGCATTAGTGAACTACAGGCGTTAGTGGCTGACCCGCCTTATACAAGGTTTCACCATGATAAAGTAGTCCTCAGGACTCATCCTCACTTTCTGCCAAAGGTAGTTTCTCCTTTTCATTTAAACCAGTTGGTTTATCTTCCTGTATTCTTCCCTAGGCCTCATGCCTCCAGTGCGGAAAGGAATCTTCACACATTGGATTGTAAAAGAGCCTTAGCTTTTTATCTCCAAAGAACTAAGCCACATAGAAAATCTTCTCGGCTTTTTGTGTTTTTTGACTCTAGTCATTTGGGACTTCCAGTTTCTAAAAGAACTCTGTCAAATTGGATTGCTATGACCCTGAATGTTCGGAGTCTAAATTCTTATTATAAGCGCCAGATGCTTTTCAAAGAGCTTAAACGCCTGGATTGCGATATAATGTTCATTCAAGAAACCCATTTGCTTTGTAAGGACGAGGTGAGGGTAACTGACTCCCACTTTCACCTGAGATATTGTCAAGCCCCAGCCCTCCGCCTAGGGCTCAGAGGGTTGGGGTTGCCATTATATGCTCCTTGCAGAAGGTGAGAGAAAACCTTTTGCTCCCGCTATGCCTGCTGGGAGTGGTTAGTTCCTTTGCCCTCTGATAAGGAAATAGTTGTGAGACCAGTGGTAAGGCAAAATGACAAGAATTTATTCCCCAACAAAAAGATTCAGTGCAGATTAAATCCGGATACTCTTCAGGTGTTTCCTCGAGGATATTTACAGAACTTAAACGGATTGAGCTTCACACTCTTTGCTCACAAAACGTGCAATGCATATCACATGTAACAGATAGAAAACATAACAGCTTCTTCTCACAAAGAAAAATATCTTCTTTCCCTTTATTCACACTCGGCTCCCTCATACACATTTAGCAAAGGGATTCTATATCATCTGCCAAACACAGTGCACAGTCCATAGGCACTTCTGCTGAGTCACTCTTATTAAAGTCCTGTTGCATCTCTTCAAACTCTGGAACTAAGGAGTTTGGCTTTAAGCTGTTATTATATGGCTTAGGATAATTTCCCCCTAAGACCTCTGGTACTTCCTTTGGGCACAGTTCTATATAGTAAGGATGGGAAATACCTGAGGTTGTGGAGATTCCTCTCTGGCTTTGTTCAGCTAGCTTTTTCCAGCTGTAGGGAAACACTCTCTGATTCCCTGTTTGGAGTTCTTGTCTGGAGCACTGCTCTGGTTCCCAGTCCCAAACTGAGCTTTGCAAACTCCTGGGTTTAGTGCTAGGTTCCCACCTGTGAGCTCCTTGAAGCTTTTTATCTGGCAATGAGGTCTGACGGTCTCTCTGCTCTCTCCCTCTAGGCAGGTTTCTGACAGCAGTCTATTCCTTCTCTCCTTCTGCCCTGTCTGCTTCAATTCCACAACTGCAGCTGGGTTTCCTCGAAGGTCTCCTCCCAGCTCTTCTCCAACCGTCTCTCCAACCACCTCTCCAGTCAATACTCTCATCAACACTATTACCGGCTCTCTCAGCGAGACTCCAATCACCAACTCCTCCCTTGCTTTCCCCTAGCCAGGGTTTATATTCCTGTTCCCTGAGCCTTGGGTCTGCCTTCCTGAACAGGTGTGTGTAATTAGGTTCCAGGCTTGCAGTTACGTCAGAGCTTGGGTGTGTCAGCCTAGCTCCTGTTTCCCTATGCTTGCCTCTCTTGCAAACGCTGAAACGTGTGTGCAGCCTGACTGTCAGTTTGTTTAAAGGTAAAATCATCCTTTTCTTCTAATGCCATATGTTCAGTATGGGCTGCTTCTTCACAATATTTTGCATCCAATAAACTTGAGCAAAAGAAGGGTGGAGTAGGGATGCTGTTATCCAGTAAACTGCCCCACCAAATCCTTGAGATGCAAAGAGATAAAGGAGGGTCACTACCTGATCGTGAAGACCAGCTGGGGAGGAAATGTCTACACATTAATTATTATTAATGCCCTCCATGTTAACCAAGCGAATGTCTTTGCCTCCCATCATAAACAGCTACTCGAGGTAGCGGAAGGAAAAACAGTTATGGGAGGGGACTTCAACATGGTGTTAGATTCGGCCCTGGTTACTTCCAAGGGCTCTTCCACAATGTCAAAAATCCATAGGAAAAAAAATGAAATAACTTATTGTAGACGTAGAAGTAGTGGATGTCTGGAGAATAAAGAATGGGAGGCAACGTGACTACTCATTGTACTCCCCTGTACATAAATCAGACTCCAGAATAGATTTAATACTGGTTGACAAAACGCTAATATGGCAGGTGCAGATCGACTCCTGTGATTGGTCAGTTTGCTGCTGGACCCCCCAAGCCTTGGTGGACCTGGTGGAGACTGAATGATTCCCTCCTGGATGGACCTATTGGTCATTCAACATATCCAGAAAGACATTGGGGAATACCTCTCCCTGAATGAGGGAGGGCCCTGTACCCTTAAAAGCAGTGGTCAGGGGTAAATTTATTGCCATAGGAGCACACAAAAAATGTATTAAAGAGGAAAGCAAAGGCCAATTGCATGAGACTATTTCCAGGTTATAAAAAAAAGCTTAAAGCAGGTCAGCCCAGCCCCATGATGATCAAGCAGCTTGCAGTGACCCGTACGGAACTAAAGGAGCTGGAACTGGCTGAGATTAACCATAGGCTTGAGCTGTTAAAACAAACTTACTTTGAATATGGGAACAAACCAGGGCATCTCTTGGCTCAAAAATTAGAGACTGCCAAAATAAAAGATGGTTGGGGGGGGGGGGGTGTGTGGTTGGAGAGAGGTTTGTACAGGTTTACTAACAATTATATAGCCCAGAGAAAGAGGTTGACAACCTAAATATGCATGATTATTTAGATAATGTTAAATTGCCTAACATTTTTCAGCCCTAGAAGCAGAATTATTGAAACCCATCTCCACGCATGAGGTCCTTGGTATGATCAAAGGCTTATCACCCCATAAGGCACCCAGGTTGGATGGTTTTTCCAATCATTTCTATAAATTTTTTTCGTGGTGTAGTAGTAGAACCCCTAACTAAAATGTTTTAACTCCTTTTGGATTGGCCTCCCAGATACCCGATTTGCTACTCCTAGCCAGTATGAGTATTTTATATAATGAAGGGAAGGATCCTGGAGAGTGTGGGTCCTGTAGGCCCATCTCACGTATGTGCCCTGTTGTGTCTATTGGTCTCTGAATTAGAGGACTCAGAAAGAGCCCCTCTTTGGGCACATATGTAAGGCCTCCCTAAGGGGTTGGTCCTTTAATGTAGCTTCCTGGAGGGCAAGGGGCTTTAGCATCTACCAGGTGAGTTTCTGAGCTGCAGGCCTTGTCTTGCAGGGAACCTTTTCTTTTGACAGCATCTGTTACCTTGCGGTCTATGCCATCCTTCCCTTACATGTATGGCGCCCCCCACCTTTTAATCTGGACCAGACTGTTCTGTGTTCTTTCTCAGAGAAAGATCTTTGGAGGACTCCTTGCTGCATCTGGAGGATATGCAGAGGGTGTTGGTCAGATACATAGCTATTGCAAATTCCTTCCGCTGATCGGATAATCTTCTGTCCTCTTCAGTAGTCTGAGGAAAGAACTGGTAGAGGTTAAATCCTCTATCCACTGTCTTAAGAAGGCCATTGGATCAGTGCACATTCTGGCTGTTAAAGCATTTGCTGGAATGGGTCAGAGCGCACGCCACTGGGTGCAGGCTGCCAGGCAGAGTCCACTCTAGTATCTCCAGAGGACATGAGTAAGGTGGCTTCCTGGTCTTCTTTGAATGCCTTTATGTGAAACCTTACAGATTGCTTGTGGTGTTTGGTACAGATAGTGCCTTTTTGGCTGGATAGTCCTGAGCATTGTTTTCATCTCACTCTGTGCCCTCATTACTTGGGAACGCCCACTCATCTGGACTGGTCAAGCAGGATAAGGAAGGAGACATTTTACATACATGATATTTTCCTTTCCTTGAAACCTGCTAGACCAGTCCAGGACACACCCTGGAAGACTTCTACAAGTTTGGCAGCTCTGCTGCTCTTCATTGCCTTGTTAGTTTGTGTCCGATGCAGAACTGTTTGTGGTAAGAGAGCCAGATACTTGTTCCAAATGTTTGTTGCAGTTTATGGTTAACTCTCTGGTAATTTTTTCTGAGTCTCTTCTGAGTTTTTCAGTCTTGCTTACTGCTCAGGAAGTATCCTCCTGATGTTTCTCAGTATTGCACCAGTAGATATACAGAGTGATATCACTGAAAGTTACTCACATCTGCCTCCATCTCCTGGCAAAGGAGCATAACCCCCATACATCTGGACTTGTCATCTGAGCTTCCATAGAAAGCTTAGATTTGATCTCCTCTAGTACTGACTGGTTTGGGCAGTCCATGGTATATGCAGTATTTGTCACCAGCACCATAATTCAAAGGCATCGATTTTCTTCCTGTCTATCTCTTTCACTGTCCAACTTTTGTATCCATATGGTGTTGAAAATACTATGACTTGAACAAGTCAAATCTTTGTATGGGGAAAGACATCTCTGCTCTTGAGAATCTTGTCTAGGTCCTTCATAGCCATTCTGCCAAGAAAAAAGCATCATCTGATTTCTTGAGTGCTTGTCATTTCTTTATTGATAGTTCATTCAAGTAGGTTAAAGTTGTCCACTATTTCAATTTCTTCTCCATCAACGATGAATGTCTTGATTTTTGCCAGTTGTCAGGATGCCTTAGTTACATTAAGGTGCAGGCCCATCTTAAGACTGTTCCTTGATTTTGAGAAGCAAATGTTCCAGATCATCTTCACTTTCAGCTAGTAATGTGGTATCATCAGCATAGCGAAGTTTGCCGAGTCTTCCATCATTCTTCATACTTCGGTTGTCTTCATACGGTCCTGCTTCTCTGATTTGTTTTGCATATAAATTAAACAGGTAGGGGGGAAAGTATACAGCCTTATTGTACAGCTTTGCTGATTTTAAACCATTCTGTTTCTCCTTGTTCCATATGAACCTGTTGCTTCCTGATTCTCTTGCACAACCTTTACATTGATCATTAGGTTTTCTGGTATACCCATGCTTCTTGATGTAGCCCAGCGTTTCTCGATTTACATAGTCAAAAGCTTTGCTGTAGTCTATAAAACACACACAGATCTTTGAAAAGACTAAAGAACCCCAAAAGGAAATGTATCTCATCCGTGATGATTTCTCTCATTCCTTGCCCTTTCCTGAATCCTGCTTGCACTTCTGGCAGTTCTCATTCCAGGTATAATTGTAGTCCCTGCTGAATAATTTTGAGTAGAATCTTGCTGGCATGTGGGATCAGAGCGATTGTGTGATAATTTCCACAGTCAGTTGGATCACCTTTCTTTAGTATTGGTATAAACACAGATCTTTTCCAGTCAATTGGCCATGATGTTGTCTTCCAAATTTCCTGGCAGAGCCTTGTAAGTATGGTAACGGCTGCATCAGATTGCTGTAATACTTCAGTGGTAATGCCATCAATGCCCGGTGCTTTGTTCTTTGATAAGGCTTTCAATGCTGCTTCAACTTCTTCTTTCTTCACCAATGGTTCTTGATCATAAAGTACAGGTTGAAACAGCTGTTGGTCCACTTGATTTTTATTGTATAGTGACTCTGTATATTCTTTTCACCTTTTTCTTGATCTTCTCATCATTCAGCATGGATCCTTGAGCATCTTGTAACATTCAGATTCAAGGCTGGAATTTTTTCTTTGGCTTTCCTAAAGCTACGAGAGTTAATCTTGTTCTTCATCTAATAGTTTCTGCTTCTATTTCCTTGCATGTGTCATTGTAGTACTTCTTATCTTCTCTTGCTGCACTTTGGAAATCTCTGAGTGCCTCTCTTTCTCCTCTGGCTTTTAGCTTCTCTGTGTTTCTGGGCAATTTTCAGAGTTTCTTGGGTCATCCATTTTTGCTTTTTCACCTTTTGTAGAGAGTTCTTATTTTCTTCCCACACAACCTTCTTGATGTCATCCCATAATTCTTTTGGAGCTCTGTCATTTGTGTATAAAACAGCAAATCGATTTTAAAGGCAGTCTTTAAATTCCGGTGGTGTATTCTCATGGTCATATTTTGCTACATCTCAACTTTAGCTTGTTTGCATAGTAGTAGTTGGTAATCTGTACTACAGTCGGCTCCATATTTTGTCTTTGTTGATGTTCTAGAGCTTTTCTATTGTTTTCCACAGATGTAGTCAGTTTGATTTTTGTACAGCCCATTGGGTGACGTCCATGTGTACAGTCACCACTTGTGTTGCTGGAAGGTGTTTGAGATGAACAGAATGGCAAGACCAACAATCTATCAGTCTTTCTTCAACTTCATTTCTGTTGCCATCCATTTTTTCCAACTACTTTGCCGCCTTTGTTTCCAACGTTTGCATTCCAGTCACCCATGACTATCAGGATATCCTGTTGGCATGTTTTGTCAGTTTCAGCTTGTTCTTGCTCATAGAACTCATCAACTTCATTCTCTTCTACAGCTGTTAGGGCATATACTTAAATTTATAATTGTTGATGGGCATTCCTCATAGACGAATAGAAATTAAGTGTTCACTGATTGCATTGTATTTCATTACAGTTCTTGCAAGTTTTTCTTGATTATAAATGCAACACCATTTCTTCTTTCTTTCATTTCCATCATAGTAGATCATGTGATCGTAAGATGCAAAGTGCCCGATGCTAGTCCTTTCAGTTGGCTGACACCCAACAGATCGAGTTGTACATGTTCCAGTTCATTCTTGACCACCTCCAACTTCCTTTGGGTCGTTCTTCGTACGTTCTATGTCCCAATATGTAAGACATCTGTGCAGTTTGTCTCTCATTTCATGTGCAGCTGCATCAGCAGTCTGACGTCCAGAGGGCTTTGATCAAACCGCATCATAAATGCTGGCTTTACTCTAAAGTCTTCAGCTCCTCCCCAGTAGCCAGTTGAGTGCCTTCCGAACTGGGGGTCTCATCTTCTAGCATTATAGTGCAAACTGTTCTGTTGTGACTATCCATTGGGGTTTTCGTGGCAGGATATGGAAGTAGATTGCCAGGCCTTTTTTCCATGCAGATAATTCTAATAGTGTTGCCGTTGTCACAGAAATGTGATCCTCCGCCGCCAACACCGTCCCATTCTGCTGTTGCCCAGATGGTTGGCTTATCTCCAGGAACAAGCAGGAATGTAGTCTTCACATATGGGTATCGTCGGTACCGATGGCGCCTGCATGGGAACGCTCCCCAGCGTCCAATAGGAAAGATTTTGGGAGCATACCACAGTGCCTGCGTGCTGCCTTCCCGCCTTTCCCACTGTCCCTCTTCAGTTCTTTGTTTTCCATGGAGCCGACAGGTCCCATACCTTGTCACCGCAGAAAATTCCTTCTTTATTTTTTGTGGTCGCGTCTGCCTTCGTTCGATGCCTTCCAGTACCGCCAGTTTTTCTTTCTTTTTTTTTTTTCTTTTTGTAGAAAAGAATACTTATGAGGTATATTTCTTCAGAAACTTTTTCCCTTGGTGCTAGGTGCCATTTTGGGCACTAGGCCCATTTTCCTTAAAAATGGAAAAACCAGGGGGGCGTGATGGGGGGAGGCATTTCAAGATGGCGGTTGTAGTCGTGACTGTGTGAGCACGCTTTTTCTATGGGGAAGAAGCGCAAGGGCAAGGCTGGGCCGGTGCCTTCGCAGCCCACTCTTGCCTCAACGCTGGTTGCTTCTGTTTTTGGTCCTTTGGATTCTTACCTGGTTCGTGCTCCGCAGGTTCCAGTCGTTTCTGGTGGAGAAAACCGGCTGGCAGTGTCGTCGGAGTTGGAATGCTCGGCGGCAGTCTCGGTATCATCTTACTCCCCAGTTTTGAGCCCTGCACCGAAGGTTCCCTGCAGCTGCTTATTGCCGGAACGCTTCCTGGAGGTTCCCTCCCCTGTTGTATCGAGGGAGGTTGTTACCTCGCGAGGGCCAGGGAAAGGCGAGCTCGAGGAGTCTGAGTGGAGCTAGTTGTGCCCTTCACTCTCTTTCATCGTCAGCGTTTGTTGGAGGTGAACGCATAGGGAAGGTCTTTCCCCTGCACGACGAGAGGATTCATTGCCGCTTGTGGAGATGGAAGGTGCAACAGCAGCTATATCGGAGGGGGCTTTTGCTCTTCATCGTCCTATGAACTTTACATTGAAGTCAATTTGGAATGCTATTGTTTCCTTACGAGAACTTTTACGCCCTCAAATTACACTCTTATCCTTCAAGGTGAAGACCACGATAGAGACCGTTGCGGATTTGGAGAAGAAGGTATCTGGATTCTCTACAGAACTTGAAGCAGAACGGAATAGAACCACCATCTTAGAAGATCAGGCGGACGTTTTCAAAAAGAACTTTTTATCGGTACAAGCTAAGTTAGAACAGTTAGATAATTTCTCTCGGGTGAATAACTTGAGAGTTGTTAATTTTCCTAAGGTGACTTCTGTTTCCGCTAGGGATATGTTTAAAGAGTATTTGGTGGAGGTATTGGGGGTTTCTCCTGAATTAATGCCACCATTGGTTAAAATGCATTACCTTCCTAAGGCTAAGCGTGCTCCTTTTAGTTGGACTTTAGGGGATGGGTTGGTGCAAGGAGATGTTCTGAATGTTACAGACTTATTGGAAAATTCTGGTCTTGAGTCTCAGAAGCCTTCTACTCTTTTAATAACGTTTGCCTTGTTATCAAATAAAGAGTGGATGTTAAAACTTTTTTTCAGAAAAGGAAGCTCCCCTTCCGGGGTTTAGCTGTTCGCATGTATCCTGACTTGGCAAGAGACACCCAGAAACAGCGCAGAGAGTTTCTACTGCTCCGTCCTGGGGTCTTGCAGTTGGGCGGGCTCTTTTTTCTTAAGGATCCATGTAAATGTTTGATCAGATATTAATCTGTTTCTTATGTATTTTTTGAGACCTCTCAACTGCTAGCTTTTTAAAATGCCAGGCGATTAGAATCCTCTATTGATTCCTCCTAGAGCTTATATTAGATTGGTCTGGATTTGACTGCTACCCTTTATAACTTGTATTTTTGGATTTATTTTCTATGTGGATGTTCTCCCCCGAGTAGTGGACTAGGGAGGGTTGGCACTTAATGTTTCTTATTGTTTAATATTTGTATATTAAGTACTTTGGTCAAAGAATATTTCTGTGTCTCACCCTGTTTCTGTGAGAAGGGTTTTATTTTAAACCACCTTGAATATATTGTAAAATTGCATAAATATAAAATTAAAAAAAAAATGGAAAAAACATCTACTGGTTTAAAAAAAAAAAAAAAGTTCTAAGTGTGGCAGTACCATATCCATCACTGACACCCATGACTGGTGTCTTAAATGTTTTAGGCCCTGACCATTCTCCATCAGAGTGCCTTTCCTGTAGGAAGATAACTAAAAGGGGCTTGCAGAATAGAGCTTTTTGCCTCAAATGCGATGTCCGTGGCATCGACGTCTTCCAGAGCCTCATCTTTCTCCCATGGATCTCAGGTAACTAAACTTAAATCTAGCCGGTTCTCAAAGGGTAGATCTCCTTCTAGGCATAGAGAAGCCATTGGCGTTGCCCTTGAGAAAACTTCACCGGCAAAACAGCCCCGGCGGGAGGCTTCGGCTTCCAAAGCATTAACGGGACTCCAGGATGTTCTCGAGGCCTCCACCTCGGTAGAACTACTGGTGCCAGCTCTGGGGTTCCGGCCGCTTCTACCGGTACTGACACCCAAGCATCGGCAGCGTCGATAGATCAGAGGTTTCTCGCTATCGAACGCAGTCTGGCAGCTCTTCTCATGGCTTCGATACCATTGAGACCGCTACAGACGGTTCAACAGGCACCGGTACCGGCCTTGGCGGGTATACTCCCCATGCCGAGTCTTGAGTCTATCTCCGGCATCGACAGATCAGTACCGAGACACCTAGATACTGACTTCGATCGATACCGGTACAGTGTTCTGCACGAACACCGGGATCAGAGATATTTTGAATCTTCCGATTCCGATGATTCTAATGACTCTGCCGATACCACAGTACTTCTTCCGGAGGAACCATCTTCTCCCCAACGCAGAATGTCTCCTCCGGAGCACATGTCCTTTCAGGATTTTATTCGTGATGTGGCTCGAGGCCTTGCAATCACGGTAAATCTTGAAAATGAACCTAGGGCACAAGAATTAGAAATCCTTCAATACCCTAAGGCTCCCAAGGAAGCAGCTACTCTGCCTATTCATCAGATCCTACATGATCTTATGTTCAGGATGTGGGAAACACCTTTAACCACATCTCCTCACTCTCGGAGGCTCGATACAATGTATTGAGTTCCACCTTGTCCTGATTTCCAAAAAACTCGGTTACCACACCACTGAATGGTAGTGGAATCGGCTATGTGTAGGATGAAGAGTGCAAAGAGACATGCTTCCAATCCTCCAGGCCGTGAGTGCAGGACTCTTGATGCCTTTGGGCGTCGATGCTTCCATGCTCTCAGCCAGGATCAGCTCCTATATCCTGTATATGGGAATGTTCCTCAAAGAGGTCACAGGAGACTTGGAGCTTAAGAGCCCCCTTCTTCCTGATGATAAACGGCAAGACTTCCTTAAGCTTGTCAGACATGCTCAGGATGTTTCCAAGTTTGCAAACCGTGCGGCCTTTGACTGCTTTGAATGCATCAGCAGAATTTCTGATATTGCCATTGGTGCACGTTGGATTGCTTGGCTTCAGGCATCAGACTTGGAACTTTGGGTACAAGATAAATTGGGAAATATCCCTTGCACAGGAGAAAATCTCTTTGGCAGGAAAAGGCTAATAAAATAGATACTGACAATATCACCCTGGATAGATTGTCAATCTACAGCCAACCCAGCCAAAAAGAAAAATTATAAAAAACCCTTTTTCAGCAAAAAAATGAAGTTTTATCCTTCTTATGCCCAGCAGGGGCATGGTCCAGTTCAGGCTGCTCAAAAGGGACAACAGCAACAAACTAGACGACAAAAGAAGCCAAAGGGGCCAAGAGCTCAGCCAGCTCCACAGGCTCAGCCTCCTCAGGGGCTTTGACTCCCACCTAGAGAACTTAGCCTTCCTGCCACTGAACGGTCCAGAGCCCCTAGCCATTCCTGGCAGGTTGTGTCATTTTGCCAACAGATGGCACCAAATAACAGAAAATTGGACTCTGTCCATTGTACGAGTGGGGTGCGAGCTTCATTTTCACAGCATGCCCCCTCCTACAATCGTAAGACAGTTCAATTCTCAGACCCCTGTCAACAATCTCTTAGATTAGGAGGTCACAACACTCCTTGCTAAAGGAGCAATGGAACAAGTACCCATTCTACAACAGGGTACAGGGTTGTACTCCCCCCTATTTTCTTATCCCAAAGAAAACAGGAGGACACAGACCCATTTTAGACCTCAGAGAATTGAACAAATACATGTTCCGAGAGAAATTCAAAATGATTTCTCTAGGAACTCTTCTGCCATACTTTCAAAGTCAGGATTGGCATTGTTCTCTAAATCTAAAGGATGCATATACTCATCTTCTCATCCATCCAGAAAACAGGAGACTCCTACGGTTCCTGTTTCAGGGAAACATTTCCAATATAAAGTTCTTCCCTTTGGTCTGGCTTCGGCACCAAGAGTATTCACGAAATGCATGGCGGTAGTAGCTGCATTCCTGCGAACTCTAGGAATATTTGTCTTCCCTTACTTAGATGACTGGCTCATTCGAGCCCCCACGGCTCCAAAAGCCAGCTCTGCTCTGTCTCGCACAATGCAAATCCTTTAATATTTGGGATTGATCATAAACCTACCAAAATCCTATCTTGCTCCCACTCGGTCCCTAGAATTCATAGGAGCTTGCCTAGGTACCAGACAGTACTATTTACTACTACTATTTAGCACTTATAGAGCGCCACGCACACAGCGCTGCACAGCTAACCTACAAGAGGTAGCCAACATACAAGAGACAGTCCGTGCCTGTCAGTCATGCTCATCGGAGCTTACAATCTAGTTAGAACAGTACAGAGCATTAGTCAGTTCTGCGGAAGGTACGGTGTGGTATAGTTTGGTCTAAAGTATGGTCATAAACGTTGGTGGGGGTTAGGGAAAGATGAGGATGGAAGTCAGGATCTGAATTAAACAGTGAAGAGGTGGGTCTTCAACCTGGATTTGAAGAGGGCCAGGGAGGATGCCTAGTGCACAGAGGCAGGTAGGATATTCCAAGCATATGGTGCAGCAAGGTGAAAGGAGCGCAGTCGGGAGTTCGTGGTGCAGGTGAAAGGCATTGATAGAAGTAATTTGTTAGTGGAGCGCAAATTTCGAGAGGGGGCGTAGGGAGAGATAAGAGGGTATTGAGGGGCCATAGAGTGAATGCATTTATAGGTGAGTAGGAGAAGCTTGAATTGAATTGGATGCGGAATTGGACAGGGAGCCAGTGAAGAGTCTTGAGAAGAGGAGTAATGTGGGCATAGCGAGGCTGGCAGAAGATTAGTAGGGCAGCGTGATTTTGTATAGATTGAAGGGGAAGGAGGTGGCTCATGGGGAGACCAGAGAGGAGTAGGTTGCAGTATTCGAGGCGAGAGGAGATTAAGGAGTGGATAAGCGTTTTGGTAGTGTGTTCAGAGAGGAAGGGGTGGATTTTGCTGATGTTGTAGAGAAAGAAGCGGCAGGTCTTAGCTACAAGCTGGATATGAGCGGAGAAGGAGAGAGAGGTGTCAGATAACCCCTAGATTACGGGCCAAGGGAACAGGAAGGATAGTAGATCCATCCACATGGACTGAGAGAGGGGGATGTGTGGGGGGGGGGGGAGTTGGGTGGAAAGACAAGGAGTTCAGCCTTGGCTATGTTCAGTTTCAATCGGCGATGAGACATCCAGGCAGCGATGTCCGAAAGACAGGCAGAGATCTTGGCCTGGGTTGCCAGAGAAATATTAGGTGTAGAGAGGTAGATTTGGGAGTCATCGGCATAGAGATGGTACTGAAAGCCATGGGAGGAGATAAGCGCGCCAAGGCCTTGGGTATAGAGAGAGAAAAGGAGGGGGCCCAAGACAGATCCCTGGGGTACACCTACATGGAGCGGGGTAGGGGAGGAGGAGAAGCCACCGGTGCATACACTGAATGAGCGATGGGAGAGGTAGGAGGAGAACCAGGATAGTACGGAGTCCTTGAAGCCAAGCGAGGAGAGGGTGGTGAGAAGAAGGTTGTGGTCAACAGTGTCAAAGGCAGCAGAAAGGTCAAGAAGGATGAGGATAGAATAGAGGCCCTTAGATTTAGCCAGGAGCAGATCGTTGGTGACTTTTGTGAGTGCCGTTTCAGTGGAGTGTAGGGGACGGAAGCCGGATTGTAGTGGGTCCAGGAGGGCCTGGGAGGTGAGGAAGTCGAGGCAGCGACAGTGGACTGCTCGTTCTAATAGTTTGGATATGAAGGGAAGGAGGGAGATGTGTCGATAGAAGGGCATGTGGGATCAAGTGAGGGTTTCTTGAGGAGGGGTGTGACCACAGCATGTTTGAAGTCAATGGGGACAGTTGCAGTGTAGAGTGAAAGGTTGAGGATATGAGTGATGGAGGGGACAATGGTGAGGGAGATGGAATGTAGGAGATGGGTGGGGATAGGGTCTGATGAACAGGTGGTGGGTTTAGAGGAGGAAAGGAAGAGTGCGGTTTCTTCTTCAGAGATTGGAGGGAAGGAGGAGAGGGTGACGGGGAGAATGGATGGGGAGGAGAATTGGGGAGGAGGGGAGGTAGATTAGGTGGGTAGGGAATTGGAGGATAATCTTGTGGATTTTGTCGTGGAAGTAGTCAGCTAGGGTTTGGGCAGAAAGGGAGAGCGGGATTGTGGGGGGGGGGGACCTTGAGGAGAGAATTGAGGGTATTTAAAGAGACGGCGAGGATCAGAGGCAAGGGAGTTGGTCAGATGGATGTAGTAATTTTGTTTGGCAAGTGCTAAGGCTGACTGGAAGGAGCCAAGCATGAATTTGAGGTGTAGAAGGTCTTCCGGGGAACGGGATTTGGACCAAGCTTGTTCGGTAGAACGGGTGCAGATGCGTAGGTAACGGATAGTTGATGAAAGCCAGGGTTGGGGGAGTAGATCGATTTACAGGACGTGGGGTAGGAGGGGCAAGAGTGTCAAGGGCTGAGGATAGTGTAGCATTGTATGAAGATAATGTCTTGTCAATGGACTTGGAGGATAAAATGGAGGAAAGAGATGGAGAAATAGTGGAGGAGAGAGTCAGGGGATCAATATTATGAAGGTTTCTAAATAGGTCGGAGGAGACAGGACGAGGTTGGGACGGCGGAAGCTGAAGAGTAAATGTTAAGAGGTGATGGTCAGATGAGGGAAGAATTGATTTGCGGAGGTTTGAGGGAGAAGAATTGGAGAAGAGTATTAGGTCAAGGCAGTGGCCGTGTAGGTGTGTGGGGGCAGTGGAGCAAAGTTGGAGGTCGAACGAGGAGGTAAGAGCGAGGAACTTTGAGGCATGTGGGTCGGAGGGGTTGTCTATGTGAATGTTGAAATCGCCAAGAATAAGAGTAGGGGAAGAGGGATCCATAAAGGCAGAAAGCCAGGAGTCAGTCAGTGAGGAAGGTTGATTTGGATTTGTTGGGTGGGCGATAAATAACAGCTACTCTGAGGGGAAGTGGTGCGAGGAGGCGAATGGAGTGGACTTCGAAGGAGAGGGGGGGAGTGTGATTGGGGTGGCAGGAGGGGTTGGAATTGGCAGGGCAGAGAGAGTAGGAGGCCGACGCCACCACCGCGACCAGTAGATTGAGGTGTATGGGAGAACTGGTAGCCCCCATAGCAGAGAGGGGCAATGGATGCGGTGTCGTCTGGGGGGAGCCAGGTCTCGGTCAAGGGCTTTCCTTCCAAAGCCCCGCTGTCTGCGCATAGTGCAGCTAGCTTCGCAAGCAGCATTAAAGACTTACCTGACTGCTCGAGAAATGCTCTAACTATTGGGACATATGGCATCCACTGTACATGTAGTTTCCTATGCTCGTCTCCACATGCGAACAGCATGCGAACAGCCCAGTGGACCCTTTCCACTCAATAGACACAGGCTACAGGTCGCCTCTCGGACAAAGTAACAAACAACGTCTTGTTTCGTCTCTCCAATGGTGGCAATCACCGGAGGATCTTCTGGTGGGGTTTTCTTTCCAGCAACCCCTATTGCAGATCACTCTAACAACAGATGCATCACAGGTCCCGCTATGGGACCTCAATTTGGTGTTAGGGGCTTTAGCCAAGGAGCCTTTTGAGCCTCTACACAAGATTTCGGTCAAAGATTTAACCCCGAGGTCGTCTTTTTGGTAGCCATCTGTTTGGCGAGGCGAATTTCAGAATTGCAGGCGATATCATGTAAAGAACCAGTTTTGTCTTTTTCCAGGGAAAAAGTGGTGTTCTGTCCAGTTCCCTCCTTTTTGCCTGAAGTAGTTTCCCTGGTTCAGCTTAATTAGCTGATCTCTCGTCTGGTGCTTGGCTCGCTGGAAGGAAATACAGCGGACCGCGGGTTGCGCCGTTTGGACGTCAACCGTGTGTTATGGCAGTATTTTAAGGTGTCAGAGTCCATTTCTAGATGGATTAGAGAGGCGTTTGCTTCAGCATACCTTCTGTGTGGCCGAGCGCGGCCAACGGGATTGCAGGCTCATTCTACCAGAGCTGGGCGAAGCACAGTTTAGTACCGCCTGGTGAGATTTGTAGGGCAGCCACTTGGTCGGCTCTTCATACTTTTGGTAAACTCTACTGCATGGAGGTTTTGGCAGCGAATAATGTTGGTTGGTATCAGGACAATTTTTCTAAAGTTAAAATGAATGGAATAGCTACTTATTTGTTGTTCCTTTTGAGTCTGCTTTGTCAATAGTTCACTGGGGCTGATGGGAGAGTCCCGCAGACTACATCCAGTGATGTCACGTTTTTGACATGCCCAGTCTCCAAGCTGCAGGAGGAGGTGCACAACCCAGAGGTGGAGGGCTAAACTGGAGTTACTCAAGGAACAACAATTACCAGGTAAGTGTAATTTCCATTTTTCATTCCAGGTTGTATGTAATGTGACAAAACAGGACAAACACAGAGGGGATTAATACTTTTGCAGTGCACTGTACATGTTGAATTTAGTTAAGCAGAAATATATTTGAATCCAGGAACAAGTTCAGTAAACTTCTTGTGCAGAAATTGAGAGTGTCATAATTTTGTCCAGAAAATATGGTATTTATTGGAGGCTTTCTTTTTGACTCTGAATTCATCTGGCCAAATGATCCAGTTATATTGGGAGCTGTATGCTCAGAGGATTAAATTGATAATATGAAAATTGAAGAGTATTTGTGTGATTGTTTTGCCATCTCCTGTGGATCAGGAAAGGGGTCTGATTGAGCCGTTAATCTCGACTGAAGGTGGAATGGGTGATTTGAAGCATTAAAGACAGATAGATAAAGCTCCAGCTTGGGTGGATTCACAGCCAAATACTAGAAAAAGTTCCAAGAGCATCTGGCTCTACTTCTAAGCTTTTTAATGCTTTGCTAGAAGGGGGTTCTCACAACTTCAGTGCAGACTGTGATTTTAGTGATAAAGAAGGAAAGGATAAGTCAACCTGTAGTTCCTATAGGCCCATCTCTTTGCTTAATATTGATATTAAATTGTTAGCTAAGGGGTTTTTGGTGGCTTGGATGCTAAAGGGTGCCGCGTGTTTGGTTCACCTGATCAATTGGTTGACAGGCCATAGATGATGATCAAAAATTGCAGTCTAATCTGTTCTACTAGCATAGCAATATTCCAACTTTGTTATTGTCTATATAGATTCTGATAGTTTTCAGCAGGGTTACTTGTAGCTTCTGTTCAGGGTGGCGTTGAAAATGGAACTGAAGGGCAATTTTTGGGTACAGACAGTGTTCCTTTTATCCAGTGCTAAAGTAAAAGGAGGAGGGGCTACTTTGAGCTTTCCATTGGAGAGAAGTACTAGAAAGGGCTGCCCTTTTTTATCTTGTACCTTTTGCTGTGTCGGTGGAACCCAGTAACTTGTAAGATTAGGAGCAATTTTGATGTAATGGGTGGAAGAGCATTATAAGATCTCCCTGTTTGTGTATGGCATTATTTTCTTTGTTACAAAGGCCATATAATCTAGCCTAACTTATTAAGTAAGCTTCAGCTCTTTAGTGAGGTCTTGAGTTTTAGTTAATATTCAATAACTTAGATTTGAACAAATTAACTTTTCTCCTGCCACCCTCACCCAACTTTAAAAGTAGTTTTCCATTTTAGATGAGCTAAGGGGTATCTAAAGTATCTGGGTGTTTGTTTCTTTTTGATATGACAATGCTTGTGCAGTTAAACTTCTCCCTACAGATGAAAAAATTGATCCAAAAGTTTGAACTAGTGGGATAAGCCGAGTTTGTTCTGGCTGTGTTGTATAGCCAAAGTGAAGATGGTGACCTTACCCAAACAATTATACCTTTTCCATAATTTGCTGGTGCCAAGTATAACGTCAAGGCAGGTGTAGGCAGAAGCTCCTCTGCTTTATTTGTAGCCAGCAGCCTCCATGAGTGGCTCAGTGTTGTTCCAGCCCATGTATTAGGGGTCCTGGGAGTCCTCCATCTTAAAAATTATTATTCAACAGTGCAGATATGAGGCAACTTTGATTGGATCAAGCAGTAGATGCACATAGAACAGAGCATTATAGGGAGAGTCCCAATACAGTACATCCCCTGGCTTCCTAGTTTAGGGATACCAGTAATAAATTCCTACTTAAAGAATGCTTTGAGCTTTAGGAAAGTGTACAAAGCTCTGTTGCTGTGGAGAGACATTTACTCAACCTATACAATGGAGTCCTCCTCCAGGGTGCTCAGATTTGGTTTTTGCAAGATGGGCGGACAGGAATTTCATGTTCCCTGATTCAATTCTTTGATCAAAATCTGGTTTGCCTACTTTTGCCATGAAATACACTTTAGATGAGCAATATTATTTCCCCTATTTTCAATTAGAGTTTGGATTTAGCTCATGCCCTTTTCAGTAGTAGCTCAAGGCAATTTTTAAATTTTAGATACAGTTGGTATTTTCCTGTCTTCTGAGTTCTTATAATCAAAGTTAGTACCTAAGGAAATGGAAGGTGAAGTGACTTGCCTAAGATATCATGGAGTGGTAGTGGGATTTAAACCCTGGTTTTCCTGATTCTCAGGTCGTACAATAGTTCTGACCATTAGGCTAGTCCCTCTCTTCACTTTGAAAGCTGGAAGGATGAACTTGGGGACTTGGAGGCAGGCAAAACTGCTTTTTGAGGTCCTCTATACCAGACTGTCTTCATCAATGGAGGTACATTTGTTGTCTTTCTGCTAGACTACTCTGGGTGAGTGGGTTATGCTCTGGCAAGTATGTGGAGGCAGACTTGGGCAACTTTCATTGATGTCATCACTTGGTATATCCACTGGTGCAGCATTGAGAGACGCCAGTATTTGTCCGCCTCCAGCAAGTGACAAGGGGTATGGACTGGTTCAGCAGTGCAGATAGGCCTGTCTCCCTTGGCCCAGACTACAGTGCAGTGGCCGATAGGCCCAATGTGTTTTGGCGCTTGGATACTTCTCTTTCTCCTCGAGCTGTGTCCAGCACTATTACCCATGGGTGTCAGCACTGGTGGGCCATAAAGTGGACAGAAGGATGCCACGGGACCCTTAAGGGCGGCTGGTAAGTTGGGCCTGAACCTTCTTTCCCTCTTGCCCTCCCCTCTCTGCTTGTTGAGCTCTGCTTCATTTTTTCTTTTTACATTGATTTTTGTGGGCTGTATTTGGCTCTTAGCTGCATTAAAGCTGCCATTGCACGTGCTGCAGTGTTCCATATTATAACATGTCCTGAGCCTGTTAGCCGGGCGGCTACTACTACTAATCATTTGTATCTACTACTACTAGTACTACTAATCATTTGTATAGCACTACAAGGAGTATACAGTGACACAGAAAGCACATTGTTAGTATAGATGCATGCCTTCTAAGAAACGCTGCTTGGCCTGTGGAAAGTTATGTCATTGGATTTCAAATTCTGCGCTTTCTGCATGGAGGCTTTTGAGGTGCACTTGGAGGGTCCTCCCCTCTCTTGTAGAAGGGGACATGGGTGCCCTACAATTGTCCTCGCTGCAGGAGTGAGGAAGGATGATTTCCAAGCTTCGTACTTGAGATCTCACTCTGCTGTCCACTCTCCTTTTCATAGGGGCCCAACAGCAAGTTTGCCCCCTCCCCCCCTCCCCCCCTCCCCCCCCCCTGCTGCTGTTGGGTCTAATCCCGATAAGGAGCTCCAGGTCTTTGAGTTGTACTCCCTGGAATACTTTTAATTTCTTCAGCAAACTTGGTTCTTCTGACGAAGCAATTCAGACCACAGGGCCTCTGGGTTCTCTCGTACTCACTCTCGACTTGATCACAAGAGAGCCCTGTGATATTGGATAGTTGAAGCCTGGGCTGAGCTCTGCTTCCTAAGATCTCAGTGGAGATTGGAGCCCATAGGTTCAGACCCTCTCTCCTTTGCTCGATGTCTGGAGTCCTGTGACAACGCCTCTGGCAAGGACCCCATCTTGAGGAAAAACTGTATTATCCATCTATTCAGGAAGAATGAACTGGTGACATTGTTCAGGTGTTTTCCATTCTGCAGTTGACTGATCTTCTGGTGGCAGAACATATGCTGCAGCTACAGATCTTTTTGCAAGGGGTTCAGAAGCCTACTAGGGCATTTCCTTTCCATTCTGAGTGAAACTTGCTTGATTTCCTGTAGAAAGGGGTCTGAGTCTTGAAGGTCTACACCCTGCCATGGGGGATTGCACTGTATGGTTCAGCATGCCACAGTGGTCATAAAATGGACCACCATCCCGGTGGAGGATGGTGCAGCACTAAAAAATCACTTTGATCACAAGATGGAAGCCCTCCTGACAAGTCAGTTTTCAACATCCTCTGTTCTCTAGTTAGCGGCATATGTTGGTCTGATGACCCAAGCTCTCCTTCAGTGGATTCAATCTCTCCCTCTGGATGATACCTCTGTCCTGGAATCAGCAGCAGTCTTTCTTCCAGACATGTATGATCTAGTCTGCTTAGTGACTAAAGCTTTTGCTTTCTTGATGGTAGCACGATGCTGGCTGTGGCTTCGCCACTGGACAGCAGATTATGCCTCCAAGTCCTGCTTATACTGGCTTGCCTTTAAGGGGAAGCTTTTGTTTAAGGAGGACATGGAGAAGCTGCAAAGCGAATGGGTATGTTCTCTTCCATGACCTGCTCATTATCTTTGTGGCATCAATTGAAATGGTGCCTTAAGTGTGAGATCATATGGGGCCCCTTCAGAGGCCCTGCTGTCTTGCTGGTTGCCAAACTCTCAGGATTTCAAGGTCAAGCTTCCCCTCCCTCCCGTGGTGGTATCCAGCCTGTGTTAGTGGGGACAGTCTCGGCATCTAAGAGAGCATACTTCTGGATGATCCCTCTTGTTGACTGACAGATGCCGGCCTGTTTGGCTGGGGAGCCCATTACAGAGGCCGAACTGCTCAGGGACATTGGAACAGCTGGGAGGCTGCATGGTCCATCAGCTTCCTTGAGGCAAGGGCCATTCGTTTGGCCCTACTACTCTGGTTCCTAATCTGGGGCAGAGTGGTCTGGGTATTCTTGGACAGTGCCATGGCAGTGGGGTATGTTAACTGGCAAGGGAGCACGAAGAGTGCTGAAATGACACTAGAGATGGCCCTCTTGTTCGCCTGGGCAGAAAGAAACCTCGAGGGCATTGACATTGTGGAGATGGACTTTCTAAGTTGCCGTTCCTTCGATCTCAGGGAGTGTGAGTTGAACCAGTCAGTGTTCAGCAGATTCAGGACCTCTACAGGAACAACTCATCTCTCTCCATCTCAGTAGACTCCGTATAAAAACTAGACCAGTCTAGATGGATGGGTTATGCTTCATTTCCAGCAACTGGCGGCAGACTGGAGCAACTTTCAGAATTCAAGAAAAGAGATTATCAGATATTTGGACTCTTCATACTATTTCTCCTGAACAAGAGAGCCTTTCCACTGCCGGCAGCCCCTTTAACATTGGGGAAGGTAGTGGGTAAGAGATCCCTCTCCCCCGCTCCCCACCTGCAGCCACCTGATCGTCAGCAACAGGGACCGGGCAGATAAGCCCCTCCCGATCCCTGTAGCTAAGGCCAATTGGGCCCAAACCTCTCGACATTTATTAGCTCATATACAAGGTGTGCAGCAGCACAGAGTCGCCACCATGACTGAGGGGGTCATACAGGATAACACAGGGCAACTCCATCTCTTAAGACAATGCCGGACAGATGTACTAGCATATTATTCCCCTCTTGCCTGGCCCAATTCATCATATGGGCAGAAACATTTTCTCAACAAGGTCTAACCTCCACAATACATGGCTATGGTCAGAGGACATAAAGATGCATTCACCACTTCAAGGCCAACACATATGGTGAGCTATAGTCATCTCATTCACATTGTATGCCAGACCCCAGAGAAGATCCACAGATGGAAGCCTCCACAGAAACAAAACCTAACCTGCATGCTCATAAATGTTCACTCTATCTGAAATAAATGGCTATTTCTCATTGACTATGTCAAGTCGTAAGTTAGACACGCTCTGTCATGGAATCATGGCTCACCGAGCCAAGTTCTGTACTTACAGGTTAATTAAAGCTCCCTAATAATTATCTCTTTAATTGCCCGAGAACAAACAGAAGAGGTGGAGGCATCTTTATCATGGCCAGAAGTGATCTACAATTCCAATGCCTTACGTCACTTTAGCACAGACAACCTGGACGCCATCAATGATTTCAAATAAGCACCTAATAGCATCTCTGTCCTACCAAACTCCATCTACATGCACTGTTGATTTCTCCACAGTTCTTGACCTAGCATGCAACCAATCTACTAAGAAAAAAATATTTTGGCTTCTGGGTGATTTCAACCTCAATGAAGCATTCCACATCCTTTCTTGATGCAATGACCGCATTACGCTATGAACACCAAATACATGCTCTCACCCAAGCAAGAGGAAACACGTTGGACCTTATCTTTGCACCCTCATCTATGCTCAAATCCAGCAATCAAAACCAACCATGGGTTATCTCTGTCCCATGGTCAGACTGCAATGTCGTCATTTTCCACATCCCCACAGGCGCAGCAGAGAATGGACCCCCCTGTGACCTCTGCACCACCAGCTCGTTGCTTCCATCTAGTTAACAGAGAAGCCTTCCATTGAAGAAACACTACCCAACCTTGATACCAACACCACCAAGCTGGATGAGCTTGTAGACACATGGAATAACACCTTAAGTAAAGCCACACTTTTACCACAGCCCATGAAATCTGTCAAGAAGAATCTCACAGCCATATGGTTCACAGCCAATCTACATGAGTCCTTACTACAACGCTGAAAACTTGAGCGGAAATGGCAGCGCTCTGGACTCCCCCAAGATCGCGTCACATACATGAAGATCCTGCAAGAACACCACAATGCAGTTAACCAGAGACAAAAGGATTACCACACAAATATTGTAATGTGCTCTCTTAACAAACCCCGGGAGCTTTTCGGAATCATTAAGTCCCTCATAAAGGACACAACTAAGCAACATACTGCAGGCCCTCCCCACCCACAGGAATTTGCTACCCACTTCCATACCGAAACAAATGGGAATTTTTTTAATCCAGGAAATCCTCTCTGATAATCCTCTCATTGAAACCATTGCTAATCCCAATTTAGACTCCTTCCACCTATGCTCCACTGAGCACCTTAAGAGCGTCATGAGTGGGCTCAACACCACCACTTTCCCAACCAATCCATGCCCTGTATATTGGATCAAGTCAGCCCGATCTGACCTAAGTGCATTCATTACCAGAATCATACAACTTTCCTTTACCATGGGTCTGGTACCATCACCACTGAAAACAGCCACTGTCAGACCACTACTAAAAAAATGACAAACTGGACACACTCGACGTAAACTCCTATAGGCCCATATCTAGCCTCCCATTCCTGGCTAAGATAACTGAGAAGATAGTCCAGCAACAAATCCAAGATCACATCGACTCCTGGGCTCCCCTCGATCAACAGCAGCATGGGTTCTGTCAACAACACTGTGTCAACTCTCTTGGCCACTTTCCTGGACAGTCTCATGAGAATGAACAAAGCGAAGCAGGGATTCATCCTAATATTCTTGCATAATGCATCAGCCTTTGACATGGTCAGTCAATCTCCTACTTGCTCGCCTACAATAGAAAGGAATATAGAACTTAGTCCTAGATTGGTGCAGATCCTACTTAACAGATGGCTAACAACTGGTGTGCATAGGCACTCGGGCCTCATCCACATACCAGCAGATGCAAGGAGTTGGCTGGATGTAGATGTTGAAAAGCAAGACAATCTGCTCTATAATTGAATCATACAACATACTATACACATCTGTGCCGTTGATGTACTACTATAAACCCCATTCTCCACGGACGCTCTCAATTACACCAAGATTACAGAATGCTTTAATGCAGTCCCAGACTGGCGCTGTACACACATCCTGAGTGAACTGCAGGAAAATGAAAGTGTTTGTCACAAAGAACCCAATCTTTATTCCTCCATCTTCTCTATGGGTAAAAGATGCAGAGCTGATGACGAAGCAAGAAGTGCATTACCTAGGAGTCACCCTGGATCAATGACTTGAGTATGGAAACACATAGAGAATGTTACCAAGGCAGTATACCACAAAATAAGGACCCTATGTCATCTATGTCCACTGCTGGAGGCTGCCGACTTCCACACTGTATTCCAGGCATCATCCTTCTACACTTTAACTATGCATATATCATTCTCCACAGCCTGCTAGGCTACACACAGCCTGTGCAAATGATCTTAAACACCGTGGCCCGAACCCTTTATGGAGCCTCTAGATTTGATCATCTCACACCCATCCTAAGGCAATTGCATTGGTTCCCAATAGCAAGCTGCCTAAAATACAAAGCTCTGTTGACATTTAAAGTAGTACATAAGCTCTTTGCAGTCTCCCTTGGGGAAATCATACAGTGGACACCAAACAGAATAAGAAGGACAAATAGGACAAACACACTTACCACCCCTTCAGCAATAAGAAAGAGTTTCCAAGTTGCTAAGAACTGAGCTCTCTCATTATATGCACTAACTCTTTAGAATACCCTCCCTGCCCCGATCTGATCCATCTCTGACCTGTCGATTCAGGAAGACAAAGACTCATTTGTTCCAACTATACTATGACCATATACCAAGCTACGATAAAGAATTTGCCTACTGCCAGTCCTAGCTCAGACCACCCTAACTGCTTACAGACCACATATACCAGCTGCAACTTGGTTCTCCCTGTTACTACCCAAGTCTATGCTCCTGTTCAGTGTAATATGCTTAATATTTATTGTATTGTTCTGTGATGTCTGTTCAATATAAAACGTTTATTCTGTTATGTGTAAACCGCACTGATTTTGAATAGTGCGGTATATAAAATCAAATCAAATAAATCCTGAGATGGATACGATAGTGACCTGGACCAATGCTAAAATGTGTAGATTCTTCTGTCACCACAGGGAAATGAGCTCAGAGGGCACTGACGCCTTAGTTCTGCCCTGTCCAAAGCACTGCCTGCTGTATGTGGTCTCTCCATGGTTTCTCATGGGGCACATACTTTGATGCATAGAGCAACATCCAGGCTGGGTTCCAAGGATTATTGCAGTAGGGGCTGGTCCTTCTGGATGACTCGGCTCCCTTCTCTCTTGTGGCTTGGCTCTTTAGAAGTGATGCTTAATGCCTAAGCACTATTCTCCTGCCATAGTTTCCATGCTACAAACCTTGCCTATGTGTATTGTCACCTGGGGGCCAACCCAGTGCCTAGGGCACGGAGGGTTGGTCTGCCTGGGGATTCTAATTCAGGGAGTATGGCATGGCATTTGCTCCTGCAATGCCTTATGGGAATAGTAGTCCCTTTTACCCTCTGAGAGAAGAAGAAATTGTAGTCGAGTGGTTTCAGGCAACTGACAAGGATTTATTTCCCTTTCCAAGAAGATTAAGTGCATGTGGAAAACTTAGGATAATTGGTGTGAGGAATACATTCAGGAACTAAGGTAACCAGCCTCTTTAGCTTCAGGCTTTAAAACGTGCAGTGCTCAGTGCAAACAAACAGCTTCTCATAACAAAAGAAAATGTTCCCTTTTTCTTCTGCTGCTTTCTCAGCCTTCTTAATATATTGTTCAGCAGAGGGATTCAATATGGTCAGCAAGAGACAAAGTGCAATCCATCTGATTATCTGCTACGTCATTGATATCAGAATCTATCTGCATCTCTTCTAAGTCAGCGTCAGCTGGGTGTGTCTGCAAGCTGCTATACGGCGTTTTAAAACAAACTTCTTCTCTGCCTTCACGTGGCTTCCCTTTGTAGCACTCTAACGAGCAGGGCTGTAAAGTACCATATATACTGGAGTGGCTGCTTGGGGAGCCTAATACTTCCTGGCAACTACAAGGAAATATTTTTAAAACTAGGTTCAAATCTGGACAATTTGTGAAGCCTACCTTTTGGCTTTAAAGAGGAAGGAATTCTCTGTTCTGCTGGGTCAGAAAGGGTTCCAAACACCAGTTGTGTTTTCTTGCCTTTTAGCTTATCAGCTTCTGCCTCAGACGTATAAATATTCTCATGCCAGTATGTCTCTCTCCCTGGAGCTTCTGAGTTTTCCCAAGTCAGCCTCTCAGGAGGTTTCTCCTTCCTCCTGCCTTTACTGGACGGCACCAACCCTGTGCTGCTCACACCTGGCTTTTGGGCTTTGGCTTTCTGGGCCCTTACTCCTCCTTGACTCCTTTTGGTCAGCATACTCCCTTGCTTGATCCCCTGCTGGATCCCTTGCCTTTGTCTTTGCTCTTGTCCTGGCGTCTCTCCCTCGGAGCTTCCTTGGAACTCCTGTTCCTTCTCTTCCTCCTTCCTCCTCCCTCCTCACTCCTCTTCTGCTGGTCAAATCTAATGACCACTTTTTATAATCCTGCTTCTCAGGGCTTAGCTCTGCCCCTCCCCCAACCAGGTGTTTCTCATTAACTCCTGAGCTTGGGAATAGGTTACAGCATGGGCGTGCCTGTTCAGTTCGTGACTTTTTGTTTACCTTTCCCTTGAAAACATTGAGCCATGTGCTCTGACTGCCTGTCAGTTTCTGAAATGAAACTCTCTCTTCTCTCCCTATCTCCATAGGCTCAGAAGGGTCTTCTACATGACAGTATGTATGGTGCTTGTTTTGAGCAATGATGCCATGAGCATCAGGTTGGTCCTAATAAGGCAGATTTACCTTCCTTGCTTGCTTTTTCTTCAGGATGGCCTTGACAAGGTCCATTGCCTGAAGTTTCAGATAGCTACCTTGTCATGCTTCAGGGGGCCAGTGGTGGGGCGTGTATAGCCTTGCCACCTGGATGTGGTGCATTTCTTTCAGGGGGTATGACACTTGCGTCCTCCCCAGCATTCAGTCATCCCTTCTGGGATCTCTTAGTTTTCCAGGCCATGATGCCCTTTGAACTCCTGACGTATGCAACACTTAAAGATCTGTACTTTTAAGGCTATCTTTTTGGTTGCCATCTGCTTGATGAGACATTTCTCTGAGGTTACAAGCATTGTCATGCATGGATCCTTGCTTGTCTTTCTTTGAGGAGCAGGGCCGGTCCAGACAGGAGCCCTGGCCTTGATGCCTCTCCCTGTGCTGAGCTGAGCCATGCTGTTGCCGACTCACTGCTGCTACCAATTCAGTCTTTTGGGAGGCTGGCGGTGGTGACATTTTAAAAGCGTCCGCTTTCTGCCACCACTTTGGTGCTTGCAGCAGGCCATGTGTTTTGGCACACATGGCCTGCCGCTTCTCAGCCCCTCCAACAGGAAGTTGTGTCAGAGGAGGGTCAGAAGCAGCAGGCCATGTGTACTGAAGCAAATGGCCTGCTGCTGGCATCAAGGCAGGCAGCACAGTGGCTTTGTGCAGCCCCTATGGTCTGCTGCCCTAGGCAGCCACCTAGCCTGCCTAGTGAACAGGCTGGCCCTGTGGAGGAGGCGTATACATTTTGGCCCATCTTTGCTCAAAGTGTTGTCATTCTTTCATGTTAATCAGGTGGTCTGTCTGCCCTCCTTTTCTAAGGATTAGTGCTAAGTGAAGGACAAGGACCTTTGCTTGGTGGATGTCAGGAAAGTACTTTTCCAGTATCTCAAGATAACTAACTCCTTTCGCAAGTCAGACTGTTAATGTTCTTTGCAGGCCTGCATAAGGGTGACATTGCCACCAAGTTACACTGAGGCAATGGCCTCTTTGATCCAGCGGCCTAGGGTTATTTGTTGCAGAGCTAGCCAGTTTCAGAGGGTTTGTTTGTGCATTTCACTCAGGTGCAGGCATCTCGTGGGTGGAGTGCAGTTTGTTCACCCCCTCAGACATTTTTTGGGCGGAAGCGTGAGCATCGCTTTCCAATTTTGTCAAGCACTACTACTTGATTGTCCATGCTCAGGCAGACATGACCTTTGGCTTAGAGGTCTGGAAATCTGCTCTGTCTTCTTTCTGCCCAGTGGAGTTGTAGCTTTGTACATCACACTTGTCTGGACTGGTTTAGCAGAACAATATGGAAGATAATGTCCTTTCCTTAAGATTTGATAGACAAGACCAGGACCCACCCTTGGACCAGTTATGGTCTGCTGTGTTTTTCTTTGCTTGGCTCTGCAGGCACATAGCCTCTTGACAGGCTTTCTGTTTGAAGGTGATCCATTACATAGTTATGGTTCCTTGTTCTGTTGAATCTTGTTTTCTTCACTGAGGTTGTATATGGTTCGGGATTCTTGACCATGTCCTTGGGTACGATTACTGAGGTGTGCCCTAGCCTCATCAACTGATATAGCAGGATGAGGTCAAAAGAAACTTCTGGAATTTTTTTCTCTGTCATGACCTCTGCTGGTAGGGAAACGCAACTCGCTTGTCTGGACTGGTCTAGCAGGACTCAGAGAGGACATTATCTGGTAAGTTAAAATGTCACCTTTTCATTTTATGTCCTTGCCCCTTTCTAGGGTGCCCCCCTTTTTTTTTAACCAGACTGTGGCTCTGCCTGCCTTCTCAGCAAAGGATCTTTGAAAGGACTCCTCACTGCATGTGCTAGATGAGTGGACGGTGTTGCTGTGATTCAAGGCAGTTTTCTATTTCCTCCCACTGTTGGATATTTTTTTTTGTTTTTCTCGATGGTTCAAGGAAAGTATTAACAGAGATTAAATACTCTGTCCACTAGCTTAAGAGGAGGCCATTGGGGTAGTGCACATTCTGGATAAGCATGTCCTGGAATGATGAGAGCTCACTCCACAGGATGCAGGCTCCCTGGACAGAATCTGCTCTGATGTCTCCAGAATATATCTGTAAGGAGACTTCCTAGTCATCATGGATTGCCTTTGTAAAGCCCTAGAGCAGGGGTTCTCAACCCTGTCCTCGGGACCCACCCAAGCCAGTCGGGTTTTCAGGATAACCACAATGAATATGCATGGAGAGATTTGCATATAATGGAGGCAGTGTATGCAAATCTCTCTCATACATATTCATTGTGGTTATCCTGAAAACCCGACTGGCTAGGTGGGTTCTGAGGACAGGGTTGAGAACCCCTGCCCTAGAGGCTGCTTATAAGAGTTGTTCAGCTGGCACCTTTGGAAGGTTAGTCTGTCTTTAGGGTCTTCTTCCTCCCACCCTTGGTCTTCAGTGCTTGGATACCTCCCACTCTTCTGGACTGTTCTAGCAGGATGATGAAGAAGGATACATTTTACATATCTGATAATTTACTTTCCTTGGATACTGCTAGACCAGTCCAGGACCCACCCTGAGATACTGCTACTGCAGGTTGGGAAGCCGCCTTCTCTTTTTGGCCACATTATTATTAGTGCCTAGAAGACTTTCTGCAGATCTGGGGATCCAGGTGTTATAAAAGCCCTAGTCAATCCTATGGCCTGACTGTAGTTCCTTCATGGTAAGGGTCAAATGCTTGCTCTCGTTTTTTGTGGCAAAATTGTTTGCATATTTAATGTTGTGGGGTTTTTTTTTCTTCTTAGTTTTTCAGTTTTGCTTGCTGCTTAGGAAGCGTCCTACTGGTTTCTCTCAGTGCTGCACCAGAAGATAAACCAAGTGAAATGGGAATAACGAGTGAGGTGATGAAATTTGAAGAGGATACCAAATTATTCAAAGTTGTTAAAACACAAGAGGATTGTAAAAAATTGCAAGATGACTTTGATAAACTGGGAGGCTGGGCGTCCAAATGGCAGATGAAATTTAATGTGGACAAGTGCAAAGTTATGCACTTAAGGAAGATCAATCCAAACTATAGTTGCATGATGCAAGGTTCCACTTTAGAAACCACCATCCAGTAAAAGGATTTAGGTGTCATTGTGGATAACATGTTGAAACCCTTTGCCCAGTGTGCAGCGGCAGCCAAGAAGGCAAATAGAATACTAGGAATCGTAAGGAAAGGAATGGAGAATAAAACAAAGGATGATATAATTTGCTTTCCTGATCGTCCCTCCAGTCTGGTCCCGGAATGTCTGGGTTGTCAACCTCCTCTAGCAGCTTTGGAGACTGAGAAACTTCATTCCTGTGATGTCATCAGTATATAAGGCCTGGCTCCTCCTCTTCACACCAGTTTAACAGTCTCCAAAGCAGCTAGGAGGGTGGTGGGCCCAGGAGATTCCGGGGCTCACTGGAGAAACGATTGAGTAGGGGGTTAGGATTTTAAAAGATTACTTTAAAAAAAAAAAAAAAAAAAGAATTCGGGTAAGGGGCACTTTAAGAAACTGCTCGGGAGTGGTTCCTTAACTGCAGAGCCGGTTGCAATTCATGGCTGCCCTTGCCTTGAGGTCCTCTGCTCTCCTCCGTCTTCCCTTTGGGGTAGGCAAGCACAGCGGTTTGTTTGTTTTTTTGCTCATCTTGTGGGGGAGAGAGGACTGGCGCCCGTAATCCGTCCCGGTGAGCAGGGAACGGATCCGGGGGAACACCTGGCTCAGCGCGTGCAGAAGCCTTGCCTGCCGGCGCTTAGAGCCCTTCCAATCTGCTCGCACTGCTTTCTTCTGCGGCGGGCCCTGAATTGAGGGGCTCTGCTCAGAGACAGGATGGAGAGTGCCTTTGCAGCCGCAACAGGAGCCGGAGGTAAGCGGCAGGTTTCGGCTGGAATCGGCGGCGTGAATAGGACAGGCCAGACCACGTGTGCCTGGGAAAAAGGCCCCGGTTTGCACTGTCGGGTTTTAGCGCCCTGTAGCTTCAGCTGTGAGCCTCGTTTTCGGGGGCTTTCTTCATGAATCACCTGGGGGGGCGATTCTGAGGGGCTTCCAGTAAAAAAAAAAAAAAAAAAAAAAAAAAAAAAAAAATTTTTTTAGTGCCTTGTTAGCGTTTGGTTCAGCATGCCGTCCAAACAAGTGTCTCTTGTGTGGAGCTAAACGGAGTTCCGTTTCCCCAGAGGGTGTCTTCAGGGGTTGTGCTCCGGAGTTGGAGGCCAAGGAGTTCGTCCCTGCAGCTGAGGAAGCAGAACCAGAGGTTTTGGAGGCAGTGCCAGAGCCCATTATCCCATCTCTGTCGGTTGCGGAGCCTGGGTTGGGTGCCACCTTGGGGCTCGATCTTCCCCTTACGCAACAGTCGGTGGGGGGCAGTTTGGCGTCCATTTTCTCGACGGATTTCATGGCCCTGCTCCAAAGGACTTTAGCTAGCTCTAGTGGGGTGCAGGCGGCCGGTACCTCTGGGGCTGAGTCGTGGCACAAGAGGCCAAGTTCTGCCTTCTCGGCAGGTGTGTCGGGCGTCTGTGCTAAAGTGGCTAGGTTGGAAAGGGATCCCATAGATCAGTCCGTGGTGTCAGAGGACTTGCGTTCTGAAGATGGTCTAGGGGATCTAGAGGAAGGTGAAATTCGGGAGCAAGAGGATCAGGCGCGGGTGGTCCGTGTTTTCCTCAGGGAAGAACTCCCGGCGCTTATAGCGGAGGCGCTCAAGGCACTTAATATGCCGGACGTCGGTCCGGCTGAGGATGCTACCCTGGAGGATCCCTTGTTGCAGGCGGTCCGGAAGACTCAGAGGGCCTTTCCGGTGCACAGGGTGTTTAAGAGATGATTCAGGAGGAATGGGATATGCCGGAGGCTACCCTTAAAGGTGCTAGGGTTATGTCGCGGCTGTACCCGCTGATGGATCAAGATCGAGAATTATTTAAGGCCCCGAGAGTGGATGCGGCCATTTCGGCAGTGACTAAGAAGACTACTATCCCGGTGGAATGTTCTGCGGCTCTCAAGGATGCGCAGGACAGAAAATTGGAGTCTTTGCTGAAGCAGGTCTTTGAGGCTAATGCCTTATCCTTAAAGGCGTCTATTTGTGGAGCCTGGGTGGCGAGAGCCTGTTTGCGCTGGGCGCAGCGAATCCAGGGGGACGATCCCGTAGAGCCGGCCGAGGAGGCGGCTAGATTGGAGTCCGGAGCAGCGTATCTAGCGGATATTCATTATGATTTGATCCGGGGGTTGGCAAAGAGCATGGCATCAGTGGTCACGGGTTGCAGATGCCTTTGGCTGCGCAATTGGGCAGCAGATAGTTCGTCTAAAGCTAGGTTAAGTCGGCTTCCCTTCCGCGGTAAACTGCTCTTTGGCGAAGATTTGGAAAAGTTGGTGAAGGAGTTAGTCTCTCCTAAGGGTGGACGGCTGCCAGAGGACAAGCAGAAGCAGAGCCGTTCCGTGCCCGGGCCTCGGCAGCAACAACATGACTTTCAGTGGTTCAATCCGCCTAGGAGCAGTCAAGGGCTGCGCGGCCGTTTCCCTGGTCGTTCCCAGGGGTTTCGGGGGTTTCGAGGAGCGAATAGGGGATTTGCTGTGACGTCGTCGTCCTCCACCTTTAAAAAGTTGCAATGAAATGAGGAAGGTCCAGGAGGAGTTCGTTCCCGTAGGAGGTCGGTTGTGGGAATTTTATCCAGCCTGGACCCAGCTCACGTCCGATCAGTGGGTCTTGGAGGTGGTTCGCGATGGTTATGCCCTGGAACTGCAGCATCCGGTAGCCGATGCTTTCATGCGGTCACCGTGCAACGCCCCTGCGAAGCGCGTGGCAGTTCCGGAAACGGTACGGTGGCTTCTGCATCTCAGAGCGGTGGTACCGGTTCTTCCCGACCAGTTAGGTTGCGGTTGATACTCCATTTACTTCGTGGTGCCGAAGAAGGAAGGCACATGCGTCCGATTCTGGATCTGAAAAAGGTAAATCGTTTTCTGTGTGTCTCATTTTCGCATGGAAACCCTCAGATCAGTCATTGCAGCGGTCAGGACGGGGGAGTTTCTGACGTCCCTAGACCTATCAGAGGCATACCTGCATATTCCGATTCGGTGGGAGCATCAGAAATTTCTCCGGTTTGCAGTACCGATGGGCCATTTCCAGTTTCAAGCACTCCCCTTTGGGTTGGCGACTGCTCCGCGCACCTTCACCAAAGTTATGGTGGTGGTGGCGGCAGCCTTAAGAAAGGACGGGGTGTTGGTGCATCCATACCTGGACGATTGGTTGATCAGGGCGAAGTCCCGAGAGGAGAGTGTGGCAGCTACGTCCAAGGTAGTGACCCTGTTAGAGTTTGGGTTGGGTGGTCAATCTGGCGCAAAGCAAGTTGACACCGACGCAAAACCTGGAATACCTGGGAGTGCGGTTCGACACAGCAGTAGGACGCGTGTTTCTGCCTCAGCAACGAGCGCTAAGGCTCCGAGATTTGGTGCGTCGTTTCCTCGGGCTACGGTGTCCCACGGCCTGGGAGTATCTGCAGGTGTTGGGGACGCTGGCGGCGACCTTGGAGACAGTGCCGTGGGCTCGGGCTCACATGAGACCATTGCAGAAGACCCTGTTGCGCAGGTGGTCGCATCGAGATTCTCTGGGTCAGCGGTTGCCTTGCCCTCTACAGACTCGCCAGGCGCTCCGTTGGTGGTTGCGGCCGGGGAGCCTGGAGAAAGGCATGTGCTTGGATGCTTCCAGATGGATTTCCCTGACGACAGATGCCAGTCTTTACGGTTGGGGGGCCCATTTTCAGGGACACCTGGTTCAGGGCCAGTGGTCCGATCTGGAGAAGACGTGGTCGATCAACCGGCTGGAGCTGCGGGCGGTAGCATTGGCACTGCGGGAGTTGACTCCTTTTGTTCAGGGGAAGGCCATTCGGGTCTTCTCGGACAATGCCATGGCGGTGGCTTATGTAAATCGTCAGGGCGGCACCAGCAGCGTAGCGCTGGAGGATGAAGCGGAGAGTTTGTTAGAGTGGGCGGAGACCCATCTCGTGGCTTTGTCGGCGGCGCATGTCGCAGGGGTGGACAATGTGGAGGCCGATTTCCTAAGTCGTGTGCAGGTAGACCCGGGGGAATGGGCCTTGCATCCCGAGGTGTTTGCGATGTTGGTGCGGCGCTGGGGTCTTCCGGTGATGGATCTCATGGCGACCTTTCAATCCGCAAAGGTCGATCGGTTCTTCAGCAGACGAAGGGAGCGCATGGCAGAAGGTTTAGATGCTCTCATTCAGGAGTGGCCGGAGGAGCAGCTGCTGTATGTGTTTCCCCCGTGGGTGTTAATCGGCCGGGTACTGCAGCGCATCGAATGACATAAAGGGTGCGTGGTGCTAGTCGCGCCGGATTGGCTGTGGCGCCCGTGGTACACGGACCTAGTACGACTTCTGGTGGACTGGCCTTGGAAGCTCCCCGTTCGCAGGGATCTTCTCACTCAGGGACCTCTGTGCATGCCCCAGGTGGATCGATTCTCGCTTACGGCCTGGCCATTGAGCGGGCTAGGTTGACGGCGAGAGGTTATTCATCGGCAGTGATAACTACCTTACTGAAGGTGCGAAGGAGGTCTACTTCTTTGGCGTACGTCAGGGTGTGGCGTATCTTCAAGGCGTAGTGTGTGTAGAAGAACTGTGTGCCGTTGCGAGCCTCGGTGCCTCAGGTGCTGTCCTTTTTGCAGGATGGTTTTCAGAAGGGGCTGGCGGCCTCTTCTTTGAAGGTGCAGTTGGCAGCATTGTCCTTTTATAGGTGTAAGGTGTGCGGTGTTGCTCTTGGGTCTCATGCGGATGTAAGCGTTTTTTGAGGGCGGTCTCGCTGCTACGGCCGCCGCGTCATAGAGTAATTCCGGCGTGGGACCTGCCTTTGGTTTTGGACGCCTTGGGGAGGGCACCGTTTGAGCCCTTAGCGGAGGCGTCTTTGAAGGATCTTACGCTGAAGGTAGTGTTTTTGGTAGCGGTGGCTTCGGCGAGGCGGATTTCGGAGTTGCAAGTGCTGTCTTGCAGAGAGCCTTTTCTGTCTTTTGGCGAATCTAAAGTGGTTTTGAGACCTGTTCCGTCCTTCCTGCCAAAGGTGGTGTCTGCTTTTCATGTGAATCAAGTAGTGTTCTTGCCAGTTTTTTGAGAAACGGGTAAAGGTCCGCTGGCGCAGCGTCTGCATTGCTTGGATATTCGGCGTACTTTGAAGAAGTATATTGCGCGCACGGCATCCTTCCGTAGGTCGGACAGACTTTTTGTGCTATTTGCAGGGGCAAGGAAGGGAGAGGCGGCTTCCAAGGGTTCCATTGCTAGATGGGTGAAGGAGGCTATCGCTTCGGCTTACATGTTGCGCGGCCGTCCGATTCCGGAGGGTCTGTGGGCCCATTCCGCGAGGGCGCAGGCAGCATCGTGGGCGGAATGTAGTTTGGTATCGGCAGTAGAGATTTGTAAAGCGGCGACGTGGTCGTCTCTCCATACTTTTGTGAGGCATTATCGTCTCGATGTTCAGGCGGGCAGGGACACCTGTTTTGGTTCGGCAGTGCTTCAGGCCGGGCTTGCGGGACCCTCCCGTTGTGTGTAGTTACTGCTCTGTTACATCCCAGACATTCCGGGACCAGACTGGAGGGACGATCAGGAAGAGTAAATTAAGCTTACCTGCTAATTGTAGTTCCTGGAGGAACTCCAGTCTGGTCCCGGATCCCGCCCGGGTTCAAGGATACGCTGGGACCTGAAGCAGGAGCAGTATTACTGGTAAGCAATCTTTTTTGTCTTTGTCTTTGAGAAGCGGGGAACAGAATAGCGGGGGTCATTTCCTGGTAAAGAAGGTCATCTTCATGTGCCTTCCATGGCGGTGGTCAGGAGACCTCAGGACATGCGAGCAGTAGTTTGCAAAAAAAAAAAAAAAAGAATTACCACTACTCGTTAGTATTTCACTTTTTATACATGGTTCGGTCCACGGACCTTTGCAGTTTACTGGGGGGAATTAGTGGGGGTTTGTATTTCGCTACTTACTTGTTGCTCTGGTGAGTCTGCTTTGTCATTAGATAAACTGGTGTGAAGAGGAGGAGCCAGGCCTTATATACCGATGACATCACCAGAATAACGTTTCTCAGTCTCCAAAGCTGCTAGAGGAGGTTGACAACCCAGACATTCCGGGACCAGACTGGAGTTCCTCCAGGAACTACAATTAGCAGGTAAGCCTAATTTACTCTTAGTAGTACTTTTCCTTGTCCTGTCTTGCTGCACTTTGGAAATCTCTGAGTTCTGCGATTGTCTTTTTCTCCTCTGGCTTTAGCTTCTCTGCGTTTCTGGGCAATTTTCAGAGTTTCTTCCGTTATCCATTTTGGCTGCTTTTGCTTTTTCACCTTTTGTAGAGGCTTCTTGCTTTCTTCCAACACAACCTTCTTGATGTCATTCTATAACTCTTCTGGAGCTGTCATTTGTATCTAAAGCAGTAAATCAATTTTGCAGGCAGTCTTTAAATTCCAGTGGTATATTCTCAAGGTCATATTTTGCTGCATTCATGAGTGGTTTGCTCTTTTTCAACTTTAGCTTGAGTTTGCATACTAGTAGTTAATGATCTGTACCACAGTCAGCTCCAGGTTTTGTTTTTGTTGATGTTATAGAGCTTTTCCATCATTGACTTCCACAATTGATGCCTTTTGAATTATGATGCTGGCGGCGAATACTGTGTATACCATGGACTGCCCAAAGAACAAACCAGTCAGTACTAGAGTACTAAAGCTTTCTTTAGAAGCTCAGATGACAAGACTTTGACTTTCATACTTTGGACACATCATGCAAAGAGAGAGATCATTAGAGAAAGACATCATGCTTGGCAAGATAGAAGGTCAACGCAAAAGAGGAAGGCCAGCAATGAGATGGATTGATACAATAACAGCAGCTACTGGTAACAGTCTGTCAACAATGAGCCGCCTGACTGAAGATCAAACGCAATTTAGGACAACTATCTGGAGGGTCACCATGAGTCAACACCGACTCGACGGCACTTAGCATTGCTCCATGGTGTGACCACACCTCGAATATTGTGTACAATTCTAGTCGTCATAATTTTAAAAAGGATATAGCAGAAATAGAATAGGTGCAGAGAAAAGCCACCAAAATGGTAAAGGTGATGAAGCGCTATCCCTACAAGAAAAGGCTTAAAAGGTTATAGCTCTTCAACTTGGGAAAAAAAGATGGCTGAGGGGGAGATATGAGTGGAGTGGAATGTAAATGTAGATGGGTGGTTTACCCCTTCAAAAAGTAGAAAGATTAGAGGACATGCAATGAATATTTAAGACAAATTGGGAAAAAATATTTTTTCACTCAATGTGTAATCAAACTCTGGAATTTATTACCAGAGGATGTAGTAAAAGATGTTAATAGAGCTGGATTTAAAAGAGGTCTGGACAAATTTCTGGAGGAAAAGTCCATAAACCAATATTAGAGGACTGGGGGAATCCATTGCTTACCCATTGGACAAGCAACATGGAATCTGTGTATCTTTTGGGAACCTGACAGGTACTTGTGACCTGGATTGGCCATTGTTGGAAGCAAGATAAATCATATTGGTTCAGACCAAGGGTCCATTGAGCCCAGTATCTTATGTTTTTATGATGACATCACTGAAAGTTCCTCACGTCTGTCATTACCTGCTGGCAAAGAAGCATAATTCTACTTGTCTAGGCTGGTCTAGCAGAATTCAAAGAAAAAATAAATGTATCCTTTTGTTATGTATTAAAATTGGGTTTTGATGCTATGGTTCATTCTGGGCATTTGATTTTGTGTTTTTATGATTCAAGTTAAATATTTTTATAATTTAAAGGGTTTTTTTGTCTCTTGCAGTTTCTAGGGCTAGCTTTATGGGAAAAATTTGTATTTTAAAAGTGCATTTTGGTTACAATACATTTTGTTGCAAAATGTTAGCAAAGATTTTTGGGGGTTTTTTCTCCCTTCTTTTTCCTCATAAAAACAGTGATAAAGGCAAATCCTCTCCCTCACCCCCTAAAAAAACCCTATCTCACAGAGCCATGTACTTGTAAAAGAAGTTTCTTATTGTTTGAGTTTCATCCTGTTCTGAAGAATGATTCTTTCTAGTTTTCCTCATGTACAAACTAATTATCAAAATGAGATTTCACGTAGAGTAAGTGTTTGTCAGCATAGGCAATAAATGGTACAGTTATCTGCATTTTTATGCTATTTAATCTTTTTCTTGCAGGAAATTCTCTGCTGTGCAGTGTCTGAAATTCATATGGCTATGTATGATGAGGACATCTTGAAAAACCCTTTCTACCTTGCAATTCAAAAGCGGCGTCCTGATCTTTGCAATAAAGTTGCAGAAGTTCATGGTATTGTAAGTAAAAAGATGTTAGGCTGAATTTTCCCCGTTTTAGCTCTTGTTTAATATACCAAGTAATGTTCCAGTAATAGTTTTCTTGAATTGTAGTAGTAATTGGCCGTACTCTCATATCACATCTGGATCATATGGAAGTTGATAAATCAAGCTTTTAGTGCATGTTAAAGTTGTTGATCTTTTCTTGAGTGGTGTTGCACTGTTAGAGGTTATCCTTTTATACTCTTGGCACTATTGCCATTAGAGAGTGATTCCAGTTATCTGGAAGCTCCAAGGAGCAGGAGGAAACTGTGAACCAAGAAAAGACTAAACAGGTGGTTCTTCCTTACCATTTTAGGTGACTCTTATCTGAAAGGTTTTTTTTTCTGTTTTAACAAATACTTTACATTTATACAATGTCTGCACACATTTTTCATTCTGAGGTTTGTAGTCAGACTGTAGTTTGAACAATATTGCTTCTGATACTTATGTTTGCCTTTCTGTGAATAGATTTATGGCATTCCTGGGATTAGGGCAGTCATTTTGTAATTTTTTTTATTTACTTTATGTACTTGGCTCATACTTATCCAGTAAAAGTTCAAGGTGAGCTATATTCAGGTACTGTAGGTATTTCCTTATTACCCAGAGGGTTTGTAATCTAAGTTTGTACCTGAGGCAGTTGAAGGTTAAGTGACTTGCTCATGGCCACAAGGAGTGTTTGGTGGAATTCAAACTCTGATTTTCTGGCTCCCAAGCTTCTGTTCTAACCACTAGACGATTACTCCATTCTGTGGCTGCTGAAGCCTTTGAACTTCTGCCTTCTAGGCTGTATCTGAGCAGATATTTCTGTTTCCAAAGAGGATGTAGTCTGTAATCAAAAGTGCATTTGTAACTGTAGACCTTGATCTTTTTAGCTCAGATTTCTTTATTAATTTTCATACACAGTCCCATTATAACAAACTAGCATCAAACATCATGCCAAATGCCAATGTAGATATGTGGTTTCCGAAGTTAAAAGAATATATTTGTCAAAGCCCCTCTTCCTCATCCCCCCAACAGCAATCCTCCAGTCAACAGCCTCCTCATTTTCTCCCAACTCATTATACCCTAAGCAGTGAACATAAATTAACATTGCTACCTTTACATATTTAAAATTTTTGCTACAAATTTTTCTCAAATTTCCCAGCTACTTTGAGTTGGCCGGTTCTCAGTTCCATTTCCAACAGTTTATGGAAGGCATTCCTCCACTGTATAAACTAATACTGTAAAATTATATTTTTTAATATCACAAATGCCTTATTCAGTAATCATCCTGGTTGAACCAGTCAAATCCGGCAGAAGGAGTTCCCTTGCAAATTCCATTAATTCAAATTGTCGTAACCACTGATGCCTTCAAATTGGGCTGGGTAGCTCATGATTTGGGGCCTATGGTCTACTCTGGAAAACTATACCAGATAAGTCTCCTAGAGCCCAGGGCAATCTGGAAGATGAAAGCTTCCTTTGAGCCATTGGATTCTTGCGAGCTGAATCATCTGACCTGAAGTGTCTTATTTTTCATTGTTCCTCCAGTCCAGTCCAGACATGTGGAGACTGAGCATGACAAGTTTGTGTTGTCACAGTAAAAGAGCTCCTTCCCCTGACTCCAGAACCAGTATCTCGGTCTCCAACAGCTGGGTGAGGAGCTTTTACGTAGTCTAGACTTCACTGTAAGGATGATAGATTAAATCTTAACAGGGAAAAAACCCGATTTCATTTGACTGGGTACTGATCAGCTGAAAGGACTGTGCACAGTTTGAGGTGAGCAGGTGGCAGGGACTGCTCTTTATGCACCGCAGCCAGTGGGTTGGCTTGGTGGTTCTTTGAGGTCAAATACCTGGTGGTTCCATGTCCCTTTTCCTCCCCAGCTGGAGAGTCCAGCAGAGTCCTTTGATTAGGTCTAGCTGGCTTTCCTTTACTATGGATTAAGGTGCTGAATCATTCAATGTAACTTTTTGTTTTTTGAAAGCTCAGCCCCCAGCTGGTGGAAGTCTGCAATGTCCAGGGCAGGCAGACAAATGTTTTGTTTTTGTATCTTCAGGTGGGGTTTTACGGGGTCACTGTGAGTACTCGGTGCTTTGCTTTTATTCCCTTCCTCCTCCCTCCTTGGGCTTTGTTTTTTCCTTCCATCACATTTTTGTCAATGCTGCCAGCAGAGTCTCTCTGTCTCAAATGTGTGGGGCATCGGGACTCTGCAGTTTCTTGCATAAGAGAGGGGAAGTCCGCAGAGGTGTGTGTTTTCCGCAGAGAGCATGGAGAGCAATTTGGGGGCAACAGAGCATGATTCTCCACAGCTGATGGTTCCTGAAGTTTTGGCAGGAATCGTGGCCATTTTCTCTCCTTCAGCCATTTTGCCTGTAGACATGGGGGAGCTAAAACAAAGCAGCCCAGTCAAATTTCTTCAGCTAAGCCTTCCGATTTGGTAGCTATCTACTCTCCAGTAACTCCTCTTTCTTATCGTCCCTCCAGTCAAGTCCCAGCAGCTTGGAGAATGAGCATGTCCTCTTTTGATGACACCAGTATTAATACAGGAGGGACCGTCCACAAGCTCCAGTATACTCAGCGTAAGAGGTAGCGAGCCAGGGTGCTGGACTCACTAGAGGGACAACTAAGAGGTTTAGTTAGTTTTAGTTACTTTACTTCTCTTATTTTTCCTTAAGCTTTGAATTGCTTGCAAAAAAAAAAAGATTAAGGGGAGAACCCCCCCCCCGGGTGAGCAGGGTATGTGTGTGTGTGTGTGTGCAGGCTCTCCATGAGTCTGGAGACTCAGTGGCTCCTGAACCTGGTTTTGGGGTGAGGAGCTGCCTAATTGCTGCAAGCAACTGTTGGAAAGATCAGACATCCCCAGAGCCCCTCCTTGGCGCCGAAGCCACAATTCCAGCTGAGCGCAAGAGGAGAAAGGCATCAGGAGCAGAGCACAAGTGATGGTGCCGGCTGCGGCGCTAAGAGCCAACTTCCTCTGAGGTACTCAAGGTAATTCGCCTCACGATCGGAGCAGCAGGTGTTGTTTTTTTACCAGAAGGGGATAGGAATCCCGTAGAAATGGGAACGTGCAGGCTTAGTTGCAAAGGCAGGCCCAGATGCATGGTAGGAGAGCTGTGCACGGGAAGAAAAGAAAAACTGTTTACTTTCGTTTTCCTCTTCCCTTTTGGCGCAGCATGCGAGCTCCAATCTTTTTGGGAGTTTGAGGTTCTTATAGATCAGGTCAGAGTAGCCTGTAGTCTGTGTGTGTGTGTGTTTAATTAAATGATTTTTGTCATTGCTAATAATAAAACTGGCAGAGCAAGTCTTATTGTGGAACAGTTTGAGCTGGTGCCTTTGTTCTGGTTTTCACAGGCTGAGGGTGACTTTTTTAGGGTGAGAGGCACCTTAGTGTCGTCTCCTCCGCCTGGCTGCCAGTATGCCATCCAGACCCCAGTACCTTGTGTGTGGACCACGGTGAGGGGCTGTTTCAGAGGATGGCATTTGTTGGGGGTGTGCGCAGGAGGCCACCTCTATGGAACAGACCCTAGTAGACAGTTTGGAACAGCAGAAGGCATTCCCTTCATCTAGAGAATCGCAGGACTCCATGACCTCCATACTGCCTCCACAGGAGACAGCTTCCTGGACCCTCTGCCCCTCAGAGTCCAGGTCAGGCAGGGATATCGGCAGTTTTTTTCCCAAATTTGTACTACTTCTGCACCAAGCATTTTGATTGCACCAGCAGGGACCAGGGGGAGGTCCCTTAGAGTCTGAACGTGGAGCCAAAAGACTGGGGGCTCCTAAAGAGGTTGAGCTGGGGACAGTACCTGCAGAGAGACCCAGGCCCTTGGAGGAGGGGCCGGGGCAGTCTCCTGAGTCTGGAGGGAGAGGACCGAGACACCAAGCTCAATATCACGGAGGACTTGGAAGACTGAGAAATCCTGGAACAGGAAGAGCAAGCATGGATTGTGAGGGTGTTCTTCCGGGAGGGGTTACTGGCGCTCATTGGTGAATTCCACCCCCCACTTTTTAGTGCATCAAATCAGTGCTGACTCTTAGTAACCCAGCTGCCTCTGGGTTTTTTTGGCAATGTATCGCTGGAAGTAGATTACCAGGCCTTTTCTTCTGAGGCAATGGAGGGTAAAGCAATTTGCCTAAGGTCACAAGGCGTGCCAGTGGGAATTGAACCCTTGATCTTCTGGGTACTAGGCAGTTGCTCTAACCACTAGGCTGCTACTCCACTCCTTTAAATCTCTTAAGAATCTCTTAATCCCTTAAAGCTCTTAATATGCCCGCTAGTCTTCGACAGAAGACGAGTCTTTGGAGGACCCTTTATTGCAAGCTGTAAGAAAAACACAAGGTCTTTCCGGTGCAGAGAGTAGTATGGCAGATGATCCAGGATGAGTGGGATCTGCCGGAGGCCAGCCTCTGGGGTCAAGGACTATGGCACGCCTCTATCAGCCAAAGATCACCTCCAGATGCTGTCAGCGGTGCATGTGACAGGAGTTGACAATGTGACAGCGGACTATCTGAGTCGGGTGTGTGTGGACCCCGGGGAGTGAGTGCTCAACCAGGAGGTGTTCACCCAGGTAGTGTGCTGCTGGGGCATCCTGGTCATGGACCTGATGACAACCTTAGAGACTGCAAAAGCAAGTTATTTCTTCAGCCGGCGACAGGAAAGAATGTCAGAAGGTCTGGATGCCCTAATAGAAAAGCAACCTGCGGAAGGACTTCTTTGTGTTCCCGCCGTGGGTCTAGTAGGCCAGCTTGTGCAGAGGATCGAAGCTTATTGGGGCCTGGTAATTCTCATTGCTCCGGATTGGCCAAGATGGCCATTGTATGCCGATCTCATGCAGCTTCTGACTGATTGTCCTTGGCATCTCCCGACTGGAGAGGATCTACTAATGCAGGAGCCGGTGCACATACTTCAGGTAGATCAATTTCTTGCTTATGGCCTGCCCCTTGAGAGGGTGCGGCTGAAGAGAAAAGGCTACTCGGCTGCGGTAATCTCGACCTTGCTGAAGGCAAGGAAAAGATATACCTCTTTCATCTATATTTGGGTCTGGCGCATCTTCGAAGTGTGGTGTGCCGGCAGACAGATACAACTGTCCAAGGCTTCTGTTCCGGACATCTTAGCATTCTGGCAGGCCAGTTTCGATAAAGACCTGGTGGCTTGTTCCTTGAAGGCTGGCGGCTATTTCCTGCTATTGAGGAAAGGTCCAAGGGGTAGTGTTGGGTATACACCCGGCCATTGGAAGATTCCTGAGGGTGGTGGCACTTCTATGTCTGCCGAGGAGGACGATAGTACCACTGTGGGATCTCAATTTGGTATTAAAGTGTTGGTGAGAGAGCCTTTAGAGTAATGAAGAGCGGTATATCAAGCTAAATAAACATAAACATTAAACCGAGCTTCGTTCAAGGACTTAATCCTCAAGACAGTGTTTCTTGTGGCTGTATGCTCTGTGTGCAGGATTTCAGAGTTGCAGGCCTCGTCTTGCCAGGAGCTGTTTATTTCCTTTTCCAATGAGAAGGTAGTCCTGCAGCCGGTACCGTCCTTTCTGCCCAAGGTGGTTTCGGCTTTTCATTTGAACCAGTCTATCTCCCTGCCGATCCTCGGGAGCGTGGAAAATGTCTCCGCCTGCCCACAGTTGCGCCTCTTGGATGTGTGGCATGTTCTACGATGGTATTTGAAGAGGACTGAGGTTTTCCGCAAGTCGGGTCGCCTATTTGTGGTATTTGGAGGATCACACAGGGGGGAGGCAGTGACTAAAGCCTCTATTTCTAGTTGGATCAGGGAAGCAATCCCATCGGCGTACATCTTGAAGAGTAAGCCAGTGTCGGAGGGGTTGCGTGCTCATTCCACGAGAGCTCAGGCGGCCTTGTGGGAGGAGTATAGCTTGGTGTGCCAGTCAAGATTTGTAGTCTTGCTAAGCATTACCACCTGGACGTCCAGGAGGCAGGGGATGCCTGTTTTGGATTGTCAGTGCTTCAGGCCGGTTTGGTAGGCCCCTCCCGTTCAATTAACTGCTCTGTTACATCCCAGAGATGCAGGACTGGACTGGAGGGATGATAAGGAAGATAAAATTTAGACTTACCTGCTAATTGTCATTCCTTGAGGAACTCCAGTCCAGTCCTGAATCCCTCCCTGCGTACTGGTTATCTGTACTGGGGCCTGAAGCGGGATTTCTGGGCCTAAGGAAGAATCCTGGGGGTCATAAGATGTGCGGGGCAATTGGTGTTGAGGGCGGACCAATAGATTGTCTGTCTGTCTCTTGCTTAGTGATGAATGCATGCCGTCATCCGGGCGGGCTACAGGTAAGCCTCCACACTCGGAGGAGGGGGAATCTCTTCTCTGCTGAGGGGTAAGTTAGATTGTTTTAGAATATAAAATGGTTTGATTTCAAGTTTTAACCACTTATTTTGTTGTGCCTATGAGTCTGCTTTGTCAATAGGCTACTGCAGCTTGTGGGCAGTCCCTCCTATATTAATACTGGTGTCATCAAAAGATGACATACTGTCTCCAAGCTTCTGGAAGAGGTACACTACCCAGAGGTACTGGACTGGAGTTCCTCAAGGAAGAACAATTTGCAGGTAAGTCTAATTGCACCTTTTTCTGGATTTCGTTTTGTTGCTGCACCAGGCTTACTGTTTAAAACAGAAGCTGAGCAGCAGCTTTGGGCATAAGGCAACTTTTAAGAGGGCACTGGATCAAGGTAATGGGTCCCTTCATGAGGATGCTCCTCAGGCTAGGGACCCTCCACAGAAGAAAAAGTATGTTGAGGAAGATCCCTGGGATGTGCAGGGGTCTCCTCAGTCTGCTGGTTCAGAAGACCCCTTAGAGGATCCGTCAGATTTCTAGGGAGAGGCGATGGCAACAGATTTGAGGGAGAGAAAGATCCCTCAAGGAAAAGACTCTAATGTGGTGCGTGTTTTTTTTGCCGAGAGGAGCTGACCTCTCACATTAGCCACTCTCTGGCAGCGCTCAACATCACATAGGCGCCTCCGGTAACAGAGGAACTATTGGAGGACCTTCTGTTGCAGGGGTTTATGTCATCAGAATATATAAAGACTAGGGGACATGCAATGAAGCTACAGGGTAACCTATTTAAGACTAATAAGAGAAAATATTTTTTCACTCAACGTGTAATCAAACTCTGGAATTTGTTACTGGAGGATGTAATAAAAGCTGTTAGTATAGCTGGGTTTAAAAAAAGGTTTGGACAAGTTCCTGGAGGAAAGGTGAATAAAGCATTATTAATAGGCACCCAGGATATCACTGCTTGACCAAATACAAGCATTGAGGAACCTGTGTCTTCTGGGGAGACTGCTAGGTATTTATGACCTAGAGTGGCCACTGTTGGAAACAGGATACTGGGCTTGATGGACCTTGGTTTGACCCAGTATGGCATATCTTATGTTCTTATGTAAATGTTCTCAGACCTCCTTCTGGGTCTATTGGGTCATTAAACATATGATAGAGGTGAAATGGGAGGAGCCCAAGGCAGGGTTGAGAGGTGGTAGAGCTATGAGTCGCCTGTACCCTATTCCATAGGAGAAGAGGTGCCTAAGGTGGACGCTCTGGTCTCTGCAGTGCCCAAGAAGATTGCCACCACCCTGCCTTCCATGGGGATTGTAATGAAAGATGTGTAAGCATTCGATACTAGTGTCCTTGGCCCTTCAGGCATCCATTTGTGGAGCCTATGTCATGAGGGCATGTATTCATTGGTCCCAAGGGTTGCTGAGAACAGTCCTGGATTCAGATCATCCTTCTCCGGAATGGATAAGCTGGAGTCTGCTTCCGCTTATTTCGCTAATGCCTTCTGTGACTTAGTACGAGCCTCAGCCAAAAGTATGGCCTTTATCATTGTGGCCGGGCATTTTTTTCTCTGGCTAAGAAATTGGTTGGCTGATGTGCCTTCAAAAACTAGGCTCAGTAAGCTCCCCTTTAAGGGAAAGCTCTTGTTCGAGGAGATGCTAGATATATTGGTCAAGGATTTGGGAGACTCCAAGGAGGGGTCTTGGCTACCTGAGGATCATTCTAGGGCAGTAAAGCAGGGGGCTTCCCTCAGATCAGCCTTACGACTATTGAAGCTTTTGAGTGGCTTTTTTTGCCCCCTTTCAGCACAGTTGCTATAACGAAGCGGGGTCAGTCCTTTCGAGGCCATAGGGGGGGCCAGCAGAGACTATTTATTCCACAGCCTCCCTACCACCCAAGAAGCCCCAATGAAGCGAGGCCAGCCCAATCGGAGATGATTCCACTAGGAGGTCAGCTATAACAGTTTTACTTCATCTGGGCCAATGTAACTTCCGACAAATGGGCACTGAAAGTAATTCATGAACAGTACGCTCTCGAGTTCGCTTGTTTGCTATCCAATGCTTTCGTGCTGTTGCCCTGCAAAGCACCCACAAAGGGCATGGGTGGTTCAGGACATTCTACAATGACTGCAGTACCTGGAGGTGCTAATAGCGGCTCTGAGTTACAATTTAGAGTTAGGTCAGTACTGCTGCTGCTGCTGCTGCTGCTACTACTACTACTACTACTACTAAGCATCTGTATAGCGCTACAAGACGTACATAGTGCTTCACAGACACATGTAAAAGACTGTGTCCCCTGCTCATCAGAGCTTACAATCTAGTCAAGATGGATAACAGTAGCTATAGAAACTGGATACATCTAAAGGGAATGGTAAGGAAACACAAAGGAGACCAGGGAGTCAAGTTCTGAATGTGGCAGCGAAGAGATGCGTTGTCAACCTGGATTTGAAAAGGGCCAGAGAAGGTGCCTGATGTACTTTGTGGTGCCCAAAAAGGAGGGCTCCTTATGCCCTATTCTGGACCTCCAAGTACAAACACTGCAGTCAGCCATTCTGGCCATAAGGCAGGGAGAATTTCTTGTGGCTCTGGATCTTACAGAGGTGTACCTACATATTCCCATGTGTCCATAGCACCAAAAGTTCCTAATGTTTGCAGTGCTGATGGGACACTTCCAGTTCAGAGCCTTACAGTTTGGCCTTGTCACTATGCCATGAAACTTCACCAAGGTGATGGTGGTAGAAACTGCTACACTGTGGCAGGAAGGAATTCTGGTGCATCCCTATTTGAACTTTTGGCTAACATAGGCAAAGTCTGAGGTAGAGAGCGTCAGCGTCACTGCCGCTCACCAAGTGGTGGCCTTCCTCCAGGATTTCAGATGGGTAGTCAACCTGACCAAAAGCAAGCTCTATCCCTTCCAAGATTTTTTTTACCTGGGAGCACGTTTCAACACTAGAGCAGGGTTAATTTTTCTGCCTCCTGATCAAGCTCTGAAGATTGTTGCAAGTAAGGAGTTTTCTCGCCATACTGGCACCTTTGGCGTGGTATTACCTCCAGTTTCTAGGGTCCATGGCAGCCTCTCTGGAGTTGGCGCCATGGGCCCAGGTACACATGAGGCCTCTGAAACAAGCTCTTCTTTTTTTGTGATCCCTGCAAAATCGACCATTGTTGAGGAGGTTGATCTGCCCTCTGGACATGAGAATGTTGCCCCAGTGGTGGTTGCAGCTGGAACATCTTATCAGCAGAAGTGCCCCAGGATTGGATTCTCATAATGACCGATGCCAGTCTCTCACAGGGTGGGGAGCGCATTACGAGTCATAGGTGACACGGGTGCTGAGCATAAGCGGAGAGTGCATGGTCTACCAATCGGTTGGAAATGAGGGCTGTGTTCTTGGTGTTCCAGTTCTTTCATTCTCTGATTTACTAAAAAGCAGTGAGGGTATGCTCTGCCAATACGACCACGGTGGCATACATTAATTGTCAATGAGACATGGGCGGTATGCCCTGGCGGAAGAGATCCAACCCTGCAAGTCTGGGCAGAGAAAAATCTGTTGGCTCTCTTGGCAGCATACTTGGCAGGAAAATAAAACATGCAGGCCAATTGTTTTCTAGGCAAAACCAGTTGGATTGGGGAGAGTGGGAGCTGAATGCCTTGGTGTTTCACGACATAACGTGGGGCGAACCAATTATGGATTTGATGGCCTCTGCCTCCAACATCAAAGCAAGTTTTTTTTTCAGCAGGTACAGGTAGAGAATGTCGGAGGGATCCATTGCTCTTGTGCAAAGGTTGCCAAGAGAGGAGCTGCTGTATGTGTTTCTCCGATACCCTCTCATTGGTTGTCTGCTCCAGTAGATAGAAGCCCAGTGGGGACAGGTGATCCTCATTGCTCCAGATTGGCCCTACAGACTGTGGTATGCCAATCTCCTCAGGTTGTTAACAAAGCCTTGGCATCTGCCAAATAGGGTCAACTTTATCTCGCAGGTGGATTTTGAAAGGGCAAGGTTGAGCCACAAGGGTTATTCAGTGTCAGTGGTGACCACTTTGTTTTAAAAGCTCTTAGCGCTCTACTACTTTGTCATATATTTAAGTCTGGAGAGTGTTTGAAGTCACATGTGTGGACAGCAGGCTTTGGGCTTTTTTGTCCTCTCTCCCAGATATTTTGGGCTTTTTGCAAGTGGGTTTGGATAAAGGGTTGGCTCTGAACTTCTTGCGGTTTCAAGTGATGGCCCTTACATGCTATCAAGGTCGAGTACAGGGTCTCTCTATAGCAGCGCACCCGATGTGGTCTGGTTTCTCGGGGCAGTAAAATAGGTCCATCCGCAGATATGGACGGTAATCCCTCCGTGGGATCTCAGTCTGGTTCTCTTGATGTTGACGGCAGTGCCTTTCAAAGCTCTTTCACAGACTACCCTAAAAGATCTTACCCTTAAAACTGTCTGTCTTTTTTTAGTCGCTATCTGTTTGGCCTGGAGGACTTGTTAGCTGCAGGCTCTGTCTTGCAGGAAGCCTTTCTTGTTTATATTCAAGGAGAAGGTAGTGTTTAGACCCATCCTTTCTGCCAAGGTGGTTTTGAGTTTTCATCTAAATCAAGCAGTGACACTTCCAGTTTTTCCCTCCTCAGCAGAGGCTTTGGGGATCATCAGCTGCGCTTGTTGGATGCACTTCGGGTTTTATGGCACTATCTCAAGGGGATAGAGTATTTTCGCAAGACTGATCATCTTTTTGTCTTATTTTGGGGGCTGCACAAAGGAGATACAGCATCAAAGGCCTCAGTGGCCCATTGAGTAAAGGAGGACATCACTTCAGCCTCCCTGTCGAAGTGTAAGACCACTCCGGATGGATTGAGGGTGCATTCAACCAGGTCTTATGTGGCATCCTGGGCTAGATTTGGTCTTGTTCCACTGATTGACATTTGCAGAGTTGCGACTTTGACGACGCATGAAAGTATGTAGCGACGACCTTGTTTGGTTGTACCAGTGTCCAGGGATGTCAGGTTCAGGGCCAGTGTGCTTTAGGTTGGGTTAGTGGGTCCCTCCCAAATTTGAGTACTGCTCTGGTACATCCCACATCTGGACTGGACTGGAGGGATAATAAGGAAGGTGAAATTAGGCCTTACTTGCTAATTGTCTCTTTTCTTGGTTCCACCGGTCCAATTCAGGACCTTTCCATTTCCCATACCTATCTATTTCTCAAGCCTTAAGGGTGAAGGCGAGCCTGGGCACTTGTTTGATTTGCCAATTAAGAATAAAACTGAATGTCTGCAGTTGGAAATCTCCTAGCTCCTTCCCCATGTGGTGGTTGGTACAGTGCCGGCCATGGGCCTGTTTTGTGGCTTTTTTTTTGGTTCATCTTAGGACTATGCATTGTTCTGTAAGCTGTTCAGTTTCATGATTACTATTTAAAAAAAAAAAAAAGAATAAGAGTTGCTATTAATCCTCGTTTTTGTACTCTTTGGGATCTGCTTTGTCAGTAGGATACTAGTTCTGGAGTCAGGAGAAAGGAGCTCTTCTACTGTGACATCACAAACCTGTCATGCTCAGTCTCCAGCTGCTGGTGGTGGGAGATAACCCACATGTCTGGACTGGACTGGAGGGTCTCAAGGAAAGACAGCAGGTAAGGCCTAATTTTACCTTGGTGGCAGTCACTTTTGCATGTATAATCAATGAGCTTACAGGCCTTAGTTGACTTATCCACCCTGTACTAAATTGTTTTTCCAATAATAAAGCGCTTCCGCACATCCTCCAAAGTTTCTGCCTAAGGTGATGTCAGCTTTTCACCTTAACCGGTTAGTTTTTGTGCCAGTATTTTTTTTCTTAAGCTACATATGCAATAGCGAACATGCCTTAAATGCTTTGGATTGCACAAGAGCCATGAAAGGGAATTTTTATAACAGGGTGCCAACAAAAACTATTAGTATGCTGTTTTATAAAGGCAGCACATGTGCTTATGTGTCTTTGATGAAACAGACACCAGAACCAGTAAATTTAAATGCACAAATTTATACCTTTTCTGAGGCATATGCAGAGCCGCCCCCCCCCCCCCCCGAGTTGGTTCAAAGTGTTGGCGCCCTAGACAGACCTTAAGCCTTACACTTCCCCTTGGTTGCCAAAATCGTTTAGCTTTGAATGCCCTGTTCTTTGCCCCTAGACATTTTTGCTCTAGGTAGCTGCATAGTTTTCCTGCTGGTTGGGTCGACCCTGGGCATATGTAAATGTGCACACATGTATTGCATATTTTGACATACATATAAGTATGCATTTATTGTACTTCATTTGCATACTGTATACACACTTATTAGAACAGCTCCTTGTCTGCATGTGAAAAAAGCTTTAATTGTGGAAAACTTTCTAAAATTGCCTCCATAGCTTTCTACTTTCAAAAGGCTTTGGTTTACTGCAAGAACACTCTGCTTTTAAACATGAGATCACTTTTGCCAAGCGCACGTTATCTAACTGATTAGCAAACTACATCCACTCCTTCATTTATGCCCGAGCAAGCCTGAGCTTAGGTCATGTCAGGTCTCTCAGTGCTGGAGCAATGGCAAAGTTGGTATCTCATTTAAGCTAAGCTTCTGTGGAGATTTGCAGGGCTGCAGCATGGACCTCTGTCCATACATTCGCATTTCACTACTGTTTGGAAAGGGAGTCCTGATGAGTCAATGGGTTTGGCCTGTCTATTTGTCCTGTGATAACTCTTTGTGACTTAGAGAGAATGGAGTTGGTCATAGAATCCAATTTTCATGATTTCTAGGTTGCCTTTATATTATAAAAAAACAAAATGGGAAAGGGGAATTGCATAATTGTGTTTGGTGGGGGAAAAAAGCTTTTCAATTTACCTATTGGCAGTGTCTTTCCTGATTTTTCTTATGGTAAAGGCAGTCTGTAGCTAGGAAGTATTGCCTGTCAGAGAAAACCAAGTTAGATATGTGTAGCAGGTGTTCTCCATGGCTAGCAGGATACAAGTCCTCATATGCACTGCTAAGATGGCCCTACATGATGGAGCAGCATGGAACAGGATGAACATTCATGGTATACTCAAAGCTTATAGAAACTTACTAAGCTGTAAGAAGCTTTTCCCATGTGGGCTCTGTCTGGATGAGGTAACAAACATGTGAAGGTTTGTAACCTGCAGTCCCTGTGCTTTCCACCAAATACACGTATTCTGGTTTTCTTTTCTGCTTGTTTTTTGTTCTCTTTTTTTTATGTAGCACTTTACGTAACATAGTAACATGGTAAAATAGTATATGTTTATGTTTATTAAAATACTTTTTATACCGCCCCATACCAGTGGCGTCTAGGCGGTTTACAAAATTAAAAATATAAAGTTACAAATATAAAATTACAATACAGGCTGTTAGAAAAGTTAAAAAGAACACCAAATTAAAATATTAAAAGGATAGAAGAGAAGCAGAAAAAAGAGGCACAGCGAATTAGAAGAGGAAAAGACATCAACTTGGGGAAAGAGAAGAAGACAAGGACGGGGGTGGGAGATCAAACGCTAGACAAAACAGATGGGTTTTTAGTTGTTGCTTGAAAGCTTGGTATGATTGCTCTGCACGGAGGGGGGGGGGGAGTGAATTCCAAAGCCTGGGACCCAGAAAGTAGAAAGCCGAGGAACGTGTGGACTCGAGATGAGCTTGGGAGGGTGAAGGAAGGGCCAGACGGTTGACATGTATAGAACGTAGCAGGCGATGGGGAGTGCGGGAATGAAGAAGGTCTGCAAGGTAAAGTGGGACACCTGTATGAGTTACCCTATGCACAAATATGAGAACCTTATACTGAACACGATAGGAAACCGGTAGCCAGTGGTGGTGCAAAAGTAAGGGGGTGACATGGTCATAACGGGAAGCACAAGACAATAGACGGACAGCTGCATTCTGAACACGTTGTAAGCGGGAAAGTTGAGAAAGTGGTAAGCCAGCCAGAGCGACATTACAGTAATCAAGGCGAGATATAATAAAAGAAAGAATAAGGGTAGCAAAAGCAGAGGGTGAGAGAAAAGGGCGCACAGGACGGAGTTGTTTGAGAGACAGAAAAGAACGTTGAACGATGGAAGAGATGTGTTCTTTAAAGGAAAGAGAAGAATCAAGAATAACACCAAGGTACTTAAAAGATGAAACGAGAGGGATGGGTTGGGAAGAAAAGGAAGGAACACAAGTGGTGGGGGAGGGACGTCCAAGGGTAAACCAAATAGCAAATGACTTGGTGGGATTGACTTGCAGGAAATTAGAAGTAAACCAGGAAGCCACGGCAGAAAGACAGCGATTAAGGGGAGAGATATCGGGTGTGTGTGAATCTGTGTGATGCAGCAGAATGATATCATCCGCATAATAGTATGCGGAGATACCAAACTGCTGGATCACAAGTGCAAGAGGGGCCAGGAAAACATTGAAAAGGAGGGGAGCAAGAACAGATCCCTGAGGTACACCACAAGGAAGAGAAGTGGAAGGTGAGGAAGCAGACCCGACAACCACTGAAAAGGAGCGACAGGAAAGAAAGGAGCGAAACCAGTGGAGAACAGTACCAGAAAGGCCAGCGTCTTGAAGATGGGCGAGAAGGGTGAAGTGGTCTACCAGATCAAAAGCTGCAGAAAGATCGAGAGAGACAGCAAGAGTGAAAAGACCGTGATCGTGAGCAGCATGCACCTCGTTAAGAAGAGAAAGAAGAATAGACTCTGTACTGTGACCGGGGCGAAAACCAGACTGCCGAGGGTGAAGGACAAGAGAAGCCTCGAGGTGAGCAGATAGCTGAAGAAAGACAAGTTTCTCGAGAAACTTGGAAAGAAAAGGAAGATTGGAAACAGGGCGCCAGTTAGAAAGTGCGGTAGGGTCAGAAGTGCGGGATTTTAGAATAGGACGAACATGAGCGTGTTTCCAAGGTGTCGGGAAAAGACCAGAGGATAGACTAGCATTAAAAAGAGAGAGAATATAAGGTGAGAGAGATAGGGAGGAATCCAACAACCAACGGGAAGGGATAGGATCAGCAGAACATGTGGTCTTCCTGATAGAAAGATAGGTAGTATGAAGAACAGCTGGGGAAATCATCTCAAATGAGGACCATGAATGAGATAGGACAGGTACAGAGGAGGGAGGAGATAGAGATAGCAAAGGAGAAAGTGGGAAAGAACCCACTACGGGGGAAAGAGGGGAAGGACAAGAAGGGAAGGCCTGGCGAAGAGTCTGGACTTTGGAAAGAAAGAAGGAAGCAAGGGAGGAAGGGTCGGGGGCAGCAGAGGAAGGGGGGGGGGGGAGAGCAGAATGGGACGCTGTTAAGGAACGAAAAATAGTATAAAGTTGCCGAGAAGAGTTAGTTGAGGAAATAAGCTTAGAATAGTAGTCACGCTTCGCAGAGTGAAGGAGAGTGCGATAGTGATCGTGACAGGAGCGAAAGTTAAGGAGAGAGGAGGGGGAGGGGTGCTTACGCCAAAGGCGCTCAGCCCTACGAAGATATTTACGGTGCAGGAAAAGACCAGAGTGAAACCAAGGATGCCGAGAGGAGTGATGGGAAGGTAGATGGGTGCGAAGAGGGGCAATGTCATCGAGGGCAGCAGACAGAGTACCAAAGGTGGGCTTGACGGCAGACAGAGACCAGCATGGTTCATCCTAGGTTGCCCAGCCAGGCGGTAAGAGTAGGTGCCCCTGCCACTCCGTGCAGGTCACCCTTCCCCATGCCTTTGTTTAGGGATGTACCCACCGCTCTGTGTAGGTCACCCCTATTTGTTGAGATATAAAAGAGTTAGGATTATTTTGATTCTCCAGGACCAAGCAGGAAGTCAGTCCTCACATATGGGTGTCATCGGCGCCGATGAAGCCCCAGCGGAGCATTTCCCCAGCTTTCTATGAAAGCCTTTGGGAATGCAGGCACGCATGCGCGGTTCCCTTCCCGCCTAAAGGTGCCATCTTACCTCAGTCTTTTTTTCCGAGAAGCCCACCGGACGTGTGTCCTGTTCTCCCGGTTAAAATTAGATTTTTTTTCGGCGATTTTCGCTATTTTTTCTCCCGGTTCGACGCCAGTTCCCCTCCCGCCGGGTTCGGTACACCGGTATCGAGCCCGATTCTTCTTTTTCGGTTTTTGCCCTTCGTGGCTGGCATTTGCGCCCTTTTTTCCATTTTTCCCTGGAAGGCCGGTCCTTTGACCTCGCGGGGACTCTTTTTTCCCCGATGGCTTCCAGCGGTTTTAAAAAGTGTGATCGGTGTAAGAAATTGATGTCTCTCACCGACACACACGACTGCTGCCTTCGGTGCCTTGGCCCCGACCACGACCCTAAGTCGTGCGGGCCATGTGGAAAGATGTCTTCCAAGGCACTCCGAAGTCGACAGCAGCAAAAAGAAAGGCTTTTCTTGGACTCAGCCTCCGGCCAGGCTCAGACCTCGTCTGAGGCCTCGACATCTCAGGATTCTGATCCCAAGCACCGTCGGAGCTCCTTGGACAGGGGGTCCCCCGACCGGGAACGCAAGAGGAAAAGCGGCTCGCGAGGGTGTCGTCGTCGGACGTCCCTGGCTCCTCGAGGGCCAGGTCTAAGACTCCCGACCGTCGCCCCGGGCCCGTGGAACACGAGAAGCCTGCAAAGGTTCCTCGCGTGGAACCGGAGTCTGCTGGACACGTAAGCTCCGTAGTCCTCGGACTCTCCTCCCAGGGAGCCGACGTCGGGCCCGGCGCCGCCTGCTGCATCTCCCGAGCTGAGTCTCAGGATGACAGCCTTGGAGAGCAGATTGTCTGTCTGTCTGCCTTCATGGAGCAGAAGTGGGCACTGATGGCCAGCCTGTCTGGCGCATCTGCCCCGACCACTGGGACATCGACTTTGAAGTCGACCCCGGAGACCGAGCCGATACTCGAGTCCATCGTGGCTCGGAGTCGACCTTTGGTCGCGGTCTCCCTTGACCTCCCGTTCGGGACCGAGGGCATCGATGCTGGTGCCTCCGGCGTCGGGGCGGGTGCTTCAGGGCCCCGTGGGGTCAGATCCTGACTCCTCCTCGGACGAGTCAGCTTGGGAGACGGAGGATGAGGAGTCTCCTGATACCTTCAAGACTCGGTGCGTCCCTTTGGACTCACTGCAGTCTGAGCCCTGGAGTAGGTCCCCCCCCCGGAGGATACTCTGTTCTCGGAGTTCGTCCGGGATATGGCCGCTGCCTTGGCTATTCCGGCGGACCCCGAGGAGGAGCCTCGAGCTGAAGAGTTTGAGGCCCTACAGTATGACTCTCCTCCGAAGGAGGCCTTTACTGTTCCGGTTCCTCCGATGCTGTAACGGCTCCTCTTCCGTATGTGGGAGGCACCGGCCTCAGCGCCGGTTCTCAGTAAGCGAGTCGATTCAATCTATCGACTCCACAAGAGCCCTGGTTTTCAGAAGGCACAGCTACCACACCACTCTATGGTTGTGGAATCGGCCATGCATCGTCTGAAGAGCCAGAAGATGCACTCCGCGGTGCCCCCTGGCAGGGAGGCCCAGAACCTCGATGGCGACGGTAGAAAGTGCTTCCAGGGCTCGATGCTTGCTTGCCGTGTCCAGTCCTACCAGCTGTACATGGGCATGTACTTGCGGGATCTGGCCAAGGAATTGGCTGGGTTCTCTGCTGGTCTCTCCGGGGAACCCTTGCAGAGATTTAACTCCTTGTCCTCGGGGATTCGGGACTGCTCGAAGTTCATGTCCCGCGCCGCCTACAATGGCTTCGAGGCTTTGGCCTGAGTTGCGCAGCCGGCATCGCGGCTCGACGCCAGGCATGGCTGTAGTCATCGGACCTCGAGCCATGGGTTCAGGACAAGTTGGTCGATGTCCCTTGTTGAGGTGAAAATATTTTTGGCAAGCCCATGACCGAGAAGGGCGCATAGCTCGAAACTGAGCACCTCACACGGACAAGGCTGTCGAGGAAGACCTCTGCCCCTTCTCATAAAAAGAAGGGCTCGGGTAAAAAGCCCTTTTACCCGAGGAAGGGCACTGCCTATAAACAGTACCCGCAATATCAGGCTGCCCAATCTGCCCCCCAGGGTCAGCAAGCCAAGGGCCAGGGTAATGGGCCCCGTAGGCAGAGGACCTCCAAGCCTCAGGCCCCTGCTACTACTCAGTAGGGTGGGTGTTTTTGACTCCTTGAGCGTAGCCTCTCCTCCACTGCTCTCCCAACCCTGCACAGGAGGTCGCCTCGCCCTCTTTGCCCAACAGTGGCCCCTTATCACCGGGGACAGTTGGGTGCTGGAGATAGTCCACAAGGGCTATGCCCTCCATTTTCACTAACTGCCTCCGCCATATTTTCCAGGGGAGCCCCCAAGACCTCCCCTGCACACAGACCTTCTTCTACAAGAGCTTCATGGTCTGTTGGTGGACAGGGCGGTGGAGCCTGTGCCTCCCCACTTGCAAGGTCACGGTTTCTACTCCAGGTATTTCCTGGTGCCCAAAAGAACCAGTGGTCTTCGACCCATTCTGGACCTCAGGAACCTCAACAAGTTCCTAGTGAAGGAGAAGTTCAAGATGCTTACTCTTGGGACACTTCTGCCCTACCTCCAGCAGAGAGATTGGCTATGCTGCTTAGATCTAAAGGATGCGTACACTCACATCCTCATTCATCCAGACCACAGAAAGTACCTCAGGTTCATTGTGGGAGGAAACCATTATCAGTACAGAGTGCTTCCTTTCGGTCTCACCTCAGCCCCCAGAGTCTTCACAAAGTGCCTAGCAGTGGTGGCGGCCTACCTGAGAAATCAAGGAATCTTTGTCTTCCCCTATCTTGACGACTGGCTCATCAGGGGTCAGACGTGCCAGGAGGCCAAACAGGCCACCCTCAGGACTATTGTTCTACAAAACCTGGGGTTTGTCATAAACTTCGCAAAGTCCACTTTGCTCCCCTCCCAGAACTTGGAGTTTATAGGGGCAAGGCTGGACTGTCTGCTGGCAAAAGCTTTCTTGCCAGTAGACAGGGCCCAAAGGTTGATGGCCTTGGCAAATTCAGTTTCTCAGCAGGTCCCTGGTCTCCGCCAGGCTCTGCCTGAGGCTTCTAGGCCACATGGCTTCGACAGTACATGTTACCCCCAATGCCAGGCTCCATATGAGGCCTGCACAGTGGTGCCTTCGGGCTCAGTGGTCACAGGCCACAGGCAGCCTCAGGGACAGGATAAGGGTGTCCAGACCATTTCTGCACTCCCTCTCCTGGTGGCTTCACCCACCCAATCTTCTGAGGGGGGGTGCCTTTTCAGATTCCAGGGTACACGGTTGTGCTCACCACAGACGCCTCCCTGCAAGGCTGGGGGGCTTATTGTCTGGGCAAGTGCACCCAGGGCCTGTGGTCTCCCTGGGAAGCTGCACAGCAGATCAGTCTCCTCGAACTCAGAGCTATTGGATTAGCACTCAAAGCTTTCACTCCTACCCTGGCTCACCAGTCTGTCCTAATTCAGACAGACAACCAAGTTGTCATGTTTTATGTGAACAAACAGGGCTGAACTGGGTCCAGGATCCTTTGTCGGGAGGCTCAGGACCTTTGTTCTTTTGCCCTCAAGCACAACATGCTCCTCAGAGCTGTATACCTTCCAGGCCAGGACAACTACCTGGCGGACAGATTAAGCAGAATCTTGCAGCCCCACGAGTGGCAGCTGCATCCGTCAGTAGTTTAGAAGATCTTCCTGACATGGGGCCTCCCTTTGATAGATCTCTTTGCCAGTCCCATGAACAAGCAACTGCCAAAATTCTGCTCCAGGCAACCGCATCCTCTGCAGATAGCAGCAGATGCTTTTCTGATCTCCTGGTCTCAGGGCCTCCTGTATGCGTTTCCTCCCACGCCCTTGGTGGCCCGAACTCTATTCAAGATTCTTCAGGACAAGGCCTCGGTCCTGCTGGTGGCTCCCAGGTGGCCGAGACAGCCTTGGTTTCCTCTTCTGCTTCAACTGGCGGTGGAACCTCCACTACCTCTGGGGTTGCAACCCGACCTTCTCTCACAGGAGCAGGGTTCCCTCCTGCACCCCAATCTCAAAGCTCTCAATTTGATGGCCTGGAAGCTGCAAGGGTAGTCTTGGCTCCCTGGGGCCTGCCTCAGGATGTTGAGGAGGTTGTCCTAGCCTTTAGGAAACAGTCCACTAGGAAAACCTATGCTCTCAAATGGAAAAGGTTTTCTGTGTGGTGTCAGCTATGTACAGTTGATCCTTTCTCCTGTACTGTGCCAGTAGTCCTTCAGTACTTACTGCACTTGTCAAATCAAGGCCTTAAATCCAATTCTGTTCGGGTCCATCTCTCAGCTCTAGCAGCTCACCACTCTCTGGTGGAGGGACATTCTCTATCTGGTTACCCCTTGGTGTCCCGCTTTCTTAGGGGCTTGCTTTTGCTCAAGCCTCCCATCCGTCCTCCTGCCCCTGAGTGGGAGCTGAATGTGGTCTTGCAGCAACTAACTCGCCCACCTTTTGAGCCGATGGCTAGTACTTGTCCACTGCGCTTCCTCTCCTGGAAGACACTCTTCCTGATAGCCCTTACCTCGGCTAGGCGAGTAAGTGAGCTTCAGGCTCTACTCTGTGATAGGCCTTACACCAGGATTTACAGGAACAGGGTAGTCCTTAGGACTCATCCCAAGTTCCTCCCTAAGGTTGTCTCCTCTTTCCACCTCAACCAGGAGGTGGTTCTTCCAACATTCTTCCCTAGGCCTCATGCAAGCCAGGCTGAAGCAGTCCTGCATACCCTGGACTGTAGGAGGGCCTTATCCTTCTACCTTGACCGTACGCAGGGGCACAGAAGGGCTACACAGCTCTTCGTCGCCTTTGACCCCAATAGGTTGGGGTTGGCTGTGTCCAAGCGTACCTTGTCCATCTGGGTGGCTGACTGTATCACCTGGGCTTATAAGGCGGCTGACCTTCCTTTGCAGGGTCGGGTTACGGCTCACAGAGTCAGGGCAATGGCTGCCTCAGTGGCTCATCTCCGCTTTGTGCCCTTGGTAGACATCTGCAGGGCTGCAACTTGGTCTTCAAGCCAGACTTTTGCGGCCCATTACTGCCTGGAGAGGGAGTCCCGTAGGGACAGTGCTTTTGGCCAAGCAGTACTCCGGAATCTCTTTGAGGTTTAGGCAACTCCTGCCCTCCTGCCCTCTGTCGGGCTACCGGTGGAGGTTGTGTCCTTGAAAAACCTTTCTTTGCTGCTGGGACTAGAGGGAGTCCTCTTGTTCAGCCTGGGTTCCTCGATAGCCCAGAGCTTGGGAGTCACCCATATGTGAGGACTGACTTCCTGCTTGGTCCTGGAGAAAGAGTAGTTACTCACCTGTAACAGGTGTTCTCCAGGAGCAGTAGGAATCAGTCCTCACAACCCTCCCTCCTCCCCTTGGAGTTGCAGTTGTACATAGTTTATTTTTCATTTTTGTGTGCTCTTCTTAGCTATGTCATTTGACTGAGGTAAGATGGCACCTTTAGGCGGGAAGGGAACCGCGCATGCGTGCCTGCATTCCCAAAGGCTTTCATAGAAAGCTGGGGAAATGTTCCGCTGGGGCTTCATCGGCGCCGATGACACCTATATGTGAGGACTGATTCCTGCTGCTCCTGGAGAACACCTGTTACAGTTGAGTAACTAATCTTTTTATCCTGTTGCTATAAAGGGATCCACTGTGTCTGTCCCAAGACACTTTGAATTCCATCACTGTATTTGTCCCAACCATTTTCATCGGTAGGTCATTCCAAGCATTCACCACCCTTTCAGTGCAAAAGTATTTCCTGACGTTGCCTTTTAGTTTACCCCCTTGCAGCTTCATGTTATGCCCTCTAGTTTTACAGCTTCTCCGTCTTTGGAAGAGGTTTGTTTATTCATTAATACGCTTTAAGTATTTAAAGGTCTGAATCATATCTCCGCTGTCCCTCCTCGCTTCCAAAGTGTACATATTTAGGTCTTCAAGTTTCTTCTCATATGTCTTCTGACGCAGGCTCCAAATCATTTTGGTCGCCTTCCTCTGAACCGTTTCCAGTCTTTTTATATCCTTTGCGAGATATGGTCTCCAAAACTGAACACAATATTCCAAGTGAGGCCTCACCAGCGACTTGTACAGTGACATTAGTACCTCCTTCCTTTCTGCTGGTAATTCCTCTTTGTATGTAACCCAGCATACTTCTGGCTTTTGCCACTGCCTTGTCACACTGTTTCGCCACCTTGAGATCCTCAAACGATCACTCCGAGGTCCTTCTCGTCTGTGCACACCAACCTCTCGCCCCCTATCGCATATAATTCCCTTGGGTTTCTGCTTCCCAAGTGCATGACACTGCATTTCTTCACATTAAATCTTAAATTCCAAGCATTAGACCATTCTTCCAGCTTTCGTAGATCATTTCTCATGTTCTCCACTCCTTCTGGGGAGTCCACTCTGTTGCAAATTTTCATGTCATCTGCAAAAAGACAGACTTTTCCATTCAGTCCTTCAGCAATAAAACTCACAAATACATTGAACAGTACTGGTCCTAGGACCGAACCCTGGGGCACACAGCTAATCGCCTTCCTTTCATCCGAGTGAGTTCTGTGTACCATCACTTTCTGTCGTCTGTCAACCAATTTCTGATCCATTTCACCACCTTGGGATCCATCCCCAAGCTGTTGAGTTTATTGATAAGCCTCCTATGAGGAACAGTATCAAAGGCTTTGCTGAAATCTAGGTAGATCACACCCATTGCATGCCCTTGATCTAGTTCTCTGGTCACCCAGTCAAAGAATCAGATTTGTTGGGCAAGATTCTCCTTTGGTAAAACCATGTTGCCTCAGATCATGCAACCTGTTGGTTACGAGAAAGTCCACTGCTTGCTCTTTCAGGAGCGCCTCCATTACTTTTCCCACCACCAGGGTAAGTCTTGCCGGCCTATAGATTGTCACTTCTTCCCTATCACCACTTTTGTAAAGAGGTACCACATCAGCCCTTCTCCAGTCCTGTGGAACTTCTCCTGTCTCCAAGGATTTATTAAAAACATTCTTTAACGGCCCTGCAAGAACTTCTCGGAGCTCTTTCAGTATCTTGGGATGTATGCCATCTGGTCCCGTGGCCTTGTCCACTTTCCATTTTCCAAGCTGTTCTAACACATCATCTGTGAATGGTGTGGTATCTACTCCATTTCCATTTGTATACTTGTCAATCACAGGTGGACCTTCTCTAGGATTTTCTTTAGTAAAAACAGAAGTATTTGTTTAGCATTTGTGCTTTTTCAATGTCACTTTCCACAAATCCGTTCCTAGCACTTTTGAGTCCTACAATTCCACTTCTGATTTTCCTCCTCTCTCAAATATACCTGAATAAAGTTTTGTCGGCACACTTCACATCTTTAGCTATCTTTTTCTTCTGCCTTGGATTTTGCTATCCTTTTATTTTTATTTTTCTCTCGTTTAGTTTTAACCTGTATTCTTTTCTGTGTTCCTCTGCTGTTTGTGAACCTCTGAATGTTGTGAAAGCTGTGTTTTTTGCCTTTATTTGTGCAGCCACTTCTTTGGAGAACCAAATAGGTTTCCTTTTCCTCTTGCTTTTATTTACTTTCCTTACATATGTATCTGTTGCTCCTTTTATTGCCTCCTTTAGTTTAGCCCACTACAATTCCACTTCCCTAATTCCTTCCCATCCTGCCAACTCTTCCTTAAGGCACTTGGCTGTTTTACTGAAGTCCAGTATATTTAAAGTCTAGGGCTTTGAACTTGCTGTGATTGGACTCTACCTTGGCTTTCATCTCACACCACACCATGTGGTGATCGCACCCACCCGGATATTCAATACACTATCTGTTGGTGCGTACTAAATCAAGCATCAAGCTTTCCCTGGTTGGTTCCATCACCATGTCTCTAAGTAATGCATCTTGGAAGGCATCCACAATTTTTTTTTTTTTTTTTTTTTTTTTACTTCCTTCCAGTTTTGCAGAAGGAATACTTTAATCCACATCGGGTAGATTAAAGTCACCCAATATGATCACTTCCTCTTTCATGGCTATCTTTGCAATATCAGTAATCGATTCGCTATCCATTTTTTCGGTTTGAGTTGGAGGCCTGTAGACCACACCAGTATGGATGACAGTGTCAAATCCTCTTTCCAACACAATCCACAGGACGACTTCTTTTCCCCACGTCCCCTGTATTTCAGCAGCTTTAATATTGCTTTTGACATATAGGGCTGCTACTCCTTTTTTTCTACCTTCTTTATCTCTTCTAAATAGATTATAGCCAACTATGGCTATATCCCATTCATGTGACTCGTTAAACCACGTTTCTTTAATGGCTACAGTGTCCAAGTCCATTTCCACCATTATGGCTTCTAGGTCAGGAACTTTGTTGGCTAGGCTTTGAGCATTTGTGCTCATTGCTTTCCAGCATTTGTTGACTGGCTTGCCTGTAATTTGCATGGATTTTGTTTTATATGCCTCTTCCCACTTGGCGTTGATGTGTGGGTTAATACTGTGGCTGTTTCCAATGTTATATTTTTGCTGGGAGTGACATCCTGAACTTTTCCATCCGTTATCCCCTTTCCCTAGTTTAAATGCCTGTCCACATAATGCCTGAATTTTGCACTTAGGATCCTATTCCCTGCAGCAGAGAGATGTCGTCCATCAACACAGTATATAGCCTCTTGTTGTTCCATCTATTTCCCCAGTCGCCTATATATCTAAATCCTTCTTGTTTTCACCAGGTTTGGAGCCATATATTAAAGTTGCTTATACAATGCAACCTTTCTGCCCCCTTACTAAGAAAATGCTATAGTGTTAGCAATGGGTTTGAATTTCTCTCCCAGAATCTGGAAGTCTTTCTGAACTGTAGAGGCACTGTTTCTAGCCAGGTAATTTTGTACCCAAGTGGATGACATCAATTTTGGAGCACTCACTTTCTGTACTAACTATGGCAGCAATTTGCTTTGTATTCCTACTGGCTGAAGAGCCTGGGAGGCTTTTGACCATCTTCTCCCCTTTTGATCTGTGTTCCCAAGTTGGTGCCTCTGATAATGGAATCCCCAAGTCGTAGTAGTTTCCTCTTTTGTGTCAGTTTCTTTATATGCAAAGCATTACCAATTGATTGGGCATTAACTTTCTCTTTAAAGGACACTTCAGTTTCCACTGATTGGGCACTTAAATTTCCCAAAGGAGAGAAGGCATTATGTAGGGGGGTATTTCTTGATGGCAAGGGTGTCTCCTTGTTACAGATCGCAACCTACCAGAGCCTACTGTGATCCATTTGTTCCTGGGTTGTTTGATTCTTCCTTTTCGTCCCTCTAGTCCAATCCCAGAACCTCTGGGTTTAGCACCTCCTCCAGCAGCTTTGGAGACTGAGCACGTCATCTCTTTTGATGACACCGGTATAAGTAGGCAAGGACCGCCTCTCCAATCCAGTAGTCTGTCGCCAAGCAGCTGGAGAAGGTGGTGAGCCTGGAGTGCTGGGCTCACTCAGCAACAACTAAGGAGAGTTCAGTTTGGATAGTTTAGGTATTAGGTACAAGTGCAGGTTGGTTACAGGGGGGTGAAGAGTTTTTTTTTAGTTTAAGGTGCCGCAGAGGACTGGGTTTTCCCTTCTCTTTCCCCTTTCCCCTCCCCCCTCCCCCCTCCCCGTCTCCCGAGTGGGGAGGACCTGAGGAGTTAGCCTCCCTGCTCCTGATCCCGCTCTAACGGGTGAGGAGCAGGTAGCAGGCTCAGCCGGCAGATTCCCCACGCGGGATACTTCAGTGTTGCTGACTTGCTCGGCGCTGTGTGTCTCTCCTCTACCGGTGCCGAAGACGCGTGTATGGCTGAGCACCGGAGGTGGATCGAGGCTGCAGAAGTCGGATGAAGTGAAGCCGTCGGGAGGTAAGCTCCGGGCGGTTTTCTTCTGGTCAGCTGTCTTTTTCGGCCATAGCGGAGTGTTTAAAATAGTGTTTTCCCTGAAGTACAGGCCGGGATCGTTTAGAGCAGGCCGGGCCGCATGATTTTGCGTGGGAAGCGCTGTCGGCGGCATTTTATTTGTTTTTCTTCACGGGCCATTTTAGGGGTCTTTGCTTGCTGCCCAGGTGTTTTTGAGCCCCGTTTTTGCTGGGGGCACTGCTGGTTAGGCCAGGCAGTGGAGTTTGAAAAAAAAAAAAATTAAATTAAAATAAACAACTTTATTCCTTAAGGGCTGTACTCAGTTCTCAAGTCCGTTAGTATTGGCTGTTTGCTTTGGTGGTGGTTTTTCTGCTGGGGGACTTAGCCGCTGGGCTAGGATGCCTTCTAGGCCACAGTGCTTAGTTTGTGGCACCAGATGAGGGACAGTTTCTGACACGGGGGTGTGCAGAGGCTGCACGCAGGAGGCGGCTTTAATGGAGCAGGCGCTGGAAGAGGGAGTGGAAGGACAGAAGATGGTCCCTCAGGGTCAGCCAGAGACCGTACCCCCCCCCTGGAGCTGATAGCTGGGCCGTCTGCGGCACCAGGGCCGGTGCCTCAGCAAGGGCAGAGTCAGGCGGTTGGTCCGGCTATGGTCCCCCCTGATTTCTTTCTTTTACTTCATCAGGCTTTCTCTTTGCTACAGCTGGGGGAGGTAGCCTCTCTCACCGGGGAACAGGGAGATAAACGTCTGGGTACCCCGATTACAATGGGAGCTGGTGGTGCCCCTGCAGAGAAGAGAAGGGTTTTGGAGCCAATGCCTTTAGACGGTTTAGACTCTGCAGAATGTGATCTTGATGAGGATAGGAAATTGGATACGTTGTTGAAGCAAGTTTTTTACATCAGCGCCCTATCGATGCAGGCTTCTATCTCTGGTGCGTGGGTAGCTATGGCTCGTCTTCGTTGGTCACAGAAGCTACAGGTTGATCAGATGGGGAGAACAGATCGAAGAGGTAGGCCTGTTTGGAGTCAGGGGCCGCCTATCTGGTGGACATTTCATTATGATCTTATCCGGGGTCTTTCGAAGAGTATGGCTTCGGTGGTGGCAGCTCGGCGATATTTGTGTCTGCGCAGCTGGTCAGCGTTCGGTTCTTCGAAGGCTCATCTGAGCAAGCTCCCCTTTAGAGGGAAGCTTTTGTTTGGAGAGGATTTGGACAAGCTAATCAAGGACCTTGGGGAATCCAAGGGGGGTCGGTTGCCTGAAGATAAGCCAAAAATACACTGCTGGCTTTAGGTTCTCACCCCGTAGCCGCAATCGTGTTATAATACATCAGTGACCTCCTCAAGCTACTTTAACACAAATGCCTTGAATCAAAGTCCTTACAGATGATTATCGTCAAAAACTCTGTACTCAACTCCAAGAAGGACCGACTCTAGTTCCTTAATTCACAAATGATCCCGACGATAATCATCTGTAAGGACTTTGATTCAAGGCATTTGTGTTAAAGTAGCTTGAGGAGGTCACTGATGTATTATAACACAATTGCGGCTATGGGGTGAGAACCTAAAACCAGCAGTGTATTTTTTACTGAGACCTCTGGGTATGTTTTTTGATCCATCATCCATAGTGAGCGATATTTTGTGTCTTCAGTGTATCTTATCGTTCAGTGACTTACAATTAATTTTTGTGTGAAGATAAGCCAAAGCAAAGCCGGCCTAATCCGGTTCCCAAGGGGGCACAGAGAGAATTTTGAAGGTTTCATTCGTCCCGTTTCGGTCAGTTTCAGCGGGGCAGGTTTCCAGCATGGAACCAAGGATTTCAAGGTTTTCTGGGTGCAGGCAGAGGTTTCGCGGCGACCTCATCCTCGAATCTTAGAAAATCAGAATGAGATGAGGGGGAATCAGGTGGGAGGCGAGCCTGTAGGAGGGCGGCTTTGGGACTTTTATCCTGCCTGGGTCCAAATCATGTTGGACCAGTGCGTGTTGGAAGCCATCCGAGAGGGATATGCTCTGGAGTTCCAGCGGCCAGTGGTAAGCGAGTTTGTTCAGTCCCCTTGCAAAGCACAGCTAAAGCGAGTTGCAGTTCAGGAAACATTAGACAGACTTCTGCAGCTCAGGGCAGTGGTGCCGGTGCCGCCAGAGCAGTGCGGGTGCGATCGGTACTCCATATATTTCGTGGTTCCAAAGAAAGATGGAGCTGTTCGGCCCATCTTGGATCTGAAAAGAGTAAATCGTTGTCTCCGAGTGGCTCATTTCCATATGGAGACCCTTAGTTCGGTGATAGTAGCTGTCAGGGAAGGAGAGTTTCTAACTTTTCTCCAGGACCAAGCAGGAAGTCACTCCTCACATATGGGTGTCATCGGCGCCGATGAAGCCCCAGCGGAGCATTTCCCCAGCTTTCCATGAAAGCCTTTGGGAATGCTGGCACGCATGCGCGGTTCCCTTCCCTCCTAAAGGTGCCATCTTACCTCAGTCTCTTTTTTTCCAAGAAGCCCATCGAACGTGTGTCCTGTTCTCCTGGATAAAAGTGATTTTTTCTTCGGCGATTTTCACTCTTTTTTTTTCTCCGGTTCGACGCCGGTTCCCCTCCCGCCGGGTTCAGTACGCCGGTATCAAGCCCGTTTTCTCCTTTTTCGGTTTTTGCCCTTCGTGGCTTGCGTTCGCGCCCTTTTTTTCCTTTTTTCACTGGAAGGCCGGTCTTTTGACCTCGCTGGGGCTCTTTTTTCCCCGATGGCTTCCAGTGGTTTCAAAAAGTGTGATCGGTGTAAGAAAATTATGTCTCTCACAGACACACACGACTGCTGCCTTCAGTGCCTCGGCCCTGACCACGACCCAAAGTCATGTGGGCCATGTGGGAAGATGTCTTCCAAGGCACTAAAGAGTCGACAGCATCAAAAGGAAAGGTTTTTCTCGGACTCTGCCTCCGGCCGGGCCCGGACCTCGTCTGAGGCTTCGACATCTCGGGATTCCGATCCCGAGCGCCGTCGAAGCTTCTCGGTCAGGGGGTCCCCCGACCGGGAACGTAAGAGGAAGAAGCGGCTCGCAAGGGCGGCGTCGGAAGAGGTCCCTGGTCCCTCGAGGGCCAGGTCTAAGACCCCCGACCGCCATCCCGGGCCCGTGGACCAAAAGAAGCCTGTCAAAGTTCCTCGCGTGGAGCCGGAGTCTGCTGGACACGTAAGCCCCGTAGTCCTCGTGGACTCTCCTCCCAGAGAGCCGATGTCGGGCCCGGCGCTGCCGGGGCCCGAGTTGGTGGCTGCTGCGTCTCCCGAGCTGAGTCTCAGGATGACAGCCTTGGAGTGCAGACTGTCTGCCTTCATGGAGCAGCAGCGGGCACTGATGGCCAGCCTGTCTGTTGCATCTGCCCCAACCACCAGGACGTCGACTTTGAAGTCAACCCCGGAGACCGAGCCGATACTCGAGACCCTCGCGGCTCGAAGACGTCCTCGGTCGAGGTCTCCCTCGACCTCCCGTTCGGGACCGAGGGTGTCGACGCCGGTGCTCCCGGCGTCGGGGCGGGTGCCTTGGGGCCCCGCGGGGTCGGACCCTGACTCCTCCTTAGACGAGTCCGCCTGGGAGACGGAGGACGAGGAATCTCCCGATACCTTTAAGACTCGGTGCGTCCCGTCGGACTCACCGCAGTTTGATCCCCGGAGTAGATCCCCTCCGGAGGACACTAGGTTCTCTGAGTTCGTCCGGGATATGGCTGCTGCCTTGGCTATCCCTGCCAATCCCGAGGAAGAGCCTTGAGCTGAGGAGCTCGATGCTCTACAGTATGACTCTCCTCCAAAGGAGGCCTTTACTTTCCCGGTTCCTCCGATGCTGGAACGGCTCCTCTTCCGTATGTGGGAGGCCCCGGCCTTGGCGCCGGTTCTAAGCAAGCGAGTCGATTCCATTTATCGACTCCGCAAAAGCCCTGGCTTCCTGAAAGCACAGCTACCACACCATTCCATGGTTGTGGAATCGGCCATGCATCGTCTGAAGAGCCAGAAGATGCACTCTGCAGTGCCCCCTGGCAGGGAGGCCCGCAACCTCGATGGCATCGGTAGGAAGTGCTTACAGGGGTCTATGCTTGCTTGCCGTGTCCAGTCTTACCAGCTGTACATGGGCATGTACTTGCGGGACCTGGCCAAGGAGTTGGCCGGATTCTCTGCTGGTCTCTCCGGGGAACCCTTGCAGAGATTTCAGACCTTGTCCTCGGGGATTCGGGAATGCTCCAAGTTCATTTCCCATGCCGCCTACGATGGCTTCGAGGCTTCGGCCCGAGTTGCGGCTGCCGGCATCACAGCTCAACGCCAGGCATGGCTGCAGTCATTGGACCTCGAGCCATGGGTTCAGGACAAGTTGGTCGATGTCCCCTGTCGAGGTGAGAACCTTTTTGGCAAACCCGTGACCGAGAAGGCCGCTCAGCTCGAGACCGAGCACCTTACCCAGACAAGGCTGTCGAAGACCTCTGCCCCTTCACATAAGAAGAAGGGCTCGGGTAAAAAGTCCTTTTACCCGAGGAAGGGCACTGCCTACAAACAGTACCCTCAGTATCAGCCTGCCCAAGCTGCCCCCCAGGGTCAGCAAGCCAAGGGCCAGGGTAATGGGTCCCGTAGGCAGAGGACCCCCAAGCCTCAGGCCCCTGCTCCCACTCAGCAGGGTGGGGTTTTTTGACTCCTTGGGCATAGCCACTCCGTCCCTGCCTTCCCAACTCTGCACAGGCGGTCGCCTTGTACTCTTTGCCCACCAGTGGCCTCTCATTACTACCGACAGTTGGGTGCTGGACATAGTCCAAAAGGGCTATTCCCTGCATTTTCATCAACTGCCTCCTCCTTACTTCCCAGGGGAGCCCTCCAGGCCTCCCCTTCACACAGACCTTCTCCTTCGAGAGCTCCAAGGTCTATTGGTGGACAGGGCGGTGGAGCTTGTGCCTCACCACTTGCAAGGTCACGGATTCTACTCCAAGTATTTCCTGGTACCCAAAAGGACCGGTGGCCTTCGACCCATTCTGGACCTCAGGAAACTCAAGTTCCTAGAGAAAGAAAAGTTCAAGATGCTTACTCTTGGAACACCTCTGCCCTACCTCCAGCAGGGAGATTGGCTATGCTCCTTAGATCTAAAGGATGCGTACACTCACATCCTCATACATCCAGACCACAGAAAGTACCCTCAGGTTCATTGTGGGAGGAAACCATTTTCAGTACAGGCCTTTTGGCCTGACCTCCCCTCCCCGGGTCTTTTCCAATTGCCTGGCAGTGGTTGCGGCCTACCTGAGAAATCAAGGCATCTTTGTCTTTCCCTAGCTGGACGACTGGCTCATCAGGGGTCAGACGTGCCAGGAGGCCAGACAAGCCACCCTCAGAACCATTGCTCTGCTTCAAAACGTGGGCTTTGTCATAAACTTCGCAAAGTCCACTTTGCTCCCCTCCCAGAACTTGGAGTTCATAGGGGCAAGATTGGATTCTCAACTGGCAAAGGCATTCTTGCCAGAAGACAGGGCTCAAAGACTGATGGACGTGGCCAAACAGTTCCTGAACAGATCCCTGGTCTCCGCCAGACTCTGCCTCAGACTTCTGGGTCACATGGCTTCGACAGTGCATGTGACTCCCAATGCCAGGCTCCATATGAGGCCTGCACAGTGGTGCCTTCGGACTCAGTGGTCTCAAGCCACAGGCCGCCTAAGAGACAGGATAAAGGTGTCCAGACCCCTTTTGACCTCCCTCATCTGGTGGCTGCATTCACCCAATCTGCTGGAGGGGATGCCCTTCCAATTGCCAGAATACTCGGTGGTCCTCACCACCGACGCCTCTCTGAAGGGCTGGGGTGCTCCATTGTCTAGACAAGTGCACTCAGGGCCTCTGGTCTTCCTGGGAGGCAGCCCAGCAAATCAATCTCCTGGAACTTCGAGCTATCTGCTTGGCTCTCAGGGCTTTTTCTCCGGCCCTGGCTCACCGCTCAGTCTTGATTCAAACAGACAACCAGGTAGCCATGTTTTATGTGAACAAACAGGGCGGCACTGGGTCCAGGCTCCTTTGTCGGAAGACTCAGGACCTTTGTTCCTTTGCCCTGAAGCACAACATGCTGCTTAAGGCGGTGTACCTTCCAGGCCAGGAGAACTGCCTGGCCGACCGGTTGAGCAGAATTCTGCAGCCCCATGAGTGGCAGCTGCATCCCTTGGTCGTTCAGAAGATCTTCCTGAAGTGGGGTCTCCCTTGGATAGATCTCTTTGCCAGTCCTCTGAACAAGCAACTGCCCAAGGTCTGCTCCAGGCAACCGCATCCTCTGAGGATAGCACCAGATGCTTTTCTGATGTCCTGGTCTCAGGGCCTCCTGTATGCGTTTCCTCCCACGCCCTTGGTGGCCCGAACTCTTTTCAAGACTCTTCAGGACAAGGCCTCAGTCCTGCTGGTAGCTCCCAGGTGGCCGAGGCAGCCTTGGTTTCCACTTCTGCTGCAGCTGGCAGTGGATTCCCCACTACCTCTGGGGTTACAACCCGACCTTCTCTCACAGGAGCAGGGTTCCCTTCTGCACCCCAATCTCAAAGCTCTCAATTTGATGGCCTGGAGGCTGCAAGGGTAGTTTTGGCTACCTGGGGCCTACCTCAGGAAGTTGAGGAGGTTTTCCTAGCCTCTAGGAAACAGTTCACTAGGAAAACCTATGCCCTCAAATGGAAGAGGTTCTCTGTGTGGTGTCAGCTACGTACAGAAGATCCTTTCTCCTGTACTGTGCCAGTAGTGCTTCAGTACTTACTGCACTTGTCCAATCAGGGACTTAAGTCCAATTCTGTTCGGGTCCACCTCTCAGCTCTGGCAGCTCACCACTCTCTGGTGGAGGGACGTTCTCCGTCTGGTCACCCCTTGGTGTCTTGCTTTCTCAGGGGCTTGCTTTTGCTCAAGCCCCCCATCCGTCCTCCTGCTCCTGAGTGGGAGCTGAATGTGGTCTTGCAGCAACTGACTCGCCCACCCTTTGAGCCGATGGCTACTTGTCCTCTGCGCTTCCTATCCTGGAAGACACTTTTCCTGATAGCCCTTACCTCGGCTAGGCGAGTGAGTGAGCTTCAGGCCCTGGTCTTACACCAGGATTTATAGGAACAGGGTAGTCCTCAGGACTCATCCCAAGTTCCTCCCAAAGGTTGTCTCCTCTTTCCACCTCAATCAGGAGGTGGTTCTTCCAACATTCTTCCCTAGGCCTCATGCAAGCCAGGCTGAAGCAGTCCTGCATACCCTGGACTGCAAGAGGGCCTTATCCTTCTACCTTGACCGTACGCAGGGGCACAGAAGGGCTACTCAGCTCTTCGTATCCTTTGACTCCAATAAGTTGGGGTTGGCTGTGTCCCAACGTACCTTGTCCATCTGGGTGGCTGACTGTATCACCTGGACTTACAAGCGGCTGACCTTCCTTTGCAGGGTAGGGTCACGGCCCATCGTGTCAGGGCAATGGCTGCCTCAGTGGCTCATCTCAACTCTGTGCCCTTGGTAGACATCTGCAGGGCTGCAACTTGGTCTTCAAGCCAGACGTTTGCGGCCCATTACTGTCTGGAGAGGGAGTCCCGTAGGGACAGTGCTTTTGGCCAAGCAGTACTCGGGCATCTCTTTGAGGTTTAGGCAACTCCTGCCCTCTGTTGGGCTACCGGTGGAGGTTCTGTCCTTGAAAAGCCTTTCTTTGCTGCTGGGACTAGAGGGGGTTCTCTTGTTCCGCCTGGGTTCCTGGTAGCCCAGAGCTAGGGAGTCACCCATATATGTGAGGACTGACTTCCTGCTTGGTCCTGGAGAAAGAGTAGTTACTCACCTGTAACAGGTGTTCTCCAGGAGCAGCAGGAATCAGTCCTCACAACCCTCCCTCCTCCCCTTGGAGTTGCAGTTGTACATAGTTTTGTGTTTTTACATTTTTGTGTGCTCTTCTTAGCTATGTCATTTGACTGAGGTAAGATGGCACCTTTAGGCGGGAAGGGAACCGCGCATGCGTGCCAGCATTCCCAAAGGCTTTCATGGAAAGCTGGGGAAATGCTCCGCTGTGGCTTCATCGGCGCTGATGACATCCATATGTGAGGACTGATTCCTGCTGCGCCTGGAGAACAGCTGTTACAGGTGAGTAACTACTCTAACTGGACCTGACGGAGGCTTATCTGCACATTCCGATTCTACAGGAGCGTCAGCAATTTCTTCGGTTTGCGGTACCCATGGGGCATTTTCAGTTCCGAGCATTGCCGTTTAATCTAGTCATGGCGCCGAGGACCTTCACCAAGATAATGGCAGTGGTGGCCGTGGCTCTCCGCAAGGAAGGAGTGTTAGTGCCACCCCTATTTCGACGACTGGTTGATTTCGAGCAAAATCAAAGAGCGAGAGCGAGTCGGCCACAGCCTGGGTAGTGCAGCTGCTTCAGAGCCTGGGTTGGGTGGTCAACTTGGCCAAAAGCAGGCTAATTCCATCACAGAGTCTAGAATATCTGGGGGCCCGTTTCGATACAGCTCAGGGGAGTGTCTTCCTTCCGGATCTGTGAGGCAGGGCCTGAGGACGCTGGTGCGCAGCTTCCTGGGCGAGAGGGCTCCCACAGCTTGGCAGTATCTGCAGTTGCTAGGAACAGTGGTGGCCACACTCGAGCTAGTGCCATGGGCAAGAGCTCACATGAGGCTGTTGAAGAGAGCTCTACTACGGCGATGGTCGCATCAAACAGACTCGCTGTCTCAACGACTTCCCTGTCCACCGGAGGTGAGTCGAGAGCTTCAATGGTGGCTACTTCCAGGAATCCTGGAGAAGGGAATGCCATTGGAGGCCCCAGCCTGGATACCATTAACAACGGATGCCAGTCTAACTGGCTGGGGAGCGCATTTCAAAGGACGTTTCACACAGGGTCTATGACGTCGCTAGAGAAGTAGTGGTCCAACAGGCTAGAAATGAGGGCAGTAGCCTTAGATCTCCTAGCTTTTCAGCTGTGGTTGAAACAGGCAGTGGTTCGGGTGCTTTCCGACAATGCGACCATGGTGGCCTACATCAATCGGCAGGGCAGCCCGGGAAGTGCGGCCTTGGAGTCAGAGGCAGGTCAGCTGTTGGATTGGGCAGAGCAAAACCTGCTCACTCTGTCGGCTCAACATGTGGCAGGAGTGGACAATGTAGAGGTGGATTTTTTTCATTCGCTTCAAGGTGGATCCAGGGGAGTGGGTGCTTCACCCAGATGTGTTTGCACTAATCACAAGGCGCTGGGGGACGCTGGTTATGGATCTGATGGCAACGTCTGAGTCATCAAAGGCTTCTCGGTTTTACAGCAGAAGGCAAGAGAGGATGTCAGAAGGCCTCTGCTCTGATGCAAAGGTGGCCAGTGGAAGGTCTCGAATACGTGCTCCCACCATGGGCCCTAATAGGGTGTGTGGTTCAGCCCATAGAGGTTCACCAGGGTCTGGTGATTCTCATTGCGCCTGACTGGCCAAGAAGACCATGGTATACTGGATTTGGTTTGACTTCTGATAGATAGGCTGTGGCGGCTGCCATCACAGGAGGATCTGTTGATTCAGGGGCCACTCCACATGCCGCAGGTAAGTCGGTTCTCGCTTATGGCTTGACTCTTGAAAGGGCAAGGATGAGAGCCAGGGGATACTTGGCAGCGGTCATTTCTACGCTGTTGAAGGCCAGACTGAGATCTACATCATTGGCATATGTGCGAGTTTGGCACATTTTTGAAGCATGGTGTGCGGACAGACAGGTGAGTCCTTCAGCGGCGTCTATTTCGCAGATTCTTTCGTTCCTGTAGGATGGTTTTGAAAAGGGTCTGGCAGCCAGTTCTTTAAGAGTTCAGCTAGCAGTGCTATCTTGCTATCGGGGTAAGGTTCAAGGTGAAGCGTTGGGTGCGCATGCGGATGTTAAAAGGTTTCTAAGGGCTGTGTTGCTCATTCGGCCGCTGCGCAGGTTCACTGTTCCTTCTTGGGATTTGAATTTGGCATTGGAAGCATTGGTTAGGGAGCCTTTTGAGCCGTTGGGTAAGGCTTCGTTGAAGGACCTGATGTTAAAAGCGGTGTTTTTGGTAGCCTCAAAGTACCTCCACGGTGCAGCGTCCTTCCGGAAGTTGGATAGGTTGTTTGTATTGTTTGGAGGACCTAGGAGAGGAGAAGCTGTGGCTAAGTCTTCTATTTCCAGGTGGCTCAAAGAGGCCATTGCAGCAGCTGATATTTTGAAGGGTAAGGCGGTGCCGGAAGGTCTGAGGGCACACTCGACTAGGGTGCAGGCTGCTTCCTGGGCGGAATATAGTTTGGTACCAGCCGTGGATATTTGCAGGGTGGCAACTTGGTCGTCTTTGAATTCCTTTGTCAAGCATTATCGTCTGGATGTGCAGGCGGCGGGGGATGTCCGATTTGGATCAGCGGTGCTTCAGGTTGGGCTAGCAGGTCCCTCCCGTTCTTGATATTTACTGCTGTGTTACATCCCTAGAGGTTCCGGGACTGGACTGGAGGGACGAAAAGGAAGGTGAAATTAGACTTACCAGCTAATTGTTGTTCCTTGAACTCCAGTCCAGTCCTGGATGCCGCCCTTGGTTCCTATTTGGATTGTAGCCTGAAGCGGGTTAACACTGAGATTAGAATAAAGGTTCAGTTTCTTGGAAGAGCAGTCCTTTGGATTACAAGTGGGGATACAAATAGGTTCGCTGTCCTCAGGTGGAAAGATGGGGGCATGCCAATGCAGAGGTATACTACATAGTTTTCCTTCTGGGGTAACTTAGAGTTGTAAATTAAGATTTCGGTTTAGGCTGAATTGGTTTAAAAAAAAATACAAACATAAGTAAATAATTCTATGAGTAGAAGTGGTTTTGTTTATTCTAGCTACTTATTTGTTGCTCTGGTGAGTTTGCTTTGTCAATAGGTACTGGAGTGGAGAGGCGGTCCTTGCCTACTTATACTGGTGTCATCAAAAGAGATGACGTACTCGGTCTCCAAAGCTGCTGGAGGAGGTGCTAAACCCAGCATTCCTCAAAGAACAACAATTAGCAGGTAAGTCTAATTTCACCTTTGTGGGAGTGGTGGTGGATTTTTTTCAATTTGTATTCTAGAGGAGGTGTGTTTAATTGCAGCTAATTCTTCCCTTAATTGAATCTTTATGCATGGCAGATAATTTGAGACATATAGGGTAAGCTCTTAGGCTCCAAATGATTCTTCTTAAAATGAAGGCACCACAACTATTGCATTGAATACATGACATGCTGATTAATATGGCTATAAAGCAGTTCTAGGACAAGGTGAAAAAGTGGGTGTTACACTGAATTGAAGGACAGATGTCAATTCATATGATGGACCATATAGGCAATGCAGCCCTGAGATGTGGGATAGGGTGGGCAGGAATTTAAGTGTCCTTGGTCAGCAGACCTTCTGTTAAGGGGGGACACACTCAAATCTAAGAGAATATAAACAGGTAATAACTAGGCAGGGAAAACGTATAACAAAAAGCAGCCAAAACAGTAACTGTAGAAACTTTTCTTTGCAGTGCCGGATCAGAACCCTTGCTCAGAAAGCAGAGAGACTGATTGATTTGAATTTGTTGAAGGCTCCAGCAAGTCTTTTATAAAATTCTAGGGGTGGTTTTGGATAGATTAACGTAAGCCTCTATTTTCTGACCCTATACAAAGTTAATCTTAGTGTGTGTTAGAATTTTGATGAATTTAGTTACTCCAGTCGAGAGGCTAAAATGGTGACTTCCTACCTTCTTTCTAACTCACTTTATACTGTTTGATTTGTAACTTGGAAATGTTGTAGGAAAAAAATGTCCTGATTGGGCTGAAATGTTAGAATGTAGAAGGAGTAGCACTCGAGCGCATGATTTGTGAAAATTATTTGCCGGCAAGATAAAAGAATTGTGCTTAAGGCTTGCACATATTCCATATTAGAACTAGCCCCTGTATCACTGCTTTGTAAAAGAATAGCTGAGGATTGTGACATATTCAGTTTATCTTAACTGGGATGTGGTTTTCTTTCATCCTGCTTTAGGAAGTAGGTCCACCCAAGTCTTGTGCATAGCCTTGTGACAACTCTATGCATGGATCAAAGTATTTAGGCTGAATAGATGCAGTTTTTTTTTTTTAGAAATATTAGAGATGATCTTTTGTGAGCTTTAACTGCCATTAGTTTGTGTAACAGCTGGCCTTCACAGAAAAAGAGTTTGTTTTGTTTTTAAATGAATGCAGTTGGTACAAATAGTTATCAGATATGTTTGTTTCTAGTTAGATTTATGCAACCTTGAATTAATTCAAATGTATGATTTCTTTTTTTTTTAAACTGAAAACAAAAACTTAAAAATAAGTAATAAATGAAAGTAACAGAAATGGCACATCTTTAGCGTGATTCAAGCCAAATAATGCTAAATAAAAAAACCCAAAAAATCGAGATTGGGAGGAGAAGCGGAACAAAACTCAAAATGAACATTTTTCCCCTTGCATATACTTTTAATAAGTAATATGGTGAAACAGTAGTAATAAGATGTGTATAATAATTAGAACATTTCCTGCAATGGCAGTATGTGCTGTTGGTGGTTCTCAAGGTGTTTTTGTGTAATGACTATTGAATGAGCACTAACTACGTATACAGGGAAGTTAGAAACACGTGGCTGTATTGAGCTTTTGCAGAAGCTTTTCTATCTAAGTTCAGTGAGGAAAAGAAGAAGAGATGTCTTACTGAGAAATACGTCTGGCTATCCTTCCTTTTGAAGCGGGCAGATATTTCGTACTAAGGGACGGCAAATGCATGGCACCAATTTCTGATGTAGTAAGCAGTCATATTAACAGTAGTTTCCTCATCGTCCATCCAGTCCATTCTGGTACGTGTGGGTTTTTGCTGTCCTCCAGCAGTTGGGAACTGAGCATGTCTGATTTCTGACCTCGCAGGATAAGAGCTCCCTCTTCAGCTCCAGGAATCCAGCATCTCGGTTCCCAGCAGCTGAAGTGGAACCTATGCGTGGTGGCATTATTACTGTATTTGAGACTGATCAAATTGCCTGCAGGTGATGGCTGGGTATAGCACTGTCCATTGAGGTACAGTTGTGGGCTTGCAGGCTACAGACTGCCTCCCTCACCGGGGTCCTTGATTGGGCCAGGTGAAGCCTGGGATCTAAGCTTCCTGGTGGTCCAGGGCCCTTTCCCCCTCTGCTGGGCAGCCTGATACTAGCAGCACTAGTCTTGGGTCTCCTCCTTCTAATCACTACACTCAGCGTTGTTGCAAAAAAACCCCAAAAAACCTTTAGAAAAGAAGCAGGAAGTTCAACTGCAAGGATTGTGAGTGTACCCAGGCTTTTTGTTTTTATTGGCTGCTGATCACATGGTTGCACAGCCGTAACTCTAGCCGGGACCAACTCTTCAGCCTTGGGTGAGTGATGTTTGTTTTATTTGAGTGTGGGTTTTTTTTTTACTGCTATTCCAGGTAATCAAAGCAGTTTACATACTGAACAACTGATACATTGAACATTTTAACAATATAACAGGTACAGGTGAAAATACAATCAAAGATATTTACATGATTCTTAAAATTTTAACTTATTTACAATTCTTCTGAATAAAGAAGTCTTAGGATTTGTTTCTTGGGAATGTTCATGGATGATTGATTGTGAGTGAAGTATGTTATCTAAGGGGTGTAAGGTGGTTAATTTGTAGAGAGTGGCTAGACTCATTGTGGGTAGTAATACTTTGTGTATGCTGTGTCGTGTAAGATGTGTTATGTCGTGTCAACATTTAAGGTTATTTCATTATTTCCAAAATAGGAAAGTTTTGAGGTGGGTGCAAAACGCGGGTATGTCTGTAACACTTCTAAGTCTTTCTGGTAAAGAGTTCCATAGCATTTGGGACAAGTACTTGAATGTTCTCTTGCTAGTATGTTGCTTTGTCTTTCGGTAGTCAGTCGGGATTGAGAGTATTTTTCATCTGGCCTCTTCTTTGGCAGTCATTTGGTGTGATCTTAATTAGGTGAGAGAGAGTTGTGGGTGCTATCCCTCTAATGATTTTGAATGAGATCATTATTAACTTGTATTTTATTCTGCTCTGTCCTGGCAACCAATGTGGAGCAATAAGGGTGGGTGTTATATGATCCGATGTGTGATAAGGAAGCTTATCATAGTTCAGGAAGGAGCTATAATAGAGGTGAATTGGCTCTGAACAAGCAACCTGTCTTTTCTGGTAGAAATAATAAAACAGAATGTTTCCATAAAAGACTACCATCCCAGAATGCACCAGGTTTCCAACAGCCACTAGAAGAGCTGAAGTGGGGAAACGTGTGTTCAATCAGGAGAGCTATGAGGTAATCCCCAAGCACTCATCTCCAAGGGCAGGGCTTGATTCAGCACAGCTGCGCTGTGCTAGGGTGAAGCAGCCCTCTAAACAGGTTAAAAGTAAAGCTTATTCTACACAGCAGAATCATCAGCAGAATCTTCATGATCATCGGCTGGATCATCAGCAGGAGCAGAGGCAGCAGAAGCCAGAGCTCACGGACAGAGAGAGCAAGAAACACTTTGGAAGAAGGAAGAGAAAAGCATCTTGGAGGTCTAAAGGAGTCCATAGCAGTACGTGTGCTGGGAGACATTCCAGAGGCAAGCATAATCCATTGGACTGGAAGAAACCAGAGGAGTGGGGTTGCAGAGCCAGGAATCCCCGGACAGGACCTGTGAGGGAGACGGCTGCATTTGGAAGGGGCCCTAAGACCAGTGCAAGAAGGTATGTGAAGAGAGACCCAGTGTCCAGGGATCTTGATTGGAAGGCTGGACATAAAAACTGGACTACATACTGGCCAGGATATTTAGAGAGGAACCCTAACAGCAATGGAAGCTCAGGTATGAACACTGATCTATGCCCTAGCTATTCACTTGGAAGACAGCAGGGAAACAAGTTTTGTTCTGAGAATGCTCCATTAGGAAATTCCTCTGTGCCAATCCATGATATTGATTCTATGATAGTTGAAGAAGAAGGAAATATTATAAATGAACAGTGTGAATACATGGATTGCTCTCTGTCTAAACTTCTGTGGTAATATACTTTTACAAAATACAACAACCATCACAAAGAAATATAAACTTGTTCTTTGATCTACTCAGAAAAGCTTTTGAGCAGGATTTGAGCCACGTTTAGAAAGTAAATCAGCCAAGAGGTTTGCAGCTGGTTAATTGTTAGCAATTGAGCCTTGCTTAATTGCCTGTGAGTTCTGAAGAGACACTTCTGGGTGTGTGTGAAAATACCAGAAGTTAGCCTTGAAAAAGAACAGTTTTTCATTACTTTGCGGGTTTTGTTGGTTTTTGAAGCACTGCTAAAAAGATATTAGCAGGAGCCTACAGAAAAGACCTTTCTGTTCCCATCAAGGTCTTTATGGTTTGATTTAATGGCTTAAGAAGTTCAGTTGTTTTTCCTGATTTTGTTTTTCTAAGTATAATACTGAAAGCAAGTATCCTTTTCTGTGCTACCAAGCAAATCTGTGTTGGGAGAAATAACCCCATAAATAAAATATCTTTTCTTGGCTTTACACTCGTGCAAGCACAACTAATTTATTTGTGAACGGCTGATTCTGGTATGAATGGACTACATTTCCCACAATCCTTTGCAAGTCATATTAATATTTGCCTTTGCCAAGACTGTGGACATTCTCACCCAGCGCCTCCGTTTACAGATGTCGCTGCGCCAGTCTCCCCACGGTTACTAAGCAGGCCATGTCAGGCAGTATATGAGCTGCATGGTTCCCCATTGTGTAGTTCGTGGGGGGGGGGGGAAGGCCGCGGTCTAGCAGATAGTGGTGCATGCAGGAGCTGTCTCAGACAGGGGAAGGCAGCAGAGGCAGTTTTTACTGTTGCGGAAATGGAGCATGCATCTGGGCAGACAGAGTTGGAGCAAACTGCGGTTTCTGAAGCCGTGGTTTTGGTGGGAAACACTGCCATGTTGCTGCAGCCGACCATTTCAGGACCTGCTCACTCAAAAGTCCAAACGTAAATCAAAACACACAACAGAGCCAGGAATAGTATTCTTCAATCTTTCCAGTGCTCCAGAGGCTCCATTTTCCCCTGATTTCATTTTATCCGTGCACAGAGCTGCTTGCTTCAAAATGCAGCAGACTGCCAAGGTAAGCGACCATTCTGGGGCCTCATTTGCTTGAGATTTTCGGAGGCGAGCCTCTGCAGGGGGGTCAACCCAGGAATAGGGGACACTCCTAAGCGAAAACAAGCTGTGGTGGAGGATCCCTGGGAAGATCAGGGTTCCCGAGTCCCCAAATTCAGAGGAGAGGGGGAAAGCATTTTGGATCTGTGGGGAGAGACAGGAGCTGGAGGAGGGTGAGATCCCTCAAGGGGAAGATCCCAGAGTGTTTTGGGTATTTAATAGAGAAGAACTTCCAGCTCTCATTGCTTATTCTTTGGTTGCTCTGAATATGGCGCTTATGCCGGTGGTGTTGGAGGAACCCCTAGAGGATGCTCTGTTGCAGAACTCAAAGGGTTCCCAGGCATGTTTCCCAGTGTACAGAGTGATTAGGAAGATGATGATTATTCTTATTAAATGTCGCATTTACTGGCTAACATATAATATAACTTTGTGTACTTGTGTTATTCATTAGTTCTTGTTAACTTTAATTCACATTGTTTACTTTTGTTCCATGTAATATTACTTGTTCTAATTGTTTTCTGTACACCGCTCTGACTGGTAGATACAATTGCTAAATAAATAAATAAATGATTGAAGCGGAATGGGAAGTTCCGGAAGCCGGCCTGAGAGGAGGTTGGGCTGTAGCTTGCCTGTACTTTATTCCAGAGGAGGATAGGGACTTTGATTTTATCCTGTTGCTATAAAATAACCTAAATGGTCTCTGCTACCTCAACAAATAGGTGTGACCTGCACAGAGTGGTGGGTACACCCCTAAACAATGGTATGGGGAGGGGTGACATAAGAACATAAGAGATGCCATACTGGGTCAGACCAAGGTCCATCAAGCCCAGTATCCTGTTTCCAACAGTGGCCAATCTAGGTCATACGTACCTAGCAGTTTCCCCAAAAGACACAGGTTCCACAATGCTTGTACTGGGTCAAGCAGTGATATCCTGGGTCCCTTCTTAATAATGGTTTATGGACCTTTCCTCAAGGAACTTGTGCTTAACCTTTTTTAAACCCAGCTACACTAACAGCCTTTGCTACATCCTCTGGTAACAAATTCCAGAGTTTGATTGCACGTTGAGTGAAAAAATATTTTCTTTTATTAGTCTTAAGTAGTTTACCCTGTAGCTTCATTGCATGTCCCCTAGTCTTTCTATATTCTGATAATATAAACAATCGATCTACGTTTACCCGTTCCACTCCGTTCATTAATTTATAGACTTCTATCATATCTCCCCTCAGCTGTCTCTTTTCCAGGTTAAAGAGCCCTAACCTTTTTAGCCTTTCTTCATAGGAGTATCCTTCCATCCCCTTTACCATTTTAGTTGCTCTTCTCTGAACTTTTTCTAATAATGCTATATCCTTTTTAAGATATGGCGACCAGAATTGCACACAATATTCAAGGTGCGGTCTCACCATGGAACGATAGAGGCATTATAATACACTATATCAACCGACTCACCTTTGTTCACCTGTTTGTTCACACTTTCAAAAAAACATAACAGATTAGTAAGACAAGATCTTCCTTGTCTAAAGCTATGTTGGCTGTCTCCCATTAGGCCATGACTGTCTACATGTTGAGTAATTTTGTTCTTTATGATGATTTCTACCATTTTTCCCGGTACTGACGTTAGCCTCACCGGTCTGTAGTTTCCCGGATTACCCCTGGAACCCTTTTTAAAAATTGGCGTTACATTGGCGATCCTCCAATCTTCAGGTATTACAGATGATTTTAATGAAAATTCACAGATTATTAATAGCAGGTCTGCCATTTCATATTTCAGTTCTTTCAACACCCTTGGATGTATACCATCCGGCCGTAAGTGTTTGCTCAGATAGTCATCAGATGGATCCTATTTTGGATCTCATGGCAACCTTTCGGTCGGCCAAGGCAAATTGCTTTTACAGCATAAGGTGAGAACGGATGTCGGAGGGTATCGATGTCCTGATGCAGTAATGGCCATCGCACGGCCTTCTCTACGTTTTTCCCCCCCGTGGGCACTCATAGGACGACTGGTTCAGTGTTGGTGGCACCAGATTGGCCGAGACGTCCGTGGTATGCCAATCTGGTTCGGCTACTCGATGGGTAACCTTGGCGATTGCCCGCAACAGTAAATCCTCTGATTCAAGGTCCTCTATGAATGCTTCAGGTGGATCGGTTCTCGCTTACGGCTTGGCCATTGAAAGGGCGAGGTTAAGGAAAAAAGGTTATTCTGGAACGGTGATTGCGACTTTACTTTGGGCCAGAAAGGGATCCACATCCCTAGCGTACGTACGAGTATGGCGTATTTTTGAGGACTGGTGCTCTCAACGTCAGGTCCGCTCATCCACGGTTCTGTGCCTATGGTATTAAGTTTCTTGCAGGACAGTTTTGATAAGGGTCTGGCAGCCAGCTCCTTAAGAATCCAGCTGGCAGCTCTTTCTTGCTATCGAGGAAAAGTCCAGGGAGTGGCCTTGGGCTTGCATGTCGATGTGATACGTTTTCTAAAAGCGGTATCTTGGTTACGACCTTCTTGAAGAATGGTTTCTTCTCTGTGGGATCTCAACTTGGTTCTCGGGGCATTGACTAGGGAATCTTTTGAGCATTTGCACCAAGCTTTGATCAAAGATTTAACTTGAAAGACAGTGTTTTTGGTGGCCATTTGTTCAGCAGGCTGAATTTCGGAGTTGCAGGGGTTGTCCTGTCGAGAGCAGTTTCTGTCTTTTTCTCGGGAAAAGGTGGTGTTGCAGCCAGTGCCGTCTTTCTTGCCTAAGGTGGTTTTTCCTTTTCACATGAATCAATTGGTTTTGTTGCCAGTATTTGGGTGTTGTGGAGGAGGTCGCGTCGGACTGTAGTTTGCATCAGTTGGACATAGAGAGGGTCTTGCATCGATACTTAAAGGTCTCAGACCTTCTGCAAGTCTGAGCGCTTTTGTTCTCTTTGGAAGTCCGTGTAAAGGGGAAGCGGCAGCCAAAGCTTCATTTTCCAGATGGGTCTGAGAAACAATAGCATCAGCATATATTTTGCAAGGTCGTCAGGTGTCATGGGCTTACGGGCTCACTCCACTAGAGTGCAAGCGACTTCTTGGACAGAGCATAGTTTGGTTCTGCCAGTGGAAATTTGCAGAGAGGCCACTTGGCTGTCTCTCCATACTTTCAGTAAACACTCTCGCCTGGATGTTCAGGCGGCAAAGGATGCCTGTTTCGGGTCGGCGGTGTTGCGATCCGGGTGGACAGGTCCCTCCCAATGATTATTGCTCTGTTTCATCCATCCCAGAGATGAGGGACTGAACTGGAGGGATGATAAGGAAAGATAAATTAGACTTACCTGCTAATTGTTGTTCCTTGAACTCCAGTTCAGTCCTGATTCCCGCCCGGGGATAGTCAATTTTCAGGTGTCTGTTCTTTGGGGGGGAAGGGGTGGTATCGTTCACGATTTAGGGAAAACCTTCCAAAGATTAGGGATCACTGTAGTCATTTTACTCTTTCTTCTCTGTGCTATTTTCTTCAAGGAGGGTAGAGAGAAAACGTTTTCCTGTTAATTTAGGAGGATTTAGTTCAGTTGTTAAAAGTTGAAGTTAACCTGTTTTGGACTGCTCGCATATTCTTTCTCTGTTCTGGATGATTTATTAGATTTGTTACACTCAAACAACTATGAAGCCATCAAGAATACAACACCACCATTCTTATACCTCTCAACCCCCAACACGCATATACCATCCTACTATTTCCTCAAACTTGTTACTCTGTATTATCCTAAATTACCTTATGATATCCCCCACTAAACAACCAATCAAAACATTTCCCCCAGACCACTAACATTCTCATCAAACATCCTCACACTGTACAACCAGTCCATAAAGATGACAGTCTCTTAGCTGACCAAATCCTCGCCTACAGGGGTCATCTCCTGCTGCCATCTCAGTCGTTTGTCGCCCTGCAGGGCCCCTCTGCCCATGGGCTACTATGAATCGAGTCAGTGACCTCTCCTGCAAGCAATGCCTCTGGTAAGTTCTGCCAACCAGTATGCTGTATCCATTTCCCAACTTCTTCTACTGTTCTGGCATTAGTTGTACACCCAGAGATCGTAAACTGGAGCCCAAAAGGAAAGAGCCATTTGAATCGGATTGCCTCGTCTCTCAGATGCTTCGTCACCTCATGGAACTCTTTGCTCTTCTTTATTTTTAGAGAAGGAAGGTCAGCAAAAACTTCCACCACACTGTCTTCCTACTTCCCCACCTCCAACTTCCAGGAAGCCGTCATTACTGCCTCTTTAGAGGAGAATTCGTGGAAGCACACCACCACATCTCTGGGATGGTCGGACCTCTGAGGGCCTAGAGACCAGTGTGCCCTCTCAACTTTAAAACACATGACTGCATTGTCCATGCCCACAGCTTTCACCAGATCCCTGCATAACTGCTCAATCAGCGTCTTGTAATTCTTGAACTGAACAGAGGGGATGCCATTTTGGACCTAGTCCTTAGTGGAACACAAGATCTGGTGCAAGATATAAGGGTGTTGGGACCACTTGGCAATAGTGATAATAGCATGATCGCGTTTGATTTAATAAATGGAGGTGGGATGGTAAGGAAATCTGGGCCTGGCACTGTTCAGTGTATTTGTGAGTGATATTGCTGAAGGACTGAATGGAAAAGTCTGTCTTTTTGCAGATGACACCAAAAATTTGCAACAGAGTGGACTCCCCCGAGGGAGTGGTTAACATGAGGAAAGATCTACAAAAGCTGGAAGAATGGTCTAATGCATGGCAACTATGATTTAATGCGAAAAAGTGCAGTGTCATGCACTTGGGTAGCAGAAATCCAAGGGAAATGTACGTGATGGGGGCGAGAGGTTGGTGTGCACGGTTCAGGAGAAAGACCTTGGTGTGATTATCTCTGATGATCTCAAGGTGGCAAAACAGTGCGACAAGGAGGTGGCAAAAGCCAGGAGGATGTAGGGCTGCATACAAAGAGGGAATACCAGTAGAAAGGAAGAGGTACTACTGCCACTGTACAAGTCACTGGTGAGGCCTCACTTGGAATACTGTGTTCAGTTTTGGAGACCATATCTTGCAAAAGATGTAAAAAGACTGGAAACTGTTCAGAGGAAGGCAACCAAAATGATTTGGAGCCTGCGTCAGAAGCCTTATGAGAAGAGACTTGAAGACCTAAATACGTACACTTTGGAGGAGAGGAGGGACAGGGGAGATATGATTCAGACCTTTAAATACTTAGAGAAATGATGAACAAACAAACCTCTTCCAAAGACGGGGAAGCTGTAAAAGTAGAGGGCATAACATGAAGCTGCAAGGTGGTAAATTGAAAGGCAATGTCAGGAAATATTTTTTCACTGAAAAGGGTGGTGGATGCTTGGAATGCCCTCCCAATAGAAGTGGTGGGGGCAAACACGGTGACGGAATTCACAACGGCATGGGACAAACACAGTGGATCCGTTTACACCAACAGGATAAAAACAAACGGTACCATCTAACTTCTGAACCATCTAACGTCTCAACAAATATGGGTGTCCTACATGGAGTGGTGGGTTCACCCCTAAATAAACACATGGGGAGGGGTGGCCTGCACAGAGCGACCGGTGCACCTACTCTTGCTGGGCAGACTAGATGGACCATGCTGGTCTTTATCTGCCGTCATTTACTATGTTACTATGAAATACCGGCAATAATAAAAATATTAAAACTTTGCAGAAAATAGAAGTTTCACATAGTGTATGTTTTTCATACACTGGTCCAATATAGTATATTGTCCGTCTTCAGAAAAGATAGGATTCAGTTCCAATATTCATTGACATAAACATACTGTATGATACTATTGAAACTGCATTTTTCATTTAAAACACTTTATTATGATATAATATAGTTTGTCAACAGTCCATTCTGACGGTGGAATATGATACACGTGAAAACACTTCTGATGCGGTGCATCGATATTGCACCATTGAAACACCTGGAACAGAATGCTTGACAACAATTATTTTCGATAACATATTAGCCCAGTGTATGAAAAACATACAAGGCCGATATACGCACCAATAACTCTGACACTAAGTAACTTATTTATCTACACCTATTTTCTAAAGTCTACAAATACGTTTATTTGCAAAATAGTAGCTATTACAGCATTATAAGCTACTTACTATTTTTTGTGATCTTTTTATATTGAGCTGCCAGTACCGTCAAAAATCAGAAAACTTCGAATACCTATTAAACTAACTAGATCTCTGCAGGTGTTCCAGTCACGGCTGATGCACCAGGCAGTGCGTGTTTGCTCGGACAATGCGACCACAGTGGCTTACATCAATCACTAAGGCAGAATGGGCAGTGTAACTCTGGCGGAGGAAATTTGGTCAATCCTACTGTGGGTGGAAGCGCATCTGCTAGTGCTCTCCATGGCCCATGTGGCAGGCAAAGACAATGTTCAGGCAGGCTTTCTCAGTTGGCATCAATGGGTAAGTGGGAATTGAATGTAGCTGTCTTTCTTGAGCTCACAGTTCATTGGAGCACGCCCATCATGGATCTGATGGCCACTCTAGACAACACCAAGGCGAACAGATTCTTCAGCAGATGCAGAGAACACATGTCTGAAGGGCTGGATGCCCTAGCACAAAGGTGGCCCAATGGGGTGTTGCTGTACATGTTTTCCCCTGAGTGCTCATTGGGCATCTGCTGCATTGGATAAAGGTGCATCGGGGAAAGGTGGTATACGGATCTTGTGCAGCTGTTGATAGCCGCTTTGTGGTGACTTCCAAACAGGGTGAACCATTTCTCACAGGGGCCCATTTTCATGCCCCAGGTGGATCAATTCTTGCTAACAGCCTGGCTCTTGGGCGGGCAATGTTGAGTCAAAGGGGCTATGCTCCTGCAGTGGTGTTGACGCCGTTGAAAGTTTTTTGGCGTTCTACCTTCTTAACCTATGTCAGAATTTGGAGAGGTTTTGAAGATTGGTGTGCCGATTTAATTGGGACGGAAGCCAAAAAGGTTCTCAGGCGGCCCCTATCTTGTCCTTTCTGCAGTCAGGGCTGGAGAAGGGTCTAGCTTTGAATTCATTGAAAGTGCAGGTGGCAGCATATGGAGGGTTATCCAACTCTGCCTGCACAGGTAAGGAGGCCTGAACGGGGGGGGGGGGGGGGGGGAGGGCTTAGCACCATGCTAGGCCATACACACCCTGAAAGGCACAGCTGTGTGTCTGCCTAGGGAGACAGGGCTATGGTGCCAAGCCACATGCTGGTGCAGCCCCAGTATTTGCAGGGGGACGGGCTATGCATTGGTACAGGGGCCATCCTCAGCTGCCCACAGCAGGAGGCACATCCAGACACAGCAGGTGGGGAGGCCACTGCTCCCCCTGCTGGCAGTTGGCAGCAACACCACAGGGCACGCACAGCATTGGCAATGCCTGGTGCATGGGGAACTGTGGTCAAGCTGCCCACCCCAGGGGACACCACTGGCCAGTGCGGATGCCTTGGATGCGTGCCCCCCCCCCCAGCACCTGCGACCCCAGCCCAGGCCCAGGGGTCTGAGGGGGCCAATGGCAGAATCCACATGTGTGCTGTCTGTCGGTCCCTGCAAGCAGATCTGCCACCACTGTCCACCACCCCCAGTCCTGTGGCAACATGTCAATGATGTGATGCCACAGAATCTGACAGATGTGTAATGGCGAGCATGCACAAACTGCGACACCTTGTCCTGCATGGCGCCTAACAAACCATACAGTGATGTGGCCCCTGAGGCAGTGGATGCCCCCTGGCATGACACATGCCCACAGCCAAGGCCATGCACAGCCCACAACCATGTACCATGGTGCCAAGGCAAGCCTGTGTGCAACAGATGGAAGCAAGGGAAAGGGGGAGGTCTGCAAAGGTGGCTGAAGGGGCCAGAGGGGTGACACAGGTGAATCGGTGGTCCAGATGGCACTGTTGGTGGCACAGGGCATGTATCAAAGCTCCAGGGGAGCGGTGGGTAGGAATACTGTTTCAAAGGCCAGAGAGGTACAATCACATGCACCCCACACCTGCTACCCATGGCTATGCCCCTGCCCCCAGGATGGGCAGGCCACTAGGCTGAGGAAAGATACAGGTATGCACAACAGGCGATATGGAAGCACACAACTGAGCCCATGTGTGTCACCCTCCCCCTCTCTCTCCCATAGTGAAAATGGCATGCAACGCACCCTGGAGGCCCTGAAGTGCCACTATCGGACCCTGTGCCGGAAGCGACTGAACCAGCTGCAACACATCAGGGAGCAGCTGGTGGCCGAGGAAGGTCAGTGGGGTTACACAATGGAGCCCAGTAGATGCAGGGGGCGGCAGCCATTGCTGCCAGACAGGTGCAGGCAGACCACCTGGTGGCAGATCCCCCGTACGCAATGATGGGGATGTGCTTGGGGCAGCTGTGCCATCCCTTGGTACCAGTATCCCATGTATGCACCAGCCGGCACCTAGTATGCGCAGGTGTGCATACATGGCTGGGGCACGGCATGGATGGGTGGTACAGGCGCACACACCACCAGTGGTGGCCCTGGGTGCTTATTGTGCATTTGCCCCACACTGCCCTCTGTGGGTGCCCATTGCCCAGGGGGACCGGCAAGCCACAGCTGGGTATGTGAGGGGGATAACAGAGCTAGCTAGAGGTGGGCAAAGGGGAGGGCATGCAGTGTGCATTGTGGGGTGGCACGCCCCCCGTGGCCTGAAGGTGGGTGTGCAATGCATATGCGTGCCCCCTGAAGGTGTACCATTCCTACCACAGGGCCATGCTTGTGCAGACCATTAACCCCTCCTCCCCCCTTCCCCCACAACCAGTTCCAGGGAGGCCCCAGACACTGTTGGCCCACCATGGGCATAGCTGACCTGAGGTGCAGAGCCCAGCGTTACCTCCAGCAGTGATGGGGAAGAAGAGTCCAGCGACACTGTGTTGGAGGACAGCACTACTGAGGGGGAGAGCAGTGAGGGGACACAGCACAGCACTGGAATGGATAGTCTGAGGAGGAGAGGTCAGGGGCAGGGCCGTGTGTCTGAGGAGGGGGAAGGATCAGACGGGGTAGTAGGGGAGGGTGCAGGCACCATCCTCCAAGCACCCCAGGTGTGACAGTGTGGTGCAGTGCACAACAAGCAGGCACCCAGCGGGGGGGCCAGAGGAGGAGCTGTGCCCCACAGCCCATAGCCATGCTCACTCACATCTCTACTAAAGGGCCATGTGCCCACTGCATGGCTTGGCATGGACTGAGCACAACGGGCAGCGTAGCTGTGGTCCACCTTCCTTAGTTATAGGCCTTCACAACCAGCCCAACACCCTTGGGCGTGCCATGGCCGGGCCACACCAGGCCCCTCTGTCACCACCCCCTCATCCATCCATTGACTGGGCTCTGGCCACCCTGATGGCGAAGATGTGGCTCCTCAGTGAGGACGTGCGGACTACAGCACGGACCATCAGCGTGCACCTCGATACCCTCACTGCTGTAGCGATGGGGCACAAGTAGGGTCCCCTTGCACCATAGGCCATCCCCATGCCAGGGATTGCCCTGCGATGGGCTGTTATGAGGCGGACCGCATGGCTATGGATATGGGTGCACAATATCCCCATTGTTGTGTGGACCACTGTCGTTTTTTACTGTTCTTGCTTTTATACTGCAGTTGCCACCATTGTTATTTGTTAGAGGTGTTGGTCTTTATTTGCCGTCATATACTATGTTACTATGTAAGAATGTCCTCCAAAATTTCCTGGGGAAAACCTATATTCTGTGTAAGCATATGCTAATATGTTCTGTAGCTTAGGCTGACTTTGAAACTGGTGCATTAACTTCTGTGTTATAACTTTTACAGTTACTTTTAAGTGATATATAATTAACTATCCAATTAAGGGCTGAAATCTGAGTTGAATCAATTTACTAATCCAATTCTTATGCAAGTTCCCTGGTCAGATCACTATGTCCTTACATTTTCATTACTTCTGAACAACCCAACACAACATAATGAAAGGAAACATACAACAAGAAGATTTAAACCATATAACAAGGAAAACTTTCTAAAGGAAATACTACCACAAATTGAACAGAAATGTGATAATCTAGACGATATAATAAACAAATGGAACCTCTGCATTATGAAATCTGCAGCTGCTATAACGAGGAATAACTCTTCTATTCAAAGACGAACCGTTGCACCTCGGTACTCCAATGCAATTAGGGAAGCAAAGCGTATACTTAGAAGAAAAGAGAGAAAATGGACACACAATAAATCTCCAGTCACTTTACAGCAATACAGGGATGAGCAACAAAATTACAATAACCTCATTAATGAACACAAACAACATCACACTAATTTTATCATATGAAAGCTGTAAATAAACCTAGAGAACTATTTAACATTGTGAAAAAACTCACTCTGAACATTGTATTCACCAAATTGACACCCAAGAATATGCACATTATTTAATAGACAAGAACAGCATGCAAATCAATACAAGTTCAATAATAGCATCTAATTTAAAAAGAATTAACAATGCTCAATCTTGGAATAACTTCAGTATACCAACAGTAAAGCAAATAGAGGATATTATAAATGTCTTGAATAAAACCACATCACCATATGATCCATGCCTAGTTGAATGGATCAAAAGCTCTAAAGATCAACTATCAATATACATTCACAAAATTGTAGAACAGTCATTGATACAAGGTCATATGCCATCAGTACTTAAAAAAAGCTATGATACGGCCTGTCTTCAAGGGATCAAAATTGTGTTCCACAGACCCAAAATTGTATCGGCCTATTTCAAGTCTGCCATTTTTATCAAAAGTTATTGAAAAGACTGTACAAAGGCAACTACAAGACCACATTGACTTACATGTTCCATTAGATCCTCAACAACATGTATTTAAACCAATGCACAATGTAGAAACTCATTTCACAGGTCTGTTTGATAAGTTATTGAAGGGTCTAGATAAAATAAAAAATGGATTCCTACTTGTATTTATAGATATTTCAGCTGCATTTGACAGTTTCACATTCAGTACTAATAAATAGATTACAGGAGATTGGAATATGCAGCAACACTTTAAAATGGTTTACATCGTACCTAACCAACAGAACACAAGTCAAAGGAGATAATGGAAATTCTTCACAGTTCACCATAAGCCAATGAATGCCACAAGGTTCATCCCTATCATCTATTTTATTCAACATATACATTCAGCCGATCTGTACCATTATCAAACAACATATGTTAAATTATCATATTTATGCAGATGATATTATGCTATATGCCCCAATTGATTCACTTTCACCAGACGTAACCCCCATGGTCCATTGCCTTGAAGATCTAAATAATTGGCTCACAGATCACAATTTCAAAATCAATTTAAACAAAACAGAAGCAATGATTATATCCAGAAATCCTAATTTTACTCCACTCCAATCACTCAGCATTCTGAATCACACAATTCCAATAAAAGATGAAGTAAAATATTTAGGAATAACTTTAGATAAGAACTTAAACCTGCTCTCACGCATAAATAAAACTGCTGCAAAAGCTTACCTACTACGACTAAAGCTTATTAGGAGACTTAAGCCAATACTTAGTCAAGTTCTTTTTCGTACTGTTTATCAGGCAATTATCACACAAGTTCTGGACTATGGTAATTCATTATATCAGGGACTACCTAAACAGGCTATTTATCCGCTCCAGCTAGTGCAAAAATACTACAGCCCTTATTACTGGTACAGCAAAAAATGAGCATATCACACCTATATTACAAAAAATGCATTGGCTACCAATAGTTGTTCGGTCAAGGTTTAAAACTATTAAAAATATTTTCAAGATCATTAACCAATGCACAGCAGATGTTCTCCATCTCTTATTAAAGACACAAACAACCATCCCAGGAGATCAAGCAGTAACAATAAATTACGTACACCAATTGGATTTCAAAAAACAAAACAATTTACCTCTGCCAGAGCTTTATCATTATCAACACCAGCCCTTTGGAACTCACTCCTGGATGATTTACGGGCCAGAAAAGATTTAAAGGACTTCCGCAAATCACTTAAAACCTTCTTGTTCATGGAATATTATGATCAACCAGACAGTGAACTTCATTAACAACGCATGATTGTAATCATAAAATATTGTTATAATAATAAGTAATTTTATAGTATCCCTTTGTAAGTTGTATTACCTCTTATCCAATGTTATGTCACTCCTATTTTTTGTAATTTTATTTTGTGTAACTCGCCACTTTGTAGGGAAAAGTGGTATACAAATCTAAATAAATAAAATAAATAAATACAACATTTACTTTGAAGTCCTTTGCTTAGTTTGTGGCAGCAGTGGCCAAATAAAGCAAACTGAATTGTCAGGAATTATATTAGGAAAAGAATGGTGGCTAGAACAGGGAATATTATACTGCCTCTGTATTGCTCCATGGTGCGATTGCACTTTGAATATTGTGTGCAGTTCTAGTTGCCATATTTCAGAAAGATATAGGTGAACTAAGAGAAGAACAGAAGATGACCAAAATGATAAAGGCGATGGAATGACTGGACTTTTCAGCTTGGAGAAGAGAAGGCTGAGGGGAGATATGATAGAGGTTTGTAAACATCTGAGTGGAATGTAATGGCTAAACAGAAGTCAGTTGTTTATACTTTCAAGAAGTACAAACACTAGGGAACATATCATGAAGTTACTAAGTAGTACATTTTAAACAAATAAATGAAAATATTTTTCATTCAACAGACAGCATAAAGCTCTGGAATTTGTTGTTGGTGAGTGTGGCAAATATAGATAAGGAAACTGGGTTTAAAAAATGGTTTGGACACATTTCTAGAGGAAAAGTCAATAAATTAAGGCAGATGTGGGAAAAGCCACTACTTATACCCGGGGGTAAGCAGCATGGAATCTACTTACTTTTTTGGATCCTGCTGAGTACTTGTGACCTGAATTGGCCACTATTGGAAGCAGCATACTGGACTCGATGGACCTTTGATCTGATCAGTATGGCAATTCTTACATTCTTGTGTGTGTTTTTTCTGGATTTAGGGGCCAGTGCAAAAATTGTATGAGCCAGCAGCTGAGACCTCCCTCCTCTCTCTTTGAGTCCACTGAGGTTGAGGAGTGAAGTGCAGGTGATCTCTTCTGGGTTCTACCACAGCTATTTTAGGACTTGATTTACTAAGGCTTGTTTAATGGTAAAGAAAGCTTAGTAAATCTGATTCTTAATGTAGTCCTGCAGTCACCAACAGATATACACACAAGCAGCAGTCCCCCTCCCCCCTTTTCCCGCCATACCCATGGTCTTTTTTTTTTTTTTTTTTTCTAATCTTGTTCTTCTGCCCAGTCTCTCCCTCCCCTATCCCATCAGTCTTCCTTTTCCCTTCAATTGGCAACACCCTCAACCCCTTCACCTTCACCCCAGCTACCCATTACAGCAATCCAATCAGCCACGACCCCCTCCCCCCCTTGCTAGCCAGCATTCAAGAATTCACAACTCAGCAAGCTAATTAGCCCCAGCAAACCATCTTACCACCCCTTGGTCCCTATCCCCCTCCCCAGCAAGCAAGCTGGCCACACAAATATGCCCCCCTTTCCACCAGCAAGCCAGTCAGCCAATTCTCAGCTAGCAATTTCTCAGAGCTACTGAAGATATCTATGCAAAGGCTGACTAGTGAAGGCCAGGGGTACTGGGACACTGCTGAGTGTGGTCAGCACTGTAACTGTGATCAAGGGCACTGAGATAGAAAGAAAAGTAATTCTGATAGCTCTGCGTGAGGGAGTGGATTATTGGTGTGACTATGAGATCAGCACTGATCTTTGCACCAGTGGTGAGAAGGCAGGTTGCTGAGCCACAGGTAATTGGGGTATGTACTGATGAGCTTTGGCTGTGATGTGATTGGCCATGGAACTGGGAAGGGCCATCAGATCATTGACTGAAGCCTCCTTGTTTCATAATTAAGGGCATTGCAGTACAGTGCAGTGAGCAGGAGCTGGCCCGGTACAGTCTCAACTGATTGACTGAGTGGTTGCCGAAGAATAATTCTTGAGCTTTGTATGAATTTAAGCCACTCATTGCAGAGAGGAAATGTTCCTGCTCCAGTGTCAGTTGCCATTAAAAAAAAAAAAAATGCATGAAAATTCCAGGCTCCAGAGGGACATTTCTAGTTGCCATGGAGACCTGGCGCCTGGGATTTATCAAGTCCTGTTTTTAATATAACTCGCATATCTGTCCATAAAAACAAACTGCATTAAGATTTGACTTTGTAATTGACTTAAGGGGCACAAATGGAAAGAAAGAAGGTGTGAATGGGGCAAGCTGCAGCTTGCGTGAGCAGAAATGATGTAAAAGAGAATTTTAACCCAGGTCTCCCAGTCCTGTCCTGGTGATCCCATAGCCAGCTGGGTTTTCTCGATATCCAGAAAATCCAATATGCATGGCATCATTTGGCTTATACTGGATCTCCAGAATATTCAAATGTATTTCAAGCATATTTATTCTAGGTGTCCTGAGAATCTGATTGATTGGGTTTGGGAAGCCCTGGCTTAAACCACTGTGAACATGGAGTTGGAAGAAGTAGATGAAGCTTGGGTGAATTGCTTAATTATGGAGGTATCTGAATCCTATATAAATTTCATGCTGCTTAGAACATGCTGCTTTTCAGACTGTTCAGGAGATGTTTAAATTCGTACACATCAATTTGAATTGAGCAGATTGCTGTTCATTCCATGGCATACCATTTTCTTGCCTGACAAAGGTTTTCTTTAATTTAGGTATTGGTACCATGCAAAGAGAGTTTGCCGAGTAACTTCTGTTCAACATGTCCATTTGACTCCTATGTTTTGAAACCATTGGAAGGTGGTTTTCAGACTCTAAATGGAAAGGTAATGCTGTCTGTCTTTTAAAGTACTGTATGACTGACCCATGGGGAAAAATATGGAGATCAGGACAAAACCTCATGGTGCTATTTTTGTTCATGTGTGCTTGATCCACAGACTTGCATTAACATTAGATCCAAAATTGCAGCTTGTTCTGACTCCGTATGCTTGATAGTCAATATAATAAACGTTGAATCAGTTATAATTCATGGATAGCTGAAGTTTTTGGAGGCCTTGCCGACCAGTCCATACCAATGGGATTTGCCTTCCTTCCCTTAGGCGGAGTCAGGATCAAAATGCCACTAATCTCCCTACATTTCAAGTGCTGTCAGGACGCTAACCAGTATTGCATTTGGCCAAGCTTCCTTTTCCCCTAATTTACTGTAAAAAGCCAAAATTAAGACTAGTGCTTATCTAGGATGTTATCAACATTTCTCCTCTTATATGCGCTGTAGTATTTATCTATGCAGAAAATCTCTATCTAATTTTTCTCCCCTGCTGTTGGGCAACCAAGCAAGGGTGGAAACTATGGTCTGGAAGAATTTAAGGGATTTAAGTTACCGTGTAAGCATAACTGACATTTCCGCTATCCTTGCTAGACAAGTCCACACCAATGGGATGGACAAAAGCAACCCACCGGGTGGGGCAGGGAAAGACTTCATGCTGCCTAGTTTGTCACCACCAGCTGTCAAGAGTGTGTGGGCCTGCCCCAACCTTTGGAATTAGTAGGATGCCACTCTAGGCATCAAAAACTGCCTACTCCTTGTCTGACAATCTCCTTCCATTCTGCGGTGATGATAATGTGGATTCCAATACTACTCTGTTGGCACCAGTTAAACAGACGGGGTTCAGGATGCGATCTTGGCCATTTGCCTGGTCTCCTCAGGGGAGAGGCACAAGGCTCTTAGAACTGAGAAAACAACTTTCTCAGGACTGTACCTTTTTTTTTCTGTAGCAGTCACTGCTCCCTCAGTCTGGGAGCAGTCGGGTTACTCAGAATGACCTAGAACCTTGTCTCTGCTGCCTCTGGACACCACAGGGCGAAGTGCTTTTGTAGACAGATGTGAAATAATTCCAGCTGAGCTGTTCATGCTTTTAAACACATTATGTGTAATCTCTGACACCTGGTCCAGCTTTGCAGACCTGGCTAGAGAAAACGGCCTTTACAGGCACAGTGGGGGTTGCCCCTCAACAACCAAAACTGGCAAGAAGAGGTGTATGCATCACTAGTTGACAGCATTGCCCGCCTGGTCATGTCCTGTGAGAGTCTCTGCCACTGGTGATGGAGATCTCCAACAGAAATTTTCCCTCACTAGGGCTATTCTCCAGAAGCAAGCAGGAAGACAATCCTCATATATGGGTGACGTTGGCATCGACGGAGCCCACATGGATTCACTTACGAGTTTTCAAAGAAAGCCTTTGGGAATTAGACTACGCATGCACAGTCTCCTTCCCTCCCAAGGGTGCCATCTTACCTTGGTCTTCTTTATTTCACGGAGCCCAGCAGATGTCCTGACTGTCGTCCCCGGTAAAAGCTGATTTTTCTTCCTCTTTTCTCTTAGCATTTTCATGCTTCTTTTTACCACTCTGTTCCCGTCCACCCTTGCTTCAGCATTGCATTTTTTCGCAGGTCCTTTTTACTTTTTACTTTTTATGTTTGCACGAGTTGTTTCTCGCCCCCTCTCTGACCGAGATGTTTGAATTTGATCCCAGCTATGTCTTCAAGAGGAGGATTTAAACAATGTGGCATGTACCATGTCCATAACAGATTGCCACAGCTGCTGTATCAAGTGCCTCTGTGCGGATCATAACTCGAGTTGTCTGCTCTGCCTGCAGATGTTGAGCAAAGATCTGAGGAATTATGAAAAGAAGTAGGGGGAGCTCTTGGCTCAAAGGCCTCTGCTGCAGTGTTGTGTTGCAGATGCGCACATGCTCAATCTGATCCCTGATGTTGTGGAACCTTGGATGGGGTCCAAGACATCAGCTATATCGAAGTTGAAGACCGATCTCGAAGCTAGAGGTAAGACCTCCGGTACCCAGCCTCAGAGTCCTCAACCCGAGGGCGATGGCCGGGAGCGGCCCTCGAAGCTGCCCCGGCGGGAGGAGGCTCCCACCATGTCAGGGGATCGGACTTGGTTTTCTGATGCAATCACCATCGGTGATTATCCTTTTGAAAGACCTGTTTCCAGGCTTTGATGCCTTTGAGACCTGAACCAGTCACTGTGGAGCCTACTGGCATCGAAGCCAGGATGGCGGCCCTGGAACACAGTCTGGCTGTCTTCCTCAAGGTGCAGTGTGGGACCCGATGCCCAGAGCCTCCAGGTTGTTGGTGCCAACAACGGAACCCACCACTGCGAGGACCTCCCCCCCCCCCCCCCAGAGGTCATCCAGTCGGTGCTAGAATGCTTTGCTCGCTCGGAACCGTGCTGGTTGGACTCCCGCTTGAGGCACGACTCACTCCCGAGCACCTTGGGGTCTGCGCATTGGGCACCTCGGTCCCCTTCAGTGCCTGCGGCTCTTCGATCTGATGACCATCTGGGACTCCAGGTCATGTCTGGCTGGGAGACGCATGACGAGTCACCTGACACCATGTTGCACAGAGCTGTCTTCCCTGAGCCTTTTCCCCTCAGTAGCACTAGAGATCCCTGCCAGAGGACCTCACGTTACTCGACTTTGGAGGATGTCGAAGGCCCTGGCCGTTGTGGCAGAACTGTAGAATGAGCCTCTTGCCAAGGACTTGGAGATCCTCCAGTACGAGGCCCCTCTGAAGGAGGAGACACTGACAGTACCGATCCACCCCCTTCCCCCAAATCCTGGAGTGCCTACTGTTAAGTATGTAAGAGAGTCTGGAGCCAGTGACTCGATTCCCAGTATCGAGTCGGCAAGAGCTCCGGCTTTCAGAAGACACAGCTGCCTCACATCTCCATGGTGGTGGAGTTGGCCGTGTGTCTGCTAAAGAGTCAGAAGACTCACTCCTTGGTGCCCCCTGGTAGGGAGGCCTATACCATGGAAAGGTTTGGCAGAAAGTACTACCAGGGCTGTAAATCGGCATGTATCTGAGGGACCTGGCGAAGAAGCTTGCTAGGTTCTCAGCTGGGCTGGCAGGTGAATCTCTGGAGCACTTCCAGACTCTCGTCTCCTCTGTCAAAGAATGCTCCAAATTCCAGCCTCGAGCAGCCTTTGACGGCTTTGAGTCCATGGCCTGTGTAGCTGCAGTGGACATCAGTGTCCTTCACCTGACTTGGCTACAGTCCTTGGACTTAGAGCAATGGGTGCAGGAAAAACTAGCCAATGTCTCCTGCTGTGGAGAGAACTTCTTTGGCAAATCTATGACCGACAAGGCAGCCGAGTTGGAGTCAGAGTTCATGACCAGGACTAGGCTGTCTAGGAGGATGGCTGACCCTTCCTGCTGGAAGGCTTTGGGGAAAAGCCCTTCCACTCAAAGGGGGAAAAGACCACAAATTGGGGGTAAGCCTATCAAGCTCCCCAACAGGGTCAGCAGGCCAAGGGCCAGGGGCATGACCCCTGTAAGCAGAAAGCTTCCAAGCCCCAAATGGCGCCCCAACTGCAGCCTGGTTGGGGGGGGGGGGCTTTTGACACCTTGGGCATAGCCAGTCTTCCCTCAGAAGGCCAGGTCCCTCGGCACATGGGAGGACATCTGGCTTTGCTCACCTCTGGCCAGGCATCACCACCGATGCCTCGATGGTGCAGGAAGGTTACCTTCTACACTTTGACCAGATGCCTCCTCCCTTCTTTCTAGGGGAACTTCCCATGACCTCCCTGCACAGAGAACTCCTTCAGAAGGAATTAGAGTCCCTACTCGAGGATTGGGCTGTGGAGCCAGTTCTCAGCCCTTCTGGAGCACGGGGTTCTACTCTTGGTACTTCCTTATCTCAAAAAAAAAAACAGTCTCTTTGCCCATCCTGGATCTTCAGGACCTAAACCACTGTCTGGTCAAGGAGCAGGTCAAGATGCTATCTCTTGGAACATTGTTGTCCTACCTTCTCCGAGGAGATTGGCTATGCTCCTTGGATCTTAAAGATGTTATACCCACATTCTGATTCATCCCCCGACACAGTCAAACTGCTAGGTACGTATGACCTAGATTGGCCACTGTTGGAAACAGAATACTGGGCTTGATGGACCTTGGTCTGACCCAGTATGGCATATCTTATGTTCTTATCTGTTTTGTCATCGGAGGCTGCCACTACCAGTACAGGATGCTCCCCTTCGGCCTTCCTCAGCCCTCAGGATGTTCACCAAGTGCCTGGTGGTAGTTGCAGCTCACCTCCACATATTGCTACTTTTAGTCTTCCTCTATTTGGACAACTGACTTCTGAAAGCCAGCTTGCCAGAGGAGGTGCGTCACACGGCCCACAGCACCATAAGGGTGCTGCACGTCTGCGGTTCATGATCATACTGGTCTTTATCTTCCGTCATATACTATGTTACTATGTAAATTCCCAAAGTCACATCTGCTCCTGGCCCACTGCCTGGAGTATATAGGAGCCCTTTTGGACTCTACCCAAACCAGAGCTTTCCTCCCTCCTAGAGTGGATGCAGCATCTGACAACCCTAACAAGAGAGGTACAGGGTTGCTCATCGGCATCCGCCTGTCTCTTGCTGGGCACATGATTTTGACCGTTCATGTAACCCTGCAGACCTGTCTCCAGATGCGACAGGCCTTTGGTGGCCTCTCACCTGGTGGCAGACCTGATGGAATGTCATGGACGACCTGCCTTTCCAGGCTCCGTTGGCCCAGCACGTTCTGACCACAGTCACCTCCAAGCTAGGCTGGGGAGCTCATTGTAATGATCTACAGTTGCAGGACACCTTGACTCTGGAGGAAAGTGCCCATCCAGATCAACCTCCTGGAACTCGGAGCTGTGACAAACGTCCTTCGGGTGTTCCAGGCCCACCAAGTAGCGATGTATGTTTGTTTTACATCAACAAGCAGGGAGGAACGAGCTTGTACCACCTCTTTTGGGAGGCAGTTCACCTGTGGACCTTTGCCGTAGAGAAGGACATGATCCTCCGAGCAGTCTACCTGCCAGGACATTCTGCTTGCAGTTCAACTCAGCAGAGTCCTTCAGTCACATGAGTGGCGCCTCAACCCTGTGGTGGCCAACTCCATCTTTCGACATCGAGGGACCCCGACGTTGGATCTCTTTGCCAGCTGCCACACTTCTGTTCCTGGGGGCCAATCCCAGAATGAGTGGTGGTGGGCGCCTTTCTCCTGTCTTGGTCCCGGAGCCTGCTGTATGCGTACCCGCCTACTCCCCTGGTTCCCAAGACCTTGCTCATGATTCAGTTGGACCAGGCCTCTTTAATTCTCCTTGCTCTTCGGTGGCCCTGGCAGCCGTGATTCCCTTTGCTCGTGCAGCTGTCCCGAGCTGCCCAGATATCTTTGGGCCAGGACCCAGACTTGCTCTCGCAGGAGGACGGGATCCTTCTCCATTCCACTCTCCAGTTCCTCGCCCTGACAGCATGGATGCTGAACGGCTAGCCATAGCGCACCTCCACCTCTATCGGGAGGTGGAGGACATCCTACTGGCAACCCACAAGAACTCAGCATGATGCACGTGTGCTTTCAAATGGCGTAGATTCTCAGTCTGTTGCGCAGATAGGAAGCACAACCCTTTCTCTTGCTTGTTGCAGGACATCCTGCAATATTTTCTGCTCCTATCCCAGACTGGTCTAAAGTCCAACTCTGTCAGGGTGCATCTCATGGCACACTAGCAGCATATCACCACCTTGTCGATGGCTAGCCCATTTCTGTGCACCCCCTTGTGGGCTGCTTTATGAAGGGGCTTCTCCCGGCCCCCAGTCTGCCCACTGCCAGTGATGTGGGACTTGAACGTTGTTCTTTGGAAGTTGATGAGTCCCCCTCCCTTTTGAGCCGCTGGTTACATGCCACCTCAAGTTTTCTGGTAGTGCTCACTTCATTCGGGAGAGTGTGAGCTGCAGGTGTTGGTGGCCCATACCACCTACACCAGATTCCACAAAAAAACTGTTCTCCAGACTCGCCCAAAATTCCCACCCAAGGTGATGTCCACTTTTCACAAGAACCAGAAGGTGGTCCTTCCCACCTTCTAACCATACCTCATATATACCGAGCAGAGGCTTTGCTACACATTCTGGATTGCAAGAAGGCACTGTCCTTCTGACTTCAGAGGATACAGCCCCATCGCCGCTTGTTGTAACTGTTTGTCTTCTGTGACATCAACAGGCTTGGGGTTGCGGTCTCTAAGCATACCCTGTCTGTCTGGATGGCAGACTACATCTCTTTCACCTATGAGCAGGCTGGATTCTCCCTGGAGCATCACGTTTTTGCGCATAATGTGCATGCCATGGCAGCCTTGGTGGGTTCGCCTGCGCTCTGTTCCTCTGCTGGACATCTGCTGGGCCACCACCTGGTCTTCAGTCCATACCTTCACAGCACATTACTGCTTGGAGGAGAGCTCGCAGCAAGATAGCATCTTTGGCCAGACAATACTTTATCACCTCTTTGGGAATAGTGCAACTTCTTCCCTCCGGCCCTTTGTGTCCATGCTGCCGGAGAGGTGATTCCATTGTCAATGTTGGGGCTGCATGACTGGAATTCAAACCATTCAGTGCGCCATGCTGCTCTTCACAGTTTGCCTTTTGGGTCACCCATGGCTCCTACAGGCTTTTTCGGTAGCCTCTAGCTTAGGAGTCCCATATGTGAGGACTGACTTCCTGCTTGTTCCCGGAGAAAGTATAGTTACTCACCTGTAACAGGTGTTCTCCAGGAACAGCAGGAATTGGTCCTTGCAGCCCTCACTCCTCCCTGTGGAGGAGTTGTTTCTTTTTATGCTTGCTTAAGCTATGTCATCATATTGAGGTAAGATGGCACCCTTGGGCAGGAAGGTGACCTGCATGCGTGGTCTAATTCCCAAAGGCTTTCTTTTTGAAAGCTGGGGAGTGAATCTGCACAGGCTCCGTCGATGCTGATGTCACCCATATGTGAGGACTGATTCTTGCTGTCCCCGGAGAGCACCTGTTAGAGATGAATAACTACACTTTCTCTATTCCACTCTCATGCCTGTTGAGTGTGAATCCTGAACCGTGATGAATCTTGCATTCATTGGGGTCATTGCTCCTGAATATGGAATCCTATCAAGCGGCATAACCAGCAATCACTTCTTGAGAAGCTTCATGGCAACTTGCGTTGACTTCCTAATAAAGCAGGCAGTCTCTTTTTGTGTTTTAGGCATAGACCACCTCCAGGCTAGCCTCTGCTTTATCTTGGCAAATATGTGCTTACCCAGGCTAACCTAGGGCAGTGAGAGGCACTGGGATGTTTCTGATGTCTTAATTCCAAACAATATCCACAATTTTGGTGGGACCAGCCCCAGTCTACTAACAGCACCATGGTGACTGTCAACCATTGTGGTCACAAATTAAGCTGGTTCATGCCATCTGCCCCTACCAATCTTGTGCTGTCTCTGAAAGGCATACAGGCAATCATCTAGAGAAATGAACCTTAGAAATACTCAAGTGCAGCCAGAGTGAAGAACACCAGTCCTGGTTTGAAGGAACAATAGAGAAAAAGCATCAGTAGGGCCAGCCTGAGGCTAACTGAACCTATTTGACCCAGTTGAGCCCCATGCCCACAGGGGGCTGCACACTAGGGTTGTCACCTCCAGCTGGTTGAAGAAGTAGAAGTACTGAAGCCAATTCTTTCTTCGTTCATACTTTGGAAAGCCTGGAATTCCTTGCTTTGAATGAAAGAGCTATTGGATTTCCACTCTTTAAGTTCTACACATATCTTTGACTAGTCGCAGTGGCATCAGGGAAGGGGAGCTTTTCCAAATTTAAAATTGATGAAATCTGATCTAAGGTCAAACATGCTCCAAGATAGACTCAAATAGCCTTGCAATATTATCAGTTAGAATGTGACGAAGCAAAAATCTTTAAATGTTGAAAAAATTTGGAAAGAGTTTGCAGAACAGCAAAAGTATAATTTTAACACATTTTTTGTCAAAATTATTAATAAATATAGATATTGTTTTGTTAGGTCTGTTTCGCTTAAGTGTATTGCCTGTTGAGGGTCAAGTTGCACAATTTGTGTTTGTTCATATGTCATGCATGCACAAACTTGTGCATGCTCCCTCCCCCCATGCTGTCCGAAGCTACAGCATGAAGAGCTGATAGGAGTCTCGGTCTCATCAGCATGAAGAGCTGGGGCTGTGGCCTGAAAAGGCTAGTGGGAGGTCCCAGGTCCTGCTGCCCAGAAGAATGGGCTGTAGTGTGCAGAAAAGGAGGGCGGCCAAAGGAAGGTGTAGAGGTTAGGAAGGGGCAGGTGAGGAGGTGGTGCATAAGGGAAGGAGCTGTGGTAGAACAAAGAGACGGTAAGTGCATTAAGAATGAAGGGAAGGGATGGGAGAGAGGGAGTGAAAGGTTAGAGAGAGTGCAAGGTTGTTTAGCAGGGGATAGAGAATGTATAGGTGGGTGGAGGGAAAAGGGGGAAAATTCGAGAGAGCAGTGAAAGATAAGAATGAGGAATAGTGCAAGAGCGTGGTAGGGACAAGGAGTAGGTGCAGGAGGACAGGGGACACCCACCCCCCACACGTGCTTGCCATTTAGTTTGTCCTACATTTTACCCTTAGCTTTCCTTAACTGATATTTTTTTATGCAGTTTCTTTCACCTCTTCATATTTTTTAGTGTATGTAAACTGCTTTGATGCGAACCTCGCCACAGTCTGTCTGTGATGTCTTTTAATAAACATAAAGAAACTTTTGCCTCTTGACACTTCCCATGACACCCCCCACATGTGTATACAAACACCCCTTGACACACAAGTGCTCATGTTTGTGCATGCACACGTCCCTGTCCCTGTCACAAACACATGCACCCCCGACATACCCTTTGACACACATACCTGCGCACCCATGCCACACCCATTCAGCTCCAAACACTTCCCATGCTATGCACACACACATGTACACACCTCTTACACTCCCCATGCCACACACACATATGTAACCTCCACATGCCTGATTCTGCAAATGGGGAAAATGTACCATTGTGTTAAACTGAAAATATATATACTTTTCAACTGCATATATTCCTAATACCTGATTTGACATAATCTTTAAGTGCACATTGGGCTCTGTGATTAAGGTTGGCCCTGATCATCAGCTCTGTGTAGCAAGACCTAGGTGCCAGTACTGTAAACTGGTAAGCTCCAGTATAGTGCTGCCTGAAGGGTTATCCGAAAAGGGAACAAAAAGAAATCTGGCTTAGCTAAAGTGAAAAGCGCTGCAACTTATGACTGCAACAGCTGAGTAGCATTTCTATCACAACTCACAGAACTGCCTTATACTTGGAATGCTCCCCCCTCATCCAGTGCTGTCTCCAGGAGCTAGTATTGCAACTGGAGGGTGCACGTGGCATGTCAGCTCTGGACAATATACCAGGAGTGCACCATGAGTGCCACTCTCTTGGAATACTTAGTGGATACCAGTTGCACAGCAGCCTATGAGCACACAAAGCATACAGTCTGCAATGCAGAGATGCAGACAAGGAGCTCAGAGTGTGCTAGACTTTTGATAGAGAGACACTAGGTGAACCCTGGTAGGAGTATGGGAGACATTGTGGGAGGCTTGTCGGAGGGGGGGGGGAGGTTATATTTGAGAGAGCGCAAGAAACTGAAGTCTGGGAAGAGGATCACGAGAGAGACTGGGAGAGAAGGGGGGTCATGAGAGAGAGAGAGAGAGACACTCACTCGCTCATACACGCACCCTTGCCCACACACATACAGAGCCCCCGACACTCCCCATGACACACATGTGCGCGCACACATGCATATGTAGCCCCTGACACTCCCCACGTGACTTTATTTGGATTCCTTCTATACCGCCTTTTAACAACAAAATGGTTTAAACACATTGGTGCAGCCTTAATGAGACACATTTAACATGTGCTGCATCCAGTCCCTCCATAGACATATATACGTTTGCTAATGGAGGAAAGAGAAATGTGCTAGCTTGTCAAACTGCGCGCTGCTTCTTAACCTTCTAGTGCCTCTTAAAAGTAAGTTTGTCCTACTGGGGGATCTTCATCCAGTTGGGGTTTCAGGATATCAGCAATGAATATGCAGGAGGTAGATTTGCATGCAGTGGGGGCAGTGTATGTTTATCTCTCTCATGAATTTACATAGTGGATATCCTGAGAACCTGACTGGCTAGGAGGCCCCCGGGACAGGTTTGGGAACCACTGCCTTAACCTAATCTCACTTGTAAATCCAGGCCAAGCCCAGGCTTCACCTAGAGCTTCTGCAGCCTAGATCCTACAGAGCAATCGGACACCTGGGAGCCCTCTAGCACTGCTGTTGTTCCTATCCCTCATTTTGTGTATTTCTGTTTTATTTTTTTAATTTCCTAGGACTCAGGAAGCTGCTCTACTTCTCTCTCATACTATACACTGTTCCTATGCATTGCAGGTTTCCTTAAGTGGTTGGAAAAACTTTCCCCTCACAGTTTCGACCACTTTTGGTCACTGAGCTTTTGCATAGTGTATTTTAGAGTTTTTTTTGATGAGTATCCTGTGGGATGTGGGACCCAGCTTGCCCCTGGCCATGGTTAAGCTCTTTAAAATGGAAAGAATGGTCTTCAGGGAGCAACAGTGTGTGGCTTCTCCACTTTTCTGCGTAGCAAGGAACTTCGGAGAAAGGAAGTTGCACAGTAGCAAGGTGGGAAACTTCACTTAACTACAGAGGCATTGGCAAAGAACAGTCACAAACTTGGCCTGTCTTGGATATTTTCCCACGGTTTTAATAGACCCTCTTTCCTACTGTTCCAAACTTTTTCATTGCAACAGCCCTGAGGGCAGGAGACATGAATGAGGGCTCCTTTCACAACCCTGTTCTATGGGCTCTAAATCTGGCCACCAGTGACCATGCCCTCCCCCCCTCCCATTTATCCTCAGCCAACTGAGGATACAGATGTCTTCTGGGAACTGAACCAGAGACCGTCTGCATAGCAGCACACAGTGCTGATACTGTGCCACTGGACCAAGCCATTCTGCCTGATTTTCGTTCTTCTCTCTTAATGATTGAGATCAGTATAGTTATGGAATATAAGAACTTTTAATGTCATATATATTATATAAAATTATAGAAAAATGGCAAAATTTCAGCAGATTATATTTAAATACATTAGTATAACATGTATTTTTAAAAATATTTTAGGAGATCATTATACAAGGCAACCTGATCAAATTAAGTACTGGTTTTACTTTTAACCAGTCAGTACCTGTCCTTTTTGAAGAAACATTCTACAATGAAAAGGAAGAAAGTTTCAGCATACTGTGCATAGCTCGCCCCTTGGAAAAGGATGAAAGTTCTGGTATGTAACCTCAGATGACAGATTGTCAAATTATATTGGTGATATATGTAAAGAGATTGCTTTAAGCAGTTACAGAAGTGATCTGTAGCTGTCGAAATACAGTGCATCAAAGGAGCTTCTGCTATAACTTTGTCTAACATTTGCAAATAGTTTGCCCCATTGGTGCACATCTCTGCTTTTTGAGAGCCACAGATAAGTAAGATTTTTAGGATATCCGTAAAGACTAATTATGTAAAGATTTGTATATGTATGGTCTAAGAGCTCCTTCTTAATATACTAAATGCTTGGAAGTGGAAACTACAAGTGAGGTGATCAGACTTGCAGATAACACAGAATTATTCAAAATTAAATCACAATGGGATTGTGAAAAATTGCAAGAGGACCTTGAAAAATTGGAAGACTGGGTATCCAAATGGTAAATGAAATTTCCATATCGGCCAAATTGTGAGTTCTATTGGTCTGTCTATTTGTTTCCCCATATTTATTTATCTCTTTGCCCTTATTGGTGGAGTTCCTTACCTACTCCATTGTGTGTGCCCACAATTCAGGAACAGCCTACTGGCCAGAGACACTTAGGTTCCCACCCACCCCAGGGACTACATTGCCTATATTGTGGTCACATACGTGCCATCTATCCTTCCCAATTTGGGTTAAAGCCCACATCTTCATCTTTTCTTCTTCTTCCTCCTCTTCTGGGACTGCTTAATCAACATGTCATGTATTCAGTGCAATACCTGCGGTAGTTTCATTCCAAGACGAATCATTTGGAGCCTAAGAGCTTGTCCTATGTGCCTCAAGTCAGCTGCCATGCATGACGAACTGACTCTACTAAGGAAAGACCTAGCTGCCATGCATAAAGAAGTGACTCTACTGAGGGAGGAAGTGGCTGCAATGAAGCGCACCTCTTCTAGGATACAAACTGAACAAAGTCCACCACCGCTCCCACAAAGAATCAAATACCCCAGGAACAAATGGATCACAGTGGGTTCCGGAAGATTGTGACCTGTAACGCAGAGACATCCTACACATCAAGAGATATCCCTGCACAATGCCTTCTCTTCCTTGGCTAATGAGGATGCCCAATACAAAGAAACTGAAGGGCCCTTAAATGAGTCAGATAATGCCCAATCTCCTGCTAAAGCACCAAATATGAAGAAAACCTCACCAAACAGAAAACTACTACTACTTGGAGATTCCATCATTAGAGGCACCAACTTGGGAACACAGCTCAAAGGAGAGAAGATAGTCATGTTGCCTACAAGGCTCTTCAGCCAGCAGGAATACAAACCAAGTTGTCGAAGTACTTAGCGAAAAAAGTGAACACTCCAAACTTGATGATTTTATCCACTTTGGGCACAAATGACCTGGCTAGAAACAGTGCCTCTACAGTCAAAAAGGACTTCCAATCTCTGGGAGAGAAACTCAAGCCCATTGTCAACACTGTTGCATTCTCAGTTCTACCTGTTCTTGGTAAGGGGACAAAAAGGCTACATCGCATTAACAGCTTTAATACATGGCTCCAGACCTGGTGCAACCAAGGAGGATTCAGATTTATTGGCGATTGGGGAAATGGATGGACTACATCTCTCTGTCGCAGGGAAAAGAATCCTAAGAGAAAAATTCAGGCAGTATGTGGATATACATTTAAACTAGGAAAAGGGGGTGATGGATGTGGAAGGTCAAGGTCTGCAAGCCACTCCCTGCAAAAGCAGAATAACATCAGAAACAGCCACACTTTTAAACCTCACATCAAAAACAAGTGGGAAGAAGTGGGCAGATCAAAATCAATGCAAAATACACACACGCCAGGTAAATGCTGGAAAGCAATGAGCACAAATGCTCGAAGCTTAGCCAACAAAGTTCCAGACCTGGAAGCCCTAATGGTGGAAATGGATTTGGACATTGTAGCCATTACAGAAACATGGTTTAATGAATCGCGTGATTGGGATATAGCCATAGCTGGCTATAATCTATTCAGAAGAGACAGAGAAAATGGAAAAGGAGGAGTAGCCTTGTATGTCAAAAGCAATATTAAAGCTACTGAAATGCAGGAGTTTTCTTCAATGGGGAAAAGAAGAAGCGCTCTGGATTGCATTGGAAAGAGATAGCATTGTCATCCATATTGCTGTAGTCTACAGACCTCCAACTCAAATTGAAGAGAGAGATAACGAATTGATTATAGATATTGCCAAGATAGCCACAAAGGGGTAAGTGATCATATTGGGTGACTTTAATCTACCTGATGTGGATTGGATTACTCCTTCTGCACATCTGGAAAGAAGCAAAAAAAATTGTGGATGCTCTCCAAGATGCATTACTTAGACAAATGGTGATGGAACCAACCAGTGAAAGCTCAACACTGGATTTAGTACTCACCAACGGTGATAGCGTGTCCAAAGTCTGCGTGAATGCCCCCTGTGAGCAAGTGATCATCACACGGTGTGGTTTGAGATAAAAGCCATGGTACAGGCCAATCATAGCAAGCTCAAAGTCCTGAACTTCAAAAACACTGACTTCAATAAAATGGCCGAGTACCTAAAGGAGGAGCTAATGGGGTGGAAGGAGATAAGGGAAGTGGAATTGCAATGGGCTAAACTAAAGGTGGCAATAAAAGGGGCAACAGATAAATATGTAAGAAAAGTAAATAAAAACAAGAGGAGAAGAAAACCTATTTGGTTTTTCCAAAGAAGTGGCTGCTCAAATAAAGGCAAAAAACACAGCTTTCGCAAAATTCAAAAGCTTGCAAACAGAAGAAGACAAATGAATAGAGGATCAAACTCAGTCAAAAAGAGAAATAAGGAAAGCAAAATCAAAGGCAGAGGAAAAGATGGCTAAAGATGTTAAGGGTGGCGACAAAACTTTCTTCAGGTATATTCGGGAAAGGAAGAAGATCAGAGTTGGAAATGCAGGACTCACAAGTGCTGGGAAAGGACTCGTGGAAAGTGACATAGAAAAAGCAAAATTGCTAAACAAATACTTCTGCTCTGTTTTTACTAAAGAAAATCCTGGACCAGCTGTGACTCCCAAATATAAAAATGGGAATGAAGTAGATACCACACCATTCACAGAAGATGAGGTGTTAGAAAAACTTGCTAAACTGAAAGTGGACAAAGCCATGGAACCGGATGGGATACATCCCAGGATACTGAAAGAGCTCAGAGGTTCTTGCAGGACCGTTAAAAGATGTCTTCAACAGATCCTTGGAAACAGGAAAGGTTCCTCAGGACTGAAGAATGGCTGATGTTGTACCTCTACACAAAAGTGGTGACAGGGAAGAAGTGTCATACTACAGACCCGTGAGCCTTACTTCAGTTGCGGGAAAAGTAATGGAGGCGCTCCTGAAAGAGCGAATAGTGAACTTTCTCAAAACCAACAGGTTGCAACATCCGAGGCAACATGGTTTTACCGAAGGACAGTCTTGCCAAACATATCTCCGTTTTTTGACTGGGTGACCAAGGAACTAGATCAGGGGCATGCGATGGACGTCATCTACCTGGATTTCAGCAAAGCCTTTGATACTGTTCCTCATAGGAGGCTTGTCAATAAAATCAGTAGCTTGGGGATGGGTCCCAAGATGGTAAACTGGTTTAGAAATTGGTTGTCTGACAGACAACAGAAGGTGATGGTACATGGAGCTCACTCGGATGAAAGGAAGGTGATTAGCGGGGTACGCCAGGGTTTGATCCTGGACCCGGCACTGTTTTATGTATTTGTGAGTGATATTGTTGAAGGACTGAATGGAAAAGTCTGTCTTTTTGCAGATGACACAAAAATTTGCAACAGAGTGGACTCCCCTGAGGGAGTGGATAACATGAGGAAAGATCTACAAAAGCTGGAAGAATGGTCTAATGCTTGGCAACTACGATTTAATGCGAAAAGGTGCAGTGTCATGCACTTGGTAGCAGAAATCCAAGGGAAATGTACGCGATAGGGGGTGAGAGGTTGGTGTGCACGGTTCAGGAGAAAGAGGTTGATGTGATTATCTCTGATGATCTCAAGGTGGCAAAAGCCAGGAGGATGTTGGGCTGCATACAAAGAGGGATTACCAGCAGAAAGAAAGAGGTACTTATGCCACTGTACAAGTCACTGGTGAGGCCTCACTTGGAATACTGTGTTCAGTTTTGGAGACCATATCATACAAAAGATGTAAAAAAGACTGGAAACTGTTCAGAGGAAGGCAGCCAAAATGATTTGGAGCCTACGTCAGAAGCCTTATGAGAAGAGACTTGAAGACCTAAATATGTACACTTTGGAGGAGAGGAGGGACAGGGAAGATATGATTCAGACCTTTAAATACTTAGAGAAATGATGAATAAACAAACCGCTTCCAAAGACTGGGAAGCTGTAAAACTAGAGGGCATAACATGAAGCTGCAAGGTGGTAAATTGAAAGGCAATGTCGGGAAATATTTTTTCACTGAAAGGGTGGTAGATGCTTGGAATGCCCTCCCTTTGGAAGTGGTTGGGGCAAACACGGTGATGGAATTCAAAACGGCATGGGACAAACACAGTGGATCCCTTTACAGCAACAGGATAAAAACAAAATAAACAAACATACAACTTCTGAACCATCTAATGTCTCAACAAATAGGGGTGTCCTACATGGAGAGGTGGGTTCACCCCTAAACAAAGACATGGAGAGGTGTGGCCTGCACCTACTCTTGCCGTCTTGCTGTGCAGACTATATGGACCATGCTGGTCTTTATCTGCCGTCATCTAGTATGTTACTATGTCCTCCTAGGCCAGTCCAGAAAAGTGTGTGGTGTTCCCTAACAGCAGAGGTGGAGACAGAGAAAATCCAGAGTCTACTGATGACATCATCCTGTACTATATCAGGAGCATACAATTTCTTCTATATTTCTCTGTCTCCAGGAGAATGTGGACACTTTGGACTAGCTCTGTGAAAACTTTGAGAAAAATTGATTTAGCTCATGAGTAACCACTCTGAGGGATGACTTCCTCACTTGAGCTAGATTTGGGAGATATCCGTTGGGGTCACCCTTACAGCTGGTGCTTTTCCGGCTTTGCCAAGGAGGAGGTATGTCTATTTAGTTCCCTGTCCTTATCCTGTTAAGGGCCAGTTGAACAGCCAATATTGTTGGATCAGGACCCCAGAGGTATCCTTAGTTACACAGTCTGTCCCCTTTCCTTTCCTTTTCCCCCAGCCCTCCCTCGAAGATGGCATGAAAATTCAAGAGGTGGCTGCAGGCTTTGACAGCAGGGGAGCAGCATTGAGCCCAGCATCATTGCTGCTTGGGTTTCCCAGGGATGAGTACTAAATTGAAGTTTCTGTTTTTCTGTGCCAAATTTCTCTTTTGTGATTCTTCAATATTGTCTTTGGGTGGGCCCCCGACTTCTGCTGCTTAGTGGGGTGATTGTCGAGTGAGGGATTGGAACCATTGGTATTGGTGGTCATTTTTCTGCCAGTTCCTGCCTCATACTGGGGTGTGTGTGTGTGTGTGCGTGCACGCGCATTACTGGTGCTTGGCTGTGCTCTAACCCGTGTTCTTGCTGTGTGCATTGGTACACACACTATCTGTGCGCTTTGGCGGGTGCTGTGAGTGTGTCATGGGCTATGAGGTTGCGCCTTTGCTGTGTGCTTTGAAGCGTTATCTCTGCAACATGCAGTAGTTCTGCACTTTCGGTGTGTGCCTTCAGGAAGCTGCTGTGCATGACATAAGCAGCATCTCCACCCAGAAGACAAGCACCTTTGTCCTCCCTCTTTAATTTGGCCTGGAGGCTTCTGCTTGCCTCTTTGATGTATCATCTTTACAGTTGGACATGACTGCCTTCTGCCTCTTCAGCTCTGCAGGTGGTAATATGGTCTGCTGGTGAGAGAGATGATACTCCAGCTCAGGATTCCTCCGCCCATTCTTTGGAGCTCGGCCTACCAGCACCTTCCCAGTGACTGGCCTGCCTCCTGCTGTGGCAACGGCCAAGGCAGACAGTTGCCAGCCTCTGGCCTATTTTCTCCAGAATTTTTCTCCTCCCTTTTGCAAGCATAATCCTAGCAGGGCAATTCAGACCCATCTGCCTTGGGAGGCCATCTTGTTCCTTCTCCTTTTTGGTTCAGACCAAGGGTCCATGAAGCCCAGTATTCCAGTTTCCAACAGCAGCTAATGCAAGTCACAAGTACCTGTCAGATCCTGTACTGCTTATATCTTGGCCTGCTAGATAAAGGAGTTGATTTGATAGCCTCTGTTGCTGGACCAACTGGTCCCATAGAATTTGTGTGCACATGCCACACTGGCTCAAGCTTCTTCCTGGGTGGGGCGCAGCTTGGTTGCTCCCTTAGATATTTGTTGGGCGGCAGCATGGTCATTGCTTTCCATTTTTTATCCAATATTTCTACTTGTATAGCCGTGCTCAGGCAGGCACGGCCCTCTGTGCAGAAGTTTTGATGGCTGCCGTATTGTCTTCCCGCCTAGTAGAGGTTTAACTTTGGTATGTCCCACTTGTTTGGACTGACTTAGCAGGACAATATGCAAGGTGACATTTTACTTACCAGATAATAACCTTTCCTTGAGTTCTGCTAGGCCAGTCCAGGATCTGCTATGATCTGTTATGATCAGATCTGATCTGCTATGTTCTGGTGTAAGCTGATGTGATCTGCTGCGACCTACGATGATCGGCTAATCTCCAGAAACAAGCAGGAATGTAGTCTTCACATATGAGTATCGTCGGTACCAATGGAGCTTGCGCGGGAACGCTCCCCAGCGTCCAATTAGAAAGCTTTTGGGAGCATCCCACAGCGCCTGCGTGCTGCCTTCCCGCCTTTCCCAACTGCCTCTCTCCAGTTCTTTGTTTTCCGTGGAGCCAGCAGGTCGTTCCTGTCACCGCAGAAAATTTTCCTTATTCTCCTCCTCTTTTGTGGTCGCGTCTTTTGTGGTCCTTCCTCGATGCTATACCGGTACCGCTGGTGGTTCTTTCTTTCTTTTTAAAAAAAAAATATATATAGTATTTTTTTCCAAACTTCTTTGTAGGTGCACGTGCCATTTTGGGCTTTAGGCCCAAAATGTCCTCCACTATGGAAAAGCCCGCTTCGGGTTTCAAGAAGTGCACCAAGTGTGGCGGTACCATCTCCATCACCGACACCCATGAGTGGTGTCTTAAATGTTTAGGTCCTGACCACTCCATCTCTGACTGTATGGCTTGTGCCATGATGTCCAAGAGGGGTCGACAAAACCGGGCTGCTAAGTCAGCACCCTTTTTCCCTCCGATGCAGTCTCTGTGGCATCGACGTCTTCCAGGGCTTCGTCTTCCTCCCATGGATCTCAGGTAACTAAACATAAGTCTAGCTGGTCCTCAAAGGGTAGATCTCCTTCCAAGCATCGAGATGCCTCTGGTGTTGCCCTTGACGGTTCTGTACCGGCAAAATTGCTCCGGCGGGAGGCTTCGGCTTCCAAAGCATTATTGGGGCTCCAGGATGCTCTTGAGGCCTCAACCTCGGCAGAACTACTGGTGCCGTGCTCTGGGGTACCGGCTGCTTTCTCCGGTACCAATACCAGGCATTGGCAGCGTCGATAGACCAGAGGTTCCTGGCTATTGAACGCAGTCTGGCGGCTCTCCTTGCGGCATCGACACCCTCGGAACCGCGTCAGACAGTTCAACCGGTACCAGCATCGGTACCGGTACCGACAGCATCGACATCGGGGTTTGCCTTACCGGCACCTAGTCATGCGATGCCTTCTGGTACCGATTCCCCCCGGTACCGACTTCGGTCGGTACGGGTATCAGGCTCTTCAAGAGCATCCGGACAGAAGGTACTTTGAATCCTCAGAGGACTCTGGGGATTCTGACAGCTCTGTCGGTACCAGAATACTTCTCCCGGAGGAGCCTTCCTCTCCTAAACGTAGGATGTCTCCTCCAGAAGACATCTCCTTTCAGGATTTTATCAGGGAGGTGGCTCGAGGTCTTTCCATTACTGTGGCTCCCAAAACAGAGCCCAGGGCAAAGGAGTTGGAGATTCTACAAGATTTTTCAAATTTGGGGAACCCCAGACATAGACCTCTTTGCAAGTCCGTTGATTGCCAAACTTCCCCGGTTCTGTTCCAGAATTCTGGCTCAGGGCTCTCAGGCCAGGGATGCTTTCCTCCTTCACTGGGGTCAAGACTTCCTTTATGCCTTTCCACCCATTCCCCTAATTTCCAAAACCCTGTTCGAGCTTCAGAGAAACAGAGGCCGTATGATTCTCATAGCTCCACATTGGCCACGGCAAGTGTGGTACCCTCTGCTTCTACATCTCTCTCAAGCTCCCTCTCTGGAGTTAGGGTCTGCTCCAGATCTCCTGTCTCAGGAGGACGGAATGTTATAGCATCCCAATCCCCAATCTCTGCATCTCAGGGCTTGGTTGCTGAAGGTCTAGATCTCCATGATTTTAACCTCCCTCAGCAAGTAAAGGATATCCTTTATGCTTCCAGGAAGCCTTCCACAAGATGCTCTTATGCTTTCAAGTGGAAGAGGTTTACCATATGGTGTTCGCAGAAGGGTCTTAACCCCCTTGCAATACCTCTGGAATCATTACTGGAGTATCTCCTTCATTTATCCAATGGAGGACTTAAGACTAACTCAGTAAGAGTCCATTTGAGTGCTATTGCAGCTTCTTTCAAGCCTCTGAATGGACAACCTATTTCCTCCCATCCTTTTATAGCAAGATTTTTGAGGACTTCTTCTAACTAAGCCTCCCATTAGGCCACCGCCGGTGGCATGGGACTTAAACCTGGCTCTTGGTCAGCTCATGAAGCCACCTTTCGAACCCTTAGGTACTACCTCATTGAAATTCCTTTCTTGGAAGGTCATCTTTCTCATTGCAATCACATCGGCACGTCGCATCAGTGAATTGCAGGTACTAGTGGCTGATCCACCTTATACAAGGTTCCATCATGACAAGGTAGTCCTTAGGACTCATCCACATTTCATGCCAAAGGTGGTCTCGCCTTTTCATCTAAACCAAGCGGTCTACCTGCCTGTCTTTTTTCCAGGGCCTCATGCGTCAAATGCAGAAAGGAATCTTCATACTTTGGACTGTAAAAGAGCTTTAGCCTTTTACTTACAAAGAACACAGCAACATAGAAAGTCCTCTCAACTCTTTGTTGCTTTTGATCCTTCTCATTTGGGACTTCCGGTCTCCAAGAGAACACTGTCTAACTGGATTGCTCAGTGTATTTCCTTTGCCTATCAGAGTAAGAATCTTCTTCTGGAGGGCCATGTCACAGCTCACAATGTGAGAGCCATGGCAGCTTCAATGGCTCATCTGCACTCTGTGTCTATCGACGACATCTGTCGAGCAGCCACCTGGGCCTCGGTTCATACCTTTACAGCCCATTACTGCTTGGACAAGGACTCCTGCCGGGATGCCTTGTTTGGTCAGGCTGTTCTCCAACACCTGTTCCATACCTAATCTACTCCTTCCCATCATCCCTGGTTGGATGCCAGAGATCCATGGGGGTTAGTGGAGCCCTTTCACAGGGACACACAACTTCTGGGGTCTCTCCCTGGCATCTAAAGCTAGGGAGTCCCCCATATGTGAAGACTACATTCCTGCTTGTTCCTGGAGATAGCATAGTTACTCACCTGTAACAGGTGATCTCCGGAAACAGCAGGAATTTAGTCTTCACAACCCACCCACCTCCCCTAGGAGTTGTATCTCTATCTCTTTCTCTTTCCCTCTCTCTCTCTTTGTCTCAGCTTTAAAACTCAGCTGGAGAGAGGCAGTTGGGAAAGGCAGGAAGTCAGCACGCAGGCGCTGTGGGATGCTCCCAAAAGCTTTCTAATTGGACGCTGGGGAGCGTTCTCGCGCAGGCTCCGTCGGTACCGACGATACCCATATGTGAAGACTAAATTCCTGCTGTTACTGGTGAGTAACTATGCTTTTCCTGCAGTTTATCCCTGCGGGCTATATTCCTCTTGGTTGACCTTCTGCATGCAGGATGTTCTGTATATAGTTCTGTTCTTGGACTGTTAGTCCTTGTTTACCCTCATTGGAGCTTGTGTTGCCAGGGGTTCTTATCTGGCTTGGGTGTGAATATTAAGATTGTACAGTATGCCCTATAGCTGCTCCCTATATAGCATAGGATGAGGTCATCGGAGGACTCTCTGGATTTTCTCTGTCTCCTCCACCTCTGTCGGTAGGAGAACACAACTCACTTGTTCTGGACTGGTCTAGCAGGAGTCAAGGAAAGGATATTATCCAGTTAGTAAAATGTCAACTTTAATGTAGAAAAGCGCAAAGTTGTGTACACAGTGCAAGGTGTTCTGCATTAGGTATCACCCAGGAAAAGGATCTGAAATCCTAATAGAATGTTAGAAGTTAGGAGAATAAATCAAAGGTTATCATGCTTCTGTATCACTTAATGATGCAGCTGTACCTTGACTGTTGTGTGCAGTTCTAGTTACTGCATCTAAAATAAGATATAGTGGAATTGGAAAAGGCACAGAGAAGGGCGACCAAAATGATAAGGTGAATGGAAGAAAATATTTGAGGAAAGGCTTAAAAGGTTAGGGCTGCTCAGCTCAGAGAAGAGATGGTTGAAAGGAGATATGATAAAGGTGTATAAAATAATGAACTTAGTAGAAGGTTTAAATCTGAATTGGTTATTTTACTCCTTGAAAAAGTGGACAGTCTAGGGAACATGCAATTAAGCTAAAAGTAGTGCATTTGAGACTAATTTAAAAAATTACTGGAAGCATAATTAAGCTGTGGAATTCATTGCCCAAAGAGGTAATAAAAGCTTGTAGCATTGCTAGATTTAAAGTTTTGGACAACTTCCTGGAGGAAAAGTCCATAAACCACTATTAAAGTAGACAGGGTGGAAATCCCACTGCTTATCCTTGGGATAAACAGCAGGGAATCTGTCTACATTTAGGGATTCTTCCAGGTACTTGTGACCTGGATTAGTCTTTACTTGAAGCAGGACCATTGGTCTGACCCAGTGTGGCAAAAACCATGTTCTTACATTCTTAATTTATGCTTTATGAATTTGCCTTCTGTAAAGAATGGTATGAAAAACCTTTAATGATATCATGAGTAAATAACTCGTAGAAAAATATGCCACTTGGTTACTTGGATGCTTTTACATTTTATGTGATGTGATTGGCCTCCCTTCCATGCACATTTGACAACCATTCTTCAGTAATTTTCTTTCATTTCAGAGGAACTTTCAACTGCATCAGTTTGTTATTCTCTCAAAACAATAGAAGATGTGAAGGAAATTTTAGGGAGACACAGTGAAAAATTTGACAAAAACATTGGATCCTTCCGCAATACATTTAAGGAATATGAAAGGAAAAGTTTGCGAAATCACATGGTAGGTAGCAAGTTATAATTTGGGATAATTCATGGTTTTGGTATAATTGTATTCCATACATTTTAAGACTGGTCTAGAGGGGAACAATATCAGTGCTGAACGTTTTGAAGTGTAAGGTGAAGGATTTTGAGGTTTTTAAAAAAATTACATTATTTGAGCCACTAGTATTCTAAAATGGTTTGCACTCCTGTACATTATGTGGTTTGTGATCTTATGGTTTTAAAATGAAATTAGACTGAGAAAAGTTTGGTAAGTAGTTCAAATAATTTCTTTGAGTTTTTGTATCGCAGACTTGTATAATTGACATAACTCCAAGCAAAATTAGTACAAACATTCCTTTCCTCCTGTATTATTCCTGCCTTCTCTAGATATACTTTGCTTCAGCTCAGACAACCGTCTTTTCAGCATCTCCATCCTCTCTCCATATTTTTTTGCATTTATTATTCTCCTGCTTCGATTCTGTACCTTAACCTTCCATGTTTGGGCCCACCTTGCCATCACATCTAATATTCTTTGATCCTTCATCTTTCACCATTGCATATACAAACTCTAAGGGCTGAAGTTCCTTATCGTCCCTCCGGTCCAGTCATGCACCTCTGGGTAGTGTACCTCTTCCAGTAGCTTGGAGACTGAGCATGTCATCTTTTGATGACACCAGCATACTTACATCACTGGCACTGCCTATCAGCTCCAGTATGCTCAGTCTACAAGCAGCTGGAGGAGGTAGTGAGCCAGGGTGCTGGACTCGCTGAAGGGACAACTAAGGAACATAGGTTTAGTGTAGTTTTTATTTCAGTTTGCTTTACTTTACATCTCTCTATATTTTTTATTTGGAATAGCTAGAGTGCTTTGCCCAGTTTTCAAAAGAGAACAGCCGAAGGGGAAATATTCCCCCCCTCCCCCCCGCCGATTCCTACTGAACAGAGACTTCAGCCTCCTGGTGATTCAGGTGGCTCCCGAGCCCATCTGTGGGTGAGGAGCAGCCACGGCAGACACCGGAGCAGATTGACAGCTTCCCGGGCAGCCTCTACACGCCAAAGCCGTAGGCCGATGGCTGAGCGTGTGAAAGACTGCAGAGGCAGTGGCAGTGTGCTCCATCCAGGCAAACGAGCAGACTTTGAGGTAAAGCGCGATATTTAATTTTCGTTGCGGGGGCCAGATCAGATTGGGGTGGAACATGCGGTAGAGGCGTGCGGCCTGTAACCGCGTGAAGGAGATTCACTGCCATGTGGGAAGAGGAACAGAAGCACTTCCCGCCAACAGCTCTGCACAGTGTTTCATTTTTAACCGCGGTACTGTGTTTTTTACTCATCTCCTCTGCTCACCTCGAGGGTGGGAAGAAAAAATTTCCTCGGCAGCTGAATTTATATATATATATATATATATATATATACAAGTCAGTCCTCACATATGGGTGATGTCGGCGCAGATGGAGCCTTCGTGTGGAGAAAATCCCCAGCTTTCAAAGCCTTTGGGAATTGCATCACGCATGTGCGGTCCCCTTCCTGCCCAAGGGTGCCATCTTGCTCAGTTTCCTTTTTTCCATGGAGCCCTCCGGATGTTGTCGTCATGTCACTGCAAAAAAAGTGTTAAGTTGTAGAAATTTACTCTTTTAATACCGGATCGACACCGGTTCCTTTTCCCACCTTCGGCTTGGTATGTCTGTATCGAGTCCATTTGATTTTTTTCGTATTTTGTCCTTTGTGACTAGCGTTCACACTTTCTTTTCACTGGCAGCCCGAGCCTTTGACCTTGCAGGGGCCCTTTTTCCCCCGATGGCTGCCAGCGGGTTTAAAAAATGTGATTGGTGTACAAAACTTATGTCCATCACTGATATACATGACTGCTGTCTCCGGTGCCTCGGGCCTGACCACGACCCAAAGGTCTGTGGCCTGTGCAGGAAAGTGTCCTCGAAGGCCCTGAGAAGCCGCCAGCAGCAGCATGATAAGATTTTTACTGAGTCCGTGCCTTCGCGAGCCCAGACCTCGTCTAAGGCCTCTACATCTCGGGGGGGAGCACTCCGAGCCTGAGCATCGTAGAGGTTCCTCGGAGAGGGGGTCTCCTTCGTGGGAACACTGGAGAAAGAAAAAATCTTCGAAGGCGGTATCGGTGGACGGCTCCGAACAGCCAGGTCTCGCTCTCGATCGGTCGCGGAGCCCCGAGTGCCAGCCTGGATCCTCGGAGATGGAGCGCCCAGCGAAGCTTCCTCAAAGGGATGTGGAACAGCCGAGGCAAATACCGGTTCTTGTTGAAGATTCCCCTCCGGGGGAACCAGCGTCGGGCCTGACTGCATCGGGACCCGACTTGGGGGCTGCAGAGCCTTCTGAGCTTGATCTCAGAATGGTGGCCTTGGAGCGCAGCATGCCTCCTTCATGGAGTAGCAGCAGGCATTGATAGTCGGCCTTACTGGTCCATCTGCCCCGACTACTGGGATACCGAAGTCCAAGTCTACCCTGGAGGCCGAGCCGATCCTCGACCATGTGCTCTCGAGTCGATCCTCGGCCAAGGTCTCCCTCGACCTCCTGTTCGGGGCCGAGGTCATCCCGGCATCGGGGTGGTCAAGGCCGGAGCCCCTCGATTCCTCCTCAGAGGCTTCTGGGTGGAAGACGGAGGATGAAGATTCCCCAGACACCCATAGGCACAGGGATGTCCCGTCCGATTCCCTGGTGTCTGAGCCTCGGAGAAGGTCCCCCCCCCCAGAGGACACTAGGTTCTTGGACTTTGTGCAGGATATATCCAAGGCTTTGGCATTCCCCGTGGAGTCCGAGGAGAATTAGAATCTTTCCCTTTAAGAAAATCTTCCAGTTGATCCACCTCAAAGAACACATACTTCTTACCCTGATACACAATATGACATTTACAAGGTAACTTCAGATAAAACAAAGCACCAAGAGCCAAAACACGTGACCTATCCTCCAAAAAAGGCTTTCCGCCACCTCTGGATAACCCTAGAGACGTCCGGAAAGATCTGAATGAGGTGGCCATAAAATTTCTCAAATTTCTTAGAAAAATATGCTCTCAAAACTCTATTTTTATCAATTTCAGATACAAAAATAACCAATAAGAGTGGCTCTTGAAGAAATCTCATCACACAAAGACTCTAAAAAATTCAGAAATATCCAATGAAAGAGACAATAGCCGATCAAATTGCTGTTCCCCCTCCCATAGTATCTCTAACTTCCCCTTAGGAACATAATAAATTTGAGATAAACACATAGATTAGCATCAGAAAGTAACAATATATCTTTAAGATATTTATGTAGGAGTATCAAAAGGGGAAAGATAGTGTATGGAAAATTTAACAGCTGCAAGTTCTTGGCGCATAAAGAGTGTTCCAAAAATTCATCTTGACGATGAAGTAAAAGAGAATCCTGTACAGAAGAGGCCAAATCCACTTGTTGAACTGATAACTGAGAATCAATTTTGAGACTCTTCCGTTCCAAATCTTGCAGCCGTGTTTCGATCTGAAAACTTGTCTACCATCTCCTTTGAGAATATAGAAACTTTCTGAAGAGAAGCATGAAGCATTGATTTCGTACGTGGAACAATAGTCCAAACACCTCTTAAAGAAACATCATTTGGTGGAACCGCAATGTCCCCGATAGACTGAAAAGTGATCATTGATGGAAGGGAAGGAGTTACTTGCCCAGTGGGGGGGGATCTATGTACACCGCACTGATTATAATAGCGCGGTATAGAAGAAATGTTAAATAAAAATAAATAAATAAATAAATAAATAAACTAAAAACAAATCGAATCAGGGAAAGAAACATGCCCTGGATAAACTTCCCCCATCATTAAGGTTGGGGAGACCATACCAGGAGAGTCTCGGGGGGGGGGGGGGGGCTGAAAAACCCTGAGTTTCGGTGGGGAGAGGATGAAGATGAAGTACTTATGATTGAAGTTTCTCCCATCCCCAAAGCAGAAGGCTGATTTAACGTTGACATCTCAATGGACCTAATACGAGAATCAATCGGACCCACTACCTTGATAGCCTGGGTTTGGGGAGTTGGTACACTTCTCTTCTTCCGTTTCCCCATTACAGGGAAAACCTCCGTACGCCGATGTGCGCCGAAGGGGCGGAACCTGCCCCTTTGGTCACGCCCCTTCAGGCACACGCCTGCGACCGCATCCCCTGGTGGGGCTAGAGAACTTATAGCTCTCCCAAACTGCACCAGCCAATCAGCACAGGTCTCGCAGGTACCAGAAACCAATAGGCAGCCAGGAAATAAGTTGAAGGAAAGGGAAACTTCTCCAAGACGTTATTTCTGGTAGCAATTTGCACTGCTCGCAGGATTTCGGAGCTCCAAGCTCTTTCCTGCCAGGAACCATTTCTGTCATTTTTTCCAGCGAGAAGGTAGCCCTTAGAATGGTGCCTTCCTTTTTACCCAAGGAAGTTTTGGCCTTTCACATGAATCAGGCAGTTTTCCTGCCAGTGCTAGAGAGCACTGAAATGGGCCCTGTCAATCTGCAGTTGCGCCTTTTGGATGTCAGAAGAACCCTGTGGCATTAATTGAAAAGGACAGGGGCATCTGGAAGTTGAATCATCTGTTTCTGCTATTTGAGGGGCCTTGCAAGAGAGAGATGGTGGCAAAGGCATCCATTTCGAGATGAATCAGGGAAGCAATCGCATCGATGTATATTCTGAAGGGTAAACCTGTGCCAGCGGGTTTGTGTGTGCATTCCACGAGGGCACAAGCAGCTTCTTGGGCAGAATATAGTTTAGCACTTCCAGTGGAAATCTGTAGAGGTGGCGACATGGTCCATGCTTCATACGTTTGCAAAGCATTAACGCCTAGATGTCCAGGCGGCGGGTGATGCCGGTTTTGGTTCAGTAGTCCTTCAGTCCAGTTTTGCAGGGCCCACCTGTTGATTTAACTGCTCTGTTATATCTGAGGTGTGGGACTGGACTGGAGGGGACGATAAGGAAGGTGAAATTAGACTTACCTGCTAATTGTTTCTTGAGGAACTCCAGTCCAGTCCCGGTATGTGCATGGGGTCGCTGAGGACATTGTATAGTTCCAGCCCTGTATCTGACTGTCTGGTTGGAAGCAGTAGCCAGGAGGGTTCTGGGGCAGACCGGGACAGCTGTCATTTTTTGCGTTGCCCTGATGCTCCACTGGTAAGCCTCCATTTTGGAGGGGATGGGGGGTTCTTCTCCAGGTGGGGAAGGGAGTTTAGTTTTGTTGCTATATAAGAGTTTACTACTGTTAACTACTTATTTGTTGCTCTTGTGAGTCTGCTTTGTCAATAGGTTACTGGTGCTGGTAGGAGGTGCCAGTGGTATAAGTATGCTGGTGTCATCAAAAACTGACATGCTCAGTCTCCCAGCTGCTGGACGAGGTACACTACATAGAGGTGCAGGACTGGACTGGAGTTCCTCAAGGAACAACAATTAGCAGGTAAGCCTAATTTCACTGTGTTTTTCCAAACTGACACCATAAGACCTGCTAACTGCACTGGGGTGTGAGAGTATGCACGAATGGGTAGTTCACCAATTTTTATGCTTTTTCTTATTGGCCTCCGCTGAGCTCACCAGTTAAGTCACCATCTCCAGCAGTAACTTTGTTTTGGAAATAATTTCTTTAGTTTGGAGAAGATGTTTTCATTATCTCCTTATCATACAAGTCCAGCCTCACCCTTATGATCTGATCCATACCTTCTTCAGGAAGGTATGTTGCTGTTTTAGTGGTGGCTCTTAGGTATCATGTTTGGTTAACTTTAAATGTGTGTTTGTTACAGTAGAATATTACATGCTTTTCATTTTAACTATCTCCAGGAACAAGCAGGAATGGTATCTTCAAATATGGATGATGGCATCAACAGAGCCCTGCACGGGAACACTTACCAGCATCCAATATGAATGCTTTTGGGAGCATCCCTCCATGCATGCATATCTGCTTGCCATCCTGCCTTCCCAGCAATTCTCCTCAGTCGTCTTTTTCCTGTGGAGCCATCAGGACCTTGTCCTCAACATGCTGATAAGATTTGTCAAGTACCTTCGGGTACATAGTGCTTGCCTTCCCGTTGGTCCGGAGCCGTATCAAATGCTCCGGTCTCTTTTTTATTTTTTTTGTCAGTTCAAGTTATTTTTCCAATTTTTCTTATATTTTCATTATTTTTCTTCATTTGTGGCATCGCTGTTTTCTTGACTGGCCTAGGCTAGGTCGCCATTGTTTTTTGATTTTTCCTCAGTGGTCTTCTCAGAAATGGAGAAACCACACAGTGGCTTCAAGAAATGTACTAAGTGCCAAAGCACTATTTCGGCTACTGATACGCATGACCGGTGCTTAAAATGTTTTGGGTCTGGACCACGACGCCTCGGCTTGCCGCCTCTCTAAACAGATGACCTGGAGGGGCCTCAAACTTGAACAGCAATGGGGAAAGCTGTTTCCATCAGACCTGGCCACTTCAGCACACTCTTCAGTGGCCTCTACAGGGGTCCCATACGAAGTCCAAGCATAGCAAACACAAGTCCAGAAAAAGTATCAAAGACCTCAGCCTTGACATCCGGAGAAAAGGTATCGTCTGTATCGGCCTTCGACTCAGAGACCCGACATTGACACCGGCACTCACCATCAGGGGAACCGGACATTGACTGGCATGCAAAACAGTACTGGTGGGAGGATACTTTCTCCAAAGCACCAGAGGGGCTTCAGGATACTCCTGAGGCATCGTTCTCTGCAGAATCCCTGGTACCATGTTCCGGTACAGGAGTCCTCCCAGTCCCACTCACTTCCAGTCTCCCTTGATCAGCATGTATAGTCATAGTGCCGAGGCTCTCGAGGCCCTCGGGATCCATGGATCCGATGCCCAACCTCTAGCTGTGTGCATTCAGACCTTCCATGGCATTGAGGATGGAGCCAACATCGTCCAACCCGGGATCGATAACCCGTTTGGAACCAATGTCTACACTGGGCTCCAAACACCTCTGTTCTGAGATTTCACAACATCGGCACCGATCCTTTATCTGTCTTCATCAGAACGGCATGGACACTACAACCCTGACTGTCACTACTTTGATTTCCTTCCAAGTTCTGATTCCGCATGTCCTTCCAGGATTTCATCAGAGACATGGCAGCTGCCCTCTCGGTGATGGTCACCACGGAGATGAAATCGAGGGCTGAAGAACTTGAGATTCTTCAATACCCCTCAACTCCCAAGAAGCTGCCATGCTTCCTATCCATCACATCCTCCAGAACCTCTTGGTTTGCATGTGGGAAGCTCCTTTGACAGTTCAATCAGTTAGCAAGAGACTGGGCATTCTATATAGAGTCCCTCCCTTGCCTGGGTTTTCAAAAACCTCAGTTGCTTCACCATTCCATGGTTATGGAATCGGCAGTACATTGCGTTAAGAGCGCTAAGAATCACTCCTCGATTCCCTTGGTCAGAGTCCAGAACACTTGATGCATTTGGACTTTGGTGCTTCCAGGAAGTAAAGTTGGCATCTAGGATAAACTCCTATATGTTTTACAAGGGGCTGTTCCTGCAAGATGTCACAAAGGAACTGTCTGAATTTACCACCCTGTTGCCACCAGACAAACGGGGCCTGCATCAGGTCTTGATCACTCATGGGCAAAGTACTTCAAAGTTTCTGACCAGGGCTGCCTTGGATGCCTTTGAGCCCACCAGTAGGGCAGCAGCAGTCTCTATAGGAGCCAGGAGAATGGCCTGGCTGCAAGCCTCTGATCTTGAACAATGGGTTCAGGATAAGCTTGCAAATATTCCTTGCACAGGTGAAAACCTTCTTAGTGAGGGCTGGCGTAAGAAGGCAGGTGAGATAGAGATGGATGATTTCACCATGAAACGCCTATCCAGGAAAATAGCTGATCTAGCTAAAAAGAAAGCTCCTGCCAAGAAGACTTTCTGTCCCAGGAAGAAAAAGGTAATGTCCAGGAACAAGCAGGAATGTAGTCTTCACATATGGGTATCGTCGGTACCGACGGAGCCTGTGCGGGAACGCTCCCCAGCGTCCAATTAGTAAGCTTTTGGGAGCATCCCACAGCGCCTGCGTGCTGCTTTCCCGTGTTTCCCAACTGCCTCTCTCCAGTTCTTCGTTTTCCACGGAGCCAGCAGGTCGTTGTTCCTGTCACCGCAGAAAATTTTCCTTATTCTCCTTCTTTTTTGTGGTCGCGTCTGCCTTCCTCGACGATATACCGGTACCGCCGGTTTTTCTTTCTTTCTTTAAAAAAAAAAAGTATTTTTTTCCAAACTTTTCTTTCTAGGTGCACGCGCCATTTTGGGCCTTAGGCCCAAAATTTCCTCCACTATGGAAAAGCCCGCCTGTGCCATGATGTCCAAGAGAGGTCGATAGAACCGAGCTGCCAAGCTCAGTACCCTGTTTCCCTCTGATGCAGCTTCGGTGGCATCGACGTCTTCCAGGGCTTCGTCTTCCTCCCGTGGATCTCAGGTAACTAAACATAAGTCTAGCCGGTCCTCAAAGGGTAGATCTCCCTCTAAGCATCAAGATGCCTCTGGCGTTGCCCTTGAGGATTCTGCACCGGCAAAATTGCCCCGGCGGGAGGCTTCGGCTTCCAAAGCATTATCGGGGCTCCAGGACGTTCTCGAGGCCTCGACCTCGGCAGAACTACTGGTGCCATGCTCTGGGGTACCGGCAGTCTTCTCCGGTACCGACATCCAGGCATCGGCAGCGTCGATAGACCAGAGGTTCCTGCCTATTGAACACAGTCTGGTGTCTCTCCTTGCGGCATCGACACCCTCGGAACCGCGTCAGACAGTTCAACCTGTACCGGTATTGGTACCGGTACCAACAGCATCGACATCGGTGTCTGCATTGCCGGCACCCAGTCATGTGATGCCTTCCGGTACCATTACACCGGTACCAATTCCCCTCAGTACCGGCTTCGGTCGGTACAGGTATCGGGCTCTTCAAGAGCATCCCAACAGAAGGTACTTCGAGTTTTCAGAGGAATCTGAGGATTCTGACAGTTCTGTCGATGCGGGAATACTTCTCCCGGAGGAGCCTTCCTCCCCTAAACGCAGGATGTCTCCTCCAGAGGACATTTCCTTTCAGGATTTCATCAGGGAGGTGGCTCGGGGGTCTGTCCATTACTGTGGCCCCTGAAACAGAGCCCAGAGCAAAGGAGTTGGAAATTTTTACAATATCCTAAAACTCCTAAGGAGGAAGCTACCTTGCCCATCCATGAGATCTTGCATGATCTCATGCTAAGAATGTGGGAGACACCTCTTACCACCTCTCCTCACTCTAGTAGACGGGATACTCTGTATCGAGTCCCTCCTTGTCCTGGTTTCCAGAAAACGCAGCTTCCTCACCACTCTATTGTAGTGGAATCAGCTATGAGAATGATCAAGAGTGCAAAAAGGCATGCCTCTAATCCTCCAGGATGTGAGTGCAGAACTTTGGATGCTTTTGGACGTCGTGTCTTCCAAGCTTCCATGCTTTCTGCTAGGATCAGTTCCTATAGTCTATATATGGGAATGTTCCTGAAGGAAGTCACAGGAGATTTAGAGGTTTTGAGCCCTCTTCTTCCTGAGGATAGAAAGCAGGATTTTCTCACATTGGTCAAACATGCCCAAGATGTTTCTAAATTTGTCAACCGTGCAGCTTTTGACTGTTTTGAGTGCATAAGCAGAACCTCTGCCATTGCCATAGGTGCGCGTAGAATTGCTTGGCTCTAGGCAACCGATCTGGAGCTCTGGGTACAAGATAAACTGGGAAATATTCCTTGTACTGGTGAGAACCTGTTTGGTAAAGATTGGCAGGAAAAGGCCAATGAGTTAGATGCTGATAACTCCACCTTGGATAGATTATCCAAGTCCACAGCTGATCCTGCAAGAAAGAAATCTTTCAAGAAACCATTCTTTTCTAAAAAGAAAAGATTTTATCTTGCTTATTCTCAGCAGGGACGTTCTGCAGGTCAACCTGTCTGGAAGGGTCAGCAACGACCCAAACAAAGGAAAGCAAAGACTGCTAAGCCTCAACCGTCTCAGCAGTCTCAGCCTCCACAAGGCCTTTGACTTTCAGCTGGAGAACTTAGCCTTTCTGGCTCTCAATGGACCAGAGCCTTCCACCATTCCAGGAAGGTTGTGCCATTTTGCCCCCAGATGGGGACAGATAACAGCAGAGCATTGGACACTCTCCATCATAAAAGAGGGGTACAAGCTTCATTCTTTGAGCATGCCCCCTCCCACAATGATAAGACAGTTCAGTTCTCACACCTCTCTCATCAACCTGTTAAATCAAGAGGTCACCATGTTTCTTGCCCAAAGGGCAATAGAAGAAGTACCCATCCATCAACAGGGTAAAGGGTTTTACTCCCCCTATTTCCTTATCTCAAAGAAAACAGGGGGATACAGACCTATTTTAGACCTCAGAGAATTGAACAAATTCCTGTTCAAAGAGAAATTCAAGATGATTTCTCTAGGAACTCTGCTGCCATACCTTCAGAGTCAGGATTGGCTTTGTTCTCTAGATCTCAAGGACGCGTACACCCATGTTCTCATCCATCCAACTCACAAAGTTCCTTCAGTTCTTTTTTCAAGGAAAGCACTACCAATACAGGGTGATTCCTTTCGGCCTGGCCTCAGCACCAAGAGTGTTCACGAAATGCATGGCTGTGATAGCAGCTTTTCTCCGCACTCTAGGTATATTCGTCTTCCCCTACTTAGACGACTGGCTCATTCGAGCCCCAACAGAATCAGAGGCCAGGACTTCTCTGTCCTGCACAATGCGTATCCTTCAGTATTTGGGTCTGGTCATAAACATCCCAAAATCCAGTCTAACTCCCACTCAGTCTCTAGAATTCATAGGAGCTGTTTTGGATATCAAAAAAGCAAGGGCCTATCTTCCCCAGGCCCGTTGCCTTCGCATGGTGCAGTCAGCTTCTCAAGCAGTGCTAAAGCCTCATCTCACTGCCCGAGAAATGCTACAACTACTAGGCCACATGGCATCTACCATGCATGTGGTTCCTTATGCTCGCCTGCATATGAGAGCAGCCCAGTGGACTTTATCCACCCAGGCATCAGGATGCCTGTCAGACAAAATAGCAAACACAAATCGTCTTATTTTGTCCCTCCAATGGTGGAGGTCTACTCAAAACCTGTTGCTGGGGTCCCCATTTCAACAGCCCCTGCCCCAGGCAACTCTCACAACAGATGCTTCACAAACGGGTTGGGGAGCTCATCTGCAAGACCTCTCCACCCAAGGCACTTGGCCTCCACAGGAGAGTCATCTACATATCAATCTCTTGGAGCTCAGAGCAATCTTCCTTGCTCTTCGAGTGTTCCACACCCTGCTCAGCTACAACACAGTCCTCATTCATACGGACAATCAGGTAGCCATGTTCTACGTGAACAAGCAGGGAGGAACAGGCTCTCTGTCGCTTTGCAACGAAGCTTTGCGACTGTGGGCCCTCGCCAGAGTATCAGATTCATCTACTGGCAGTGTATCTTACAGGCATACAAAACTCTTGGACAGACGGACTCAGTCGAGTTCTGCTTCCACACGAATGGTCTCTACATGTAGACCAGGTGACCAAGATTTTTCAAATTTGGGGAACCCCAGTCATAGACCTCTTTGCAAGTCCATTGAATGCCAAACTTCCCCGGTTCTGTTCCAGAATTCCGGCTTAGGGTCTCTAGGCCAAGGATGCTTTCCTCCTTCACTGGGGCCAAGACTTCCTTTATGCCTTTCCACCCATTCCCCTAATTCCCAGGACCCTATTCAAGTTTCAGAGAGACAGAGGCCGTATGATTCTCATAGCTCCACATTGGCCTCGGCAAGTGTGGTACCCTCTGCTTCTACATCTTTCTCAAGCTCCCTTCCTGGAGTTAGGGTCTGCTTCAGATCTCCTATCTCAGAAGAACGGAATGTTGTGGCATCCCAACCCTCAGTCTCTGCATCTTAGGGCTTGGTTGCTGAAGGCCTAGATCTCCATGGTCATAACCTCCCTCAGCAAGTAAAGGATATCCTTTATGCTTCCAGGAAGCCTTCCAGAAGACGCTCTTATGCTTTCAAGTGGAAAAGGTTTACCATATGATGTTCGCAGAAGGGTCTTAACCCCCTTGCGATACCTCTGGAATCATTACTGGAGTATCTCCTTCATTTATCCAATGCAGGAGTTAAGACTAACTCAGTGAGAGTCCATTTGAGTGCTATTGCAGCTTCTTTCAAGCCTCTAAATGGACAACCTGTTTCCTCCCATACTCTTATAGCAAGATTTATGAGAGGCCTTCTGCTAACTAAGCCTCCCATTAGGCCACCATCTGTGGTATGGGACTTAAACGTGGTTCTTGGTCAGCTCATGAAGCCTCCTTTCGAACCCTTAGCTACTCCCTCATTGAAATTCCTTTCTTGGAAGGTTATCTTTCTCATTGAAATCACATCAGCACGTCGCATCAATGAGTTGCAAGCACTAGTGACTGATCCACCTTATACAAGGTTCCATCATGACAAGGTAGTCCTTAGGACTCATCCACACTTTATGCCAAAGGTGGTCTCACCTTTTCATCTAAACCAAGCGGTCTACCTACCTGTGTTCTTTCCAAGGCCTCATGCATCAAATGCAGAAAGGAATCTTCATACTTTGGACTGTAAAAGAGCTCTAGCCTTTAACTTACAAAGAACACAGCAACATAGAAAGTCCTCTCAACTCTTTGTTGCTTTTGATCCTTCTCATTTGGGACTTCCAGTCTCCAAGAGAACCCTATCTAACTGGATTGCTCAGTGTATTTCCTTTGCCTATCAGAGTAAGTATCTTCCTCTGGAGGGCCATGTCACAGCTCACAATGTGAGAGCCATGGCAGCTTCAATGGCTCATCTACACTCTGTGTCTATCGACGACATCTGTCGAGCAGCCACCTGGGCCTCTGTTCATACCTTCACAGCCCATTACTGCTTGGACAAGGACTCCTGCTGGGATGCCTTGTTTTGGTCAGGCTGTTCTCCAACACCTGTTCCATACCTAATCAACTCCTACCCACCATCCCTGGTAGGATGCCAGAGATGCATGGGGGGAAGAGGAGCCCTTTCTCAGGGACTCACAACTTCTGGGGTTTCTCCCTGGCATCTAAAGCTAGGGAGTCCCCATATGTGAAGACTAAATTCCTGCTGTTCCCGGAGATCACCTGTTACAGGTGAGTAACTATGCTTTATCCTTCCTACACAACTTATTCTTCCTACCAACCTCAGCAGCCACAGCAAAAACAGCAGGGCCCGCATCAGCTCAGAAAGCCAAAGGCTGCTAAATCTCAGCCAGCTCCCCAACAACAACCCCCAACTGTTTTTTGACTGCTTCCAGGAGGGCATAACTAATCTCCCCTTAAAGGATCCTCTACCCATCCACATAGCAGGCAGATTAATCCGTTTTGCTCACAGCCCCTCATTACATCAGAACCTTTGACCTTAAAAGCTGTGAGTGTGGGATATCAGCTCAATTTCCAGGACCTGACCCCCCCCCCCCCCTATTTCATAGGGGACTCCCCATGGAACATCTGCACGCCACTCTCTCTCTTTCAACAGGAGATAGCCACTCTAGTAGTACAGGAGGCAATAGAGGAAGTCCCACTCCCTCAGCATGGCCTTGGGGTTCTGTTCCTTTATTTCCTCATTACCAAAAAAACAGGAGGGTTTCGGCCTATCCTGGACCTCTACAATCTCAACATATTTCTTGTAAGGGAGAAGTTCAAGATGGTCTTGCTAGGGACCCTTCTACCTTATCTTCAGGAAAAAGACTGACTGCTCTCTGGATCTCAAAGATGCCTACAATCACAACCTAATTCATCCCTCCCACAGAAAATACCTCTGGTTCTTCTTCCAGGGACACCATGGCATCAGCACCAAGCATTTTCACGAAGTGCCTGGTAGTTGTGGTGGCCTACCTCTGCACTCTGGACATCTTTGTTTTCCCTTACTTAGACGATTGGCTGATAAAGGGCGATACTCATCATATAGTCACACACCATCTCTGTACTTCAGCATCTGGGCTTTGTGGTCAATTACCCAAAGTCCCATCTTGTTCCAAAACAAACACTGGAATTCATCGGGGCTTTATTAGACACTATGCTGTCTCGAGCCTTCCTTCCAAGAGATTCACTCCACTGTCTCATTGAGTTGGCAATGTGAGAGACAGTGCTCTGTCTCTTAGGACACATGGCCTCCACAATCCATGTCGTGCCATATGCTCGACTTCACATATGGACAGCACAGTGGACTCTTTCAGATCAGTGGAAACGATCAACAGGTCATCTCACAGACAAGATCACCATCATGCCTCAGTTGATAGACTCCCTGAACTGGTAGCGCACAGCTCAAAATCTTGTTGGGTCACTTTTTTGAATATCTGCACTACATTGTACCCTGACGACAGATTCTTCCAAACAGGACTGGGGGCTCATCTCGATGGTCTCACCACACAAGCCCCCTGGTCCCCCAGAGAAGCTACTTACCACATCAACCTTTTGGAACTCAGGGTAATTGCCACTACCCTTAAAAGTGTTCTGTCCTCTGCTGACCGGATGATCTGTCCTCATTCTTACTGACAACCAGGTAGCCATGTATTATCTCAACAAACAGGGAGGAACCAGATCTCGCTACCTTTGCAGGGACTTTTGCAATATCCCATCAGATGCTGCTTCAAGCAGTCTACCTTCCAGGAGAGCAAAATATGCTAGCAGACAAGTTGAGCAGAATCCTTCGCCCACACAAATGGACGCTCTGTCGCAAGACAGTGCAGCATATCTTTTGATTATGGGGGAACTCCCATCATTGACCTCTTTGTAATTCCAATCAACACTCAACTTCCTCTGTTCCACTCCAGGATTCCATCTCCACAGAGCCAGGCCTCTGATGTGTTTCTCCTTCACTGGGGACATGGACATTCCATTGATGCCAAACTCTCTTCAAATTGCAAGTGGGCAGGGGTATGATGATCCTCATCACCCCATTCTGGCCACATCAAAACTGGGTTCCTCTGCTCTTTCAACTAGCACAGAACCAAACTCTCAGACTCTGCTGCGCGCCCTATCTCCTGTCCCAGGACCAGGGAACGCTCCCCCACCCCAATTCTGAGAGCATTACTTTTGACAATGTGGCTGCTGAAAGCCTAGCCTTATCTTATCTCATTGCATTTACTTGCATCTAGAAAAGACTCCACTAGACGGACGTATGCTTTTAAATGGCATTGATTCTCCCTCTGGTGCTTCCAGAGAGCTCTCAACCCATTTAACTTGCCCAGCTACCTCAATGGACAGTGTGCTCAAGTGGCTGGGTCTGACTGATTCCTACTCTACCCTGGTTGCGGTTTGGGGTTTTTCTCCCCGTTGGTCGCACCTTCAAACTTTCTCCTTTATGGTAGGCAGGAACTGGTGAGTACCATATGTGAAGACTGCATTCCTGCTTGTTCCTGGAGATAGCGTAGATACTCACCTGTAACAGATTCTCTCTGGGAACAGCAGGAATCGGTCTTCACAACCCACCCTTTTCCCCTAGGAATTGTATAATGGGATTCTTTTTATTTATTTAGACAGTTTTGTATCCCGCCTTATCCTTCAATCAAAGCGGTCACAACACAATTGGGGGATACATTTAACACGCGGGGATATGAGACACATACACTAATACTTACAGGGAACATGGGCAATGGAGGGTTAAGTGGTTTGCCCAAGACCACAAGGAGCATCTGTGGGACTAGAAACCCCAGTCCTTCCGGCCCAAGGTTGCTGTCCTCTAGTGGGATTTGAACCCCCGACCTTCCGGCCTGAAGTACCTTGCCCCAACCACTAGACTGGGTTTTTCTGGGTTTTCTCTATACCCGACTGAGGAGAATTGCTGGAAAGAGGGGAAGGCGGGCATGCATGCATGTGTGTGTGGAGGGATGCTCCCACAAGCATTCCTATTGGATGCTGGGGAGTGTTCCCACACAGGACTCCGTTTATACCGATGTCACCCATATGTGAAGACTGATTCCTGCTGTTCCAAGAGATCACCTGTTACAGGTGAGTAACTATGCTTTTGAGAGGTGCCCTGCTGACTGTGACTGTCTTGGACACCCTCAGTGTGGTTATCATAAGCTATAGCATGTGTTCTCCGTGAACAAGTGGGAAATAACTCTTGACCTCATTTTTGCCCCCCAATCAGAATCAAATAACAATATCAACCTCTCTTTTACTCCTGTTCAGTGGTCAGACCACAACTTAATCTCCTTCCAAATCCCATTCCAACAAAGTCGAATCCCAACTAATCAAGCAAATACAGCCTCCTCAGGATCGACAACTCGCTTCAAATCCCTAGACAAGGAAGAGTTCATCAACAGTACTCTCCCAGTCCTCCGTCAGTCGGCTCAAAATCTTGATGATATGATCAACAGATGGAATACCACTCTGAACTCTTGTTCGCAGCTACCATCCTCAAATTACCTGCATCCATCAAACCAGCAAGAAACAGAAAACCAGCCCCTTGGTTCTCTGCTGAATTACGGTCATCTCTTCAGCGTCTAAGAAAGCAAGAAAGAAAATGGTGTCGATCTCGTTCCACAACCGACCAAATGACTTATGAGAACACCCTGAAGCAACACCGTGAGAAAATATCTGAAAAAATGAGAGAACACCATAAGGAGCTGCTCCTCCGCTCATTAAATAAAGCATGTGACCTCTTTAGCATTGCAAAGTCCTTAACCAAAGCACCTTCCTCGAATCAGACAATATCAATTCAACCTCAGCCCTATGCCGAATACCTGCAATCTAAAAGCATTAAAACAAAAGCGGCATCAAATGCCCCACTCAGCTACATTCCCCAGGGTCAGCCACCGTTAACGAACTTCATCCCCCCAACAGAGAAATACATCTCTGACATTATTGCTACTATTAACACCACCACAGCCCCAAATGATCCTTGTCCTGCTTACTGGATCAGAACGATGCGTGCAAAGCTCAGCCCAACTTTAGCCTACATCATGAAGCTCTCCTTTTCAACAGGAACATTCCCAGCAGCCCTTAAACATCTATACGCCCTCTCCTGAAAAACAACAAACTTGACCCGACAAGGACATATTCATATCGCCCGATCTCGAGCATGCCCCTTCTAGCCAAACTTATTGAAAAGGTGGTGCAAATGCAACTACAGCAACACATTGACATATCATCCCCTCTTGATTCCTGCCAACATGGGTTCCGAGAATCCCATGGGGTAGAGACTCTACTCACCGTACTTATCAACACTTTATCCAAAGGTATTGACAAAATCGAAAACGGATTTGTACTCATCTTCCTTGACATTGCTGCTGCATTTGATTCTGTTAACCATGAGCAACTCCTCTCTCGCCTTCAGGAAAAGGGAATTCATGGCCTGGCCTGGGAATAGTGCAAATCCTATCTAGCTGACCGTTGGCACCATGTTCGGATAGGACCCTCAACCTCTGAACCATTCCAGCAACAACAGGGAGTACCCCAAGGATCCTCACTATCTGCTTTACTTTTCAATATTTATATGCAACCTATTTGTGATATAATCCGCTCCTTTAATATATCCAGCTTGATCTATGCAGACGATGTCTTGATATTCACACCAATCAAAATCATGCACCCTGACCTCTCCCCACTAATAGAGTGCTTCAATGCAATCACTGATTGGCTCCTTTTGCAAAATCTACGCATAAACTTTAAGAAAACTGAGGTACTATTTATAACCAAGAACAAGAACTTCTCTCCCCCACTTCATTGAAGGTGCGAGATGCAGAGCTCCCATGTAAATCTGTAATACGCTACCTGGGTATCACAATTGACCAACAGCTCAACTTCAAGAAACACATAAAGAGCATCACCAAGTCCATCTACAATAAAATACAGACACTAAGACACCTAAGACCTCTACTAACCCAAGAGGACTTCAGAACGATATTCCAGACGCTTGTAACGCCTCACTTTGACTATGCCAACATCATCCTACACAGCCTCCCTAACAGCACCATCAATCCACTACAGATGGCGATGAATGCAGCAGCCTGCATTCTCCGTGGCATTTCCAGAAGGGATCACATTACACCCATACTTATGGAACTACACTGGCTACCATTACAATGCAGGATCACCTACAAGGCACTACTCCTATCCTTTAAGGCAATTAACCGGCTATCCCCTTCTTCCCTCTGCACTTCTGACCATCACCCCTACAAACAGGCTAAGGAGATCAGTTGCTGCCAATACGTTGACTATTCCACTTGAGTCTACCAAATGTACTCAAACAACTAGAAATAGAGCCTTCACCTTTTATGCCCCCAAGTGCTGGAACAATCTCCCACATCATATCCGAGCAATCAAAGACCTCTCACAGTTCAGAAAAGCCCTTAAACACCACCTATTCTGCCTTCACTTCTACCCTAACTTAACACAATCACCCCCTGAACCCCATCTCACTCACTCAGCCTCTGACATTCCAACAACATAACTCTTGACAATGTACAAAACATACCCACTCTCAAGTACACTCTAGACGACTATAAATGACATTGTTTCTTGAATTACGATTACAACTTGCAGTATAAACTGTAAATAGTTACAACAACCACTGTTGTTGATTTGTATATAGTTATCCTTGTTACAGTCCCATGTTCCAATCTTGTTACAATGTAAGCAAAAGATCTTGTTCTGATGTAGAATTTTTGTTGTTTGTAAACCGCACTGATACTAAAAAGCGCGGTATATAAGAACTGTAAATAAATAAATAAAATAAATAAATAAGCCCTTACATATGGGTGATGTCACTGACCAAGCCCCACACAGAGTGCTCCCCAACTTAAAAAGGAAGCTTTTGGGAGGTACACTGCACATGCGCGCATGTCTTCCTGCTACCGTGGCGCTATATTCTCCAGTCTTCTTTTTTTCCATGGAGCCCTTAGGACATGTTCCTGCAGTCCAGAAAAAAGTTTGAATTTCTTGCCCTTGTAGCTGAGCCTTTCCTCATTTTTTCATCTGCCTGTCATCTGTTAGCTTTTTTCTTACCCTTTGGGTGTTCTTTTTTTCTTTAGTTTTTTGCACCTTTTGGGCATTTTTCCTTTTGGGGGCTTTTTCCTGCTCATGGCCATTTTTCAATTTGATTTTGCCGATGTGGTATTTTTCAGCATGTCTAAGCCAGTTAACAGCTTTAAAAAAATGCACCAAATGTGGCAAGACCATTTTTGCCACAGATCACCATAATTGGTGCTTACAGTGCCTTGGACCCAACCACCAGCTGGCATCATGCGAGTTGTGCTTGCAGATGATGCTTAGAGGGCCAAAGGGTCTGGAAAAGCAGGAGTCGTCCCTCTTCGACTCATTTGATTCAGCATCCTCATCCCCTCTCCCCCTCCCCCCCTTCTTGTCCATGCTTGAGATGGCCAAAGGAAAAGAGCAGAGAGCTTGGAGCAGAAGGGCTTGAGAGGAGAGAGGCAACCCTCTGCAGGGACCCCATCTACATTGAAAGGGGAGTACAAGGAGAAGATCTATGTGCAGTGTCACCGCAGTCCCTCTTGGTGCGACATGGACAGCGAGGGTCAGGAACGGCTGACCAAGCTTCCCCAGTGGGAGGACCCCACCTGGATGGTTAAGTCCTCTCCCAGTGCCCGGGGGGTGGGAAGCCAGATGTCTCTCAATGCTGCAATCATCATGGAGTCCCCCATCCGAGGGTTCACCGGCAATGTTTGTGGCTGTGGCATCGACGTTGTCCTCAGTGGTGGTTCTGGAGGAATGGCTACAAGTCTTAGCAACTCACTTGGTGGTGATGGAAACCTTGCGGAATGCAGGCTTTGTGACACGGCGTGCATCGTAGCTGCACTTCTTCCAGCCTATCTTGGAGAACCTTGCCCTACCTGTTGTGACTGGGACATCAGGTGGAGATTGGTGTAGACTCTGATAGCCGGAACCATCTCCCTCTCCAGTATGTCATCCAAGGCCCCTGGGCATTATTGGCACGCCGGGCCCAAAGGGGACCATCGACGTCCACCCTCTCCTGAGCCGCACAGTTGGCATTCGGAGGAGACTCTGCATTACTGTGACTTCCTCTCAGAGTCTGAATTGGAATGGGAAACAGAGGTGTAGTTGATGGCGTTGGACCTTTTGAGCCCAAAATCTCCCATCCTATCTGTTACCCCCTCTGGATTGGCGGAAGTCTCCCCCGGAGGACATGTCCTTGCAGGATTTTGTTCAGGACCTGGCCAAGGCTATCTCCTTTTCTCTGGAAACTGAAGAGGAACTGAGGGAGGAGGAACTGGAACTCCTCTAATACCCCTCGGCCCCCGTGAGGTGGTGACGGTTCCTATCCACCATATCTTGCAGAGGTTGCTACTGTGGCTGTGGCAGGCGCTGCTTATACTGCTGGTCATTAGCACCGCCTCAACTCCCTTGTACTGGGTCTAGAAGGCCCTGGGGTTTGAGAAGCCTTAACTTCCCTACAATTCCATTGTGGTAGAGTCTGCCCTGAAGTGCGCAAAGTGTGCTAAAAAGCTCCTCTGTTCTGTCCATGTGGGAGGTGAGGATCCTGGACTCCTTCAGGAGGTGCTTCCAGGATTCCATGCTAATAGCCCGGATCCTGGCTTACGAGACTTACATAACCATGTTCCTCAAGGATGTTATGCTGGACATTGAAAACTTCTCTTTCCTCATTCGTGAGGACCACCACAAGTCTTTTTGAGACCTTGTAGCTCATGGCAAGGATTGCTTGAAATTTATGATATGGGACACTTATGATGCCTTAGAATCCCCCGGTAGGGTGGCAGCTGTGTGCTTTGCTGTGCGGCGGAGGGCCTGATTGCAGGCCTCTGACCTGGAGCATCAGATCCAGAACAAGATTTGCAAGGTTTAAAAGAAACAATCAATTTTAATGTTCCATAAGAAACCTAAGGTCTAATTATTTTCTGATTGAGAAATTCAATTTTAACTGATTAATGATGCATCTTTTGTAAACCATGCTGATCCTATGAGAAATTGGGAGTGCTGTGGTATACAAGTATTTTAAATAAATAAAGATTGCCAATGTCCCCCGTCGGGATGAAAACCTCTTCGGCAAGCCTGTGGAAGAGAAGGCAGAGGAGCTGGAGACGGAGCACGTGACCCTTTCCAGGCTCTCCAGAAACAGAGTGGACCCCATGCGAAAGAAGTAACAAGCCAAGAAGGCTTTCTTCCCACACTCATGATGGTACTTTGTCTCAGCTGCAAGTGCATTCCAAGGTCCAGAGCGCCTGTTTATAATGGAAGGAGGAAAACCCTGAAGGCGCAGCCTGTCCCCCAGCCTAAGCAGGTGCAAGTCTTTGACAGGGGTATTCAGGAGCCTATCTAGTCGACCATTGTCTGCTGAGGTCCCTCTGTAGATGGGGGGGGGGGGGTTCAGCTCATCCACTTTGCCCACCGGTGGCCTCTCGTCACCTCGAACACCTGGGTGCTGCAGATGGTTCAAAATAGCTATTGGTTGCATTTCACACAGTTGCTGCTCCCTTACAATACCAGGAAGTACCCCATGGACTCCGCACACCGAAGCCCTTTGCAGACTGAGGTCATGGCCTTGTTGGCCGACCTCACCATTGAGCCAGTTCCCCTGGCCCAGATCAGGCAGGGGTTTTACTCCAGGTATTTCCTTGTTCCTCAAAAGACTGGTGTGTTCTGTGCAATTCTGGATCTGTTGCGTGAAAAGTTCAAGATGGTCTCATTGGAGTTGCTGCTCCTGTTCCTCCTACAAGATGACTGGCTATGCTCCTTGTATCTGAAGGATGCATACACGCATATTCTAATCCACCCACGTGACAGACAGTACCTTCAGTTTGTGCTGGATGGCCAGCACCATCAATACTGGGTGCTACCCTTTGGGTTGGCTGCAGCCCCCTGGATCTTCACAAAGTGCTTAGCAGTCATGGCCACCTTCCTTCAAACCCGGGCGGTCTTTTCATACCTGGATAACTGACTGGTAAAAGGCCCTATGCTGGCCAATGTATGGCAGTCCACTGAGCTTACCATTTAGGTGCTTGAAGGGCTCAGCTTCATGAACTATCCAAGGTCCCACCTCCAGCCGGTACAGCGGCTGGAGTTCATTGGGACCCGTCCTTGATATAACTTGGGTGAAAACATTTCTGCTGGCGGACTTTCTGCAGCATTTCATCAAGGTGGTGGGCACGTTGCAGTTGCAGTGCCAGTGCCACACCGTGGCCCTTAAGCTGTTGAGAGCCCTTGGACACAAGGTGGCCACGGTGCATGTCATCCCCCAAGCCCTCCACATGCAGCAAGCAATGTGGACTTTGCGAATGCAATGGCAGCAAGCCTCAGGACACCTGCGGGACAGGGTGGTGGTCACTGTGCCACATGCACGGTCCCTGGAGTGGTGGCTTGTGCCCAGGAACCTATGTCGGGGCCTGCCATTCCAACTAGCAGTGCCCTTCAGGCTGCTCACAATGGATTCCTCCAAGCTCAGCTGGGACGCGCACCTGGACGCTCTCCTTACCCCAGGGGCTGTGGTCCAAGAGCAAGAGCCTCCATCAAATCAACTTCCTCAAGCTCCGGGCCATTGCAGATGCACTCCATGCCTATCGGGCGCCTGGCGAATCAGGAGGTCCTGATCCAGGCGGACAACCAGGTGGCCGTGTTCTATGTGAACAAGTAAGGGGGGCACGGGCTCATACCTTCTGTATTGGGAGGCTGTTTGCCTCTGGAAGTTTGTCCTGCTCCACAGCATGGACCTCAAGGTGACATATCTGCCCAGTGAGAGCAACAGTTTAGCTGATTGCCTCAGCCAGGTTCTTCAGCCACACGAGTGGACCCTTAAGAGGGAGGTGGTGGACCCGATTTGCCCATGTAGCTTGGTTCTGCTCTTGGAGGCTGGCCAGCGATTGCCTCACTCCAGACTCCTCCTTTTTCCATTGGGGGGGGGAAGGCCTGCTTTATTCCTTCCCTCCCCATTTCCACTAATCACAAAGATGCTGAAGCTCCACGATGAGAGGGGATCCATGATTATCGCTTCTTACTGGCCTCAACAACCATGGTTCCTGCTTCTGCTGCAGCTCTCGCAGAGGAAACCTCTTTGCTTGGGCTCCGACCCAGACATCTCGCAGGAGAGCAACTCCTTGTTGCATTCCAGCATCTGTGCCTTGGCGCTCACTGCATGGATGCTGAGCGAGTAGCCCTCGAGGAGCTTGCCCTCCCTGAGGGTATCACTGAGAGCCTGCTGGCTTCCTACAAGGAGTCGAAGTGCAAGGTATATGCGGTCAAATGGCCGTGGTTTGCCATCTGGTGTGCTGGTTGAGAGCTGAACCCCTTCATCTGTCCCATTGACCAGCTGTTGGAGAACCTCTTGCACCTCTTCAATTCTGGGCTCAAGACCAACTCTGTGTGTGTTAACTTCAGCACGATAGGCATGTTCCATCGGGAAATGAGTGTCGGCTCAATCTCTGGTAAGCCAATTCATGCTTCAGTCAAGTCCCTTACGTTTGCTTGGGATCTGAACATAGTCTTTGGCCAGCTCATGTGAGCTCCTTTTGAGCCGCTGGACACGTGACCTCTGAAGTTCTTGAACTGGTGGCTGTCATGTTGGCCCAACATGTGAGTAATCTCCAGGCCCTGGTCACATACCCTCCATACACCAGGTTCCACCAAAATCAGGTGGTGGTTTGCATGCACTCCCGTTTCCTGCCGAAGATGGTCTCAGCTTTTCCCCTCAACCAGTCCATTGTTCTTCCAACATTCGTTCACCAGACTTAGCTAATCATGGTGAGGCAGCGTTGCACAGGCTGGATTGCAAGTGTGCATTGGCCGCCTTTCTGGAGCGCCTGAAAACGCTCTGTCAATCCTCTCAGTTGTTCATCTCCTTTGACCCCAATAATTTGAGTATCGCTGTTTCGAAGCATACACTATCCTTCTGGCTTACTGATTGCATTACCCATGCATATTATTTGGCTGGTCTGAGCCTTGAGGGTCATGTCAAGGCTCACAATGGCCATATTCTGTTCTGTCTGCAGAGGTCTGCAGAGCTGCAACATGGTCTTTGGTCCATACCTTTGCAGCCCATTACTGTCTGGATGGAGATTCCCGACTGGACAGCAGTTTTGACTAGGCCGTTTTCCAGCATCTCTTTGGGTCTTGAGGGTCAACTCTTGTCCACTGGCTCTTCTGTCCGTCCAGGCTGCCTGCTAAAATTCCCTTGGTCGAGGTTGACTGTGGATAATGTATCAGATGAGTCCTTCGGCAGAACTACCTCCAGTCCTCGATGCCCAGTTGGGATATATTTTCTCCTCTGGTTCAGATAGCCTGAAGCTTGGGAGTCCCATATGTGAGGACTTAATTCCTGCTTTTTTATGGAAAAAGCATAGTTGTTCACCTGTGGCAGGTGTTCTCTGGGAATAGCTGGAATAAGTCCTCACAGCCCTCCTACCTCCCTGGGGCCTTCTTGGCTCCTGTTATGAGATCATGGTGAATATGGCGTCATGGCAGGCGGGAAGGCAGGCGCACATGTGCAGTTTAACTTCCCAAAAGCTTTCTTTGGAAACAGGGGAGTGTTCCATGCAGGGCTCCCATACATGAGGACTTATTCCTACTGTTTACAGAGAACACCTGCTACAGGTGAGTAGCTATGCTTATGCTCGGGCCATAATCTTGACCTGCCTTCAGGAGTAAGCAGGTCCACTTGAACAAGTGGCTCAGATTATTAGGAAGTATATTTAATGTTATCCAGGTATCATAATGGATTCTAAAAAGATCCTGCATTGTATGAAGCACCTAAAGTGACTTATTACTGGATGTGGTCTTTGGTTATTTTCAGGATTCTGTTAATGCACTTTACACCAAATGTCTGCAGCTGTTACTACGAGACTCTCACTTGGTAAGCTTGTAAGATATTTTTGATATGCTGTAACTTTGTTTATCATTGAATACTGTGCTTGAAATACAGCCAAATATCTATTTATCTTTTTTATGTGATTTTTCTAATATTTAGAAGATCATTGCCAAACAGGAGCCTCAGATGAACCTGATAAAACAAGCAGTAGAGGTAAGGACTAAGCAGAATGGGGGGATATTCAGTATACTAACCTTCATATCCAGCCACCGGCATTGAACATCTGGGTTGCTGCAGAGGCTGGAAACTAACAGGGGCAGCAGCAATATTGAGCTGCTGCCCGGTTAGCATGCACAATTAGTTAGGTCAGCCTTTGCCATGCCTGACTTTACCCATGGTTCGCTTACCGGTCAGTGGCTCAATATTGCTGATGCCTGGTTAGCAACAAGTGGTGCCTCCATTCTGCCACAGAACACCTGATACTAATCATGTGGCATCAGGATTTGTAATGGCAGCACTCTTGGTTATCCAGTGGCACTAACTGGGTTAGTGCTGCTGAATATCCTGCTAACCAGCATTTACACGGTTTGCAGGTCTGCAAACCATTTAAATGCCTTTGAATACCCCGCTCAATATTTATTTGTGCAGAATTCAGCCTTATATGAAGATATATTAAATTCTAAGCTTATTCTCCTTACTCCACAGATGTATATACACCATGGCATTCATGATCTAATATTTAAGTATGTGGGAACTATTGAGGCTAGTGAGGTAGGTATTGAATACTGTTAAGTGCATTGTATCCTGAAACTTTTGTGCAGTATCCAGTTTTGTTTTGTTTTGTTTTTGTTTGTGGTTTGTTTTTTTTTGCAGGATGCCACTTTTAACAAAATTACAAGAAGTCTGCAAGAAATCCAGCAGAAGGACATAGGAGTTAAACCTGAATTTAGGTGAGTCCCATAATTATGTGGTTAAGCTATTCTGAAAAAGTATTGTTAATTGGTCAGTTTCTGATTTGTTTTACAGCTAATTCACTATATAACAATGTGTAGGTAAAATTTTAATGGTAGCAGCAACTGTAATAATTTAAATGCCAGTGTGTTAAATTTGTGTATATTCGGTACTGCTATATGAGGTCTGTCCAAAAAGAAACCAAAGTTGCTAAAGAGGGCATCAGCAAGCTAACATAGCAGACTCTTGATAAAGATGATGTGTAGTGGTGACCTTGAGCTTTAGCCTTCCACTTGCTCGATCATGCCCATGAATTATTTATGGACTACATGCAGTAGAGAACTTGCCTCAAGTACTTTTTGCTATTTCTGAAACATGTCGTAAAAGGCTGTCTTTCAGAGGGGCCAAATCTGGAGAGTAGGGAGGCTGCAGGACTAGACTTCTCAAGCCTCGCCAAAAATTCACGGACAAAGAGCGATGAGTGATTGTGACACGGTTCGCTTCTTGCTAATCTGTCCAGAGATGTGGGACAAATTTTGCTGCAACATGATGCATCTGAAGTTTTTAGTCACAATTGTGTTACCAACTTTTACTGATTCCTATTTCTTCAGCAACTTCACGGACAGGCAACTATTTTCAAGAATCAAAGCATGCACGCACTTAACGTGATCATCGTCCATTGACGTCAAAAGCTGTCCAGTTTTGGGATCGTCTTTGGTGGATGTTCTGCCCGATTTAAAACGTCTGTACCATTTGTAACATTGTTTGCGACTTGAAAAATCCTCTCCATAAGCTGGCTGCAACATCAGAAAAGTCTTGGTAAAAGTCAGTTTCACAGAGAATTTCATGCAAACGCATTGCTCTTCAAGATCTTTCCTTCATATTTCAACTTGCAAAATATAGCAAAAGGCAAATGAGATGAGTTCACTCTACTCCATGTAGTCCATAACTAATTAACATGGCGTGATTGAGCAAGTAGGAGACTAAAGCTCAAGGTCATCACTACACATTACCGTTATCGCGAGTCTGCTGTGTTGGCTCACTGGCGTCCTCTTTAGCAAGTTTGGTTTCTTTTTGGACAGACCTCGTATGTATAGTTGGCAGTACTGAATATACACATCATGTGATCGGTGCTGCCATCGCAATCCATTTAGTATAGGCCAACTATTCAGCAGGCTTAAACTAAATGGATAGGTTATCTGGATAGCTGCTGAATATTGCTACTATCTGCATAATTTTTAGGCTTCTTTCTGCCTCCCTTCTGATCTTTTGTTATATAGATAGTTTTGAGCTGGTTAAGATTTTCAGCCTGAAGTTATCTGAATAGTGTTTGAAAATCTACAAATAGTGGCTGGCTGTCACTTATTGTAAGTGCCTTGATGTTTGATGTATGGAAGGCAGTATATCAAATGTATGTGGTTATGAATATATTAACACATTTTCCATATCGCCCTGTAGACCAGTCCAGACAAGTGGGTTGTCTCCCTACCAGCAGATTGGTGGAGACAAATAAACCAATAAAAAGCCCAGGTTTCAATGACATCACTCCCATGCTTTTATCCGCCTCAGCCACCAGATGTCCTTCAGTATTTCTTTGTCTCCAGCAGATGGTGGCTGGATTGTCTCCTCTCTGAAGAAAATCTGAAGATTTGAGAGGAAAAGGTTGATTAAATGCTTGTGAATGACCACCTTGAGGGTGACTCCCCTGACTTGAGCGTGATGTGGGAGGCTCCACTAGACTGCGGTCTTTTCAGAAGCTTTAGGAGGAGGGAAAATTGGTTCAGCTCCATGTTCTTAGGCCTGTTGAACAGCCGGAAATTGGAAGGATCTGGAAGAGTACAGCAGCCTTGCACAACCTCGATTGCTCCTCCCTCCTCCTCTGTTCTCCCGTGCTCTCTCCTGAAGATTGCAGAAGGCTGTCAGAGGGATCTGCCTGCCAACCACCTTTAAAGGCAATGCTGCAAAACCAGTGAAACAGTTTCAGGGGAGTAGAGCTGAGCCTGGCATGGATGCTCTGCCTGGGGCTCTCCAGGGGGTGAGTATCAAGGATTGACCTTGTCATTGTCCTTGTTGGAGACTCCTCATTCCGTCTGCCTGGGACGCAGTTTGGGGTAGACCGCTGGCAACTGTTGGCACAGTGTGGGGGTTTCCCACAGTTTTCTGCATACATTTAGAAGCATTTTTACTTACTGTGTGCCTAGCAGTCACACAGTCCTTGCGCATTTTTTGCCCAAGTGGCTCCAATGCACGTTCCTACCCTAGCAACCTGTAACACATGTTGCAGTGATAGCACAGTTAACATGCGCCTTTCAGGCCACCGTGGCCTTAGCTCGCACTGTTGTGGTAGTTGCCTTAACTCTGTCTTCTTCCTAGAAAAATGTTGTTTAGCCTGTGGCAAGTAAGTTGCCTCATCTCTGGCTTCTGGATTCTGCTCTTCTTGCATGGCAGCTTCTGAGTCATCCCTGGAGGGCCTCTCTGTCGGAGGATGCAGTTAGTCTGGCCTTGCCTGCCTCAGGACAGGAGGTGGCGGATAGCACTGTGAGTAAGAATATTCAGCCAGCCGGAGGGTCTATCGACTGTGCTGTGAGCTGCTCCTTGTTCTCTAGGGAATCTGTTATGACTATGTCCCTGATTTTGGGGGGTCATTTCTGAGAAGAGAGCTTCCAGGGTCCAGATTGTCCTCCCCAGAATTCTTTCTTTTTACAGCAGGCCTGGTCAGTCTGGCATGGAAACTCAGATCCTGCGGCCTCTGGGTGCCCCTGGACACAGTCCTGTGAGGGGCAAGCTGAGAGTGAAAGCCCTGTTTGATTGCCTTTGGCTAAGTGTCCTTGGCAAGGGGCGTTCTCTGGAGATGGGGCCAGCTGGGAGCTGTTCGAGATTTGGACTGTGACTTGGATTCAGATGTCTCTGTTCTGGGCTCTGATGTGGATGAAGAAGTACGCCCACCTTTGTAGGATTGTGAAGAGGCTGGTGTGATCCAACTATTCCAGAAGGAGGAGCTGACGGTGTTGCTTGTCAGGCTCTCATCCACCTTGAATTTGGCAGATGCTCCAAAGATACGGAGCAGGAACTGAAGATGCATCCACTCCTGCAAAGGGTGTGGAAATCCTCTACTGTCTTCCCATTCCCAGAGGTGCACAAGGGCCTGTTCTGGTCGGAGGAGCTAAGGGTGTATAAGAAGATGCACGCTCTCACAAAGAAAGAGTGTGTCTTTTGCTGTTTGATATTTCTAAAGTAGATGCGCAGGTCATGGCGGTTACCAGATAGACCACTATTCCTGTGGAAGGCAAATCAGATTTTCTGGACTGAAAGATGGATTCATTGTTGAAGAACCTGTTTGCCATGGCAGCTGCTATTCTTCAGTTGGCAGTATGTGCAAGCCTGATGTCTCAAGTCCTGCTCCCAGTGGATTCAGTCTCTTCCGTTGGATGCTACTACACCTTTTTTGGAGTCTGCTGTGGCCTTCCTTTCTGCCATATATGGCCTGGTTTGTCTAGCAACCAGGAATTGTGTCCTGTTGATAGTGACATGGCGTTAGCTTGGTGCTGACATGGGGCAGCAGACTCCTCTTCCAAATCCTGATTGCCCATTTGGCCTTAGAGGGATGCTTCTTTTGGGTCAGATTTGGAGAAGCTGGTGAAACATCTGGGCGAAACAAAATCTTTCCACCTTCCCAAGAACAGGTCCAAGGGGTCTGTGCAGGGGGCAGGAGACCCTTTCCAGTCAGCCTCTGTCTGCTCCTCATGCTGGTCTGACTCCTGGGGGTCTAGGATTCCTGTCGCTACTGGCCTGTAAAGCCTTTCTTCCTCTCTGCTTATGGACTTTGGGCTCTTGGGCCCAGGGACCTGGTCCCTTCCAGAGGAGGATCCTCCCAGGCTGTGAAGGAAGGTTTTTGGAGGCCCATTCCCTGGTTCCTCTGGTTGGGGGCAGACTTCCTCTTCCTTCAGGAATGGACCCGGGTCACCAAGAATCACTGGGTGCCAGTTTCCATTCAATATGGCTATGTCCTGAAATACAAAGTGCCAATCCTGGCTGTTTTTGTCTTCTCCCCTTGTGGGTCTGTGAACAGCAGGGCCATTGTGCAGATCACCTTGGGCAAGTTGCCTCTCCTGAAGGCAGTGGTGCTCATTCCCCCAGACAATCGGGGCAAGGGCAGATATTCCATATGTTTTGTGATGCCAACAAAGAAGGAACATTCTGGCTCATTCTGGACCTGAAGTGTCAATGAACACTTGCACGTCATGTCTTCTAGATGGAATCTTTGTGATCCATGATTCAAGCAGTGCACCAAGGGGAGTTCATGGCATCTCTGGATTTGATGTATTTTCATATCCCAATCTGGGGGATCAGCAAAGTGTCTGTTTTTGCCATGCTTGGCTCTCCCCTTCAGTTTGTTGCCTTTCCATTTGGACTCACCACTGCCCCAAAGATGTTCTCAAAGGTCATGGTGGTGGTGGTGGTGGTGGTGGTGGCGGCGATGGCGACGCTATGGATTTGTATGCACCCATATCTGGACTGCTGGCTCATCTGAACCCATTCTCTTTCAGAGATGTCTCGGGTAGCTCCCCAAGTTTGTCCTTTTTGATGAGCCTTGGCTGGGTGATCAATTGGGGAAAGAGCCAGTTGTTGCAGTCCCAGTCTCTGGAGTTCCTGGGAGAATGTTTCGATACTTGAGTGTGCGGAGTCTTTCTGCCAGAGGAGAAAGTCCGTAGGCTGTTGGTTTGTCTAGTGCTGTTATATTCGGAGCAGGCTCCCAGAGTCTGGGTTGCTCTCCAGCTCCTCAGATTGATGGTGGTGACAATTGAGATTGGTGCTGTGGGCACATGCTCAAATGTGGCCACTTCAATGGTCCTTACTGACTCTGTGGTCCCTGAATTCTTGATGGTTCAAGCTCAGGCTCCCGCTCCCAGTAATAGTGATGTCCAGCCTGCAGTGGTGGCAGCAACCCAGTCTTCTGAACAAGGGCATGCAGCGGGATGATTGCTCATGAATCCTGACGATGGATGTCAGTCTCTCAGGCTATGGAGCCCATAGCCATGGCCGAATGGTCCAGGGCTGTTGGAACCACAGGGAGACTGTGTGGTTCATCAGCTGCCTTGAGGTGAGGGCCATTAAGTTGGCTTTTCTGTGTTTCCTGTCCCCAGTTGAACATGTGGTTTCAGTGTTCTTGCACAACAGGCTCCCTATCAGTTTCCACATCCAGTTCAAACTTCTTCTACTGACCTACAAGTGCATTCATTCTGCGGCTCATTGCTTTTCATTTCTTATCTCACTCTACACCTCTTCTTGGGAACTCCGCTCCTCTGGCAGATCCCATTTATCTTTGCTCTTTTCTGCCACTGCCAACTTCAGACTTCGTTCATCCCATCTTGCTGCTTCATATGCCTGGAAAAAAACTACCTAAGTCTGTGCATCAGGCTCCTTCTCTAGGCATTTTCAAATCCAGGATAAAACCCCACATCTTTAAAGCTGCTTTTGGATCCTGATGCTCCTTACTCTTATTCATTACTTACTATGTGTATCTTACTATACTCTAGATACCAGTTTCACTATGTGTTGTCTTGATTAGACTGTAAGCTCTGATGAGCAGAGACCGTCCTACATCTATATGTACAGCGCGGTGTACGACTTGAAGCGCTATACAGATGATTAGTAGTAGTAATGCCACTCGGCAAAGTGGCATGAGGCGTGCCGGGGTAGTCTTGGAGATGGTTCTATGGTTCTCCTGCTTGGGCAGCGAAGAACCTCCTAGTTTGTGGATCTGCACATGGCCGGGGTGGATACTGTGGAAGCAGATTTTCTCAGCTGGTACTCTTTGGTTCCTACAGAGCTGGAGTTATCAGGAGGTGTTTAAGTTGTTTCTGTGCTGTTAGGGTCGCCGCAAGAGGGATCTGATGGCAATCCGCTCCAATGCCAAAGTGTGCCGCTTCTTCAGTTGCTGTACAGAGATGGGATCCAAGGGCATTGGCACCCTGGCTCAGCTTTGACCAAGTCAGCACCTGCTGTGTGCATTACCTTCATGGCCCCTGGTGGGGCATGTGATTTGGTGTATGGAGCATCACTTGAGAAGGATTATTCTGGCATTGTTGGATTGGCCAAGGAGAGCATGATTCGGAGATCCGGTGTGGCTCCTGTAAGCACAACTTCTTCATTTGTTTCTGTCTTGGGGCCTGTTGGGTCAGGGCTGCTTGTCCTGGAGGACCTGGCTCCCTTCTCACTTACGGCCTGGCTCCTGTAAGGAGATGGTTAGTGCATAGAGCTACTTTCTGGTGGTGGTGTTTTTTTCACTCTGCTCAGAGCCTGAAGGAGGTCTACCAACCTGGCATAAGTGCAGTTCTGATGCCTTGAGTGCTGGCGCAGCACATGGCAGCTGGCTCCTGAGTTGGCCAGGGTGCTGTCTGTTGGCTTCTTCTGCAGTACAGTCTGGAGGAGGGCCTTTTCTCTTAACTCCATGAAGGTTCAGGTAGCAGCTTTGGTCTGTTTCGGAGATCTAATGCATGGTAAATCTCTAGCCTTATACCTGAATGTTTTGTGCCGCCTTCAGAGGGTTTGACATTTGCATCCTGTTTTCCGGTCTGTGGTCCCTTTCTGGGATCTGTGTCTTGTGCTCGGGGCCCTGATGTCAGAACCCTTTGAGCTGTTGATGTGCGCTACTCTGAAGGCTTTGACGCTCAAGGAGATCTTTTTGGTTGCGATTTATTCCACAAGAAGGATTATGAGCTGCTGGCTCTGTCTTGCCAAGATCCTTACTTATATTTTTCTGAGGAGGCTGTTTCCATTCAGCCTGTGCCTTCCTTCTTCCTTTGAAGTGATTTCTCCCTTTCATGTGAACCAGAAGGTTTGGCTTCCCTCGTTCTCTAAGGAGCAATGTCGGGAGAATGATCAGGATCTTCGCCTTGTGGCGGTCTGAAGGGTGCCTCTCCAGTTCTTGGATATTACAAATTCTTTTCATAAGTCAGAGCTGCTTTTTGTGCTGTTGGCTGGCCTGCGCAAGGTGACATGGCTGCTAAGTCCGCATTGGAGCAATGGGTTAAGGAGGCCATTACCTCGATGGATCTGTTGCGGAGCCAGCTGTTTCCGGAAGGTTTGCGTGCCCATTCTACCCGAGCACTAGAGTCCTCGTGGGCAGAGCAAAAGCTCAGTAGCCCTTGCAGACATTTGTTGGGCGGTAGCATGGGTATCACTTTCCACTTTTGTCAAGCATTTATGCTTGGATGTCCGCTCTTGGGCAGACTTGGCCATTGGCTCTAAAGTTTTGAGAGCTACTATGTCTTCTTCCTGCCCAGTGGAGGCGTAGCTTTGGTATGTCCCGCTTATCTGGACTGGTCTATCAGGGTGATATGGAAGGTGACATTTTATTTAGCAGTTAATGTCCTTTTTCCTGAGTTCTGCTAGACCAGTCCAGGGCTCACCCCCTGGAACTATTTGCTTTGTTTTTCTGCAGCGGTATCTTTGAGTCCGCTATGATTTATATATTTTGGCTCTGCAGGTCCATCTTCTATGGACAGTCTTCTATTTATGCTTTCCTGTACATAGTTTTCTATTGTTTGATTACTCATTGTTGCCCATGTTGAGGTTTTGTGAGGTTTGCCGTGTTCTCCCATTTGCTCTGGGACGAATACTGAAGAGATCTCTGATGGCTGAGGCAGATAGAGGCATGCGAGTGATGTCATTGAAACCTGGGCTTTTCATTTGTTCTTTGTTTACACCAATCTGCTGTTAGGGGAACACAATTCAGTTGTCTGGATTGGTCTGCAGGACTCGAGGAAAGGACATTAACTGGTAAGTAAAATATCACCATTTATAGCAGGTTTCTCTTCATGCAATGGGAGCTGTTTACAATTACGTGCATTACCATGTTAGCATGTGCTAAGACAGTTAGTGCATGCATAATTGTATGGTCATACCTGCATAATTTTTCTCCAAATATTACTGCTTCCTAAACTTTTGTTTGTTTCTTTACATACTTGTCAAGGATCTGCCTAGTTTTGTGTCCATATTTTATTTTTTTTCACAGCCCAGTTTGCCTGTAATTGTATAGTATAATTCTCCGGGAACAAGCAGGAAGCCAGTCCTCACATATGGGTGATGTCGGCAACAACGGAGCCCTCGCGGAAGCATCCCCCCAGCTTTCAAAGAAAGCCTTTGGGAGATACTACCACGCATGCATGGTCCTCTTCCTGCCCAAGGGTGCCATCTTGCTCAGTTTCCTTTTTTCTGCAGAGCCCTTCAGACATTCATCTGGCTTGTCCCCCGGAAAAAGTTGATTTCTTTTTCCCCCATGTTTCTCACACTCCCCTGGTATCGCACCGGTACTCTTCCCACCACCCGACCTTGCTGCTTCTGTGTCAAGTTCAGGTCTATTTTTGTAGTTTTTCATTTCTTTAATTTTTTGGCATCTTCGTGCCTTCTTTCCCCAACTGGCACCCTGGCGAGTCTTCAACCTCACAGAAGTACTTTTTTCCCCCATGGCTACCAGTGGCTTTAAGAAGTGTGATCGTTGCTCAAACATTGTCTTTGACAGACACACACGACTACTGTCTCTGCTGCCTCGGGCCAGACCATGACCCGGAAGCATGTGGTCTTTGCAAGAGGATGTCCAGCAAGGCCCTCAAGAGCCACCAGCAGCAGCACGATAAGATTTTCCTTCAACACCTCGAATAGACCATTCCGAGCCCGAGCCCCGCTGTGGGCCTTCAGAAAAGGGGTCTCCCTCAAGGGAACCCCAGAAGAAGAAGCAGCCCTCGAAGACAGTGTCCTTGGATGGTGAAAAGCCAGAAGACACGATCCTCAGTGCTCCCTGGTAGGGAGGCCTGCACCTTGGATGCCCTTGGCAGAAAGTGTTACCAGGGCTTGATGCTCATCGGCTGCATCCAGGCCTTCCAGCTGTACATAGGCATGTACTTGAGAGACCTGGCAACGGAACTCGCCGAGTTCTCAGCTGGTCTCTCAATGGAACCCCTGCAGCGGTTCAAGAACCTGGCCAAGGGACTCTGTGAGTGCTCCATATCTCGGGCGGCCTATGATGGGTTCAAGTCAGCGGCTCCGAGTAGTGGCGGTGGGCATCACTGCATGATGCCAAACTTGGCTACAGTTGTCCAACCTCAAGCAGTGGGTTCAGGACAAATTTGTGGATATCCCATGCCAAGGAGAGAACCTCTTTGGCAAACCCACGACTGACAAGGCTGCCGAGCTGGAGACTTTCATGACTAGAACCAGGCTCTCTAAAAAGACCGCTGCCCCTCCCCGACGGAAGGGCTCGGATAAAAGGTCCATCTACCCGGGGAAAGGGGCTGCTTACAGAAACTACCCACCTTTTCAGGCCTCCCCAGCTCCCCAACAGGGTCAGCAGGCCAAGGGACATGGGCATGGCCCTCATAAGCAGAAGGCTCCAAAACCCCAGGCACTGGCTCCGGTCCAGCCAGGGGGTAGTTTTTGATTCCTTGAGCATAGCCTCGCTACTCCAAGGAGATCTGCAGCCCACAGGGGGTCATCTGGCCTACTATGCCCAGAGGTGGTCGACCATCACCACTGACTCCTAGGCATTTTGGGTGGTCAGGAAGGGTTACCCCCCCCCCCTTATTTTCTGGGAGAACCCTTCAGGTCTCCCCTCCACCGGGACCTTCTACTGAAAGAGCTTGCAGGTCTTCTCGAGGATAAAGCGGTGGAACCAGTGCCCCAGCATCTCAAGGGCAAGGGGTTCTACTCCAGGTCCTTCCTCATGCCAAAAAGAACAGGAGGTCTGAGGCTCATCCTTGACCTGCATAACCTTAACAAATTCCCAATGAGGGAGAAGATCAAGATGCTATCCCTTGGAACATTGCTGCCATACCTCCAGCAGGGAGATTGGCTATGCTCCTTAGACTTCAAGGATGCCTATACCCACATCCTCATTCACCCTAACTGCAGGTAGTACCTGCGGTTCATAGTGGGGGGCAGGCACTATCAGTACAGGGTACTCCCTTTCGGCTTAGCTTCTGCCCCAAGGGTCTTCACAAAATGCCTGGCAGTCGTGGCCACCTTCCTTCATCTCCAGGGGGTTTTTGTCTTCCCCTGGCTCATAAAGGGAGGCACGGCCTCAAAGGTGCGGCAAGCTACCGCATGCACCATCCAGGTTCTGCAGCACTTGGGTTTTGTCATAAACTACCCCAAGTCTCACCTCCTCCCGACACAATGTCTGGAGTTCATTGGGACAAAGCTGGACACTCTCCAGTCAAAGGCCTTCTTGCCCAGGGACCGAGCCGATCATCTCAGGACTCTGGCATGGGACATACAATACCGTCCTGTGCCCGCTCGGTGGCCTCTGCGCCTTCTCGGGCACATGGCCTCCACGGCCCTCATCACCTCAGATGCTCGCCTCCACATGAGGGCAGCACAGTGGTGTCTCTAAGACCAGTGGACCTAAGCCACGGGTGCCTCCGAGACAGTCTCTGTAACCCGCCAGCTGGTGGACTCTCTGGTCTGGTGGCAGTCTCTCCAGTATCTCTGAAAAAATATGTATTCTGCTTCACCCCTCACCAGCAACAGAACCTGAAAGATCGGTGGACGGCATCAACTGAATGGATCTCTTAGCCTACTTCTGACCAGATAGCAAACTCAACCTCGATCCTTGGAATTCAGTTCTCTAAATTCAACTGCAAATAAAGAAAGCACACAGATACAGTTATATAAAATGGTAAAACTTCAGCTTAAGTGAGGAATTCATAGCTGTGCATACTTGTGCAGGTTCCAATGATTTTTCTCCTTCAGCTAGGCCATTGCACCTCCTTTTATTAGGGAAAAACTCTTAGATTGTACAAATTCAGCTCTACGTCAAGCTTAGTTTATCTAAATGTTCTAGGTCAGAGCAGAGACATTTCTGCTCCAGCATTCTAAAAACAAAAGCATTCTGTTTCCTAAATTACAACCTTGGTTTTTATAACATCTCTCTCTCTCTCTCTCTCTCTCTCTCTCCAGGCTGCTGGACTTCAGACTGTCAGCAATATTCCAAGCCAGTCTCCATATTGACCCTTTTCAGAGGGCCCTGGGACCCCACTTGAAGTTACTTCCAACAGTCTCGAGGTGGGCATGCCTTTTCAGGCCCCAAGCCCCTCAAGGGTCCTCACCACAGATGCCTCCCTGCTCGGCTGGGGAGCCAACTGTGAGGAGCTCAGCACTGAGGGCAGCTGGTCACCAGGCGAGAGCACTCGGCAGATCAACCTCCTGGAGCTGCGGGAGATATTCTTAGCCCTGTGAGTGTTTTGAAACCACCTGCGCCACCAGCTGGTGCTGGTGCAGATGGACAATCAGGTGACGATATTCTATGTGAACAAACAGGGGGCATGGGGTCTCGTGCCCTCTGTCAGGAGGCAGTGGTCCTCTTCTCGTGCGCAATCCAACAGGGTATTCTCCTGTGGGCAGTATACCTACCAAGCCAGAACAACCTGCTGGCTGACAGGCTGAGCAGAGTCCTCCAGCCGCATGAGTGGCATCTGGACCGCAGGGTGGCCAAACGACTCTTCTAGATCTAGGGGAAACCCGTGATGGACCTGTTTGCCAGCCCAGACAACTTCCAGTTGCCCTGCTTCTGTTCCCAGCAGGTCCACCCCTCCAGGATGGCAGCGGACGCGTTCCTCGTCTCATGGCCAGAGGGCCTCATGTATGCTTTCCCTCCCATGCCGCTGATTGCCAAAACCTTGTTCAGAACCCTCTGCGACAGGGCCTCGCTCATCCTGATAGCCCCCTGGTAGCCCAGGCAACCATGGTTCCCGCTGTTCCTTCGATTAACAGTGGAGACCACCATCCTGTTGGGGACCTCTCCGGGACTCCTTTCTCAGGAAGGAGCCACTCTTCTGCACCCCAACCTGGGGTACCTGTCGCTGACAGTGTGGCTGCTGAAAGGGTGACCCTAGCCCTTTTCAACTTCTCGGGTGAGGTAGAGGAGATTCTGCTGGCCTCTCACAAGGCCTCTATTAGAAAAGCTTATGCCCTCAAATGGTGCAGGTTTTCGGCCTGGTGTGCCGAGCACGGGGCTGACCCGTTCTCCTGCCAGGTGGGTTTGGTGTTAAAGTACCTTATCCACCTCTTGCAATCCGGGCTCAAGTCTAACTCTGTCCGGGTGCACCTTAGTGCCCTGGCTGTGCGCCACCACCTGGTTGATGGCAAGCCCTTCTCAGTCCAGCCGATGGTGACCCGCTTTCTTAGGAGTCTGCTGTTATCGAAGCCCTCGTTGAGCCTTCTGGCAACCGAATGGGACCTCAACATGGTATTGTGGCAGCTCACTCGCCCACCCTTTGAGCCTCTGGCTACTTGCCACCTATGCTTCCTCTCTTGGAAGGTGGCGTTCCTGATTGTACTCGCCTCTGCTCGCAGTTAGCGAGTTTCAGGCCTTAGTGGTGGAGGCGCCTTATACCAGGTTCTACAAGAACAGAGAGGTGCTCCATATGCACCCTAAATTTCTTCCGAAGGTAGTGTTGTCCTTCCCATCTCAACCAGGAAGTAGTTCTCCCTACCTTCTTTCCAAGATCTCACTCCAGTAGGGCGGAGACAGTCCTTCACACCTTGGACTTTAAGAGGGCTTTGTCCTTCTATATACAACGCACTAAGGGCCACTGCAATACTACTCTGCTTTTCGTCTCCTATGACCTCAATAGATTGGGGGAGACTGTGACCAAGCATACACTGTCCACCTTGGTGGCGGACTGTATCGCCTTCACCTGTAAGCAGGCGGGGCTCCTGCTGGAAGGCCATGTCATGGCACACCGTGTTAGGGCCTTGGCAGCCTCGGTGGCAAACCTTGCATTCTGTCCCATTGGTAGACATTGCCGGGCTGCCACCTGGTCTTCAGTTCATACCTTCACAGCTCATTACTGCCTGGAAAGAGTCCTGACGGGACAGTGCCTTCGGCCAGACTGTGCTCCGTAATCTTTTTGGGGTTTAGGCAACTCCTACTCTCTGACCCTTCTGTATTCAGGCTATTGAAGTACCGGTTTTCATTGGACGCAGGGCTCCTACTTTGGTCTGTGGACACAGACTTAATTGTTGCTGCTTGCGGCTCCCCGTGAGGGAGTCTATGTTTTTTGCTATGGGCTTTCGGTAGCCTGTAGCTGGGGAGTCCCATATGTGAGGACTGACTTCCTGCTTGTTCCTGGAGAAAGCGTAGTTACTCACCTGTAACAGGTTTTCTCCGGGGACAGCAGGAATCAGTCCTCAGAACCCTCCCTCCTCCCTTTGGAGTTACTCCTTTACCATCTTTTATTTTTGTCGTCTTTTAGCTGTGTTATCTGACTGAGCAAGATGGCACCCTTGGGTGGGAAGGGGACCATGCATGCGTGGTAGCATCTCCCAAAGACTTTCTTTGAAAGCTGAGGGGATGCTTTTGCGAGGGCTCTGTTGGTTCCTACGTGACCCATATGTGAGGACTTATTCCTGCTGTCCCTGGAGAACACCTGTTACAGGTGAGTAAGTATGTTTAGTTGCTCTGATGGAGGGACAACTTTGATTAAATCTGTTATAGCTACATGTGTTTCCATGACATTGTGGTGCTCATTACATTTGCAGTTTTAATATACCTCGTGCAAAGCGAGAATTGGGTCAGCTGAACAGATGTACTTCGCCACAGCAAAAGTTGATTTGTCTATGGAAAGTGGTGCAGATTATAATGCAGTCTCCAAGCCAAAGAGGTTTGTATTCAATAAACAAACAAATAGTGATTTATTAAGTTGAGAGAATCATTGTCCTGTTAATTGCTTAAATTCTTTGGTTAACAAATAACAGATCTACTTTGCACCTTCAGTGTATAGCTTACAAGTAGATTTCTCTATGATTCCATATTGTCCTGCTAGTCCAGTCCAGATAGGTGGATTGTGTTCCCCTACCAGCAGATGTGGAGATGGAAAAAGAATTAGAAACTTGTAGTGACATCAGCACTTCTACCTATGCTGATGCAGCTAGGGGCACACTTCAGTATTTCTCTGTCTCCAGTAGATGGCGGATGCCGTTTCTGATGAAGCTCCGTTTCAAATTGTTAGCTCCTGGGCAGCCAATTTTAAAAGATTCTGCCTAGTAGAGTTCAATGGCATATGTCTCCAGGGATACCTTGGATACCTGTTGGCATTTCCCATGCAGAAGGGGTGAAAAAGGATCCACTCTGTCAGTATTTGTAGACTGGTTGAGCAGTCGAGATTCGGTCAGATCAAGGCCCTTGTCTTCACACAGCCTCAAGTACTTCAGCTCCTCCCCTCTCCTCCTAGCCTCCCAGGACAACTTGACCAAAGAAAGGCCGTTTTCCCAAAAGGCGAAGCTTTGTGCCAGAAGGCTTGATTGCAAAAGGCAACCTGGAACCCAGGCCACTAAGACTGTGTGAGGCTCCCTGAGGGCGGGTATCGCTTCAGATTCTGCTTTGGGGTGTGGCCTGATATTGTCTGAGTTATAGTCAATTGTCTGGTCTGTTAGGTACACCAGTTTTTTACCATTACTTTGTTATTGCCATCGTGTGCACGTGCTATCCATGAGGGTGGACTGAACCTTTGGACCACGAGGTTGTTTTGAGCATTTGCTGGCAGCTCACATTTGCTGTGCATGCATCCGCATGTGCTGAAGCTGTGTGGTTTGTCTGCATGCGCAAGCTATAAAGGTTAGCTGCACATGTGAGCTCTGTATTTGCGTGCGTGTGAGTGGCGCAGTTAGACATGCCATACTAGGTGGGCATGCCCTTTGTCTGCTTACAGCATTGGATCATGCATATCGGCTCTTAAACACTACTTAGCCTGTGACAAGTGTCGGGTTGGTCCTATGGAATCCCCTATGGAATCCTTGTGCCCTGCTGGCAAAGGATGTCTGATGGTTGCAAAACTGGACATTCAGAAGGGAGCCTTCGTGAATCGGATGTCTCTGATCACAGTCTGGGGCTTCTCCCCCACCTCTCCTACCTGAGATAGGCACTATGGTTGAGAGGATGCTCTCTATAGATGGAGCAGCAGGAAGTGACAAGGGGTCCTCTGGTTCCAATCCATGTTCAGTGGAATTCTTCTCCCTTCTCCACCAAGCATGATCTTTCCTGAGAGACCATCCAGACTGGAATATCCCCCCCCCTCCTCCCCGGGTCTTCAGGTTTTCCTCCATGAAGCTGGCCTAGCAAAGAGGGGTCAGAGCATGGCCATAGCTTCACCACGAAAGCAAATGCATCGGCGAGTGAGATCTGGCAACTGACTGCCCCTCCTGTTCACAGGATCCTGGTTTGAACTACTTTTCTGAAGAAGGGTATCTAGACTGGAAGAGGACAATCTTCCTATTTGAAAAGGAGCAGGAGGAGTCCCTCATTATTAATTTGTTTCAAAAGGAAGAGTTAGTGGCCTTGTTTGCTCAGGTGTCTTCCTCCCTAGAGTTATCGGATAGCTCTGTTGAAAAGGAGAAGCAAAGGGGACACCCCATTCTACAAAGGGTTCATAAGACTACTAGAGCTTTTCCCTTTCTTCTAGTCATTAAGCGCATGATGCTTGTGGCATGGAATTCATCGGATTCCCCCTTGAAGATGTTGAATTTATAAGCAAGCTTTATGCTCTGCCATAGGCAGACTAGATCAGTGGCTACACTTTCCCAAGGTGGACACTCGTGTAGCAGCAGTTGGCCAGAGGACTACCATACTAGTAGAAGGCGGAGTTTCCCTCAGGGACCAGTTACATTGCAAGGTGGAAATGCTCCACTTCCTTCCTAATCCTCCAGGTGGCAATTTGGAGCTCCGATGACCTGTGCCCTACTTTAGTAGATACAGTTATCACCGGAGGGTGACTCTTCGGCTCTTCAGGAGACTGCAGTGGCTTTCTTAATGCAGCCCCAGGATATTGCAATGACAACAGTGGCATGGTGTTGACTGTGGTTATGACATTAGGTAGCAGACATAGGGAGGAGTAGCCTAGTGGTTGGGGCAAGTTGCTTTAGGCCAGAGGTTTGAATCCCACTGGAGGACAGCAACCTCAGGCAGGAGAGACTGTGGTTTCTAGTACCACAGCCACTCCTTGTGGCATTGGACAAGCCACTTAACCCTCCATTGCCTCAGGTACAAAAACATAGATTGTGAGCCCTTCGGGGGCAAGGGAAGTATGTACCGTACCTGAATGTATGACGCTTTCAGTCTTGAAGGACTACCAAAAGGGACTGCTACAGCTGGAAATAGATCTGTATTTGTAAATATTTATCTTATGGAATCTACTCTAAATCATGGGGAAAAAGGGAATTATTTGGGTTAAAGCTGCTAAATCTGTATTTTAGAATTCAGTGTTTTTGCTGAGTCAGTCAGTACCGCCAGAGAGCTTTTCATTTAAATTGGATCAGAATATATAACTTAGCATGCAAGTAGAATAAATAGTCTGAGTACAAAGAAATTAAACTTGTTTCTAGTGACATAACTTCTAAATCCTGGTTATCAAAGCTTGGCTTTAGAGGGAAGTTCTTGTTTCTAGAAGACCTGGAGAAACTGTTTAAGGACTTTGCCAAACCTCATTGCCTTCTGGAGACTAGACCTAAGGGATCCTGGCAGTGAGCAGTTTTTTTGTTCTGCTATTGCCCATTCTTCAATGCTCAATTTTGGGACTTTTGAGACTTACAGGACTGTTGGTTGTGGTATCTCCCAGTGAAGTCATACTCTGCCTAGCCTAGCTCTTGGGCCACGTATCAGTCTTTTCGTGGAGCCGCATGGCCTGTAGCTCTTCCTCCTCAATGACCACCCCTTCCCATTTGGTGCAGTGATGAAATGGGGGCTCATTCCAGGTTGCCTCTGATGGGTGGCTGACTCGACTCTTTTTTGCCAGGAGTGGGCCCATATGACTGTTGATCAGTAGGCCCTGAACATTATTCAGCATGTTTAGTCCTAGAGTGCAGGAACACATTTTGGGCACCTTTTGTGGTCTCCATGTGGTTCCAAAACCATAAAGGACCGCCATGCTGGGCGTGCACTTCCAGTTCTCGGTTCTTTGGCCTCGCCGTGGCTCTGAGGACCTTTTCCAAAATCATAGTGTTCTTGGCTGCAGCTCTGCAGTGCAGAGGCATATGTGTGAACTCTTATCTTGACTGGCTTATTCAGGCAAGTCAGTCTGAGGCAGTCAGGGTGATGGCGAGAATGGTTCGATTCCTGGAGAGACTTGTCTGGCTTTCTCAGTTGTTTGAGTTGCCCTTTTTTGATACTTATGCAGACGGGGTGGTCTTGAACACTAAAAGAGCAACCACGCTGTTAGCTCAGCTGTCAGCCTTCCAGAAGTAACGAGCTCCCAAGGTTTGGACGTATTTTCAACTCCTGGGATCAGTGGCAGCAACAATAGACCCTAGTCCCTTAGGCTCGAGTCGTATGTAGTCCCTCCAAAAGTTTTTATTGTCCTGTTGGACATCTCGCTCACAGGGCCTAGAGGTTAGGCTTTCAGTTCTACCATCTGTAGTGGCCACCCTGTTGTGATGGAGACAGCCAGCCAGTGTCAGGATGAGCATGCCTCTGGATGATCCTTTTAGGCTCCTCCTATCAACTGATACCAGTCTGTTTGGCTGGGGAGCTCATGGCTAGGGACAAGTGATTCAGGGACGCTTGAGCAGTCAAGAGTTGACATGACCCATAAATCGCCTTGAAGCAAGAGCCATTGGATCTGCTCTCCTGCAATTTCACCATTCGACCCAGGGCAGAGAGGTCCAGATCTTTTTAGGCAATGCCACAGCAGTGGTGTATGTCAACCGGCATGGAGGTGCCAGAAGCACTGGAGTTGACAAGGAGATGGCCCTTGTGTTTCTGTGGGCTGAGCGGAATCTGCTGGTGATCTCTGTGCAGAACTTTGCATGCATTGACAACATGGAGGAGGATTATCTTAGTCACTACTCTCTCAGTCCTGGAGAATGGAAACTAGCAATTATGGTTTCAGAAGAGTCTGGACAGGTGAACAGGTGGAATCTTTCCTGGATGGATCTGATGGCAACCTGAACCAGCGCCAAGGTGTGCAGATTCTTCAGTTGTGGCCAGGAGGTCAGCTCCCAAGGGGTTGATGCTCTCCTTCAGTCTTTGCATTTGGAGACACTGCTCTACACATTTCTTCCATGGCCCCTCATAAGGCGTACGCCATGATGTATAGTGTACCATCCAAGCCTAGCTATTCTGGTGATGCCAGTTTGGCTGCAGAGGCCTTGGTTTCCTGGATGGATTTCTCCTGCTCCTCTCACAGCATTGGGGCCTGTTGCGTCAGGGTCCGGTCCTGTTAGACCCAGGGCTCTACAGATCCCAGGTTCCAGGTCATCATGGCAACTGAAAACTCAGGCTTGGTGCTTGGGGTTAAGAGCGCATGTGGGCTGGTGCTGTCTGCACAGGAGCTGGGCTGCATCACTGAAGAGATCTGCAGAATCTGCCTGCAGGGATCCCATCCCCCCATGGGCAGAAGAACTGCGAGACTGGCGGTCTGCTTGCAGGGGGTTCCCATCTTCTGTGGGCAGACAGCCCGGTCTCTGCCACAGTTGCAGCCTTTTTCAGCCCTTCTGCCTGTGGGAGATGGGATCCCTGCAGGCAGAACAGCTGCAAAACACTGTGATTGCAGCCGAGCTTGGCAGTGTCTGCCCATGGTGATCCCGGTTAGCATCGGGGCATGTTGGGAGGCGTTCTGGGGTGTGCGGCGCTCCTGCCCGGCCTTAGGGCTAAAGACAGGAGCGGCGGTCTGATGCTTCGTGAGGAAGGAGAGTAACCTGTATCCAGGGAATGCTGGGTATTGTAGTTCCTGCTCCTCTCGCTCCGAAATAAAGAGTTGTAGTTATGGGGTTTCCAGTATATTTATTATAGTAAAGGATATTGTTCCATCACATGGCAAATAAATGCAAACAAAATAGGTGCTTCAAATGCGAACAGGAAAACTTAGGATAAAGGCAACTTAAAGTATAACTGCTTCTTTTCACTTCTAAGCAAATTACTCACTTTGCCCCAAGAGGTTAGTTAGTTTCACTGCAGCCTCTTTCAGCCACTGTTACCTTCACAGTGCTGGGGAAAATCAGGTGCACATAATTAGAGCTTTCTCAGCAAGGCAATACAACAGCTCCGTAGCATTCAATTCACATACGGTAAAAAGCAGTTTCCTTCAGCTTGGCATCTCTACACAGCAGACCGTGCAATCCATGCTCTCACAATCTGGTAAGTCTGTATTATCTTGTGTTAATTCTTCAAGCTGTATGGAATTACTGGCTTCTTGAAACACTGGCTGTCTTCTAGCTTGCAACTCTAAAAACTGCTTAAAACTCTGTAGGAGCAATTCAGCCTGCTGTTTGGGAGATAGGGAATTGCTATCAGCTATACAACTTCCCTCTGGCTTAAGGCTGTTTATTTTCTCCTCTCTTAGATTAATTCTATCAGAGTAACTGCTAGTCTCTTTTGCTAATGTTTCACACACAGGAGAGTTAGCTTTACATTCAGCCTGGAAACTTTGTGGCAATTCACTTACTTGTTGCCAAGCCGTTCTGACTTCAGATGGCTCCAACGTTCTCCAGCTGTTAGAATGTTTGTTGCTCTCTGGCTCAAACGGTACTTCACAGAATGATTGTTTTCTTTCTTGTGCCTGCCTTGAAGGCTTCCTTTCCCAGGGCTGTGCCTTCCAACGGTTGTCTATTTCAGGGCTAGGTCCTCTCTCCTTGGGACTTCTACTCACTGCCTCTGAATAGAACTTTGCAGGTTTCTTTCCAATGCCAGGTTCCCCAGTATCAGCATACTGTCTTCTGGCCTTCCAGTCATTCTCCTGCTTCTCCTTCTTTCTCTTCTTCTCCTCCTTCTTCTGACTAGCAAAGCCATGCTCTGGTTTAAAACCACGTTCTCTCCTGGACACGCCCCTTCCAAGGGCAGGGTGTGCCCAATCAGGACTGCAGGACTCCTCCCTTGGGCTGGTCTCCATGCTCAGCTCTGTGGAATAGAGTCTCTCTTTCTTCCTTGGTTTCTCAAATAGGCATAAATCCTGCTGAACCTCAGGATTTTCATCCGTTTCCATAGGCTCAAGAGGGCGCTGTTCACCACAGGTGGCATCTGTCACTAACTGGACAGCACTGATATTGAGCTGGTGCCTGATTAGTGACACATGGTGAAAGTTAGGTGCTGGGAACACTGGCCTAATTTCACTGCAGAAGCTAACCAGGCAGTGGCTGAATATTGTCACTGCCCGGTTAGTTTTGCGGTAATCCAGGTAACCCAGATAGTCCATGCCGGAGCCAAGATATGACACTGGCATTAAATATCTGTGTTTAAATTTCAGCACCAGTGGCTAGCTGCTTTTGCTGAATATCAAGTCCTGGTGGGGGGGGGGGGGGGCGGCGGTGTGAAGAGCAGGAGGTGAGTGCAAGAGGAGAGGAAACGGAGATGGGGGTTGGAGGAGAGACTGCAGGAGATGGGTTGTAGTGGGGAGGGAGTTAATGGTGCATGTGGTTGGAGGGGGAAGAGATGAATGCATGGGAAGTAAAGGGTACAATGTGAATAGGCAAAAGGTGCATCTTTCTAATACAGCATACATGCAGGCTCCATGCCCACACCTCATGCGCACACATACCCCCCCCCCCCCCCAGGTATAGCTTAAAGGGTTAGTGGAGATGGTGGAGGAGTGGGGCCATTGCTTTCTGTTTGCACTGTGCCAGTGGCCCATTAAAAGCCTGATTTATAAGCTTTTTCCAATAGAAAATGGGAAAACAGTAAATCAGGCCCTAAAATAAGTAATTGATATACCTGTTGGGGGTGTGCACTGTGACCTAGGTTTCAGCAACTGGATCTTAGATTTCTAGGCTGGCTCCTAGATTCCAAGAAAATTTGTCAAGGCCTGTGTTAAATGATCTGGCTCCCTTCTCACTTAATAGGTGACATCTAGTGCATAATGGCTGGTCATCAGCCATGGTTTGTATGCTTTTGAAGGCAGGGCACAATTCTAACTGCCTCACCTGTGTGTGCGTCTGGTGTCCATTTGAGGAATGGGGCTGTGATAGTCATATAGTTCTCAGGAAAGCCTTGCTTGTTGTCCTTGCTTGCCTTCCTTTAGGATGGATTGGAGAAGAGGCTGTCCCTCAATTATTTTGAGGATTCAGGTTGCAGTTTTGACTTGTTTTAGGGATGCTATCTGGTTTTGTACCCAGATGTCTGCTTCATTTGAGAGGTGTGGCATTTGCATCTTCTCCTGCTTTCAGCATTCCTCCTTGGAACTTGGGGCTAGTTCTTCCGACCTTGATGTCGGTGCCTTAAGGATCTCTCTCTCTCATCTTTTTTGTGGTGATTTGCTTAGCATGTCACATTTCAGAATTGTAGGCTTTCTCCTGCAAAGATTTGTACCTGTTTTTCTCAGAGGAAGGCCATGTCCATTCATCCATTTCCTTCTCTTTAGCTTAAGATACTCATGTCAGTCGGGCCATTTGTCTACCTCCTTTTTTCGGTGGAGCAGTGCCAAGGTTAGGATAGGTATCTTTTTGATGTCAGAAGAATGCTACCTACATACCTAAAGGTCACTAATTTATTTTGTAAGTCGGGGAGGTTGTTTGTACTCTTCACAGGTACATGCAAGAGAGAAGTGGATTCTAAGACTACTTTGGGCCACTGGATCAAGGAGGTGGTGGCCTCTGTGCATTTTTTGCTGAACTGCTTGGTTCCACTTGGCTAGCAGGTGCACTCTACCAGGCTGCAGGCATTGTCTTAGGTAGCGTGCAGTTTTGTGGTGCCTTTTGAAGTCTGTAGGGCTGAAATTTATTTATTTATACATTTCTTCTATACCGCCCCTTCCAGAAATCAAGGGCGGTTTACAGTTAACATGGAACAGTGGTATTAACTATTTACAGGGAACATATTGTACAAACAAACTTGTGTGTCAACTTTCTATTTACATATATACAGGAGTCAGCCTATTCTAAACTTAGCTTTTTCTTCGGATGGGTGGGGCAAGGCTCTGGGGTTGTTTAAGTAGGGGGCGAGGGAGGGGGTAAGTTAATAAGTTGGTTCTGTATTTGTTGAGAGATTGTTCGTGGGAGGTGAGGGGTTTCAGTTGGGTTTTCAAAGTGTTAAGTGAAAAGGAGTGTTTTGAGTCCTTTTCTGAATAGTTGGAGGTCTTTTGTCATGCAGAGAGTTAGTGGAAGTTCATTCCAGAGGGTGGGGCCAGCAAAAGAAAAGGCTCTGGAGCTTGTGGTTATCTCCAGGAACAAGCAGGAATGAGTCTTCACATATGGGTACGTCGGTACCGACGGAGCCTGCGCGGGAACGCTCCCCAGCGTCCAATCAGAAAGCTTTTGGGAGCATCCCACAGCGCCTGCGTGCTGCCTTCCCACCTTTCCCAATTGTCTCTCCTCAGTTGTTTTTCTGCGGAGCCAGTAGGTCGTGTTCCTGTCACCGCAGAAGAATTTCCTTATTTTTTTCTTTATTTCTTTTCTGTTGCGTCTGCCTTCCTCGATGCTATAACGGTACCGCCGGTTCTTATTCTTTTCCTAAAAAAAAAAAAAAAGACCTTCTATTTTTTCTTCAGGTGTACTTCAGTTTTGGGCCTTAGGCCCAAAACCTTTTTCCTCAAATATGGAAAAACCTGCCTCAGGTTTTAAGTGGTGCACAAAATGTGCGGTACTATATCCATCACTGACACCCATGACTGGTGTCTCAAATGTTTAGGCCCTGACCATTCCATCAAAGATTGTATGTCCTGTTCCATGATGTCTAAGAGAGGTCAACAGAACTGAGCTGCGAAGCTCAGTACCCTGTTTCCCTCTGATGCAGCTTCGGTGGCATCGACGTCTTCCAGGGCTGCTTCTTCCTCACATGGATCTCAGGTAACTAAACATAAATCCAGCCAGTCCTCGAAGGGCAAATCTCCTTCTAAGCATCGAGATGCCTCTGGCCTTGCCCTCGAGGATTCTGCACCGGCAAAATTACCCCGGCGGGAGGCTTCGGCTTCAAAAGCATCATCATTGTTCTTCTCCCTGTTCTCCCTGTTAAGAAACTTGTTCATTGTACACCCGAGTTATTTTTACCTGTTTATTGTAAGCACAAATCACTAAACTGAGATGTGTAGATTCAATGTTTATTGTAAACCGCACTGATCTTAAATAGCGCGGTATAAAAGAGAATGTAATAAATAAATAAATAAAATAAAAATCATCAGGGTTCCAGGACGATCTAGATGGCGTGGCCTCAACCGATCTCCTGGTGCTGTGCTCTGGGGTACCGGTGGCCTCCACCGGTACCGACTTCCAGGCATTGGCAGCGTCCATGGATCAGAGGATTCTGTCCATGGAACGCAGTCTGGCAGCTTTCCTTGTGGCATCGATGCCCGTGGTACCGCAACAGACTACTCCGCAGGTACCGGCTCCGGTATCGCCATCGGTACTGATCCCGGTACCGGTGGCATCGACATCGGCATCGGTGTCAGCCATACTGGTACCCTGCCCTCTGCAGCCTTCCGGTACTGATACCCCGGTACCGATGATTCCCGATACTGACCCCGGTCGGTACGGGTATCGGGCTTTGCAAGAGCATCCCGACAGACGATACTTCGATTTCTCTGATGACTCTGAGGATTCTGAACAGTCTGTCGATGCAGCGATGCTTCTTCCACAGGAGGAGTCCTCTCCTAAAAGAAGGATCTCTCCTCCAGAGGACTTGTCTTTTCAAGACTTTATCAGAGAGGTGGCTCGGAGTCTCTCCATTACAGTAGCCCCAGAGTCAGAGCCTAGATCTAAGGAGTTAGATATTTTACAATATCCTAAAACGCCTAAAGAGGCAGCTACCTTGCCTATTCATGAGATTCTGTATGATCTCATGTTAAGGATGTGGGAAGCACCTCTCCTCACCTCTCCTCATTCTCGCAGGTTGGACACCATGTATCGTGTCCCTCCTTGTCCTGGTTTCCATAAGACTCAGCTTCCTCACCACTCTATTGTGGTTGAGTCTGCAATGAAAAATATTAGAAGTGCCAAGAGACATGCCTCTAATCCTCCAGGACGTGAATGTAGAACCTTGGATGCTTTTGGTAGAAGAATCTTCCAAGCTTCCATGCTTGCTGCAAGAATTAATTCTTATAGTCTCTACATGGGCATGTTCTTAAAAGAGGTCACTGACCATTTGCCGACTTTAAGTCCCTTTTATGTCTGACAATAAAAGGCAAGAATTTCTCTCTGTGCTCAAACATGCCCAGGTTGTCTCCAAATTCTCCAACCGTGCAGCTTTTGATTCCTTTGAATGCATAAGCAGAGCCTCAGCTATAGCTATAGCAGCACGTAGGGTTGCTTGGCTTCAAGCATCTGATTTGGAGACCTGGGTCCAAGATGAATTGGGAAATATCCCTTGTACAGGTGAAAATCTGTTTGGCTTTTGCTTGCCAATCTTTACCAATCAGATGGATGCTGAAAATTCTGCTTTGGATAGACTATCCAAATCTACAGCTGCTTCTGCTAAGAAAAGGTTGTTCAAGAAAACACCTTTTTCAAAGAAGGGAAGATCCTATCCTGCTTATAGTCAGAGAGCATCTTCTGCAGCTCAGTTCCCTTCCAAACGTCAGCAATTCTCCAAACAGACCAAGGCAAAGGCTGCGAGGCCTGCTCCAGCCCAGCAGTCTCAGCCACCTCAGGGCCTTTGGCTTTCTGCTAGAGAACTTAGCCTTTCTGGCTTTAGAAAGACCAGAGCCCTCCACCATTCCAGGAAAGCTATGTCACTTTGTTCCCAGATGGGGGCAAATCACAGCAGAGCAGTGGACACTCTCCATCATAAGAGAGTGGTACAAACTTCATTTTTCCAGCTTGCCCCCTCTCACAAGAGTGCACCAGTTCAATTCTCCAACCTCCCTCCTCAGCCTATTAGAGCAGGAGGTTGCCACTCTTCTAGTCCAAGGGGCAGTAGAGGAAGTGCCTTCTCAAAAACAGGGCACAGGGTTCTACTCCCCCTATTTTCTTATCCCAAAGAAAACAGGGGGCTTCAGACCCATTTTAGAGCTCAGAGAATTGAACAGATTCCTAGTCAAAGAAAAATTCAAGATGGTTTCTCTGGGAACTCTGCTGCCATACCTTCAGAGTCAGGATTGGCTTTGTTCTCTAGATCTCAAGGATGCGTACACTCATGATCTCCAGGAACAAGCAGGAATAAGTCCTCACATATGGGTACGTCGGAACCGACGGAGCCTGCGCGGGAAAGCTCCCCAGCTTCCCAGAAAGGAAGCTTTTGGGGCCTCCCACTGCACATGCGCGCTGCCTTCCCGCCTTCCTGACCAGCTCTCCTCAGTTTCTCTTTTTCCGCGGAGCCAGCAGGTCATGTTCCTGTCACCGCTGAAGAAATTCTTATTTTAGTTTGTTTCTTTAGACCGCGTACCTGCCTTCCCCATACCGAAACCGGTACCGCCGGTCTCTTTTCTTTTCTTTCAAAAAAAAACAACAAACTTTTATTTAGCACAACTTGGTGACTTCGGTTAGGCCTCAGGCCTACACAAATTCTCCTCATGGAGAAACCAGCCCCTGGTTTCAAGAAGTGTACCAAGTGTAGTGCTGTTATTTCTGTTACAGACACCCATGACTGGTGTCTTAAATGTTTGGGGCCTGACCACTCCATTCCGGACTGCCCATCCTGCTCCCAGATGTCTAAACGTGGTTTGCAGAACCGGGCCAACAAATTCCATGTGCTGTTTGCTTCAGATAATCCAGCATCACAGTCATCCAGGTCTTCCTCTCCGGATGGATCTCAGGTAACCAAACCTTCTTCGGGCAGGTCCTCAAAAGGCAAATCTCCTTCACAGTATCGAGAGGCCCTCAATCTTGAGTCAGAGGACCCTGCCCCAGCCAAACAACCCCGGCGGGAAGCTCTGGCTTCCAAAGCACCATCTATGGGGTTACAGGTTGACATCGATGGCACGGCCTCGACTGATCACCTGTTAGACTGCTCTGGGGTACCGGCCCATGCCGGTACCGACATCCAGGCAGCAGTGGCGTCTATGGGCAATACTGTCCAGACCATGCAGCAGGCCGTTCTGGCTTTCATTAAAGCTGCGACGCCCTCGGTACCGCATCTAGCGGTTCCGGTTCCGCTATTGTCTTCCATACCGGAACCGAGACCATCGTCTTCCAAACGCAGATCGGTTCCGCATGCCGGATCCGGGTTTTCACCCGATACCGATCCCATACCCAGTACGCCCGATGTTGATACCGATCGGTATGTGTATCGTGCGTTGGAAGCAAATAGAGGATACTCTGATTCTTCTGAGGATTTTGACTCCTCTGATGACTCTGATGAGCTGTCTCTAGTTCTTCCTGAAGAGCCTTCTTCACCAAAGAGGAGAATGTCTCCACCAGAGGATTTGTCCTTTCAAGACTTCATTATAGAAGTAGCTAAAGGACTTTCTATTACCACATCCTCTGAAAAAGAACCTAGATCAAAGAAATTGGATATTTTAGGATACCCTAAGGTTCCTAAAGAGGCAGTCACCCTGCCTATCCATGAAATCCTTCAAGAACACTTGATGGACTTATGGGAGGCTCCTCTAACGTTGTCTCCTCATTCTCGTAGGTTGGACACCATGTACCGGGTCCCTCCTTCTCCTGGTTTTCAAAAACTCAGCTGCCTCACCATTCCATTGTGGTGAAGTCTGCGCTGAAAAAGATTAAGAGTACCAAAAGGCACTCTTCTACCCCTCCAGGGCGGGAATGTAAGACCCTAGACTCTTTTGGTAGGAAAATCTTCCAGGCTAGTATGCTTATAGCCAGGATTAATTCATATAGTCTGTATATGGGCATGTTTCTAAGGGAACTTGCCCTAAAGGTATGGCATTTTGCCCCCTTTATCCCTGAGGATAGAAAGGAGTTCATTTCTCTGGTGAAACAGCTTCTAGATGTTTCTAAGTTCTCCAGCAGAGCAGCCTTTGATTCCTTTGAAGGTGCCGGTAGAGCTTCGGGCATTGCCATTGCAGCCCGACGACTTGCTTGGCTCCAGGCCTCTGACCTAGAACCCTGGGTCCTGGATGGCTTACGGAATCTGCCCTGTACAGGTGAGAACTTATTTGGTAAAGACTGGCAAATTAAAGCCACTCAAATGGACGCAGAAAATGCTACCTTAGATAGACTTTCTAAGTCTACCTCTACTCCTGCCAAGAAAGTCTTTCAAGAGGCCTTACTACAAGAAGGCCAGATTTTCCACAAATACTGGCCAACAATCTTCTCAGCCTCGCTTTGCTGCTAAACGTCAGCAACCTAAACAGGCAAGGTCAAAGCCTGCAGCGTCTGCCACTCCTCAGCAGGCTCAACCCCCTCAGGGGTTTTGACTTGCCCCTAGAGAACTTAACATTTCTGGCTCTAGAACAACCAGAGCCCCTCACCATTCCCGGAAGGTTAGCTCACTTTGCTCCCAGATGGGGGCAAATTACATCAGAGCACTGGACCCTCTCTATCATCAGAGAGGGCTACAAACTTCATTTTTCCAACCTTCCTCCACATACCATGGTGAGGCACTTCAATTCTCCCCCATCTCTCCTGGCCCTGTTGGGTCAGGAAGTCTCTTCCCTCCTTGCCCAAAGGGCAATAGAAGAGGTTCCTCTTCTCCAACAAGGGACAGGTTTCTATTCCCCTTATTTTCTCATACCAAAGAAGACAGGGGGATTCAGACCTATCCTAGATCTGAGAGAATTGAACAAATTTCTATACAAGGAGAAATTCAAAATGCTTTCTCTGGGCATTCTCCTTCCATACCTTCAGAGTCAGGATTGGCTTTGTTCTCTAGATCTCAAGGATGCGTACACATATATACTCATCCACCCATCCCACAGAAAATATCTACGATTTCTGTTCCAGGGAAAACATTTCCAGTACAGAGTACTTCCCTTCGGTCTAGCCTCTGCTCCAAGAGTATTCACCAAATGCATGGCAGTTGTAGCCGCATTTCTAAGAGGTCTGGGAATTTTTGTATTCCCATATCTGGACGACTGGCTCATCTGAGCTCCATCTCAGTCAGAGGCCCAGATTTCCCTGGACCGCACAAGGCACATTCTGCAGTATCTGGGACTGGTGGTAAACCTTCCCAAGTCTCAACTCATCCCTACTCAGTCTCTGGAATTCATAGGGGCCCAGTTGGACACCACCACTGCAAGGGCCTACCTACCTCAAGTCCGGGGCCAACGTCTGGTGTGCTTGGCCTCCCAAGCTCAGTCCAGCAGTCACTTGACAGCCAGAGAAATGCTGCGACTTCTGGGCCACATGGCCTCCACGGTACACGTGGTGCTCTATGCTCGTCTTCATATGAGAGCAGCTCAATGGACCTTGGCCACCCAGTGGACTCAAGCATCAGGAGCGCTCTCCGACCAAATACTCACCTCAAAGCGTCTGTTTTGGTCCCTCCAATGGTGGATATCCACCAAGAATCTGTTGTTGGGGGCCCATTTCCAACCTTTGTTGCCCCAAGCAACCCTCACAACAGATGCCTCCCAAACAGGGTGGGGAGCCCATCTACAACACCTCTCCACTCAGGGTACTTGGTCTCCACAGGAGACCACCCTTCAGATCAACCTCCTGGAACTGCGAGCAATCTTCTTTGCCCTCAAAGTCTTCCATACCCTCCTTGTCAACCTGACCGTCCTAGTTCAAACAGACAATCAGGTGGCCATGTTCTACGTAAACAAACAAGGAGGGACAGGCTCTCTGTCGCTTTGCAACGAAGCTCTCAGATTATGGGCCTTCGCCAGAGAGCATCAAATTCATCTTCTGGCAGTGTATCTTCCAGGGGTTCAAAACTCTCGGGCAGACAGACTCAGTCGAGTTCTGCTTCCACACGAATGGTCCCTACATATGGACCAGATACGCAGAATCTTTCAGGAATGGGGAACCCCGGACATAGACCTCTTTGCAAGTCCGTGCAATGCCAAACTTCCCCGGTTCTGTTCCAGGACTCCGTGTCAGGGAGCTCAGGCCTACGACGCCTTTCTCCTGCATTGGGGTCAGGACTTCCTATATGCCTTTCCACCCATTCCTTTGATTCCCAAGACTCTGTTCAAACTCCAGAGGGATCACGGATCAATGATCCTCATAGCTCCACGCTGGCCACGCCAAGTGTGGTTCCCTCTACTTCTGCATCTTTCCCAGGGACCCTCCCTGGACCTGGGAGCTGCGCCAGACCTTCTGTCTCAGGAGGAGAGGACTTTGTGGCACCCAAACCCCAAGTCCCTACACCTCAGAGCTTGGTTACTGAAGGCCTAAGCCTTCATGACTTCAATCTTTCTCAACCAGTGCAAGATATCCTTCATGCCTCTAGGAAACCCTCCACGAGGCGTTCCTATGCTTTCAAATGGAAACGCTTTTCCATTTGGTGTGCTCAACAGGGTCTTGACCCTCTAGAACTTCCCTTGAATTCTCTACTAGACTATCTCCTGCATCTTTCTAATGCAGGCCTTAAGATGAATTCAGTCAGAGTCCATTTAAGTGCTATTGCAGCATCCTTAAAACCTATAAATGGACAACCTGTCTCCTCTCATCCTCTTATTGCAAGGTTCATGAGAGGCCTGACTCTAACTAAGCCTCCCATCCGACCTCCTCCGGTAGCATGGGATTTGAACCTAGTTCTAGGTCAGCTTATGAAGCCACCTTTTGAACCGTTGGTTTCTACCTCCTTGAAATTTCTTTCCTGGAAGGTCCTTTTCCTTATTGCAGTCACTTCGGCTCGCCGCATCAGTGAACTACAGGCCTTAGTGGCTCATCCACCTTATACTAGGTTCCATCATGATAAGGTGGTCCTCAGGACGAATCCCCACTTTATGCCCAAAGTGGTCTCGCCTTTTCATCTTAATCAAGAGGTATATCTACCTGTCTTTTTTCCGGCTCCTCATGCATCCAGTGCAGAGAGGAACCTTCATACTCTAGATTGCAAAAGAGCTCTTGCCTTTTACCTCAACAGGACTCAGCCACATCAAAAGTCTTCCCAACTTTTTGTGGCTTTTGATCCTTCTCATTTGGGACTTCCAGTCTCCAGACGTACACTTTCCAATTGGATTGCTCAGTGTATTTCCTTTGCTTACCAGAGTAAAAACATTTCTCTGGAAGGCCATGTCACAGCTCACAATGTGAGAGCCATGGCCACTTCTATGGCTCATCTTCACTCTGTATCCATAGATCAGATCTGTCGAGCCGCCACCTGGGCCTCGGTTCATACTTTCACAGCCCATTACTGTTTGGACAAGGACTCCCGCCGGGATGCCTTGTTTGGTCAGGCTGTCCTCAAACACCTGTTCCATACTTGAACAACTCCTGCCCACCTTCCCAGGATGGATGCCTGAGATCCATACGAAGATGGCGAACCCTTGAAAGGGGATCTCCCAGGCATCTTAGCTAGGGAGTCCCCATATGTGAGGACTTATTCCTGCTTGTTCCTGGAGATAGCACAGTTACTTACCTGTAACAGGTGATCTCTGGGAACAGCAGGAATTAGTCCTCACAACCCACCCACCTCCCCTAGGAGTTGTATCTTCTATCTATCTTCCTTTCCTCTCTCTATTGTCTCAGCTATAAACTCGAACTGAGGAGAGCTGGTCAGGAAGGCGGGAAGGCAGCGCGCATGTGCAGTGGGAGGCCCCAAAAGCTTCCTTTCTGGGAAGCTGGGGAGCTTTCCCGCGCAGGCTCCGTCGGTTCCGACGTACCCATATGTGAGGACTAATTCCTGCTGTTCCCAGAGATCACCTGTTACAGGTAAGTAACTGTGCTTTCTCATCCATCCAACTCACAGAAGGTTCCTTCGGTTCCTTTTCCAGGAGAAGCACTATCAATACAGAGTGCTCCCCTTTGGCCTGGCCTCTGCACCAAGGGTGTTCACAAAATGCATGGCAGTGGTTGCTGCTTTTCTGCGCACCCTGGGAATATTTGGTTTCCCCTATCTGGACGACTGGCTCATTCGAGCTCCCACTCAATCAGAGGTCAGGACTGCTCTAACCTGCACAATGCGTATCCTTGAATACTTAGGGCTGGTAATGCAATAAACATCCCAAAATCCAATTTGATCCCTACTCAGTCCCTGGAGTTTATAGGGGCATTGCTGGATACCACAAAGGCAAGGGCCTTTCTTCCCCAGGCTCGTTGTCTTCGCTTGATTCAGTTAGCTTCTCAAGCAGAGTTGAAACCCCTACTCACTGCTCGAGAGATGTTACAGTTGCTAGACCACATGGCTTCCACCGTTCATGTGGTACCATATGCTCGCCTTCACATGAGAGCAGCTCAGTGGACTTTATCCACCCAATGGACCCAGGCATTAGGCTGCCTGTTTGACAAAATAGCAAACACAAGTCGCCTCATTTTGTCCCTCCAGTGGTGGAAGTCCCCTCAGAACCTCTTGCTGGGGTGTCCTTTTCAACAGCCTCTACCCCAGGCAACTCTTACAACAGATGCTTCTCCAATGGGCTGGGGAGCTCATCTTCAGGACCTCTCCACCCAGGGCATCTGGTCCCCACAGGAGACTTGTCTCCACATCAGTCTCTTGGAACTCAGAGCAATCTTCCTTGCTCTACGAGTTTTCCACACCATGCACAGCCACAAGACAGTCCTTGTCCACACGGACAATCAGGTAGCCATGTTCTACATAAACAAGCAGGGAGGAACTGGCTCTCTGTCGCTTTGCAACGAAGCTCTGCGACTGTGGGCCCTCACCAGAGAGCATCACATTCATCTTCTGGCAGTCTATCTTCCAGGGGTTCAAAACTCTTGGGCAGACAGACTCAGTCGAGTTCTACTTCCACACGAGTGGTCCCTACATATGGCCCAGGTCTCCAAAATTTTTCAAATTTGGGGAACCCCGGACATAGACCTCTTTGCAAGTCCGTGGAATGCCAAACTTCCCCGGTTCTGTTCCAGAACTCCGGCTCAGGGGGCTCAGGCAAGGGATGCTTTCCTCCTTCACTGGGGTCAAGACTTCCTGTATGCCTTTTCACCCATCCCCCTAATTCCCAAAACCCTATTCAAGCTTCAGAGAGACAGAGGCCACATGATTCTCATAGCTCCACATTGGCCACGGCAAGTGTGGTATCCTCTGCTTCTACATCTCTCTCAAGCTCCCTCCCTAGAGTTAGGGTCTGCTTCAGGCCTCCTCTCTCAGGAGGATGGAAAGTTGTGGCATCCCAATCCCCAGTCTCTGCATCTCAGGGCTTGGTTGCTGAAGGCTTAGATCTCCAGGATCTTCCTCTTTCTCAGCAAGTGAAAGATGTTCTTCAAGCTTCCAGAAAACCTTCCACTAGACGTTCTTACGCCTTCAAGTGGAAAAGGTTACCATCTGGTGTTCTGAAAAGGGTCTTAACCCCCGTGCCATACCTCTGGAATCATTGCTGGAGTATCTCCTGCATCTGTCTAATGCAGGCCTTAAGACAAATTCAGTAAGAGTCCATCTTAGTGCTATTGCAGCTTCACTCAAGCCTCTAAATGGACAACCTGTTTCCTCTCATCCCCTTGTAGCAAGGTTTATGAGAGGCCTCCTTTTAACAAAGCCTCCCATTAGACCACCACCGGTGGCATGGGACTTAAATTTGGTTCTTGGTCAGCTTATGAAGCCGCCTTTTGAACCTTTAGCTACCACCTCCTTGAAATACCATTCTTGGAAGGTTATCTTTCTCATTGCAATCACATCAGCACGCCGCATCAGTGAATTGCAAGCACTAGTAGCTAATCCACCTTATACAAGGTTCCATCATGACAAGGTGGTCCTTAGGACTAATCCACATTTTATGCCTAAGGTGGTCTCGCCTTTTCACCTCAACCAAGAAGTCTACCTACCTGTCTTTTTTCCAGGACCTCATGCATCACCTGCAGAGAGGAATCTTCATACCCTGGACTGTAAAAGAGCTCTGGCTCTTTACTTACAGAGGACACAGCAATATAGAAAGTCTTCCCAACTCTTTGTTGCTTTTGATCCTTCTCATTTGGGACACCCAGTCTCCAAGAGAACTCTTTCCAACTGGATTGCCCAATGTATTTCTTTCGCCTATCAGAGCAAGAACATTTCTCTGGAGGGCCATGTCACAGCTCACAATGTGAGAGCCATGGCAGCCTCAGTGGCTCATTTGAACTCTGTGTCTATCGATGACATCTGTCGAGCAGCCACTTGGGTCTCGTTTCATACCTTCACAGCCCATTACTGCTTAGACAAGGACTCCTGCCGGGATGCCTTGTTTGGTCAGGCTGTTCTCAAACACCTGTTCCATACTTAATCAACTCCTGCCCACCATCCCTCATGAGATGCCAGAGATCCAGGTGGGGAAGTGCAGCCCTGTCCCAGGGACACACAACTTCTGGGCGCTCTCCCTGGCATCAAAAGCTAGGGAGTCCCCATATGTGAAGACTCATTCCTGCTTGTTCCTGGAGATAGCACAGTTACTTACCTGTAACAGGTGATCTCTGGGAACAGCAGGAATAAGTCTTCACAACCCACCCACCTCCCCTAGGAGTTGTCTCTCTCTCTCTCCCTCTTTGTCTCAGCTATAAAACTCAACTGAGGAGAGACGGTTGGGAAAGGTGGGAAGGCAGCACGCAGGCGCTGTGGGATGCTCCCATAAGCTTTCTGATTGGACGCTGGGGAGCGTTCCCGCACAGGCTCCGTCGGTACCGACGTACCCATATGTGAAGACTTATTCATGCTGTTCCCAGAGATCACCTGTTACAGGTAAGTAACTGTGCTTTCTTTGTCCTGCATATGGTTTTGGGTATGACAAGTGAGTGACTTGCATTTTGTCTGCGTGATCTGGATTCTGGTGGGGAGTGTAGGAAGGTGGTTAGGTAGGAGGGGGAGATGTCGTTGAGCAGTTTGAATGTTGTAAGGAGTATTTTATTTTTTATCTGGCTGTTTATTGGGAGCCAGTGTAGTTCATGTAAAATGGGGGTTATGTGATCAGCTAAGCGAGCTTTTGTGACCACCCTGGCAGTGATGTTCTGGGCTCTTTGTAGTATATTTGTGTTTTTAAGTGGTAGGCCATTCAGTAGACTATTACAATAGTCGAAGTGGGGGGTAATTGATGAGTTGACTACAGACTTGAAATCATGGGTATCGAGAATGTGGTCATCCCTCTCTATCTTTTGTCTAGAATTGCTGCTTGGATGTGTACGCCGGGGCAGATGTGGCCTTCAGCGCAGAAATTTCAAAAACAGCCGTGTCTTCTTACCGCCCAGTGAAGTAATAGTTTTACAACATCCCACAGAGAAAGAACTAAAAACTTTCAGTGACCTCATCAGTGCTACAAATGCTGATGCAGCTAGGGGCACACTTCAGTATTCGTACCCAAGCATATGGGCAAGAACCCCTGACCACATACAATCTCATTAAGGATAATTAGTAAGGAACATAGAGAACTGTATACATGTACAGAACAGTCATGGGACAGAAGCTCTTACAAGAAGGACATAGAAGGTTGTAAACCGTATTAGGCCAAACAGAATTGCTGTTAGACTGAACTCTTTCCAAGAAGACATAAAAGGTCATAAGTCATACAAGACCCAGTTGATCTAGAAGCATATCAAAACATCTTTCAAGGTGATCATAAGCTTTGCAAGGCCAATCTCTGAACGGTCGAGTACAAGGGCGGTTTCTGGACTGGTCTAGCAGGATTCTAGGAAAGGAGATTATTGGGTAAATAAAATCTAAACTTTTATGTTTGGCATGTTAAAGAGTATTTGGCTCACCCATTCTGCCGAGTTGTTCTTTATCAGCTGTAAGAATTTGATCACGTTCAGGGTTGTTTCTTATTAAAATTGCTTTTGTTGTATTTATTCCTTAGTTCTCTCTCCTTTTGGGTAGATGAACATAAACATTCCAGTATTTAATCCAATACCCAGGCTGCTCCCCCATGTTCTGCTTAATCCCTCATTCCTGTGCTCATTATTGAGCTGTACCTGTCCCCAGCATATTGAAAACCTGCTATAGCATTGCTTTTCATTACATCTGATGGTAAGGCATTTACCTCTTTCAGTAAAGAAGTATTTATTTTTCTGTAGAAAATTTGACCTTCCTGTAGTGGCTGGTTATGTATAATACCTTTGATCTAGTAATTTGGTAAAAAGGTCTCAATATGCAAGATTATCAAAAGTATTTCTGGGAGTCTTCATTAAAAACTTGTTAAATTGCAATGAATGAAGATCTAATGAAAATTCACTTTAAATTAAACTGCATACACCCAACATTTCAGTACCAGTATAGCATGCAGAATGGTTCTCACTGGTTAAGAATGAATGAGTCAAATGACTTTTTAACACCAGCCTCAAAAGAGCTGAAAAATATCTGGATATTCAGCACTGTAATCTTGATCATGGCTAGCATTCACTGTCTAGTTTCTATGCTGATTGTTGGTGCTATCTGGATTGTGGCGATATTAAGCCTAATATCCAGCTAGCAGATCTGATAAATTTAGGACAGCCTTTCACATGTCCTAACTTTATCTGGACAGCTTATCTGGGTAGTGGCTGAATATCACTGCTATGTAGATAAGTACTGGCTCCTTTCATTCTCTGCTAGTCTACGCCTTTTCTCTTTCCTTTCTGTCTTACAATTGGCTTTTTTTCCCTTCCTGTACTTTTGTAGCCCTTTAATTTTGTAAACCGCTCAGATGCCTTGGTGTTGGGCGGTATATCAGACATTGCAATAAAGATAAAAGCTATGCGCCAGCACTATCCAGGTAGTGCTCAAGAGGTAAAAAATATATATATATTTGCCTGCTGGTCGGATAAATGCTTTGGAATATTGGCCCTGAGCTGTTTAATTCGGTTCTTATTTTGTCTTTAGCTGGATTGGCTGTAGTTTGAAAGAATCTATCAAAGTTGAACCACACTTGGAGGTCTGTTTGTACACTGACATTCAGTTCTTTGTTCCTATGTACGTTTCGATCAGTGAGGCGGTTGAACATTTGCAATTTTGTATCAGAATGATAAATTCATGGGATGGTGGCTAATGGGCTATGCCTAAATATAGGAGGGATTTTGGGGCCTGATATTTAAAAGCAGGTATTTGGATTGCAGCACACCTGCTTTCTGGATAAGTGCCACTGGCCATGTCTGTTTGGTCATTTTCAGTAAGGCTATTCAGATATTGCTGCTGGAAATCATATTTATTGCACTGGGGCGGAGTATGGACACTTCTGGCAGTTATCTGGAGAGTGGCAGTATTCAGTCCACTATCTGGATAAACTTCCTGGCTAAGACAGTGGAATGGAGGAGTAGCCTAGTGGTTAGAGCAACTGTGCAGAATATCAAGGGTTTGATTTCCACTGGCACTCCTTGTGACCTTGTGCAAGTCACTTTACCCTCCTTTGCCTCGGATACATTGCCAAAAACCCCCAGAGGCAACTGGGTTGCCAGGAGTCAGCACTGACTTGATTGTATTAACCCCCCCCCCCCCCCATAAAAACCCCAAAAACTTAACGGCAACAAAAAAAAACGGTCCCGTTATATGGATAGCAGAATATGTTTAGTGGCTGCACTTTATATACTATATATTGAAGCAGCGAAGTGCAGACAATGAATAAATCCAGGAGTCAATTGCAGGGTCCAAGCCAATTTATTGTGCACAAGGCCCAGATAGTCAAGCTTCAAAAAGGACTGAGCAAAGTTCTTACAGAAACATATTCATTTTATACATTTCTTTTCAGTTTGATACATGCAGACTTTCTATTGGTCCCAACACCCCCCTGCATTTGTCCAATCGGAGATCCCTCCTGGGCCTAGCACCCTGCTCCCTCCTCTAGGATTGTTCTAACAATGGTACAGTTTCTAGGTATGGATACAATTCTACTGCAAGGTCGTTTCTAGCTCTAGGAATGCAAGTATTGAAACATTTCTATCCTCAGAACACAAGAGAATAGTGAAGGATTTATGAATTCATGAAAAACTTCTTAAGCAGTTTAAAGCAGTTTTCTCAGACTTTCACAGATTTTTGGTTCCTGATCATGTCCCAAGTCTAGTCCCGGAACCTCTGGGTTGCCCATCTCATCTTGCAGCTTGGAGACTGAGAAACTCCTCCTTTTATGACCTCATCAGTATAGCACCCCGGTGTCTGGTCCCTGCCATCAGTTACCTCAGTCTCCAAGCAGCTGGATAGATGGGAGCCCGGGCATCCGGGCTCACTAGAGAAACAACTTGATTTTTATTTAGTGAAATTTTACTTTCTTGGTTTATCTTTTGGGGGCTAATTTAATCTTTTGGTTATTTAATGCCTGTGGCTTTAAAAGAATTGTAGCAGACCAGCTCCTTAGATGGGAGCCCGGGCATCCGGGCTCACTAGAGAAACAACTTGATTTTTATTTAGTGAAATTTTACTTTCTTGGTTTATCTTTTGGGGGCTAATTTAATCTTTTGGTTATTTAATGCCTGTGGCTTTAAAAGAATTGTAGCAGACCAGCTCCTTTGTCTCTGCATTCTTTCACCCCCCTTCCCTCCCCCCGAGTCCTTTTGGTTTAGTTTGGTGCCTCATGGGGGAACCGCTGATTCAGAAGTCCTGCCTGATCAACAGCGGTACGGGTGTGCATACCGGGGAGACTTCGCGCTGTCTGTGGGCTGTCGCGTTTGCCGGCGCCGTGCAGAAGGTTTTCCTGTCAGCGCGCCTGGCAGCTCTCTCCTACTTCCCCTCTTCTCCCTCGGCCCGGTGCCTGCTTCGGAGGTGAGGGGGCAGAACGGCGGTCAGCACCGGGGCGGTTTGAGTCTCCGGAGCTGCCGCGCAGCACGAGGTTAGTAACCGCAAGCCTTTCTCCCTTCCCTCTCACTTTCTTGGCCGCGCGGGTGGCCTTTCCTTCTCAGCGTGTTTTTGGCACGTCTTTGCTCTGGCGGTTTTTTCCGCGTGCTCTCAGCGTGCCTCAGGTCTTAGGCCTAGGAGGGCCTTTTCTGGTGATTGCTCTCCACTCTCCGGGTTTCAGCACTGATTGGAGGGTTGAGCATTTAGAGACCACGTTACCATAAAATACATAGTGGCACAGGACAGGCCTCTTCCCATCTCCAGGCAGGCTGCCGGTTGCGGGGTGGAAATGCCTTCCAAATCTGTTTGTGTGGTCTGTGGGGCCCGTAAGGGTTCCAGCACAGGAGTTTGTAAGTCCTGTGTGGGGGGCTCTGCGGACCTCGCTCTTCCCGTTGATGCTCAAGGTGGGGACCCGGGGGCCTTGCCTGAGGGCTCGGGCCCTCCTGAATCTGAAGTACTTCCAGAGGAGCCGGTGGCAGGGCCTTCCTCTGCACAGGGCAGGGGGGGTCCGCCATTGCGTTTTCCTAGGGAGTTTGAATCCATTTTTTCTCCACAGTTTGTGGAGTTACTGCAGCAAGCAGGTTTGGGGTCAGTCCCTGCTGCCAAAGGTTTCAAGGCGTTCCGAGGGAGCAAAGAGGCGTCCGGCTCCTGACTCCTTAGCGGATTCCTCTGTTCCTAGCAAGAGATCCTGTACAGAGGGGGGACCAGAGGATCCTTTTGATTCAGGGGAGGCTCCTCTGTCGGATGTGGAGAGCCACGACTTGGCTTGGGATGAAGAGAGAGAGGAAGGTGAGATTTCGGAAGGAGAGGATCAGGTTAGAGTAGTGAGAGTTTTCAGGAGAGAAGAACTGCCTGCACTCATTGTAGAGTCCCTTAAGGCGCTTAATATGCCGGTCCCGGGTACGGCGACGGATGAGGCTCTGGAGGATCCCTTGTTACAGGTGTTCCGGAAAACGCAAAGGGCTTTCCCGGTTCACAGAGTCTTTCAAGAAATGATTCAGGAAGAATGGAACGTCCCAGAGGCTTCTCTGAAGGGATCCCGCGTTATGGGTCGTTTGTATCCATTGTTAGATCAGGATAAAGAAGTCTTCAAGTCACCCAAGGTGGATGCGGCCGTCTCGGCGGTCACTAAGAAGACTACCATCCCGGTGGAGGGCAGTGCGGCTCTCAAGGATGGTCAGGATAGGAAACTGGAAGTCTTGCTGAGACAGGTGTTCGATATAAATGCCATATCTCTGCAGGCAGCTATTTGCGGAGCGTGGGTAGCTAGGACCTGTCTACGATGGACCCAACAGCTGCCAGAGGACAAGGAGGAGTCCCGAACGGGTCAAGCTGCTCGGTTGGAGTCCGGGGCAGCCTACCTGGCGGATCTTCAGTATGACCTTATGAGGGGTCTCTCGAAGAGCATGGTGTCGGCGGTGGCAGCTCGGCGGTACCTATGACTGCGCAATTGGGCGGCAGATAGTTCGTCAAAGGCTAGATTGAGCAAGTTGCCTTTAAGGGGCGGCTACTCTTCGGAGAGGACCTTGAAAAGCTCGTGAAGGACCTCGGAGAATCGAAGGGAGGTAGATTGCCGGAGGCTAAGCCCAAACCGGTGTGGGGGGCCCCGGGCGCTAGGGCTCAACCTCGCGATTTTCGACGTTTTCGCTCTCAGAAGCTTTTTTCTGGTCAAAGGAGTAGGTTTCCCTATAGAAGCCAAGGGTTTCGGGGATTCCGGGGAGCCGGAAGGGGCTTCGGCCCCTCTCCCTCCTTTTCCTTTAGCAACAAGAAGACACAATGAGATAAGGGGGACCCAGTCGGCCCTTCCTCCAGTGGGGGGTCGTTTGCAGGAGTTTTATTCTGCCTGGGTCCAAATAACATCAGATCAGTGGGTTCTAGAGGTCATACGAGAAGGCTACGCCCTGGAACCTTTGCGTCCCGTGCGGGAGGCCTTTGTTCGGTCCCACGCAAGGTCGGGGGCGAAGCTGGCGGCCATGCGGGAGACCGTGCAACGGTTGCTGGACCTCCGAACTATAGCCCCCGTCCCTCTAGACCAGTGCGGTTCCGGTCGATACTCCATTTACTTCATCGTCCCAAAGAGAGACGGGGGGGGGGGGGGGTTCGTCCGATTCTGGATCTCAAACGGGTCAATCGGTGTCTCAGAGTGTCCCATTTTCATATGGAAACTGCGATCCATCATAGTGGCGGTTCAGAAGGGAGAGTATCTTACGTCTCTGGACCTGTCGGAGGCGTATCTGCATATCCTGATAAGACCAGATCATTACAAGTTTCTCCAGTTCGCGGTTCCTTTCGGGCATTATCAGTTTCAGGCGTTGCCGTTCGGTCTCGCCACGGCCCCACGAGTTTTCACCAAGGTAATGATAGTGGTAGCGGCTGCACTGCGCAAGGAAGGCATCCTGGTGCATCCTTATCTGGACGATCGGCTCATTCGGGCAAAATCACGTGCCGAAAGCGAAAGAGTCACGGCCAGAGTGATTTCGTTCTTGGAAGGGCTCGGGTGGGTGATCAATGTGGCGAAGAGTCACCTGCATCCCTCGCAGAGCCTGGAGTATCTTGGCGCCCGCTTCGACACGCAGATCGGGAAAGTCTTCCTAACGGCTCAGCGGGCTCGGGGACTACGCCGATTGGTGGAGAGATTTCTGAGACTCAAGGCTCCCTCGGCCTGGCATAACTTGCAGTTGTTGGGCACCATGGCGGCAACGATAGAGACGGTACCCTGGGCCAGAGCTCACATGAGGCCCCTTCAAAGAGCACTACTTCGTCGGTGGTCCCATTAGCGAGATTCACTGTCCCAGAAATTAATGTGTCAAGAGGAGACTCGACAGCCCTGCTCTGGTGGTTGTTCCCCGAGTCTTTGGAGCGGGGGAAAGCCTTGGAGCCCCCGGTCTGGGTAGCGGTGATGACGGACGCCAGCTTAACGGGCTGGGGAGCGCATTGTCAGGGCAGGTTTGCGCAGGGGCTTTGGGGTCCTCTGGAGAGGACTTGTGCCATCAACCGGCTGGAATTGAGGGCAGTGTATCGGGCACTGCGGGAGTTTCAGCCTCTTTTGGAGGGCGCAGCAGTCCGAGTTTTGTCCAACAATGCAACGGCGGTGGCTTACGTCAACAAGCAAGGGGGCACAAGCAGTGTGGCCCTGGAGGCCGAGGCCGAAATCCTCTGCGCCTGGGCGGAGGTGAATCTCGTAGACCTGTCCGCGGCTCATGTAGCGGGAGTGGACAACGTCGAGGCCGATTTCCTCAGCAGGGTTCGAGTGGATCCGGGGGAATGGGTTCTGAACGCAGAGGTTTTCGAAAGGATTGTGCGCAGATGGGGTCCGCTGGTCATGGATCTCATGGCGACCTTCGCTTCGGCGAAAGTCAGTCGCTTCTTCAGCAGGCGCAGGGAAAGGATGTCCGAAGGCCTGGACGCTCTGATGCAGGTTTGGCCAGAGGGACAGCTTCTGTACGTGTTTCCTCCGTGGGTTCTGATAGGAAGAGTTCTTCAAAGAGTTCAAAGGTACAAAGGGCATGTGATACTGATAGCGCCGGACAGGCCTCGTCGTCCGTGGTACGCGGACCTGGTGAGATTGTTGGCAGACCGCCCTTGGCGTCTGCCCTGTCGGCCCGATCTGTTAGCGCAGGGTCCTCTGTTCATGCCGCACGTGGTTCGGTTCTCTCTTACGGCTTGGCTCTTAAGAGGGCTCGGTTGAGTGCCCGGGGGTACTCGACAGCGGTTGTCAATACCCTGTTGAAGTCCAGGAAACGTTCAACGTCGCTTGCGTTTGGAGAGTTTTTGAGGCGTGGTGTGAGGAACGTGGCGTCACGGCCTTGGGTTCCTCTCTTCCACGCATTCTGGAGTTCTTGCAAGATGGTTTTGAAAAAGGTCTCGCGGCAGCGTCTCTTTGGGTTCAAGTAGCAGCGTTGGCCTGTTATCGAGGCAGAGTTGCGGGGCAATCCCTAGGGGCACAGAGATGTCAAATGCTTTTTAAGGGCTACTGCCCTTCTTAGGCCGCCGACTCGGAAAATTTTTCCCTCGTGGCATCTGCCCTTGGTTCTGGATGTGTTGGAAGATCTACCTTTCGAACCGCTGTCTCGGGCTTCCCTCAAGGATCTCACTCTTAAAGTGGTTTTCTTGGTGGCGGTCTGCTCGGCCAGATGTATTTCAGAGCTCCAAGCGCTCTCCTGCAAGGAGCCTTATTTGTCTTTTTTCTCGTCAAAGGTTGTTTTGCGAACAGTTCCGGCCTTTCTGCCCAAGGTGGTCTCGTCTTTTCATCTGAATCAAGAAATCTCTCTTCCAGTGTTTGCGGCAGGCAAGACGGATTCGGCTTCAAAGAGGTTACGTCTTCTGGATGTTCGTAGAGCTTTGAAGAAGTACATTGGCTGTACGGCGGCCTTCCGAAGGTCAGACAGGCTGTTTGTGCTGTTCGCGGGCCAAAGGAAAGGGGAAGCGGCATCTAAGGCTTCTATTGCGCGTTGGATCAAGGAAGCTGTTGCATCTGCTTATCTTTTGAAAGGTAGAACGGTCCCAGACGGGCTTAGGGCGCATTCCACCAGAGCTCAGGCTACCTCCTGGGCGGAGTTGCGTCTGGTTTCGCCGGTAGATATCTGTAAGGCGGCGACTTGGTCGTCTTTGAGTTCTTTTGTCCGGCACTATCGTCTGGATGTGCAAAGGGAGGAGGAGACTGCCTTTGGTTCGGCGGTGCTGCAGGCTGGTTTGCCTGGTCCCTCCCGTGGTTGACTTCTTCACTGCTCTGGCACTATCCCAGAGGTTCCGGGACTAGACTGGGGACACGATCAGGAAGATGAAATTAGACTTACCTGCTAATTGTGGTTCCTGGAGTGGAACCAGTCTAGTCCCGTATCCCTCCCCAGGGTTGGATGGCAAACCATTGTTCCTTCAGGTGTTACAGGTAAGACTGTTTTACTTATTTCACTCTAAGAGTTTACGACTACATATATAACTCAATCAATGACGATGATCCCACACTTATTATATAATATCCGTAGCGGCAGGAGTTTATTTTTTTTCTTCCTTACCGTTTGGTCAAGGAAATGGTCTGCTCTAATCTCCAGTCACCTTTCTATTTTCCTTTTTACGGGGGTTTTCACCTTCCACCGGGGTTCTTTCCTGGATTTTTGATGTTTTTGTATAACTTGTACTTTGTTTCTCCGGTGGAGTCTGCTTTGTCAATAGGATACTGATCGTAGTTAATACGTTCACGAAACTTGAAAATGTAAAAAGTTTCCTTTTTTAAATTTTTTATTCTTCAAATGCTTTTCACAAAACAGAATGTTTTTCCAGGCTTCTACATATAACTTATTTCAAAATGATCTGTCAATAATTAATTCCTTAAAGAAGTTCCCAGGTGAACTATCGTGTGCAAAGTTGTATTGTAAAACTAAGGTCTCGACGCTCAGCTCCGGCGCCTCAATGGCGTTTCAAAATTTTTTCTTCAGGAGACCGTGATCCTATAAACAAATAACATATCAATATCCTCACCTATAATACAGTTAAAAACACAAACATAATAACATCATATTATCTAAAAACTCAAACTACTTACATCGGTTTATGCTGCCCGCGCTTGCCCTCCTTAACTTTACTACGGAAAAACGCCGCGCATGCGTGATGGTAACTCCTTGTCTTATTTAAACCCCTATAGAGTGTGTCTAACAATTGACTCGCCAAGCTTCCACCCGGAAGTTACTTCATACCACGTCACAGCTAGTTAATAAAAATTACAACCATCTGTTATGTGTCAAACTAGGGCATGAGAGTTCTTCGTTCTCAATTCCCAAAATAAAATTTAAATATTTTTATATTTATCCATCATTCCCCTTGTTAATGAGAACTATGCAGCTAATAGTAAGGGGAATGATGGATAAATATAAAAATATTTAAATTTTATTTTGGGAATTGAGAATGAAGAACTCTCATGCCCTAGTTTGACACATAACAGATGGTTGTAATTTTTATTAACTAGCTGTGACGTGGTATGAAGTAACTTCCGGGTGGAAGCTTGGCGAGTCAATTGTTAGACACACTCTATAGGGGTTTAAATAAGACAAGGAGTTACCATCACGCATGCGCGGCGTTTTTCCGTAGTAAAGTTAAGGAGGGCAAGCGCGGGCAGCATAAACCGATGTAAGTAGTTTGAGTTTTTAGATAATATGATGTTATTATGTTTGTGTTTTTAACTGTATTATAGGTGAGGATATTGATATGTTATTTGTTTATAGGATCACGGTCTCCTGAAGAAAAAGTTTGAAACGCCATTGAGGCGCCGGAGCTGAGCGTCGAGACCTTAGTTTTACAATACAACTTTGCACACGATAGTTCACCTGGGAACTTCTTTAAGGAATTAATTATTGACAGATCATTTTGAAATAAGTTATATGTAGAAGCCTGGAAAAACATTGTGTTTTGTGAAAAGCATTTGAAGAATAAAAAATAAAAAAAAAGGAAACTTTTTTTACGTTTTCAAGTTTCGTGAACGTATTAACTACAAGCAGTTGACAACTCTACGTTCAAAAAAACGGACCATAATTTAAAGTATTTATAATAGGATACTGATGGCAGGGACCAGACACCGGGGTGATATACTGATGAGGTCATAAAAGGAGGAGTTTCTCAGTCTCCAAGCTGCAGGATGAGATGGGCAACCCAGAAGTTCCGGGACTAGACTGGTTCCACTCCAGGAACCACAATTAGCAGGTAAGTCTAATTTCATCTTCTTTACTAAGATGGGGGTTGGAATCGGGGCCTAATTTACAGGCCTTTCATATTTGCAGGCTATTATAGGCCATAGCCTACCACAATATAATATAGATAGATATAGATATAGCACTGACCATTATCCAGATAGTGGCAATGAATATACATATTTTATTTAACTGCTGTGGCTGGTGTTTACAGAAAATGCCATTCATAGCAGACTATTGATCCACCATCTTGTTGGTGATGATTTGGGAGGCATCTGGGGTGAATTTAGTTGTTATGCAGTTTCACAGATCTGTCTTTGATCTGGGGAGTGGGTCCTATAAAGGCCTGTGTTTGATCTATTGAGGGGGGACCTGGAGGCCTGATCTGTTTTTAGGGGGTGGGAGGAGGTTTCCCCATGTTAACTGGTCCTTTCACTTTAGCCAATTAGAATGGTGACTGTAATATGCAGAGCCTGGCATTGTTACATCATCTGTGCCATTTTTAACGCAATCATGGTAATACTCTTGTCTTTTTTGCATAATAGTAGTTTCATATACAGGATATTAAAACCAGTGGATAGTTTTCATTATTTGGGTTTCAGTCCTGGTTAGTACATATATCCTTTGGTAGTTTTTCCACATGGCTGACTGTACGTTTGCTAAGCTAGAATGTTCTTCTTTGATATTCAGTGCTAAAAGACAATAACAGAGTGTTGGAATAATTGGCACAGGGCATTAAATAAAACATTTTGTTTCCTTGTATTTTAACTGGAAATAAGACTAATCTAGGTTAATTTTGAAAAATACGATGTGCATACTCACATTTTCTAGAATGGTGCTTCCCAGACTTTTATCCACTATGACCCCATTTGAACACCTAAAAATTCACGTGACCCACAGATGGGGATGAAAACAGAAGAACAGGCTTCTAAGCCAATCCCCCTTCTCATCCAAAACATGAAGGCAGTGGCAGCAGTCAGCAAGGACCTTCTCTGGGATTTGTAAGTGCACAATAACAGGACTCTGCATGGGTTTCCTGCCTAATAGGAAGCCTAAACAGGAAGAGGTGGCAGGACCTATGAACATTCATTGACTTACAGGCTCCATGATGACTGCCACTACTGGGCATAGGTCACAGAGGAGGCCCAGAGGGAGGAGGAGTAGCCCTGTTTCTATGACCCCATTTTGGATCCCTGTTTGGGAACCACAGGTCTAGAAATAGCTTTATAGCAATTCAGATTAGTTTATGACTTGCAGGATTGCATATACATATTTAGTTTGATAGCTTTCCGACTCCTGATTGTACTGCTCCAAACTTCTGTTATCCAAATGACAAAACACTCGGGATAGGATAGCTATATTGGTACTGTTTGTTTGTTTTATTTATTTATTTAACAGTTTTTATATACCGCGCTATTTATCATCAGCGCGGTTTACATTTTAACAACTTTGTACTTAAGCATAAACATATGTCAAGTTTACAGATAACAGGGAATGAAACAGGGATAAATGGGGTTAAAGATAAGATAATAACAAATATTCACAACTATTTACAGCAAATTAGCCTAAGTTTTGAGCTTCATAGGTTAGAAACCTTCACTGGACACGATTCCAAGACAGAGATGGCTATTACTAAGTAAAGTTTCCATTATTTTCTTCGTCATGGATCAGAATTACTTTTTCTACCCTCTTAGGATAAAATACTTATACTTAAGTTGCTGCTGACTTGGGCATAGTTATTGGCTTAAATATATAGAAATATTGTCCTTTTGGTTCATCTTTAAGAAAATGTGTACGTTTAAAAAAAAAATTTATCTGTTGGACTAGTCTAACTACTGTTTTAGTATTAAGCTATTCTAACTCTGTTAAATCCTGTTTCTTTTTCAGTTAACATGGAGAGCATGTGTGCAGATGATCTTCTTTCTGTCTTGTTGTATTTGCTTGTAAAAACAGAGATTCCAAATTGGTATGTTCATTTTAACTTTTTTCATAATATTAAGGTATGTATTATGTGAAGTATCTGCATTTTAATGAGTGTTCAGAGCAGCAATGCCACTGAAGTGAGAAATTTAACAGTAAGCCTTGGAGGTGATCTTATTTATTTATTTAACAAGTTTTTTTATACCGCCTTTTCCTTCAATCAAAGTGGTTACAAGAAATACAAAGGTTATAAGTAAGGGAAACATATACAGAATAAACATAACATCACAGTAGTAAAGTAGGGTAAATAACAAGGGTTAACTAAATTAGAAAATCATTTATGTGATAGTTATAATAGATGGGATTTAGTTAATTGTTGATCCATAATGTTCAAAAAAAGAGTACAGTTTTTAATTGTTTACGAAATTCTTTTAAATAATCAATTGAACGTAAATCAGGAGGGATTGAGTTCCATATTAAAGGGGCAGCCAAAGAAATTGCTCTTTGTGTAGTACATTTGCATGACTTAGTGTAGTTTCTTGGGGTGTTGATGGTGTTAGAAGTGGTTTGCCTCTTCAGTCTGTTGCTGGTATTATGAAGTAAGAGGGCATGGAGGCTGATTGCAGATCTCTTGTGTCTCATTTTGAAAATGTTTATGATCAACTTATATTTTATGCGATGGGCTATCCGGAGCCAGTGGAGTTCTTTAAGGATGGGGGAAATATGGTCATGATTTGTGGAGCCATTGATTATTCTGGCTGCTGTATTCTGTGCCATTTGAAGCGGCTTAAGAGCATGTTTTGACAGACCAATGTAGATATTGCATAGGATATCCGGATCTTATGGTGTATTCTAAGTGGTTTCTAGTAATTCATCAACAGTATGTCGGAAATATGTTGTCATCCCCTCTCACTGGTTTAGATATGCATGAACATGGAAATGGAGTGTGGGTCACAATCCACATGGCTCACTGGGGTAGGTCTTGAAGCTGAAGCCAGTTCTAAGAACATTCAGCATGCAGCTTGGATTAAGAACGCCCTTCCCCCCTCTCCAACCCCTGTTCCCAATCTCTGATTCCTTGTGTCTAGTGTGCCTCTCCTAACCCTGACATGAGGCTTAAATGTTTGTACTCCCCAACTTCTACTCCCTCCCTCCCCCCCCCCCCCGAAAACCTCCCCCTTATATAACGGAGACTACCACTCTTTCCCCCCCTCCATTTTCTTTCAGAACATTTAAGGTGAACTGGGGTCACAGGGCAGAGGGAGGGCAGGGCTGGCCCTTAGATTATTTCTTAAAAGGGAAAGGCTTTGTGGTAAGGGGGAGGTAGCAGACATTTATGTCTCATATTGGGACTGGGAAGTCACACTAGACACCAGTGATCAGAAGTCTCCCCAGGAGGCTATGGGTCCAAGCAGTGGAGTGGAGGAGTGTCCTAGTGGTTGGGGCAAGGTACTTCAGGCCGGAAGGTCGGGGGTTCAAATCCCACTAGAGGACAGCAACCTTGGGCCGGAAGGACTGGGGTTTCTAGTCCCACAGGTCCTCCTTGTGGTCTTGGGCAAGCCACTTAACCCTCCATAGCCCATGTTCCCTGTAAAATAGTTATCTCCAAGTTATAATGCCCTGTTCAATGTAATTTCAGTTTGTTCAATGTAAACCGCACTGATGCAGAATAGCGCGGTATATAAGAGAATGTAAATAAATAAATAAAATAAATAAGCAAGACCCTTATTCATTGCTGCCCTGGGCTGGAGCTGAGAGATGTGGGGGCCGCTGGCTTAATAGGGATAAGAGGTCCCCTGATTCAGGCCAGTGGGCCCTTTAAATCATAAGCTGCACAAAGGGCCTTGTTCAGCTCTGAAAATATAACTAAGGCTTCACAGGCAAAAGATACTCTCTAGGAACAAGCAGGAAGTTAGTCCTCACATATGGGTGATGTCCGCATCAGCGGAGCTCTTGTGGATTCACTCCCCAGCTTTCCAAAAAAGCCTTTGGGAGTTAGCTCGCGCATGTGTGGTCACCTTCCCACCCAAGGGTGCGAACTTACCTCAGTCTTCTTTTTTTCTGTGGAGCCCTGCGGACATCTTGTCTGTCATCCCTAGTAAAAGTTGATTTTTCTAATCCTTCTACTTGGCATTTTTTCTCTTTTTGTGGTTTGGTTTCCGATCACCTTCTTACTGTCAGTCTGCCCTTGCCTTGGCGTCACATTTTTCTCTGGTCTTTTTTTCTTTTTCAGTGTGTGGGTCTTTCTCACACACTCCCTGACCAAGATCTTGTGGGTGCCGTCTTTCCTGCTATGTCTTCCGTCAGCAAATTTAAGCAATGTGGCAAATGCCCCCGTACCATGACCATAACGGACTGCCACAGTTGTATAGAGTGCTTCGGTGCAAATCATGACGACTGCACTTGCCCACTCTGCTTGCAGATGTCAAGCAAGAGCTGGAGGAATCGTGAAAAGCAGCAGGGGGAGCTTTTTAGCTTGAAGGCCTATGCTGCAGTCCCGGCATAGATTTTTGGCATTAATGAGCTGTTTTGTATGCATCGCAACAGCTCATTAATGGTAAATTTTAAATAAATGTTTGAGCAAAGTGGACGTCAAATGAATGTTGACTAGTGTGAAGTGTACTTTAATGAAGTCTCGTCACAAAAGTGTGCTTTAAATGAAAAATAGCTCAGAATGTTTTGTGAGTTTCCAGGAGTTCTGCACTATTTTTCACTGTATTTAGTACATGAGGTCCTCCGTTACTGTGGTACGTATAAATGAATAATTAGGTCCCATACAATCACTATTGTTGATTTTGCAGAGTTGTGTAGGGCCAATAAATTATCTTCTATACAAATTCCACTTGCCAAACCTAGAAAATCAGACTTAATATGGAGGCACTATCAATATTAGCTCTTAAGAAACTTTGAAACATAAGCAAATCAGAAATGGTATACAGTGTCATACTATTTATTTATTTATTTTATTGTTTTTATATACTGCGCTCTTTAAAATCAGTGCGGTTTACAGATAACATTTTTGTGCAGAACAGGCGCACTATTAAGCACTTACAATGAACTGGAGATACAACTTGGGTTTCAACTGGGAGAACTGTCTACAGTTATCTACAATATTAACATGAGTTGTCTGTAACTTACAATTTCCTAGCAGGGTGTATGATGGGAGATGTTAAGTTACTGGGTTGAGAGTAGTACAGGAGAAAGAGGTGGCGCTTTAGTGCTTTTCTGAATTGGGCAAGATCTGTGATGACCCAGATGGAGGTTGGGAGTGCATTCCAGCAGCTGAGAGCATAGAACTTGAAGGCTTGGTTCTTTGTTGCCTGGGTGCATTTTGTTATTTCATTGGGGGTCTGTAATGTATTGGCAGCGAATGTTCTCCTTGCTCTGTTCACTGGAGTGGGGTGGAGAAGGTCCGTTAGGGAAGTGGAGGATATTTTGTTGATGGCCTTGAAAGTCATCAGGATTACTTTATAGGTGAGCCGGCAGTAGATTGGTAGCCAGTGTAGGTTTCAAGCCGCGCGAGAGAGGAATACTCTCCTCGCGGCTTGAAAAGCACGCCGCTGATAGAGCAGACTCGGATCTCCGGGCACAGGGGAAGGGGCCGCAGGACAGCTGATTTTGCTGCTTGAGCAGCAGAAGTCTTTTTTTTTTTTAAATTTGACAATTGATTCTGCCGCTGCCACGGCGGCAACGGCAGAAGCCAGGGTTTTGGGTTTTTTTTGTTTCCCTCCTTCGCTGGCCGGTAATGAGCTATGGAGGGGCTGACTGAAATGGGGTAAGGGGGGTTAGGACTGGAAGGGGGCTATTGGCCGGGGGGGGTGGGCTATTGGCAGGGGGGGGGTTATGACTGGTAATGGGCTATGGTGGGGGTTAGGACTGGAAATGGGCAGATGGGGGTTAGGACTGGAAGTGGGCTATTGGCAGGGGGGCGGTTATGACTGGTAATGGGCTATGGTGGGGGCTAGGACTGGAAATGGGCAGATGGGGGTTAGGACTGGAAGTGGGCTATTGGCAGGGGGGGTTATGACTGGTAATGGGCTGGGGGGGGTTATAACTGGTAATGGGCTATGGTGGGGGCTAGGCCTGAAAATGGGGTGATGGGGGTTAGGACTGGAGGTGGGCTGATTGGGGGGTTAGGACTGGTAATGGCCTATGAGGGGAGGTAAGACTGAAAATGGGGTGATGGGGGATACGACTGCAAGTGGGCTATGGGGGGGACTAGGACTGGTAATGGGCTATGGGGGGGGTAAGACTGAAAATGGGGTGATGGGGGGTAAGACTGGAAGTGCGCTATGGGGAGGTTAGGACTGGTAATGGGCTATGGGGGGTCTAGGACTGGTAATGGGCTGGGGGGGTTGCTAGGACTGGAAATGGGCTGAGTGGAAGGGGGGCTTGAACTGCAAATGGCTGATGGGGAGGGGGGCTTGGAATGGAAATGGGCTGTGAGGGGAGGGAGCTAGGATTGGAAATGGGCTGATGGGGGGCTAGGATTGGAAATGGGCTGATGGTGAGGCTAGGATAGGACTGGAAATGGACTGATGCAGGGACTAGAAAGGAGCAGATGCTGGGTGGGGCTGGAACTAGAAGGGAGCTGATGTTGGGGGAGGATTAGAATGGGATGGAGCTGGGAAAGTGAAATGGAGAGGGGAAAAATATTTTGTCTGGAAGAGAAGACAAATCTACAATTGGCCAGGTATTGGGAGAGTAAGTGGGGATTGAGGATGGAGGGGTAAAATTTGAGTGGATGAAATAGGAATGAGGAAAGAGCAAAAGGAGAAAGATTAGTATGTTAAAGCAGATGTAGAGAGAGAGAATGGAAAAAAACTAGAAGAGAGAAGAAAGGACAAATGGACAGCAGACGATGGAGATAGCAGAAGACACGAAGAAACCAGAAGTGGCTGGAGCAATTGCAACTGAAAAAAAATGCACAAAAGGTAGAAAAATATCTCTTTATTTTGAATTTATTAACTGGAATATGTCAGCTCTGGGAAATGTGCATCATTAATGTTTGCACTTTGTTTAGTACAAGAGGAAATTAATTTATAGTTTTATTTCTACAGTGTTGTTGTACATTCCAAGTTTGGCTTTTGGGGTTCCCAGTTTAATTATTGTCTTCCTATTTCTAAATCTTTTAGTCTTTCTTTATCCATACTCATTAAGAGGCATGTTTACTAAAAGTTAGTGTATGGTAACATTATGCAAATATTTATGCAAATGAGGCCCCTTATGCAAATGAGGCCCCACGTCTTATGCGGCCCCCGGGTTACTTTACAAGTCCTCATTTGGCCCTCAAAGCAATTTGAGTTTGAGACCCCTGCCCTAAAGGCATGTTGGCATGGGTCAAGGTGAGCTGTAGAGTCAATGTGATCCTGTATTTGACGTTGTACGACCTTCTCGATTATCTTTGCTAGCAGCGGGATGCTCGATATTGGTCGGTATGATTCCACCTTCTGGGAGTTTAGTTTGGTGTTCTTCAGAAGGGGCCGGATAGACGTCTGCTTGAGGCATAGTGGGAATTGTCCTGTAGAGAAGGATAAGTCAATGATCTTGACTATTATAGGGCTGATTTCCTTACGTAGTGACCTTATCCAGAATGCTGGACAAGGGTCATTTGGAGCAGTGGTGGCGTTGATGACAGCAATGATGTCCTCAATACTTGTAGCCGATGGTATTGTGAGAGAGGTGAGTGGCTTGGGTGGGTTGTTAGTGGGGCTGGACAGCGTGGCTTTGCTAACATTTTTGGTTTTGGCCAGCAGGTAGTCTGCGTAGTCCTGTGGGTGTATCATGGCTGGTTGGGAGGATGAGGGTTCCTTTGTTAGGGTCTTCACTATATTGAACAACTCGTGGGATTTATTCAGAGATCGGCTTAGAAGTTCGGAGTGATGTTCTTTAATTTTTGTTGATATTAAGCTCCGGTGTGTCTGCAGGTGGGAGTTGTAGGCTGTCTGGTCTGTTGGGGACCGTGTACGTTGCCATTTTCTTTCGAGTTTCCTCAGCCGTTGTAGTGAGATTCATAGCTCGGTGGTGTACCAGCGTGCAGGTTTTCTCCTTCTTGGTTGCTTATCTGAGGTCTGTGGCTTGGTTTGGTTAGATATGCATGCAAAAGAGCTCAGGCTGTTCCATGAGGCCATCACATCTTCAAGGTTCGGTGATGTAGTCGTGATGTTGGGGAGGACATCTTTGATGATCACCTCTTTGTCAAAGAGTCTAAAATGTCCTGAGGGTGCTGCTGATTTTTCAGTTATTTTCGTTGTCCGTTCACTTTCCTGGTGCATAGGTATTTGGAATCTGATTAGATTGTGGTCCGACCATGGGACAGGGGAGATAGTTACGTTGAAGTTGTAGTTCGAACTTACGTCTGGTCGAGGGATGAAGACAAGGTCTAGCCTTTTTGATGTGTGGGGGCATCCAATATTTGTTCGTAGTCCAGGTTGTTGAGTGCTTCAGGGAAGGCTTTGGAGTGGTTATCTTGCAGGGCTGGTAGGTTAAAATCTCCCAGTACCCAGTTCGGCTTGCGTGTGTTCTGGGGGTTGGAGGCTAGTTCGATTATAGTCGCGGGGTCTTCAGGGGATGAGGTTGGGGATCTGTAGCTAAGGTTGATGGTATTGTAGTTGTTGGATATGGTGATTACATCAAGGTGTGTTGAGCTGTTAGAGCTGATCGTTTGATACTGGAGGTCTGTTTTTACCAGAATGAATGCACCACCTCCTCTGCAGTCTGCTCTGTGGCAGGTGCGAATTAAGAAGTTGGGGGGGGGGGTGGTGAGTTGGTTGATGAGGACTGAGTCTGAAATGGTGAGCTACGATTCTGTCACTAGCAGGATGTCTAGTTTGAGGTGTGATATGAGGTCAGAGATGACTGGCCACTTTTTACGGACAGACCGTGCATTTATGAGGGCACACTTTAGGTTGCGTGGGTTTTGGTGTTGCTTGGGTTTTGTGGTGTAATGGAGCGGTATGTGGATTAAGTATGGGTGGGGGTTCTGGGAGGGTTCTGTTGGCAAGCAGTGTGTTAGTGTAATGTCTCCTTCCTTGGCCTCGTACAATCAGAATCAGATTGTGGTCAGATGCAGTGGAGAGGGAGCCATTGAGGACGTTGCTGAGGATATGGATATGGCCATTTTGAGCTGGGGTTCAGTTTGTCCTGTGTGTGGCAGGGGACTTTCCTTTGCTGGGGAGGTGTATGCTGGCGGGGCGTGTATGTGTTCTACACTGTACAACCCAGTAATGGCTAGCTTGTTCTCGGGCACTAACTATTTACAGTGGTGAGGATACTTGTATACCGTTGATAGTGAGATGCTCACAGTACTTTCAGTAATGAAATACACACCGTAACTTCGGCAGCGAAATACTCACAGTACATAGTAAATTACGCCGTGAGATACTAGGACAGTGATTCTCAACCAGTGTTTTGTGACAAATTGGTATGTCACCGAAGACTTGGGGGCATATTGCCAAAATGTTGAGGTAGACAGCAAGACAGCTCTTTTCTCTTGCAGCCCTGTGTGCCTATTGGAAAAAGAGAACATAGAGCAGGGATCCAAGTACTTGAAATTTTCTGGGAACAAGCAGGAAATCAGTCCTCACATATGGGTGACGCCAACAGAGCCCTGCACGGAAGCTTCTCCCCAGTCTGCACGGAAGCTTCTCCCCAGTTTTCAAAGAAAGCCTTTTGGAGATGCACCACGCATGCGTGGTCCCCTTCCTGCCCAAGGGTGCTATCTTGCCTCAGTCTCCTTTTTTCCATGGAGCCTACTGGACATGTCTGATTTCCCCAGAAAAAGAGTTTAGTTTTTCTCTTGGAAGTTTCTTCCCCGCTTGCACCGGTTCCTTTTCCCGCCCCCGAGCTCGCTTGCCTCTACATCGCGTCACGGATTCGTTTTTCCTTACCTTTTCTTGGATTTCTGACTGCGCGGGTTTGTGCCCTTTTCACTGGCAGAGCCTCAGGTCTTTGACTTTGCTGGGGCCCTTTTTCCCCCCCATGGCCTCTGCCAATGGCTTCAAGAAGTGTGACCGGTGTTCGCAGACCATGTCCCTCCCTGACACACACGATTGCTGCCTCCACTGGCTCGGGGCAGATCATGACCCCTTGGATTGCAGCCTTTGTAAAAAGATGTCCTCCAAGGCCATTAAGAGTCGTCAACAGCAGCATAACAAGTTCTTTCAAAGATCAGACTCTGCCCTGGAGTCTCCAGCAATGCCGTGCTCCAAGTCCCCATCCAGGACCTCGGAGCCCCGGAGTGACCCACTGCCTCTGACTGAGGCCGTGGATCCTCTGAGTAGAGCACACTGGAAGTGGAGCACAAGAAGAAGAAATTCTCGAGGGCAGCATGAGTCGGGGCAGGCAGGTAAGTCCCTTGCCAGGTCCCACAGTTTACATCACGAGTCCAAGGGATCGGAACAGGAGTGGCCTACAAGGTCACTTGAAAAGAAGCATTGGCCTCCGGTGACTGGCCTTGGACCCCCAGGGCCATTCTAGTTGAGGACTCCCCCTCGTCAGAGCAAGTGCCAGGCCAGAGACCCTCTGTGCCTGCCGAAGGCTGTGGAGCCATCTGGACTGGAGACCAGAATGGCTGCCTTGGAGCACAGCCTGTCTGCCTTCATGACCTAGCATCGTGCCCTGATGTCTGCTTCCACCGGTCATCTGCCCAGACCACCGGGGTCTCGACCTTGAGGACCTCCCCAGACGTCGAGCCGATTCTTGAGTGCCATCGGCCTCGAGTTGATCCTCAACATCGGTCTCAATTCTCAGGACGGAGGTCTTCCCCAATGAGTGGCTGCGACTCCACCTGCAGGGCTTCCATGGGGCATGAATGGTTAAGCTCAGGGTCCGACCTTGCAACCCGACCTGACCTCGACTCCTCCACTGACTACAAGTTGGTCTGGGAGACCAAGGATGAGGAATCGCTGGACACTTGTCGCCTCTGCAATGTGCCCTCAGACCCATTCCCCGCCTGAGGATATGGCATTCCTTGACTTTGTGTGGGACATGTCAAAAGGGTTATCTTTCAACACAGAGTTGCAGGAGGATCCTCTCAAGGAGGAGCTTGAGATCCTCCAGTACTAGGCCCCTCCAAAGGAGGCATTTACAGTGCCAGTCTCCCAGATCCCGGAACGGCTGCTCCTCCACATGTGGGAAACGCCGGCATCAGTGCCCATCATGATCAGATGGCTGGATTGGATATATCGGGTCTCCTGGAGCCCAGACTTCCAGAAAGCACAACTGCCACATAACTCCATGGTGGTGGAGTGTGCTATGCTTCGGCTCACGAGCCAGAAGACGCACTCCTTGGTGCCCCCGGCCAGGGAGGTCTGCACCTTGGATGCCCTGGGCAGGAAGTGCTACTAGGGCTTGATGCTCATCGGCTGGATCCAGGCATACCAGCTGTACGTGGGCATGTACTTGAGGGACCTGGCAAATGAACTAGCTGGGTTCTTGGCTGGTCTCTCCAAGGAACCCCTCTAGTGGTTCCGGAGCCTGTCTTCTGTTGTCAGAGTGCTCTGAATTTGACTCCAGCAGCCTATGATGGCTTCAAATTGGCAGCTAGAGTAGCCGCAGTGGACATTGGTGCCCGATGCCAGACTTGGCTGCAGTCATCCGACTTGAAGCAATGGGTTCAGGACAAATTGGTTGACATCCCCTGCCAAGGTGAGAACCTCTTTCACAAACCCATGACTGATAAGGCTGCAGAGTTGTAGTCTGAGTTTCTGATGAGGACTAGGTTCTCCAAGAAGACTGCTACCCTTCCCTAATGGAAAGCCCCAAGTAAAAAGCCCCTTTACTCAGGGAAGGGAAGATCTTACGGAAACTACCCTCAGTATCAGGCCTCCTCAGCAGGGTCAGCAGGTCAAGGGGCAAGGGCATGGGCCTCTTAAATAGAAGCCTCCCAAGACCCATGCACCGGCTCTGGTGCAGCCTGGGGGGAGCTTTTGACTCCTTGGGCATAGCCTCTCCACCCCAAGGAGGCCCACCCCAGCAGCCCACAGGGGATGTCTGATCCTGTTTGCCTGCAGGTGGCCAACCATCACCACAGACACCTGGGTCCTCCAGATGGTCAAGGAGGGCTTCCTCCTTCATGTGGAACAGACTCCCCCTCCATTCTTCCCAGGAGAGTCCACCAGAACTCATCTCCACAAAACCTTGCTACTGCAGGAGCTCGCAGGCCTTCACTTGGCAATAGCGATCATAGCAATCTCCAGGAATAAGCAGGAATGTAGTCTTCACATATGGGTATTGTCGTTACCGACGGAGCCTGCGCGGGAATGCTCCCCAGCGTCCAATAGGAAAGCTTTTGGGGAGCATCCCTCAGCACATGCGCGCTGCCTTCCTACCTTTCCAACTGTCCCTCTTCAGTTCTTCATTTTCCGCGGAGCCGACAGGATCCATACCCTGTCACCGCAGAAAATTCCGTCTTTAAAATTGTTTTCTTGTGGTCACGTTTGCTTGCTGCACGACGCTTACCGGTACCGCTGGTTCTTTTCTTCTCTTTTTCAAAACCCCCCCCCCCAAAAAACTTATACTTTGAGCTGTTTCTCTTCAGAAACTTTTCTTTTTTGGTGCTTGGCGTCATTTTGGGCACTAGGCCCCATATTCCTAAAACATGGAAAAACCAACTAGTGGTTTTAAAAAAAATGTACTACGTGTGGCGGTACTATTTCTGTCACTGACACCCATGATTGGTGTCTTAAATGTTTAGGGCCTGAACATTCTCCATCTGAATGTCTCTCCTTTATGGGGATGACTAAAAGAGGAAGACAGAACCGGGCTGCAAAGCTCGGTACCCTCTTTTCTTCGGATGCAGATCCATTGCATCAACATCTTCAAGGGCCTCCTCTTCCTCCCATGGATCTCAGGTAACTAAACATAAAAGCCAGTCCTCAAAGGGTAGCTCTCCTGCTAAGCATCGAGAGGCCATTGGCATTGCCCTTGAGGGAACCACACCGGCAAAGCAGCCCCGGCGGGAGGCTTCGGCTTCCAAAGCATCAGTGGGGCTCCAGGATGTTCTCGAGGCCCCGACCTCGCAAGAACTACCTGTGCCATGCTCAGGGGTTCCTGCCGTTTTCACCGGTACCGATACCCAGGCATCGGCAGCGTCGATAGACTAGAGGTTCCTTGCTATCGAACACAGCATCTCAGCTCTTCTCTCAGCTGCGGTACCATTGGTCCAACGGGCACCGGTACCAACACCAATTCCGGTACCGACACCAGTACCGGTACTGGCCCCGGTGGGAATTCTTCCCATGCCATCTTTGGCTGGAATCGATAGATCGGTACCGGTTCAACTCGTGGTCAGGAATACTTAGAATCCTCCGATTCCGAAGACTCTGACAATTCTGCTGGTATTAGAGGGTTTCTCCCAGAGGATCCTTCTTCTCCACAACGCAGAATGTCACCTCCAGAGGACATGTCTTTTCAGGATTTTATTCGTGATATGGCCAAGGGCCTTTCAATCACGGTAGCTCCTGAAGAGGAACCCAGATTAAAGGAATTGGAAATTCTCCAATATCCTAAAACTCCAAAGGAGGCAGCCACTCTGCCCATCCATGAAATTCTGCATAACTTGATGCTCAGAATGTGGGAGACACCTGACTACATCTCCTCACTCTAGTCTTCACAACCCACCCACCTCCCCTGGGAGTTGTCTCTTGATCTCTTTGTCTCTTTCCTCTCTCCCTCTATCCTTTTCACTCAGTTACAAACTTAACTGAAGAGGGACAGTTGGAAAGGCAGGAAGGCAGCGCGCATGTGCTGAGGGATGCTCCCAAAAGCTTTCCTATTGGACGCTGGGGAGCGTTCCCACGCAGGCTCCGTCGGTACCAACGATACCCATATGTGAAGACTAAATTTCTGCTGTTCCCGGAGATCACCTGTTACAGGTGAGTAAGCACGCTTTATTGCGTTTGGTTTAATTAATGGAGGATAGCTGGTAAGGAAATCCACAGTACTACAGTTTAACTTTCAAAAGGGAGACTATGATAAAATGAGGAAAATAGTTAAGAAAAAAAACTGAAAGGAGCAGTTGCAAAGGTTAAAGATTTACATCAAGCGTGGGTGTTTAAAAATACTATCTTGGAAGCCCAGACCAGCTGTATTCCACGTTTTAAGAAAAGTGGAAGGAACATAAGAACATAAGATATGCCATACTGGGTCAGACCAAGGTCCATCAAGCCCAGTATTCTGTTTCCAAAGTGGCCAATCTAGGTCATATGTACCTAGCAGTTTCCCCAAGAGACACAAGTTCCACAATGCTTGTACTGGGTCAAGCATTGATATCTTCGGTCACTTCTTAATAATGGTTTACGGACCTTTCCTCCAGGAACTTGTCCAAACCTTTTTTAAACCCAGCTACACTAACAGCCTTTGCTACATCCTCCGGTAACAAATTCCAGAGTTTGATTACACGTTGAGTGAAAAAATATTTTCTTTTATTAGTCTTAAATAGTTTACCCTGTAGCTTCATTGCATGTCCCCTAGTCTTTCTATATTCTGATAAGGTAAACAATCGATCTATGTTTACCCGTTCCACTCCATTCATTAATTTATAGACTTCTATCATATCTCCCCTCAGCCGTCTCTTTTCCAGGTTGAAGAGCCCTAATCTTTTTAGCCTTTCTTCATAGGAGTATCCTTCCATCCCCTTTACCATTTTGGTGGCTCTTCTCTGTACCTTTTCTAAAATCGCTATATCCTTTTTATGATACGGCGACCAGAATTGCACACAATATTCAAGGTGCGGTCTCACCATGGAACGATATAGAGGCATTATAATATCTTTTGTTTTATTTTCCATTCCTTTCCTTATCATACCTAGCATTCTATTTGTTCTCTTGGCCGCCGCTGCACACTGGGCCGAGGGTTTTAACATGGTATCCACAATGACGCCTAAATCTTTTTCCTGGGTGGTGGTTCCTAATGTGGAACCTTGCATCGTGTAACCATAGTTTGGGTTGTTCTTCCCTAGGTGCATAACCTTGCACTTGTCCACATTAAATTTCATCTGCCATTTTGATGCCCAGTCTTCCAATTTATCAAGATCCTCTTGCAATTTTTCACAGTCCTCTTGGGTTTTAACAACTTTAGTTTTGTGTCATCTGCAAATTTGATAACCTCTCTCGTTATTCCATTTTCCAGGTCATTTATGAATATGTCAAAAAGCAGCGGACCCAGCACAGATCCCTGGGGTACACCACTATTCACCTTTCTCCATTGGGAAAATTGGCCATTTAGCCCTACCCTCTGCTTTCTATCTTTTAACCAGATCCTGATCCACAATAGTACACTGCCTCCTATCCCATGACTCTTTAGTTTTGCCAAAAGTCTCTGATGAGGGACCTTGTCAAAGGCTTTCTGAAAGTCCTGATACACAATATCAACTGACTCACCTTTGTCCACCTGTTTATTCACCCCTTCAAAAAAACATTACAGATTAGTAAGACAAGATCTTCCTTGTCTAAAGCCATGTTGGCTGTCTCCCATTAGGTTGTGACTATCTACATGCTGAGTAATTTTATTCTTTATGATGGTTTCTACCATTTTTCCCGGTACTGATGTCAGGCTCACTGGTCTGTAGTTTCCCGGATCACCCCTGGAACCCTTTTTAAAAATTGGTGTTATATTGGCAATCCTCCAATCTTCAGGTATTAGAGATGATTTTAATGATAGTTCACAGATTACTGATAGCAGTTCTGCAATCTCATATTTCTCCAGGACCAAGCAGGAAGTCAGTCCTCACTTATGGGTGACGTCGGCGCCGACGGAGCCCTCGCGGAGCAATTTTCCCCAGCTTTCAAAGAAAGCCTTTGGGAATTGCAGCGCGCATGCGCGGTAGTCTTCCCGCCCGAAGGTGCCATCTTAGCCAGTCTTCTTTTTTTTTTCCGCGGAGCCCTACAGACGTCCCCGTCTTGTCCCCGCGTAAAAGTTGATTTTCCTCTGTATTTTTCCTTTTTTCTTTCGGTTCGACGCCGGTCGTTTTCCCGCCCGGACTCGCGACGCCGGTCTCGAGTCCTCTAACGGTTTTTCGGTTTTTCTGACTTAGTCAGCTTTCGTTTTCGTTTTTTCCCTGGCAGCCCGGTCCTTTGACCTCGCAAGGGCCCCTTTTTCCCCCGATGGCTGCCAGTGGCTTTAAGCGGTGTGGTCGGTGTGACCGAAATATGTCACTCACCGACTCACACGACCTTTGCCTCCGCTGCCTGGGCCCAGATCACGAGGAACTGATCTGTGGGCCCTGCAGCAAACTGTCCTCGAAGGCGTTGAAGTCGGCGGCATCAGCGCGAAAGAATCTTCGCTGACCCCAGCCGTACCCGGACCTCGTCGGAGGCCTCACTGTCGAAAGGCTCCAGTTCGGACCGTCGACGGAGCTCCTCCGACCGGGGTTCTCCCTCCGGGACCATCGACGGAGGGAAAAACCCGCGAGGGCGGCGTCGGTGGACGCTCCTGGCTCCGCGAGGGCCAGGTCGCATAGCCCCGACAGCCGCCCCGGGTCCTTGGAGAAGGAACACCTCCCGAAGCGACCTCGCCTGGAGTCGGAGATGCCTGCCCGGGTAAGTCCTGTTGTCCTTCTGGACTCGCCTCCGCGTCAGCCGACGTCGGGCCCGACGCCGTCGGGGCCCGAGTCGGGGGCTGCTGGGTCGCCTGAGCTCGGACTCAGGTTGACGGCCTTGGAGAGCGGATTGTCTGCCTTCATGGACCAGCAGCGGGCACTGCTCGCTGGCTTCGCTGGCGTCGCTGCCCCGACCGCCGGGACGTCGACGTCCAAGTCGACCCCGGAGACCGAGCCGATCCTCGAGTCGATGAGAACTCGAGTCGATCCTCGGTCGAGGTCGCCCTCGGCCTCCCGTTCGGGACCGAGGTCGCCGACGCCGACTCCCTCGGCGTCGGGGCGGCTGGCGCCGCACCCTGCCCGAGCCGACCCCACCGAGTCCTCGTCGGAGTCGGTCTGGGAGTCTGAGGAGGAAGAGTCACCTGATTCTTTCCGGACTCGGTGTGTCCCATCGGACTCTCCGGAGTCCGAGCCTCGGAAGCAGTCCCCCCCGGAGGATGCCCGGTTCTCGGATTTCGTTAGGGATATGGCCAAGGCTTTGGCATTCCCTGCGGACCCCGAGGAGGAGCCTCGAGCCGAAGAGCTCGACGCCCTCCAGTATGACTCTCCCGCGAGGGAGCACTTTACTGTGCCGGTTCCTCCTATGCTGGAACGACTACTCTTCCGCATGTGGGAGAGTCCGGCCTCCTCGCCGGTCCTGAGCAAGCGGGTCGATTCTATCTATCGAGTCCGCAAGAGCCCTGGCTTTCAAAAGGCGCAGTTGCCACACCATTCCATGGTAGTGGAATCGGCCATGCATCGTCTTAAGAGCCAGAAGGTGCACTCCTCGGTGCCTCCTGGAAGGGAGGCCCGTAACCTGGATGGCCTTGGCAAAAAGTGCTTCCAGGGCTCTATGCTCGCCTGTCGTGTCCAGACTTACCAGCTCTACATGGGCATGTATCTCAGGGATCTGGCTAAAGAGCTAGCCGGCTTCTCCGCTGGTTTGTCCGAGGAACCCTTGCGGAGGTTCCTAGCCTTGTCCACAGGTATTCGGGAATGCTCAAAGTTCATGTCCCGAGCAGCCTATGATGGCTTTGAAGCCTCGGCTCGAGTAGCCGCAGCCGGCATCGGTGCCCGCCGACAGGCTTGGCTTCAGTCGTCCGACCTTGAGCCCTGGGTACAGGACAAGTTGGTCGATGTCCCCTGCCGAGGCGAAAACCTCTTTGGCAAGCCCATGGCGGAAAAGGCTGCACAAATTGAGACTGAGACTCTCACCAGGACCAGGCTTTCTAGGAAGACCTCCGCCCCTTCCCAGAAAAAGAAGGGCTCGGGAAAAAAGACCTTTTACCCGAGGAAGGCGGCTGCCTACAAACAATACCCCCATTATCAGGCCCCTGCAGCTCCCCAACAGGGCCAGCAGGCCAAGGGACGGGGTAACGGGTCTCGTAGGCAGCAAGCCCCCAAGCCTGCGCCACCAGCCCCTGCTCAGCAGGGTGGGGGTTTTTGACTCGCTCAGCATAGCCTCTCCCCCCCCGCTGGTTCCCCCCAGCACCGGAGGCCGGCTGGTTCACTTCGCCGACAGGTGGTCCAGCATCACCGCAGATGCCTGGGTGCTTCAGGTCGTGCGAGAGGGCTACCTTCTCCACTTCCATCAGGTCCCTCCCTCCTATTTTCCGGGAGAGCCTCCGCGCCCCCCTCTGCACAGGGAGTTGCTCCTTCAGGAGTTAGCAGGTCTTCTGCAGGATCAGGCGGTGGAACCGGTGCCACACCACCTGAGAGGTCAGGGCTTCTATTCAAGGTATTTTCTGATACCAAAGAGAACAGGAGGCCTCCGACCCATCCTGGACTTGCGCAACCTCAACAAGTTCCTTGTGCGGGAGAAGTTCAAAATGCTTACCCTTGGAATCCTTCTGCCCTACCTCCAGCAGGGAGATTGGCTATGCTCCTTGGATCTAAAGGATGCTTACACGCACATCCTCATCCACCCAAGCCACCGCCAATACCTAAGGTTTGTGGTGGCAGGAAATCATTACCAGTACAGAGTACTGCCCTTCGGCCTGTCCTCCGCACCGCGAGTCTTCACAAAATGTCTCGCGGTCGTGGCGGCCCATCTCCGGCTTCACGGCCTCTATGTTTTTCCGTACCTCGACGACTGGCTCATCAGAGCAGCATCCGCTCAGGAGGTCACCACCGCCACGTGCCGCACGGTGACTCTGCTGCAGCACTTGGGCTTTGTCATCAACTTCGCAAAGTCCACTTTGCTCCCCTCACAGGATCTCGAGTTCATCGGCGCAAGGCTGCACACCCCTCAGGCGCGAGCGTACCTACCGCTCGACAGGGCTCAGCGGCTCATGGACCTAGCCGACCGCTTTCGCAGCCAGCCCCTGGTCTCCGCCAGGCGCTTCCTGAGACTGCTCGGCCATATGGCTTCCACCGTCCATGTGACCCCCAATGCCCGCCTGAATATGCGGCCTGCTCAGTGGTGTCTCCGCCAGCAGTGGCGACAGGCCACGGGCGGCCTAGCAGACCTGGTGCGCGTCTCCGAGCCGCTGGTCTCGTCTATCCGGTGGTGGCTCCGGCAGCCGAACCTGGTATTGGGAATGCCTTTCCAGTCACCTCAGCCGACCCGGGTGCTGACCACCGATGCATCCCTCCTGGGCTGGGGAGCCCATTGCCAAGAGGCACGTACTCAGGGCCTCTGGACCAAGTGGGAGTCTGCTCAGCAGATCAACTTCCTGGAGCTCAGGGCGATCCGCCTAGCTCTCAAGGCCTTCTCCCACCTGACCTCCCAACAGTCCGTCCTTGTCCAGACGGACAATCAAGTTGCCATGTTCTACGTGAACAAGCAGGGGGGCACGGGCTCCTTCCTCCTCTGCCGGGAGGCACAGAAGCTCTGCTCTTGGGCCGTCGGTCACGGCATTCTCCTCAAGGCAGTTTATCTCCCGGGCCAAGAAAATTGCCTGGCGGACAAACTCAGCAGGGTCCTCCAGCCGCACGAGTGGCGTCTGGACCCCTTGGTAGTTCAGAAGCTCTTCCTCAGGTGGGGCCTCCCCACAGTGGATCTCTTTGCCAGTCCTCACAACCGGCAGCTTCCTCGCTTCTGCTCTCGTCAGCCTCACCCCCTTCGGGTGGCGGCGGACGCCTTTCTGATCTCATGGTCGGGGAGCCTTCTGTACGCTTTCCCTCCCATCCCGTTAGTCTCTCGGACCCTTTTCAAGGTTCTCCGAGACAAAGCTTTCGTGATCCTGGTGGCCCCTCGCTGGCCCAGGCAGCCGTGGTTTCCGCTCTTGCTGCAACTGGCGGTGGAGGATCCAATCCCTCTGGGGGTGCACCCGGATCTCCTCACCCAGGATCAGGGGTCCCTACTGCACCCCAACCTCAGGTCTCTCAACCTCATGGCCTGGCTGCTGAGAGGGTAGTCCTTGCTCCTCTCCTCTTGCCGGCAGAGGTGGAGGAGGTCGTCTTGGCTTCGCGACGGCCTTCTACCCGCAAATGCTACGCCCTTAAATGGCGTCGCTTTGCAGTCTGGTGTACCCAACAGTCTCAGGATCCCTTCTCCTGCCCGGTGTCGGTGATCTTACAGTACTTGCTACACCTCTCTAATCTGGGACTTAAGTCCAACTCCGTCAAAGTTCACCTCAGTGCTCTTTCCGCACATCATGTGCCGGTGGACGGCAGACCTCTCTCCAACGACCCTCTCGTAGCGAGGTTTCTCCGAGGTCTCCTACTACTTAAACCACCTCTGCGCCCGCCAGCGCCTGACTGGGACCTGAATGTGGTTTTACAGCGGATCACCTGTCCGCCTTTTGAACCTATGGCTACCTGCTCTCTCCGTTTTCTGTCTTGGAAAACGCTGTTCTTGATAGCCCTCACTTCCGCTAGGCGCGTAAGTGAATTACAGGCCCTCGTGTCTGATCCCCCCTACACTCGGTTCTACAAGAATAGGGTAGTCCTACGGACTCACCCAAAGTTTCTGCCTAAAGTGGTCTCCCCTTTTCACTTGAATCAGGAGGTGGTACTTCCAACCTTCTTTCCCAGACCACACTCCAGCCGTGCTGAGACGGTCCTCCATACCCTGGACTGTAGAAGGGCGTTGAACTTCTACCTTGACCGTACGCGGGAGCACCGTAAAGCTGCGCAGCTTTTTGTGTCCTTTGACCCCAATAAATTGGGGCTCCCGGTCTCCAAGCGTACTCTGTCCATCTGGGTTGCGGACTGTATCTCTTGGGCTTATGGGGCAGCCGGACTCGCCTTAGAAAGTCGAGTCACGGCTCATTGCGTTCGGGCAAAGGCCACGTCAGTGGCTTACCTCCGCTCTGTTCCGCTGGCAGACATCTGCCGGGCCGCTACTTGGTCTTCGAGCCAGACTTTTGCGGTCCATTACTGTCTCGAGAGGGAGTCCCGTAGGGACAGTGCTTTCGGACAGGCAGTCCTCCGTAATCTCTTTGAGGTCTGAGCAACTCCTACCCTCCATCCCGGATGTGGGCTACCGGTGGGTGATAATTCAGCGAAGATTCTATCCTTCTGTGCTGCTGAGCTAGAGGGAGCTCATTTTTGTGCTTAGGGTCTCCGGTAGCCTTGAGCTTGGGAGTCCCATAAGTGAGGACTGACTTCCTGCTTGGTCCTGGAGAAAGCGTAGTTACTCACCTGTAACAGGTGTTCTCCAGGAGCAGCAGGAATCAGTCCTCACTACCCTCCCTCCTCCCCTTGGAGTTGCAATCGTCTGCTGCTTATGTTCTTTTTTCCAAATTTTTATGCTGTCTTTTTAGCTATGTCATCTGACTGGCTAAGATGGCACCTTCGGGCGGGAAGACTACCGCGCATGCGCGCTGCAATTCCCAAAGGCTTTCTTTGAAAGCTGGGGAAAATTGCTCCGCGAGGGCTCCGTCGGCGCCGACGTCACCCATAAGTGAGGACTGATTCCTGCTGCTCCTGGAGAACACCTGTTACAGGTGAGTAACTACGCTTTCAGTTCTTTCAACACCCTTGGATGTATACCATCCGGCCCAGGTGATTTGCTGCTCTTCAGTTTATCTAATAGTTGTAAGACATCGTCCTGATGTATCGATATTTCCTTCAATTCTTCCGCACCTTTAAATACCACTTCAGTCATGGGTAACATCCCTACATCTTCCTCAGTAAAGACCGAAGCAAAGAATTCATTCAGTCTCTCCGCTATCGTCTTGTCGCCTCTTAGTGCTCCTTTAACCCCTTTATCATCTAATGGACCAACTGACTCTCTCACAGGTTTTTTGCTACGAATGTACTTGAAAAGGTCTTTATTTCGCGTTATTGCTTCCGCAGCAAGCTTCTTCTCAAATTCTCTCTTTGCCTGCCTTATCAATGCCTTGCATTTGACTTGCCAGTGCTTGTGCTGTTTCCAGGTTTCGTCGTTTGGGCCTTTTTTCCATTTCCTGAAAGATGCTTTTTTGGCAACAGCCTCTCTGGCCTCACCTTTAAACCATGCTGGCAGTTTTTTGGACTTCCTTCCACTTTTCTTAAAGTGTGGAATACAGCTGGTCTGGGCTTCCAAGATAGTATTTTTCAACACCCAAGCTTGATGTACGTCTTTAACCTTCGCAACTGCTCCTTTTAGTTTTTTCTTAACTGTTTTCCTCATTTTATCATAGTCTCCCTTTTGAAAGTTAAAAGGTAGTACTGTGGATTTCCTTACTATCCCTCCTCCACTAATTAAATCAAAGGCGATCATGCTATGATCACTATTGCCAAGTGGCCCCAACACCCTTATCTCTTGCACTAGATCTGGTGTTCCACTAAGGACTAGGTCTAATATGGCTTTCCCTCTGGTCGGTTCATGAACCAGCTGCTCCAAGAAGCAGTCATTTATTTCATCTAGGAACTTTATCTCCCTAGCATGTCCTGACGTGACACTGACCCAGTCGATACCGGGGTAATTGAAATCACCCATTATTATTACTGCGCTGTAACGTTTGTTAGCTTTCTTGATTTCTTTGAGCATTTCATCATCCATTTGGTCATTCTGGCCAGGTGCTCGATAGTACACCCCCACTGCCATCGCCTTCCCCCTTTTATATGGAATTTCAATCCATATAGATTCTACAGCAGATTTTGTTTCCTGCAAAACTTTAATCCTTTCTGAATCAATGCCCTCTCTAACATAGAGCGCAACCCCTCCACCAATTTGATCAGCTCTATCATTACGATATAGTTTGTACCCAGGTATCACAGTGTCCCACTGGTTGTCCTCCTTCCACCATGTCTCTGATATTCCAATCATATCTAACATTTCATTTAGTGCTATATTCTAACTCTCCCATCTTATTCTTTAGACTTCTAGCATTTGCATACAAGCATTTTAGAGAATGTATTTTATTCATGTTAATTTGGCTATTGTTAGACATGGGTAAATTGGGATCTTTAAGCTCTGTCTGCTCCATACTTGAGGGCATTTGGGCTACTTTACTCTTTTGTGGAACCTCTCTGCTTTTGGTAGTATCCTTCAAGGATACATTCTTCCGAACCATCCGCTCTTGGGCGACTGTCGGCTTTCCCCTAATATCTAGTTTAAAAGCTGCTCTATCTCCTTTTTAAAGGTTAATGGCAGCAGCCTGGTTCCATCCCGGTTAAGGTGAAGCCCATCCCTTCGGAAGAGCCCCTCCTTTCCCCAGAATGTTCCCCAGTTCCTAACAAATCCAAAACCCTCATCTCTGCACCATTGTCTCATCCACGCATTGAGACTCCGGAGCTCTGCCTGCCTTTTGGGTCCTGCGCATGGAACAGGAAGCATTTCTGAGAATGCTACCCTGGAAGTTCTGGATTTCAACTTCCTACCTAAAAGCCTAAATTTTGCCTCCAGAACCTCCCTACCACATTTTCCTATGTCATTGGTACCGACATGTACCAAGACAGCAGACTCCTCCTCAGCACTATCTAAGACCTTATCTAGGTGGCGCGTGAGGTCCGCTACCTTCGCACCAGGCAGGCATGGTACCAGGTGATCCTCACGTCCACCAGCCACCCAGCTATCTACATGCCTAATGATCGAATCACCAACTATAACGGCTGTCCTAACCCTTCCCTCATGGGCACATGGCCCTGGAGAAACTTCCTCGGTGCGAGAGGGTTTTACATCACCTGGAGGACAGGTCCTAGTTACAGGATCACTTCCTGCCACACCAGGGTGATGCTGTCCTGTCACGTGACCTCTCTCCTCCATGGCAACAGGAGTGTTGCCAGACTGGAGGTGGGACTTCAGGACTATATCCCTGTAGGTCTCGTCTATGTACCTCTCTGTCTGTCTTATGTTTTCTAAGTCTGCTACCTTAGTCTCTAGAGAACGGACTTGTTCCCTGAGAGAAAAGAGCTCCTTGCACCTAGTGCACACGTAAGACCTCTCACCAACTGGGAGAAAATCATACATGTGACATGTGTCCAAAAAACTGCCAGCATGGTTTAAAGGTGAGGTCAGAGAGGCAGCTGTTGTCAAAAAAGCATCTTTCAGGAAATGGAAAAAAAAGCCAAATGACAAAAACTGGAAACAGCACAAGCACTGGCAAGTTAGATGCAAGGCATTGATAAGGCAGGCAAAGAGAGAATTTGAGAAGTTTGCTGTGGAAGCAAAAACCTGTGATAAAGAGTTCAAGTACATTCGTAGCAAAAAACCTGTGAAAGAGTCAGTTGGACCATTTAGATGATAGAGGGGTAAGAGGGGAGAAGGCCATAGAGGAGAGACGGAATGAATTGTTTGCTTCGGTCTTTACTGAAGTGGTATTTAAAGGTGATACTGCAGAAGAATTGAAAGAAATATCGATACACCTGGAAGATGTATTTCAGCTATTTGATAAACTGAAGAGTAGCAAATCACCTGGAACGGATGGTATACCTCCAAGGTTGTTGAAAACTGAAATATGAGATTGCAGACCTGTTATTATTTTATTTATTTATTTAACTGATTTTATATACCGTCTTTCTACAAATCAAGACGGTTTACATAAAACATTTAAAATAGAGTGTTTCCACTGTTTACATAGAACAAAGTAACAATATATATAAAATAACAATGAAACTAATTATAAATTATAAGGATAAACAACTATTTACAAAGGTATTTACCGAGGTGTGAGTTGTCAGTATGAAGGTTTAGAAGGGGTAGGAGCTGGGAGAAGCAGATGAAAGGTTAGAACTAAGGTGGGAGGGGAAAATGTTCCTGAAAAAGGAGGGTTTTTAAGTTTTTTTTCGGAACTCAAGGTGAGTTCTAGAGTTCCGAAGCTCATGGGGAAGAGCGTTCCATAGGGTAGGAGCATAAAGGGAAAAAGCCCTGTTACAAGTGAATTGTTTACTATATCTTATGGTTGTTGGGATAGAGATGAGGTTTTTGGTAATAGTGCGGTGGGTTCTAGAGCTAGCAGAGGGGAATGAGAGGGGAAAGGCAAGGAGCTGATTCATTGGAGATGATTTTATGTATAAGGGTAAGCTCTTTGAACTTAATCCTACAGTAGATGGGGAGCCAGTGGAGGTCATATAGGACTGGTGTGATATGTGATCGCCTAGGAGAGCTGGTTATGAGAGTCTTGCAATCGTGTTCTGGGCAAGTTGGAGCGGTTGTATAGCATTCTTGGGAAGGCCATGATAGATTAGGTTGCAGTAATCAAGAGAGGGGGTTGTGAGGGCTTGACAGACAGATCAAAAAGAAGTAGGGCTTAAGAGGGGTTTGAGATTCCAGAGGGTACGTAGCTTAACATGTATTGGTAGTTCTCTTTATTTGATTAGTGAAGGAGAGGTTCTGATCGAGGATAATGCCAAGATACTTCACCTGTTTTTTTACAGTAAGGGTGAAATCTCCAATAGTAATGTTTGGGGGGGGGGGGGGTGTATGAGGTAGCAGAGAATACCTGTAGCACTTCAGTCTTAGTTTGATTAATTAGAAGGTTATGTTGCGATAGCCATGATTTCAGTGTAATTAAGCAATTGCTTAGATTAGAGAAGTCAGGGTTGGAGAGATTAAATGGGGTGAAGCACATCATGTCGTCCGCATATAATTGGAACTGAATGCCAAAGCTCTGAAAGATGTTACAAACAGGTTGAAGGAAGATATTGAAAAGGAGAGCAGAGGCTCGATCCTTGGGGGACACCTTGTTTTAGTGTAAATGGGAGAGAAGTATCATTGCCAATACGGACCTGTTGGGTTCTGTCGTCTAGGTAGGATCGAAACCAGTTTAGGGTTGTGCCTCTAAGGCCTATTTCATGGAGCCTGCATAAGAGTTGATGGTGAGGAAGGGAGTCAAAGGCGGCCGATAGGTCAAGGAATATGAGTAGGCATCCTTGGGTAGGATTCTGGGTGTGCAAGTACAGGGAGTCTAGTAGGTCGGTAAGGAGGGTTTCAACACCATTGTTCTTTTTGAAACCATGTTGGAAAGAGTCAAGGGGAGAGTGCTCATCAATGTAGTCTTGGAGTTGGGTTTGAACTAGTTTCTCCGCTATTTTGGCAAGAAAAGGGATGCTAGAAATAAGTCTGTAGGAGGTAGGAGAGGTAGGGTCAAGTTTTGTTCCTTTTAGTATTGGCCGAATGGTGGTGCGCTTGAGAGGAGGTGGAACAAAACCAGTCTGGATGGAGGTTTGTATAATTGATAGGATGTAGAGGCTGAGGGAACCTCTAGTAACCTTGATCCAAGGAACAGGACAGGGGTCAAGGGCAGAAGTGGATGTATTCAGGTCTTTTATAACATTAGAGATATTTTCTAGTGTGATGGGATCGAATTCGTTCCAAGTGGTTGGGAGGGTAGGTTCAGGAGGTTGGGTGCTGTAGTCTGAAGTAAAATTGGAGTTAATGATAGAGGAGGGAGGGGGGAATTTAGAGGTAAGGTGGTTGGCAATATTTTGTGCAGATATTTTCGGGGGCTGGTCCTGGGGTGAAGGTTCATTTATTAAGGATTTTGCTATGGAGAAAAGTTCTCTAGGTTTGTTGAGAGACCATTGGATTATGTTTTCATTATATTCCCTTTTGTTAGTTATCTGTGAACTATCATTAAAATCATCTGTAATACCTGAAGATTGGAGGATGGCCAATGTAACCCCAATTTTTAAAAAGGGTTTCAGGGGTGATCAGGAAACTACAAACCGGAGAGCCTGATGTCAATACTGGGAAAAATGGTAGAAACCATCATAAAGAATAAAATTACTGCATATGTAGATAGTCATGGCTTAATGGGAGACGGCCAACATTGCTTTAGAGAAGGAAGATATTGTCTTACTAATTTGTTTCTTTGAAGGTGTGAATAAACAGGTAGACAAAGGTGAGTCGGTTGATATAGTGTATCTGGACTTTCAGAAAGCCTTTGACAAGGTCCCTCATGAGAAACCTTTGGCAAAACTAAATCGTCATGGGATAGGAGGCAGTGTAGTACTGTTGATGAAGAACTGGTTAAAAGATAAAAAGCAAGGGGGGTAGGGCTAAATGGCCAATTTTCCCAATGGAGTACCCCAGGGATCTGTGCTGGGTCCACTGCTTTTTAACATATTCATAAATGACCTCATTCGTTATTCCCATTTCCAAGTCATCAAATTTGCAGAGACACAAACCTATTTAAAGTTATTAAAACCTATGAGGATTGTGGAAAATTGCAAGAGGATCTTGATAAATTGGAAGACTGGGCATCCAAATGGCAGATGAAATTTAATGTGGACAAGTGCAAAGTTATACACCTAGGAAAGAACAATCCAAACTATGGTTACATGATGCAGGGTTCCACATTAGGAACCATCACCCAGGAAAACGTTTTAGGCGTCATCGTGGATAACATGTTAAAATCCTCCGCCCAGTGTACAGTGGCGGCCAAGAGAGAAAATAGAATGCTGGGTATCATAAGGAAAGGAATGGAAAATAAAACAAAGGATATTATAATGCCTCTATCGTTTCATGGTGCGACTGCACCTTGAATATTGTGTGCAATTCTGGTCGCCGTATCTTAAAAAGAATATAGCATTATTAGAAAAGGTACAGAGAAGAGCCAACAAAATGGTAAAGAGGATGGAAGGATACCCCTATGAAGAGAGGCTAGGAAGGTTAGGACTCTTCAACCTGGAAAAGAGACGGCCGAGGGGAAATATGATGGAGGTCTATAAATTAATGAATAGAGTGGAACAGGTAAACGTAGATCGATTGTTTGTTATCAGAATATAGAAAGACTAGGGGACATGAAATGAAGCTACAGGGTAAACTATTTAAGACTAATAAAAGAAAATATTCCTGATTGTGTCCCCAGTCTAGTCCCGGAACCTCTGGGTTGCCCATCTCATCCAGCAGCTTGGAGACTGAGAAACTCCTCCTTTTGTGACATCACCAGTATATCCCTCTGGAATCCGCCTCTTATTTTATTTATTTATTTATTTTTAATCACATTTATATACCGCAACTTCCAAAGTTCAGTTGCGGTTTACAGTTAACAACAATCAACAAAGCAAGTATGTTTGTTTTACATGGAACGTCGAATATAACAAAACATATTTACAAGGAACATCATATTAAATATCAAATAAACAATGTGATATAATACCAAACAGTGTGAAAACTATATACAAGTTTATATATGAATATATATACATGGAATACATGGAAGGGAGGGGACATAATTCAAAGATCATCATGGGTGAGTGCTAACTGTGTGGGTTAGAGGGCTTTTGCATGGAGCAATCTGATTATCTCTTTAACCTTTGTCTAATGTAGATAATGAATTATCTATATTATAATGTTTGGTAAACAGATAGGTTTTCAAATTCTTGCGGAGTTCCATAATTTCTGTTAGCTTTCGTAGCTCCTCTGGGAGGGAATTCCAGATTGTAGGAGCTATATGAGAAAAGGCTCTATTGTTTGTTGATTTATGGGCTTTTGTAAAATCTTTCGGGATTTTTAATCTGTTTAATTGTCCTTTTCTGTGTGTAGACTTAGGTGGTTCTTTGTGTATTAAGTTACATATCATGGATGGGGCCAGGTCATGTAAGGCCTTGAATGATGTTATTATTGTTTTGTAGATTATTCTACTTTGGATTGGTAGCCAATGGAGGGAGGCTAGTATTGGTGATATGTGTTGGAGGGAGTTAATTTTCAATGTGATTCTGGCTGCTGCATTTTGTGCTAATTGCAATCGTTTAATGCTTTGTTTTGCTATGCCTATTAGTATTAGATTGGCAAAGTCAAAATGTGGGGTTATGGTGGCTTGGATTATGTTGATAAAGTCTTGTGTAAAAACTAGTGGACGAAGTTGTTTGAGGGTTTTGAGTTTGAAATAGATTTTCTTTATGGTATTGCTGATGTGTGTTTCCATTGTAAGGTGTGTATCTAGTATAACACCTAGATATCTTATTTCCTTTTTATTTTGATTTCTTGGTTTTGAAGTCTTATGTGTGATGGAGGGATATAGGATCTGTTCTTGGTTACAATTAAAACTTCCGTTTTAGTGTGATTGATGTGGAGGTTTTGTGCTTTTAGCCAAGTTGTGATTTCATTATAGCAGTCCGATAGGGGTTGGAGCGGTAGGTTGGGAATTGTAAATGGAATATACATCATAATATCATCTGCGTATAGATGATATCGAACTCCAAAACTTTTGAAAATGTTGCAGACTGGTTTTATGTAAATATTGAAAAGTAGAGCTGACAGCGCTGAACCTTGTGGCAATCCAATTTCTTGCTTGTATGTGGTTGAGTTTTGATTTCCAATTCTTACATTTTGCGTTCTATCATTTAGGTAGGATGAGAACCATTTATGTACTGTAGAGTTTAAACCTATTTGTTTTAGGTTATTGAGCATTATTGTGTGGTGTACGCTATCAAACGCTGCTGATATGTCGATGAAAAGTAGAATGAATGCCTGTTTAGGATTGTCAATCCCTCTTAGGAGCGCATCTATTAAAACTGTGAGAAGTGTTTCCACTCCATGGCGGGGCCGAAATCCATACTGTTGCTCATCAAGAGGGTAAGATGAGTCTAGAAAATCTTGTGTCTGTAACTGAACTACTTTTTCAATTATTTTGGCCAAGAATGGTATGCTTGAGATGGGTCTATATGATGTGGGGGATGTTTTATCTAGTTTGCTGTTTTTAAGGATTGGCCGTATTTGTGCGTGTTTGAGAGATGGTGGGAGGTAGCCTTGTGTAAGTGAGAGGTTTACTATTGAGAGAATGTAGGGTAATAAAATTGGTAGTGTGTTTTTTATCCATGTTACTGGACATGGATCTAGATAAGATGTTGTGGTGTTGAGACCGGTGATGATATTTTTTAGTGTCTCTTTAGTTATGGGGTGGAACTCTGACCATTCATTTAAATGCTGGTGTGGTGCGTTGATAATGTCTATAGACATTGATGGCATTTTTGCTTTGTTTTGATAATGGTGGGCTAAAGTTTGAACTGAGATGTCGGTAATTTCTGTTTCTGTAGTTTGGGGGTTGGTTAGATTTCTGACAATGGAGAATAACTCTCTTGGCCTGTTATATGATTTTGAGAGTATTTTGGCATAATATTCTTTTTTTGTGCTGTCCAAGATTTCTTGTATTTAATGAGGTGATTATTGTATATTTCCTTTTGTATCGTCAATTTAGATTTACGCCAGTTGTGTTCTAGTTTTCTAAGGTTCCTTTTCATTTGTTTTAGTGTGGTATTGAACCATGGTTTGGTGCTAGTGTTAGAGTAGTTGCTCTTTTTGTGTATTTTATTAGTTTTAGCTGCATTGAAGATGGTGTCATGCCAGTTCTTGACAGTGTCATCTAAATTCGTTGCCGTTGTTACAAGGTGGGGGATTGTTAAGTCGATAAATTCTTCATTGTTAAACTTTTTAAATCTTGTGGTGGGGACATTTCTGTTGTGGTTGTTAGTGCTAGTGGATGGATAAGTAAAATTTAGTTTGATAATGTGGTGATCTGACCAGGGTATCTGGGTACATTCAACTGAATTTGGGTTGATTAGTTTGAAGAGTGAGTTAGGGAGAAGGACAAGATCAAGTGTTCCACCTTTGATGTGTGTAGATGTGTTTATTATTTGATGATATTCCATGTCTGAGATAGTGTCAAAGAATAATTTAGATTCCGATGTTGGTAGCGAGGGAAGGTTAAAATCACCTAGCATAATTATAGGGTGCTGTTCAGTTGAAGAACTGAGGAGTTCAATAAAAGAATCAAGGCCGTCTGGTTTTTGGTCTGGGGGCCTATATACTAAGCAGAGTTTCATAAGGCCAATTTTTATTAATAGTGTGTCTATGTTGTTAGAAATATTGGATTGCATTGTTTTGGCACATAGTGTCTTTTTTGTCATCATTAATACACCTCCGCCTTTTCTATTAGTTCTATGTTTATAGAAAGTGTCATAGTCTTCATTATTGAGTTGGTTTATATAGACTGAATCGGTATCTGAGAGCCAGGTTTCTGTAACGCATAATATGTCTGGATTTAAGTCCGATATTAAGTCATTAAATATGGGTAGCTTGTTTTTCATCGAGCGTGCATTGATAAGAATGCATGAGAGGGAAGGTGTGTTATTGGTGTATGTACCCTTGGTTGTTTGAAGTGGGTTTGTTTGTTTTATGTGAATTAGTCTATTTACATTTGCTCTAGGATGGTTGTTTGGGTAAATGTGTCCTATATGGTGGTTGTTTCGCGTGTGTGTGTGAATAATGGGAATTGTTTTGTGGTTTTTGCTGCTTAGGCTTAGAGTTAAGTCAATGGTTAGTATTGCTAAGACTAAACCGATATAGAATATTTTCATTATCGTGATGTTTGTAGGTGGCATTTTTGAAGGTTTGGTGTTAGTGGAGCTAAGCGGTTATATACCAGGGTAAGAAGATGTGAGCAATGTAGTCCACTGGGAAGTTGTGTTATGTAGAGGTTGCAAGGAGAGGCTGCTATTGTCAGACCTGGTTGATAAATGCTACTGACAACAGTATACAATTGTATGATCGTAACTGACAACAGTACTGATAGAAGATAATATACTACTGGCAACAGTAATATAATGTTTGACTGTTACTGACTGGCTAGCTACTGACAACTGTTTCAATTGATAGAATACTACTGGCAACAGTAATGAGTACTACTGGCAATGAGTACTACTGGCTGTGGATATGCTACTGGCAACAATAGGAGGATGATAAAATGTTAACTATTTGCAGATTGCCTCTTGCCACCAGTTACCTCAGTCTCCAAGCAGCTGGATAGATAGGAGCTCGGGGGTCCGGGCTCACTGGAGAAACAATTGAGGATTGTTAGAACAGTTTAGTGGAATTTTTGTGGGGGTTCTAGTGTGATTACAGGAGTTTCTTTAGTTAAGAGCTGTGCCTTTAAATCTTGTACCAGTCCTGCTTTTTGGTCTTTGCTCTCCCTCTGCCCCCCCCCCCTTCTGTTAGCTACAGTCTTCGGGGCTACGCTTGGAAGAGGGGCCGGCCAGCTCAGAAGTCTTTCAGAGGGGCACAGCAGTACCTGTTTGCTGCCGGAATATTTCAAGTGTCGGGGGAGGAGAGCAGAGTGCAGCCGATGCCGCGCAGAAGCTCCTGTCTGCTAGCGCGTGTGGTGACTCTTCCCGCTACTCAGACTGCCCTGGTAAGTTTGAACAGCAGTGTGAGCGATCGGGCCCGAGGTGTTTGAGTGCACCCGGAGCCAGCGGCAGGCTAAATTTTAAAAGCGCACCTCATTTCTAGCCTCGCGGTCACGTAAGGGCAGCGGAGGATTGCGAGGCAGTTCTTTTTCTCGGCGCGGTTCTTTTGGCACGCTTTAGGCCGTCAGCCTTGCTGCGTGGCGTCGGTGTGGCTGGCTTGCAGGCCCAGGAGGTTATCTTTTTTGGTGCTCTGTCACCTTGTTTAGGTCTTTACAGGGGCAGTTAAAACAAAAAAAAAAAGGGGAAGGCTCACTGGTTTTTTTGCTAGTGTGATTTGCTGGTTTCTTGTAGGTTTTCCTTTTACCTGAGTTAAGTGGGGTTTCAGTATTCTTGCTTTACCGGGAGGGGTGCAAGGGCTGGGCTCCTTATAAGCAGGCTGTGCCTTTTCAGCAGTGCCTTCCAAACCACTATGCGTGGTGTGTGGGACCCGGAAGGTCTCCAATGCAGGGGTCTGCAAATCCTGTGCTGGAGAGCCCCCAGAGGTGCATCAAGTCTCGGGGTTAGTTCCAGATGCCTCGACCCCGCTAGTGTCCGACTTAGCGCAGGATGAGCCAGTGGCAGGTCCATCTTTTGGTTTAGCTGCCCCCTCTTCTCAGACGGGCTTCCCTAAGGAGCTGTCAACCATTTTCTCGCAGCAGTTTGTTGCTTTGCTGCAGCAGACGGTCTTTAGTAATTCTCTGCAGCAGCAGCTGTCAATGGAGGGCACTGGAGCGAAGAAGCGTCCTGCATCCCCTCGGGGCGAGACCTCGGTGTGTGGAGGCAAGAGATACCGTGGAGATGGGGAGCTGTGTGACCAATCCTGAGCTTCCGAGGATCCGCTTTCGGACGAAGAGGGACACAGTTTGTTAGATGAGGAGCTCGAGGAAGGTGAGATCTCGGAGAGGGAAGATCAGTCTAGAGTGGTGAGAGTTTTCTGGAGAGATGAGCTGCCGGCACTCATTGTGGAGACGCTGAAGGCTCTTAGTATGCCGGTCCCGGGTCCCGCAGAAGATGAAACGCTTGAAGATCCTTTGTTACAGATGTTTAGAAAGACTCAAAGAGCGTTCCCTGTACACAGAGTGTTTCAGGAGATGATTCAGGAAGAGTGGAATGTTCCTGAGGCCCCGTTGAAAGGTTCCAGGGTTATGGGTAGGCTGTACCCGTTGTTGGATCAAGACAGAGGTTTTTAAAACGCCTAAGGTGGATGCGGCCGTCTCAGCTGTGACCAAGAAAACGACGATTCCTGTTGAGGGTAGTATGGCCCTCAAGGATGGTCAGGACAGGAAGTTGGATCTCTTGAGGCAAGTTTTCGATGTCAATGCCATCTCGCTGCAGGCGGCTATTTGCAGAGCGTGGGTGGCCAGAGCCTGCCTTCGTTGGGCACAGCAGGTGCATGAGGGGCAGCCGAGCCCATTGACGGAGAGGCTGCCCGATTGGAATCCGGGGCAGCCTACTTGGCGGATATTCATTATGACCTTATGAGGGGTCTGTCTAAAAGTATGGCATCAGCCGTAGCAGCGTGCCGGTATTTATGGCTACGCAATTGGTCGGCGGATAGCTCCTCTAAGTCGAGATTAAGTAAGCTTCCTTTTTAAGGGCCGTCTCCTATTCGGTGAGGACTTAGATAAACTGGTAAAGGACCTTGGTGAGTCCAAAGGGGGACGCTTACCGGAGGATAAGCCTAAGGTGGCCCGGGGAGCATCGGTAGGTAGGGGACAGATGCGTGATTTCCGCCGGTTCCGTGTTCAAAGGTTCTCTTCTGTGCAGAGGGGACGCTTTCCCAATCGAAACTAGGGGCGGGAAGGGGTTTCGGTCCCTCTTCCGCCACCTCCAGTACCTTCAAGAAGTCACAATGAGATGAGGGGGGCCCAGGTGCCTCTAATTCCCGTAGGGGGGCGTTTGCAGGAGTTTTATCCTGCCTGGGTCCAGATTACATCAGATCAATGGGTGCTGGAGGTCATTCGGGAGGGCTATGCCCTGGAGTTTTTGCGCCCAGTGCGGGACGCCTTTGTGCAGTCTCCCAGCAGATCGGTCACAAAGTGCGCTGCGCTGTGGGGGACGGTGCAAAGGCTGCTGGACCTCAAGGCCATAGTTCCCGTGCCCGCAGACCAGTCCGGATGCGGTCATTACTCCATCTATTTCATTGTCCTGAAAAAAGATGGAGTACGGCCAATCCTGGATCTCAAAAGTCAACCGCTGTCTGCGGGTGTCCCATTTTCACATGGAAACGCTGCGATCCGTGATAGTGGCCGTGCAGCAAGGAGAGTACCTGACGTCTCTGGACTTGTCAGAAGCGTATCTTCGTATTCCCATAAGGCCAGATCATTGCAAATTTCTCAGGTTTGCGGTGCCTTTCGTTCATTATCAGTTCCGAGCATTGCCCTTAGGGCTCGCCATGGCTCCGAGGGTTTTCACCAAGGTCATGGTAGTAGCGGCAGCGCTGCGCAAGGAGGGCATCCTTGTCCACCCTTACCTAGACGATTGGCTGATTCGGGCAAAATCGCACGCCGAGAGCGAGAGGGTCACGGCCAGAGTGGTGTCATTCTTGGAGAATCTAGGCTGGATAGTAAATGTGGCGAAAAGTCGCTTGCAGCCCTCCTAGGATCTGGAGTACCTGGGAGCTTGGTTTGACACTCGAGTTGGGAAAGTGTTTCTCACAGCGCAGCAAGCACAGGCCTTGCGGCAGATGGTGAGGAGGTTCTTGAAGCTCAGGACGCCCTCAGCATGGCGTTACTTACAGTTGCTGGGCACCATGGCGGCATCAATAGAGACAGTGCCGTGGGCCAGAGTGCATATGAGACCGTTGCAAAGTGCATTACTTTGTCGGTGGTCACATCAGTGGGATCCACTGTCCCAGAGGCTGGTCTGCCCGGAGGAGACCCGTCGAGCGCTGCGTTAGTGGTTGCTTCCCAAGGCCTTGGAGCGGGGGAAAGCTTTGGAAGTGCCGGACTGGGTGGGGGTGATGACGGACGCCAGTTTGATGGTCTGGGGAGCTCATTGTCGGGGCAGATTTGTGCAAGGGACGTGGAGCCCTCAGGAGAGGGCCTGGGCGATCAACCGGCTGGAGTTAAGGGCAGTGTTCCTAGCGGTGCAGGGGTTTCGATCGTTGCTCACAGGGAAGGCGGTCCGCGTATTGTCCGACAACGCGACGGCGGTGGCCTACATCAACAAGCAAGGGGGAACCAGCAGCGTGATGCTGGAGGCCGAAGCCGCGTTCCTGTGTGCCTGGGCGGAGGCGAATCTCTTGGACCTGTCGGCAGCACATGTAGCGGGCGTAGACAATGTGGAGGCCGATTTCCTCAGCCGGGTGCGGGTGGACCCGGGGGAATGGGTCCTGCATCCTGAGATCTTCGAGCGGATTGTTCAAAGGTGGGGGTTGCCGGTCATGGACCTCATGGCGACCTTCGAGTCCGCAAAGGTCAACCGCTTCTTCAGCAGACGCAGGGAAAGGATGTCTGAGGGCTTGGACGCTCTCATGCAGGTCTGGCCGGAGGGGCAGCTGCTCTGTCTTTCCTCCGTGGGCCTTGATAGGCAGGGTCCTGCAATGAGTACAGAAGTTCGACGGTCACATAATTCTGATTGCACCGGATTGGCCACGTCGTCCTTGGTACGGGGACCTGGTGAGGATGTTGGTGGCAAAACCCTGGCACCTTCCCTGCCGAGCGGATCTGTTGTCCCAGGGTCCACTGTACATGCCGCATGTGGCTCGGTTCTCGCTTACGGCCTGGCTATTGAGAGGGCTCGGTTGAAGTCCCGGGGGTACTCGGCTGCGGTCATTGCTACATTGCTGAGATCCAGGAAACGTTTAACTTCCCTGGCGTACGTTCGGGTCTGGAGAATTTTTGAGGCGTGGTGTGCAGAACGGAAATGTGAAGCTTTAAAGGCCTCGGTCCCTCAGATTTTAGAGTTTTTACAAAATGGTTTTGACAAAGGGCTAGCGGCGGCCTCGTTACGTGTTCAGGTGGCGGCCTTGTCATGTTACTGCGGCAGGCTTGCGGGCCAGCTGCTCGCTTCTCAGCGAGATATAAAGCGGTTCTTGCGGGCGGTGGCTCTTCTGCGGCCCTCGTCTAGGCGTATTTTTCCTAAATGGCATCTTCCCTTCGTTTTCGATGCATTGGAACGGGAGCCTTTTGAGCCGTTGGCGCGTGCGTCTCTCAAGGATCTCACTTTGAAGACGGTATTCCTGGTGGCAGTCTGTTCGGCGCGCCGAGTTTCGGAGCTGCAGGCTTTATCCTGTAGGGAGCCCTATCTTTCTTTCGTGTTGAGGCCGGTGCCGGCTTTTCTTCTGAAGGTGGTCTCGTCTTTTCATGTAAACCAGGAAATTGTCTTGCCGGTCTTTACAGAGGATTCTTCCAGCACTTCGTCTAGGCAGCTGCATCTGCTGGATGTTCGGGCATTGAGAAAATATCCGCGTCGGACGGCGGCCTTCCGTATGTCAAACAGGCTTTTTGTTCTGTTCGCGGGGCTGCGAAAAGGAGAGGCAGCATCAAAGACATCCATTGCTCGGTGGATCAAGGAAGCCATTGCGTCGGCTTATGTGCTGAAAGGTAGAATCGTGCCCAAGGAGTTAAGGGCGCATTCTACTAGGGCTCAAGCTACTTCATGGGTGGAAGTTCGTCTAGTGTCGCCCGTAGAGATTTGTAAGGCTGCGACGTGGTCGTCCTTAAACTCTTTTGTTAGGCACTATCGTCTGGATGTGCAGATGGCGGAGGAGACCTCCTTTGGAAGGGCGGTTCTTCAGGCTGGTTTGCCAGGTCCCTCCCATATGTGAATTTCTTTACTACTCTGGTATTGACCCAGAGGTTCCGGGACTAGACTGGTGACACGATCAGGAAGGTGAAATTAGACTTACCTGCTAATTGTTGTTCCTGGAGTGGAACCAGTCTAGTCCCGTATCCCTCCCAGCGAGCTTCAGCAAACGGAAGCCTAAAGTATTTACGTGGGTCACAGATAAGTCATTTTGCTAGTTACAGTCAAAAAAAAAATACAGTTAAGAAATACGAAGGGGGATAGGTTCCAGTGTTGCTTCTGTTGGGGCTTCCTAGTCTTCCTATCTTTCCTTTCTTCCGCTGAGAGGCGGGACTTGTCCAAGTTTTTCAGTCACAGAGTGGGTGGACTTTATCTTTTGTGCATAGTTCCTTTTGCTGGGCAGTTAATAAGTTGAGTTAAGTTATTACTTGTTTCTCGGGTGAGTCTGCTTTGTCAATAGGTTACTGGTGGCAAGAGGCGGATTCCAGAGGGATATACTGGTGATGTCACAAAAGGAGGAGTTTCTCAGTCTCCAAGCTGCTGGATGAGATGGGCAACCCAGAGGTTCCGGGACTAGACTGGTTCCTCTCCAGGAATAACAATTAGCAGGTAAGTCTAATTTCACCTTTTTTCACTCAACGTGTAATCAAGCTTTGGAATTTGTTACCAGAGGATGTAGTAAAAGCTGCTAGTGTAGCTGGGTTTAAAAAAGTTTTGGACAAGTTCCTGGAGGAAAGGTCCATAAACCACTATTAAAAGGGACCCAGGATATCGCTGCTTGCCCCAATACAAGCATTTTGGGGAAACTGCTAGGTACTTATGACCTAGATTGGCCACTGTTGGAAACAGGAAACTGGGCCATACTCCCACTCGCTCACTTCGATCACTACACATTAACCGCCTTCACCTCCCCTCTCCATCACGTGCCCACTTACAATCTACACGCGCCTCTACTTTCTTTTTTGTTGGCCCTGCTTATTGGAACTCCCTGCCCATTTCCCTCAGACTCGAACAACATTATCCCACCTTCAAGAGATCTAAAAACGCACCTTTTCTCCACTGCTTTTGACCTCCCCTCCCCTTTTGTGTGACGCTCCCCTTTCCCCCCCCTCTCTCACTCCTCTCTCTCCTTAGTCACCAATATTTAAATGTCTTGCGTGCTTTCCTATCATACCCTGTAACTTCCTTTCCTTTTCCGGCCCATTGGCCTCTCCTGTATATTGATTGATTTTGTAAACCGCCGTGCTCTAATTGGAACGGCGGTATATCAAACTAATAAACATAAACATATGGCATATATTATGTTCTTATGTTCTCAGGGGCAAGGCAGTGGAACCCATACACCCACACCTTTTGCGGCAGAGGGTTCTACTCCAGGTACTTCCTCGTACCAAAAAGAACAGGGGGCCTAAGGCCCATCCTAGATGTGTGGGACCTGAACAGGTTCCTGGTGCGGTAGTTCAAGATGCTCTCACTTGGAACACTGCTGCCATACCTCCAACAGTTAGACTGACTATGCTCCTTGGACTTAAAGGATGCATACACACACATCCTCCTTCACCCAAGCCACAGGCAGTACCTCAGGTTCAATGTTCCCTCTAATTTTCTGTAGGCTGTGTGTGCATAAAATATCAGCTGTGCAGCTTTTGAAGGAAGGTTAAATTTTTGTGCGCCACATAATGACACTCGGAGTTATATACTTTAAAATTTGACTACACGTCAGAATACAGTATGTACACCACATTGATTGCACTAGAAAATATTGTAGAACTTGTGAAAACCGTAAATACACAACAACTTTTAAATTTTAAGACGCCTGTGTTGTTTTCTATCAGAATCAGAACTGTAATTTTTGTGCGCTCTGTTATAAAGTATGTGCGCTCGCTCGGCGAGGTGTGTGCGCGTTCACACGCACACAGCTTAGAGGGAACAGTGCTCAGGTTCGTAGTGGGGGGGCGGCCACTATCGATTGAAGGTCCTACTCTTTGGTCTGGCCTCCACCCCAAGGGTCTTCATTAAGTGCCTAGCGGTGGTTGCAGCCCACCTTCCACCTACAAGAGGCTGCCTTCTTCTCCTGCCTGGATGACTGGCTGGCTTATCAGAGGAGGCTTGGCCACTGAGGTGCAGTGGGCCACGGCCTGCACCATCAGGGTCTTGCAACATCTGAGGTTAGTCATAAACTACCCCACCTCCCGACAGTGTCTATAGTTCATAGGAGCCCAACTACATACCCTTCAGGCCTGAGTGTTCCTACCCCAGGACAGGGCCAACCACCTCAGCATGCTGGCCACAGATGTACAACGCAGGTGAACCGTGTCTGCTTGCCTGCTGCTATGCCTGCTGGGCCATATGACATCCACATTCCATGTCACCCCAGACGCTCGCCTCCACATGAGGGCGGCCCAGTGGTGCCTCTGCTCCAGTGGATCTAGGCCCCCAGACAGTTGTTGGAGAGGGTGACTGTGATCTGCCAACTGGCAAACTCCCTTGGCTGGTGGCAGGCTCTGCAATGCCTCCAGGCAGGGATGCCCTTCCAGACTCCCGATCCCCAGAGGGGTCCTCACTCTGGACACCTCGCTGCTGGTTGAGGTGCCCATTGCGAAGACCTCTGCACTAACTGCCAGCTGCAGATCAACCTGCTGAAGCTTCGGGCCATATTCCTGGCTCTGAGCCTTCCACTGCTGCCTGCAGCACTAGTCAGTGCTGGTCCAAATGGTCAATCAGGTGGCAGTGTTCTATGTGAATAAGCAGGGAGGCACGGGGTCCTATCCCCTCTGCTGGGAGGCAGTGGCTCTCTGCTCCTTTGTGCTCCACAATGGGATGCTCCTGTGGACATTGTAGCTGCCGGGCCAGGACAGTGCCTTGGTGGACATGCTGAGCAGAGTCCTTCAGCCGCATGAGTGGCAGCTGGACACTGGAGTGGCCTCTCAGATCTTCCAGTTCTGGGGAACTCCTCTGATGGACCTCTTTGCGAGTCTAACTAACACTCAGCTGCCCCACCTCTGCTCTCGCCAACCGCATACCTCATGGGTGGCAGCGGATGTATTCCTCATTCTGTGGATGGAGGGCCATCTCTATGCTTTCCCACCTATGCTGCTGATTGCCAAGACTCTCCAAGGCTCAGCATGACAGGACATCTCTGATACTGGTTGCCCCTCGGTGGCCCAGGCACCATGGTTTCCACTGTTCCTTCGCTTGTCCTCGGCTCCCCCGGTCCCTCTAGGGAATGCCACAGGGTTACTGTTGCAGGAGGAGTGCTCCCTCCTACACCACAACCTGGGGTCCCTGTCACTAACTGCTTGGCTGCTGAAAGGGTAGCCTTGGCCCCATTCAATCTCTCAGGGGGAGGTAGAAGAGGCCCTGCTGGCCTCCCATAAGGTCTCTATGAGATGGGCCTACGCCTTTAAATGGTGCAGATTCTCATTGTGGTGCGCAGAATGGCAAGTTGCTCCGTTCTCATGCTCAGGGCAGCTTGTGCTGCAATATTTGTTCCACTGGTCGCAAGCAGGGCTGAAGCTCAACTTGGTCAGGGTGCACCTGAGCGCTCTGACGGTAGTGCACCTCCACTTCATTGAGGGCAAACCCCTCTCTATCCAGCCCCTCGAAACTTGCTTCTTGAGGGGCCTCTTGTTATCCAAGCCCCCCCATCCTCCCTCCAGCGGTGGAGTGGGACCTCAATGTGGTGCTATCCAAGCTCACTGGGCCGCCTATTGAACTCCTAGCTACCTGCCACCTGCGGTACCTCTCATGGAAAGTTGTCTGTCTTCCTAGTAGCACTTACTTCTGCTCGCAGGTTCGGCAAGCTCCAGGTATTAGTGGCGGATCCGCCGTATGCAAGGTTCTAAAAGAACAGGGTGGTGCTTCACATGTATCCCAAGTTTCTCCCTAAGGTGGTGTCCCCCTTCCACCTTAATCAGGAGGAGGTGCTCTCCGCCTTCTTTCTGCAGCCCCATGACAGCTGGGCGGAGATCGTACTGCATACCCTGGACTTTAAGAGGGCACAATCTCCATCAGGTTTGGAGTGAATTCCTCATACATATAGATTTCTGCAAAGCCTCAAGCACTTAAATTCAGCTTTAATTTTTCTCCAGAATAATTGGGGAAATGTTTGAAACATTCCTGGCAATTTTGGCTGGGGGAAGAGGAGAAATCAGACAAAATTCCATGTTTTTAGTGGAATTTTCAGTCTGTTTGACCTCAGATTGTTTGCACAAAGGTGTGTAGTAACAGCCATCCTTCAAAATATCAGATGTGTGACTTTCTGTTGCGATAGTGAAATGAAAAGAATTCTTTCTACAGGTTTTCTTCCTTGGTTTCATTGAAGATCTCTGCTAAACTGCATAGCAAAATCTAATATTTTTGTCATGTAACTTCATTTCTAGTTTGCAAATTCTGCATGAGTTGGTGATTTTCTGCAGAGATGGTTCCTGCAGAAATGTATAATTTTCCAGTATTTTTACCAAATTGCAGATATTTTTCTTATCTATTTCAAAACCTCTGCAGATTCTGCAAAACTTGCAGGTGTCCTGCGAAATTTCATGAAGTTTTAATTTGCATGCCATGTGTGTCTAATTTGGGGCACTTGTTGGTACATCTGAATAAAGACCAAATAGAGTTCCAATATCTGATACTTCATTTTAGATATTTGCTGTAAACCTCATAGTAATCAGCCATATGTTTGTAATGGTTTACTGTAACCCACCTCGAGCCATTGAGAATTGGTAGGATATACATTTTTAAATAAAATAAAATAAATTAACAATCATTTTTGCATATTTACCTTTTTAGGATGGCAAATTTGAGCTACATCAAAAACTTTAGGTTGTGTAGTAATGCAAAAGATGAACTGGGATACTGCCTTACCTCAGTTGAAGCTGCAATTGAATACATCCGTCACGGAAACCTCTCAGAAAAATCAACCGTAAGCTGCTTTTCTTCTGTGATTCCAGTAATGCTTTTTGCAATCAGGGCAACCATGACTTAGGAAATAACTTAGCTGATGAGATCTCCTTAAAGATAATATAGTTCTTTTTGTGTGTCTTTTTTCCTAAACATTGAAAACCATGAGCCCCTTATTGATTTCCATTTTATTTCTTTATAGAAGTAGGCATTTTTATGGTTTTTTATCAGTTTATTAAATCTGGACCAAAATAGGAAGGTTATGTTAGATGTATTTAAATATTAACCACCCTGATGGATCTTTTATTTTTGAAGAATATAAGTTAAGACACATCTGCTCAAAATGCATGCTTTTATTTTTAAAAGTTGGGATGAATGCATCATGTCTAGTAAAAAGAAAAGAGCAGAACTGTTTATAATGTTTAAAACATGAGACTATTTAATTACAGTATGTTCTTTCTATTAAAGAAAGATAAATGCAATCTTTTGTTTTGCAGGAGTCTGGTGAATTTAAAGACAAGCTATTCTTGAGGCAGAGAATGAGTTTACTATCTCAGATGTCTGCCACTCCTATTGATTGTTTGTTCAAGGTGAAGCATGAGGAGCAGTTATTAGTTGGTACTAATGGAAGGTTTGATTCATAAGCATCTTGACTGCTGGAATCCAGCAGTAGTGACTTTTAGTTTTTTCACAATATTCCATGTTCAATTCTCAGGACCCTTTGGCACAAACTGTGTTTTTTTTTAAATTTAAGTGTCAAAATACTTATATGGAAGTGATTCTCTGAAGTAAATCTATTTGAGAACCTAGGCAGCTTTGAGATGGCCTCTAGTAGATTATGAGATGGGATGGGCCCAGAGTAATTTTGCTTCAAAAATAGGGCTGCCACAGGGCTAATACTACTCAGGAGTGGCACTTTTAGGTTCACATTAAAATATGGTGTTCCCAAACTGTGGGTTATGACCCTAGACAAGACCACATAATTATTGGATGGGGTCACAAGAAATAGGGCTGCTCTCCCTTTCTCTGGGCCTCTACTCTGACCTGCAGCTAGTAGCAGCAGTCAACCTTGAGGCTTGTGAACCTGCATGTGTTTGCGTGCCCTGCGCTTTCCGATGTACGGGCATCCTATTAGACTGGAAACTCTTGGAGAGGGACTGGGCTTTGAGCCTGCACTGATTCTGAGGCCCAGTGCATACTGTTGCTGCTGCAGCTTCTTGTTGCTTTAGGCAAGCGGAGGGAAATTGAGTTGGGTGAGTGAGAGAAACAGTAGTCTGTCCTTTTGTTTTGGTTGACATCCGGTGTTGTGTGTAATTTTTCAGACATTTGAAATGCGATCATTTTGGATAAATTCGAGAAACCCTGCACCAAGGCTTTGATGAAACCTAATTCTTCACTATGTTACCCACACCCTCACTTTGCAGCTGACTTGTGCATCCCTCGGATCCACTGCCTGGTTTTTATTGCAGCTTTTCCTTAGCCAGGCTGGATCAACACCAGCCACAACATTTTTTTTCCACGGTTTGTCTTTAATAACAATGATTCAGGTTCCCTGGCTGTTCCCTAACGTATGAAGGGAAGTCTCGCAGTCAGAACAGTGGGTATCATTGCAGTAGTGGTGATGTGCTCAGGCTGCAGTTGTCTCTAGCACACCTTATCTCTGAGCTTAGCAGAAAGGAGATTTGTCATACTAGTTTAAGATTTGTTTTTTAGCACATTGCCTCAGGGGAACAAGAAGAAGTGGAGAGATTTCTGAGCCAAGGAGAAAGTGATGAGGACACAATGCAGCTGTGTCACCCTCTGTGCTCCTGTGACAGCTGTGAAAAATTTATGTCTGGGTAAGGGAAATTATTTGAATTATAAGATTTTTTTTCCTTATGGTCACAAAGAATAGTAAATGAATACCGAAATTGTTTTTAGAAAGCTTTGCATCTTTTTATAATGTCACTTATAATTGATGTTCAGGGGTGGTTCTTCCATTAGGTCACCTGAGGCAGTTGCCTCAGGCGGCACTCTGACGGGGGTGGCACTCCGGACGCCGGCACTCCCGATCTGTTTTCATTTTAGATTTTGCAGCATCTGGCCTGCCTCTGCATTCCCAAAGTTCACAATAGGCTTGGTACTGGAGAATGGTGGTGGTGGTGGTTAGTGAGATGATCAGAATCAGATTTTTTTTTTTTAAGATATTGAGTTCTGTGGGTGAATGTTCCAGTTCTGCTCTGCACCCACTGTTGAAGGGGGTTCTGTGGATGCAAAATATGTTGAAAAAGAAAAAGAAATAACCATAACACAGTTTATAACAACAAAATAAAAATGAGTTATAATTTACTGTAGTTTTATAAACTGTGCTGTGGTTCTTGCTCTCTTTTGGATCCTTGGTATGGAAACATCTTGCATTTCCTCCATATAATCTAATCAGCTTTTTGGTTTAGTTCAGTCCCTGATTGGAGTTTTGAAAAAGCTCTGCCCCCACTATGGGGGGGGGGGGTGAGGGGGGAGCGGGGGGGGGGTGCGGGGAGGGGGGAGCGGGGGGAGGGGGGGGGAGGGGGAGGGGGGAGCGCCATCTCATCCTTCACCTCAGGCAGCAGATTGCCTTGAGCCACCCCAGTTGATGTTGCTCTCTCATCCTGCTTTTACATCATAGAAATCCATTGGTATTTGAGGCAGGCAGGGTTGGCTCACCAGTTATGGCAGTAGTATTCACTTGAAGTCCTTGAGGCCTGCAAATGGGTCTGGTTTTCTCCGGATACAAGCAGGGGGAATGCGCATGTACTGTGGTGATGGTGGTGACATCCTGGATGGAGCTGTTGTGTTGGGCTCTCCTTTAGATGTCTCTGAGCATGTGTGCCCTCTCCTGCCTGTAGGTTTCTGCTCTGATTTCCTCAGTCTGTTCTTAGCACGTCCTGTGCTTCAGTCTCCCTTCTCTCCGTGCCTCTCATCTTCACAGAAAAAGAAAACCCCACCGGATTCGGCAGCAACAGGATTCGGCACCAGCTTCTATCACTGTCCTAGCCTCTGCTGCCTCTCCAGGCCCAAACCTCCCTGAGGGCTCAGCGCTGCAGCCCCTGCTGGAACCAGCAAGCTGCAATTCTCAGCAGGGCCATAACTCCCTCCAGTGGCCCCCCTCTCACTAAACTACACACAAAAACAAGAAAACCAAGGGGAAACAAGAGTGCCCAACATTGGAGTGACCAACTGCAATGCACTTTTCCACATGCATACCGACGCAGTGATCATCCACTTATCTCGGGCCCAGACAAGGCACGATTAGAGGGAGGCCACAGAGTCGTGTCATGTATGACTGTATATCCCTGCTGTATATGGAGAACCTCTGTTACAGGTAAGCAACTATGCTTTCAGGACATCCACAATGACTATGTATGAGAGAGTCTGGGCTTTGAGCTTGCACAGATTCTGATGCCCATTTCCTCTCAGTCATTGGGGGGTGTCCTGAAAACCCGACCCATTTGCAGCACTGAATAACCATCAGTGGATATTACTGAATTATGGGCCTTATCTGCTGAGGCTTTCCCCTCTTCTGTGTCTGAAGTGAAAAACTTAGTAAATAAGGGTCTAGGTTTGGAAAAGTAATAGAGGGGTTGATATTCAAAATGGTTCAACCAGTTAACAGACCTGCTAACCACTCAAATCGCAGTGAGAGGGATATTCAGCAGCACATGGCCGTTTTGTTCCACTGAATATCCACTCCATACTCTGCTACGCACCCTCTTGCTGTCTATTTAAATCAGGGCATTCTGGAGGCAGAACTGTTCCACTGACCGGTTAGCATAGACCAGCTAAAGTTAACCTTAGCCAGTTTAGTTAACCAGGCAGTTAGCTAAAACGTTAAATGGGTACACTGGATATTCAATGCGGGTGGCCAGATATGACCCTGTCATTGAATATTCGGTTCTAGTTTAAAGCGGTGATGGCCAGCTGCTTTACATGTGCTGGCTGCCAAATATCAACCCCAGATAATTTATTTTTTCTTTGATTATACTAATGAACATTTTGGTCATCCTGGAAACATAATAGCCAACATATTTTGTTTTTTTTATAAAAGAAATGTTAGAGAACAAATTTTTAACTACTGCTTTGTATTCAACCAGCTCTTTACACCTTGCCTTTCCAGGTATTTTGGCTCTTGGGTAGTAGAAGTCAGAATTGCTGTACCTACATCTGTAGAGCTAAATGATTTTTATCCTATTTTTTTTGTTGATTTTAATGAAATCTTTTCATACTTGGGAATTTCAACCATGTGCCTTAGTCACAACTACACAATGTTTTTTTTTCTGAACGCTCTAAAGCTTAGTTTAGTCCAGTCATTGCAACAATGATTCTTGATCAAAGACCCTGTATTAGGGCTCCTTCTCTAACCCTGTAGTCTTGATCCTGAATCTGGACACTGATTGTTGCCTTTGCACGATGATTAGGAAGGACTTCTTCCCTTCTGGGTCTGCACATGCTGCTTTCATAGCATTCCAGCCAACCCTGGGAGCAGAAGATCTGAGCTATTAATTGCCTCTAGGTCAGTGGTTCTTAACCTTCTTGGAGGTACTGAACCCTATCAGTTTCATATGCACATTCACCGAACCCTTCTTTATTGAAAAATAAAATATGATTTTTTTTCAAATTCAAGACATAGATATATGTTTTACTGGTTCACAAAATGAATCGTGCATTAACATCACTGTGTTCAAAGAACAAAACCAATACAGTGCATGAACTCACAACAAATTACATACATAACTTTTCACAAAGACATGACCTTTTTTAATACTACCACACTGAAATGGTTTTAATTTTTAACCTTATGTATTCCAATAATGAACTTATTGTATTTATGCTATTTATTATTTTTAACATTTTAACACACACCCATCACCTAATTTCCATCAGGCTACACCGCTACAATAATGAATATTTACTGCAAATCAGTGTGACTTCTGCTGTTGCCTTTGAGAGACCAGTTCAGAAATGCGTGGCTTCACCTTGGCAAGTGCCACTCTCATGTCATTTTCACAGCAAAGTCGGTTCCTTTTCTTCGTTTTTATGTCCAGCATACTCGAAGGATTGCTCGCAAAGATATGTTGTAACAAATGGTATAAAAATTTCCAGGGCTTTCCTAGCAATAACAGGATACGTTACCATTTGTCGACACCAAAACGTTGAGAACGTTGTTGTTCTGAAGAGTTGCTGTTGAACTTGGCTCTGCTGAATTTCAATGATTTCGTCGAGGTATTCATCATTGACATCTGCTGTCTCAACACCAAACGTGAACGGCTGTCTCACCCATGCTGGATATGACTCTCTTGTAGGGAAGTATCCGTCGAGAGACTTTGCAAGCTCATCTAAGTGCGTGGCAATTGCTTGCTTCAGTTCCGTGGGTACAGAAATGTCTCCGATTCCAGACACATCTTCGATCTTACTTACACAGTCGTCCAGCAGGGGAAAGTTTGCGAAGTTATCGTTCTCTGTTAGTCGTTTCCATAACGGTAGCTTTTTTTGAAAAACCTTCAGGTTTTCTTCCGCTTCGATGATGTTGACTCCACCACCCTGCATCTGCTGATTGAGATGATTGAGAGATGCGAATATATGTGTGTTCGTGAATATATGTGTGTTCGTGAGAAACTAGCTTCACTTAAAGTAGACAAAGCGATGAGACCAGATGGGATACACCCTAGAATACTGAGGGAACTTGGGGACGTTCTAGCAACTCCACTGACTGACCTTTTCAATGCCTCGTTGGAGTCGGGAGTGGTGCCAAAGGACTGGAGAGAGGCTCATGTGGGGCCTTTGCACAAAAGCGGAAGTAAGGATGTGGTTGAAAACTACAGGCCGGTTAGTTTAACTTCGGTGGTGAGTAAATTATTGGAAACGCTGCTGAAAGAGAAAATAGTGAGGTTTCTTGGAGTCCAGCGGATTACAGGATCCGAGGCAGCATGGATTCACCAGAGGCAGGTCTTGTCAGACAAATCTGATTGATTTCTTTGACTGGGTGACCAGGGAGTTGGACCGAGGGGGAGCTCTAGATGTGGTGCATTTAGATTTCAGTAAAGCCTTTGACACTGTTCCTCACAGGCGACTTATAAACAAACTGAGCACCCTAGGGATGGACCCTAAAGTTACTGCTTGGGTTAGAAATTGGTTGGGTGGGAGGCGACAAAGAGTACAAGTAAATGGAGCTCACTCTGAGGAGAAGGATGTTACCAGTGGTGTGCCCCAGGGATCTGTCCTTGGTCCGATTCTTTTTAGCATCTTTGTTAGTGATATAGCGGAAGGGCTGTTGGGTAAGGTTTGCCTCTTTGCGGATGATACCAAAATCTGCAATAGAGTAGACACCCAGGAAGGTGTAGATAACATGAGGAGGGATCTAGCTAAGCTTGAAGAATGGTCTAGAATTTGGCAGCTGGGATTTAATGTTAAAAAATGTAAGGTCATGCATTTGGGCTGCAGCAATCCAAGGGAGCAATACAGTATAGGAGGTGAAGTACTTTTGTCCACTAAAGAAGAGCGGGACCTAGGCGTGGTTGTGTCTGATCTTAAAGTAGCTAAACAGGTAGAAAAGGCGACGGCAAAAGCTAGAAGGATGCTTGGGTGCATACGGAGAGGAATGGCTAGCAGAAAAAAGGAGGTGATAATGCCTCTGTATAAGTCTTTGGTGCGACCTCATTTGGAGTATAGTGTGCAATTCTGGAGACCGCACCTTCAAAAGGATGTGAACAGGATGGAGTAGGTGCAGAGGGTGGCTACTAAAATGATTAGTGGGCTTCATTATAAAGCATATGAGGACAGACTTAAGGATCTTAATATGTACACCTTAGAGGAAAGGCGGGATAGAGGTGATATGATTGAGATGTTTAAATACCTCCGTGGCATAAATGTTCAGGGAGAGAGCCTCTTTCAATTGAAGGCAAGTTCTGCTATGATGGGACATGGGATGAGGGTGAAGGGAGATAGATTCAGGAGTGATATGCGGAAATATTTCTTTACGGAAAGAGTAGTGGATCCATGGAATAGTCTCCCAGTGGAGGTGGTAGAGATGAGGACAGTAACTGAATTCAAAAAAGCACGGGACCAACACAGAGGATCTCTAAAGGTAAAAAGTGGACTGTTGTAGTTGTTGATATGGAAGGACAGACTAGATAGGCAATGTGGTCTTTTTCTGTCATCATGTTTCTATGTTTCTATATCAGTCATGTACGCTAAAATGAGAATGAACTTAGAATTTTTGAAGCAATCTGCATGGCGATGTTGGTGCTCTTGCAAAAACAGGGCTAATTCCACACGCATGGCAAAAACACGATTCAGCACCTGTCCCCAGGATAACCACCGAACGTTAAAATGGTACAGAAGTACCTCAAATTCAGAGCCCATTTCTTTACACAGCTCACTGAAGATGCAGTGCCTCAGTGCACTATTTCGCACATTCCACTACAATTTTTAATACTTCTGTCATTTCTGAAGGCAAGGTATTTGTTGCCAATGCATGCCTGTGCAGAATACAATGCGTAACAATGATGTGTGGTGCATCGGCTTTCACTAGCACACCAAAACCAGACTTTCTTCCCAACATGACTGGAGCTCCATCCGTACAAACTGCAGAAACCATGTCCCACGAAAGATTGTTGTCTCTGAAGTCATCCACAAGTTTCTTCACATCGGCTGCCTTAGTTGTTGTTGTAAGAGGCTTACAAAATAAATAATCTTCCTTTATCATGTCGTCTTTCACATAGCGCACAAATACAGCAAACTGACTTAGATTAGAAACGTCTGTGGTCTAGTCGAGTTGGAGGCTGAATTTTGCCGGGCTTGAAATCAGATCTGCAACTACTTGAGCCAAGATGTCTTTGCTCATGTCCTCTATTCTGTTGCTGATGGTGTCATTTGAAAGAGGAATTTGGGATAATTTAACTTCGGCCGCTTTTCCCAGCATCAGATTTGCCATCTTCAACACAGCTGGTTTTATGAGTGTTTCACCAATGGTGAGTGGTTTGCCCTGCTTTGCGATCAGGTAAGCAACTTCGTACGATGCTGTGAGGATCGGTTTGTTGATGGGTACAAAGCCGAGAGCAGGCAGAGTAGCCTTTTCATCGAATATGGCTCTCTTCACCTTGAATTCAGCAAGCGTTGTGTTTTTGTATTCCCCATCTCCATGCAGGTTAAGGAAGTGTTCCTTTAGGTTTGACGGTACTAGACTAGAATTGCTTAACTTGGCATTGCAAATCATGCAGATAGGATGCTGACTCCCATCACATTCTGTTATATTTGCAAATCCATGTTGTACGTATTCGTCCGACCACTTTCTTTTTTTGCTCAACATAGTTAGTATGGATTAAAATATTAAGAAAGAAATCACACGACATACCATCACGACAGTCACAAGTCGACTACTGAGTGCACCAAATTCCCTGCAGCACAGATTGGCCAAGCAATGTAGCGTGATCACCTGCAGCCAATGATGGCCAAGCGGGGCGTGTCATCACGAATCATATGAGTCGGGTGTGTCTCTTGTGTCTTGACCTCTGCCGAACCCCTGAGATTGACTCACCGAACCTCTAAGGTTCGATCGAACCCAGGTTAAGAACCACTGCTCTAGGTTCTTTTTCATGGGGCATAACACTGCCTGTGAGCAACAGAACTGGAATACATCATTTTATTGTGCTAGAAAACTGCTCCTGTGATGAAAATTGATAAACTGATGGCCAAATAGTCAATCTTCCAATGAATTTCTGGTCATTTGTTCTGCCTGCTATCTTAAGAATCTTTTCAAGAACAAACATATGTATGTGACCGCTAGGTTTTGTCCATCTTTGTTAAAATCTCTTCTAACTGAACAAATGTGGCATAATTTCACTTAAACCATATTAAGAAACATTTAGGCAAGTGGAGGAAAAATATCTGAAGTATCTGCTTAATTGTATTGAGCCCAGTAATTTGGAAATAGTACAGGACAATTGGAATATAAAACTGAACTGAATTGAGTTGACTATAACGGATATGCAATTTACAGAAACAAACACATTGACCATGGACAGTGGTTTAAAAGAAACATTGTATAAAATTAAATGGGGCAGTAATAGTTCAAGTGAGAAGTTTCAAAATGGGATGACTGCAGATGCCAGGATGCTTAAAATATGCAAATCAGCAAAATTATTTTATGTACAGTTTTGTAGAACATGACCAGAAATGTTTTTGGAAAGAAATATTGTATAAATTACAAGAGACTGTTATAGTGGAGATTTCATTGGCTAAGAACCATTTAATTTTAGGAGAGACCAGCAAAGTACCAGAGTTGAACCAGTATTATAGACAGCTAGTTTTAATTGTAGTAATGGCAGTCATTAAAGCAATTTTTATCAGGTAGATTGAAATGAGTCATTTGTTAAAATGCTTAATGAAAAGGGATTTGCTAAGCTTACAGGAGTGGATCACAGGCTTCGTGACTAGATGGATGAATTACAGTCAAACCTCGGTTTTCATGATTAATCCGTTCAAAAAAGTCTGACTAAAACCGAAACGGACTAAAACCGAAGCAAGATTTCCCATAAGAAATAATGTAAATTCAATTAATCCGTTCCAGACACCCAAAAATATTGACAAAAAATACATTTTATAGAGAATAACTATATTTTTACATACAGAAAACAATGAGAAATACATATAAATGACTAATGAAATGGATAAATGAGCATGTAACATCACTTTTACCTTTATTGAAGACTTTTGTTGGCATATGGGACGCACTCCAGCCAGCTCCAGCTGCTCTCCCCTCTGGGGATCGAGCAATCACCACCAGCAGCGGAGGTGGGAACAGCCATCTTGGCCGGCTGCCCAATTGGGGCTCCAGCCTGCCTTGTAAAAGAGAAGCGCCAATAAATATGGAAGACAGTCAATCAGCAAGAAAATCAAAATAAAGAAAATCCCACTTCTGGCCACAAGATGGTGCTCCATTTTCAACTGTACGAAAACCGAGACAACGTACGAAAACCGGAACAAAATCTTGATGAAAAAAGTCAACGAAAACCGAATCGTACGAAAACCAGGGCATACGAAAACCGAGGTTTGACTGTATTTTGTTGATAAAATGAAAAAGTCTGGCAACCCATGTTTTCATTAAATAGATAATGCACACCATCAGAGTAAAGGTGCTGATCATAGTTAAGTGTTCTTTGTACAACTGAATTTGCAAATAAAAAGAAGCTTAGGAAAAAAACAAACACTTTTTTTCATTGGTAAAAATGAGAACTATCATATGATGGATTTGTTTCTGTGGTACTTAACCTTGAAGCATGTTTTCTAAAACTCTAAAAAGCAGTGCCCATTCCTGTGAAGAGATAGCAAAGGTTGCTTGTCCCCATGTGGGAATTGAACCCCTGGCCCTCTGGCCTGAGGTAGCCTGTCCCAACCACTGAGCCACTCCTCCCTCTACTAGTTGAATTCTAACTTAGCTATTTATATGACTGAGGCAAAATGGCTCAGTGGTGGTAGGCGGGAAGATGCGCTCATAAGTGGTGAAGACTTTGCAGAGGTTTCTAGAAGGAGCTGGGGAAGGTTCCCAAGCAAGGGCTCAGTCTGACATCACCCATATGTGAGGACTTAACCTGCTGTCCACAGAGAACACTTGCTGTAGGTGAGTAACTTTATTTTCTTCATCTGATATATGTTTTTTTTATCCCTATGGCTTTTAGGAGGTTGAATGATCCTTCTGTTATCACTCCATTTTCCAGAGATGACAGGGGTTATACACCACTTCACATTGCTGCTATTTGTGGTAAGACTGTACTACCACTGTTTTTTTGTTTAGCAATATTGTGAGAATCCTCAGATTGCATCATCCATAGTGTTAGGGAAATCAGAATCCTATATATATGTCCCTTGTAATAATAATGCTTAGTTTAAGTGCATATACAAGAGGCCTGCACAAGAGAAATTAGAATCTTATAGAAATCAGAATCCTATGTGTGTGCCCTTTGTACATTCTGGTGGGTTGGAAAAAGGAATGTGCTGTGTAAGCCAAACTGATTGTTCTACTTAAGGATGACTTGTTTTTGCATTAGTTACTGATAAACTATAGTGGGCCCCCAGAAGATGGGTGGATGACGTATGACTATGTTTCTAAGAATGTATAAAAGTACTGACAATCCCTCCACCCTTTGGAATAAACTTGCATACTGTCCTTCTGTCTGGTCTGTGAGTTTTATTCCCCTGGATTCCAGCCAGCCAAAGCAGCACACCGCAGATGAGGGTTCGGGATTTCCTGGCCTGGAGTGACCAACAATAAGCAGACCCATTACACATAGTAAACGAGGGGCAGACAAACTGGTCCGTGTGCCAATCCCAGCCTGCTGTGCACAGCAGTGTTTACATTACCTCTTGCCTGCCCTTGCAAATCTGTCACTGCTGCTGCGATGAAAGCAGACACAAGCGCGTTAGTGCTCCTGCCAGTCACTGTGCTGACAACATTAATCAGAGCCCTGGACGTCTGCCTTTGGACATGCAGGGTTTTAAGCCATTATGGCAGAACAACTGGAAGGGGCACTAAAATGCTCCTGCCACTCCTTTCATCATGGTGTGAATAGGGAGGCGCTACATTCATTCTGCGGCTCTTCATTACCTCGCCTCTTATCTCTCTCTTCATCTCTCCTTTGGAACTCTGCTAATCAGGCAAATCGCTTTTATTTGTGCCCTTCTCTTTTACTGCCGGCTCCAAAACCCATTTGTTCCACCTGCCTAGAACAGACTATCTGAATTAGTACAGCACTGCGTATGCCTTGTAGCGCTATATAAATGTTCAGTAGTAATAGTAATACGTCAGGCTGCATCTCTGGTCCTATTCGGATCCAAGTTAAAAATCCATCTCATCAAAGCTGCCTCTGGATCTTGACCTCCTTTTTCTCCTATTAAACATGCATGTGTGTTTTAACCATTTCATTTAAAGGTATACCCTATTTCCCTTTTTGTTCTTTTTGTCTCGAATAGATTGTAAGCTCTGTGGGATGGGGTTTATATTATATATGTATGTGTACAGTGCTGAGTATGCCTTGTAGTGCTGTACAAATTAGTACTCTATGAAGAATACATTCAGTCTTGTCTATGAAGTGCCGGAAGTGCCATTGCTACAAGCCATGATGGAGTTGGAAGAGTTGTCACTTTGAGCTCACCAATGAAGAAAAGTAAGGGTTTTTTTTTTTTTTTCAGATTGCCAGTGTCACATGTGTTTACTTTTACAGCGATTAAAACTATTACTTGGTAATCAATTTCATTGCTTTACTATAAAAATATATACATGTAACACTGATAATTAGAGACCCCATATACCTATTTTTTTTATTTTTTATTTATTTAGCTCACGCCTTTCCAGTAGTAATTTAAGGCGAGTTACATTCAGGCATATAAGTATATCTCCAGGAACAAGCAGGAATGTAATCTTCACATATGGGTGACGTTGGCACTGACAGAATCCATGCAGGAATGCTCCCCAGCATCCAATAGGAAAGCTTTTGGGAGCATTCCACTGTGTCTGCGTGACTGCTTTCCCGATCTTCGAACTCCTTCTCTTCAGCTCTTCTTTTTTCGTGTTGCCAGCAAGCAAAATTCTTGTCACCGCAGAGAAACATCTCTCTTCAAAGTGCTTCTGGCTTTCTGTTCTCACCAGTATGTCGTCTACCGATCCCAGTACCGTTTCTTAGTTTATTTTTTCTTGTTTTAATTAATTTCTTTTCATTTTTCCTCATGGGCCTCATGACCAGTCAGGCCTTGAGCCTATCATCTCCTCACGATAGAGAAACCGACTAGCTGTTTTAAAAAGTATACAAAGTGTTCCAGCACCCTCTCAGTCACAGACAGACATGACTGATGCTTGAAATGCCTTAGGCCAGAAAACGTATCGGACTCCTGTTCCCTCTGTAAGCTCATGACCAAAAGGGATCTTGGGAAACGGGCCAGCAAATATGGAGAACCTTTATCCCTTGGACTCTGTATCCCTGGCTTTGACATCCTCGAGGACATTGTCATCCTCCCATGCCTCTCTGGTATCCAAGAAGTCTAAACATGGAACGGACTCCAAAAAGGAATCGTATAAGACAGAGATCTCCGTCCAAGATGTCCCGTGAATTGGGGGAAATGTCCCGAGAATCAAGGGAAAAGTCCTGCTCTGAACACCAGGACTCAATGAGGGCCTCCTCTGACTCCAGCCACCTGGCCAAACATCCCCAGCAGGAGGACCTATCCTTCAAAGCCCCTGTGGGGATCCAGGAAGTTCCTGAGGCATCGACCTCCAGATCGCACCCGGTATCATGTTCTGTCATGGTGACAGCAAGCCCTGTTCTACTCTTGGACCAGACACTGGCAGTCTCCTTGGACCAGCACATGCTGTCCATAGGGAGGACTCTGTAGCACTCCTGGCAGCATCAGCACTACAGACACTGATAGCTTGAGACTGCATGCATTGACATCAGCATCAGTATCTCCATCGGTACCGATGTCTGATGCCCCGGGCCTCTGCACTTCACCTCCAACACAGAGACCGGAACTGGGCTCTGTATCTGCCTTGGTGGCACAGAGTGTGAGCGAGGAACGCATGTATCTGCTGGGACATCGACACTATTCCGAGGCGGAGGATTGGTACCGGCACCATCAATCGCATGAACATCAACCCCACCGATACTTCCTATACTCGGACTCCGATTCCTCTGATTCAAATCACCGTTCCTTTGATTCCACAGAGTTCCAGGTGGTTGTCTCGGAATCCTTTCCTCAGAGTACCTGACTAAAATCACCGCTGGAAGACATGTCCTTCCAGGAGTTCATCCGGGACATCGCAGTGGACTTATCATTAACAGCTGCAGCTGAACTGGAACCGAGGGCAGAGGAACTAGAAATCCTCCAGTACCCCATGGCCCCAAAAGAAGCTCCTATTCTGTTGGTGCATCAGATACTCCATAACCTTCACTTGCTGCACCAGCTATCTGGAACTCCCTTCCTGACAATCTGAGAACCACCTCAGACATTAGACTTCAGGAAGCAGCTCAAGACATTCCTCTTCATTGAATATTTTGGTGGAGACTCCAAACTTATCCAGTAACCTCTGGATGTTCCCCTCCCCTTTGTTCCCCTTGCTATGTTTGAATCATGTTCTTTCATTTGCTAGTTCTATGTAACAGATTTTTTGAGTTTCAATGTAAACCGCCTTGATTAAATGAAAAGTTGGTATAGAAAAATTGTTAAATAAAAAATAAATAAATAACCTGATGCTGTGTATATGGGAAGCCCTCCTCACGGTGTCACCTATTAGTAAAAACAAAAACAAAAAACTAGACACCATGTTCCAGAAGCCACAATTACCACACCATTCTATGGTGGTTGAATCGATGATGCGCAGGATCAAGAGTGGTAAAAAAGCGTGCTCCTCAATACCCTCTGGTCTAGAATCAAGGATCCTCAATACCTTTGTGTGCTGCTCATTCCAGGCTTCCAAGTTAGCATGTAGGATAAACTCCTACACTCTCTACATGGGCATGTTCCTTAGAGATCAATAAGGACTGGAAAGGATTCCTCTTATTCCTAAGGAAGAGAGACCTGTTTTTCAGACCCTTTTGAGAGACAGCCAAAATGTGTCCAATTTTGTTAACAGGGCTGCATTTGATGCATTTGAATCCACTAGCAGGGTCTCTGCAGTAGCCATAGGGGTCCAGAGATTGGCATGGCTTCAGGCTTCAGACCTGGAACAATGGGTCCAGGACAGGTTGGGCAATATCCTATGTACAGGTGAAAACCTTTTTGGGAGAAATTGGAGGGAAAGGGTTGGAGAACTAGAGACTGATGACACCACTCTGAAAAGATTCTCCAGAAAGACTGCTGATCCAACAAAGAAAATGTTGGTAGCCAAAAGGCCTTTCTATCCCAAGAAAAGGAAATTTTATCCCTTCTACTCTCAGCCTGCTTTATAATAGCCTCATACAGAGAGGAATTATCAGCAGAAAGGAAGAGGTACTAATGCCACTGTACAAGTCGCTGGTGAGGCCTCACTTGGAATATTGTGTTCAGTGTTGGAGACCGTATCTCGCAAAGGTTATAAAAAGGCTGGAAATGGTTCAGAGGAAGGCAACCAAAATGATTTGGAGCCTGTGTCAGAAGACTTATCAGAAGAGACTTGAAGACCTAAATATGCACACTCTGGGTCAACCCATCTCCTCGCATCCACTAGTTGTGCACTTCATGAGAGGTCTCCTACTCTCTAAGCCACCCCTCAAACCACCTACGGTGGCTTGGGACAATAATGTGATCTTGGCACAGCTTCTCAAACCACCATTTGAACCTCTGGTCACCACTTGCCTTCGGTACTTATTTTGGAAGGTCACCTTCCTCATTGCTCTGACCTCAGCCAGCCACATCAGTGAATTTCAGGCTTTGGTGGCACATCCACCATATACCAGATTTTATTATGACAAGGTTGTCCTGACACATCCTCACTTTCTACCAAAAGTGGTATCACCTTTCCATATCAATCAATCCGTGATCCTTCCAGTCTTTTTTCCAAGGCCACACTTTTCCCATTTAGAAACAACATTGCACACTTGACTATAAACGGGCCCTGTGCCTCTGGTTCCAACTGCAGGGGCTCCGGGGGCCTCACAGGACTGGTGGTTCGGCACAGCCCTGAGGCCCACAGGGCCCTCTAGGTCCTCTTCGACTCTGAGTCAGACTGGGAGATTGACGACGAGTCCCCCAACACCCACCCACATCCAGATATCCCCCTCAAACCCTTCCCCCTCCCCAGAGGACCAGCACAGGTCCACTCCCGAGGACCTCTCCTTTCTGGAGTTTGTCCAGGACATGGCAAAGGCCTTGGCCTTCACAGAGTTCGAGGAGGAGCCTCAGGTGGAGGACCTTGAGATCCTCCAGTATGAGACCTTTCCAAAGGAGGCACTCATGGTGCCAATTTCCCCCCATCCTGGAATGGCTTCTTTGCCATATGTGGGAGACCCCAGCCTCAGTGCCAATTGTGAGCAGGCAGCTCGATGCCATGTACCAAGTCAGCCAGAGCCCCGGGTTCCAAAAAGCACAGCTGCCCCATAACTCCATGATGGTGGAGTCTGCCATGCATAGGATTAAAAGCCAAAAGACCCACTCCTCAGTGGCCTTCCTCATGGATGCTTTAGGCAGAAAGTGCTACCGGGGCTCTATGCTTGTTGGCCGGATCCAGGGCTTACCAGTTCTATATGGGCTTGTACTTGTGAGACATGGTGAGGGAGCTTGCTGGATTCTTGGCTGGGCTGGCAGAGGAGCCTCTTCAGCGGTTTCAGACCCTGACCTCGACGATCAAGGAGTGCTCCAAATTCATCATTCGAGCAGCCTGTGACCGCTTCGAGTCGGTGGCCAGAATAGCTGCAGTGGGCATTAGTACCCACCGCCAGGCTTGGCTACAATTCTCAGTCTTGGAGCAATGGATACAGAACAAGCAATGGGTACAGAACGATTGTGGACAGCCCAGTGGGCCCTCTGCTTCCAGTGGTCCCAGGCGACAGGGTGACCATCACCATTACTTTGCCAAGTCCCTTGACTGGTAGCAGCAGCCACCAAACCTGTGGGCAAGGATGTCTTTTCAGGTCCTGACTCCTCAGAGGGTCCTCACTACGAATGCCTCCAAATTTGGCTAGGGGGGGCCTAATGCGGTGACCTCACTCGGGGCTTGTGGTCAGTGTCTGAGATTCTCCAACAGATAAGCTTCCTGGCGCTCCGAGCAATTGCCTGTGCTCTTTGGGCTTTTCAACACCACTTGCAGAACCAAGCTATCTTAATCCAGACAGACAGTCAGGTGGTGGTAATCATCATCCTGGGTGGCACGGGTTGTCCCTATCATGCTTGGAGGCAGTCCGTCTCTACATGTTTGTCAGAAAGAGCGGGATGTTCTTCAGGGCAGTATAGCTTCCCGGAAAGGACTATGTTCTGGCAGACTGCCTGAGCCGGGTTCTCCAGACCTATGAATAGTGGCTCGACCCACAGGTAACCAACCAACCATTCTGCCATTGGGGACTGTCTGTGCTGGATCTCTTTGCCAGCCTGGCCAGTGCACAGCAGATCCTATTCTGCTCCAGAATGCCGCACCTCTCCTGGGTATCGACTGATATGTTTCTTATTCCATGGACAGGAGGACTCCTTTATGCCTTCCCTCTCACGCCACTCATTGCCAAGACCCTCTTTAAGGTCCAGCTCAACCAGGCCACCCTGATTCTCATAGCTCCCCAGTGGCCCCACCAGCCCTGGTTCCTGCTGTTCCTCAGCCTCTCGGGTGCCCCCAGTCCCTGCTGGGGAACACCCCGGACCTGCTCTCAAAGGAGGCAGGCTGTCTCCTGTACCCCAACCTGGGGTCCCTGGCCCTGACTGCCTGGCTGCTGAAGGGGTAGCTCTGGCCCAGTTGGACTTTCCCAGAGAGGTGGAGGAGGTTCTGCTGTCTTCACACAAGGACTCCACCTAGTGGGCGTATGCCTTCAAGTGGTGTCACTTCTTGGTTTGGTGTGTGGAATTGGGTTCCATCCCCTTCTCCTGTTCTCTCTAGCTGGTGCTATTGTACCTGCTGCACCTGTCTAATGCTGGTTTGAAATACTAACTCTATTAGAGTTCATCTCAGTGTGCTCTTGGCATACCACCACTTTGAGGGGAAGTCCTTTTCCGCCCAGTCTCTTGTTGCCAACTTCCAGAGGGACCTCCTGCTCTCTCAACCACCCATTTGTCTGCCAGTGGCGGTGTGGGATCTCATTGTGGCCCTCTCGAAGCTCATTGCTTCACCCTTTGAGCCGCTGGCGTCCTTCCACCTCTAGTATCTGTCCTGGAAGGTGGCCCTCCTCGTGGTGCTCACGTCTGCCTGCAGGGTCAGTGAGTTCCATGCTCTGGTGGCTCATGCCCCTTACACCAAGTTTCACAAGAAGAGGGTGGTGCTTCGGATGCACCCCAAGTTCCTCCCAAAGGTAGTCTCTCTCCATTCCATCTCAACCAAGAGGTGGTTCTTCTCGCCTTTTTCCTGGGTCCTCATGCCAGTAGGACAGAAACCCCTCTCCATACACTGGACTGTAAACGTGCATTGGCCTATTACTTAGAGCAGACCAAGACCTATCGCCGCTCCTTCAGCTCTTTATTTTCTATGACCCTAATTGCTTTGGCAGGTAAAGAGTCCTCCCAACACCATAGCAGGATCGGTTGTGGAGGGTGCCCCAGGGCAAGCAACATATTTTATGGTAGTGGATATGTCTCTAATCGAACAGAAATGGGAGGAGGGTGTGACAAATGTGAGAGTGGGCACAGCACGGACAGGTGCCCCATGCATGCATTAACTCTGGCAAATGCCCCCGCCCCCTGCAGTGTCCGCCTGAGGTGGCACAGAAGGGCACTGGCCAGCAGTCTGATGCTGCACACACCAGGATCCTGGGCTGGATAGTGTGTGGATGTTGTGGACATGTACATGTGTGAGTCATTCAGCAATACATGAACATAGGTGTCCATATCATGCTGAGTGGTGTGTCCCCTGCACACACCCAATGCCAGACATATGAAGCAGTGCCACCCCGTGGATCGCCCCCAACCACATACATAGGCATGGTATGCCCTGTTCCTGTCCATCTGAGGGTTGGCCCCAGCCACCCCACATGCATCCTCCACACATCACACCCCAGTCCCCTGAAGCAGGCACAGTGGCCCTGTGCATGCAGCAGGGGACTAGTGCATGGTCCACCTGTTCCTTAGCCATCTGGCACCCACACCTTGCCCGCTGCAGGTGGTGCACACATGGGCTACCATTGGGGGACACAGGTCAGGGGCATGGTGTGTCACATACACATGGTACCACCAGCATGGCCTTGTCTATCCACCCTGGCCTGTGCCATCCCCACAGGCTGCTGGCTATGCTGCTGCCACATATTTATGGCACCATCACCCCCGTGGCCCCCTCCCCAATCGCCCTGGGTGTTTGCACCATCACCTGCAACTGTGATGGCCAATCTACCTGCCTATGTGCCTCAGACATGCATTGGCAACCATTTACATGTGGTGTGCAGTACAGCATACTCCCTATGGCGCATATGTCCAGGTCCAGTGGTGGCCAGGATTGTTTTGGCCAACGGACACATAGGCACACGGGGCACACACGTTTAACTGCATAACACTTTATTTTCCCAGCCAACATGCATGGGACAGACAGATAATATGAATGAACAGTGTCCACACACACTGGCCAACAGATTTGTCCCCCCCCAGCACCCCCCCCCCCCGGCACCCAGCCCCACCCTGTGCATACCTACATGGCCATAAACATTGGCGGACAATCTGCCCTGGTGGCTGTCACTGCACCCAGCTGCCACTGGTGCTGACCATGCTGCTTAGTGCTACTACTGCTCCTGGGCACCTCCCAGGTGGTGTGGTACCCTCAGTGCCCCGCAGTGCTGCCTGATGTGCAGCTGGGGGGTGGTGTGGGGCTGCAGATGACCTCTAGCAGCAGGCCCAGGCCTCTAAGCTCACCCCTCAGGCCCCACACCCCTCCCCTGAGATGCTCCACATGGCACGAGAGGTGTGTGAGGGGCCTGTGCAGCCGTGCAAGGCTGCATGACAGCACGTGTTCCAGATGAGCCAGGGCTGGCATGTATTCAGGACCTCCGACTGCCTCCTGGACCCCCTCATCCAATCCCACTTCAGATAGAGATGGCTACATGGCCCTCCAGAATGGCCACACTGCTCCCACATGGACATGGACATGGACAATGGCATCTCTGCAGCATAGTCACCTTCATCACTGTTACTCAGAACCACAACTGCCTCATGGCAACCCTAGCTTCCATAACCTGGGCCCCCTACTACCTCCTCGCCATTCACATCCACCTCCAGCTGTAATGGCACATCCTCCCCACACCCCCGCTCAGATCACACATCCACTCTCCACACCCACCCTTGCCCACACCTACACCCTTGCTCCCTCCTCCTGCCACTCACACACCCCCACACTCTCCGCTTGCATGCACACAGACCCCTCATTCTCACCACCATCCTCCAACCACTCGCCCTTCTGCATGCATTCAGCTGCAACACCTCCCCACCTTGCTGGGACACTCAGTCTGGGTTGCCACAGTCTCATCCAGCACAATCCATGGAGCTGCCCACAATCCAGGGGCAGGATGAGGGTCTAGAGATTGCCCCCTGTATCTAGGCTTTCTGGACATGGCATCTATGGGACCTGACCACTGCCTTGCACACATAGGCCCCCTGCATTCTGCTCTTCCTCCTTCGAGGGGGGGTGGAGGGGGGAGAATGCTGCCTCTCCTGCTAGCCCCTCATCGTCATCCTCATTTGCTGATGGTGTTGGGCTGGACAGGAAGATGGGGCATTGCTGTGTACTGCTGCTGCCCCTGCTGCTACTCCCACTGGGGCTGGGGGGGGGGGATGTATCTGCACAGTTGTCCTCCACAGTGTCAGGGGTGGAGCCATCTGGGGATAGGGGTGGGGGAGAGTTCTCCTGCTTTGCTGCCACTGTGGGGGACAGAGGTCCTGGTTAGCTTCATGACTGTGGTTGCTGGGGGGCCAGCCACACACACACAGGGTGTTCCAGCATGTCCAGTCTCTGCAGGGGATGGGTCAGTTTGGGTCCAGGCTATGTGTTGTGGGACCCTGAGGTGGGGCATGCTGTTTCTGTGGTGTCCATGTCACAGCAGTGTCCGCTCTTGCATGTGTTGGTCTACCTCATTGTTTGGGGGGCCTGTCAGCCTGCTGCTCAGACAGGGTATCTGCATGGCTACTCACCCTGCTCCTCCTGCAGCTGCTGCCAGATACACCATATCAGCCATGGGCATGTGCAGTGGATTGTGCAGTACCTGACACGGTAGGCAGGATCCGGAAACACCTTTGCGGTTGAGACACACCTCCATCATTTACCCGTGCCAGTGCACAGACCTGCCTGCTCTATGGGGTGGTTCTGCTTAAACTCTGCACATGGCCATCATGTGCCATGTCCCCATTTGCTCTGTGGCACATCATCCTGCCATGCCATGCTGGGGAGGGAGGGAGTAGCAGCTGGTCATTGCATTTGGTGTACATGCACAGGGACATGTTCCCTCACCTCCGGGGGCTTGTGAGCACTAACAGCTGTAGCCTGATGGTTCTGGCCCCTGTACCATAGTGCCTAGGATCGTGAATTTGCTTCCCACCTGGACTGCTTCATTTTGCTCCTCTACCATTCACATTGGCCCTCCCCTCTGACTTGAGATGCTCTCTCTATTCCTAATGCCTGAGAGCACTGACAGTTGTAGCCTGATGGTGCTGGCCCTGAGCCACATTGCTCAGGGTCCTGGGTTTGTCTCCCACCTAGGGGCATGTACAGGGCCCTTTTATTTTGCTTCCTCAGGGGGCATCTGTGTGACCTGGGGATGCATCTGACATTCTGGGACTGCTCTCTGCTATGCATGTCCCTTCCATCTGTCTGTGTCCCCCTGTGTCTTCACTATAGGCTGCATGCATTCTGTTCTCCCTTATTTCCTGAGCCACTGCTTTCGGGCTGCTCTGTCTGTGTTGTGCTGTGCTGTCACTGTGCAGCCTGCCAGCTTTCTGCCTGTGCCAGATCCTTATGTCTCCTGCCCTTCCTCTCTACCTTGGTGCATGCCTGTCTCTGTGCCAATTAGGGTGCTGCTTTAGCCTGTCCACTTCTCTCTGCTTCTAGGTTTGTTTGCCTCTGTTGTGTTATACTTACTGGGTGAGGGCGGTCCTGATTTGTTCCCAGCCCCTGTGTGCTGCTGTGTGGACTGGTCACCTCTGCCCCGTGGGGAGGAAAATCTCCTCCTCAATGACCATGGTCACCAGCAGCCTCTTCTCTACCTCGCTGAAGTTGGACTGCCTGATATTTAAGTTTTGGGGGTGAGTCTTCTTTCTGGATCCAGGCACACTTGGGCTGCAGGGTTTGGGGTTATTTTGGGGATTACAGGCGCACAGAGCAGCTGGACAGTGTGTGCACGGCCTACACGTGCTGTGGTGCACGATAGCTTGATAGGCTGCCAGTTGGATGTGCTTTGCTGGCCACGGCTATGCACAGATTCTAAAGCACCCTGTATGTGTCTGTGCGGGGTTATAGAATAGTGTCTGTGTGCACGTGCTATCTGGGGACCTGCATGTGCCTGTTTCAGAATCAGGCTCTAGGTGTATATTAACAGCACATTAGAACTTTATAACCATTTTCTGTTAATTGGGGAGCAGTAGAGCGCTTTGCAGTTCTCTCAGATATCTGCTTCTACTCCTTCTCCCCCTAAGCCCTCTTGCCAATCTCTTACAAACCTAAGCAACATCCACTCCTTGCCATTTAGAGTTCTATAGATCTTGGATATGAACCCCTTCCCATTTTTGCTTTCCACAATCCCTCCAATATTTTCTATTTTTTATTTTTTGTATTTAAGTTTTTATTGTCAACATTTCCATAACATAACCATACACATGTATCATCATTCCATCATCTATACATTGGGTAACAAACATCCAAAATTTCCTAAACAGTGCACTCCAAATAGTATATTAGCCATGGTTCCTTAGTTTATGCTTCTACTGCTATCCTAATATGTTTCCATAATAAACATGTTAACTGTACCTTGTCTCTATTCTTTTGTATTATTACCAACATTTGTCTGCATTACCTAACAGTTTTTATATTATTTAAATTATTTGTTAAATATCCAGACATGTTACAATAGCCAAAATAAAATCATGATACATAATACGGAATACATGGACCAAAAGAAATTGCCGAGCCTTTAAATGCACTTAAAGGCAGCCAAGGCCATTGTCACTAGCGCCTCCCAAAAAAGCACTTTGAGGCAATGGCTAAGCAAAGCCTCAACTCGGGGAGGCCACTATTATTCAATCAGTAAACTGGCCCTTATTGTACCACTTCTCATCTTAATATACCCAGGTCCATTTCTCGTCCCCTTCCTTGATCACCCTCCCCCCTCCCCTCCCCCCCCTAATACTCCCTCCCTCCCTCCTTCCCCTTCTATCCCCCCTCCCTCCCTACTTCCCCCTTCTACCCCAAAGTATCCTTTCGCAGATAGGCCAGCACCCTGCCCCATTGCTGCTCAAATCTGTCAGCTTTCTGCCGATGCGCGGCAGTCAATTGTTCCATTAAATAAATCTGCTTGAGCCTTTCCACGCAGTGTTCCACCCTCGGGGCTTCCCGTTGTTTCCATCGATATGCCAGTTTGCAGCGGGCTGCGCTCAGGCACGCCATGATTTGCTGCTTCCCTTGCTCTGGCCCCCCTTCATTCCACCACCCCATCAAGAACCCTCCCGAGTCCAGTGCCACCTCCCCCCCTACTACCTCTCTAATCCACTCCCGAATCTCCGCCCAATACCTCTGTATCTTGGGACAAGTCCACCATATGTGAAAGAAGGTGCCCACCTCCCCACATTCTCTCCAGCATAGATTGGAGGCTCCAGGGAACAACTTATGCAAGCGAGAGGGTGTGTAATACCATCTCATGACCACCTTGTACCAGTTCTCCCTAATAGCCACCGACAGTGGCAGAAGCCTCACCTGGTCAAATATGGTTTTCCATTGCCCCTCCTCTAACTCCTTGCCCCAATCCCCTTCCCACTCCAGCATATATCTATGCTTGTGAGTACGGGGCTCCTGTATCGCCTTATACAGCGCGGAGATTAAGCCAGGCGAGTTCTTCTTACCACACCACACCACCTCTAGCGGGGTATAGTCCCTCTCTAAGCCCTCCGTCCCCAGTCTCCTCCGGAGGAAGTGTATCACCTGCCCATACTGGAACCTATCTCCTCCCTGCAGCCCATAGACCTCCCACAGGTTTTCAAATGGGACCCACTCCCCCCCCATCCACAAATTGGTAAAAGCACTTCAGCCCCCCTTGCGCCCATCTTCTGTAGCTTCCCCCTTCTCTTCCAGGACAGAACTCCTCCGTTGAGCACATTTTCCTCATCATTGAGAACGGAGCCCCCCTTCCCTGCCCTTCCAACCTCCTAATCTTGTCCCATTCTTGCAGTACATGGTTCACATAGGGGTTCTCCCGCACCTTCGCCCCCCCTCTCCCCCTTCCCATCCAGGGAAGCCCAGCCAGAGGCCACCCCCCCCCCCTGCACTCCTTTTCCAGCTCCACATAAGTCTTCAGCTCTCCTTCATCCCGCCAATCCATCACATGGCGAGCCTGAGCCGCCCAGTAGTATGCCTGCAGGTTTGGCGCCCCCAGCCACCCCTCCAATACATCACCTCCCGCGCTATCCTAGGTGGTCTTTTCCGCCATATGTACTGGTTCAGCTTCCGCTGTATCCCCCTCAGGTGGGCCCCAGGGATAGCGACCGGCAACACCTGAAAGTAATACAGCACCCTTGGGAGCACATTCATTTTTATCGCTGCTATCTTGCCCAACCATGATATTTCCGATCTCGCCCACCTCTGCAAATCCTAGGCGATCTCCTTCCACAGTTTGCTGTAATTTGCCCCAAAGACCCCCTGCGGCTGAGGAGTAATGTTAACCCCCAAATAACGAATGGCTCTCTGCCCATCTGAAGGGGTAGCCCTGCTTCAACTGCTCCAACAATGGCCTAGGCAGATTAATACTCATAGCTTCAGTTTTAGTGGGATTCATTATAAATCCTGAGGCTTCCCCATACTTTTCCAGCAGCTTCAACAGCTCCGGCAGGGTCTCCTCCGGCCTCATCACCACCATTAAAACATCATCAGCAAAAAGGGATATCTTGTGGTGGTGTCCCCCCCTCTGCAGTCTCCACACTTTTCCATTCCCCCTAATCGCCCGCGCCAGGGGCTCAATGGCAATTGCGAACAGGATTGGGGAAAGAGGACACCCCTGGCACATCCCCCTCTCCAGATCTAGGTTCGCCGTATACCTCCCATTGATCTTTACCCTTGCTTTAGGGTCCCTGTATAAGGCCTGCACCCACGTCATAAACTTGGGGCCTACGCCCATCCTCATCACGAGGAACAAAAAGTCCCAATCCACCCTATCGAATGCTTTCTCAGCATCTATGGACAGCAGCATTGCCTCGTCCCCCTGCTTCCGTGCCCCCCACACCGCCTCTAACACCCTCTTTATATTATCCGAGGCCTGCCGCCCCATTATGAATCCTGTTTGGTCAGGCCCTATCAATCCTGGCATCAGCCGAGCCAATCTATTGGCCAATACCTTAGCTATGATTTTCACATCTACGTTAATCAACGAGATGGGGCGGTAGGACCCGCACTGCATAGGATCTTGCCCCCCTTTAAGCAATACTGTGATACCGGCCGTAAGCATCTCCGCCGAGAGGTGCCCCCTTCCTGTTGTATCCCATTGGCTACGCTCACTAGGCCCTCCATCAAATCTTCCTGAAAAATTTTGTAGAAGGCCCCCGTCAGGCCGTCCAGGCCCGGGGCCTTCCCAGGCAGCAACTCCCACAGGGCCTGCTCCACTTCCTCCCTTGTGATATCTCCCTTTAAACTCTGACTGTCCACCTCCTCCAGTGCAGTCAGTTCTAGCCCCCTCAAAAATTCCTCTCCCTGTACCCCCCATCCCCTTATCCATTCTATGATATAGCTCTCTATAGAATTGGCAAAAGCGGTCCCCAATTTGTTTCTCAGATCTTATCTCGCCCCCTTTTCCTACCAACCCCACTATTGCAGTCCGTGCCGCTCTTGTCTGCAATTTATTTGCTAATAATTTCCCTGCCCTATCCCCCCACTCATAATAGCATTGTTTCATCCTGGCCAGCTTAAACCCGGTCTCTACAACCTATAGTTTATGCAGCTCCATCCTAAGCTGGTTTAACTGCTTCAGGTCCTGCCTCCTTCCCTGAGCTTTATATCTATCTGCCACGCACTTTATTGTCCACTGCAGGGCTTCCTCTCTGGCTATGCGCCGCTTTTTAAACCGAGCGGCCCACATCACCAGCCTCCCCCTCACCACTGCCTTCATTCCCTCCCAGAGACCCACCCTCCCCACTTCCCCATTGTCGTTGATCGCCCAGTATTCCTGCAGGCACTCTTTGATGTCCTTAACCACCTCCTCCCTTTTTAAAAGACTTTCATTTAGCCTACAAAATCGCGTCCCCCCCTCCTCCCTATCGTAGCCTATACCCACCCATATGGGCGCATGATTCGACCAGGTAATATTCCCGATCTCTGCTTCCTGTATCCTATGGTCCCATCTACTATCCAGCAAAAGGTAATCAATCCTACTGTAGCTGTCGTGAGGTGCGGAGTAAAAAGTATACTCCCTACACACCCCTCATGATGCTGTCTCCACACATCCCCCAGATGGTACTCCCTCATGATGTGTTTCAGCACCTTTCTTGTTTTGCTCTTCCCATCTCCCCCCGGGGTTTGCCGATCCCACAGCATATTCAGGGCCAAATTAAAATCTCCCCCCAGGATAAGCTTCCCCCGCACATGCTGGCCTAACAGAGCCTTCACTTCTCTCCAGAACTGTAATTGCCCCTCAATCGGTGCATAGATGTTCACCAGGGTGAACCTTTCCCCCTGCCATTCCCCCCCTAGGACCAATACCCTGCCCTTTTTATCCCTTGCCACCTCACTGACCCTAAAGGTGCTGTCTCTCCTCAACAATATCGTCACTCCCCCCTTCTTGCTCGCTGCCGCCCCCTAAGCCCCCCAAAATATTGCTGTGGATACATTGCGTTCCGCAGCAGCCCCTCGTCCTTTCTCCGCAGATGGGTTTCCTGCACCAGCACTATCTCCCATCCCAACCGAGTGGCCTCCCTATAAAGCTGATGTTGCTTCTGCGGGGTGTTCAACCCCTTTGCATTGATGGAGCCTATCTTCCCCATTGAGTCTTCCTAGTCTCCCTTGTCCTTCCCTCCGTTCCCCACCCTTGTCCCGCTGGCCCCTTCCCATCATCACCCCCCTTCCCCCCTCCCCACCCCTGCATTACCACTCCCTCCGGAGTGCTTAAAATAACCCCAGTGACATTCCCAGAGCGCTCCCTGCCCACTTCCACCTCCCTGACCCCCTCTCCCTCCTGTCCCCCTCCGTCAAAGACAAGTTTATATGTGTAAGCTCATGCCCATGCTCTCTCGCCATGCCTACTCCGTGCCTATACTCTGCCCCCCAGCCATCCCTTTCCCCCACTACCCCCCCTAAATCCTTTCTCCCCCTTATGCCTCCAATCACCTTCCCCCTCCATTCCCCAACACCCCACCTTCCCCCCCCTACTGCAGAGGTTGGTGCAGATACCTCGAGCCCTCATTTCATCTCTCCACATCTTAGATTGTAGTCCCAATACGATTATGCATAAAGGCAGACTTTCTCAGTCCTCAGAGTCCTTGGCATTCCAGGCACCCGCTGTTATTGATAAAGGGAGTCAGGAAAGTCCTCTTCCCCCTCATTCTCCTGCTTCTCTGTCCCGTGATCGCTGCTCTGTGCCTCTGGAGAGCCGTGTAAGCCTCTTGTTCTTATTTTCCACACTCTGCCACTTCGTCACCGCACTCTTCGCCTGTGGCCGCTGTTCCTTATGGTGGTTGCTCCGATAGCTCTCTGGGATGTTTTCCACCCCCAGGTCCCGCAGTATCTGCCATGCCCCGTCGACACTCTGAATTCTGCGTGATGTACCCTGCACCGTGACCAGGAGCCCGAAGGGATAAAGCCATTTGTATCTCAACCCTTCTCTGCGCAGCAGGGCTGTGACCTCACACAACTTCCACCGCTGTTGCAGTGTGCCCGCCGATAAGTCCTGGTACAACTCAATCTGTGCCCCTTCCCACTTATAGGGCCCAAGTTTCTGCGACGCTGCTAACAGCTTCTCTTTCAGTTTAAAGGCGCTCATACACGCTATCACATCTCTCGGCCTGTTGACTCGAGCGGGACCCAGGCTCCGGTGGGCTCTTTCCATTTGCATCAGTCTACTGTCCCCCTCCCCAGTGGGGTCAGCCTCCTGCAGAATGGCCTTAAAGAGCTGTGTCAGTGTCTCTTCACAATTCTTGTACCTTTGTTCCTCAGGAATCCCCCTCACACACACATTGCAGCAATGTGATCTATCTTTGAGGTCTTCGGTCTTCGCTTTCAGGAGTTCTTGGGCCTGTTTTAACTCTACCCAGCCGGCTCGCAGCTCGTCCACTGCTCCCACGTGCCGCTCCAGTCACTCCTCCGCTTCCTCCACTCTGGCCCCTAACTCCTTCATTTCTTGCCTCAGAGTGCCCAGTGTCTCTTTGAGCTCCTTCTTAAAGGAGCCCATTTCCGCCTTTAGCTCCTCTTTGAAGTCCGTGAGCCACTCTTTTAGACCCACCAAAGAGTCCGGCTGCATATCGGGCTCCTCGTCAATATCGGAACACTCTGCCTCCTCGGCCGCCATCTTGGCCGCATGGTTTCCTCTCCCCATCTCCTCCGACATCGCATAGGAGGAGCGGTATTCTGCCAGCCGTTTCTTTACTGACATGAGCGCCGTTGCCTGGGACTTCTGCCTTTGCTCTCCGTAGCTCAGCAGTCAGGGTAGGTTCGCTCGTTTTCTCGCTTTACTATTAAGCTCCCCGGAGCTCCCTCAGAGAGCCACCATCTTGCTTCCTGACGTCACCGGAAGTCATTTTTTATTATTTAACTGTTTTTTTTTTTTTACCACTTTATCATTTCAGGCAAAGCAATTTACATTGTAACTTAAACTTTTCTGCATGTCTCATGGTCATGTATAAAAATACAAGTATATTGGATGGAGATTTTTGCTTTTATTAGCAGATTGGTCCAGAAGTCTATTGTGCCAATTCATGAAGATTCTTTTGCTAAGTGGGAGTTTTGAAGTGAGGGATCCTCCAAAAAAAAAATTGGTTAGAATGGGTTTGGTGGCAGCCAGGATAATATTAGCAGTGCATTGCAAGCAGAAACAAGCACCTACCTTGTAAAAGGTACACGATAAAATGGGTTTTATCTGTGATATGTCTCTCTTAATGGCCTTTTGGACTGAAAAATATGAGCAATTTTAACAATTATGGTCTCCCTTTCTAACATGGGTATGCGAGGGGGGCGGGGCGCGTTTCTTTTGTAATATGTAAAATGTATGACCATCCAGATGTTTTATGTTATGAGAATTTTGTTTTATTATCCAGGATGTTCAGTTATTTGCCTATGTATGGGATTATGAAAAAAATTGTTAAAACTAAATATAGTTAAAAATATTGTATGATCGTTCGTTTGTTTTCACAGGGCAAGCACAATTGATTGACCTGTTAATCTCTAAGGGTGCTGCAGTGAATGCTACAGATTACCACGGATCAACACCACTCCATCTTGCTTGCCAGAAGGGATACCAAGATGTATCTGTAAGCTGCTGAAGATTAAATAGCAGTTAGAATGGTGGTATCCAGGTCAGGCCAGCCCATCCACTAGGTGAACTAGGATGTCGCTTACAGGCAGAACCTGGTGGGCAGCATGGTGATCCCTGCCACCACAGTGGGCTTTAAGACAGCCATGTGCGTGCGTGCGTGCATTTCAGTCTGCTGCTCCTGCACCCCTCCGACAGGAAGTGGGCAGGAGTGGCAGGCCATGAATACATGCATGTGCATGGGTACTTTAAGATCTGCTGTGCTGTCCCATCCCCACCTCCGAGAGAGAAGAAGATTGATGTGTGGGAGGGCCTGCGTGGGACGACAGAAACCTTTGGGCCAGCCCTGGGTTGTATATATCCAAGTAGAGCATAGCATACTATAACATAAGATATGCCATACTGGGTCAGACCAAGGTCCATCAAACCCAGTTTCCTGTTTCCAGTGGTGGCTAATCTAGGTCATAAATACCTAGCAGTTTCCCCAAAAGACACAGGTTCCACAATGCTTGTATTGGGTCAAGCAGTGATATCCCGGATCCCTTTTAATAATGGTTTATGGATCTTTTCTCCAGGAACTTGTCCAAACCTTTTTTAAACCCAGCTACACTAACAGCTTTTACTACATCCTCCGCCAACAAATTCCAGTATTAATACCTCTGTAGTTTCTACTTAATTTCTAAACCTAACAGGTGTGTCACCAGCAATGTTCCTGCTAAGTTGTGCTGTGTTCTCTGCCGGAATTTCTGTCGGTGAGGGGAGGTGCAAAGTGATCATGAAATGATCATTCTTAGTATCGTGCAGCATAGGTAGGTTCTGAGGGCCTGCCATCACTGTTCCCTCTAAGCTGTGCGCGTGTGCGCGCGCACACACCTCGCCGAGCGAGCGCACATACTTTATAACAGAGCGCACAAAAATTACGGCTCTGATTCTGATAGAAAGCAACACAGACATCTTAAAATTTAAAAGTTGTTGTGTATTTACAGTTTTCACAAGTTCTACAATACAGTCAAACCTCGGTTTTCATGATTAATCCGTTCGAAAAAGTCTGACTAAAACCGAAACGTATGAAAACTGAAGCAATATTTCCCATAAGAAATAATGTAAATCCAATTAATCCGTTCCAGACACCCAAAAATATTCACAAAAAATACATTTTATAGAGAATAACTATATTTTTACATACAGAAAACAATGAGAAATAAATATAAATGACTAATGAAATGGATAAATGAACATTTAACATCACTGAAAGCAAGCTAAGTACAGTACTGTACAGTACAGTATGTTAACATCTGGCCTTAGCCACCCCTGACAAGCTGCTGTGCCCAGCTCTCTTCGGAATCACATTGAATTCAGTCCATTAAAATACCTTTACATTATCTGCTCAATGCTTCAGAATGGCAGAAAATCTTAATGATATAGCTTCAGACGTACCCTGCAAGAGAAAGAACTGCCTCCCACATTCATGCAACATCTCCTGCTTACGTTGACAGCTTTTCTTCCCTGCTACCGGGACAAAATCTCAGTCAAAAGACGTTGAAAACCGAAGCAATGCATGAAAACCAGGACAAAATCTCAGTCAGAAAAGACGTTGAAAACCGAAGCGTATGAAAACCGGGGCAAATGAAAACCGAGGTTTGACTGTATTATCTAGTGCAATCAATGTGGTGTACATACTGTATTCTGACGTGTAGTCAAATTTTAAAGTATAGAACTCCGAGTGTCGTTATGTGCCGCACAAAAATTTAACCTTCCTTCAAAAGCTGCACAGCTGATATTTTATGCGCACACAGCCTACAGAAAATTAGAGGGAACATTGCTGCCAATGCTGTGCGATCCTAAGTGTGATCGATTTTGCAATTGCTTTGCACCTCTCCCCTCTGGCAGGAATGCCGGTGTAGGACTCAATGCATCTTAGCAGGAACATTGGTTGTGGCAAAAGCACTGGTGACCATTCTTAGACTGCACAGGCCTGAACTGTAATTTTTTGTTAAATATAGTTTTCCGTTGGGTCCTGGGATAAGATGGAGGTTGAAAAAATAGCCAAACAAATTCAGGCCCAAGGGATTTTCTTCAGACACCTGGCTTCTAGTTACCAAAGTGGTTGAGACATAGGATGCAGCTGCCTACAGATGTTAAACTAAAACTGTGCCTGGAACCTCCTTCTTAGGAGTCATTGATCACTGATATTCTGTAGTGCTTCTAGTCTGAACTGTTCCAAATAGTTTGCATCCTCTAATCTGTCTCATGCAATTTCACAGATTACTTTTAAGCCATTGAGCCAGCTCTCTTACAATGCTGAAAGAATAAGAGTAGTTGTTGGAGAGGTTGTGCTGATTTTTTACACCACTATCTCAACCTGTACTACTTTTTACCCTTTGGCTTTCTGTTACTTAGTTTGATTTTCCTTTGCTTTAAAGCTTATGTTGTTGCACTATAAAGCAAGTACAGATATTCAGGACAATAATGGAAACACCCCACTTCACTTGGCTTGCACTTATGGACATGAAGACGTAAGTAACTGGTTAAGCGATTACTTTTATGATTTTAATCTGTACCTTTAATGTAACTTTATTTTTTAAAAATGTATGTAAATAAAAATCACATTGAGCTCTTTCTTAGGCAATCATTTGTTTATAATTGACATGCTAATGTACTGTGTATACAAATAAAATTAATAACCTGAGCTAAAATCAACCAATAATTTCATGTAATTTATTAAACTTTGTATGCTTTTATATTCAACAATAATGTCCTTATGACCATGGTTCTCAACCCAGTCCTTCAATACCTCTTAGGCAAGTCTGATTTTCAGAATATCCATTATGAATATACATGGGAAGATAAGAATATGAGATGCCATACTGGGTCAGACCAAGGTCCATCAAGCATAGTATCCTGTTTACAGGAGTGATCAATCCAGGTCACAAGTACCCATCAGGTTTCAAAAAAGGTGTATTTGCATACACTGCCTCCATTGTATGTAGATCTATCTCATACATGTTCATTGTGGAATCCTGAAACCCTGACTGGCCTAGGAGGTACTGGAGGCTTGGTCTAAGAACCGCTGCTCTCTGCCTTACAATTAAACATGTATAATCGGACAATGCAATCTCACAGTAAGAACGCAGCAAAAAATAAATTAAGACTTAAAACCAAAATCCTCTGCAAGTCTGTCTTACATTATTTTCTATTAAAATATACTTAATTGTTCCTAGTATGACCTTGATTTCTTTACTGCTGCACAGATTATTGTATAATTTGTACTACTGTATTTTCTTATTCCTTTCTTAGCGTTTGCTGCTTAGTAAATGGACAAATAGAGAAGGTGCTGCCTTGGAGTATGATGTAAATTGCATTTCCTGCCATATTATTTTGTTGCTCCCTCCTCTTTCTGTATGCTACTGCTATATTAATCTCATCATGCTTAGGACAGGCAGCCTTTAAGAGACTGTTTTTTAGTATCCTGTAGAAATCAGTTTGTTAAAGTTCAAGAAAGGCAAGTGGGAGAAAAAAATCTTAGAGCATATTAGCATTTTGTTTATTTACTGTGGCTTGCATCTGATTTTGTCTGACTTCTTTCAGTGTGTGAAGGCTTTAATCTACTATGATATACAGTCATGCAGACTGGATATTGGCAATGAAAAGGGTGACACTCTTCTTCACATAGCAGCTCGCTGGGGGTATCAAGGGATCATAGAAGTGCTGCTGCAGAATGGTGCCAACACCGATATTCAAAACAGGATGAAGGAAACACCATTGCAATGTGCTTTAAATTCCAAGGTAGTGCTCGTTTTGTTTGCTGCTGGGAGTGTGTGTATATGTAGGGGTGGTTTGAGGTTCAAACTCTTTCTTCAAGGACTACTACAAACTAAAAATAGGATAGTAGATCAGCAAAGCTGTACTTCTAAGCACCTACTAGTTGCTGTTGAATACTGGATGGCAAGCAGCCCTGGAGAATCAGACTCACTAAATACAGTCTTAACAGCTATGAGCAGGATTCCAACTGATAAAGGCTGTCTCTATAGCAGTGGCTTGGGGAACAACTGGGCTGCTGTTAACAATCCTTGCAGCAGCCCAGGGCAGTCTCATGCTCATTGTCTATGGAGGGGGGGGGGACATCCCTGTTCCTTCTTTCCTACTGCCAGCCCATAGGGGATAGTGAACTGACACTGTAGTGGCCTGGAGCAGCCCCCTCTGCTCTCAGGCTGCAGATTAGAATGAATTGCCACTTTTGTGGTTTGAGACAGTAGCAGTCCACAAGAAAAAAGCCACTGAAATGGTCCAGAATATTTCCATGCTGTGGACAGGTGGGAGGAAGAGGGGACTGGAAGGACACAAAGAAAGAGGCCCAGAAAGAGGAGAGGAGACTGGGAAGGAAGGGAAGCATAAGAGGGGGAAAAAGCAAATGGAAAAAAAGAATTTGCATTGGAAGGAGGGAATAAGGTGATAGGTTGCATAGTAGCCATAGATACAACTACTAATTAAGTTTCAACCAGTGCTTCTGAAATCTGTCATGGTGACCTGTCAGATTTTCAGTATATCCACAATAATAGGGTAATTTTATAAGGGGGCACCTAATTAGTGATTTTTAAGGTACCTGTGTTAAGTCTATTTTATAAAAACAAGTAGATGCTTATTTGTCTTTATAAAATGCAAGCCTAAGTGGCAAAAATTGCACCTTAAGTCATGGATGTTTCTCCAGGAATAAGCAGGAAGTCAGTCCTCACATGGGTGACATTGGCGTCGTCTGAACCTGCACGGTAACCTCTCCCAAGCTGTCAAAGAAAGCCTTTGGGAGATGTACTGCGTTGGCACCCTTAGGCGACATGGAGACATCTTGCCTCAGTCACCTTTTTTCCATGGTTACCATTGGAAGTGTGTCTGTCTTCCATGGAAAAGGTTAATTTTTTTTTTTGCTATCGTTTTTTATTTTTTTTCCGGTCGCGTACCGGTTCTCTACCATCTCCCGATTCTGCTTGCCTCTAGTGTTGTGGTTTTTTTCGGGTTCTTTTTTCTCTTTTCCCTTTCAGGGGTCTTTTCCTCTAAATGTAGTGACTATCTCTGCTCCAATCCCCCTCTGAGTGATGAGGCAGAAGAGTTTAGAGCGAGTAGCTGGTGAGATGTCTGACTGTTTGGCATCCCCAAGATCAGCTGTTAAAGCTGGGTCAGCAATTCCGTACCCTCTTCTCAGGTAAACCAAGTTGAAGGAATGCCTGAGGTTACTTTGTTTGCTATTTGGTCTATATTGTTGAGGCTAGAAGCTACTATCTCAGGTGCTGCTGATATTAACCCACTTGTTCAAAATGTGGGTCAGTTTTCCCAGAAGCAACAACATATGAATTTGGACGTTGTTAAAAGGATTTTGGATCTGAAGGATAAGTTAAAAGAAATGGATCAAACTATATGGCATCTGTGAAGGATAAGTTTATGATAAATCTGAAACTTGAACAATTTGAAAACCAGATGAGGCACTTGAATCTTCTGATATTGAACTTTCCTAAGCTGTCATATACGAGGTATGACAAAAAAGAAATGACTGTCCCATAAATGTTTTACTACAAAATCTACAGAGACGTTATGCATTGTCCCCTTCAAAGTAATCCCCCCCCTGAGTTAATGCGCTTCTGCATTCGCTTCTGCCACGTACGGAAGCAATCGGTAAAGTCCTCCTCCTTGAGGTCCCTCAGCTCCCTTGTCACAGTGGCCTTGTTCTCTTCTACAGAGGTGAAATGAGTTCCTTTTGAGCACAGTCTTCAGCCTGGGGAAGAGCCAGAAGTCGCACGGTGTGAGATCTGGGGAATAAGGAGGGTGGTCGAGAGCTGGCTGTTGGCCAGAAACAGCCTCACACTGAGCACGGTGTGTGTGGGCGCGTTGTCGTGGTAGAGCAGCCACGACTTCTCTCCACAGAGCCTGTCTGCTGAGCCGAACCCGATCATGGAGGTGATTGAGGACCTGCTGGTAGAAGTGCTGGTTGACTGTCAGACCCTCAGGCACAAACTCATGATGGACCACTCCCTTCTGGTCAAAGAATGCGATCAGCATGGCCTTGATCCTTGATTTGGACATGCGTGCCTTCTTAGGTCTGGGTGATAGTCGAGTCTTCCACTGCAGGATCTGTCTCTTGCTTTCAGGGTTGTACTGGAAGACCCAAGTCTGGTCTCCTGTGATGACTCGGCCAACGAACTCTGGATCTTCTCCGATTTTCTCTAGCAAGTCTCAACAAACATTGACCCGGTGCTCCTTCTGGTTGTCCGATAAAAGCTTGGGCACCATCTTGGCTCACACCTTCCGCATCCCCAGCTCCTGCACCAAGGTGGTCCGCACTCACTCCCTATTCAGGCTGAGCTGCTCAGCTATCATCCTCGCCATCAATCTGCGATCACGCCGCACCAGCTGGTTCACTCTGTCAATGTTCTCAGCCGTCTTTGTCATGGAAGGTTGTCCTGACTTGGGGTCATCCTCCACCTCCTCGCGGCCAGTCTTGAAGCGTTTGTGCCACTCGAAGACTTGCGGCCTTGACATTGCATCTTCTCCATAAGCCTTTTTGAGAAGATGGAGACGCTCAGTTGGGCCCTTCTCCAACTTAACCAGAAATTTCAAGTTGATTCTTTGCTCCATATTTCTGCCACCTCCAGTTGCGTGACAAAGTGATGGAGCAGTGTGCTACAAAAAAACCCGAAAAAGAAAAACAGAGAAAGATGAAAAAAATTATAGCAGAGAATAGTGGTGAGATGTTGCACAACAGTGATATAAGCGGTTAGCCAGTTGGCATTAAGTCATGGGCGTGGCTGCCACAGTCTCGTTTCTTTTTTGTCACACCTCCGTATGTCATCTAATGAGTTTTTTTAGGAATTACCTGATGGAGGTATTGAAAATTTCTGAGACATCTTTTCTACCTTGTAAATTGGATATGTTATCTAATTGCCGGGAAAGCACAAAAAAACCAAAACTATCTTCCATATCATCCTGCTAGACCAGTCGAGACAACTGGGTTCTTCCCCTACAAAGAACCAATGAAAAGCCCAGGTTTCAATGGCATCACTCCCATGCCTCAGCCACCAGAGGTCCCTTCAGTATGTCTTTGTCTCTAGCAGGTGGTAGATGGATTTTCTCCTCTCTAAAGAGAATCTGAGGATTGAGGGGAAAAGAGATTGATTAAATGCTTGTGAACAAACCACCTTGATTACAGAAAGGTGACTCACTTGAGTGTGACAAGGGAGGCTCCACTAGACTGGTCTTTTTGGTAGCCAAAGGAGGAAAGAAAATTGTTTCAGCTCCACGCCCTTATGATTAGGGCCTGTTTAGCAGCCACAAATTGGAAGGATTTGAAAGGATCTGGAAGTGTACAGCAGCTTCACATAACCTTCGTGTCCCCTTTCTCCTCCTCTGCCCCCTCCCCCCGCTCGCTCCTGAAGATTTCAGATGGCTCTCAGAGGGATCTGCCTGCCAGCTACCTTACATCCAGTGCTGCAAAGCCAGCCAGTAAAGCTATTTCAGGGAGTAGAGCTGAACCCGGCATGGATCCTCCATTTGGGGCTTTTGGGGTGAGTACGAAGGCTTGATCTTATTGTCCTTGTTGGGGGTTCCTGGTTCCGTCTCTGAGGGGCACAGTCTGGGATGTACTGCTAGCGACCATTGTCTCAGTGTGGGGGTTTCCTGCCATTTTCTGCACACATTAGTAACATTTTTGCCTATTGTGTGCCTGGTGATCACATGGTTCTAATGTACATTCCACTCAAGTGGCTCCAACGTGCTCCTTCCCTAGTGTCTTTAACATGTGTAAAGTAAAAGTGCAGTTAATGCACATTTGTGGGCCAAAGCAGCAGTAGCACGCGCTCTTGTGATACTTATCCTAACTCTTTGTTTCCTTCCAAGAAATATTGCTTGACTTGTGATAAGCAGGGAGCCTCATTCTTGGATTCTGGACATTGCCCTTCCTGCATGGCAGCTTCTGAGTCACCTCTGCAGGGCCTTCTTTCCCTCTCTGTCGGGGGATGTGGTTAGTCCGCCCTTATCTGCCTCAGGGCAGGAGATGTCCGATAGTGCTATGGCTAAGGATAGTCAGCCAGCCAGAGGCTCCAGTGACCATGCTATGAGCTGCTCTTCATCCTCTAGAGGGTCTGTGATGGCTGTGCCCCCCTGGTGTCTTTATCCGAGAAGATTGCCCTCCCTGGAATTCTTTTCCTTTTTGCAACATGCCTGGTCCTTCTGGTCATGGTAATTCAGACACTGTGTCCTCGGGGTGCCCCCGGACATAGTCTTGTGCCGGGCAGGCTGAAAGTCGTAGTCATGTTCAATTACCTCAGGCTTAGTGTCCCTGGTAAGGGACACTCCTTGATGGAGAATAGCTAGGAACTATCCAAGATGTTGACTATGCCTCGGATTCACATGGCTTGGTACTGGGTTCTGATGTAGATGAGGAAGCGCTTTTACCTTCAAAAGATTCTGCTGAGGTTGCGTGATCCACCTGTTCTGTAAGGAGTTTCTGGTGGTGTTGATTACCAGGCTCTCTTCCACCTTGAACTTGACAGATGCTTCCGGCACAGAGCAGGAGCGAAAGATACACCAGCTACTTCAAGGGGGGCAGAAATCCACTGCTGTCTTCCAGTTACTGGAGGTGTGCAAGGATATGATCCAGTCTGAGTGGGATGCCCCCGACTCCCTACCTAAAAGGTTATGGGTGTTTAAGAACTACACTCCCGAAAGAGGAGCGCATTGAGTGATTCGACATCCCCAGCGTGGATGCCCAGGGTCATGGCGGTTACCAAATGGATCATTCCTGAGGAAATTGTAGTGGCCTTAAAGAATGTCCTGGACTGCAAAGTGGATTCCTTGCTGGGGAGCCAGTTCGCCGTTGCAGCAACTGTTCTATAGCTGGCAATATATACCAGCCTAACATCTCAAACCCTATTCCAGTGGATTCAGTCTCTTCCACCTGATGATACTTCCCCTCTTTTGGAGTCGACTGCAGCCTTCGTTTCTGATGCCATTTATGACCTGGTATGTTTGGTGGCCAGGAATGGTACCCTGATGACGGTGTCATGGCATTGGATTTGGCTCAGGCACTGGGCAGTGGACACCTCCAAAGGCCAGTTGGCTCAGCTGGCCTTTAAGGGGAAGCTTCTGTTTGGAGTTGATTTGGGGAAGCTGGCGAAGGACCTAGGCGAGACTAGATTTTACTGACAACCAGAAGACAGGGTCAAGGGGCCTGTGAAGGGGGCTGGTGCACAATTCTCGTCAGCCTCTGCCTGACCACCAAAGGCATGCTGGTCAGATTCCTGGGGGTCTTGGGAATATTATCATTACTGACCTGGAAAACCTTTCTTTCTCTCTGCTTCAAGATGTTGGACTCATTTTCAGTCCTTTCATGGAGCACATGGGCCCAGGGATTCTGTCTCTTCCAAAGGAAGACCCTCCTGGGCTGTGCAGTGAAAGTTTGGGGGGGCCCATTTCTTGGTTTCTCCATTGGGTGGCAGGCTTCACCTTTTCCTGCAGGAATGGGCCCACGTTACCAGGGATCGCTGAGTACTAGATACCATTCAGTTCAGCTGTGTCCTGGAATGCAAAGAGCTGATTCTCAGTACCTTTGTCATTTTCCCCCTATGGATCTGTTATAAAGGGTGCTACTGTGCAGACTAAATTGGACAATTTACTGCACTTAAAAGTGGTGGTGCCTGTCCCTCCAGATGAGAGGGGCATGAGCAGATACTCCATCTGTTTTGTGGTACCAAAGGAGGATGGTTTCTTCTGATCCATTCTGGACCTCAAGGGGGTCAACAAGCTCTTGCGTGTCCTGCGCTTCCGGATGGAAACATTGTGCCCTGTGATTCAAACAATGTGCCAAGGGGCATTCTTGGCTTCTTTGGATCTGGCTGAAGTGTATTTTCATATCCTGATGTGGGTGGATCAGCAGACTTTTATTTGCGTTTTGCTGTGCTTGGCTTTTGCTATCAGTTTGCCACCCTCCTTTTTGGGCTATCCACAGTCCCAAAGACATTCTCCAAGGTCATGGAACACCAAAGGAATCTGTATCCATTCCTGTCTGAATGATTGGCTCATCTGAGCCCATTCCCTGTCAGAAGCTTCTAGGTGGCATCCTGAATGGTGTCCTTTTTGGAAAGTTTCAGATGGGTGATCAGTCAGGGAAACAGCCAGCTTTTGCCTTTCCTTTTCTTGCAGTTTCTGGGAGCACGTTTCGACACTTGAGTGGGCAGAGTTTTCCTGCCAGAGGAAAAAGTCAGAAGACTGTTTTTAAATTTTATATTTATTTTATTTCAAACAGAATACAATGATACAATCACTTGCACGGAAATCAGGGTATGCTAAAATGAAAGAATTACAATGAAGAAATGAGAAAATATACTCATAACTGAGGTAAACATCAAATAGACAATGCCACTCTAGCCCACCATGAAAGATCCAAAACAAACATAAGTAAAATCAAACATAATAGCTACTCTTATAGGAAATAGCAGAGACAATCAGCCTCCATATCAAATTATTGCGGTGTGGAACAACAGGTGGACCCCATACCTAGGGACCCCCGAGCATTCAAGAAAGAAATTAGCTGAGATGGAAAATAAAAAATATAGGAAATGCCGCCCACCTTCACAAGGCACTTGCAGGGGTACTTAAGAAAGAATAATCTACCCAGTTGCAAAACCTACAGACGCAGGAGCAAAAACTGTCGGTTTCTCTGGTGAGGTCAGTAAAAATGCGTACCAAACAGCCCTTAAAAGGCACATTCCTCTTAAAGAACATCTTAAGGAGCCATTCCCTATCTAATACTAGAGCAAACAGGTGGCTGAAGTAACTAATTCTGAATTCCCCAACATAGCAGTCAGATTCAAAACATAAGCCATCTGAGGTCCTGATATCATCTTGACACAAGCTGAAACTCTTTGGCCACTAGGAACATAGTAAATCTTCACCAGTGGAGGACACGATGCAGAAGGAACCCCCAATATTTCCGTCACATACATCTTAAACATTTCCTTAGCAGATATACCTGATAACCTAGGAAAATTAATTAGATGCAAATTAGTTAATCAAGGAGGATTGTCCAAATATTCCAACCATTTCTTCAAATTATTAGAATCTTTCATGAACGCTTCTGCCTGAGAGTCCAAACGATCAGTCCTGAGCGATAAAGCACTCACAGAAACGTTGTCTCAATCTGTGCCAAATTCTTAGAACAAACCTTTTCATTCTGTTGCACCTGAGGAGTAATGGCTTTGCCAAGTTGTTTAATGGCAGACTAAATTGCCTCTAGAGTAAACTGTTCTGGTCACTGTAGATTGAAGACAAAAGCAGAAGACTCCTGCAAAGTGTCCATTGTGACCACCACAATTGAGGAGCCCAGAGGGGGGAACTACAGTTTTTCTAGCCACCTCAGTGTCTCACCTCCAAGCAGCATCTCAGATTGAAGCTGAAATCACGGGGCTGCTCCTGCTCCCATATCCATGCCAGAAGTTGTCCCCAATGAAGCAACAGTAGCACCAACACTGGGCGCCTACTCCTTTCAGACACATGCCAGGACAGACCTGCTTCAGAGGTCTCTGCAAATCTGGGGACGTCCGATCGCTGCCCGAGAGAGACGCTGAGCCTTCCTGCTCATGCAACCTCTTAGCTGGGCTGCACACCCACACTAACTGTGGCTGCTGCTCCTAATGAACAAAAACATCCAAAAGACCAGTAACAGAAGGAATTGAGGGAGAGAGCTGGGCGGTCTGGGGTACCTTGCCCAGCCTTACTTTCCTCTTAAGTGGCATTAGGAAAGGTTTCGGAGCAACAGTCTCTGCCCTGTGCCATTTTGGATCCAACAGTCATGTCAGAAGACTGTTGAATTGCCTGGTGTTCTGTGTGCAGCAGGTCCCCTGAGTCTGGGATTATCTTCAGCTCCTTGGATTGATGGCGGCGACCATAGAGATGGTGCCATGGGCGCATGCTCACATGTGACCGCTCCAGCGATCTTTGTTGACTCGATGGTCCCCAAGTTCTCGGGAGTTTAGGTGCAGACTCTGCTCCCATTGATGAAGGCCAGCATGTGGTGGTGGCAGCAGCCCTGTCATCTGAGGAAGAGCATACCGCTGGACGACTTCTCCTGGATCCTCCTAATAATAGATGTTAGTTTCTTGGGCTGGGGAGCCCATTACTTAGACTGTATGGCCTAAGGCCGTTGGAACTGTAGGGAAGCGGTGTGGTCCATCAACTGCCTTGAGGCGAGGGCCATCAGGTTGACTCTGTGTTTCCAGCCCCTGGTCGAGGACTGGACAGTGTTTTCAGACAGTGCCATGGCGATGTCAGTCAGCAAAATGGCACAAAGAGCTCTAGGGTGGCTCTGAAGATGGATCTCTTGTTTGGACAGAGAAGAACCTCCTAATCTTGTCACCTAGTACATTGTGGAAGCAGACTTCCTCAGCCGGCACTCTGAATCCTGGAGAGTGGGAGTTGAGGCAGGAGGCATTTCTGTTGATTCTGCGCTGCTGGAGTTGCCCCAAAATGGATCTGATGGTGACCCACTCCAACACCTAAGTATGCCGCTTCTTCAGTCACCATGTGGTGATGGGTCTAAGGGTGTCAATGCCCTGACCCAGCCTTGACTAAGTCAGTGGCTGCTCTGTGTTTCCTCCATGGCCTGTAGTTGGGCGTGTGATTTGGCATATAGAGCACCGCTGGGCAGACTTGTTCTGGTGGTGCTGGACTGGCCATCGACAGCATGGTTTGGAGACTTGTTGCAGCTCCTGTTGCAGCTCCTACAGGTGCCTCCTCTTCGACTGCCTCTGTCTGGGATATTGTGGCAGGGACCGATTTGTCCTGGAGGACCTGGCTCCCTTCTTGCTTACAGCATGGCTCTTGAAAGGAGACTGCTAGTGCTTAAAGGCTACTCTCCAGCAGGGGTCTCTACTCTGCTTTGTGCCTGGAGAATATGGTGCCTCTTTGAGCACTGGTGCGGCATGTGGCAGTTGGTTCCTGAGACAGCCAAGTTGGCCTGCCTTAAGGATGGCCTAGAGAAAGGCCAGCCTCTCTTAGCTCGCTTTTAAAATTCAAGTGCCAGCTCTAGTCTTCTTCCATGGTCCAGTGGCAAGCAAGTCTTTTGGCCTTGAGCCCAGATACCTCATCTCATGTTTTCTCCAGGGGGCTCAGCACCTGCGTCCTCCCCTTCAGTCTGTGATCCCTTCCTGGGATCCATTCTGATGCTCAGGGCCCTGATGTTGGCACCCTTTGAACCATCGAAGCATGCTACTTTAAAGTATTTGACATTCAAGACCTGTCGTCTTGGTCGTGATTTGTTCTGTAAGGCAGATCTCTGAGTTGCAGGCTTTATCTTGCCAAGATCCTTATCTGCCCTTTTTGGAGGAGGTTGTTTCCGTTCGGCCTGTGCCTTTCTTCTTGTCTAAGGTGTTCTCTCCCTTTCACGTGAACCAGGTGGTCTGCTTACCCTTCTTCCCGAAGGAGCAGTGTTGGGTAAAGGATAAGGATCTTTGCTTAGTAAATGTCTGGATGGTGCTCTTCTGGTACCTGGAGGTTACGAATACCTTTCATAAGTCCGGCCATCTTTTTGTATGGTTTGCTGGCTTATGCAATGGTGAAGTGGCAGCCAAGTCCACATTGGGGCACTAGATTAAGAATGTCATTGCCTTGGCATATCTGCTGCTGAACCAGCTGATTCCAAAGCATTCTACCAGAGCACAAGCATCCTCATGGGTGGAGTAGAACTCAGTAGCCCCTGCAGACGTTGGGCAGCAGCGTGGGCATTACTTTACACTTTTTTCAAACATTACAGATTAGATGTCCGCATGCAGGCAGACATTATCTTTGGCTCAAGGGTTTGAGTTGCTGTGTCTTTTTCCCATGCAGTGGTGCTGTAGTTTTGGTACATTTCACTTGTCTGGAGTGGTCTAGCAGGACTATATAGAAGATTAACGTTTTATTTACGACTGAATGCCCTTTCTTTGAGTTCTACTAGACCAGTCCAGGGCATGCCCCTGAAACTGTTGCTTTGTTCTGGGGCAGTATCCTTGGGTCCGCTACGATTTTATACTTTGAGGGTTCATCATCTACTGACAACTTTGTTAATGTTTCCTATAGTTCTTTACTGTTGCTTACTCATTGTTGCCCTCATTTGAGGTTGTATGAGTCTTATGTATCTCCCATATGCTTGAGGACAAATACTGAAGGACCTCTGGTGGCTGAGGTGAATAGAGGCATAGGAGTGATGTTATTGAAATCTGGGTTTTTCATTGGTTCTTTGTTTCCACAAATCTGCTGGTAGGGGAACACAACCTGCTTGTCTGGACTGGTCTAGCAGGACTTGAGGAAAGAACATTAACTGGTAAAATGTCATCTTGGAAGCCCAGACCCAGATGTATTCCATGCTTTAAGAAAGGTGGAAGGAAGGAAGTAAAAATATATGACGGCCTATAAAGACCAGTATGGTCCATCTAGTTTGCAAGGCGGCAAGAGTAGGTGCACTTGCCGCTCCGTGCAGGTCACTCCTCCCCATGCCTTTGTTTAGGGGTGTACTCCGTGTAGGTCACCCCTGTTTGTTCAGATATGAAATAGTTACACTTATTTTGATTTTATCCTGTTGCTATAAAGGGATCCACTTTCTGTCCCATGCCATTTTGAATTCTGTCACTATGTTTGCCCCAACCACTTCCATCGGGAGGGCATTCCAAGCATCCACCACCCTTTCAGTGAAAAGGTATTTCCTGATATTGCCTTTCAGTCTACCTCCTTGCAGCATCATGTTATGCCCTCTAGTTTTACAGCTTCCCCGTCTTTGGAAGAGGATTGTTTGTCTATTAATACTCTAAGTATTTAAAGGTCTGAATCATATCTCCTCTGTCCCTCCTCTCCTCCAGAGTGTATATATTTAGGTCTTCAAGTCTCTTCTCATAAATCTTTTGATGCAGGCTCCATATCATTTGGTTGCCTTCCTCTGAACCGCTTCCAGCCTTTTTATATCCTTTGCGAGATACAGTCTCCAAAACTGAGCACAATATTCCCAAGGCCGAACCCTGGGGCACACTGCTAATCACCTTCCTTTCATCGGAGTTAGTTCCGTTCACAATCACCTTCTGTCATCTGTCAGTCAACCAATTTCTGATCCAGTTCACCGTCTTGAGACCCATCCCCAAGCTGTTGAGTTTATTGATAAGCCTCCTATGAGGAACAGTATCAAAGGCTTTTCTGAAATCCATGTAGATGACATCCATCGCATACCCCCTTATCTAGTTCTCTGGTCATCCAGTTTACTCAATCAGATTTGTTTGGCAAGATCGTTCTTTGGTAAAACCATGTTGCCTCAGATCATGCAACCTGTTGGTTTCGAGGAAGTCCACTATTTGCTCTTTCAGGAGCGTTTCCATTACTTTTCCCGCCACTGAGGTAAGGCTTACTGGCCTGTAGTTTGTCACTTATTCCCAATAACCACTTTTGCGGAGAGGTACCACATCAGCCCTGTGGAACTTCTCCTGTCTCCAAGGATCTATAAAAAACATCCTTTAAAGGCCCTTCAAGAACCTCTTTCAGTATCCTGGGGTGTATCCCATCTGGTCCCATAGACTTGTCCACTTTCAGTTTTGCAAGCTGTTCTAACACATCATCTTTTGTGAATGGTGTGATATCTACTCCATTCCCATTTGTATATTTGTCAATCACAGGTGGTCCTTCTCCAGCATTTTCTCTAGTGAAAACAGAGCAGAAGTATTTGTTTAGCATTGTTACTTTTTCAGTGTCACTTTCCATGAATCCGTTCCCAGCACTTTTGAGTCCTGCATTTCCACCTCTAATTTTCCTCCTTTCCCAAATATATCTGAAAAAGGCTTGTCGCCACACTTCACATCTTTAGCCATCTTTTCTTCTGCCTTTGATTTTGCTATCCTTATTTCTCTTTTTGTCTGTTTTAGTTTGATCTTGTATTCTTTTCTGTGTTCCTCTGTTTGAGCTTCTGAATTTTGTGAAAGCTGTGTTTTTTGCCTTTATTTGTGCAGCCACTTCTTTGGAGAACCAAATAGGTTTCCTTTTCCTCTTGTTTTTATTTACTTTCCTTGCGCATGTATCTGTTGCACCTTTTATTGCTTTCTTTAGTTTAGCCCATTGCAATCCACTTCCCTTAACCCCTCCTACCCTATCAACTCCTCCTACCCTGTCAACTCCTCCTTCAGGTATTTGGCCATTTTACTGATCAGTGTTTTTGAAGTCTAAGACTTTGAGTTTGCTGTGATTGGACTCCACCTTGGCTTTTATCTCAGTCCACACTGTGTGATGATTGCTGCTGCTCACATGGGCACCCACCTGGATATTTGACACGCTATCTCCGATGGTGAGCACTAAATCCAGCACTGAGCTCTCCCTGGTCAGTTCCATCACCATTTGTTTAAGTAATGCATCTTGGAAGGCATCCACAATTTTTTTTTTTAATTTCTTTCCAGATTTGCAGAAGGGAACACTCCAATCCACATCGGGTAGATTAAAGTCACCCAATAAGATCACTTCCCTCTTCATGGCTATCTTTCCAATATCAACAATCAATTCGCTGTCCATTTCTTTGGTTTGAGTTGGAGGCCTGTAGACCACACCAGTATGGATGACAGTGCCATCTCCTCTTTCCAACACAATCCAGAGCGCTTCTTCTTTTCCCCATGTCCCCTGCATGTCAGCAGCTTTAATACTGCTTTTGACATACAGGGCAACTCCGCCTCCTTTTCTACACTCTCTGCCTCTTCTAAATAGATTATAGCCAGCTATGGCTATATCCCATTCTTGCGATTCGTTAAACCATGTTTCTGTAATAGCCACAATGTCTAAGTCCATTTCCACCATTAGGGCTTCCAGATCAGGGACTTTGTTGGCTAGGCTTCGAGCATTTGTACTCATTGCTTTCCAGCATTTGTTGAATGGCTTGCCTGCCTTTTACATGGATTTTGTTCTACGTGCTTCTTCCTGTTTGCTGTTGATATGTTCAAAAGTGTGGCCGTTTCCAATATTTTGCTTTTGCTGGGAGTGATGTACTGAACTTGTCCTTCTCCATCAGTCACCCCCTTTCTCTAGTTTAAATACCTGTCCACATACTGCCTGAAGTTTTCACTTAGGATCCTTTTTCCTGTGGCAAAGAGATGTAGTCCATCAGTACAGTATAATCTCTTGTTGATCCATATGTTTCCCCAGTCGCCTATATATCTAAATCCTTCTTGTTTGTATCAGGTTTGGAGCCATGTATTAAAGTTGTTTATGCAATCCAGCCTTTCTGCAACCTTACCATGAACAGGTAGGATTTCTGAGAATGCTATAGTGTTAGCAATGGGCTTGAGTTTCTCTCCCATTCTAGAAGTCCCTTTGAACTGCAGAGGCACTGTTTCTAGCCAGGTCATTTGTACCCAAGTGGATGACAATATCCGTTTTGGAGTGCTCATTTTCTGCACTAACTAAACCAACAATTTGATTTATAGTCCTGCTGGCTGGAGCCTGGGAGGCATTTGACCATCCTCTCTTCTTTGAGCTGTGTTCCTAAGTTGGTGCCTCTGATGGGAATCTCCAAGGAGTAGTAGTTTTCTGTTTTGTGATTTTTTTTTCTTCCTATTTGGTACACTATCAGGAAGAAAAAAAATCACAAAACAGAAAACTACTGTTAGCATGGTTTAAAGGTGAGGTGAGAGAGGCTGTGTTTTTTTTCCTTTGAAATTTACTTTTTATTGAATTTCCAAATATATATCCCCTAACATAAACATCCACCATTAAGTCACCCTGACAATTGTCTTACCAGCTACACAGCTATAATATTTACAAATTCTTCCACAACAGACCCCCCAACAATTATTCCCCTCCCCTATACTTATGCGCAATGCAATGTCATATGTCATTATCACATAAATCCCACACACATAAAACACAGGGTGTCCCAGGTCCCACTTCACCATTTTCATTCAATCCCCCCACTGCTGTTTTAGCCAAGAAAGTATCTTTCAGAAAATGTAAAATGAGCCAAATAAAAAAACCAAAACTAAACAAACATCAGCACTGGCAATTTAGATGCAAGGCATTTATAAGTTAAGCAAAGAGAATTTGAAAAAAAGCTTTTGATAGAAGCAAAAAATGCATAAGAAACTTTTTTAGTACATTTATAGCAAAGACTATAAATGATATAGGGGTAAAAGGGGCACTAAGAGGACGAGGCTAGGCTGCGATATTGAGTGAGTGAATTCTTTGCTTCCGTTCATAATGAAGATGATGTAGGGAAGTTACCCATGTAAGAAATGGTAATTAAAGGTGATGTACTGAAGGAATTGAAAGAAATTTTGGTAAACCAGGAAGATGTAATAGAGCAGTTTGTTAAATTAAATAGTAGCAAATCACTTGGACCTGATATACATCCCAGGGTGCTGAAAGAACTCAAAAATGAAATTGCAGCTCTACTGTTAGTTTACATATTTCTATCATTAACATTGTTTATATGCCCCTGGATTATGGAATACCCTCTAAGAGAAGATAAATGCACAGGAGAATCTCTTTCATAGTAACATAGTAAATGACGGCAGATAAAGACCAGTGTGGTCCATCTAGTCTGCCCAGCAATATGTCTGCCGTCATGTTTCTAAGATGTGAAATAACAGACTTATCGACATTCCATAAAGAACTATAAACATACCTGTTCAGAGAATTTTATGGAGACAATATTTAAATACAAGAACCAAGGGCACACAACTCAAACTAACTACCCACAATTGGCCATACTTTATTCTATTTAAGCAATCAGATATGCACGTATTGATTTGTACCTACATCCACCCCTCATTGGCAACAGAATCTGGGCTCTTTGGATCAGATCTCTTCATTCAAAGCAATGAGAAGGAAGCAATAATAATTAATAAAACAATTCACACACAATTGTGTTACACACAAGACCAAAGCTTTGGGAGAAAGAGGGAGCAACAAAGTCTACATTTTCTCTCTAATCTCTGCCTTCTTTGGCCACCTTTTTTATTGGTTCAAGGAGCCATTTCACAGTATAATTTTCATCTTATTTTTCTACCTCAAGCATTATGTTTCATCTTTTACTAATGCATATTCATGATGTGCATCTCCATGTCTTAGATCAGATCTTATTAGTATAGACCAGGCACGTCCAACTTCGAACAGGTCGTGATCTACTTTTTCCGGGCAAAAGTGCCAGTGATCTACCACCATAAAAATTAAGTATCAAATTAGTTTCTAATTAAATTTTAACCCAATAAAGTTGGAGGATTCCCCCCCCCCCCATTTTTAATGAACCTTCTGTCATTTACTTGGATGTGATCAGCTGTTAAGCAAATTAAGCAAAAACAAAACAGAGAGACGAAGATCCAGTAAGAACTGCAAGGGGAAATGGAAAGTACATTTTTCTTAGTTTTATTGAGTAATAGCTTTCTTTAACTGTCTTAATAATTTTCTTTAACTTTTATTTAGTAATTTGTGTTAAATTTAGGTCGAGTATTGATCCAGGCTGATCTTGCACAATCTTTAATATTTCGCTCTTGCTCATTAGTGAGACGTCTGAGCCTGCATTTCATCCACCAGCTTTTTGAAGTTGGGTGAATATTGCGTGAGGGCCAGTCTCAGGGAATCCTGGAGATGTTCACTTGTCATGTTGGAGCGTTGTGTACTCTTTGTCATTTTCAGATGAGAAAACGCAGATTCACACAAATAAGTTGAACCGAAACAGGAGTGTACAGCTTCACTGCATCTTCTCAAGTTGGGAAATTTGTCTCAAGGCACTAGCTTCCAAAACGATTCTTGCTCAGCACGGGTCTTGAGAAAAATGCCATTTTTAAGGGTTAATATTTCATTTTCAAGAGATGGATTGTTCAATGAGTAATTTTTACTGATGGCAGCTTGCAGTTTCTTTTAATGTCCACATCTACTTTGAATGGGTATGACAAGTACTCCACAACTGTTCCAATTTTTTGGAAGTCACAGAATCTGTTTTCGAATTCCTGGATAACAGAACAGATTTCTGTCACATCCTTCTCGTTCTGAAAAACAAAATTTGGATATTGTCCCAGATGGTCCTGCGTATTAGGAAAATGATCAAAAGTGTTGTTGGCAAGGTCAGTCATCATTAGTTCAAATTTGCTCTTGTAGGATGAAACTGTACTCATCTCGCCAATGCATTTGTTTTTACCTTATTTTATTTATTTAACAATCATTTATATCCCGCATCTTCCAGAGTTCAGTTGCGGTTTACAATAAAACAACAATCCACAAAGCAAAAGCTTGTTCTACATCGAACATCTTGTAACATTAAACAATATAATAGATAACAGCATGAGCTAATACATGACAGCACAAAACTGGTTTGTAAACTATGTACAATAAACTATATACAATTACAAGTTGTGGGCACTTAAGGGATGACTCATAGTGTTTTTAGGTCAGTGTATTGTCTGTTATGTTGTTGGGTTTAGTATTGCTCAGTCAGGTGTTTTTTATCCTTTATCTGAGTAGATCGAGGGGTTATCTATGTTGCCATAGTGCATGGAGAATAGATGGGTTTTTAGTTTTTTGTGGAATTCCTTGTAGTTCAAGGTTCATATCACTTAATTCGTTTGTAAAGTCAGCGAGAAATGCCAGATCACATAACCACTCCTCATCTTCCAACTCTGCTTGGTTATCTCCCCTCTCCTTCAAAAAACTTCTTATTTCATTCAGCAAATCATGAAATCTTTGCAGAAATTTGTGCCTACTTAGCCACCTTACATCTGTGTGCAAAATGTTTTCTGCTGCCCCTTCATCAAGAGTAAGATTGAAAAGCCGTCTTTGAAGTGATCTTCCACGAACTGAATTTACAATTTTGAAAGTGATGTCCATGACAGTCTTTGTTTTGAGTCTCTTGCTTGCCAAAACTTGCTGGTGAATGATGCAGTGGTAAGAAAGGAAATCTGGGAAGTCGTCATGCTGTCTACAGAGGGCCATGAAACCGTTAATTAACCTCACCTGTCATTGCTCTTGCTCCATCAGTAGTGATGGAAACAAGTCTATGCAATGGAAGATTACACTTTGTCACAAAAGAATGGTAAGAACTGAATATTTCCTGAGCGGTAGTTCTCCCTTTTAAAGAAATCATTCCAAGTAGTTCTTTAACACAGAAATCTTCAAAAACCATCCGGATAAAGACTAGTAACTGAGCTATGTCAGAGTGAGAAAGCAACACAATTTGAAACATCCTCCAACAATTGTTCAGTTGTCTCCACACATCTTTTCTATTCGCCGCACGATGGTGTTTCTTGACAATTGTACATCTTCAGTAGCAGCTATGATCTCTTTCTTATTTTTAAATCCTTCAAAAAGATTGTCAGCTGCTTCAAGAAAACAATCTTTTACAAATTCCCCTTTAGTGAAAGGTTTCCATTTCTTTGCGATCAGATTGCTGACCTTGAAGGATGCTATGGCTGCATTGACTGAATGTGACCTTGGATTCGCCATCAAATATTGCTGAGTAGCCAATTTCGATTTTAAGTTCTTTGAGCTTCAGTTTGCGAATTACACTTTTGGGTGGAAAATCAGCATCAAAATTATTTATTTATTTTATTTATTTATTTAACAGCTCTTATATACCGCACTATTTTTATCAGCGCGGTTTACAAATAACAAAGAATACTCAGAATACTTATTGCTATGCAGAGCCTTATAATGACGGTCCAGATTACCCTTTTTGGGCAAGGATACTGGGGCGTTACAAATTAGACAACACCACTTGTTTTTCACCATGATGAAGAAGTAGTCCATTTCCCATTCATCATGATTCTCCAGGACCAAGCAGGAAGTCAGTCCTCACATATGGGTGTCATCGGCGCCGATGAAGCCCCAGCGGAGTATTTCCCCAGCTTTCTATGAGAGCCTTTGGGAATGCAGGCACGCATGCGCGGTTCCCTTCCCGCCTAAAGGTGCCATCTTACCTCAGTCTCTCTTTTTCCGAGAAGCCCACCGGACGTGTGTCCTGTCATCCCGGATAAAAGTTTGATTTTTTTTGGCGATTCTTGCTATTTTTTCTTCCCGGTTCGACGCCAGTTCCCCTCCCGCCGGGTTCGGTACACTGGTATCGAGCCCGATTCTTCTTTTTCGGTTTTTGCCCTTCGTGGCTGGCGTTCACGCCCTTTTTTGATTTTTCCCTGGAAGGCCGGTCCTTTGATCTCGCGGGGAATCTTTTTTCCCCGATGGCTTCCAGCGGTTTCGAGAAGTGTGATCGGTGTAAGAAGTTAATGTCTCTCACCGACACACACGACTGCTGCCTTCGGTGCCTCGGTCCTGATCACGACCCTAAGACGTGTGGACCATGTGGGAAGATGTCTTCCAAGGCACTCCGAAGTGGTCAGCAGCAGAAAGAAAGGCTTTTCTCGGACTCAGCCTCCGGCCGGGCCCGGACCTCATCTGAGGCCTCGACATCTCGGGATTCGGATCCCGAGCACCGTCGAAGCTCCTCGGACAGGGGGTCCCCCGACCGGGAACACAAGAGGAAGAAGCGTCTCGTGAGGGCGGCGTCGGAGGAGGTCCCTGGCTCCTCGAGGGCCAGGTCTAAGACCCCCGACCGTCGCCCCGGACCCGTGGAACAAGAGAAGCCTGCCAAAGTTCCTCGCGTGGAGCCGGAGTCTTCTGGACACATAAGCCCTGTGGTCCTTGGACTCTCCTTCCAGAGAGCCGATGTCGGGCTGAGCACCGCCGGGACCCCGAGTCGGTGGCTGCTGCGTCTCCCGAGCCGAGTCTCAGAATGACAGCCTTGGAGAGCAGACTTTCTGCCTTCATGGAGCAGCAGCGGGCACTGATGGCCAGCCTGTCTGGCGCATCTGCCCCGACCACCGGGACATCAACGTCGACCCCGGAGACCGAGCCAATACTCGAGTCCATCATGGCTCGAAGTCGACCTCGGTCGCGGTCTCCCTCGACCTCCCGTTCGGGACCGCGGGTGTTGACGCCAGTGCCTCCGGCGTCGGGGTGGGTGCTCCAGGGCCCCGCGGGGTCGGACCTTGACTCCTCATCGGACGAGTCCGCCTGGGAGACGGAGGATGAGGAGTCCCCCGATACGTTCAAGACTCGGTGCGTCCCATCGGACTCACCGCAGTCTGAGCCCCGGAGTAGATCCCCTCCGGAGGATACCCGGTTCTCTGAGTTTGTCCGGGATATGGCCACTGCCTTGGCTATTCTGGCGGACCCCGAGGAAGAGCCTCGAACTGAAGAGCTCGAGGCCCTGCAGTATGACTCTCCTCTGAAGGAGGCCTTTACTGTCCCGGTTCCTCCAATGCTGGAACGGCTCCTCTTCCGGATGTGGGTGGCACCGGCCTCGGCGCCGGTTCTCAGCAAGCGAGTCAATTTGATCTATCGACTCCGGAAGAGCCCTGGCTTTCAGAAGGCACAGCTACCACACCATTCCATGGTTGTGGAATCGGCCATGCATCGCCTGAAGAGTCAGAAGATGCTCTCTGAGGTGCCCCCCCCCCGGCAGGGAGGCCCGGAACCTCAATGACGTTGGTAGAAAGTACTTCCAGGGCTCGATGCTTGCTTGCCGTGTCCAGTCTTACCAGCTGTACATGGGCATGTACTTGCAGGACCTGGCCAAGGAGTTGGCCGTATTCTCTGCTGGTCTCTCCGGGGAACCCTTGCAGAGATTCAAGTCCTTGTCCTCGGGGATTCGGGACTGCTCGAAGTTCATGTCCCGTGCCGCCTACGATGGCTTCGAGGCTTCGGCTCGAGTTGCGGCAGCCAGCATCGCGGCTCGACGCCAGGCATGGCTGCAGTCATCGGACCTCGAGCCATGGGTTCAGGACAAGTTGGTCGATGTCCCTTGCCGAGGTGAGAACCTTTTTGGCAAGCCCATGACCGAGAAGGCCGCTCAGCTCGAAACCGAGCACCTTACAAGGACAAGGCTGTCTAGGAAGACCTCTGCCCCTTCTCATAAGAAGAAGGGCTCGGGTAAAAAGCCCTTTTACCCGAGGAAGGGCACTGCCTACAAACAGTACCCTCAGTATCAGGCTGCCCAAGCTGCACCCCAGGGTCAGCAAGCCAAGGGGCAAGGTAATGGGCCCCGTAGGCAGAGGACCCCCAAGCCTCTGGCCCCTGCTCCCACTCAGCAGAGTGGGGGTTTTTGACTCCTTGAGCGTAGCCTCTCCGTCCCTGCTATCCCAACCCTGCACAGGAGGTCGCCTCGCCCTCTTTGCCTACCAGTGGCCCCTCATCACCGGGGACAGTTGGGTTTTGGACATAGTCCACAGGGGCTATGCACTACATTTTCACCAACTGCCTCCACCATACTTTCCCGGGGAAGCCTCCAAGGCCTTCCCTGCACACAGACCTTCTCCTTCAGGAACTTCAAGGTCTGTTGGTGGACAGGGCGGTGGAGCCTGTGCCTCCCCGTTTGCAAGGTCACGGATTCTACTCCAGGTATTTCTTGGTGCCCAAAAGAACCGGTGGCCTTCGACCCATTCTGGATCTCAGGAACCTCAACAAGTTCCTAGAGAAAGAAAAGTTCAAGATGCTTACTCTTGGAACACTTCTGACCTACCTCCAGCAGGGAGATTGGCTATGCTCCTTAGATCTAAAGGATGCGTACACTCATCCTCATTCATCCAGACCACAGAAAGTACCTCAGGTTCCTTGTGGGAGGAAACCATTATCAGTACAGAGTACTGCCTTTTGGCCTCACCTCCGCTCCCAGGGTCTTTACCAAATGCCTGGCAGTGGTGGCGGCCTACCTGAGAAATCAGGGAATCTTTGTCTTCCCCTATCTGGACGACTGGCTCATCGGGGTCAGACGTGCCAGGAGGCCAGACAAGCCACCCTCAGAACTATTGCTCTTCTTCAAAGCCTAGGGTTTGTAATAAACTTCGCAAAGTCCACTTTGCTCCCCTCCCAGAATTTAGAGTTCATAGGAGCAAGGCTGGACTCTCTCCTGCAAAGGCTTTCTTGCCAGGAGACAGAGCACAAAGATTAATAGCCGTGGCAAACCAGTTTCTCAACAGGTCACTAGTCTCCGCCAGACTCTGCCTGAGGCTTTTAGGCCACATGGCTTCGACAGTACATGTGACCCCCAATACCAGGCTCCATATGAGGCCTGCACAGTGGTGCCTTCGGACTCAGTGGTCACAGGCCACAAGTAGCCTCAGGGACAGGATAAGGGTGTCCAGACAATTTATGAACTCCCTCAGCTGGTGGCTGCAACCACCCAATCTTCTAAAAGGAGTGCCCTTTCAGATTCCTGGGTACACGGTGGTACTGATCACCAACGCCTCCCTGCAGGGCTTGGTAGCTCATTGTCTAGACAAGTGCACCCAGGGCCTGTGGTCTCCTTTGGAGGCGGCACAGCAGATCAATCTCCTGGAACTCAGGGCTATTTGCCTAGCTCTCAAAGCTTTCTCTCCTGCCCTGGCTCATCAGTCTGTCCTGGTTCAGACGGACAACCAGGTGGCCATGTTTTATGTGAACAAACAGGGCGGGACTGGGTCCAGGCTCCTTTGTCGGGAAGCTCAAGACCTTTGTTCCTTTGCCTTAAAGCACAACATGCTCCTCAGGGCTGTGTACCTTCCAGGCCAGGAGAACTACCTGGTCGACAGGTTGAGCAGGATTTTGCAGCCTCACGAGTGGCAGCGGCATCCCTTAGTAGTTCAGAAGATCTTCCTGAAATGGGGTCTCCCTTGGATAGATCTGTTTGCCAGTCCACTGAACAAACAGCTGCCAAAGTTCTGCTCCAGGCAACCGCATCCTCTGCGGATAGCAGCAGATTCTTTTCTGATTCCATGGTCTCAGGGCCTCCTGTATGCGTTTCCTCCCACGCCCTTGGTGGCCCGAACTCTCTTCAAGATCCTTCAGGACAAGGCCTCGGTCCTGCTGGTGGCTCCCAGATGGCCGAGACAGCCTTGGTTTCCATTTCTGCTTCAGCTGGCAGTGGATCCCCCCCTGCCTCTGGGGTTGCAACCCGACCTTTTCTCTCAGGATCAGGGTTCCCTTCTGCACCCCAATCTCAAAGCTCTCAATTTGATGGCCTGGAGGCTGCAAGGATAGTTTTGGCTCCCTGGGGCCTACCTCAGGAAGTTGAGGAGGTTGTCCTAGCCTCTAGGAAACAGTCCACTAGAAAAACTTATGCTCTCAAATGGAGAAGGTTTTCTGTGTGGTGTCAGCTACGTACAGAGGATCCTTTCTCCTGTACTGTACCAGTAGTGCTTCAGTATTTACTCCACTTGTCCAATCAGGGACTCAAGTCCAATTCTGTTCGGGTCCACCTCTCAGCTCTAGCAGCTCACCACTCGCTGGTGGAAGGACATTCTCTGTCGGTTCACCACTTGGTGTCCCGCTTTCTCAGGGGCTTGCTTTTGCTCAAGCCTCCAATCCGTCATCCTGCCCCTGAGTGGGAGTTGAATGTGGTCTTGCAGCAACTGACTCGCCCACCTTTTGAGCCGATGGCTACTTGTCCACTGCGCTTCCTATCCTGGAAGACTCTCTTCCTGATAGCCCTTACCTCGGCTAGGCGAGTGAGTGAGCTTCAGGCCCTGGTCTGTGATAGGCCTTACACCAGGATTTATAGGAACAGGGTAGTCCTCAGGACTCATCCAAAGTTCCTCCCAAAGGTTGTCTCCTCTTTCCACCTCAATCAGGAGGTGGTTCTTCCAACATTTTTCCCTAGGCCTCATGCAAGCCAGGCTGAAGCAGTCCTGCATACCCTGGACTGTAGGAGGGCCTTATCCTTCTACCTTGACCGTACGCAGGGGCATAGAAGGGCTACTCAGCTCTTCGTTTCTTTTGACCCTAATAAGTTGGGGTTCGCTGTGTCCAAGTGTACCTTGTCCATCTGGGTGGCTGACTGTATCACCTGGGCTTACAAGGCGGCTGACCTTCCTTTGCAGGGTCGGGTTACGGCCCACTGTGTCCGGACAATGGCTGCCTCAGTGGCTCATCTCCGCTCTGTGCCCTTGGTAGACATCTGCAGGGCTGCAACTTGGTCTTCAAGCCAGACATTTGTGGCCCATTACTGTCTGGAGAGGGAGTCCCATAGGGACAGTGCTTTTGGCCAAGCAGTACTCCGGAATCTCTTTGAGGTTTAGGCAACTCCTGCCCTCTGTTGGGCTACCGGTGGAGGTTGTGTCCTTGAAAAGCTTTCTTTGCTGCTGAGACTAGAGGGAGTTCTCTTGTTCAGCCTGGGTTACTCGGTAGCCCAGAGCTTGGGAGTCACCCATATGTGAGGACTGACTTCCTGCTTGGTCCTGGAGAAAGAGTAGTTACTCACCTGTAACAGGTGTTCTCCAGGAGCAGCAGGAATCAGTCCTCACAACCCTCCCTCCTCCCCTTGGAGTTGCAGTTGTTCATAGTTTATTTTTCATTTTTGTATGCTGTTCTTAGCTATGTCATTTGACTGAGGTAAGATGGCACCTTTAGGCGGGAAGGGAACCGCACATGCGTGCCTGCATTCCCAAAGGCTCTCATAGAAAGCTGGGGAAATGCTCCGCTGGGGCTTCATCAGCACCGATGACACCCATATGTGAGGACTGATTCCTGCTGCTCCTGGAGAACACCTGTTACAGGTGAGTAACTACTCTAAGTGGTAGGTTTTGCTCTTCTTTGGAACACATCTTCGTTATACTTGCGTGGCTGGATGTAAGAAGGCCAAATCTGCTAAGTTAGTATAAACACTGGCTGAATCTGGTCCAAAACTGTCACTGTCCCAAAGTATTAAAGATCAGCAGGAACTGAAGACCTCTGGATGATGTGCAATACAAGGACTGGAGATGCCAAAACCACACATGCAGTTCTAAAAGTAAAAATAAGAATTCATCATACTGGCACCAATAATCAAATACCACCAAACAATCACCAAAAAAAATCTCAAACACCTGTCGAACAAACCAGATAAAATCAAATACTTCCAACAAGTTCAAATACCACCACACGCGATTTAATAAATAATGCACACAGTGTAGAATCAACGCAAAGGCAAGACTAAATAAAATTGCAGTGTAGAATCAACACAAAGGGTAGGCAAAATAAAATTGCAGAGGCAAGCAAACGTCACAGTGGTTTGGACCAATTCGAAGGCAAGGCATAGGCAAGTTAGAACAAAATTGGAAAAGCCCGCCAAAATCACCAAATTCTTGACACTTTGTTGTGTCTGCCCGAAAACGTTTAATGAAAGTGAACTATAAAGCGACCAACGACCAGCACATGCCACAACTAATACTGTAAGTGTATTCAGGTAAAGCCAGTGCGAATGGATATCGCCCGGTATACAACACACTTCTCAGGGGTGTTGGGACAGGGGCAGGAATGGGTGATTCTGAGAGGCAGGAGGCCAGGTATGGCGCCGGGCCTGTGGCATCTCGTTGCGGAGCACGGGTGGCAGCCCCCTGGGGTACCCACTAACTATTGGCACGAAAAAAACAAGCGCCCCCAATACATTTGCAGGCAAGATTCCCACAGGCAGGGAAAGAAGACAGGCAAAGGATCAGCAGCGGCAGCAAGCCCTCGGCAGATGACCTGCTGGCATGAGCTCTCTCCTAACAACTGCTGGAGCTGCTGGAGAGATGGAGCCAAGTGGGGCTTGCGATCTACCCCTGATCCCTCTGCGATCTACCTCTTGGACATGCCTGGTATAGATCATCAGGATGGGGAGACATACATGTATTTCCAGATATAACTTCTTAAACACTAATTCTACAAGCATGCATTTCTGAGAAAGTGTGTTTCAGAACTGAAGAGATAGTTCTTCCCTGCAACTTTCTGTATAAACATGCTCACAGTTTTTCTGATATCTGAACTTTCTGCAGAGTAGAGTATTCAGTAGAACCTTCTCAAGGGCATCACCTTAGCAATAGGCTTTGGAATGTCTGAGCTGCTGAATCTATGGTGTTAATTCTTCCTTTCAGTAATATATTATTGAGTACCTTCACAGTGTGCACATGTGAAGTTACTGTCTTTAATTTACCAGCAAATTGCCTGGTCTGAGATTTTTGTCAGAAACGTCAACTAGAACAAAATATATAAATCATCATTTGCTCTGTTTTGGTTACAGATTTTGTCTCTACTGGAAATTAATTCAATAGGACTTGAAAAGAGGCAGAGCATTTCTGAGGTAATAAGCAGTGTGAGCATGGATGCTTTGAAATTATCCATAGTTTTTCATTAAATATGTTTTTCTTTTTCTTATACTGCTGTTTATAAAAGTCATCAAATAGGTCTTATCAGTATTCTGCAGATACATTCAGCAGGGGATCATCTATGTCGAGCCTATCTTCAGCCTCAGCAGATCCCAGGCAAGAAGAAGTGAAAAGCAGCGGTAAAGAGGTAGGGACACCTAAATCCAGAGCAGCCAAGCTCTTCCATGTTTTCATTAACCACAGTTGCTGAGAAGGCATCGGTCACCAGTTTAATGTAATAAAGTTTGTGAAAAGTCTGTACTATTAACGTCTCATCTTTTGATGGTAGTCTTTATGATTTATGTTTCAGCAATTCCTCCAAGAGTGATTTTTCATCATAAATCAGAATCTAACAACCATTCTGAATTTTGGAGCCACACTGCTTACTTTTTATTACAAATGCAGCACAATTTGTACCTTGCATATTACTGTATATTGTATCGTTTAAAAGGTGCTTTGTTCTTAGAAGGTGCTGGCAAATCAGCCAGCAGTCACTGCTATATGGCAGTACTAGAAAGCATCCTTTTACAAAGCTCAGTCAATACAAGCAAATCTTAAAAATGCTTCCTTCTTTCCATCTGAATTGTTTTTTGTTTCTGAGTGGGGAAAAAGTGTTAATTCTTGAAAATGGCTCTTGTTGACCAAAATATTCCCACCTCGTTTTCTGAGACCCACATTGAATTCCAGGGCCCACATTGAATTCCTTTAATTAAATGTTAGTAACGGGAAAACAGATGTGTATGCCCCTTTGGCTGCAAGATATGAGTTGTGGTAGATTCAGTAGCCTTTATTTTGCAAAGTTTTGAGGCATGTAAAACAGGTGATGCATAGGAGTAAATCCATACAGGACAGCCAAATATTGCTGTTCCCTCTTAATCTCCTAATTTTATATTCCTCGTGAATTATTTGAAACAGTTTGCAGCAATTGAAAATGAAATTTGTTTAAAAAATTCTAAATTTAATTACAAATCAAAATATTCATATTTAAAAAATACAGCTTCCTAATATAAATTACAAAATAACATAATTGTTTAAATATAGTCGTCAGCCATTCTTTCAGTTTTCTTTCCCAGGGCAGAAAAGTAGGATTATATTACCATGTCAGTCTGTGTACCTGTGTACTTCCTCTCCTCCTTCTTTTTCCCAGCAGACTTAATAACTTTTGTATTGGTTCTATCCTTCACCAAATTTTCAGAACATGTCAAGTGGGACCAAGAGGATCCAGGACAGTTATTTATATGTGTTTTTTCTTTTTTGGTAAATACAAATATACAATGACATGAAACTATCCAAATGATCCAGGAAGTTAAGCTCTATTAATTCTGTAAAACAAATGGACCAAACATCTTTGGATTGTTTGCAATTTATGTAGCTCAGGAATTGAGATCATTGTGGAGTGAGAGAGCCTGAAAGGCTTACAACTATTCAGTGAATTAGCTAACACAGAGTATTAATATATTAATGCCATGTGCATATACCTCCAAAAAAACAAAAATCGCACCAAAAAAAGGCAACCAAACAATTGGACCCAGAATACTATTTTCAATTCAATATCACATAAATACCAGAGTGTGATCTTATCTGTGGATAACCTATGGGAACTTGCCATAGGGAGGAGTGGCCTAGTGGTTGGAGCAGTTACCTCAGGCCAGAGGGCCAAGGGTTCGAATCCTGCTAGAGGACAGCAACCTTGGGCCAGAAGGACTGGGGTTTCTAGTCCCACAGGTGCTCCTTGTGGCCTTGGGCAAGCCACTTAACCCTCCGTTGCCTCAGGTACCAAAAATATAGATTGTGAGCCCTTCGATGACAAGGGAAATACATATTCAGTATCTGAATGTACACCACTTTGACTGGTAGAAAAGCAGTGTATAGACATCTACCTGCCACAACTAATTACATCATCATCGCTCTCTATTGGTGTATACAGAATAAAGTTGCTAATGTTATATTGTTCTCCAGGACCAAGCAGGAAGTCAATCCTCACATATGGGTGATGTTGGCGCCGACGGAGCCCTCGTGCGGAGCATTTCCCCAGCTTTCAAAGAAAGCCTTTGGGAATGCAGCGTGCATGTGCGGTCCCCTTCCTGCCCAAGGGTGTCATCTTACTCAGTCTTTCTTTTTCCACGGAGCCCAACAGACGTGAGTTCGTGTCACCCGGGAAAAAGTTGATTTTTTTCGGCGATTTTCGCATCTCTTTATCCGGTTCGACGCCGGTTCCCCTTCCCGCCTGGGCTCAGTACACCGGTATCGAGTCCGGAACTTCTTTTTTTGTTTTTTGTCCTTTGTGACTAGCGTTCGTGCTTTTTCTTTTATTTTCACTGGCAGCCCGGTCTTTTGACCTTGCAGGGGCCCTTTTTCCCCCGATGGCTGCCAGCAGGTTCAAAAAATGTGATCAGTGTAAGAAACTTATGTCTCTCACCGACGCACACAACTGTTGCCTCCGATGCCTCGGGCCCGACCATGACCCGCTGGTCTGTGGCCCGTGCAGCAAGATATCGTCAAAGGCGCTTCGGAGCTGTCAACATAAACGTGAAAGAATTTTTTCGGAATCTGCGTCCGGCTGGGCCCGGACTTCGTCAGAGGCCTCGACATCTCGGGAGTCTGACCCCGAGTGGCATTGTGGGTCCTCTGAGAGGGGGGTCTCCCACCCGAGAGTACAAAAGGAAGAAGAAGCTTGTGAGGGTGGCGTCAGTGGAGGCACCTGGATCCTCGAGGGCCAGGCCGCGCAGCCCTGACCGTCGTCCCGGGCTCTCGGAATTGGAGCGGCCGACCAAGCAACCTCGCCTGGAGCCAGAGTCCCAGAGTCAGGTAACTTCTGTTGTCCTCCTGGACTCTCCCCCGGGAGAACCGACGTCGGGGCCCGCTGCCATCAGGGGCTGCGGAGTCTCCTGAGCTCAGACTCAGGCTGACGGCACTGGAGAGTAGCCTGGCTGCCTTCATGGAGCAGCAGCGGGTACTGATCGCCGGTCTTACCGGTGCATCTGCCCCGACCACTGGGACCTTGACGTCTAAGTCGACCCCAGATGCTGAGCCGATCCTCGAGTCAATCAAGTCTTGAGTCTATCCTTGGCCACAGTCTCCCTCGACCTCCCGTTCGGGGCTGAGGTCGTCGATGCCGGTGCCCTCGGCATCAGGGCTGGTTGCATCGAGGCCCACACGGCCAGAACCGCTCGACGACTCCTTGGAGGAGTCGGTGTGGGAGACGGAGGACGAGCAGTCTCCTGACACCTTCCGGACCCAGTGCGTCCTGTTGGACTCCCCGGAGTCTGAGCCTTGGAGAAGGTTCCCCCCTCCCCCCCGAGGATACCCAGTTCTCGAATTTCGTCAGGGACATGGCCAAGGCTTTGGCATTCCCGGCGGACGCAGAGGAGGAGCTTCGAGCTGAAGAGCTCGATGCCCTCCAGTATGATTTTCCTCTGAAGGAAGCCTTTACTGTTCCGGTTCCTCCGATGCTGGAACGGCTGCTCTTCCGTATGTGGGAGGCACCAGCTTCAGCACCGGTTCTGAGCAAGCGGGTCGATTCCATTTATTGAGTCCGTAAGAGCCCTGGGTTCCAAAAGGAGCAGCTACCACACAACTCCATGGTTGTGGAATCGGCCATGCACAGGCTGAAAAGTCAGAAGATGCACTCCTAAGTGCCTTCTGGCCGGGAGGTCCGGAACCTGGATGCCCTCGGCAGAAAGTGCTTCCAGGGTTCTATGCTCTCTTGCCGTGTCCAGACTTACCAGCTGTACATGGGCATGTACTTACAGGACCTGGCAAAGGAGATTTCCGGGTTCTCGGCTGGCCTCTTCGAGGAACCCTTGCAGAGGTTCAAAGCCTTGTCTTCAGGGATCCGAGCATGCTCGAAATTTATATCTCGAGCAGCCTATGACAGCTTTGAGGCTTCGGCCCGGGTAGCCATGGCCGGCATCGTTGCACGCCGTCAGGCTTGGCTACAGTCGTCGGACCTGGAGTCATGGTTACAGGACAAGTTGGTCGATGTCCCCTGCCGAGGTGATAACCTATTTGGCCAACCCGTGACTGAGAAGGCAGAAATCGAGACCGAGACTCTCACCAGGACAAGACTGTCCAGAAAGACTTCTGCCCCTTCTCAAAAAAGAAGGGTTCGGGCAAGAAGCCCTTTTTCCCGAGGAAAGGTGCTGCCTACAAATCCTACCCTCAGTATCAGGCCTCTCCAGCTCCCCAACAGGGCCAGCAGGCCAAGGGGCAGGGGCATGGGCCCTGTAGGCAGAAAACCCCCAAGCCGCCAGCTCCAGCTCCTGCACAGCAGGGAGTGGGGTTTTTACTTCCACAGCATAGCCTCTCCTCCGCCGGTGACTCCACTCAGTACAGGGGGTTGGCTGACCATGTACGCCTACAGGTGGCCAGCCATCACAGGGGACACCTGGGTACTGCGTATAGTCCAGAAGGGCTATATGCTCCATTTCCACCAACTACCCCCTTCCTACTATCCAGGGGAGCCTCCAAGACTCCCTCTACACAGGAACCTTCTCCTTCAGGAGTTGCCAAGTCTTTTAAAGGAAAAACGAATAGTACACAACCCCAAACAGGGCAGAAAACCAAAAAAAAGAAAATATATTAAATGTATTTTCAATAAAAATTTAAACAAACAATGGGCTGGTTTGAATGAATCTATTGAATGGACAAGCTGCTTATGAAGTTTAAGTTTTTCTATTGAATGGTCTTCTTGAGGCTCGTAGTTTTTTGTTTTCAGTGTTTTCGTTTTTGAGGTGGGAGGTGGGTTTTTTGTTTGACTGCCTTATGCGGGATAATGCGAGGCTTTTTCACCAGTATGGCTTTTGTTTCTGGTTTTGGTTTTTTGATTTTTGCCGGTCTTGGCTACTGAGTTTTCATTTTTGACCTCATGATTGGCTTACTATATATCTATGGAGCGTATGCGCTGGCGTTTTTGTTTGGCGGTTAGTTTGTTGGATCACCACACCGCGTTCTTCTGGTGTTTTTTGTGCCCTTGCTTCCGTGTAATGGTAGGTTTTTTTGGCATCCTGTCTGGTCAGTTATTCATCAGTTTTTCTTTTTCTTCTTTTTTCTTTTTGTTTTTGTTGTTTGGGCATGAGACATTTTTATATCGACAGTTATTGTGTGTTTTTTCAGCTCCTGTATGTATGCTGATTTGCTCCTTTGAAGCAGTTTCTGTTTTGGATATTGACAGCGTGTGGAATGTGGATTTGAGCTCCCTGAGGAAGCCGTAAGGCGAAACATCGGATGTCGGGGCTCCCTGCCTCCTTCGTTGGACATACCATCTTCACTTCATTCTGCCACTTTTGGTTTGCCATCTGCTGTTCTTGTCATCGTTTGTCAGCATTTTTTCCAACAGATAAGTGATTTTAGTTTATTTTTCTATTTTGGAGCGCTGATTGTGGAGTCTGTTTTGTTTTCATTCTTTGAATGCACACAGCTGATTGATCGGCTGCACCAGCCTGAAGTGTGTTTTTGCCCTGGCTGGTTGGAGGTTTTTTTGACCGTTGATGTAATCTGAGTCTTATCATTTGCATTGATATGTGTCTTTGACTAGACTCAATTCCCCCGAACCATAAGGTGGGGTTTGCTGAGGTCTTTTTTCCTCCAGCTGGGCGAGCTTCTGTTTGGCTGGTGTTTAGCTTGGTCTCAGTCTCTTGCCCATTGTTTGTTTAAAATTTTTTTTGAAAATACATTTAATATATTTTCTTTTTTTCCTTTTTTTGGTTTTCTGCCATGTTTGGGGTTGTGTACTATTCGTTTTTGGTTATTTGGCTCCTTGAGGAGATTTTGTGAAAATAGTTAAGTCTTTTAAAGGAGCAGGCTGTGGAACCGGTGCCACATCACCTGGAAGTAGTGGATGGTGGAGGGGATTTACGGTATTCTGCCAGTTTTTTAAGTATTTTGTATTTTGAATACTGCTATCTGGGTGTTGGACAGTTTTGGTGGTTGATTCTCAATTTTCCCCGGTTTAATGGCTGCTGACACATTTGCCTACACTGAAGAACAATTGGAATTGTTATGCCAGCGTCCTAACCTGTTTGATGAGGAGGGGGCTGCTGTAGTGGCTGCTGGTCCATCTTGGACTGAATTTAAGGCTCTTCGGAAACGTTTTCTTCAAGCGCAGTTTCATGGGGCTTCGATGTCTCGTTATTTAAAGTCTCGGATTATTCCGCGGGGTCTACGGATGACTAGGGCCCCGAAGATGTTTCTATTAGACTCTGAGTTCATAGCGAAGTGGAATCGCATTTACAATAAATGCAGCTTCGATTTGATTGCTCTAATAATGGAGCGGACCATTCAGGAGGAGAAGACGCTGGATGCATTGGTGTTGGAGTCTCGTGAGGTGTTGAAAAAGACGGTGGAAGCTCCGGTTTTCCAATTGAAGGAGGAAGAGATAAACCGACAATTAAAGGGATTCTCTGATTATTATCTGAGGGCCTTTAAAACCGTAAATATCAGCAGGACAAATCTGATTATGACTCTGGACATGTTTACTATTGGATGTATGATTCAGAAACTGATGGAGAACGGAAAAAAGTGACATTTTGATGTATCGTCGGAAGAAACCGAAGAAGAATCCTCAGCATCAACTGGAAAACAAAAGAACCAGTCGGTTTTTCTGGGGGCCGGGTCTCGCGGGCACCATCCATGAAAAGGCGGCGAATCCCATCGGGAGGTGGATCCCCCGTTTACCCGACAAAGAGCCAAGCAGTTCCACGATCTTTAGTGGTAAATTTGACTAATCGGTCTTTGGATCCATCCCATGAACAGGTTTTAAACTTGGGTTTATCCTTTGTACCAACGGTGGACTATGACTCCTTTGCCATGCGAGAGGCATTACATAAATTCTTTAGGAAGTTACATGTTAAGCGATTTTTTGAGAGAGAACGATGTGAACAGCGTGAACCAGTTTTCCCATCAGTGGTGGCACCGGTATCTACATGGATGCCCCCGGGAGCACCTGATCCAACTATTGCTACATATCAATCCCTGGTGTTACGGGATCTGGAAATTAGTGAGAGAACATTTGGTAAATGGCGTCATAACATCACACGCGCTGATCAGAAGTGTTTGGATACTTTATCTTCTGATGGCTCCATTACGATTCGGTGTGCGGATAAAGGGGGGGCTATTGTGCTATGGGACACAGAGGTGTATCTTTCTAAGTTGAGAGCCCATTGTTGAATGGGCTGGTTTACAACAAACGGGAGCGGGATCCAACGCTAGCCCTGAAAGATGAAATTCGGGGCACCCTTATGTTGGCATTTTCTAAAGGGTGAATCACCTCGAGAGAACTCCGGTTCCTTTTTACCCCTAATCCTAAAATACCGATAATCTATTTTGTACCAAAAATCCACAAATCTATGGTTGACCCTCCAGGTCGTTCCATAGTTTCGTGTCGAGGATCGATTTTGGAACCATTGTCTAAATTTTGCGATGTGTTTCTTCGGAAGGAGGCTGCCCAGGCTAGATCATTCATTCGGGACTCCGCACATTTTTTGAGTTGTCTCCAACAATTCGTTCTACCATCTTCTGAGGTTTATATTGTCACCTTGGATGTGGTCTCCTTATATACGAATGTGGATCAGGAAGAATCTTTGATCCTCCTTCAATCCAAATTTCAAAATATTCAGGCGCGGGTACCCAAGGCCTTTTTGTTGGAACTGGCATCTTTGGTGCTTACTCGTAGCTATTTTTTATTTGAGGGGGAGTTTTTTCAACAGATATATGGGATAGCAATGGGGGCCACAGTGGCTCCCTCAGTTGCTACATTGTATATGGCGGATATTGAGGAGCCGTCGCATCTATCCCTCCCAGCATTTTGGTAATGTGGCTATATGGAAGCGTTTTTTGGATGACATCTTTTTTGTTTGGACCATCTGATGTGGTTTCGTTGAATGAGTTTATAGCCTGGCTTGGCACTTTAAAAACTCGTATTCAGTTCACAGCTCACATTGCCTTGGATCGTCTGGAATTTCTGGACATGATGGTTTACCGGGAAGGCTCTTCTTTGTTGACCACCTTTATATAGAAAACCGGTTCAGCGCAATTGTTTATTGAATTATACCAGTTTCCATCCGGAACCCCTTCGAAATGGCCTTCCATATGGTCAGTTTCTAAGGATCCGCCGTTTATGCACATCTGTTGCCCAATTTAAATTCCATGCGGTTGATTTGTGGCACAGACTCATGGATAGAGGTTATCCTAAAGCAGTGATTTCCCGTGCATATCGCAGGGCTTTATATTCCCATAGGGAATGGTTTCTGGATGTTGTACTACCCTGCCACAGGTATCTAGGGAACCCGCTGACGTGGTGACCGGTGTTTTGCCTTATATGTGTCATTCGCGGGCGCTGATTCAGGTTTTGAAGAAGCACTGGTCAATCCTTTCTTTAAATTCCTGTTTTAACAAACCTTTATGGATTACGTTTTTTCGGGGACGAAATCCACGGGATCGATTAGTAAAATCTGCAATAGCAGTGGACAGACTGGTTTGTCCGGGGGCTAGATCGGGATTCCATTCAGCGTGTAACAATTGCACGTATTATGCTACTACTATTCCCGGTTCTTCTTGGACCGATTTATCATCACATCACCTGGAAGGGCAAGTACCAAAGAGAACAGGGGGCCTCAGACCTATCCTAGACTTGCAAAATCTGAACAAGTTTCTGGAGAGGGAAAAGTTCAAGATGCTTACCCTTGGGATACTGCTGTCCTACCTCCAGCAGGGAGACTGGCTATGCTCCTTAGACCTAAAGGATGCTTATACTCACATCCTCATCCATCCAGACCACAGACAATATCTCAGATTTGTGGTGGGAGGAAACCATTTTCAGTACAGGGTACTTCCCTTTGGCCTGACCTCTGCCCCCAGGGTTTTCACGAAATGCCTGGCGGTGGTGGTGACGGCTTTTCTCAGAAATCAGGGGATTTTTGTCTTCCCATACCTGGATGACTGGTTAATCAGGGGCCAGTCATTCCAGGAGGCCCAACAGGCCACTATTCGCACTGTCTATCTTCTTCAGCATCTGGGCTTTGTCATAAACTACGCAAAGTCCACGTTGCTCCCCTCTCAGAACCTAGAGTTTATAGGGGCGAGACTAGACACTCTTCAGGCAAGAGCTTACTTGCCCGAGGACAGGGCCCACAGATTGATGGAGTTGGCAAACCAGTTCCAAAGCGATTCTCAGGTTTCCGCCAGGCACTACCTGCAGCTTCTGGGCCACATGGCATCTACAGTACATGTGACCCCGAATGCCCGTCTGCACATGCGGGCTGCTCAATGGTGCCTCAGAGATCAGTGGACACAAGCCACCGGCGAACTTCAAGACAGAGTAAGGGTGTCCAGATGGCTTCTGAACTCCTTATAGTGGTGGCTACATCTACCAAACCTTCTCAAAGGTGTGCCTTTTCAAGCTCCAGCACACACCAGGGTGCTGACTACAGATGCAGCCTTTAAAGGGCTGGGGTGCACTTTGCCAGGGCATGTGCACTCCAAGGCCTGTGGTCCCCTCGGGAGGCCACACAGCAGATCAACCTTTTAGAGCTGCGAGCAATCCGCTTAGCTCTGCAAACCTTCTGCCATGCGCTCTCTCTCAGCAGTCTGTCCTGGTTCAGACGGACAATCAGGTGGCAATGTTCTATGTGAACAAACAAGGGGGCACAGGGTCAGGCTCCTATGTCAGGAGGCACTGGCCCTTTGCTCCTTTGCGGTCAGACAAGGCATGTTTCTCAAAGCAGTTTATCTACCTGGTCAGGAAAACTTCCTAGCAGACAAGCTAAGCAGGATTCTCCAGCCTCACGAATGGCAGTTGAATCCATTGGTGGTTCAGCAGATCTTCCTCCGCTGGGGACTTCCATCCATCGATCTCTTCGCAAGTCAACTAAACCGTCAGCTGCCCAGGTTTTGCTACAGACAGCCGCATCCCCTGAGGATGGCAGTAGATGCTTTTCTGATCTCTTGGTCTATGGGCCTCCTGTATGCATTTCCTCCCATGCCCCTGGTGGCCCGAACTCTGTTCAAGATCCTCTGGGACAAGGCCTCGGTGATTCTGGTAGCACCCAGATGGCCGAGGTAGCCGTGGTTTCCACTTCTTCTGCAGTTGGCAGTGGAAGCTCCGTTCCCTCTGGGGCTGCAACACGATCTCCTGTCTCAAGAGCAGGGTTCCCTTCTGCACCCCAATCTCAGGTCCCTCAATCTGATGGCCTGGCTGCTGAAAGGGTAGTGCTAGCTCACTTCTACCTAAGGAGGTTGAGGAGGTGGCCTTGGCCTCTAGGAGGCAGTCCACCAGAAAGTCCTATACCCTCAAGTGGCGTAGGTTTACGGTATAGTGTGCTCAGCGCAATGAAGATCCTTTCTCTTGCTTTGTGCCAGTAAGTACTGCAGTATCTACTTCACCTGTCAGACCTAGGCCTTAAGTCTAACTCTGTTCGGGTCCACCTCAGTGCTTTGTCAGTGCACCACTCACCAGTGGAAGGACAGTCTCTGTCAGTTCACCCCTTGGTGTCCAGATTTCTCAGAGGACGACTTCTACTCAAGCCTCCGGTTCGTCCACCTGCAACTGAGTGGGATTTGAACGTGGTCTTGCAGCAACTTACTCGCCCACCGTTTGAGCCGATGGCGACTTGCCATTTGCGCATCCTCTCTTGGAAAGCACACTTCCTGGTGGCTCTTACCTCGGCCAGACGTGTGAGTGAGCTACAAGCTCTGGTTTCTGATACACACGGTTCTATAAGAACAGGGTGGCCTTATGGACCCATCCCAAGTTCCTCCCAAAAGTGGTCTCCTCTTTCCACCTCAATCAGGAGGTGGTTCTTCCGACCTTTTTTCCCAGGCCGCATGCCTGCCGGGCTGAGACAGTCTTGCATACCCTGGACTGTAAGAGGGCGTTGTCCTTTTACATAGAACGTACGCGGGAGCATCGAAGGGCTACTCAGCTCTTCGTCTCCTTTGACCCTAATAGGATGGGATTACCTGTCTCCAAGCATACGTTGTCCACTTGGGTAGCAGATTGCATTGCCTGGGCGTACAGGGCAGCCGACCTCCCCTTGCAGGGTCGGGTCACGGCCCACCGTGTCAGGACGAAGGCCGCGTCAGTAGCTTATCTCCGCTCTGTTCCATTGGCAGACATCTGCCGGGCTGCAACTTGGTCTTCAAGCCAGACTTTTGCAGCCCATTACTGCCTGGAGATAGAGTCCCAGTGGGACAGTGTTTTCGGCCAGGCAGTACTCCGTAATCTCTTTGAGGTTTAGGCAACTCCTAACCTCCGGCCCTTGTGTTGGGCTACCGTACGGTGTGTGTTCTCAGAGAAAATTCTTATCACGGATGCTGAGGCTCTTGAGACGGAACCATTTTTTCAGCTCTGGGTTCCTGGTAGCCTAGAGCTGGGGAGTCCCATATGTGAGGACTGACTTCCTGCTTGGTCCTGGAGAAAGTGTAGTTACTCTCCTGTAACAGGTGTTCTCCAGGAGCAGCAGGAATCAGTCCTCATGACCCTCCCTCCTCCCCTGGAGTTGCAGTCATATACGTCATTTTGATTTTTTGCTGTCTTTTAGCTATGTCATCAGACTGAGCAAGATGGCACTCTTGGGTGGGAAGGGGACCACACATTCGTAGTAGCATTCCCAAAGGCTTTCTTTGAAAGCTGGGGAAATGCTCCGCATGAGGGTTCCGTCTGCGCCGATGTCACCCATATGTGAGGACTGATTCTTGCTGCTCCTGGAGAACACCTGTGACAGGTGAGTTAACTACGCTAACTCACTGAATGCAGTAGCGCTACTTCAGTATATCACCCATACTGGATATAAATAAACAAGCAATGATGTAACAATTTGGTGGCAACAATAAACCAGAGGGAGCAAAGTTGGCAATCATTTAGCTTCATAACGCTGGGTTATCTCCATCCCCCTGTCCCAAGAACACTGCTTGACAAAGATTATAATAGATTCAATCTTGACCACGGCTTTCTGTTTCGTTGGTATCGCAGCTTCATCAGAATGAGTAGTCACTGTTTTCCGAAACTGTAATCCATACATCAAAAAGCACATAATGTATACGAAACTTAAACTTATGCAGAAGATACACCACTTCCACAGTGCCTAATTAAACTCCAGTCACACACACACACTTTAAATCTCCTCCAATGAGTTCTCATTGGATAGCATTGCCCAATGAGGAGCTTGATAGTGAAAAACTCCATCCAATCTTTGTAGGTCTAAAAACATAAACGCTTACACTTTCCAATCAAACGCGGTACTAAGCTATTGGTTAATGTCACCATATGAATGGCTTGGTACTGAAATTACAACCAATTCACAGGATCCCTCAAAGTTCCCATAGGTTAACATTACCCAATGAGGAGCTTGATAGTGGAAAAACTCCATCCATTCCCAATGGATCAGAAAAATGTAAACACACTCAACTTCCAATGAAAACACAGTAATAAGCTATTGGTTGATGCTACTCTGAGGGACTTGTTGGTGAAGTTACAACTAATCCGCAGGTTCCCCACAATATAGTGAAAACAACCCACTATCATGTACAAATCCCCAAGACTCCCAAAAAGACAGAACTCTGAAAACAGAAGGAACCAGTCAAAGAACCATTGCCATTCAGTGGGCCCATTACAGCCCCCTGGTATAATAGTATTCCACTGGAATACCAGACTACTCCTGCTGAGCTAGACGCTGGGATAGATCCCCACCTCTTACTACAAAGCAGCATAAATCACTCACAGTATGCAGAGCGGCAATCTATTGTAATCTGGTAACAAGCAGAAAGTCAGTCCTCGCATATGGGTGACGTCGGTGCCGACTGAGCACACGCAGAAGTATCTCCCCAGCTTTCAAGGAAAGCCTTTGGGAGATGCATCACGCATGCATGGTCCACTTACCACCCAAGGGTTCCATCTTGCCTCGGTCTCCTTTTTCAGAGGAGCCCTTCAGACGTTGTCCTTTTTTTCCCCAGAAAAAGCCAGATTTTTTTAAAATGGTTAAATTTTGTCCGGTTTGCATACTGGTTCCTTCCCGAGCCAGCTCACCTTGGCGTCGCTCGTCTGGTTTGTCTATCCATTTTTCACTTTTTTCATCGAAGTCTGCCTCAACCTACGTTTGCGCCATTTTTCAGCCGAAGGCCTCGGACCCCTGCCAGGAGGCAGGGACCCCCTTTATCCGATGGTCTCAAGTGGCTTCCGAAAGTGTGACTGGTGTGGCAAAGTTATGTCACTTACTAATCCACATGACTGTTGCCTCCGATGCCTTGGTCCGGAGCACAAGGACTCCAACTGCGAGCTCTGCAGAACAATAACCCCAAAGGCCTTAAAGAGTCACCTGGTCCTGGTCCTGTTCTTTGGGACACCGGTTCTCCCTGGCGAGCACCAGTGGCTCGGACCGATCCTCTGGAGATCCTGCACTGCGGAGAGCGATTCTCGACTGAGTTGTTGGTGTGGCATTGGATTTGTACTCCGACTTTGAGTCTGAATGGGAGACCGAGAATGAAGAGTTCCCGGACATGAGGAGACACCGTGATGTGCCCTCAGACCCGTCTTCCCTGACGATATGATGCCTCTCCCCACCCAAGGACATTGCGTTCCTCGATTTTGTGAGGATATGGCCAAGGCTGTTGTGATAAGAGACAGAGGCCAAGGAGGATCCACAAACCAAGGAATTAGAGATACTCCAATACGAGGCACCCCCGAAGGAAACACCTACGGTTCCAGTGCCCCCGATCCTCGACCGCCGCCACCTTCTCCAGATGTGGGAAACACCAACATTGGTACCAATTGTCAGCAGGCGCCTCGACGCCATGTACCAGTTATGCCACAGCCCTGGGTTCCAAAAGGCCCGGCTCCCCCACAACTCAGTGGTTGTGGAGTCTGCCATGTGCCGGCTTAAGAGCCAAAAGAGACACTCGTCTATACTATTCAGCAGGAAGGCCCAAACCCTCAACGCCCTAGGCCGAAAGGCTTTTCATGGCTCAATGCTAGCATGCCAAATTCACTCATACCAGCTCTACATCGGCATGTACCTGAAGGAACTGTCATAAGAACACAAGAACATAAGATATGCCATACTGGGTCAGACCAAGGTCCATCAAGCCCAGTATCCTGTTTCCAACAGTGGCCAATCTAGGTCATACGTACCTAGTAGTTTCCCCAAAAGACACAGGTTCCACAGTGCTTGTACTGGGTCAAGCATTGATATCCTGGGTCCCTTCTTAATAATGGTTTATGGACCTTTCCTCCAGGAACTTGTCCAAACCTTTTTTAAACCCAGCTACACTAACAGCCTTTACTACATCCTCCGGTAACAAATTCCAGAGTTTGATTACACGTTGAGTGAAAAAATATTTTCTTTTATTAGTCTTAAATAGTTTACCCTGTAGCTTCATTGCATGTGCCCTAGTCTTTCTATATTCTGATAATATAAACAATCGATCTACGTTTACCCGTTCCACTCCGTTCATTAATTTATAGACTTCTATCATATCTCCCCTCAGCTGTCTCTTTTCCAGGTTAAAGAGCCCTAACCTTTTTAGCCTTTCTTCATAGGAGTATCCTTCCATCCCCTTTACCATTTTGGTGGCTCTTCTCTGAACCTTTTATAATATCGCTATATCCTTTTTAAGATACGGCGACCAGAATTGCACTCAATATTCAAGGTGCGGTCTGTCACCCACCTATAGGTTCCCAGAGGCTTAAAGCATGGGAGCTACAGTGGGGCCTCTTCTTAAACAGCGGGGGTTGGTATCAAGAAGGTATTGAAATGCCCCCTGGGAACTGTAGTCCCACAAGCTAATATAAGAATGTAGTTGTAGACGAGTAGCAAGGCTTTAAAGAGAGGACTTTTTATTTTCCCTTCCCGGGTGAATTTTCAACACATTGGAACAAAAGACAAAAACCATACTTCTGGTATAAATAAAGGTAAACTACTGGAACAAAATAAATGCTTGTATCTTCAGCTTGGCAATAAACAAAAGGTAATTCAAACAGTACTTTTTTTCTTAACAAGCAAGTTTCTTCACTGCTGTTTTCCTTAAACAGATTTTCTGTAGACACTTCAGCACAATGAAGAAATCTCATCAGAAATTATTAACGTACAATCCATGCAAGACTCAGAAGATGTTTCCTCACAGAAATCACTCTGCATTTCCTCACATGCTTCTTCGGAGCTATACTCCCTAGGATTGTAACTTAGGCTATTTTTAAACAGTCCCTCTTCTCGGTTAAGAGAGCTCCCCTCCTCCTCTCTGCTAGAGTAAAATGGGAGGTTACCACACACAGTAGAGTTTCCTTCCTGAGAGCCACACACTCTTGGATAAGTGTAGGTAAAACTCTTACTTTCAGCTTCTCTTATACTAGAAGGAATAAGCCTACCTTCTGGCTTAGTTCTCACGGAGCTTCTGGGTATAGGGAACTTAACGGAGCTCTGCCAAGATGAAAGCCTCTCACTGCCTTTCTCTTTCTGCTTTCGTTTGGGCAGAAAAGTATCCTCAAGATAAAAACTCTTGCCCTCCTTGTACCTGTTACTAGGAAGATTCTTTCCCACAGCTTTTCTCAGCCTGGTTCCAGAAATACCTTCGTGGCAATGTCCACTGGGCTTTTGTTCAGTTGTGCACTGCTCTCTGAAGCAAATCCCTGGTATTCTCTCCTGGGTTTCTTCCTCTAGAACTTTGTGTAAGACTCAGTGTGAAGCTCTGGCTCCCTGTCCAGCTCTCTGATCAGGTCTGCAATCGGCTCCCCAATCGGTTCTCCTCTCGGCTCTAACTCTAACCTCCGGTGAGTGAATTTTAACTGCGTCACTCTTGGTGTTTCCTTGAGCCCCGCCTCCTCCCAGCTATCCCTCATTACCTAATGGGCTGTGAGGTAACCTACTGCTTGGGCGTGCTCTCACACCTGGTAATTCAGTTTGTGTGCGTTGCCTATAGCAACTCTGCTCCATGTGCTGCTCCAGCCTATCATTATTAGAACTGTTCTGCTCAGTTTTTCCTATTTCCATAGGCTCTGGCTGATCCACCTCATGACAGGTCTCACCATGGAACGATATAGAGGCATCATAATATCTTTTGTTTTATTTTCCATTCCTTTCCTTATGATACCTTGCATTCTATATGCTCTCTTGGCTGCCGCTGCACACTGGGCCGAGGGTTTTAACATGGTATCCACAATGACGTCTAAATCTTTTTCCTGGGGGGTGGTTCCTAATGTGGAACCTTGCATCGTGTAACCATAGTTTGGGTTGTTCTTCCCTAGGTGCATAACTTTGCACTTGTCCACATTAAATTTCATCTGCCATTTTGATGCCCAGTCTTCCAGTTTATCAAGATCCTCTTGCAATTTTCCACAATCCCCTTGGGTTTTAACAACTTTAAATAGTTTTGTGTCATCTGCAAATTTGATAACCTCACTCGTTAGTCCATTTTCCAGGTCATTTATGAATATGTCAAAAAGCAGCGGACCCAGCACAGATCCCTGGGGTACACCACTATTCACCTTTCTCCATTGGGAAAATTGGCCATTTAGCCCAACCCTCTGCTTTCTATCTTTTAACCAGTTCCTGATCCACAGTAGTACACTGCCTCCTATCCCATGACTCTTTAGTTTTGCCAAAAGTCTCTGATGAGGGACTTTGTCAAAGGCTTTCTGAAAGTCCAGATACACTGTATCAACCGACTCACCTTTGTCCATCTGTTTATTCACACCTTCAAAAAAACATAACAGATTAGTAAGACAAGATCTTCCTTGTCTAAAGCCATGTTGTCTGTCTCCCATTAGGCCATGACTATCTACATGCTGAGTAATTTTATTCTTAATGATGGTTTCTATCATTTTTCCCGGTACTGACATCAGGCTCACTGGTCTGTAGTTTCCCGGATCACCCCTGGAACCAGGTATTAGAGATGATTTTAATGATACTCCAGGGAGTGTCCGGGGAGCTCGGGGGATTCTCTGCAGGCCTCGATGGAGAACCCCTACAGAGGTTCAAGACCCTAACCTCAGTGGTAAAAGAATGTTCAATGTTCCTGTACCGAGCAGCCTATGATGGCTTAGAGTCATCAGCTAGGGTGGCTGCCGCAAGTATTGTGGCCAAGCATGGCTGCCGTCGTCCGACCTGGAACAGTGGGTACAGGACAAACTGATCGATGTCCCCTGCTCAGGTAAGAAACTTTTTGGGAAACCCATAGCGGACAAAGCAGCGGAGATAGAGACAGAGTATGTGACGAGAACCAGGTTCTCGAAAAAGACCTCGGTGCAACCCCGAAATTAAACCTCAGGGAAAAAGCCCTTCTCGAGGAAGAAAGGGGGTTTCAGTACTACTCTGCACTTCTAAGCCTTCTGAGGCCCTCAGCAGGCCCAGCAACAAAAAGGCCAGTGCAAGGTCCCAAAAAGCAAAAAGCTCCAAAGCCCCAGGTACCGGCTTAGGCCCAGCCTAGAGGAGGCTTTTGACTGCCTGGGTGCAACACCCATACACCCTAGGGTCCTTTGCTGCCCACAGGGGGGCGTTTAGCCTTGTTTGCCCACAGGTGGACAGCCATCACCACTGATACTGGTGGTCAAGGAGGGTTAACTCCTCCACCTACATCAGGCACTGCCCCTGTTTTTCCCAGGAGAGTCCACCAGGCCTTTCTCCTCACTGAGCTAGCAGGACTGTTCCGGGACAAAGCAGTGCAGCCAGTCCCAAAACAGCTCTGGGCACCAGCTTCTACTCCAGGTACTTCCTAGTCCCCAAGAGGGAGTGGGGGCCTCTGGCCCATCCTGGACCTGCGAGAGTTCAACAGGTTTCTGTTCAGGGAGAAGTTCAAGATGCTCTCTTGGAACACTGCTGCCATTCCATTAGCAGGGAGTTTGGCTTTGCTCCTTGGACCTAAATGATGCTTACACTCTCATCCTAATCCACCCCAGCCGCAGAAACCACCGGTTTGTGGTAGGGGGACAACACTACCAATACAGGGTACTGCCCTTTGGGCTGGCCTCATCTCCAAGGGTCTTTACAAAGTGCCTTGTAGTGGTCGCAGCCCACCTCAGGCTTCAAGGGGCCTTTGTCTTCTCCTACCTGGATGACTGGCTCATAAAGAGGGGCACAGCTACAGAGGTCCAATGTGCCACCGGATGCACCATAAATGCCCTGCAGCTCCTGGGGTTTGTCATAAACTACCCCTAGTCCCCACATCACTCCTGCTCAGAGCCTAGAGTTCATAGGGGCGCAGCTGGACACCATTCAGGCAAAAGCCTTCCTCTCTCAGGAGAGATCAGTACATTTCAGGGAACTAGCCACAGAAGTGCAACAATGCAGGACACTACCTGGCTGACTTCTCCTCCATCTGCTGGGACACATGGCCTCCACAGGTCGCGTGATCCCAGGTGTCTGCCTACACAAGAGAGCAGCCCAGTTGTGCCTCCGCTCTCAGTGGACCCAAGCTACAGGAAGGCTCAGGGACAGGGTGCACATGACCCGCCAGCTGGCAGACTCCCTTGGATGTTGGCAGAATCCAGGTCACTTTCAGGCCGGGATGCTCTTCCAAGCACCCACCCCCCAGAAAGTCCTCACCATGGACGCCTCTAATGGACTGGGGAGCTCATTGGGACAGCCTCCAGATAACAAGGCTGCTGGTCCCAGAGGGAATCCGAAATGAAGATCAGCCTGTTGGAAATCAGGGCCATATTCCTGGCCCTCAAAGCCTTCTGCCACCAGTGATAGCACCACGTGGTGCTGATCCAGACCGACATTCAGGTCGTAATGTTCTCCATGAATAAACGGGGGAATGGGGTCACACCAACTCTGCCAGGAGCAGTTAGTCCTCTGCTCTTCTGCCACATGCAGCAGGATGCTTCTGAGAGCAGTCTACCTCCTGGGCCAGGACAATATTTTGTCAAACAAGCTGAGCAGGGTACTCTGCACAAGTGGTGCCTGGACCCAGCAGTGGCCTCAAAGTTGTTCTGGCTCTGGGGCATCCCAGTGATGGACCTGTTTGTCAGCCCGGACAACATGCTGTTGCCCCTTTTCTGCTCCCACCGACTGCACCCCATAGTCAGAAGGTCTCCTGTACACTTCCCCCCAACACTGCTGATAGCCAAGACCCTGTTCAAGGCTCAACGCGACAGAGCATCGCTCTGCTGATAGCCCCTCGGTGGCCCAGACAGCCCTGGTTCCCACTGTTCCTCTCTTGACTGTATCGCTAATTCCCCTGGGCCAAGCCCCAGGACTACTCTTGCAGGAGCAGGGCACTCTCCTACACACCTACCTGGGGTCCCTCTCGCTTATGGCTTGGCTGCTGAAAGGGTAGCACTAGCCCCCTTTAATCTTCCACGAGTAATGGAAGACATCCTCCTGGCCTCTCAGAAGGCCTCCACGAGAAAGGCATATGCCTCCAAGTGGAGACGTTTCTCACTGTGGTGCACAGAGAAATGGACGAACCCATGATCCTGGTCAGTGCATGTGGTACTCCAATACCGGCTCCACCTATTGTAGGCAGGACTTAAGTCCAACTCAGAGTATACATAAGCGCCATCGCAGCGTATCACCACTCCATTGAGGGGAAGCACCTCTCGGCTCAGCCCCTTGTGTCTTTGTTCCTACAGGGCCTTATGTTGTCCAAACCCCCTGTCCGCCCTCTGGCAGAATGGTACCTTAATGTGGTTCTCTTGCAACTCACTAAGCCTCTGTTTGAGCCTTTAGTGGTACCTCTCCTAGAAGGTTGCCTTCCTGGTAGCCCTCACATCAGCTCACAGAGTTAATGAGCTCCAGGTTTTGATGGCAGAGCCTCCTTACATGAGGTTCTACAAGAACAGGGTGGTGCTCCGCATACACCCTAAGTTTCTGCCGAAGGTGGTGTCCTCATTCCACCTCAATCAGGAGGTGTTTCTCCCCACCTTCTTTCCCAGGCCTCACACCGACCGTTCTCCATATTCTGGATTGCATGAGAGCCCTGTCCTTGTACCTGCAACAGACCCAGGGCCACAGCAAAGCTCAACAGCTTTTCGTATCCTATGACCCCAGCCGTCTGAGGCTCGCAGTGACTAAGCAAACTCTGTCCACCTGGGTGGTGGATTGCATTACCCTTGCCTATGAGCAAGCAGGGATTCCACTAAACTTTGAGAGTCACGGCACACCGCATCAGGGCCATGGCTACTTCTGTGGCTAATTTGTGTTCCATCCCCTTGATGGAAATTTGCCGGGGCGCCACCTGGCTTTGTTCCATACTTTAACAGCTCACTATTGCCAGGAGAGGGAGTCCCAAAAGGATAATGCCTTTGGCTAGGCCGTACTCCATAATTTTTTTGGGGTGTAGGCAACTCCTACCCTCTGACCCTTCTGTGTTCAGGCTGACGGAGTGCTGGTGTTCACTAGACGCTTGGATCTTGCAAGAGTCTCTCCCTCGGGACTCAACTGCTGCTAGTCACAGCTCTCCTTGTGCAGGTTGTCATGGCATTTTTCTTTTGGTTACAGGTTCTCAATAGCCTGTAGCTGGGGAGTCCCATATGTGAGAACTGACTTCCTGTTTGTTCCCGGCGAAAGCATAGTTACTCATCTGTAACAGGTGTTCTCTAGGAACAGCAGGAATCAGTCCTCATAACCTTCCCTCCTCCCCTTGGAGTTCTTCTTTACCATCTTATATTTTTGCAATCTTATCTGTCATTAGACTGAGGAAAGATGGCACTTTTGGGCAGGAAGTGGACCATGTATGCGTGGTGCGTCTCCCAAAGGCTTTCCTTGAAAGCTAGGGAGATGCTTCTGTGTGTGCTCCTTCGGTGCTGACGTCGCCCATATGTGAGGACTGATTCCTGCTATCCCTGGATAACACCAGTTACAGGGGAGTCACTACACTTTCCCCTAAGGGAGCTGTAATAATGGGTCTAAGATTTGTCACTGATGTGCATATACCTTGCATATCTACTGCAGGATTTGTTTTTCTCTGAGATTTCCAACCTGTTCTTCATGGGCCGCCTGGCCAGTCTGGTTTTCAGGATATCCATAATGACTGAATATGAGATGTTTGCATGAACTGCCTTCAGTGTGTATTTCACTAAAGGATAGCCTGAAATCCAGCTATTCAAGTAGACCCTGAGAAACGGGTCGAACTATTGCTGTATGTAATTCAACCAGTATTAAATGCATGAGCTGCTAATGTGAGATTTAATATTTCTTAATTCTCAGATTTTTATGAACCTATTTGCATTAAATTAACAGTAATTTCATATCGTCCTGCTAGGTCAGTCCAGATAAGTGGGTTGTGTTCCCTTACTAGCAGAGGTGGAGACAAAAAAAATCCAGAGATTTCTGATGACCTCACCCTGCACTATATCTGGAGCTGCTAGGGGCATACAACCCCAGTATTTTTCTGTTTCAGCAGATTATGGACACATCTGAGTAGCTCTGTGAAAACTATGAAAGAGATTAATTTAACTTGTGAGCAACCGCTCTTAGGGTTGACGTCCTCACATGGGCTCAATGTGAGAGGCTCCCATTTAATCACCCTTAACACTGGTGCCCTTCTGGTTTTGCCAGAGGAGGAGGGGTGTCAGTCAGTTCAGTTCCTCCTTGTTATCCTGTTAAGGGCCTATAGAACAGCCAGAATTGTTGGATCAGGATCGCAAGCCCTAGTACAACCTCTGTGCCCCCCTCCCCTCTTCACCCCCTGGCTCTTCCCCAAAGAGTTAATGACTACTTCAAGAGGTATGTGACTGCAAGGGAGTAGCATTGCGTCCAGCACCATTGTTGCTTGGGCTCCTAGACGGGTGAGTACCAGATCTAAGTTCTTGATAGTATAGCAAACCTATGCTTCTCTACATGTTTGTGGTCGTCTCCAACTTCGGCTTCTTAGTGGGGGCGCTTGTCTGGTATGAGAGTAGAACGGTTGGTGATTGCGTTGTCCTGCCAGTTCCTTACTCTTGGTTGTACTACGTACACATTCTACTGGCACATGGTTGTGTGTTAACCCATGTTCCATACTGCACTTTGGTTCACATGGTATCTGTGCGCATTGGCATGTATGGTATCTGTATGCCTTCCTCATGTGCTGCAGATGTGCCATCTGAGCATGGTCTCTGCAACACGTGGCAGCTCCGCTTTTTGGGTGCACATGCTATAAGCACAACTTATCCCAGTGCGCTTTGGTTGAATAGAAGGACTTGCTTTAGGAAATCACTCTTCTTGATGTAGCATCTCCTCCCAGGAAACAGGCGCTTACCTTACTGCCCTTCCTCTGCTTCTTGGTATTGGAGGCTTCTGTTTGCCCTGTGGGAGTGTCATCCCTGCAATTGGTGAACATTAACTCCTCAGCTCTTCAAGCGACACTGGATCCAACTGGAGAGAGACAGCACCCTGCTCAGGCTCCTTTCACTTGTTAGGAAGAATTCTGGAAGACTGAGCTCCAACAGGGTCTCTATGACCGGCCTCATCTCACTCAGAGGATGGCCAAGGTTGATGGAGGGTTCCAAGTCTCTAGCTTATCTTCTCCAAAATTCTATTCCTTTCTTCAGCAAGTATGGTCCTTCTTGCATGGCAATTCGGACCCACTGGCATGGGGGACCTCACTCAGAGGTCCCCCATGCCAGTGGGCCCTTGCTCAGAGGAAGCCCCTGGTTGCTGGGCAGGCAGAGCCCTGCAGGGGCGCCTCTGTGAAGTGCTCCCAGAAGAGGATGGATTTGGGGAACTGAATCAGTTAATCTCCAGGAACAAGCAAGAAATGTAATCTTCACATATGGGTATCATTGGTACCGACGGAGCCTGCGTGGGAACGCTCCCCAGCGTCCAATAGGAACGCTTTTGGGAGCATCCCTCAGCACATGCGCACTGCCTTCCCGCCTTTCCAACTGTCCCGCAGAAAATTCCGTCTTTAAAATTGTTTTCTTGTGGTCGCGTTTGTCTGTCGCACAACGCTTACCGGTACCGCCGGTTCTTTTCTTTTTCTTTTCCAAAAAAAAACCAAACAAACAACTTATACTTTGAGCTGTTTCTCTTTAGAAACTTTTCTTTTTTGGTGCTAGGCGCCATTTTGGGCACTAGGCCCCATATTCCTAAAACATGGAAAAAACAACTAGTGGTTTTAAAAAATGTACTAAGTGTGGCGGTACTATTTCTGTCACTGACACCCATGATTGGTGTCTTAAATGCTTAGGGCCTGAACATTCTCCATCTGAATGTCTCTCCTGTATGGGGATGACTAAAAGAGGAAGACAGAACCAGGCTGCAAAGCTCAGTACCCTCTTTTCTTCGGATGCCATATCCATTGCATCGACATCTTCAAGGGCCTCCTCTTCCTCCCATTGATCTCAGATAACTAAACATAAAAGCCGGTTCTCAAAGGGTAGCTCTCCTGCTAAGCATCGAGAGGCCATTGGCATTGCCCTTGAGGGAACCACACCGGCAAAGCAGCCCCGGCGGGAGGCTTCGGCTTCCAAAGCATCAATGGGGCTCAAAATGATTTCTCTAGGAACTCTTCTGCTATATCTTCAAAGCCAGGATTGGCTTTGCTCTCTAGACTTAAAGGATGCATACATTCTCACATTCTGATCCATCCAGATCACAGGAAATTCTTACGATTCCTTTTCAGGGGAAAACATTTCTAGTACAGGGTTCTTCCCTTTGGTCTAGCTTCAGCACCAAGGGTATTCACGAAATGCATGGCAGTAGTAGCTGCATTTCTATGAACCCTGGGGATATTTATTTTATTTATTTATTTAGCAAACACTTATATACCGCTACTTCCAGCGATCAGAAGCTTACTTCCCTTACTTAGACGATTGGCTCATTTGAGCCTCTACAGTTGCAGAGGCCAGCACTGCACTGTCTCGCACAATGCGAATCCTCCATTACTTGGGGTTGGTAATTAACTTCCCAAAATCCCAACTTGTTCCTTCCCAATGCCTGAAATTCATAGGGGCCTGCCTAGATACCAGACAGGCAAAGGCTTTCTTTCCACAGGCCCGGTGTCTTCGCATAATGCAACTTGCTTCTCAAGCAGCAGGGAAATCCTCCCTAACTGCTCGAGAGCTACTACAGTTGCTGGGACATATGGCATCCACAGTTGATGTAGTCCCATATGCTCGCCTCCACATGCGAGCAGCTCAGTGGACCCTTTCCACACAGTGGACACAGGCCACAGGTCATTTATCTGACAAAATAATAAACTCTCAACGACTAATTTTGTCCCTCCAGTGGTGGCAATCCCTAGAAAATATGACAGTGGGGTCTCCTTTTCATCAATCCCCTTTTTCAGGCCACCCTAACAGATGCATCACAGGTGGGTTGGGGAGCACACCTGAATCATCTCTCTACCCAGGGAACCTGGACTCCACAGGATACTGGTCTACACATAAACCTCCTGGAATTAAGAACAATCTATTTAGCTCTTCGAGTATTCCATGCCCAGCTCAGCTACAAGACAGTCCTAGTCCAGATGGACAATCAAGTAGCAATGTTCTATGTGAACAAGCAGGGCGGGACAGGCTCTCTGTCGTTATGCAACGAAGCTTTATGACTGTGGGCCCTCGCCAGAGTGTATCAAATTCACCTTCTAGTGGTATATCTTCCAGGCATTCAAAACCTTTGGGCAGACAAACTCAGTTGAGTACTGCTGCCTCACGAGTGGTCCCTCCACCTAGACTAGGTGGCAAGGATATTTAATCTCTGGGGCACTCCAGACATAGACCTCTTTGCAAGTCCACTGAATGCCAAACTTCCCTGGTTCTGTTTCAGGATTCTGGCTCATAATTGTCAGGCAAGGGATGCCTTCCTCCTTCACTGGGGTCAGGACTTCCTTTATGCCTTCCCACCCATTCCCCTCATCCCCAAAACACTCTTCAAGCTTCAGAGAGACAGGGGTCGCATGATTCTCATAGCGCCACGATGGCCACGCCAAGCGTGGTATCCCCTGCTTCTACATCTCTCTCAAGCTGCACCTCTGGAGTTAGGGCATGCTCCAGATCTCCTTTCCCAAGAGAACGGGGTGCTATGACACCCGAATCTCCAGTCCCTGCATCTCATGGCCTGGTTGCTGAAGGCTTAGACCTCCAGGATTTCAACCTGTCCCAACAGGTAAAGGATATCCTTCAGGTTTCTAGAAAACTTTCCAGAAGATCTTATGCTTTCAAATGGAAACATTTTACTATATGGTGCTCCAAGAAGGGATTAAACCCCCTTGGCATACCCTTAGAATCGATACTAGAGTATCTCCTTCACTTATCGAATTCTGGTCTAAAGACCAATTCGGTAAGAGTCCATCTTAGTGCAATTGCAGCTTCTTATAAGCCTCTGAATGGACAACCAATTTCCTCTCATCCACTCATATCCAGATTTATGAGAGGTCTTCTATTAACCAAACCTCCCATTAAGCCACCACCGGTGGCATGGGATCTAAATCTAGTTCTCGGGCAGCTCATGAAGCCACCTTTTGAGCCTTTAGCCACTACAACCCTTATGTTTTTGACCTGGAAGGTCATCTTCCTAATTGCAATCAACTCTGCATGTCGCATTAGTGAATTGCAAGCATTAGTGGCTGATCCTCCTTATACTAGGTTTCATCATGATAAGGTTGTTCTTAGAACTCATCCACACTTTATGCCAAAGGTGGTTTCACCTTTTCATTTGAATCAATCAATTTATCTTCCTGTATTTTTCCCGAGGCCTCACGCCTCTAATGTAGAAAGAAACCTTCATACTTTGGATTGTAAAAGGGCCTTAGCCTTTTACCTGCAGAGAACACAGCAACATAGGAAGTCCTCGCAACCTTTTATAGCTTTTGACCCTAGTCATTTGGGACAACCAGTCTCCAAAAGAACTTTATCTAAATGGATTGCCCAATGCATATCCTTTGCTTATGAGAGTAAGGGTCTTCCTCTTCAGGACCATGTCACAGCTCATAACGTGAGAGCTATGGCAACTTCCATGGCTAATCTCCACTCTGTGTCTATTGATGACATTGGTCGAGCAGCCACCTGGGTTTCGGTACACACTTTCACAGCCCACTTCTGCCTGGATAAAGCCTCCCGTTGGGATGCCTTCTTTGGCAAGCTATTCTTCAAAATCTCTTTCAGACCTAATTCAACTCCTACCCACCAACCCTGGTGGAATGCCAGAGATCCATGGGAGGAAGGATTCCCACCTTTCCAGGGTGGGACCTTCCTGGGGCTATCTCCCTGGCATCTTCAGCTAGGGAGTCCCCATATGTGAAGACTACATTCCTGCTTGTTCCTGGAGATAGCATAGTTACTCACCTGTAACAGGTGATCTCCGAGATCAGCAGGAATTTAGTCTTCACAACCCACCAACCTCCCCTGGGAGTTCTCTCTATCTCTGTCTTTCTTCACTCCCTCTGTCCTTTTCACTCAGCTACAAACTTAACTGAAGAGGGACAGTTGGAAAGGCGGGAAGGCAGCCCGCATGTGCTGAGGTATGCTCCCAAAAGTGTTCCTATTGGACGCTGGGGAGCGTTCCCACGCAGGCTCCGTCGGTACTGACGGTACCCATATGTGAAGACTAAATTCCTGCTGTTCCCGGAGATCACCTGTTACAGGTGAGTAACTACGCTTTCTATGCTAAGGATGCTGCTTTGAGTTCCAGGGGATCTGACAGTGACTCCACATGTGAAGAGGATGAGCTTAGAGGAACTAGTTTCACTGATTAATCAAGTTTCTGCTGCCCTATGGCTATCAGATGCTGTATTGGTGGAGCCGGAACCACAAGTGCATCCCTTCTTTTAGGAAATCAGAAAACCTTCCCTGTGCATTCCCTTTCCCTGAGGTCCTGAAGTGCATGATACAATCGGAATGGGACTCACCTGCCACCCTGTTGAAAGGGGGCAGGATCGTGAGTAGGCTGTATGCACTCCCTAGGAGAGCTGCCTGGATGTGTTTGCTGTAGGTGGATACCCAGGCACTGTTCCCTCTAAGCTGTGCGTGTGTGCGCGTGCACACACCTCGCCGAGCGAGCGCACATACTTTACAACAGAGCGCACAAAAATTACGGCTCTGATTCTGATAGAAAACAACACAGACGTCTTAAAATTTAAAAGTTATGATTGTAATTACTAGAAATTTCCCGCTTCATTTAGTAATCGTCTATTTTCATTTAATTTGATTAAAATCAATGTGCTCTACATACTGTATTCTGATGTGTAGTCAAATGTTAAAATATATAACTCCGAGTGTCGTTATGTGGCGCACAAAAATTTAACCTTCCTTCAAAAGCTGCACACAGTTGATATTTTATGCGCACACAGCCTACAGAAAATTAGAGGGAACATTGTACCCAGGTGATGGCAATTACTTAAATACATCACCATTCCGGTGGAGGATGGTGCGGCCCTTAAGGATCGCATGGATTGCAAGGTCAAGGCCTTCCTAAAGAGCCAGTTTTTGGCTGCCTCCCTTATTCAGACAGTGGTTTGTGGATGGCTTATGGCTTAAGCCTTGCTCCATTGATTCTAATCGCTCCCGCAGGATGGCACTCTTATGCTTCTGGAATCAGCAGCAGCCTTTTTGGCAGGTGCCATGTATAATTTGGTCTGCTTGGCAGCAAAGGATATTGTCTTTTCCATGGTGACTTGTTGGTTTTGACTTTGCCATTGGGCAGCAGACATGGCATTCAAGTCACAGTTAACTGAACATTTTATTTTATTTATTTAGACAGTTTTGTATACCACCTTATCCTTCAATTAAAGTGGTCAACAACACAATTGTAGGTATACATTTAATAGGAAAGGGAATAAGACGTACATACATAGAGGCTATCTACATATAGTTCTCGATTGGGTGTGGGTTGTTGGTGGGCCATTTGCGGTGGAATTGAGTGTTTAGCATCTTATGTTACTTGTCCATAGGACTGCGTGAACAGAAGAGTCTTGAGCGACTTGCAGAAGTCCTTGGTGTCATTTAGGGCCCTTAATTCCTTAAGAAGGGAGTTCCATAGGGCAGGTGCCAAAGCAAGGGAGCTCTTACATGTAGCTTGTTTCGTCTTGTGATATCCTGTGGATGTGCTGAGCCTATTACCAATGTTGGCTCTTCTAGGTCTGTTACCGATGTCCTTGATTATTATATCCTGGAGTGTGTCTGCTGAGCGGTGGTGGTTGACTTTGAATATGTTGAGGATTGTCTTGAATTTTGCCCTTGCAATTATTGGAAGCCAAATGTAACTGTCGCAGTATGGGTGTGATGTGTTCAGATTTTGCAGTGCCCATGATGATGAATGCTGCAGTATTCTGTACCAATTGAAGTGGATGGATATCTTGGGAAGTCCTTGATATGAGTTTCCATAGTCCAGAATTGGGGTGATGACTGCTTGGCATACTGTACAGAAGTGGTCTTGGTTAAGGATTGGTTTGAGCTTTCTGATGATCCGCAATCAGTGGTAGACTTTTGCCGCAGTTTTGCTAATGTGTGATAGTAGATTAAGAGTTTTGTCCAGGATAATGCCCAGGTACCTTACTTAATCCTTTATTGCTACCTTGTTTAGAATACTGATTGCCTGGGGTGAGTTGAATGTGGAATCTCTAGAGATTAACATAGCCTCTGTTTTCTCAAATTTGACCGTCAGATTATTATTGGCGAGCCAGGAGTTTGTGTCTTTGAGGAAGCTTGTTATTGGGGTCATGTCAGGTGATCGCAAGTTGATTGGGGCATATACCGTGATATCGTCAGCGTAGAGGTGGTAATGTATTTTGTGGCGTTAGATTTTGCATATGGATTGAATATATAGAGTATGGGCGAGAGTGCCGAACCTTGTGGTATTCCTTGTGTAATGGGGAACTGTGTTGATTTTCTTCTGGGCACATTTGACTTGTTGCGTTCTGTCACTCAGGTATGAGGAAAACCATTTAAGGGTATTTTTGCGTAAACATTCCTTCAAGCTTGTGTTTGGGGAGGACTTGGTGAAGGAGCCGGAAGCATCCAAACTGCATTGTCTTCCGGAGGATTGACCTAAAGGCCCTGGGAAGTGTGGCCTTTCCTCCTCAGGGTCTTGTTCTTCTCACTCCCACCAGCAGAGGTTATGGGGGTTTAGGGTCTCCCAGGGGTACATAAGATCATAAGATATGCCATACTGGGTCAGACCAAGGTCCATCAAGCCCAGTATTCTGTTTCCAACAGTGGCCAATCTAGGTCATATGTACCTAGCAGTTTCCCCAAGAGACACAAGTTCCACAATGCTTGTACTGGGTCAAGCATTGATATCTTCGGTCACTTCTTAATAATGGTTTATGGACCTTTCCTCCAGGAACTTGTCCAAACCTTTTTTTAAACCCAGCTACACTAACAGCCTTTACTACATCCTCCGATAACAAATTCCAGAGTTTGATTACACGTTGAGTGAAAAAATATTTTCTTTTATTAGTCTTAAATAGTTTACCCTGTAGCTTCATTGCATGTCCCCTAGTCTTTCTATATTCTGATAACGTAAACAATCTATCTACGTTTACCCGTTCCACTCCGTTCATTAATTTATAGATTTCTATCATATCTCCCCTCAGCCGTCTCTTTTCCAGGTTAAAGAGCCCTAACCTTTTTAGCCTTTCTTCATAGGAGTATCCTTCCATCCCCTTTATCATTTTGGTGGCTCTTCTCTGTACCTTTTCGAAAATCGCTATATCCTTTTTAAGATACGGCGACCAGAATTGCACACAATATTCAAGGTGCGGTCTCACCATGGAATGATATAGAGGCATTATAATATCTTTTGTTTTATTTTCCATTCCTTTCCTTATCATACCTAGCATTCTATTTGCTCTTTTGGCCGCCGCTGCACACTGGGCCGAGGGTTTTAACATGGTATCCACAATAACGCCTAAATCTTTTTCCTGGGTGTTGGTTCCTAATGTGGAACCTTGCATCGTGTAACCATAGTTTGGGTTGTTCTTCCCTAGGTGCATAACCTTGCACTTGTCCACATTAAATTTCATCTGCCATTTTGATGCCCAGTCTTCCAATTTTTCACAATCCTCTTGGGTTTTAACAACTTTAAATAGTTTTGTGTCATCTGCAAATTTGATAACCTCACTCGTTATTCCACTTTCCAGGTCATTTATGAATATGTCAAAAAGCAGCGGACCCAGCACAGATCCCTGGGGTACACCACTATTCACCTTTCTCCATTGGGAAAATTGGCCATTTAGCCCTACCCTCTGCTTTCTATCTTTTAACCAGTTCCTGATCCAGAATAGTACACTGCCTCCTATCCCATGACTCTTTAGTTTTGCCAAAAGTCTCTGATGAGGGACCTTGTCAAAGGCTTTCTGAAAGTCCAGATACACAATATCAACCGACTCACCTTTGTCCACCTGTTTATTCACACCTTCAAAAAAACATAACAGATTAGTAAGGCAAGATCTTCCTTGTCGAAAGCCATGTTGGCTGTCTCCCATTAGGTTGTGACTATCTAAATGCTGAGTAATTTTATTCTTTATGATGGTTTCTACCATTTTTCCCGGTACTGACGTCAGGCTCACCGGTCTGTAGTTTCCCAGATCACCCCTGGAACCCTTTTTAAAAATTGGTGTTACATTGGCGATCCTCCAATCTTCAGGTATTAGAGATGATTTTAATGATAGTTCACAGATTACTGATAGCAGTTCTGAAATCTCATATTTCAGTTCTTTCAACACCCTTGGATGTATACCATCCGGCCCAGGTGATTTGCTACTCTTCAGTTTATCTAATAGTTGTAAGACATCTTCCCGATGTATCGATATTTCCTTCAATTCTTCCGCACCTTTAAATACCACTTCAGTCATGGGTAACATCCCTACATCTTCCTCAGTAAAGACCGAAGCAAAGAATTCATTCAGTCTCTCCGCTATCGCCTTGTCACCTCTTAGTGCTCCTTTAACCCCTTTATCATCTAATGGACCAACTGACTCTCTCACAGGTTTTTTGCTACGAATGTACTTGAAAAGGTCTTTATTTCGCGTTTTTGCTTCCGCAGCAAGCTTCTTCTCAAATTCTCTCTTTGCCTGCCTTATCAATGCCTTGCATTTGACTTGCCAGTGCTTGTGCTGTTTCCAGATTTCGTCGTTTGGCTCTTTTTTCCATTTCCTGAAAGATGCTTTTTTGGCCTCTCTGACCTCACCTTTAAACCATGCTGGCAGTTTTTTGGACTTCCTTCCACTTTTCTTAAAGCGTGGAATACAGCTGGTCTGGGCTTCCAAGATAGTATTTTTCAACAACACCCAAGCTTGATGTACGTCTTTAACCTTTGCAACTGCTCCTTTTAGTTTTTTCTTAACTGTTTTCCTCATTTTATCATAGTCTCCCTTTCGAAAGTTAAAAGGTAGTACTGTGGATTTCCTTACTATCCCTCCTCCACTAATTAAATCAAAGGCGATCATGCTATGATCACTATTGCCAAGTGGCCCCAACACCGTTATCTCTTGCACTAGATCTGGTGTTCCACTAAGGAATAGGTCTAATATGGCTTCCCCTCTGGTCGTTTCATGAACCAGCTGCTCCAAGAAGCAGTCACTTATTTCATCTAGGAACTTTATCTCCCTAGCATGTCCTGACGTGACACTGACCCAGTCGATACCGGGGTAATTTAAATCACCCATTATTATTACTGCGCTGTAACGTTTGTTAGCTTCCTTGATTTCTTTGAGCATTTCATCATCCATTTGGTCATTCTGGCCAGGTGCTCAATAGTACACCCCCACTGCCATTGCTTTCCCCCTTTTATATGGAATTTCAATCCATATAGATTCTACAGCAGATTTTGTTTCCTGCAAAACTTTAATCCTTTCTGAGTCAATGCCCTCTCTAACATAGAGCGCAACCCCTCCACCAATTTTATCAGCTCTATCATTACGATATAGTTTGTACCCAGGTATCACAGTGTCCCACTGGTTGTCCTCCTTCCACCATGTCTCTGATATTCCAATCATATCTAACCTTTCATTTAGTGCTATATATTCTAACTCTCCCATCTTATTCTTTAGACTTCTAGCATTTGCATACAAGCATTTTAGAGAATGTATTTTATTCATGTTAATTTGGCTATTGTTAGACATGGGTAAATTGGGATCTTTAAGCTCTGTCTGCTCCATACTTGAGGGCATTTGGGCTACTTTACTCTTTTGTGGAACCTCTCTGCTTTTGGTAGTATCCTTCAAGGATACATTCTTCCGAACTATCCGCTCTTGGGCGACTGTCAGCTTTCCCCTAATATCTAGTTTAAAAGCTGCTCTATCTCCTTTTTAAAGGTTAATGCCAGCAGCCTGGTTCCATCCCGGTTAAGGTGAAGCCCATCCCTTCGGAAGAGCCCCTCCTTTCCCCAGAATGTTCCCCAGTTCCTAACAAATCCAAAACTCTCATCTCTGCACCATTGTCTCATCCACGCATTGAGACTCCGGAGCTTTGCCTGCCTTTTGGGTCCTGCGCGTGGAACAGGAAGCATTTCGGAGAATGCTACCCTGGAAGTTCTGGATTTCAACTTCCTACCTAAAAGCCTAAATTTTGCCTCCAGAACCTCCCTACCACATTTTCCTATGTCATTGGTACCGACATGTACCAAGACAGCAGACTCCTCCCCAGCACTATCTAGGACAGTGGTCACCAACCTCTAGAGGGCCGCGGGCCGCACAGCCGACTTCCGGGAGCCTCGCGGGCCGCACCCCCCTTGGGTAAGGCTGTCAATCTCCCTGGGGGTCCGTGCTGATTGGACGGGACGGCCTGGTGGCCCCGCCCCCCAGCAGCCATCTGGGTTGGAATGCAGCTGAAACCCAATATCCCAGCAGGGGACGGCGAGGGAAACGGCGTTCTCCACTCGACTGATGACGAGACCTGCAGGGAACAGGAAGGTAAGCTCCTCCTCGCTCCCCATCGTGTAAATTCCTTTGCGGGCCGCACCGGGGTAGAGCCTCGCGGGCCGCACGAAGGGACCTTGCGGGCCGCAGGTTGGTGACCCCTAGATTCTAGGACCTTATCTAGGTGGCGCGTGGGTATCACCCAGGGAGGCCTTCCTTTCCTCCTCCCGGTTCTTTTTCCCCAGATTCAGCCCTTTTAAGGGACGCACAGACCCCATGAGGCTCTGTCTTCTCCAAATCTGGGTTTTCCCAGCAGACACAATGATGGTTTGGGGGGCCTATTCTGTGGTGCCTCATGTCTGTGGCTGGCTCCATCACTTCTTCCAGGAATGGGCCCTTGTGATCTTGGACTGATAATCTTATATAAACTCTCTTCTCAAATCACTTCATTGTCTTCTCTTCCTTTTCCATTTCCAATTCAAGCTTCTCCTTTTGACCTATAAGTGCATTCACTCTTGGTTTATGGTTTAGGCACTTGATATACCGCCCTTTACTCTGTGTATCAGCAGTTTACAAACTTATGCTCCAACCGATATCAGATCTGTCAAAGCCAGTACTAGCCACCGAGCATACTCATACGCTGCCCCCACCCTCTGGAACCAACTACCACCTGAGATACGAGCAATAAAAGACCTAATAGTTTTCAGAAAAAAACTCAAGACACATCTATTCCAGTGTCAATACAATATGATGTAACTCCCAGGGGACCCCAAGCTGCCTCGCTACGAAACAATGAGAACTGTGATACGAAATGTAAAAATGTAAAAATGTGGATATGTAAATCCTGAATCCGCTCCTTTAAACCATCTTCCTGTGTGCTGTGCTTTTCCCTTCAAATCAACGTGTTTATAACCCAAATTTTCTGTCATGATTGACATCATTCAACATGTAATCAAACCGCTATTGATCGCTGGAAGTAGCGGTATACAAATATATACTAAATAAATGCTAACAGGCATTTTTTTATTCCCTCGTCCCCAAAGGGCTCACAATCTTCTGCTCCTTTCTACCTTTCCTTTCTTCTCTCTCCTCTCTCTCTACACCTCTTCTCATGAACACCGCTCTTCTGGCTTGCTTCTCTCTTTGCCCTTTTCTTTTTCTTCTGCCAACTCCAGAATTCGGTGTTTTCACCAGTTGCTCCTTATACCTGAAACAAACTCCCTGAGTCTGTACATCAGGCTTCATCTCTGTCTCTTTTTAAGTCCATGTTAAAGGCTCACCTCTTTGAAGCTGCTTTTGGATCCTGACCCCCTTTTTCCTTGTGTCTCCTTATCCTCTTTTCCCCTTATTCTTATCCTTTGTCTTGTCTATCTTAATTAAATTGTAAGCTCTCACGAGCAGGGATTATCTGTATGTTTGTGTAGTGCTGGGTACGCCTTGTAGCGCTTTATAAATGTTTAGTAGTAGTAGATAGGTGCTCAATATCATTCAGTTGGTTATGTGCTGGAATGTAAGGACCCCATCCCGGATGCTTTCTTTATCTCCATGTGGGTCTTCGGCCAGGAAGGCTACTGTGGAGAGGCTTCTCGGCCTCCAGGTTGTAGTTCTAGTGCCACCTGCTGAAAGGGGCAAGGACCGGTATTCCTCTTTCTTTGTGGTGCCAAAAAAGGGAAGGATCTTTCTTGGATCTCAAGTGCGTCTGTGTTCACCTGAGGACCTTTCACTTCTGCATGGAGATGCTGAGGTCCATCATATGAGCATTCCAGAAAGAGGGTTCCTGGTTGTGGTTACTGCTGCCGCCCCGCAGCATGAAGGAGTTTGTGTTCATTCTTAACTGGATGATTGGCTTATTTGGGCTAAGTTGCATTTGGAAGCTATTTGGGTGTCTGTCCAAAATGGTGCAGTTTCTGGAGAGTCTGGGCTCGGTGATCAACTATGACAAGAGCTTCCTGGACCCTACCCAGTTCTTGGAGTACCTAGGGACACGGTTCAATACTGGCTCAAGAAGGGTGTTCCTGCCCAAAAAGAGAGTAAACAAGCTACATTCTCAGCTGAGGGCATTTCGGAGGCAGCAAGCTCTCAAAGCTTGGTATTACCACCAGCTCCTAGGTTCTATGTCCGCAATAATCAAGATGGTCCTCTGAGTGTGAGCGCATACGTGTCTGCTGCAAAGATCCTTGCTGTCCTGCTAGTTTCCTTGTTCCCGGGACGTCAACATCAGGCTGCTTCTTCCCCCACTGGCGGCTGCCAGCCTAAAATTGTGGGAGCAACCTGATAATCTTTGGAAAGGCCTTTCCCTTGACATTCTCCAGTGGCTTCGGCTAATGACTGATGCCATCCTGTTTGGCTGGGGAGCTTATTCCCAGGGGCAGACTGCCTAGGGTTGCTGGAGCAAGCAGGAGACAGCCTGACCCACCAATCGGCTGGAGCGAGAGCTATTTGCTTGGCTGTGTTGTCTCTGAGGTAGTCCAGGGCAAAGCAGTTCTGATTTTGGACAACGCCACGGTGGTGGCCAATGTCAGTCGGCAAAGGGGTATGAAGAATTCCATGGGTTCCCAGGAAATGACCTGCCTGTTTTCTTGGGCAGAGTGAAATCTCCTGGCCCTCTCAGCACAGCATATTGCAGGAGTGGACAGTGTGGAAGTGGACTATCTCAGTTGCCATTCCCTCAATCCTGGAGAGTGGGAGTTGAACCGACTAGTATTCTAAAGGATCCTGGATAGGTGGGGTCACCCCATGATGGATCTGATGGTGACTTTGACCAGTGCCAAGGTGCACAAGTACTTCAGTCACTGAAAAGTGGTGCACAATAGGGGCCTGGACTCCTTTCATCCTTGGCCAAAGTAGGTTCTGATGTATATGTTTCCTCCATGACTTCTCGTAGGGTGAGTGCTTTGTCATGTAGAGCACCATCAGTCCAATGGTGTTGGTGGCTCCGGATTGACCAAGGAGGCTGTGGTATGCAGAAATGATGCGCCTCTGGCAGGGGTCCCCTCTGCTGCTCCTGTCAGCATGGGGACTCTTGAGGCAGGAGCCGGTCCGGCTTAAATGATCCAGCTCCCTTCTCACTTACAGCTTGGCGTTTGAGAGGTGGTGCTTAGTGCATAACAGCTCCTCTTCTGCTGTGGTTTCCATGCTTCTGAAATCAGGAAGAAGTTCAACTTGTCTCAACTATATGTGCATTTGGTGTTTTTTTGAACACTGGTGTTGAGCGCAAGGTCAGTCCTAGCATTGCAACTTGCTGGCTTTCCTTTCTTCAGGATAGATTTGACAAGGGCTTTTCCCTTAGCTCATTGAGGGTTCAGGTGTGGTGGTCTTGGCTTGTTTTGGAGGTCTGATGGTGGGGTGCTTCCTGGCCTTGAACCCAGATATGGTCATTTTCCTTCGGGGGTTTAAACAATTGTGTCTTCCCCTGCGCTCGATGGTTTCTTCTTGGGATGTCCTTTTGGTTCTTTGGGCCTTGATGGCGGAGCCATTTGAGCCTCAAGGAAGGCTATGCTCAAGGATTTGTCCCTTAAGACCGCCTTTTTGGTTGCAGTCTGTTCGGTGAAATGTATCTCGGCGTTGCAGGCTATGTCATGCCTAGATCCTTATCTGTCCTTTTTGGAGAAGGCCATTTTTTTACATCCTTTTCCTTCTTTCTTGCCTAAAGTGGTGTCAGCTTTCCATTTTAACCAGGTGGTCTTTTTGCTTTCATTCCCGAAGGAACAATGATGGAGGAAGAATAAGGACTTTTACCTTGTGGTCATTCGGATGGTTAATTTTTGGTACCTAAAGGCCACTAACTCCTTCTGTACGTTGGACAGACTTTTTTTTATTTGTCCTTTTTGCAGGCCTACAGAAGGGCAAAGCGTCCACAAAGTTTACGTTGGGCTGTCTGATAGCCTCTGCCTATCTATTGCGAAACCCATCTGTCCTGGAGAGTTTTCATGCGCTTTCCACTCGGGCTAAGGCTTCCTCCTGGATGGAGCACAGTTCGGTCACTCCCATAGATATCTGTCAGGCGGCAGCAGCTTGGCCATCACTTTCTCAAGCATTTCTGCTTGGATGTCCACGCTTCAGCAGACATAGCCTTCAGTTCAGAGGCCTTGAAGGCTGCTGTGTTTTCTTCATGTCTGGTGGAGGTGTAGTTTTGGCATGTCACACTTGTCTGGATTGGCTTAGCAAAGCGGTATGGAAGTTTACATTTTACTTACTGCATGCCCTTTTCTTGCGTCCTGCTAGGGCAGTCCAGGACCTGCCCTGGGGTTCTGCTATGATATACTTTGCAGAAAATCATAGAAGATCCTTAAAGATCAGTTTGGCCTGGTGGACTGCATTCCTCTTGATAGATCTCCTTATCCGAAGGATATTCTGTATATAGTTATGTTCCTAGGAGTGTTAGTCATTATTGCCCTTATTGAGGCTTGTGTGGCCAAGGGTTCTTATCCATGGCTTGGATATGAATACTGGGGTTGTATGCCTCTAGCTACTCCAAATAAAGTGCAGAATGAGGTGGTCAGAAAGCTCTGGGTTTTTCTGTCTTCACCTTTGCTGATAGGGAAATACATCCCACTTGTCTGGACTGGCCTAGCAGGACTTGAGCAAAGGACATTGGTAAGTAAAATGTCACCACCTATAGCATCAGATTAGGAGGTGAATAAAGGATGTTTGATTTTCAGAATGCTGGATAAATTGTACATTAATAAGAGATACTAATCTCTTTTTTCCTACTCTTTATGCAGGTAGAAAAACTCTTAAGAGCCATTGCAGATGGCGATCTGGAAATGGTAAGTTCGTTAAAGCAAAGTTAAATAAACAAATGCCCCTGAACTTGGAGAACTACTGTAACTACATCATGAAAGCATACACACCAGCTTCTTTATTCATCCGTATGAAATATAGAGTGGTTACCTCAAAGAATTGTATTTTAATTAAAAATAAAATATGAAAAGACAGCAGAGTAGCTACTTGCATTTATTTTCTGCTTTGTTTAGTAAATGCTTTTTAAAGCTTGTTTCATTTCACATACTTCAGAAACAATGGAATTTTAGAAGAATGGTCTCGCTCTAGATGCAGCTTTGGCATGACAAAGTTTTTGTTTCATGAAATTATTTTCTTATAGAGGACTAACTTGTTATAAGAAGCTTTTGTTTAGTTTTTCTGAGGGTGTCTTCTTGGGTCTGTTCTTACTTTTGTGCTGCTCACTCAATCTAAAAATGTCTTAGAAGATGTTAGTGGCGATGCGAAAAACATGTGATGGTGGGTGGTGGTGCTGCTGTAGTTGAGAAAAGCTAACTCTGTGCAGTAAGGGTGGGATGTAGCCAGTGGGACTGACCTTACCTGCAGTATCCTTCTTGCCTGATCTGGCAGTCTTGCGTTAGGAGCCATCATAATAATGTGCTGTTTCTCCGTGGACAAGCAGGAGTGCTCACAGACAAGGAAAAATGATTGAAAAATCATAAATACAGTGGGAAATACAAAGTGTTACTCCAGGAACTATTTGTCGACCAAGACCAGACACACGAATGGTTAAGAAGAGGCGAACTGTAACCTAAAGATGAGTGATAGTGGCAGCCCAGGATAGTGAACTACAGACGAGTTGGTTCACAGCGAGCATGGAGAAAACTGGCAAAACAGATATGTAGATTGTAAGAGAGCTGGAAACAGTTAATCGTAGCAGTTTACGAAGTTCTGATGACAGACAATTTTTCTACAGAAAAGCACAAGGTAGCACAATTCATCCATTGGAAACTTTGTAAACACTATAACATTCCTGCACTGGAAAAGTACTGGGATTTTGATCTCAAGAGAATATTGGAGAATGAAAGTTATAACTTTAGACTTTTCCATTCCAACGGATAAGAAGCTGAATGCGAGGAAACCTGACAGAGTGGTAAAGGAGAAAAATAACAGAACAGCATTGATAATAGAGGTGCTGATTCCAAGTGATTATTCTTTGAATCATATGGAGAGGGAGATGATCTTGAAATACCAAGCAATGCATTCAGAGACCAAGAAAATGTGGTAGAAAGATACAGAAATATTTCCCATTGTATTGGGAGCCATTAAGAATTCCCAATTGTATCGTGATATGTTTCCTTTACATTCTACATCTTATGAACTCAAAAAGAAAGCTCTTTGGCACAATGCAAGTATTATGGCAGTAAAGTGTTAGCAGTAAATTTGAGAGACTGAGATTCCACATACCTTGGCTAAGGAATGAGGTTCATGACTGTCATGGTATTCCTCTCTGGTCAATATCTCTCTCCAGGATATTGGGGGAGGGGGTAGATCACTTTGGCATTGAAAGTTATGAGTGCATTGATGCTCCTGGAGGAGATCCGCCTCCCATGAGACTGAAGTCAACCCAGACAGAGAATCTGATGTCCTTTTTGAGTATCTCTCTGAGTCTGCATCAGAGTGCTCCTGGGATTCCAAGTATGATTCAAAATACTTTTCTGAGGAGAGCTCTCCAGAGCTTCCCTCAGATCACATTTCTCCTCATGAGCAATGAAAGTCTCCTGCCTGAGGAGCTGACTCCCTAATTTTATGAGAGAACTGACCAAGTCCATTCCATTTCCATTGGCAATAGAGGAGGAGCTAGGGCTGAGGATTTGGATATTCTCCATTATTCCGTTGCTTCTTAGAAGGCTGTGATAGTGCCCATGCATTGTATCATTTAGAAGATGCAGGTGAGAATGTGGGAGGCCCACCTCTCTGTGCCTCCAGTAAGCAAAAAGGTTGACTCTGTCACAGAGTCCAAAAAGCTCTCGGATTCTACAAGCTCCAGCTGCCCCACCAATCTATGCTCTTTGAATCTGCATTCAAAAGAGCCAAGAGTTCCAAGTCCCATTTTTAGTGCCCCCAGGGATAGAGGCTAGGACATTGGATTCTTTTGGTAGGTAGATTTGTTCAAAATGCTATACTCTCGTCCCACATGAAGCTCTTCCAGCTCCTCATAAGCATGTACTTGCAGAACAGCATGTGCAATCTGAGGTTTTGAACTTTCTCCCTCCAGAGGAAGTGGTACAGTACTGCTGCTTAGTGACACAGGGGAAAGAGTGTGGAAAATACATTGTCTGAGCAACACAAGATGATATATTTTATTTTACTTTTATTCAAGTTTTACACTGTATACATACAGTAAGACATTTTCAAAAGTTACAATTTCAAAATAACAGTACGTTATCAAATAAAATAATTCTACACTTATAGCCCTCATCATGGGGAAAGGATAGATTGTCACTCAGCAAAAAAAAAAACCCTTCTTGGTTAAGGCTCTTTGACTTGATCAGCGATATACAGCAGGCTATGTGCTTCCACAGTGCTCTGCTTTTGCCTATTGGATTGGCCAATGTGTGCTGACATGGCTATAAGAGGCCCTTGACAGCTGAAACACTTTAAATTTAATTGGGTGCGATGTGGTGTTATGATTATGGATTCTCATGTTGCCAAAGTAGTATATGACAAAATAGGTATCATACCATTTTTTTCATATCTGTTTTATCTTTAACACTGGAATACCATGGAGTTTATCCAGTGTACAAGCTCCTTACAAACAAACCTTTTCCAAAGATGGGAAAGCTATACAACTAGAGAACATAAAATGAAGCTGCAAGGAGGTAAACTTAAATGCAGTGTCATCAAATAATTTTTCTTGGAAAGGGTGGGGGATGCCTGGAATGCCTTCATGGAGCATTTCTACTAAGAACAAAGCCTAAGTGAATCTCTCACTTCAGAAAAGAGACGGGGGGGGGGGGAGTAACCTGCTTTGAGGGGCAGGTATAACCCTGGTCACCTTATTGGACAGACTAGATAGGCCATGCCAGTTGTTATCTGCAGTCATTTACTATATTAAACCAACAGCATAACATCAGATATTTTACAGGCCGCCTCCACCTCAAATTGCAGTAAGACAAACCCCCCTGTAATGTCATTCCCATTTTGTAGGCATGCATTGTTCCTCTGCATTCCAACTCTGTCAATCACCCTTTGCAGCCTAGACCTGCTGCCTTCCTAACCCACCTTTTTATCCTTTTGCACCCCACAGGGCGCTACAAGAAAACCCACCCACTTCTATCTTCTGCAGTTCATTTTCTGTTGAATCAATACTATTGTGTATTGCAGTCCTCACTCTGTGTAGGAGACTTTGGATATAGGAAATCCATACCACCAGGAAGATCTGCCTGGAAGTACTTTCTCCCCCTTCACCATTAATCTATCTCTTTGCATTAAATTATGTGCGCTATTCCTCCACTGCCAAAAGGATAGGATAAAGATGGCTGTCTAGCAGAGGAGTATCATTTTCTTGGCAATGAAGAAGGCTCTTTTGGGGGTGGGGGGGAGGGGGCACTGACAAGCCCAAGTGAAATTGCTGCCTGACCCTGTAGCCCTATTTCTCACCTCGAGAAATGTGACAGCAATGCAGTAATGCAGGTGAAGAAATACCATGGTGCTCCAGGTGCCTGAAGTGCTAGAGACACAGCAGGCTGTGCTTGAGAAGAGCTGTTGTGGCTGTGATGATGGCAGTGTGTGGATGTGCCAGCAGGGACTGTGGCTGGGAGGACCAGGGCTGAGAAGAGTGGGTTGGGCCACATGACATGCAGGTGTATGCATCTCTCATATGGGGCCTAAAGAATATAAGAATTGCAATTTTGTTGGTGATGAGAGCATAGTATAAGATGGAAGCAGTGAAAGCGAGACAGGTCTGAGGAGACTGACCAGATATAGCAGTCCTCCGGGCCTGATAGGTGAGTGTCATAGAACTAGCAACAAATAATCTACAGGAACAAGCAGGAATGTAGTCTTCACATATGGTATCGTCCGTACCGACGGAGCCTGCGCGAAAACGCTCCCCAGCGTCCAATTAGGAAGCTTTTGGGAGCATCCCACAGCGCCTGCGTGCTGCCTTCCCGCCTTTCCCAACTGCTTCTCTCCAGTTCTTCGTTTTCCGCGGAGCCAGCAGGTCGTTGTTCCTGTCACCGCAGAAAATTCTTCCTTTTTACTTTCTTTTTTTGTGGTTGCGTCTGCCTTCCTTGACGCTTTACCAGCACCGCCGGTTTTTCTTACTTTATTTCTTTTCTAAAAATATATATATATAAAAAATATATATTTAGTGCTCTTTTTTAGTTTTCCCAGGTGCGCGCGCCTTTTTGGGCCTTAGGCCCAAACTTTTTCCTACAATGGAGAAACCTGCTTCAGGTTTCAAAAAGTGCACCAAGTGTGGCGGTACCATCTCCGTCACCGACACCCATGAATGGTGTCTGAAATGTTTAGGTCCTGACCACTCCATTACGGATTGTGTGTCCTGTGCCATGATGTCTAAAAGAGGTCGGCAGAACCGAGCTGCTAAGCTCAGTATCCTGTTTCCCTCTGATGCAGCTTCGGTGGCATCGATGTCTTCCAGGGCTTCCTCTTCCTCCCGTGGATCTCAGGTAACTAAACATAAGTCCAGCTGGTCCTCAAAGGGTAGATCTCCCTCTAAGCACCGAGATGCCTCTGACGTTGCCCTTGAGGATTCTGCACCGGCAAAATTGCCCCGGCGGGAGTTTTTGGCTTCCAAAGCATTATTGGGGCTCCAGGACGTTCTCGAGGCCTCGACCTCGGCAGAACTACTGGTGCCATGCTCTGGGGTACCGGCTGTCTTCTCCGGTACAGACATCCAGGCATCGGCAGCGTCGATAGACCAGAGGTTCCTGGCTATTGAACGCAGTCTGGCGGCTCTCCTTGCGGCATCGACACCCTTGGAACCGCGTCAGACAGTTCAGCCGGTACCGGCACCAACTCTGGCACCGGTATCGGTAGCATCGACATTGGTGTCCGCATTACCGGCACCCAGTCACCCCATGCCCTCCGGTACCGATACACCGGTGCCGATTCCCCCCGGTACCGACTTCCATCGGGCTCTACAAAAGCATCCGGACAGAAGGTACTTCGAGTCCTCAGAGGAATCTTTGGATTCCAATAGTTCTGTCGATACCGGAGCTCTTCTTCCAGTGGAGCCCTCCTCCCCTAAACACAGGATGTCTCCTCCAGAGGATATCTCCTTCCAGGATTTCATCAGGGAGGTGGCTCTGGGTCTCTCCATTACTGTGGCTCCTGAAACAGAGCCCAGAGCAAAGGAGCTGGAAATTTTGCAATATCCCAAGGCTCCTAAGGAGGCAGCTACTTTGCCCATCCATGAGATCTTGCATGATTTCATGCTCAGAATGTGGAAGACCCCTCTTACCATCTCTCCTCATTCTCGTAGACTTGACACTATGTATTGAGTCCCTCCTTGTCCTGGTTTCCAGAAAACTCAGCTCCCTCACCACTCCATTGTGGTGGAGTCAGCTATGAGAAGGATCAGGAGTGCAAAGAGGCATGCCTCTAATCCCCCAGGACGTGAGTGCAGAACTTTGGATGCTTTTGGACGTCGTACCTTCCAAGCTTCCATGCTTTCTGCCAGGATCAGTTCCTATATTTTATATATGGGAATGTTTCTGAAGGAAATCATAGGAGGTTTAGAGGTTTTGAGTCGTCTTCCTGAGGATAGAAGACAGGATTTTCTCACATTGGTCAAACATGCCCAGGATGTTTCCAGATTTGTCAGCCATGCAGCTTTTGACTGTTTTGAGTGCATAAGCAGAACCTCTGCCATTGCCATAGGTGCACGTAGAATTGCCTGGCTCCAGGCATCTGATTTGGAGCTCTGGATACAAGACAAATTGTGCAATATTCCTTGTACTGGTGAGAACCTGTTTGGCAAAGATTGGCAGGAAAAGGCCAATGAATTGGATGCTGACAACTCCACCTTGGACAGATTATCCAAGGGCACAGCTGATCCTGCAAGAAATAAATTTTTCAAAAAAACCGTTCTTTTCCAAAAAGAAAAGGTTTTATCCTGCTTATTCCCAGCATGGACGCTCTGCAGGTCAACCTGTCCGGAAGGGTCAGCAACCATCCAAGCAAAGAAAAGCAAAGACTGCTAAGCTTCAACCGCCTCAGCAGTCTCAGTCTCCACAAGGCCTTTGACTTGCATCTAGAGAACTTAGCCTTCCTGGCTCTAAATGGACCAAAGCCTTCCACCATTCCAGGAAGGTTATGTCACTTTGCCCCAAGATGGGGACAGATAACAGCAGAGCATTGGACACTCTCCATCATAAAAGGGGTACAAGCTTCATTTCTTGAGCATGCCTCCTCCCACAGTTGTAAAACAGTTCAATTCTCAGACCTCTCTCATCAACCTGTTAAATCAAGAGGTCACCATACTTCTTGCCCAGGGGGCAATAGAAGAAGTACCCATTCTCCAACAGGGTACAGGGTTTTACTCCCCCTATTTCCTTATCCCAAAGAAAACGGGGATACAGACCTATCTTGGACCTCAGAGAATTGAACAAATTCCTGTTCAGAGAAATTCAAGATGACTTCTCTAGGAACTCTGCTGCCATACCTTCAGAGTCAGGATTGGCTTTGTTCTCTAGATCTCAAGGATGCGTACACCCATTTTCTCATCCATCCAACTCACAGAAAGTTCCTTTGGTTCCTTTTTCAAGGAAAGCACTACCAATACAGGGTGCTTCCCTTTGGCCTGGCCTCAGCTCCAAGAGTGTTCACGAAATGCATGGCTGTGGTAGCAGCATTTCTCCGCACTCTAGGCATATTCGTCTTCCCCTACTTAGACAACTGGCTCATTCGAGCCCCATCAGAGCCAGAGGCCAGAGCTTCTCTATCTTGCACAATGCGTATCCTTCAGTATTTGGGTCTGGTTATAAACATCCCAAAATCCAGTCTAACTCCCACTCAGTCTCTAGAATTCATAGGAGCTTTGCTGGATACCAAAAGGGCAAGGGCCTATCTCCCCCAAGTCCATTGCCTTCGCATGGTGCAGTTAGCTTCTCAAGCAGTGCTAAAACCTGATCTCACTGCCCGAGAAATGCTACAACTACTAGGCCACATGGCATCAACAGTGCATGCGGTTCCTTATGCTCGCCTCCATATGAGATCAGCCCAGTGGACTTTATCCACCCAATGGATCCAGGCATCAGGTTGCCTGTCAGACAAAATAGTAAACACAAGTCGCCTTATTTTGTCCCTCCCATGGTGGCAGTCCACTCAGAACCTGTTGCTGGGTTCCCCTTTTCAACAACCCTTACCCCAGGCAACTCTCACAACAGATGCTTCACCAATGGGTTGGGGAGCTCATTTTACAAGACCTCTCCACCCAAGGCACCTGGACTGCACAGGAGACTACTCTACATATCAATCTCTTAGAGCTCAGAGCAATCTTCCTTGCTCTTTGAGTGTTCCATACCCTGCTCAGCTACAAGACAGTCCTCATTCATACGGACAATCAGGTAGCGATGTTCTATGTGAACAAGCAGGGGGGAACAGGCTCTCTGTCGCTTTGCAACGAAGTTTTGCGACTATGGGCCCTCGCCAGAGAGCATCAGATTCATCTCCTGGCAGTGTACCTCCCAGGCATACAAAACTCTTGGGAAGACAGACTCAGTCGAGTTCTGCTTCCACACGAATGGTCTCTACATGTAGACCAGGTGGCCAAGATCTTTCAAATTTGGGGAACCCCGGACATAGACTTCTTTGCAAGTCTGTTGAATGCCAAACTTCTGTTCCAGAATTCCGGCTCAGGGCTCTCAGGCCAGGGATGCTTTCCTCCTTCACTGGGGTCAAGACTTCCTTTATGCCTTTCCACCCATTCCCCTAATTCCCAAAACCCTATGCAAGCTTCAGAGAGACAGAGGGCGTATGATTCTCATAGCTCCACATTGGCCACGGCAAGTGTGGTACCCTCTGCTTCTACATCTCTCTCAAGCTCCCTCCCTGGAGTTAGGATCTGCTCCAGATCTCCTGTCTCAGGAGGACGGAATGTTATGGCATCCCAATCCCCAATCTCTGCACCTCAGAGCTTGGTTGCTGAAGGTCTAGATCTTCAAGATCTTAAACTTCCTCAGCAAATAAAGGATGTCCTTCATGCTTCCAGGAAGCCTTCCATAAGACGCTCTTATGCTTTCAAGCGGAAAAGGTTTACCATATGGTGTTCGCAGAAGGGTCTTAACCCCCTTGCGATACCTCTGGAATCATTACTGGAGTATCTCCTTCATTTATCCAATGCAGGACTAATTCAGTAAGAGTCCATTTGAGTGCTATTGCAGCTTCTCTCAAGCCTCTAAATGGACAACCTATCTCCTCCCATCCTCTTATAGCAAGATTTATGAGAGGCCTTCTTCTAACTAAGCCTCCCATTAGGCCACCACCGGTGGCATAGGACTTAAACCTGGTTCTTGGTCAGCTCATGAAGCCACCTTTCGAATCTTTAGCTACTACCTCATTGAAATTCCTTTCTTGGAAAGTTATCTTTCTCATTGCAATCACATCAGCACGCCGCATCAGTGAGTTGCAGGCACTAGTAGCTGATCCACCTTATACAATTTTCATCATGACAAGGTAGTCCTTAGGACTCATCCACACTTTATGCCAAAGGTGGTCTCGCCTTTTCATCTTAATAAAGCAGTCTACCTGCCTGTGTTCTTTCCAAGACCTCATGCTTCAAATGCAGAAAGGAATTTTCATAATTTGGACTGTAAAAGAGCTTTGGCCTTTTACCTGCAAAGAACACAGCAGCATAGAAAGTCCTCTCAACTCTTTGTTGCTTTTAATCCTTCTCATTTGGGACTTCCAATCTCCAAGAGAACACTGTCCAACTGGATTGCTCAGTGTATTTCTTTTGCCTATCAGAGTAAGAACCTTCCTCTGGAGGGCCATGTCACAGCTCACAATGTGAGAGCCATGGCAGCTTCAATGGCTCATCTGCACTCTGTGTCTATCGACAACATCTGTTGAGCAGCCACTTGGGCCTTGGTTCATACCTTCACAGCCCATTACTGCTTGGACAAGGACTCCCGCCGGGATGCCTTGTTTGGTCAGGCCGTTCTCCAATACCTGTTCCATACCTAATCAACTCCTTCCCACCATCCATGGGAGGAAGTGGAGCCCTTTCACAGGGACGCACAACTTCTGGGGTCTCTCCCTAGCATCTAAAGCTAGGGAGTCCCCATATGTTAAGACTACATTCCTGCTTGTTCCTGGAGATAGCATAGTTACTCACTTGTAACAGGTGATCTCCAGGAACAGCAGGAATTTAGTCTTCACAACCCACCCACCTCCCCTAGGAGTTGTATCTCCCTATCTATCTCTTTCCCTTTCCCTCTCTCTCTCTTTGTTTCAGCTTTAAACTCAACTGGAGAGAGGCAGTTGGGAAAGGCGGGAAGGCAGCACACAGGCGCTGTGGGATGCTCCCAAAAGCTTCCTAATTGGACGCTGGGGAGCGTTCCCGCGCAGGCTCCGTAGGTACCGACGATACCATATGTGAAGACTAAATTCCTGCTGTTCCCGGAGATCACCTGTTACAGGTGAGTAACTATGCTTTACGTTTATTACAAGTGACACAGGAAGAAAGTTCCGATTTGTATAATTTAAAAAGAGTCGGCATATATTGGCATGCTCCCAGTGCATGTGGAAGGATTGGGGCTTACTGTGTGAGGAGCCTCATAATGATACTTTGACTATGAAGTGCCATCCAGTGAAGTGCTTAAGTGTACTTTGGCAGAATTCCTGTGTATAATTTATTGCCAGTTTGGAGAGGCTGGCTGGGCTGTTAGTAGTGTGATTTTTGTTCTTCTCTGGCTAAGGGTTTGAAACGCTCCTTTAGATCAATAGACTCTCAGTTGGTCCAAGGCCCAATATCTTCAATTACAATGGAATCCAGTCAGTTGTGCAAAGGCTCTGGCCAAATTTAGTCACACTCCTAAGAACCAGGCAGAGGAATCTACACCACAACTGACTTACGAGTCATAGCACAACAAGTGAACCAACTTGTTAGATGCTCCAGTAACCAAGGCGAATTTCATGGAATTGTTTCAGGAACAGAAGCTCCTTAGAGGAGATCTCTCTAAAGTCACAGTGAGATTGTACAAGAGCTCAAGTTGTTGGATGATTAGGTAATGCAGAACAAAATATATATTGGGGAGCAAATTGATATAACACTCGTTTTCCAGACAAAGTTAAAAAAAAAATTAAGGCACTAGCTAATGAGCCTAGAGAATACCAAGAGGATCATACAGTATGCGGCTTTTTGATTTTCCAGAACCTGCTGAAAAATACAAAGATGCAGTATGCATTGTACAAGATATAAGCAGTCACAGGGAAACTGGTGAACATTGGGTATAATTGTAACATTGGTCAATGGGATAGGGTTCACAGGGGTTTGTGAAGGCATCAGAATAAGCATGACTCGCTGAGACTGATAATTGGCTCTTTTAATTACTTTGAAGCAAACAAACTCTTTCCTGCACAATATCAGAGAAAAGCACGTGATTGAATTTCAAATTCAGGATGCACAAATTTACCTGGATTTGTCCACCTATACTCTGGAAAATAAGGCACAACTTATGGCCGCTGACGTGATTACTTCAAGGCAAAGGTGTAAAATATCATTGGGGATTTCCCTTTGTGTTATTTTTCTAGCTGAATGTAAACCTTATTGAATTTCTGAGTTAGAGGACAGCTTGGACTTGGAGGAAGAGTTGTCCAGCACTTCACAGTCTAAACAGGTATCACTACAAGACCATCAAAACTCTGAGTAGAAAGTTTCCTTGCCAAAAAGGCAGAAAATACCAGGGACACAACACCAACTTTGGGACTCTGTTACAGATTCTGAGCGGAAAGAAATGGACACTGCACTATCCTTTTAATTGACTTGTCTCAATGTCCAAGAAAGGAGTGGACTGGAATGATATTCCTGTACTTGGAATTCAATATATTTTTGAAGGCTATTGAGAAGGACATCTGCAGTGGTCCACAATGGGGTTGCTATAGTTGATTTCTGCAACAACTATACTGATTATTTGTTCTGGTTTTCTGACTCTTTCCCAACACTCACCACCACCTCTAAAGTGGAGGAAACAAAGGGAGGAAACTCATTCATGATTCCTCTTAATGGCAATTTATCAGAATTTATTATATTTGGGTTTGGAGTTTTCCCATCTGGAAACATAATGGTGATTTGTGTGACCTCATATGCTGTCTTTCAGTGTTGAGGTGATGGGGAAGGAACTTTAGCAATTAGCTGAAGCCCTAAAGGTCTGTGGGTTAATCCCCACTTTGGGGGAGATGAAGGAAGAGGATACTATAGTGGGGTGTTGAGGAAAGTTGGGTTTCCTGGTATCTTACAGCATTGAGGATTTAGGCTATTGGTGAAGAAATGGGAGGAACAGCTGGCTTGGGGGGAGGATAGTCCTGAGGCTAGTAACTATAGTCATGGTTAGACTGGTTTCTTGGAATATTAGAAAATTAAACTTCCCTATTAAAAGAAAAAGAGTATTGCTTAACTTAATCTCAACTTTTGGGCTCCTTATCTTTTTACAGGAGACCCAGATCTCTGCTGGGGAACATCTTGAGTTAAAAGGGAAAGGGATGGAACAAGTTTATTATGCTAACAACAAATCTGACAAGCAGGGAGTAACTATTCTCATTGTGGAAAGATTTAACTTTAGCTTGAGTAAGCAGAGTGGCGATAAGCAGGGTCATATTAATACGTTCACTTGGAAACAAAGCAACCCTGGCAAGTGTGTATGCTCCAGCTATGCAAGTGGTGGTATTCTGAGAAGTACTGTGGAGGGCCTAGTTTATCTGACTGTGATTTCTGTTACACACGGCTCCATTCATTTGAGAATTGTTAGTTGAATAAGGCTGGTACCCAGCAGTTGCAGTCATATATAGAACAGCTAGGCCTGGTGGATATATGGCACTGGCTCCACCCAGTAGAAAGTGACTGTACATGCCATTTGGCAGTACACCAGATATTTATGTACAGGCTTCTGGCTAGTATCACATCAAGTGTGAGCGGGGGTGAGTTAATGTACAATTGATCCTATTACTTTATCTGATCACACTTTGATATCTTTAGCCCCAACTCCTAAAAACAAAAGTGTCTTTCTTGAACAATTGAAAAAGGCTTAGGAGGAATTTATGCACTTTAATTATATCCAAGATATTGTGCCAGAATTACCAGGGGGGATAGGGAAAGCAGCTCTAAGAGGGCATATCACTTCAGTAGCCTCTTCCTGCAAGAAACAGAATAGCCAAATATGAAACTCTTTACAAAGAGCTACTTCATCTGGAAAGGTTGAATAAAAATGAATGAGCACACACTAACACAGCAAGGATGTGAATGGAATTGAATATGTTAAATATAGACAAGACTGTGCTATTCACAAGAAGGCACTTCTATGAACATGCTAACAAAGCCAGTAAACTATTGTGGCAGCTAAACAGAATTAGGATTAAAAAGTATATTCAGAGAATTAGAGATGAGCAAGGTAGTGAGCTTATCATATCTGATCAGATGGCAGTATGCTTCGCCACATGATGTAATCAATTATATGCCTTTCAGTCTTCTGCCTCAGCTGAGGACTTAGAGCTGGATGAATGATAGGAAATTTCTGCAGCTTGATAGGGCACTCGGTGAGCACCTTGATTGACCTTTTTAATGCTGATGAGATTAGGCAGACCATTGCTGCACTTTAAATGTCTGTCCCCGCAGATTTGTTATTTTTAAGGAGAACCTTATACCGGTATTACCTGTGGTGTACAACAACATTCGGGCACAATAGACTCTTCCAAGATATTTTTATAATGTGACAGTTAGTTGTCCCCAAGGAAGGGAAGGATTTAATTCTTTCTCCAGGAAGAAGCAGGAAGTCAGTCCTCACATGTGTGGTCCCCTTCTCGCCCAAGGGTGCCATCTTGCTCAATCTCCTTTTTTCCGCAGAGCCCAACAGACACCTGTCTTTTTTCCCCAGAAAAAGTTGATTAATTTGTGTGAAAAATACCCTTTTTTTTTTCTCCAGTTGCGACTGGTCCCTTTCCTGCTTCTGAGCTCGCTTGCCCCAGCATCACGTCTAGGAACAGTTCTAGGTTTTTTTACCCAGCGCGATTCATACCTTTTTCCATCCACTGGCCACTTTGCATGTCTTTGACCTCGCCAGGGTACTTTCCGCCAATGGCCAGCAGGTTCAAGAAGTGTGATCAGTGTGCAAAAAACAAGTTACTTAATGATACACATGATTGCTGCCTCTGGTGTCTAGGGGGCCGACCATGACCCAGGGGTCTGTGCCGTCTGTAAAAAGATGTCTGCGAAGTCCATCCAGCGTCAGCAGAAGCAGGATGATATCTTCCACAGGTCAGACTCTACCCCGGTATTCCTGGTTGCCTCACGTTCCATGGCCTTGCACGGGTCCTCAGTCGCATAATGCCCCTGCGATGCCTGTCCAGGACCATGGACACTCTGACAAGGGTTCCCTGGAGTGGGAATACAAAAAAAAAGAAATGCTCGAGGACCTCATCCTGGGACTTGGACGTGCGGGGCAAGTCCCACTCCAGGTCCTGCAGTCCACGGAGAGAACTTGAGGAGTCTGAGCGGGAGCAGCCAGCAAAGGTTCCCTGACTGGACGCAGAGGCTTCCAGTAACAGGTCCCAGACCCTCGAGGCCTGTCTCATCGATGACTCCCTCTTCTCACTGACGTCGAACCCGGTGTCTGCGTCAAAGGCTGCACCTCCTGAGTGGGAAACCAGGATGATGGCGCTGGAGCATAGTTTCACTGCCTTCCTTGCCATGCAGCAGATTTTGATTCCCGGCACCACCGGTGCTTCTGCTGAGATGGCAGGGACCTCTTTATTGAGGACTCCCCCAGTTGCCGAGCCAATCCTCATGAGCCTGAAGCCTCGAGTTGATCCTTGGTGAGGGTCTGTCTTGCTCCCGCTCCTTGGGAGCAAGATTCTCCCCAGCAAGCACTCATAGCTCCAGCCATGTAGCTGCTGTGGGCCACCGGGCCCCTGACCTGGATCCTGCAGCCCAGGTCCGGTTGGCCCCAAGTCCTCCACTGACTACTCCCAACTGGGAGTTCGAGGACAAGGCATCCCCAGAGACATGTAAGCACCGCGACCTCCCATTGGACTCATCTCCCCTGACGTCGCAGTGTTGGTCCCCGCCCGAGGACACATCGTTCCTCGAGTTTGTTCGGGTTATATCAAAGGCTTTGTCCTTCAACACAGAGTTAGAGGAAGACCCTTGCATGGAGAAACTCAAAATCCTTCAATACGAGGTCCCACCCAAGGAGGCCCTGATGGTTCCTCTCCCCGCCATCCTTGGGCGGCTCCTCCTTCGCATGTGGGAGACACTGGCATTGGTACCCATAGTCAGCTGATGTCTGGACACCATGTACAAAGTCTAGCGAGGCCCCAGCTTCTGAAAGTCGCAACTACCACACACCTCTAGGTGGAAGAGTCAACTATGCACTGGCAGAAGAGCCAGAAGACACACTTCTCTGTGCTCCTAGGCAGGGAGTCCCCCGCCCTCGATGCCCTTCGCGCACATGCTACCAGGGCTTGATGTTGGCCTGCCGAATCCAAGCCTACCAGCTGACTATCTGCATGTATCTTCGGGATCTGGCAAAGGAACTTGGAGGGGATCACTTCCAGAAGTTCAAAACCCTCAGGGAGTGCTTGAAGTACATGTCTTGAGCTGCCTACAATGGCTTTGAGTCAAATGCAGGGGTAGCCGCCACGGGTATTGGTGCTAGACACCAAGCCTGGCTCCAGGTATCTGACCTCGAGCAGTGGGTTCAAGAGAAGCTTCTTGATGTCCCCTGCTTCAGTGAAAACGTATTCAGCAACTGATGGAGAAGGTGGCGAGGGACAGGAGAAGGGTAGTGAGGGCCTGTGCAGAAAGAAAAGGTCTGATAGCACGGATTTGACGCAGATAGAAAAAAGAAGTCTTAGAGACGTGGGCAATATGATCACGAAAGGTCAAGGCGGGATCAAAGAGGACTCCCAGGTAACGAAGGGAGGAGACGATGGGAACAAGTGAACCAGAGAAGGAAGGGGAAAGTGTTGGTGGGGAAGCGTCACGAGAAAACCAGATAGAGTTTTTGTGAGGTTGAGGTGAAGACAGTGGGTAGTGAGCCAGTCAGCGACGGCAGAAAGACAAGAGTTCAGAGGGGAAAGATCGAGGGAAAGAGGGGAGGTGTGATAAAGGAGGACCAAGTCATCAGCATAGTAGAAAGCAGATATCCCGTGTTGTTGGATTAATAGGGCAAGAGGCGTGAGGAAAATGTTGAAGAGAAGAGGAGCCAGGACTGAACCCTGAAGGACACCACAGAGGAGAGAAGTGGGCTCGGAAGCAGATGAGGAGGGAGAGGTGGGGAGAACTGAGAAAAACCTAGAGGAAAGAAAAGAATGAAACCAGTGAAGGACTGCTACAAAGACCAGCGTCACGCAATCGAGCCAGGAGGAGAGAGTGATCGACAAGATCGAAGGCGGCTGAAAGATCAAGGGAGACCGCCACCGATAGGTCACCACGATCGTGAGCGCTGTGAATGTCGTTAAGAAAGCCCAATATAACCGTTTCAATGCTGTGTCCAGGACGAAAGCCAGATTGGCGAGGGTGCAGAAAATGGGTGGAGTCGAGATAAGAGGACAATTGAGAGAAAACAACCTTTTCAAGGATTTTAGATAAAGGAAGGTTAGAGACAGGTCGGTAATGTGCGGGAACTAGAGGATCGAGGGAAGGCTTTTTCAAGATAGGGCGGACTAGTGCGTGTTTCCAAGGCTGGGGAAAGACACCTGAAGTGAGACTGGAGTTGATCATAGTGAGAGCTGGAGGAAGGAGGGAAAGGGAGGGAGTGAGCAGCCAAGAGGAAGGAATTGGGTCGAGAGCGCAGAATGTTTTCTTAGAAGAGGAGATTATTGCGAGAATCTCAGAGTAGGTGAGTGGATGAAAGGAGCGCCAAACATGAGATAGCCGAGGGGTAGGAGGAGGGAAACAGGGAGGAGGGGAGGAGATGGGAGGAGGGCAGTGAGGGAGGGAGAGCCTGAAATCGGATATTTTAGTGCTGAAGTAAGTTGCTAACTGAGAGGGGGAGGGGGTGGGGGGAGGAGGAATGGTATGAGACTGGAGGGAAGTGAGCGAGTGGAGAACAGAATAAAGATGACGTGTCTGATTCGGTGCTGAAGAGATTGCAGTGGAAAAGTAGGCCTGTTTGGCCTTATGGACTTGGATTCTATAATATGAGTGCTCAGAATGAAAATGAGAAAGGGTGATAGGAGAAGGGGTTTTGCGCCACCGGCGTTCAGCTCGGCGGAGCTGCGCTCGAAGAAGGAGGAGACTGGAGTGGAACCAGGGCTGTGAGGGACGGCGAGAGAGAGATCGGGGGCGATCTAATGCAGTTGAAAGGGAAGAAAACCAGGTGGAAGCCTGGGAGGAGCGGGAGAGGAGAGGGAAATCAAGTGAGAGTAGGTCTGAGGCGGGAGGAAATTGGTGAGAGGTCTCGGAAGAGATATGGCGAGTGTAGGAGACAGTAGTAGGGGGAGGGGAAGGGGAAAGCAGTGTGAGGAGAGAGGGGGAGGGCAAATGAAACAGAGGGGGCTGGAAGACATTGAAAAGTAATACAGTAATGGTCAGTCCAGGGTAAGGGAAAGGCGCGGAGGGACTGTAGAAGGTAAGATGAGGCTGAGGGAGTGAGAAGGAGATCAAGAGAGTACCCAGCGGAGTGGGTTGGGAAGGAAATAAGTTGGAGAAGAGACAGGTCATGAAGAAGAGTGTTAAAGGAATGGTCTTTAGCAGAAGGAGGATTAAGATGCAGATTGAAGTCACCTGCGATAAGCAGTTGGGGGAAGGTCAATGAGAGGAGAGGAGTGAGTCCCAGAGGTCGGGACGAAGAGCTGGAGGGGCATAAATAAGAAGTAAATGTATAGGAGGGGTGAAGTCTAGTTTTAAGAGCAAGGCTTCAGAGTAGCGCAATAGGGGGGAGGCAATAGACGTGAAGGGAATAGAAGAGCGGAGGATGGCAGCTACGCCACCACCCGTGCGGCCAATGTGGGGAACAGAAACGCCACTGAAATCAGGAGGCAGGCAGCGAGCTAGGAGCGCATCTTCGCCGTCCTTCAGCCAGGTTTCAGTTAATAGAAGAACATCGAGAGATTCGTGGGAGATAAGATCTGAAATAAGCAGTGTTTTGGAGCGAAGGGAGTGGCAATTTAGAAGACCGAAGTGGAAAGAAGCAGGGCGGAAAGAAGGGGGAGGGGGGGAAAGATGAGAACGGGCAGAGGGTGGTTGAGACTGACAGGGGAGGAGGTTCGTGAGGAAACGATAAAAGGAGCTATGATGGCGGTGTTGCTGGGGGGGAAAGGCGGGGCGGATCCCCCAGAGTACAGGGATGGCAGACATAAGGGGGGGAGAGCTGCAGGTGGCAGCGGACAAGAGGGTGGCGTTCGGAGGCAAGAACAGACTCACCAGAGGAGGAGGCAGCTGCGCGGCGGAGAGTAGCGAAGGTTGGAGGGGAACAGAGAAGTACCAAATCTGTGAGACAAGAATTGCTGAGAGAATAGGTAGGAGCGCCCTGCAGGAGCCGCCCCAAGGAGCGCACCTAAGGAGCACGGCATTACAGAAACATGGTTCACAGAAAACCATGACTGGGATGTAACTATACCTGGCTATACTTTATTCAGAAAGGACAGGGTAGGAAGAAGGGGATGAGGAGTGGCACTATATGTAAAAAATACTATTAAAGCTTTGGAATTAAAGTGCTTCAAAGGGAGAGAGGAGGCGTTGTGGGTTAAACTAGAAAGAGGGAACGAGAAATCTATCTGCATTGGCGTGATATACAGACCACCTTCACAAGAGGAAGAGGTGGACAGTTAATTAAAGACATACGCAGCATTGCTAGGAAAGGGGACGTGCTACTGATAGGGGATTTCAGTATGCCAGATGTTTGGCACATTCCTGCTGCAGTATCATCTAGAAGCAAAGAGATCCTGGATTCTCTACAGGGAGAACTATTCAAGCAATTGGTAACAGACCCCACACGTGAAGTGGCCATATTGGACTTGGTGCTTACCAATGGTGAAAGTGTTTCTGATGTTATAGTAGGAGATCATTTTGTATCCAGTGATCACCAGATGGTGTGGTTCAGTATTAGGACTAGGGCTGTTAGAATCCTTTCAAAGGTGAGGGTCTTAGACTTTAGGAAGACTAATTTTGCCAAGATGGGCCAATACCTCAGGGAGTCGTTAGTGGGATGGGAATAGCTGGGGGATGTAGAAAAACAGTGGGCAAAACTGAAAGGAGATATTTTAAGGGCAACCAACCGTTTTGTTAAAAAAAAGTAAATAAACGTAAAAGGAAAAGGAGACCGCAATGGCTTTCGAAAGAGGTAGCTGAAAACGTGAAGAAAAAGAGGGAGGCCTTCATGAAATACAAGAGATCACAGAGAGGGGAAGACAAGCATCTATATTTGGAAAAACTTAGAGAAGCTAGCAAAGTAGTCAGGAAAGCAAAGATTCAAAAAGAGGAGGAAATAGCCAGTGCAATAAAATGGGGGGGGGATAAGACATTTTTTAGATATGTTAGTAAGAGGAAGGGCAAAAGTGGTATTGTCAGACTCAAAGGTGAAGGGAGGAATATGTAGAAGCTGATGAGGATAAAGCGGAATTGCTTAACAAATATTTCTGTTCTGTGTTCACAGATGAAGAACCAGGAGCAGGACCTCAGAAAACACCCACAAACAGGAACAGAAGCGAGGGACATCTTGAACAATTTTCAGAAGACTGTGTTTGTGAGAAACTAGCTCAACTTAAAGTAGACAAAGCGATGGGACCGGATGGGATACACCCTAGAATACTGAGGGAACTTCGGGACGTTGTAGCAGCTCCACTAACTGACCTTTTCAATGCCCCAGAGTCGGGAGTGGTGCCAGAGGACTGGAGAGAGGCTCATGTGGTGGCTTTACACAAAAGCGGAAGTAAGGATGTGGTTGAAAACTACAGGCCGGTTAGTTTAACTTCGGTGGTGAGTAAATTATTGGAAACGCTGCTGAAAGAGAAAATAGTGAGGTTTCTGGAGTCCAGCGGATTACAGGATCTGAGGCAGCATGGATTCACCAGAGGCAGGTCTTGTCAGATAAATCTGATTGATTTCTTTGACGGTGACCAGGGAGATGGACAGAGGGAGAGCCCTAGATGTGGTGTATTTAGATTTCAGTAAAGCCTTTGACACTGTTCCTCACAGGCAACTTATAAACAATCTGAGCACCCTAGGGATAGTTACTGCTTGGGTTAGAAATTGGTTGGGTGGGAGGCGACAGAGTACAGGTAAATGAGGCTCACTCTGAGGAGAAGGATGTTACCAGTGGTGTGCCCCAGGGATCTGTCCTTGGTCCGATTCTTTTTAACATCTTTGTTAGTGATATAGCAGAAGGGCTGTCGGGTAAGGTTTGCCTTTTTGCGGATGATACCAAAATCTGTAATAGAGTAGACACCCAGGAAGGTGTAGATAACATGAGGAGGGATCTAGCTCAGCTTGAAGAATGGTCTAGAATCTGGCAGCTGGGATTTAATATTAAAAAAATGTAAGGTCATGCATTTGGGCTGCAGCAATCCAAGGGAGCAATATAGTATAGGGGGTGAAGTACTTTTGTCCACTAAAGAAGCGTGGGACCTGGGCATGGTTGTGTCTGATGATCTTAAAGTAGCTAAACAGGTAGAAAAGGCGACAGCAAAAGCTAGAAGGATGCTTGGGTGCATACGGAGAGGCATGGCCAGCAGAAAAAAGGAGGTGATAGTGTCTGTTTAAGTCTTTGGTGCGACCTCATTTGGAGTATAGTGTTTAACTCTGGAGTCCGCACCTTCAAAAGGATATGAACAGGATGGAGTTGGTGCAGAGGGTGGCTGCTAAAATGGTTAGTGGTCTTCATTATAAAGCATATGAGGACAAGGATCTTAATATGTGCACTTAGAGGAAAGGCGGGATAGAGGTGATATGATTGGGATGTTTAAATACCTCCGTGGCATAAATGTTCAGGGGAGAGTCTCTTTCAATTAAAAGCAAGTTCTGCTACGAGGGGACATGGGTTGAGGGTGAAGGGGGATAGATTCAGGAGTGATTTGCGGAAATATTTCTTTACGGAAAGAGTGGTGGATCCGTGGAATAGTCTCCCAGTGGAGGTGGTAGAGATGAGGGATGAGGACAGTAGCTGAATTAAAAAAAGCATGGGACAAACGCAGAGGATCTCTAAAGGAAAAAAGGGGACTGTTGTAGTTGTTGATATGGAAGGACAGACTAGATAGGCCATGTCGTTATATTTCTATGCTTCTAAGAGGCCTGGTATGTGATGTCACTTAACACAGAGAAGGCTTTTGATGGCATTGAGTGGCCTTGTTTATTTAGAGTTCTGAGGAGGTTTGGGTTTAGACATCAATTCTCTAATTGGATTGAAATAGTATACAGTGCCCCAGTAACCATGATTCTAGTTAATGGGCATAAGAACATAAGATATGCAATACTGGGTCAGAACAAGGTCCATCAAGCCCAGTATCCTGTTTCCAACAGTGGCCAATCTAGGTCATATGTACCTAGCAGTTTCCCCAAAAGACACAGGTTCCGCAATGCTTGTACTGGGTCCAGCATTGATATCCTGAGTCCCTTCTTAATAATGGTTTATGGACCTTTCCTCCAGGAACTTGTCCAAACCTTTTTTAAACCCAGCTACACTAACAGCCTTTACTACATCCTCCGGTAACAAATCCCAGAGTTTGATTACACGTTGAGTGAAAAAATATTTTCTTTCATTAGTCTTAAATAGTTTACCCTGTAGCTTCATTGCATGTCCCCTAGTCTTTCTATATTCTGATAACGTAAACAATCGATCTACATTTACCCTTTCCACTCCATTCATTAATTTATAGACTTCTATCATCTCCCCTCAGCCGTCTCTTTTCCAGGTTAAAGAGCCCTAACCTTTTTAGCCTTTCTTCATAGGAGTATCCTTCCATCCCCTTTACCATTTTGGTGGCTCTTCTCTGAACCTTTTCTAATAACTCTATATCCTTTTTAAGATACGGCGACCAGAATTGCACACAATACTCAAGGTGCAGTCTCACCATGGAACGATATAGAGGCATTATAATATCTTTTGTTTTATTTTCCATTCCTTTCCTTATGATACCTAGCATTCTATTTGCTCTCTTGGCTTCTGCTGCACACTGGGCTGAGGGTTTTAACATGTTATCCACAATGACGCCTAAATCTTTTTCCTGGGTGGTGGTTCCTAATGTGGAACCTTGCATCGTGTAACCATAGTTTGGGTTGTTCTTCCCTAGGTGCATAACTTTGCACTTGTCCACATTGAGCATCAAAATGGCAGATGAAATATAGTCTTCTAATTTATCAAGATCCTCTTGCAATTTTCCACAATCCTCTTGGGTTTTAACAACTTTAAATAGTTTTGTGTCATCTGCAAATTTGATAACTTCACTCATTATTCCACTTTCCAGGTCATTTATGAATATGTCAAAAAGCAGCGGACCCAGCACAGATCCCTGGGGTACACCACTATTCACCTTTCTCCATTGGGAAAATTGGCCATTTAGCCCAACCCTCTGCTTTCTATCTTTTAACCAGTTTCTGATCCACAGTAGTACACTGCCTCCTATCCCATGACTCTTTAGTTTTTCCAAAAGTCTCTGATGAGGGACCTTGTCAAAGGCTTTCTGAAAGTCCAGATACACTATATCAACCGACTTACCTTTGTCCACCTGTTTATTCACACTTTCAAAAAAACATAACAGATTAGTAAGACAAGATCTTCCTTGTCTAAAGCCATGTTGGCTGTCTCCCATTAGGCCATGACTATCTACATGCTGAGTAATTTTATTCTTTATGATGGTTTCTACCATTTTTCCCGGTACTGACGTTGAGGCTCACCGGTCTGTAGTTTCCTGGATCACCCCTGGAACTCTTTTTAAAAATTGGCATTACATTGGCGATCCTCCAATCTTCAGGTATTAGAGATGATTTTAATGATAGTTCACAGATTACTAATAGCAGGTCTGCAATCTCATATTTCAGTTCTTTCAACACCCTTGGATGTATACCATCCGGCCCAGGTGATTTGCTACACTTCAGTTTATATAGTTGTAATACATCTTCCCGATGTATCGATATTTCCTTCAATTCTTCCGCACCTTTAAATACCACTTCAGTCATGGGTAACATCCCTACATCTTCCTCAGTAAAGACCGAAGCAAAGAATTCATTCAGTCTCTCCGCTATCGCCTTTTCGCCTCTTAGTGACCCTTTAACTCCTCTATCATCTAATGGACCAACTGACTCTCTCACAGGATTTTGCTGCGAATGTACTTGAAAAAAATCTTTATTTCATGTTTTTGCTTCCACAGCAAGCTTCTTCTCAAATTCTCCCTTTGCCTGCTTTATCAATGCCTTGCATTTGATTTGCCAGTGCTTGTGCTGTTTCCAGGTTTCGTCGTTTGGCTCTTTTTTCCATTTCCTGAAAGATGCTTTTTTGGCAGCCGCCTCTCTGACCTCACCTTTAAACTATGCTGGCAGTTTTTTGGACTTCCTTCCACTTTTCTTAAAGCGTGGAATACAGCTGGTCTGGGCTTCCAAGATAGTATTTTTCAACAACACCCAAGCTTGATGTAAGTCTTTAACCTTTGCAACTGCTCCTTTTCGTTTTTTCTTAACTATTTTCCTCATTTTATCTTAGTCTCCATTTCGAAAGTTAAAAGGTAGTACTGTAGATTTCCGTACTTTCCCTCCTCCACTAATTAAATCAAAGGCGATCATGCTATGATCACTGTTGCCAAGTGGCCCCAACACCCTTATCTCTTGCACTAGATCTGGTGTTCCACTAAGGACCAGGTCTAATATGGCTTCCCCTCTGGTCGGTTCAGGAACCAGCTGCTCCAAGAAGCAGTCATTTATGTCATCTAGGAATTTTATCTGCCTAGCATGTCCTGCCGTTACACTGACCCAGTCGATACCGGGGTAATTGAAATCACCCATTATTACTGCACTGTAACTTTTGTTAGCTTCCTTGATTTCTTTGAGCATTTCATCATCCATTTGTTCATTCTGGCCCGTTGGTCGATAGTACACCCCCACTGCCTTCGCCTTCCCCTTTTTACATGGAATTTCAATCCATAGAGATTCTCCAGCAAATTTTGTTTCCTGCAAAACTTTAATCCTTTCTGACTCAATGCTCTCTCTAACATAGAGCGCAACCCCTCCACCAATTTGATCAGCTCTATCATTACGATATAGTTTGTACCCAGGTATCACAGTGTCCCACTGGTTGTCCTCCTTTCACCATGTCTCTGATATTCCAATCATATCTAACTTCTCATTTAGTGCTATATATTCTAACTCTCCCATCTTATTTTTTAGACTTCTAGCATTTGCATACAAGCATTTTAGAGACTGTATTTTATTCATATTAATTTGGCTATTGGTAGACATGGGTAATTTGGGATCTTTAAGCTCTGTCTGCTCCATACTTGAGGGCATTTGGGCTACTTTACTCTTTTTTTGGAACCTCTCTGCTTTTGGTAGTATCCTTCAAGGATACATTCTTCCGAACCATGTGCTCTTGGGCGACTGTCGGCTTTCCCCTATTATCTAGTTTAAAAGCTGCTCTATCTCCTTTTTAAAGGTTAATGCCAGCAGCCTGGTTCCATCCCAGTTAAGGTGAAGCCCATCCCTTCGGAAGAGCCCCTCCTTTCCACAGAATGTTCCCCAGTTCCTAACAAATCCAAAACCCTCATCTCTGCACCGTTGTCTCGTCCACGCATTGAGACTCCGGAGCTCTGCCTGCCTTTTGGGTCCTGCACGTGGAACTGGAAGCATTTCGGAGAACGCTACCCTGGAAGTTTTGGATTTCAACTTCCTACCTAAAAGCCTAAATTTAGCTTCCAGAACCTCCCTACGACATTTTCCTATGTTATTGGTACCGACATGTACCAAGACAGCAGACTCCTCCCCAGCACTGTCTAAGACCTTATCTAGGTGGCGCGTGAGGTCTGCTACCTTCGCACCCCAGGCATGTTACCAGGTGATCCTCACATCCACCAGCCACCCAGCTATCTACATGCCTAATGATCGAATTACCAACTATAATGGCTGTCCTAACTCTTCCCTCATGGGCACATGGCCCTGGAGAAACTTCCTCGGTGTGAGAGGGTTTTACATCACCTAGAGGACAGGTCCTAGTTACAGGATCACTTCCTGCCACACGAGGGTGATGCTCTCCTGTCACGTGACCTCTCTCCTCCATGGCAACAGGGATGCTGCCAGACTGGAGGTGGGACTTCAGGACTATATCCCTGTAGGTCTCATCTATGTACCTCTCTGTCTGTCTTATGTTTTCCAAATCTGCTACTCTAGCCTCTAGAGAACGGACTCATTCCCTGAGAGCAAAGAGCTCCTTGCACCTAGTGCACACGTAAGACCTCTCACCAACTGGAAGAAAATCATACATGTGACACTCAATGCAAAAGACTGGAAAGCCCCCATCTCGCTGCTGGACTGCTGTCTGCATCTTAGTTTTAAGTTTTTGTTTAGATCTTTAAGTTCTTTACTTACTTAGGGTTGACAATAAAACTACCTAATACATTTAATATACCTTGTTCACCTGAAGCTTGATTAATCTCAGGTCCTTAGTGTATGACTGATTTGGGTAACGAGCTTCACCTGAGAGCACCTCCTGTCTGTTAAAATGTGTAAGTACCTATAAAGCTACAATTATCCCAGGGGTGGGTGGGTGTGGAGAGGGAGGGAGGGAAATAACACTTATTAAAAGAGGGCTGCTACACAGTACCCTGTCCTGTGCTGCTGAGGCAAGCTATATTCTTATTTGATTTAAATTATAGCTCTTTGCTGCTGCTAGGCTCTAACTTACTATGAAATTTAAACTACAAGCTCTCTGCTGGCTTCTAAATTTAACCAGAAAGCTCTCTTCTGTGTTTTAAATTTAAACTAAAAGTACTTTGCTGATGCTAAGCCCTGAATGACTATTAAATTTAAACTACAAGCTCTCTGCTGGGTATGAAATTTAACCAGAAAGCTCTCTTCTGTGTTTTAAATGTAAACCTAAACTGCTGCTACTAGGCCCTGACTGATTTAACAAAAAATAGTGGGTTCACAGATTAATTAGCTTTAATAAAAAGAATTCCTTTCAGAAAATTCCCAGAAGTATATACTCACAGTTGCAGATCTCTCTCCAGAAGTAACAGTCCCCTTTTCTAGTCTTACCTCCTTCCTTTCAGTTGGGCAGAAGGAGTAGGCAAGGCTGCCCAATGTCACTTCCTCCTTTTGCAGTGGCTACAGAACCCTTTGCCTGCTTTCTCTGCAAATGGTTTGCAGATTCTGGAATCATGATAGGAAGGAAGATGTATGGGAATACCCGTATATGGGGATAATGCTCTCATATATGCGAGAGATCCCAAAATTTTTCTTCCACTTCTTATGGATATGATGCAGTAGTCTGATTGTCCAAGTACACTGTGACTTTCCATAAATCGACTTTGCTCCCTAGCAAGAGTACTCAGCCAGGGAACGTGGGATTGGAAGTGACTCCCGACTTTCAGGTAGTCCATCAGTTTAAATACTTGGGGGTAATAATTTCTAATGATCTTTCCCAGTTTTTCAAATTAAACTATGAGGTCCTATTATAGAAAATTAAAACTATTTGCCATGCTGGGAAGAGCTAGCAGTCTCCTAGTTAGGATACATTAATGTTATTAAGATGCGCAACTACCCAAATTAGTTTTCTTATTCATATAGCTTCCCATTAGAGTCCCTGACATTTTTTTTCAAGAGATACAGAAAACTTCCAAGTAGCAAGGGAAAAAAATCTTGAATTGCCTTTAGTGCACTACCAATTTCAGAAGAACTAAGAGGAAGAGCCTTACCTGATATTCAGGTCTGTTATTAGAGTCCTTGTCTGCAAGCAGTCCGATGCTAGTCCAACAACTGAAGTTTCCCAGCGTAGGTTAAACTTGAAGTAAATTGGATAAAGCCTCTTCCTCTAATGGCCTACATGTTTGCGAAACCCTCTGAGGTTGGCGTGGGGGGGGGGAGGTGCTCCTTTTCTGAGAGCTGTGCATAAATATTGGCATCAGCTTCATAAGCTGACAGGTGCATCCACATATTTCTTGCCCTTTACTCCATTATCTGTGCAAACCTTTGCTAGGGATATGGGTAGAGGTAGTTGAGAAATGGAAGATAGTAAATTGGGAGTTTTATGCATCTCAGAGTTACTTGAGAATAGGTTTTTTGTTTTCAGTGCTAGGTTCAATGAGAAATTTAGTAAACAGTTATGTAATTTCCAATATTTTCAGTTGACATTTGGCATGCAGGACTATATGTAAACCCCACCTCACTTGACGGCACTTAAAGTTTGAAGACATCTAATACCAGGAAGGAAGCTCCAATTACCTTGTCTCTAGACAATATAAGGTGATGTTGGAGATCTGGTATAAGCTCCTTTCGCCCTATAAGAGGTTTGTGGGATAATTATATTTAGGGATGCACTGGCCAGTGTTTTAGTAGAGGTTCGATACCAGACTAAAACAATCTGTATTAGCTACATGGGGGAGATATTCAACGGCATTTACATGGTTCGTAGACCTACTTGTTAGGATTTTATGGTGTCTCCTTATAAAACAAACTCTGCTGCCCTAGGTGCTCCTTAATATTCCTGTAATCTTCCCATTTGTCTTTCAACTGTCCCTGAAAGTCAACATCCCTAGCCAAATAGGCCAGAAGCTTCCAAGAGTGCTGTACATCATCCAACTCCTGCCCTAGTTTTACCCAAACCACAGCATTGTCCAAAATCTCCATAGGTGCTTTTTCAGCTGCTTTTACATGGGAAGGTCCGTGCTTAGATATGAATACAGTTAATGCAGGCTTGCAAGGCATGTGCCAAGAAAACATGAATGAAATTCTTTGTAGGATACAGTACTTTCTGTGCTGTCTGTTTTTTCATTTTCAGCTTGGTTTGAAAACCTATACTTATAAATTGTTGCTATAATTTTGGTTTTAATTATATATATCAATGCACGTATACCTATCTGAAACATTGGAAGCTGAATGCAGATGCAATGATTTGTCAACCTTTCTGACAGGTGCGTTACCTTTTCGATTGGGTGGATGAAGATTTGGATGATGGGGAGGAAATTCCTCATGCAGGGAAGCTGGAGTTTTGCCACCCATTATGCCAGTGTCCAAAATGTGGTCCAGCACAAAAGGTTTGGTTGGATTTACTCATTTCTCCACTTCAGTCTGTTCAAAATTTAGTTGCACGTCTTATCGTCTGCCAATGTCACTTCATGCAACGCAATCCTTAAGTCCCTTCATTGACTCCTCATCTGATCCTACCGACAGTTCATGCTGCTCTTACTTACGTACAAGTACATTCATTCTGCAGCTCCTCATCATCTCTCCTCTCTTCTCCCTCCCTACACCCCGCCTTGGGAACTCTGCTTTTTGGGTAAGTCTCTGTTTTCTGTTCCCCTCTCCTCCACTGCCAACTTCACACTCTGTCCTTTCCCCCCTGCAGCATTGTACGTATGCCTGGAATGGATTTCTTGAGTTAGTGTCATGCTTTCTCTCTGGCCTTATTCAAATCCAGCCTCAAAGCCCCCCTTTATGAGGCTGCTCTTAAATCTTAACCCCTCATTCTCCTGGTCATATCCATGTTGTTGACCATTTCCTATAATAAAGACGTTCCCCGATTCTCATGTTTGTCTATTTTGATTGGATGGTAAGCTGTACAGAAAAGTGACTTTGTCTCATGTGAATGTGTACAGCATCATATGTGGCTAGTAGTGCTATAGAAAGAAGTAATGGTAGATGTGAACATGTTATGTGCAGTTAAGCCTGGGAGTATCTTCATTTTTATCAGAGGCTCTAAGTATAGTGATCAAAAATCTAAAGCTCTGATGCAATTTAATTTTATGATGGCATACTGGAATGCAATTTCATTAAACAAAAATGCAGCGGCACTTACATTTTTGCTTTATTATTTTTGGAAAAGATGGGTTTTTACTGTACAGGATATTCAGACATATTTGTAGCGTTTTCTGATCCACGTTTTGGCATCTTGTATAGCTCACTGTTATATATATTTATTTATTTGGAGCATTTATTCCACTTATTCGTACAGCTTTTAAGTGGTTAGAACAGAACATACACAATGATATTAAAAAAAAAAAAAGATACAGATAACAAACATCTTATTAGAATAAGCAAATAAGCCAATCACAAATTCAAAGCTTTCTGAAAAGGTTTTGACACACTTGAAAAAGGTAAATATCAAGGTGTATCTCGCACAACTTATGGGAAAAAATTCCCAAGGAATGGCCTTTTGATGTGTAAAAAAACAAAACAAAAAAACAACTTGTTTACTAGTTTTTCTTGCTGAACTATAATTAATAAATGGAACATGCAGTAATCCCAGAGTAGCAGAATACAGTACTCATGCAGGGGATTATTGGGTCAACAGAAATGACAATTCTGTATGAATTAAGGAATGTATGACCATATATTTTAAAATTACACATTTAAACTGAATCCTAAAAATCTTTGGGAGCCAATAGAGGCTAGTAAGAACTAGCATAATGTGCTCATGCTTTTTGTAACCCAAGCCGCAGAATTTTGGGTTAACTGGAAAGGCTCAAATACATATTCTCCAGGAATAAGCAGGAAGTCATTTCTCACATATGGGTGATGGCACCAATGGAGCCCACACAGTAACCTCTCCCCAGCTTTCAAAGAAAGCCTTTGGGAGATGCATCACTCATGCGTGGTCCCCTTCCTACCTAAGGATGCCATCTTGCCTCGGTCTTCTTTTCTCCACGGAGCCCATCAGACATGTGTCTCCCCCCCCCCCCCCCCCTGGAAAAAGTTGGTTATTTTTTGTCTTTTCTTCTTCGATCGCATACCGGTTCCCTTCTCACCCCCGAGTCCCCTTGCCTTGGCGTCGTGTTCTCGGATTCTTTTCTTTTCTTCAGTCGATGCGGGTTTGCGTCTTTTTTTTTTTTTCCTGGCTGGGCCAAGTGTGTTTGACCTCACAGGAGCTGTCTTCCCCGCCATGGCCTCTGTCAGGGGCTTCAAGCCGTGCGATTGCTGTGCACATAGCATGTCGAGCACGGACCTGCATGACTGTTGCCTTTGATCCTTCGGGCCAGACCACGATGCCTTGGTCTGCAGTCTCTGCCAGTAGATGACTCCCAAGAGCCATCAGCAGCAGCACAAATCCCTGTTCCAGAAGACAGACTCAGCACCAGAGTCATCCGTGAGATCGCATTTGAAGGCCTCCTCTGGGACCTCGGACCCTTGTGGAGACCAAGCCACCACGGAGCCTCAAGCCAGAGTACCCTGTACAAGGATGCCCCACTAAGAGCCGGAAGTCGTTGAAGACCTCCTTGGGTGATGAGTCCAGAAAAGTGGAAAAATTCCACTGGCCCCAGACATGCAGCCTTTGATGCGAGGCCGATGGCAACAGCTGTGGTAGTCCTACCAAGTTGCCCCATCAGGAGCCATTGATGTCTCAGGATCAGCCTCTGACCCCTAAGTCCATCCTTGTTGAGAACTCCCCCTTGACGGAGCTCACGCCGGGCCTGAAGTTCTCTGGGTCTGTGTGCCAAAGGCTGTGGAGCCATCTGGCCTCGAGGCTAGGATGGTGGCCTTGGAGCAGTTTGTCTGCCTTCATGGCCCAGCAGCGGGCTCTGATGCCCAGTTCTTCTGGGTCATCACTCCCAACCACCGGCCCCTCCATGTCGAGGGACTCCCCGGAGATCAAGCTGATCCTTGAGAGCCATCGTCCTTGAGAGACACCTCGGCACCGGCCCCAGTCCCAGTCTCGATCTTCAGGACTGCAGTCTTCCCTGCTTAGTGTCCTGGGCTCAGACCACAGGGCCGCTGGGCATGGGGCATGACCCTGAAACCCGGTGAACCCTCAACACCACCTCCACTGACTCAGTTGGACTGGGAAACAGAGGACGATGAGTCCCCAAACACCCACCTTCACTGGGATGTGCCATATGACCCATTTCCCCTAGAGGCCCGGCGCTGGTCCACAGCTGAGGACATGTGTTTCCTGGACTTCGTGAGGGATATGGCGAAGGCTCTTGCCTTCACCACAGAGTCTGAGGAGGAGCCTCGGATGGAGGACCTAGAGATCCTCCAGTACAAGGCTCCCCTGAAGGAGGCACTCACGGTGCCCGTTCTCCCCATCCTGGAGCGGCTACTCTTCCGCTTCTGGGAGACCCCCGCCTCTGTTCCCATTGTGAGCAGACGGCTGGATTTGATGTACCAAGTCTGCTGGAGCCCTGCCTTCCAAAAATCCCAACTGCCTCAACTCCATGGTGATGGAGTTGGCCATGCGTAGGCTCAAGAGCCAAAAGAGACACTCCTCAGTGCCCCCCGGGTAGGGAGGCCCATGTCGTGGGCAGAAAGTGCTTCCAGGGCTCAATGCTTGTCGACTGGATCCAGGCATACCAGCTGTACATGGGCATGTACTTGCAGGACCTGCCAAAGAAACTCCCCGGGTTCTCAGCTGGTGTTTGGGAGGAACCCCTCCAGCCGTTCCAGACTCTGTCTTCCGCAAGAATGTGCGCCAAGTTCATTACTCAAGCGGCCTGTGATGGCTTCAAGTCGGATATTAGAGTAGCTGCAGTGGGCATTAGTGCTCGCTGCCAGGCTTGGCTACAGTCTTCAGACCTGGAGCAGTGGGTGCAGGACAAGTTGGTTGACGTCGCTTTTTGTGGAGAGAATCTCTTCGGCAAACCTATGACGGATAAGGCTGCCGAGCCAGAGTCAGAGTTCCTGACAAGGACCCGGCTCTCCAAAAAGACTGCTGACCCTTCCTGATGGAAGGCTTTGGGCAGAAAATCCTCATACCTGAAGAAGGAGGCTGACAAACTACTTCTAGTACCCAACCTACCCAGCTCCCCAACAGGGCCAGCAGGCCAAAGGACAGGGGCATGGCCCACTTAAGCCTAAGACCCCCAGCCCATTCCTACGGCACAACCTGGAGGGGGATTTTGACTCCTTGGGCATAGCCTCTCTTCCTCAGGAGGTACAGCCTTGTGGCAAACACGAGGGGACATCTGGTGCTCTATGCCCACAGGTGGTCCTCCATTACCACCGACGCCTGGGCACCATTCTTCCTGGGAGAGCCCCCAGGACTGTCCTTCACTGGGCCCTGCCACTGCAGGAACTCACAGGCCTAACAGACAAGGCAGTGGAACCTGTCCCCTCTCAACTCAGGTAAGGGGTTCTACTCCCGCTACTTCCTTTTCCCCCAAAAGGACCAGAGGGTTCCGTCCCATCCTAGACCTGCGAGACCTCAAGTTCCGGGTGAAGGAGAAGTTCAAAATGCTCTCCTTTGGAACATTGCTGACATACCTCCAGCAGGGAGACTGGCTATGCTCCTTAGATTTAAAGGATCTATACACTCACATCCTCATTCACCCCCTCCACAGGCAGTATCTTCGCTTCGTGGTGAGAGGTGGACACTAACAGTACACAGAGTACTACCCTTCAGCCTAGCCTCCACCCCACAGGTATGCACCAAGTGGTTGGCGGTAGTCACAGCCCACCTGAGGCTCCAGGGGGTCTTTGTCTTCACTATCTGGATGACTGGCTTGTAAAGAGCGGCACTGCCGCCGAGGTGCAACAGGCAACAGTCCGCACTGTCCTTGTCCTGGAGCACTTGGGGTTCGTCAACTATCAAAAGTCTCACCTCCAACTGACTTAATCTGGAGTTCATAGGGGCGCAGCTGAATGCCTTCCGGGCCAAGGCTTTTCTCCCATGGGACAGGGCCCTGCGCCTCCAGGCACTCGCAGCAAAGCACCCAGCGCCATCGCTCGGCATCAATCCGCCATATGCTCCGCCTGCTGGGGCACATGGGTCCACGGTGCACATCACCCCGGATGCCCGCCTGCAGATGAGAACAGCCCAGTGGACCCTCCACTCCCGGTGGTCTCAGGGCGCATGCGGGATAGCATCGTAGTCACCTATCCCCTGGCTGACTCTCTCAACTGGTGGCAATGCCCCCAGCATCTACTGGCCGGGATGCCTTTCCAGACCTCCGCACCTCGGAGAAACCTCACCCCAGATGCCTCCAAACTGGGATGGGGGGAGCCCATTGCGATGACCTCTGCACTCAAGGCAGCTGGTCGCCGACAGAATCTCCAGAAAATTAACCTCCTGGAGCTCTGAGCTGTGTTTTTTTTTTCACCACCACCTACAGGATCAAGCGGTACTGGTCCAGACCGACAATCAGGTGGCAATGTTCTACATCAACAAGCAAGGGGGCATAGTGCCCTGGTGACCTGGCTCAGCTGGGTCCTCCAGCTGCATGAGTGGAGGCTGGACCCCAGGGTGGCCAGCCAGCTATTCCAGCTTTGGGGGCTTCCATGAATGGACCTCTTTGCCAGTCCAGTCAATGCCTAACTGCCCCGCTTCTGTTCACAGCAGCCACACCCTGCCCAGGTAGCGGTGGGTCTCATTTATGCCTTCCTGCCCATTCCACTTATTGCTAAGACTTTCTTCAAGGTCCAATGCGACAGCCATAGTGATGCTGGTGGCCCCATGATGTGTCAGGCAGCTGTGGTTTCCCCTGTTCCTCTGTCCACGACACCCCAGTTCCCCTGGGATGTGGCCCAGGCCTATTCACGCAGGAGGAGGGTGTTCTCCTGCACCCCAACCTGGGGTCCCTGACACTCACAGTTTTTTTTTTGATAGCCTGTAGCTGGGGAGTCTCATACATGAGGACCGACTTCTTGCTTGTTTCCGGAGAAAACGTAGTTACCTGTAACAGGTGTTCTCTGGGGATAGCAGGAATCTTTTCTCACAACCCTCCCTCCTCCGCTTGGAGTTGCTTCTTTTTGCTGTCTTGTGCTGTGTTATCATACTGAGGCAAGATGGCACCCTTAGGTGGGAAGGGGACCACGCATGCATGGTGCACCTCCCAAAGGCTTTCTTTGAAAGCTGGGGAGAGGATACTGTGCGGGCTACGACTGCACTGACATCACTCATATGGGAGGACTGATGCCTGCTGTCCCTGGAGAATACCTATTACAGTTGAGTAACTAACTATACTTTCAGGCAGTCCCACAGAATCATTTTCTAAGATTTTATTCATTTGAATTCTGCCCTGTGTGTTTAAACTCTGGGCAAAGATTAGTGGTGAAAGGAAAAGTAGCAGTTGACTGCCAGAGGTTAGGTTTTAATGAAGAATTTAATGACCTATTAAAACCTAATTATGGTTAAAGTATAAAAAAAAAGTAGTACCAGGTCTGAGAATTTTACTTGATACACCATTACTATCTTGTATCTTGCTTCTGTCACGTTTAGCCTTGTTATAATTCCCCTTCACTGTGCAGATGCTTAACCCAGATTCATCCATAAATCTAAGTTTAATAATGTGCCTAACTATCCTGCTTTTTGTGAGAAAGCCCTTACACTTTGGTTAAAAATAGCTTTTTTAAAATTCTTTTTCTTTCAACCAGCAAGAATTCTTGCTGATTAACAGGTCTGTCCCCATCTTACTGCACATTCTAAATTTTCTTTCATAAAAGAGTAGCTGAACGTTACCTGATTTTAATGTGCTGAAATACATTTATATTATCTTTCCTCTCACAGAAATTTACCAGAATTCCAGTTAATGGGCTTGGAGTAAATGTTACTAATCAGGAGGGGTTCACACCTTTACATGTTGCTGCACTACATGGTCATTCTGTCCTTGTTTCCCTGTTCTTGAAGCATGGTGCTGACATTGGTGCGAAGAATGCCACCCGTTCAGTGCCTCTTCATCTAGCTTGCCAAAATGGGAATGAACAGGTAATTATTAATTAAGAAACCAAAATGTTTCTGTTGGTGTATTATTGCCTTTGTTAAGGATGTTAAAACAATCCAGATAAACATTTTACACACACAATTATGATCCTCTCAAACCAGAAGGAAGACATTTTGGAAGAGAAAGCAACTATAAACAAGAGACAAGCGTTTAGGTCTAATAAAGGAATAGTTGATACAGTCAGAGGGTGTAGAAGATATGAAGCCATCATATCTAGAGGAAAGAGAAGACAAAAGCTGGTGGAGAACTTTATGCCCAAAACAGACAAGGGGGAAAGGGGGAGGAATGAGAAAATGAGAAATTTGGTGAATGGAGATGTTCTCATTCAAGTGGACAAGTGTGTTAGCATCTTGAGCTTGAAGAGGATACAAAGAATGGAATACAAACTGTAAAAAGGAGTGAGAGGGATGGCAGGGAAAGAGATGCCTAGGCATATGTGAGGTTATTTGGGAAAAAATAAAGATGACAAATAATGTTAATGGTCTTTTATAGATAAAGAGTATGTAATGAGGATAGAAACAGTATTGTAAAGGAATAAAACATGAGTTGGAGCCCATCTAGATCTTCAAAGAATAACTGAGACTTGTGGAGTAAGAGTCTTAGCGATGGAAAGCAGAAAGTGCCTAGACGAAAAAGGCAAGCAGCAGTTGTTGGGTAATCTTTGGGATCAGTGGGAGAGAAGGATCTGCCATGAGATAAATTAAAAGTGCAAATGAAAGTTGACCAACTATCTGTCTCTATTGACTTTATTTTTGTGTAGTTTTGTCAGTTTAATCACTACAAAATTAAACATTGAAATTCTCAAAATAGCACCAGAGAATGTTAGAAGACAATATTTTTTTTAAAGAATAAAAGAATTCCTGTTTTCTATTGGTGCTGCTATTCTCCATGGACAAGCAGGAATGAAGTCCTCATATATGGGTGATGTCATTCGACAGATCCCATGGGGGAATGCTCCCCAACTAGCAGTGGAAGCTTATGGGCGGTTTCACTGCACATGCACGCCATCTTCCCGACTGCCACTGTGGCTCCATTTTAGGACAGTCTTCGTTTTTCCGCAGAGCCTAGTGGATGCATTTAATGTAGCCTCTGCCATTCTGGTACTTTTTCCCCTCTTTGGGGAGCCTGCCGTCTTTACTGGTTTTTTTTTGTTTCCTTTTCTGCCTGCTATTGCGGTCTGTCTTCTTTAAAATGAAGAAAAGTTCCCTTTTTTTCTGCGGCACCTCTGCCTCATAGGCATTGGTGCTCCAGCTATGGCCCTGCTGTTTTTTTTAAGACTAAGCCATTTGACTTCGCCGCAGCTATTTTTCCAGACAATATGTCCCAAAATCTGGCCAGTGGGTTTAAAGTGTTCCCAATGCTCAAGGACCATATCTGCTATAGATAGCCGCAGTTGGTGCCTTCATTGCCTAGGACCCAGTCATCAGCCCACTTCTTGTAATTTGTGTTTGCAGATGACAGAAAGAGATCTCAAAGGTTGAGAGAGATGGTGCAAATCATTTTTTGGTGCTCACAAGACTTATCCATTGACACCGGTCTCTATGGCTTCAAAGGCTGCATTTGATACTGGCGGTGCATCAACATTGATGAATTCTCAAGCCCACTTGGAATCAAGCACCTGTAGTGCCCCAGAGCACTGACCATCGATTGATATCCACCTGAGGACGAGGAAGGATTTGGCTTCATCTTCATCTTTGCTGAAGGGAGATCGTGCCAAGTACCGGATGAAGGCTCTTCTGCACTGGCATTGAATCCCCTTGAGAAAACATCAAGAACAATGAGGGTCCGCGAGAGCGCCCCTCTAAGCTGCCCTGAAGAGAGGAGAGCTTATCCTCCGGGACATCAAAAAGGCAGCGGCATCCTACTAAGAGTCAAGACCAAGCTGCTGATAACCCTATACACATTCCAGGTGCATCGGTTGAAATTGCTGAGACCCCACAGCCTTTAGAGTCGACAGTCATGGAGAAATGCCTTCTGCAGACTCTCACGGAATGGAGCACAGCACTCTTGTCCATGCAGCAGGCCAGGGCCTCCATGTCTGTTGCATCGCCATTGGCAACCATTCAACCGACGCATGCCTTACCCTCAGGAGAGGCATCTACATCATGACATTGAAGGACCCCCGATACTGGTATTGGTGCCTGTCTGGCTGATATTACTATATGTTTCAGGGTCTGATGCACCCTCGAAGACTAGACGAGCCATCAGCGCATCTTCGCTCCTGAAGAAGCTCTCAATCCCCATGGGTCAGGAGAGAGATTCAGGCAGAGACTCGGAAGTACTTTGACTTCCTATCTGAGTCTGACTGAAAAGACTGGATCACTGATGTCAAGTCCGAAGACTTTTTGGACAGACCCTTCTCATCATGAGTTGTGCAACTTCCCTCCTGATGACATGACCTTCCAAGATTTTGTCAGGGATATGACCAAGGCCATTGCATTTTCTTTGGAGACTGAGGATGAGACCAGGGCAGAAGAATTGGAGATCCTTTAGTACTCCTCAGCCCCTAAGGAAGTGGTGACAGTGCCAATGCACCGCATCCATCAGAGTGCAGATGAGAATGTGGGAGAACCCTCTCACTATATCTCCAGTCAGTAGAAGGCTTGATTCCATGTATAGAGTTCAGAAAGATCCCTGATTCAAGAAGCCCCCAGCTTCTGTACTGTTCCTTGGTGGTCGAATCCACCCTTAAGAAATCCAAAAAGGAGAAAGTGACATTGGAGACCCGAATGGATGGATGGATGAAGCAGTAGCTCCGTCATCCCGGGCATCAAAGAGGTGAATAAAATATTCCCTGAGAATGGAATCGCAGCAGCAGAGAACTTTCTCACACCAGCAATGGCAGGTACACAGTGAAAAACCGCCAATTTAAAAGATATGCTTACCAGGGCTGTGGGGATCACATAGCAGATATGGTGGTGGGAACAGGCTGCAGTGACTATGCAGCAGAGGGTTTCCTTGCTGAGCTCATCGCCAGAAAGGGCACAGTTGTGCATATCTCAAAAGAGGTCATGATTTGGGAGGTTGAAATCCAAGATCTGAGCAGTAGTTGTCTGAGATGGTGTGGGAGCTGAGGACTGCAATGATGGAACTGGGCCTGGCGTGTTGAAGAAACAGAGGGCATGGTTGAAGAGTGTCAATTAGGGCAGAAGCAGCAGCTTAAGTGGATACAAGTGTTGGAGGAGGAGACGCAGCAAATGACAATAAAAATGGAGGATATTGAGAACCAGGCTCGTAGAAATAACCTTCGGATCAAGGGGATGCCAGAAAGCCCAGAGTTCCAGGATTGCAGAGCAGTTGTGATCTCTGTGTTTAAGAGGCTTTTAGGTGAGACCTCTGAGGGAGGAACAGACTGAAATAAACTGGATAGTGTAGGCAGGGTCCCAACAATAGGGACCTCCGGACTTTGGGCCCTATGAAATCTGCAGCCCCCAGAGACATTGTCACATGTCTGCATGATTTTACGATGAAAGAACAGATAGCCGCCAAGATGAGATCCATGGGGAGGTTCCAGTGGCAGGGACGTGCAGTAGCCATAAAGCGTATTCTGCGCTAGAAGGCCTTCCGATTGGTAACTGAGTGGTTCCACAAGGAACAGATTAAACATCAATGGATTTTCCCTGTGTGTCTAGCATTCACCTTTTAATGTTGTGACAAGGAGGGTGGCCACGGCAGAGGAAGCGGTGAAAGCCCTGGAGGAGATGAACCTCAAGGATGTACGGGCTCTGCTTGTCAAAGCAATGAGGGAGGAGCCCTGCAGAAGAGGCTGGAAAGTGGTGGGAAAGGAGGATCAGAGGAAGAAGCAGCAGGGTGGCTAAAGAGAGAGAGAGCACCTGAAAAGATTGTGAATTGGACTAACAATGCTTGAGTCCTGGGAGATGTTTCCTGGTTCTGATGTCTTTGATAGAAAATGGTAATAAGTGCGGTGTAGTGAATGATAAGTGGTGGTGGAGGAGGGGTTCAAGAAAGGGAAGAGGAGCATGTGGGGAGGTAGGATAGGTGTGGGAGATATGGCTGAAGTGGAAGGAGTGAATGGGTGCTGAGGGTCAAATTCATTAGGAGGATGGGGAAGGCAGGGGGAGATGAGGAAATGGCAGGGAAAGTAGTATTGGAGGTGTAGGTGGGGAGGAGTGATTCAGGGGAATTCTGGTTCAGGGGTCACTACTCACTGGAGGTAAGGGCACAGGAGAGTGTGCCTTGTAGGGGAGTGGGGAGGAGGAGGGGGTCAGGAGGAGAGAATGGAGGGGCTAGCACCTGGTTGTGGGGAAAGGGGAATGGGGAGGATGCTGGGGGGTAATGAGTAAGCATGGTGGGGAGGTAGTGGAGGTGGCCACGCTGAATGTCAATGGACTCAGTTCTTGGCAGAAGTGCTCTTTATTATTTAAAGAGGAGAAGTGTTTGAAGGCAGATGTCTTTATGGTGCAGGAGACTCATTTGAAGAAATCCTTTGGGGGTGGTGAGTTGAAGGGGAAGACCTATCCTCATATGTACTTGGTGGCCAATAAGCATAATCTTAAGCGGGGAGGAATGGGCATTCTGATTTCAGAGAGACTTAGAGTGAAGGTCTGGGCAGTTACTAGGGATGTGCCCTCCAGATGCTTAGGCGCCATTTTGGGCCTTAAGCCCCTTTTTTCCTCGATGGAAAAACCAACTAGTGGTTTCAAAAAGTGTTCCAAATGTAGCAGTATCATTTCTGCTACCGACACCCATGACTGGTGTCTTAAATGTTTGGGACCAGACCATCTACCATCAGAATGTCTTCTCTGCAGGAAGATGACAGAGGGGCCTGCAGAATAGATCTGCGAAACTCAGCACCCTTTTTGCCTCGGATGCAATGTCCATGGCATCAACGTCATTGAGGGCTTCATCTTCCTCCCATGGATCTCAGGTAACGAAACCTATGTCTTCTTCAAAGACTGGCCTGTCTTCAAAGAGTAGATCTCCTTCTAAGCATCGAGATGCCTCAGGCATTGCCCTAGAAGAGAATACACTAGCCAAACAACCCTGGCAGGAGGTCTTTGCCTCCAAAGCATTAACGGGGTCCCAAGATGCTCCCGAGGCTTCCACCTCCGGAGAGCTCTTGGTGCCATGTTCTGGGATCGTGGCCTGGTGTTCCGGTACCGATACCCAGGCATCGGCTGGTTCCATGGATCAGCATATCCTGGCCATTGAGCGGAGTTTAGCGGCCTTGCTAGCAGCTTCGGTACCGCTAAAGCCTCTGCAATTGGTCCTGCAGTCATTGGTACTGGCGCCGGTACCGAATGTATCTGCATCAACCATTGCACCGCTCTCCACGCTAACACCCATGCCAGCCCTGGAGTCAGTATCCGGCATCGAGGGTCCAGTACCTAGGCATTCCGATGCCATTTTTAATTGGTACCATTGGCGGGCCGGGCAGGAGCACCCAGCCCATCGATACTTCGAGTCTTACGATTCTGATTCTTCCGATGAATCCATTGGTACCAGGGAGGCTCTTCCGGAAGATCCTTCTCCTTCCCCACAACACCATATGTCTCCTCTGGAGGACATGTCTTTTCAAGACTTTATATGGGATGTAGCTCGGGGCCTTTCCATTACGGTGACCTCCGAGAAGGAACTGAGAGCTGAAGAACTTGAAATTCTTCAATATCCAGCAGCCCCTAAGGAGGCTGCTACCTTGCCCATTCACTGGATATTGCATTATCTCATGCTTAGGATGTAGGAAACACCCTTGACACATTCTCCACATTCTTGAAAACTCAATACCATGTACCGGGTACCGCAGTGTCCCGGTTTCCAGAAGATGCAGTTACCACACTACTCCATGGTAGTGGAATCGGCAATGCATCGAATCAAAAGTGCCAAGACACATTCATCTAATACTCCGGGCCGTGAGGTGAGAACTGTTGATGCCTTCAGGCGTTGATGTTTTAGAGCCTCCATGTTATTGGCCAGAATAAGTTATTACATACTCTACATGGGTATGTTCCTTCAGGAGGTGCCTAAAGATTTAGAAGTAATGGCTCCTCTTCTCCCTGATGACAAGAGGGCTGATTATCTGACACTTGTAAAACATGCCCAGAATGTTTCCAAATTCATGAGCAGGGCAACCTTTGATTGTTTTGAGTGTATTAGCAGGACTTCTGCTATCTGCATCGGTGCACCTCAGATTGCTTGGTTACAAGCATCTGATCTTGAGCAGTGGGTGCAAGATAAGCTGGAGAATATTCCTTGCACAGGAGAAAACCTCTTTGGCAAGGATTGGCAGGACAAGGCTTCTCAGTTGGAGTCCGAGAATACCACTCTCAATAGACTTTCTAGAACCACTGCCAACCCAGCTAAGAGCGGCTGTAAATAAGCCATTTTTCAACAAGAAAAAAGTTTTATCCTTCTTATTTATTTTATTTATTTAACAGGTTTTATATACCGCTTTATCATTTCAATCTAAGCAGTTTACATTCTACATGGTAATGTACATTAAACAGGGACATTGATAACTTGGATTTTTCTGAGACAATGAGGGTTAAGTGACTTGCTCAAGGTCAAAAGGAGTGCTGGTGGGAATAAAACCCTGGTCTCTAGGTTCCTAAGCCAGTGCTCTTAACCATTAGGCTGCTACTCCACTCAATTCTGGACAATTTCTTATACCCATGCTGTGCACTGTCCGGTCCATGCTTCAGTTGTTGCTGCCCCTTCTGCAAAGCAACAGGCTCAGGCCCCCAGAGCTCAGTCAGCTGAACAGACCCAGCTTCCACAAAGTCTTTGACTCCTTTCTAGAGAACTTAGCTGTCCTACCTCTGGAAATTCCAGAGCCAGTCAACATTCTAGGCAGACTGTTACTTTGCCCAAAGGTGGCACTAGATAACATCAGAGCATTGGACTCTCTCCATAGTGGTAGAGGGGTACAAACTTCACTTCCAAAGTATGCCCCCTCTATCTACTCCAAGAGTTCAGCTCTCTGCCCCCTCTCACCACTCTTGTGCCAGGAGATTACCACCCTTCTCGCTCACGGTGCGATAGAGGAGGTGCCAATTCCTCAGCAGGGCCTGGGCTTCTACTCCCCCCTACTTCCTTATCCCAAAGAAGACAGGAGGATACAAGCCCATCCTGGACCTCAGAGGATTAAACAAGTATCTGCTCCGAGAGAAATTCAAGATGATCTCTCTCGGAACACTTCTCCCTTATCTCCAGAGTCAGGACTGGCTTTGTTCTCTAGATCTAAAGGATGCGTATACACATATCCTTATTCACGCAGAACACAGGAGGTTTCTTTGATTCCTCTTTCAAGGAAGACATTACCAGTACAGGGTTCTACCCTTCAGCCTGGCCTCTGCCCCAAGAGTCTTCACAAAATGCATGGCAGTAGTGGCAGCATTCCTAAGAACTCTAGGGATATTTGTCTTCCCTTACTTAAACGATTGGCTCATCCGAGCAACTTCAGCTCCAGAGGTCAGCTCTGCTCTCTCCCGCACAATGCAGGTTCTTCAACACTTGGGATTTGTATTAAATCTCCCAAAATCCCAACTCACCCCTTCTCAAACCTTAGAGTTCATAGGGACTCTCCTAGACACACAGCAATCAAGGGGTTTTCTACCACAGGTCCACTGCGCTTGAGTAGTTCACCTAGCTTCTCAGGCAGGTATGAAGACTTTCCTAACTGCTCGAGAAATGCTTCAGTTGCTAGGTCATATGGCTTCCATTGTACATGTGGTTCCCTATGCTTGTCTACATATGTGGGTAGCTCAATGGACCCTGGCTTCGCAGTGGACTCAAGCATGAGGTCATCTGGGGGACAGAATCATGATCTCTGTACATCTAATTTCGTCCCTCCAATGGTGGCAGTCACCAGAAAACCTTCTCGTAGGGTCATCTTTTCAGATGCCACCACACCAATCTACCCTGACAACGGACGTGTCCAAATTGGGTTGGGGAGCTCATCTGGACAATTTCTTCACTCGGGGTCTTTGGACTTGGCAGGAGACTCAACGTCACATAAATCTGTTGGAACTCAGAGCCATCCACAATGCTCTGAGTGTTCCAAGACCACCTTCGCTCCCAAACAGTTCTAGTCCAGACAGACAATCAGGTGGCCATGTTCTACGTGAACAAGTAAAGGTGGAACAGATTCTCAGGCTTTGTGCAATGAAGCCCTACATCTATGGTCTTTTGCCAAACGCCATCAGATCCACCTACTAGTGGTGTATCTCCCTGGCAGACAAAATCTCTTGGCAGACAAACTCGGTCAAGTACTACTGCCACACGAGTGATCTCTCCATTCGGATCAGATTGATCTAATCTTTTGGACCTGGGGAACACCAGATATAGATCTGTTTGCAAGTCCTCAGAATGCCAAACTTCCCCGCTTCTGTTCCAGAATACCTACTTGCTCAGAACAGTCAGGCGATTGATGCTTTACATCTCCACTGTGTCAGGACTTCCTATATGTAAGAATACAACCTATGGGGTCTACTTAATTGAACGTTTTTACTACAGTTCCAGTTGATCGTTCAATTTCAATTGCAATGCAAGTTAGAAGAATACTTTAGAGCACTTCAAGAGGTCTCAAAATCAATTGCCAATTTTTTATACTCATATTCCATCTTCTTTAGATTAAAAAAATTTTTTTATCTCCACCAATCCCAGTGCTCAGGAATTTCATATTGTTAAAAAGTAACATCTTTATTAGAGGACTTTCTTTAAAATCTTCACCCCTGTTTTCATTTTAAACGAGCGGATCTCAACGCTCTCATAGGGCGCCTTTGCGGCGTTTCAACAACTAGTCTTTCTTCAGGAGATCCTCACTTTAAAAACACAAACAAATAATTTAACTATTAACTACCTCTACCTGTAGTGTTCCTAACCTTATTATAACCTAAAAATCTTAACCTAACTTACCCTTACGACTGATGCTGCCCACGTCCAACCACTTTCACATTCTTGACAAGACGCCGCGCATGCGTACGAACTACAGTTTTTCCCTATTTAAATCCCTCTGATATCATCATCCTGCATTGGATACCTGCTTCAGAAAATGTTAAACACCTGAATTCACTCCCGATGCACCAATAGCGTAATATGCAAATGGATCCACTCATCCATCCAACTATTAGTCTATCTATATAGCATTTCAAAGGAGACCCCTATTTAAAAGCTTCCAGAGTGCCATCAGTCATTATAGACAATCTAATGATGTGAAAATCGCTACGCAAAATTCAGAATTATTTGCAATTCTGAAGACCATTAATTATACGCTAACAGCATAGGGATTCCTAGTGTTAATACTCTACCAACACATTTCTTAGCGGTCCTTTGCAGCCACCTGACTCCTCATATATTCGTGAAGTAATTATTTTCTGTTCGAGGGCGTATTATATCAACAGATCAGCGGAGTAGCCATGGGAGCAACATGTGCTCCGTCGATCGCTAATTTTTATATGCATGCCTTTGAACAGAAATGGCTAACTCAATCTCCATTTCAGGATTCGATACTAATATGGCGTAGATACATCGATGACGTGTTTGTTTTATGGAAGGGGTCTCAGGATCTATTGACTAAATTTCTTGAGTGGTTAAATCAATGTGACATAAACATTAAATTTACTCATGAATACCACCAACAAGAAATTACATATTTAGATGTACATGTTACCCGAGGTGAACATCAATGGCAAACATCAGTATTTCGGAAGTCTACTGACAGGAACACATTTCTTCATTATCACAGTAAACATCCGAAACAACTGAAAGATTCCCTTCCGTTTTCACAATTCCTGCGTTTTAGGCGCAACTGTTCTGGTATTCAAAATTATAAACAACAAGCACGACAGTTAAAAAGTGATTTTGAGCAGCGGGGTTATCCCCGGTCAATAATACAACACGCTTATCAACGTGCACTATATAATCACCGACCGGGGTTATTAGTATTGCGTCCTCCGGTTAAAACGAAATATGACGATAATAATGTAAATTTAATCACTACCTATTCTCCAATGAGCCATCATATTCAAAAGATTTGTCGAAAACACAGTAACATATTAGCAGCAGTGCCAGGTTTACAGGAGAAGAAAATAAGATGTGTATGGCAGAGAGGTAGGAACTTAAAAGAATATCTGAGTCCTACAGTTCTTCCCCGGTTGAATTTTGAGCGTAGGGAAGGAGGGCATACAAAATGCGGTGATTGTGATGTTTGCCTAGTTATGGTAGAACAAGCACGATTCGAGTATCATGGGATTAGTTATGCTCTGTACAATAATACCAATTGTGCTTCGGAAGCAGTGGTATACGGCATTTTGTGTCCCTGTGGTCTAATGTATATAGGTAAAACGGTACGCTCCTTGCGAGTGCGGCTACGGGAACACAAAAGCCGTTTAAAATGTCAACGATTAGAGGCACCTATGGTTGCGCATTGCTTAGCCCATCAGCACACTTTTGAACAGCTACGCTGTTTTGCAATTGAACAAATACACTATCCCTCGGCTGGCCATACACTAGATGAAACCCTAGTGTCAAAAGAACAACGTTGGATATATAAAGTAAATACTGTTAGCCCAAGGGGTTTGAATCTTACTATAGATTGGCAATTTTGTATCTGAAAGATGTCTATTAGTGAGTAAAAGCTCTAACGATTGGAATAGATTTCCACAAGGATAGAATGCTTTGAATAGGGCTTTTTACTTCACGAATATATGAGGAGTCAGGTGGCTGCAAAGGACCGCTAGGAAATGTGTTGGTAGAGTATTAACACTAGGAATCCCTATGCTGTTAGCGTATAATTAATGGTCTTCAGAATTGCAAATAATTCTGAATTTTGCGTAGCGATTTTCACATCATTAGATTGTCTATAATGACTGATGGCACTCTGGAAGCTTTTAAATAGGGGTCTCCTTTGAAATGCTATATAGATAGACTAATAGTTGGATGGATGAGTGGATCCATTTGCATATTACGCTATTGGTGCATCGGGAGTGAATTCAGGTGTTTAACATTTTCTGAAGCAGGTATCCAATGCAGGATGATGATATCAGAGGGATTTAAATAGGGAAAACTGTAGTTCGTACGCATGCGCGGCGTCTTGTCAAGAATGTGAAAGTGGTTGGACGTGGGCAGCATCAGTCGTAAGGGTAAGTTAGGTTAAGATTTTTAGGTTATAATAAGGTTAGGAACACTACAGGTAGAGGTAGTTAATAGTTAAATTATTTGTTTGTGTTTTTAAGGTGAGGATCTCCTGAAGAAAGACTAGTTGTTGAAACGCCGCAAAGGCGCCCTATGAGAGCATTGAGATCCGCTCGTTTAAAATGAAAACAGGGGTGAAGATTTTAAAGAAAGTCCTCTAATACAGATGTTACTTTTTAACAATATGAAATTCCTGAGCACTGGGATTGGTGGAGATAAAAATTTTTTTTTAATCTAAAGAAGATGGAATATGAGTATAAAAAATTGGCAATTGATTTTGAGACCTCTTGAAGTGCTCTAAAGTATTCTTCTAACTTGCATTGCAATTGAAATTGAACGATCAACTGGAACTGTAGGACTTCCTATATGCCTACCCTCCCATTCCCCTTATCCCCAAGACTCTTTTCAAACTCCAGAGAGACAGGGGCTACATGATCCTCATAGCCCCGCATTGGCCACATCAAACGTGGTATCCACTGCTTCTACGTCTCAAGCCAAACCTCTGGAGTTGGGATGTGCTCCAGATCACCTATCCCAGGAGAACGGGACGCTTCTGCACCCAAACCCCCAGGCCTTACACCTGATGGCGTGGCTGATGAGAGCTTAGAACTCCAGGATATCAACCTCTCTCAGCAGGTTAAAGATATCCTATTGGCCTCAAGGAAACCTTCCAGAAGGTGTGCTTACGCCTTTAACACTAGAAGCCCCAAAGTGCGTCAATTGACGCAAATGCATCTTCGAAGTTGTATTCCAGCGCCACTGCTAGAACCATGTCCGTCATGTTCCATGACTTTGTTAGCAAGGTCAAGATGTTCAAATATGTGCATCGAAAATTAATGACAGATGCACCACCTAGCAGGAAAATGAATTTATACCTAGAAGCCCCAAAGTACGTCATTTGGCGCACTCGGTTATCTTGGATGCGTCAATTGACGTACTTTGGGGCTTCTAGGTATAAATTCATGTTCCCACTAGGTGGTTTGTAATGTCGGAGTAAAACTGTTTACAGTTTTACTCCGACATTACAAACAACAAACACACGATGATGTCATGTAATGATGTCACATACTGCACGTATTTAACAAATATGTAACTTCACATTAATTCATATCTGCATTTCATGCTAAACGCAGTCGTCATGATAATGCGTTAATTGACGCACTTTGGGGTTTCTAGGTAAAATTCCTTTTGGGGCTTCTAGTGTTAAGTGGTGAAGGTTTTCAATCTGGTGTTCAAAAAGGGAACTTAATCCTTTTTCCGTGCCTGTGGAGGCGTTACTTGAGTATCTCCTCCACCTTTCATCTTCTGGACTCAAAGCCAATTTGGTAAGGGTCCACCTAGGTGCCATAGCGGCTTTCCACATGCCCTTTGATGGGCAACCTGTCTCTTCTCAGCTGCTTGTAGCACGCTTCATGAGGGGTCTACTTTTAACTCAGCCTCCCATTAGACCACCACCTGTGGCATGGAATCTCAATCTTGTCCTCAAACAGCTCATGAAGCCAGCCTTCGAACCCCTAGCCACTACATCTCTGAAGTTTCTTTCTTAGAAAGTTATCTTCCTAATTGCCGTCACTTCTACAAGACGCATCAGTGAGCTCCAGGCTTTAGTGGCTGACCCTCCTTACACACAGTTCCACCATGATAAGGTAGTCCTTAGGATTCATCCTCACTTTATGCCAAAGCTGTTTTTGCCTTTTCATTTAAACCAGTCGGTTTACCTTCCTGTTTTCTTCCGTAGACCTCATGCCTCTAGTGCAGAAAGGAGTTTACATACTCTGGATTGCAAGCGTGCCTTGGCCTTCTATCTTCAGAAAACTAGGCAGCACAGAAAGACTTCACAGCTTTTTGTTGCTTTTGACTCCAGTCACCTAGGTCTACCAGTTTCCAAAAGAGGACTTTCCAAATGGATTGCAGACTGTATATCTTTTACCTATGAGATTAAGAGACTTTTCCTTGACGATCATGTCACAGCACACAATGTGTGAGCAATGGCAGCCTCCATGGCAAATCTACGCTTGGTGGCAATTGACGAAATATGCAGAGCAGCAACCTGGTCCTCTGTCCACACTTTTTCAGCCCATTACTGTCTGGACAAGGACTACCATCGTGAAGCCTCGTTTGGCCAAGCTCTTCTCCAGCATCTCTTTCAGACTTAGAACTCCTCCTACCCCCCCGTCTCGGGTTTCGATTCCAGAGATCCTTGGGAGGATACATGACCCACTTAAGCCTGTGTTTCACTGCTTTCTCTGTAGTCATCTCCCTGGCATCTCCAAGCTAGGGGAGTCCCCTATGTGAAGACTACATTCCTGCTTGTTCCTGAAGATAGCGTAGTTACTTACCTGTAACAGGTAATCTCTGGGAACAGCAGGAATTGAGTCTTCACAACCCACCCTCCTCCCCTAGGAGTTGCAGTCTCTCTCCTGTCCTTTTATCTCAGCTACAAACCCAACTGAGGAGGGAGAGTTTGAAAGGCGGGAAGGCAACGTCGCAGGCGCAGTGGGATGCTACCAAAAGCTTTCCTATAGGACACTGGGGAGCGTTCCCGCGCGCGCTCTGTTGGTGCCGATGTCACCCATATGTGAAGACTCCATTCCTGCTGTTCCCAGAGATCACCTATTACAGGTGAGTAACTATGCTTTCATGCAAGTGAGGGAAGTTTGCTGTCTAGTGTGAAGGCCATGCCCTAGATCCTTTTGCCTGTCCCTCAGAAAAACTGCTTGAATATCTTCTATATCTCTCCGAGTCTGGACTTAAGTCCAGCTCTATCAGGGTCCACCTCGGTGCAAATGGAGCTTATCATGGTGTAGAAGAGAAATCCATCTCTGTATAGCCTTTAGTTGTTCACTTTATGCGGGGCTTGCTTCTCTTGAAACCTCCCTACAGGCCTCCTGCGGTGTCATGGGACCTCAATGTAGTTCTTGCACAGCTGATGAAAGCCTCTTTTGAGCCACTGAATTCCTGCCCTCTGAAGTTTTTGACCTGGAAGCTTTTCCTTTTGGTAGCGGTCACTTCAGCATTCAAAGTGAACGAGTTTCATGCTCATAGTTCATCCGCCTTACACCAAATTCCATCATAATAGAGTGGTCCTCTGTTCAAATCCTAAATTCCTTCCAAAAGTGGTATCTCATTTCCATCTTAATCAGTCAGTTGCTTCCAACATTTTTCCTAAAACTTCATGCCCACAAAAGGGAAGCTGCATTGCACATGTTGGACTGCAAACGACCCTTAGCCTTCTACTTGGGGTGGACTAAAGTCCATCCAGCTCTTTATTTCTTTTGATTTTAGCAAGTTAGGTGCTGCCGTCTCCAAATGCTCTCTTTCAATTTGCATCTCTTTCGCTTATGCCCAGGCGGGCCTGAGCCATGATGATCATGTCACAGCTCACAATGTCAGAGTCATAGCTGCGTTGGTGACTAACCTGCACTCAGTCTCCATAGAATTGGTCTGCTGGACTGCAGCATGGCCTTCTGTCCACATATTCACATCACATTACTGTCTACAAGGGGATTCCTGATGCAACAGCAACTTTGGCCAATCCATACTTTGAAATCTGTTTGTGGATTAGAGTCCAACTCCATCCCCCCTAGCTTATTCTTTTCTTTTCAGGCTACCTTAAAAAAAAAAAAAAAAAAAAGAGAATGACAACTTCTATTGTACATAGTTGGGTATCTCGAATTATTAAGGCCTGTTGCCAGTAAGCATACGGACTTATTGTCCCTGTTGGGCTTTTCTGCATCTTCATGGACTTTCGGTAACATGTAGCTAGGAATCCCAGACTTTTTCTCCAGGAACAAGCAGGAAGTCAGTCCTCATATATGGGTGGTGTCGGCGCCGACAGAGCCCTCGTGGAAGCATCTCCCCAGCTTTCAAAACCTTTGGGAGATGCACTATGCATGCATGGTCTCCTTCCTGCCCAAAGGTGCCATTTTGCCTCTGTCTCCTTTTTTCTGCAGAGGTCTTTGGACATCTGTCCAGTTTCCCCTGGAAAAAGTGCCTTGTTTTTGTCTTGTTTTATCCGGTATGCATACCAAATCTTTTCCCACCCCCGAGCCAACTTGCCTCTGCATCACTCCCTGGTTTTCATCTCTTTTTCTTTCTTGTTTTCTTGAGGTATTCCTCAATCGGCTTTTGCGCCCTTTTTGACCACAGGCCTTGAACCTGTGCCAGAGTGGTAGGGCCACCCCTTTTTTCCAATGGCCTCCAATGGTTTCAAAAAATGTAATTGGTGTAGTAAGATGATGTCCCTCACCGACTGCTGCCTTCACTGCCTTGGTCCGGACCACGATGACTCTGACTGTGAACTTTGCAAGGTGATGACCACAAAGGCCATCAAGAATCATCAGCTGCAGCAGGAAAAGATCTTTCACAAGTCTGACTCTGCGACAGAGTCTCTGGGGACACTGTGCTCCAGGGCCCCCTCCGGTACCTCTGTGCCCCGCGATGCTCGGACTGTCTCAGAGTCTCATGGCCACAGGTCCTCTGAGGGAAAATCCCCAGAGATGGAATGTAAGTCGAAACCCTCGAAGACCGCCCTGGAGGACAGGTCTGGGAAAGCAGGAAAATCCCATTCCAGGTCCTGCAGTCCCAGGCATGAGTTCGAGGGGTCGGAGTGGGAGCAGCCACACGGGTTGCCCCGGAAGAAGTCGTCGGCAGCTGGCAACCAGTTTCAGATACCTGAGGCCATCCTCGTTGAGGACTTCCCCTCGACAGAACAGATGCTGAACCCAGAGCCCTTAATGCCTTTGGCAAAGGCTGCGAAGCCAACTGGCATGGAGACCAGGATGGCAGCCTTGGAGTGCAATATCTCTGCCATCATGGCCCTGCAGCAGGCATTCATGTTCAGTTCATCTGCCCCAATGACTAGACTTTGAAATCGAGGGCTTCTCCGGAAGTCAAGCCGATCCTCGAATGCTACTGGCCTTGAAGCACACATCAGCAAAGTACGAGATCCCGATCCCGTTCCTCGGGGCACCAGTCCTCCCTGGCCAGTACCCGCAGCTCAGACTACAGGTCCTCTGGAGGCAAAGGGCTTTAGGGTTAGGGCTTCTACCACGGGAACTGTGGCACCTTGGACTCTTCCTCGGATTTCGAGTCAGAGTGGGAGACCAAGGACAAGCAGTCCTCTGACACTCAGCGACACAGAGACGTGCCCTCGGACCTGTCTCCCCCAGTGTCCCAGCACCATTTCCCACCCGAGGACATTGCCTTTCTTGACTTGTGTGGGACATGGCTAAGGCTCTCGCCGTCGATACCAAAGTGGAGGAGGACCCCCATACGGAGAAACTGGAGATTCTCCAGGACCAAGCAGGAAGTCGGTCCTCACTTATGGGTGACGTCGATGGAGCCCTTGCAGAGCATTTCCCCAGCTTTCTATGAAAGCCTTTGGGAATACTGCATGCATGCATGGTCCCCTTCCTGCCTAAAGGTGCCATCTTGCTCAGTCTTTCTTTTTCCGAGGAGCCCGTCAGATGTTCGTCCTAGTCACCCGGAGAAAAGTTAGATTTTTCTTGCGATTTTCTTACGATTTCATCGCGGTTTTTGTCCGGTTCGGCGCCGGTTTCCCTTCCTGCCGGGTTCGGTACACCAGTATCGAGCCCGTCTCTCGTTTTTCATTTTTTGCCCTTAGTGGCTGGCGTTCGCGCCCTTTTTTCCTTTTTCCCTGGAAGGCCGGTCCTTTGACCTTGCGGGGGCTCTTTCTTCCCCAATGGCTTCCAGTGGTTTCAAAAAGTGTGATCGGTGCAAGAAACTGATGTCTCTCACCGACACACACGACTGCTGCCTTCGGTGCCTTGGTCCCGATCATGATCCTAAGATCTGTGGGCCCTGTGGGAAAATGTCCACTAAAGCACTGTGAAGTCGACAGCATCAAAAGGAAAGGCTTTTTTCTGATTCGGCCTCTGGCCAGGCCCGGACCTAGTCTGAGGCCTCGACGTCTCAGGAGTCTGACCCCAAGCATCGTTGGGGTTCCTCGGACAGGGGGTCCCTCGATCGGGAGTGAAAGAGGAAGAAGCGGCTCACGAGGGCGTCGTCAGAGGTCCCTGGCTCCTCGAGGGCTAGGTCTCGGACCCCCGACCGCCGTCCCGGGCCCTTGGAACAGGAGAAGCCGTCCAAAATGCCTCGCATGGAGCCGGAGTCTGCTGGACACGTAAGTCTTGTTGTCCTCGAGGACTCTCCTCCCAGGGAGCCGACGTCGGGCCCGGCACCACCGGGGCCCGAGTCAGTGGCTGCTGAGTCTCCTGAGCTTGGACTCAGGCTGACAGCTTTGGAGTGCAGACTGTCTGCCTTCATGGATCAGCAGCGGGTGCTGATGGCCAGCCTTGCTGGCGCATCTGCCCCGACCACCGGGACATCGACGTCAAAGTCGACCCCGGAGACCGAGCCGATACTCGAGACCATGAAGGCTTGAGGTCGACCTCGGTCGCGGTCACCCTCGACCTCCCGGTCGGGACCGAGGGTGTCGACGCCGGTGCCTTTGGCATCAGGGCAGGTGCTGCCAGGCCCCGTGTGGTCGGAGCCTGACTCCTCTTCGGACGAGTCCGCCTGGGAGACGGAGGACGAGGAGTCCCCTGATACCTTCAGGACTCGGTGCGTCCCGTTGGACTCACCGCAGTCCGAACCCCGGAGTCGATTTCCCCCCCGGAGGATACCCGGTTCTCGGAGTTTGTTCGGGATATGGCCACAGCGTTGGCGATCCCCGCAGACCCCGAGGAGGAGCCTCGAGCCGAAGAGCTCGAGGCCCTCCAGTATGACTCTCCTCCGAAGGAGGCCTTTACTGTGCCGGTTCCTCCGATGCTGGAACGGCTCCACTTCTGGATGTGAGAGGTACCAGCCTCGGCGCCGGTTTTGAGAAAGCGGGTCGATTCTATTGATTGACTCCGTAAGAGCCCTGGTTTTCAGAAGGCGCAGCTACCACACCATTCCATGGTGGTGGAATCGGCCATGCATCGTCTGAAGAGCCAGAAGATGCACTCCATGGTGCCCCCCGGCCGGGAGGCCCGGAACCTGGATGTGTTTGGTAGAAAGTGCTTCCAGGGCTTGATGCTTGCTTGCCGTGTCCAATCCTACCAGCTGTACATGGGCATGTACTTGCGGGACCTGGCGAAGGAACTTGCCGGGTTCTCTGCTGGTCTCTCCGGGGAACCTTTGCAGAGGTTCAAGTCCTTGTCTTCGGGGATCCGGGAATGCTCTAAGTTCATGTCCCGAGCAGCCTACGATGGCTTCGAGGCCTCGGCCCGTGTTGCAGCCGGCATCGCGGCTCGACGCCAGACATGGCTGCAGTCATGGGACCTCGAGCCATGGGTGCAAGACAAGTTGGTCGATGTCCCTTGCTGAGGTGAAAACCTTTTCGGCAAGCCCATGGCCGAGAAGGCTGCACAGCTCGAGACCGAGCACCTCACAAGGACAAGGCTGTCTAGAAAGACTTCTGCCCCTTCTCATAAAATTAAAAAGAAGGGCTCGGTTAAGAAGTCCTTTTACCCGAGGAAGGTGACTGCCTACAAACAGTTCCCACCTTACCAGGCCTCCCCAGCTCCCCCACAGGGTCAGCAGGCCAAGGGGCAAGGACATGGGCCCCGTAGGCAGAAGGCCTCCAAGCCTCCGGCTCCTGCTCCCACTCAGCAGGGTGGGGGCTTTTGACTCTCAAGGCATAGCCTCTCCGTCTCTGCTGTCCCATCCCTGCACAGGAGGTCGACTAGCCCTGTTTGCCCACAGGTGGCCACCCATTACAGGAGCCAATTGGGTCTTAAGCATAGTCCACAAGGGCTACCTGCTTCATTTTCATCAGTTGCTGCCTCCTTACTTCCCAGGAGAACCTCCAAGGCCTCCTCTCCACACAGACCTCCTCCTGCAGGAGCTTCAGGGTCTGTTGCGAGACCAGGCGGTGGAGCCTGTGCCTCCCCACCTACAAGGTCACGGTTTCTACTCCAGGTACTTCCTCGTACCAAAGAGGACTGGAGGCCTCAGGCCTATTATCGACCTCAGAAATCTCAACAAGTTCCTAGAGAAGGAAAAGTTCAAGATGCTTACTCTTGGAACACTTCTGCCCTACCTCCAGCAGGGAGATTGGCTATGCTCTTTAGATCTAAAGGATGCATACACTAACATCCTCATTCATCCAGACCACAGAAAGTACCTCAGGTTCATTGTGGGAGGAAACCATTATCAGTACAGAGTGCTGCCTTTCGGCCTCACCTCCACTCCCAGGGTCTTTACCAAATGCCTGGCAGTGGTGGCGGCCTACTTGAGAAATCAGGGTATCTTCCCCTATCTGGACGACTGGCTCATCAGGGGTCAGACGTGCCAGGAGGCCAGGCAAACCACCCTCCGCACTATTTCTCTACTTCAACACCTGGGGTTTGTCATAAACTTCGCAAAGTCCACTTTGCTCCCCTCCCAAAACTTGGAGTTCATAGGGGCAGGACTAGACTCTCTGCAGGCAAAAGCTTTCTTGCCAGAGGACAGAGCACAAAGACTGATCAGCTTGGCAACCCAGTTTCTCAGCAGGTCCCTGGTCTCCGCCAGACTCTGCCTGAGGCTTCTCGGCCACATGGCTTCAACAGTACATGTGACTCCCAATGCCCGGCTCCACATGCGGCCTGCACAGTGGTGCCTCAGAACTCAGTGGACACAGGCCACAAGGAGCCTCAGAGACAGAGTAAGGGTGTCCTGACCATTCTTGAACTCCCTGCGATGGTGGCTGCACACCCCCAACTTACTGCAGGGAGGGTGCCCTTTCAGATGCCTCGTTTCACAGTGGTGTTGACCACCGATGCCTCCCTACAGGGCTGGGGGTCACATTGTCTGGGCAAGTGCACCCAGGGCCTGTGGTCTCCCTGGGAGGCCCAGCAGCAAATCAATCTGCTGGAATTACGAGCTATTCGCTTAGCCCTCAGGACTTTCTCTCACACCCTGGCTCACCAGTCTCTTCAGTCTCTTAGTACAAACAGACAACCAGGTAGCCATGTTTTATGTGAACAAACAAGGCGGCACTGGGTCCAGGCTCCTTTGTCAGGAGGCACAGGACCTTTGCTTGTTTGCGCTCAAGCACAACATGTTTCTCAAGGCTGTTTATCTTCCTGGCCAGGAGAATTACCTGGCAGACAGGTTGAGCAGGATTCTGCAGCACCACGAATGGCAGCTCCATCCCTTAGTGGTTCAGAAGATTTTCCTGAAATGGGGACTTACATCCATAGATCTGTTTGCCAGTCCCCTGAACAAGCAGCTTCCCAGGTTCTGCTCCAGGCAACCGCATCCTCTGCGGCTAGCAGCAGATGCTTTTCTCATTTCCTGGTCCCAGGGCCTCCTGTATGCGTTTCCTCCCACGCCTCTGGTGGCCAGAACCCTGTTCAAGATTCTACAGGACAAGGCCTCGGTCCTTCTGGTCGCTCCCAGGTGGCTGAGGCAGCCTTGATTCCCACTTCTGCTTCAACTGGCAGTGGACACCCCACTGCCTCTGGGGTTGCAGCCCGACCTTCTCTCTCAAGATCAGGTTCTCTTCTGCACCCCAATCTCAAATCTCTCAATTTGATGGCCTGGAGGCTGCAAGGGTAGTTTTGGCTCCCTAGGGCCTACCTCAGGAAGTTGAGGAGGTCATCCTGGCCTCTAGGAAGCAGTCCACTAGGAAAACCTATGCCCTGAAATGGAAAAGGTTTTCTATGTGGTGTCAGCTGTGTACAGAAGATCCTTTCTCCTGTGCTGTTCCAGTGGTGCTTCAGTACCTGCTCCACTTATCCAATCAGGGACTTAAATCCAATTCTGTACGGGTCCACCTCTCAGCTCTAGCAGTTCACCACTCACTGGTGGAAGGACACTCTGTCGGTTCACCCCTTGGTGTCCCGGTTCCTCAGAGGTTTGCCCTTGCTCAAGTTTCCTGTCCATCCTCCAGCCCCTGAGTGGGAGTTGAATGTGGTCTTGCAGCAACTGACTCGCCCACCTTTTGAGCCGATGGCTACTTGTCCTCTCCGCTTCCTGTCCTGGAAGGCACTCTTTCTAGTAGCCCTAACCTCGGCCAGGCGAGTGAGTGAGCTTCAGGCCCTGGTCTGTGACAGGCTTTCACTCACTTCTATAGGAACAGGGTAGTCCTTAGGACTCATCCAAAGTTCCTCCCAAAGGTTGTCTCCTCTTTCCACCTCAACCAGGAGGTGGTTCTTCCAACATTCTTCCCTAGGCCTCATGCAAGCCAGGTGGAAGCGGTCCTGCACACCCTGGACTGTAGAAGGGCCTTGTCCTTCTACCTTGACCGTACGCAGGGGCATAGAAGGGCTACTCAGCTCTTCATATCTTTTGACAATAATTTGGGGTTAGCTGTGTCCAAGCGTACTTTGTCCATCTGGGTGGCTGACTGTAATCACCTGGGCTTACAGGGCGGCTGACCGTCCCTTGCAGGGTCGGGTCACAGCCCACCGTGTCAGGGCACTGGCTGCCTCAGTAGCTCATCTCTGCTCTGTACCGTTGGCAGACATCTGCAGGGCTGCAACTTGGTCCTCAAGCCAGACTTTTGCGGCCCATTACTGTCTGGAGAGGGAGTCCCGTAGGGACAGTGCTTTTGGCCAGGCAGTACTCCGGAATCTCTTTGAGGTTTAGGCAACTCCTGCCCTACAGCCCTCAGTTGGGCTACTGGTGGAGGTTCTTTCAGTAGAAAGCCTTTCTTTGATGCTGGGACTAGAGGGAGTTCTCTTGTTCAGCCTGGGTTCCTGGTAGCCCAGAGCTAGGGAGTCACCCATATGTGAGGACTGACTTCCTTCTTGGTCCTGGAGAAAGAGTAGTTACTCACCTGTAACAGGTGTTCTCCAGGAGCAGCAGGAATCAGTTCTCACAACCCTCCCTCCTCTCCTGGGAGTTGCAGTTGTACATAGTTTATTTTTACATTTTTGTGTGTTGTTTTTTAGCTATGTCATCAGACTGAGCAAGATGGCACCTTTAGGCGGGAAGGGGACCGCGCATGCGTGCAGTATTCCCAAAGGCTTTCATAGAAAGCTGGGGAAATGCTCCGCAAGGGCTCCATCGACGTCGATGTCACCCATATGTGAGGACTGATTCCTGCTGCTCCTGGAGAACACCTGTTACAGGTGAGTAGCTACTCTTTCTCCAGTATGAGATCCCTCCAAAGGAGGCCATCACAGTTCCTGCCCTCTGATCCTCAAGTTCCAACTCCTCTGTATATGGGAAACACCGGCGTCATAGTAGGCAGATGACTCAACTCCATGTACTGAGTCCACAGAAGCCCCGGGTTCCAGAAAAACCCAACTTCCCCACAACTCGATGGTCGCTAAGTCCACCATGAGCACACTCGAAAGTTAAAAGGACCCTTTCGTCAGTGCCCCCAGTAGGGAGGCCCGGACCCTCAACGCCGTCGGCCAAAAAGCCTTTCAGGCCTTGATGCTTGCGTGCTGAGTCCAATCCTACCAGTTATACATTAGCATGTATCTCAAGGAACTGGCGAGGAAGCTCTCCTGTTTCTCAGCAGACCTCAACGGGGAACCTTTCCAGTGATTCAGGTCACTTGCCTCCGCGGTCAAGGCGTGCTCAAAGTTCTTATCTCGAGCAGCATACGATGGCTTTGATTCTCAGGCAGGGTAGCTGCCGTGGGCATCGGGGCCCAATGCCAGGCCTTATTGCAGTTGTCTGACCTTGAGCAGTGGGTTCAGGACAAACTCATCAGTGTCTCCTGTATGGGAGATAATCTCTTCGGGAAACCCATGGCAGGCAAAGCGTCCAAAATAGAGACTGAGTTTGTGACCTGGACTAGACTCTCTAAAAAGACGTCTCTGCATCCCCTCAAGAAGGGCCTGAGGAAAAAACCCTTCTTCCCTGAGGAAAAAGGGGGCTTTTGGCAATGTCCCACAGTTCCAAGCCTTCTCTGCTCCGCAGCAAGGCCAGCATCGCAAGGGGCAGGGGCACAGCCCTCACATCCAGAAGACCACCAACACATAGGCGTCGGCCCCATCCCATCCTGGAGGGCGTTTTTGACTCCCTGGGCATGACCTCCCTCCCCCCCCAAGAGGTCCTTTACAGCCCATAGAGGGGCATCTGGTTCTGTTTGCCCACAGGTGATCCCCCATCTCCACCAATTCCTGGGTACTGCAAGTTATCAGGGAGGGTTACCTCCTTCACCTACAACAGACGCCACCCTCTTACTTTTCAGGAGAGCCTGTCAGGCCTCTCTTTCACCTGGCTCTACTCCTCTCAAAACTCACAGGGCTCCTTAAGGACAAGGCAGTAGAGCCAGTCCCCAAACACCTCTGGGGCAAAGGCTTCTACTCCAGGTATTTCTCTTGTTACAAATGAATAGGGGGACTTCAGGCTCATCCTAGACCTGCGGGTCCTGAACAAATTCCTGGTAAGGGAGACGTTCAAGATACTCTCCCTTGGAACACTGTTGCCATATCTCCGGCAGGGAGACTGGCTATGCTCCTTAGACCTGAAGGATGCTTTTATACACATCCTGATCCATCCCAGCCACTGAAAATACCTCTGGTTTGTGGTGGGAGGAGGTCACTACCAATACAGGGTGCTGCTCTTCAGACTGGCTTCCTCGCCAAGGGTCTTCACCAAGTACCTAGTGGTGGTTGCAGCCCACCTTCATCTCCTAGGGGCCTTCGTCTTTCCCTACCTGGGCGATTGGCTCATAAGTGGAGGCACAGCTGCAAAAGTACACCACACCCCCGAGCACACCATCCACACCCTGCAGCACCTGGGATTCATTATCAACTACCGCAAGTTCCACCTTTTCCCGGCTCAGTGCCTGGCGTTCATAGGGGCTCTGCTAGACACCCTCTGGAGAGATTGGAACACTTCAGGTTGCTAGCCGCAGAAGTGCAGCACCACCGGTTGCTGCCCACTCGCCTTCTCCTCCACCTGCTGGGCCACATGTCCTCCACAGTCCATGTGATTCCGCATGCCCGCCTACATATGAGGGCGGGCCAGTGGTGCCTCCGTTCCCAGTGGACACACGCCACGGGCAGGCTCTGGGCGATATTTTTGGCCCTCCAAGTCTTCCGCCACTTGCTGCAGTGTTATTTGATGGTGGTCCAGATGGACAACCAAGTTGCAGTGTTCTGTGTGAACAAGCAGGGTGGCCCGGGGTCATACTCCCTCTGCCAGGAGGCGGTGGCCCTCTGCTCATATACGACATGCCTTGAGATGCTTCTGCAAGCGTTCTACCTCCCTGGTCAGCAAAATGTCCTGGCAGACAAGTTGAGCAAAGTCCTCCAGCCACACGAGTGGTTCCTGGACTCCAGAGTGGCCTCTGCTTCTGCGGCTCTGGGATGTCTCCCTAGTGGACCTATTTGCCAGCCTGAACAACACACAGTTGCCCAGCTTTCTGCTCCTTTCAGCCGCACCCGTACCGGTGGCAGCAGATGCTTTCTTCATTCTATGGACAGAAGGCCTTCTCTATGCTTTCCTGCCAACATCGCTGGTCGCCAAGACTCCTCTTCAAGGTTCAGAGCTACAGAGTATCACTTATAGTGATAGCCCCCAGGTGGCCCAGGCCAACCTTGGTTCTAGCTGCTTCTCCTCCTGTCGGCGGAGTTTCAGATTCCTCTGGGCCACACCCCAAGACTTCTGACACAGGAAGAGAGCTCTCTTCCGTTCCCCATTCTGGGGTCCCTGTCATCATGGCCTAGCTGCTGAAAGGGTAGCTGTCGCTCGAGGGAGCCTTCGACCTCCCACGAGACATGGAGGTCCTTCTTGCCTTCCGCAGGGCCTCCATGAGAAGGGTGTACGCCTTTAAATGGCATCTATTTTCGGTGTGATGTGCCAAGAGGCGGGCAAGCCCATTCTCCTGCTCAGTGAAGCTGGTACTCCAGTACCTATTCCGCCTGTCACAGGTGTGGCTGAAGTCCAGCTCAGTCAGATTGCACCTGAGCACTATCGCAGCACACCACTACTCTGTTTAGGGAAAGACCCTTGTGGCTCAGCCCCTCATTTCCCATTTTCTGCGGGGCTTCATGTTGTCTAAGCCCACCAACAGCAGAGTGGGATCTCAACATCGGGTTCTCACAGCTCACTAAGCTGTCTTTTGAGCCCTTGGCTACTTGCAACTTACGGTACCTCTCCTGGAAGGTTTTTTCTTTTTTTTTTTTTCTTGTGACACTCACGTCTGCTCGGAGGGTCAGCGAGCTCCAGGCTCTGATGGCAGCCTCCCTACATGAGATTTTACAAGAACAGGGTGGTGCTCCGCACGCACCCCAAGTTTCTCCCAAAGATGATGTCTCCCTTCCACCAATGAAGAGGTGGTGCTCCCCACCTTCTCTCCAAGGTCTCATGCTGGCAAGGCACGGGACTATTCTCCATACTCTGGATTGTAATTGGGCCCTGTCCCTATCTGCAGTGGACTTGGGGGCCACCACAAAGGATCTCAGCTCTTTATCTACTATGACCCCAGTCAACTGGGGCTTCCAGTAACTAAGCGAACTCTGTCTACTTGGGTGGTGGACTGCTTGCCTATGAGCAAGCTGGGATCTCATTAGAACACCGGGTCATGGCACACCGTGTCAGAGCCATGGCTACCTCGGTAGCAAATCTGTGTTCCGTACTTGTTATGGAAATATGCCAGGCCAGCCTGGAGAGGGAGTCCCAACAGGACAGTGCCTTCAACCAGGCTGTACTCAGTAATCTCTTCAGGGTATATGCAAACCCTGCCCTCCGACCCTTCAGTGTTCAGGCTACTGGAGTGCTGGTTTTCCACCGGACACTTTGGTCTTGCGAGAGTCTCTCAGTTGGGACTTAACTGCTGCAGCTCACGGCTTACTTTTCTGGTCACTGTGATATTTTGTACAGGTTCTCGGTAGCCTCTAGCCTGGGAATCCCATATGTGAGGACTGACTTACTGCTTGTTCCCAGAGAAAGTGTAGTTACTCACCTGTAACAGATGTTCTCTGGGGATAGCAGGAATCATTCCTCACAACCCTCCCTCTTCCCCTTGGAGTTGCTTCTTTATCTTATTTTATTTTTGCCGTCTTAGCTTTGTCACTAGACTGAGGCAAGATGGCAACCTTGGTTGGGAAGGGGAGCATGTATGCATAGTGCTTATCCCAAAGGCTTGTTTTGAAAGCTGGGGAGATGCTTCCGTGAGGGCTCCGTCGGCACCTATGTCACCCTATATGTGAGGACTGATTCCTGCTGTCCCCGGAGAACACCTGTTACAGGTGAGTAACTATGCTATTCCTGTTTGTCCATCGATAAGTTACTCACCTGAAGCAGGTGCTCTCCATGGACAGCAGGAATAAGTCCTCACAACCCTCCCACTTCCCCTGGGAGTTGTATTCTACTATAGCTTTAATATGAGACAGTCCTAAAATGGCACCATGGCTACAGGTGGGAAGATGGTAGGCATTTTAAGTGGAGCCTCCCAAAAGCTTCCACTAGTAGCTGGGAGCGTTCCCACATGGGCTCCATCGAATGACGTCACCCATACGTGAGGACTTATTCCTGCTGTCCACAGAGAACACCTGCTATAAGGAAGTATCTACCTTTACTTGGCAGTGTATTTACAATGGGAAGGCGAGCGAGAAGGAAAGCGTCTCCCTGATCACTGCCACAAGACCGATCCAGCCCACCGCACCCAAGCAACACATTAAAAACCACACCAGCAGGCATGCCTGCGCCTGAGGACCCTTTGGCGGGGACCTCCTACCAGGCAAAAAGGTTATAATTTCAATAGCCTAAAATTTTAAGAGAAAAGGCAAAGGAAACTTCATTGGTATCAACAGTAAAAGCAGGATGAACCACACAGCTCAGCAGAGGATCTAAATAAGCTCTACTCCTCCAATAAACATTCAAGGTAACCTCATAATTACCTCCATCACTGCCACAATGCCTCGCCATTTTACTCAAGATTACAATCTCCTCTTCCAGCTCCCTCCCTCTCCATAGACATACCATCACTCATACCTATCATCCACACATACCCACTACATATATCCTCTCCCCACCACTACAAACAAAGGCACAGACACACAGCACCTTATCCAAATCAACCCCAAATCACTGGTGACCAAGCTTTCTTCCCCTAACCCTGTAGTATAAACTCATCAAATCAAATGTACCCTCTTAAACGCACGATCTGCAAGAAACAAAACACATGTTAAAACCCATGAGGATTCACCCTCAACCGGGCACAGTTCTTGCCATCACGAGCCCAGTGGAGCATGCTCTCAGAACAAGGGGCATGCCCATGGTGCGAACAAAGCCAGGCTACATTAGTTCACATGTGGTGGCGATGTCCCATGATCTCATCCTTTTGGAGGTGCTTTCCATGCTATCTGGAGGAGATACTTGACCAGTTGTTAGAATTGTTTCTATCTGGAATTCTATATGATATACTACGCCCTAATCAACCTAAGGGACACCCAGTACGATTGTTAGTTCGCAAAGCATGTGTACTGGGGAATCAGTCAATTATGCGACACAGGAGGGATGAGAACCCCCCAACGTTTTGGGAATGGCTCCACAACCTGCACTAGTTAATGGTAATGGAACGCCTGAGCGTGAAAGGAAACCCACAAAAGCAGGACGCCTTTTATTCTATATGGAGATGTTATGTAGACACACTAACCTCACGAGCTCGGAATGAGATTCTTAGTATGGGTTAAGTATATACTGATTTGATCAGAGAAAAAAAACCTGACAGGGAACCTGAATTGATGATGCACATATGGCACTTGTCCATAGATGTAGACCTAGAATCTATAGCAAGTACCATTGGGAATAACGTTTGAACACCATAGGCATAGTCTGATTCTAATAAAACCCAAACTAAAATGTAAGGGCATGAATGCAGACAGCATGGTATCCCAATTGAGGGGGCAGGACAGAGAAGAGGGGGAATCAGTTTGGGGAGAAAACTGTAAAAATACCAAATGACATTGTGTCTCAATTGTAATGTAGTTTATCCCAGAAGCCATGTAAATGTACCCATGGCCCTGGGATTTGTCTGACTGTTTAATAAAAATCATTAAAAAAACAAACATGAGGATTGTGAAAAATTGCAAGAGGACCTTGATAAATAGGAAGAGTGGGCATCCAAATGGCAGATGAAATTTCATGTGGACAAGTGCAAAGTTATGCATCTAGGAAAGAACAACCCAAACTGAACATGATGCAAGATTCCACATTAGAAACCACCACCGAGGAAAAAGATTTAGGCATCATCGTGGATTACATGTTGAAACCATCCACCCAGTGTGCAGCAGTGGCCAAAAAAAGCAAATAAAATGCCAGGAATCATAAGGAGATGAATGGAGAATAAAACCAATTATAATGCCTCTGTATCGTTCCATGGTGCGACTGCACCTTGAATATTGTGTGTAATTCTGGTCACTGTATCTTAAAAAGGATATAGCGTTATTAGAAAAGGTATAGAGAAGAGCCACCAAAATGGTAAAGGGGGATGGAAGGATAACCCTATGAAGAGATAAAAAGGTTAGGGCTCTTCAACCTGGAAAAGAGACTGCTAAGGGGAGATATGATAGAGGTCTATAAATTAATGAATGGAGTAGAACAGGTAAACATAGATCAATTGTTTTCACCATCAAAATATAAAAAGACTAGGGGACATGCAATGAAGCTACAAGGTAACCTATTTAAGACTAATAAGAGAAAATATTTTTTCACTCAACGTGTAATCAAACTCAGCTTTTACTACATCCTTCAGTAACAAAGTCCACTTAGTGTAGCCGGGTTTAAAAAAGGTTTGGATAAGTTCCTGGAGGAAAGGTCCATAAACCATTATTAAAGGGGACCCGAGAAGTCCACTGCTCGCCCCAAAACAAGCATTGTGGAAGCTGTGTCTTTTGGGGAAACTGCTAGGTACTTGTGACCTAGATTGGCCGCTGTTGGAAACAGGATACTGGGCTTGATGGACCTTGGTCTGACCCAGTATGGCATGTCGTATGTTCTTAATCTTATCTGATCTGCTATTTGACAGCCAACCTGACATCCTAAACCTAACTGAGCCTTAGTTCACAGAAGCAGATGCAGTCCTACTAAATCAGCTCATACCTCAAGACTACCATATAGTCAGCTCTCCAAGGTCAAACCAAAGAGGTGGCGGTGTCTGCATCCTAGCTAGAAAGGGCTTAAACTTCCACACTCTCTCTCTAAAACCTCTACTAATGGTCTGGAGCAGGGGTTTTCAACCCAGTCCTCGGGGAACCCCAGGCCAGTCAGGTTTTCAGGATTCCCAGAATGAATATGCATGAGAGATTTGCATGTTCTGCCTTCATGGTATGCAAATCTATCTTATGCATATTCATTGTGGGAATCCTGAAAACCTGACTGTCCTGGGGTTTCCCGAGGACAGGGTTGAAAACCTATCATCTAGAGACTTTAACAATTATGAACAATATTGCCTATAGATCCCCCAAATGCCGATACTGACAGCCTTGAGTCTATCCTGGAAAACGTTTGTAACAGCACAAACCATAAGTACCTTATGATACTATGTGACCTCAACCTCGCCTCTACACCACCAAGCAAACAACTTTCTGGAAGCAATGGAATCTCTAGATTATATCCAAACTGTCAACCAAGCCACCCATATCAAAGGTAACACCCTTGATATGATTTTCCTACCATGCAACATACTCAACCAGCACCAGATCCCACCACCACAAATGTCCTGTGGTCAGATCACAAAATAATATCTATAACCATACCTCCAGAAATAAAGGAACACAAGCAATGCAACCCAGAACACTGCACATGCAGGTTCCACAACTAAGACAAGGAAAAATTCCTAGTAAACATACTCTCCAAGCTGCAAAAATGCCCTGATGAGACACACGACATAGATACCCTAATACACAACTAGAACAAAGCAATAACTGAGACTTCAATGAAACCATTCTCTCAAAGCCAATGCTTCAGAAAAAAACCACAACAAATTGGTACACTCTCCTACTAAAGAATTTGAAGCCTACGAATTACAGAAAAGAAAATGAAGGAACATTAAATCAGATGACACCCTCGATATGTACAAACTACAAGCTACAAGCATAGTAGCTTGGTAAGCTACAAGCATACCAAGCTGCCAACAACCAGGCAAAAAGAGGCTACTATACCAAGATAATCCAGAGCTCCTTAAACTGTTCTTGGAGCTCTTCAACATAGTCAGAATACTATGCAAAGATCCTACACACCGAACAGAAAAGAAACAACTTCACACCAGAAGCAATGGCTAAGTACTTCCAAACTCTAACCTCAGCACACCTTAATATAACAGCAGCAACAAAAACCACATATCAGAGCACATGGACCACATTCCTGAAAATCACACCAGAATATGTAGAGAAAGTCATCACAAGTATTAACACAGCCACCTCTCCATTTGACCCCTGTCCAGTTAGCTGGATCAAGGCAATTAAACGGGGACTCATTCCATCAATGCTAAAAATCATTCAGCCACTAACTCGGGGATACGTACCACCTGAACTCGTCAGTCTCTATCTGCCCTGTCAGGAAGGGGACATCCAGTGAAATAAACCAGCCATCATCCTATAGACCCATTTCTGACCAAAGTATTGGAAAAAATTGTATACAGACAGCTCCAAGACTACATAGATATGAATCCTCCACTAGATCACCAACAATATTTTTTATTTTTTTATTTAACATTTCTTATATGCCGCCTTTCATGATATCAAGGCGGTTTACATTGAACAAACTGAAATTACATTGAACAGGGCATTATAACTTGGAGATAAGTATTTAACAGGGAACATGTCTTCAGAGCTAGACATGGAGTAGAAACACTCATGATTTAGCCTACTTGACATCCTTATTAAACCCAAATCTGGTTTTATTCTCATATTTCTGGATGTTAAAGCAGCATTCAACTCCATCCCACATCTCCTCTTAATACAACGCTACAATCTATTGGTTTATCAGACACCACTCTCTCCTGGTTCAAATCCTACATGACAGACCGTAAACTGCAAGTCAAAATAGACCAGACAAATTCATCCCCATACACACAAACCTAAGGAGTCCCTCAAGGTTCGGCCCTCTCAGCCTTACTATTCAACCTCTTCCTGCAACCGTTATGTACTATAATTAAGTCCAGCAACATCCTTTATCACATCTATGCAGATGATGTAATGATTTACACACCTGTTAACACAACATCATACCCATTTTAAGCTGCTTTTCCAAAGTCTGAAATTGGCTCAAGAGTCAGAACATGAACATACATCTCAAAGAAGACCGAGGCTATGTTCATTACAAGAGACACTACCTTCATGCCACCACACACCATACCTATCGATGGAACACATATCCAAGTAAAGCAAAACATACAGTACCTTCAATTTACCCTGGACCAACACCTTACGAAACATAACACAGAACATATATATATATTTTTTTATTATTTATTTATCAATTATCAAATTAAAAATTCAGATATCATACCATGAACGACATAGGAAATACAATGGAACTCTCCCGATACAATTATCAGGAAAAAAAACCTCACAAACAAATCATATCTCCATCTTATATAGACCCCAAAAATCAGGAAATAGGGGAGTACTAGGTAATTAAATACTGCCAAGAAATCCCAGCATTAACACAATAAACAATAAAGGCGGAAGAGAGACTTACACGTCAGCTGTATGAGGAGAAATAACAACCTCAATATTACTCCCTTCCCTAGTCTCCAGAAAAGCCAAGAGCTGCTTGGGATCAAAAAACAGATACATCTTTTGTTTATAATTAAGAAAACATTTAACAGGAAATTTGAGTTGGAAGGAGGCACCCAAGGTCAAAACCCTGGAGCGAAGAGCCAAAAACTCCCTCCTCCGCAACTCTGTAATTCGTGAAAGATCAGGAAATACCCTCACCTTAGACCCCAAAAAAGCTTCATTAGCATTTCGAAAAAACATTCTAAGAATAAACACTTTATCCGTTTCTAAAGCAAATGTAACAAGCAGGGTGGTTCTCTCCATTACAATCTCCAAAGAACTCTCAAGGAGACCCGTAAGGTCCTCTAGCCCCGGCTGTGGAAGAGAGGGGACAGCTGTTCCACCCCTACTCACCAGGGATAGATACACAGCCCTGGTTATAGGAGGGAACTGTTCCGGCGGGATTTTCAGTACCTCCACAAAATACTTTCGAACCATTTCAGTTGCTGACAGCACTGGTGATCGAGGAAAACTCAGAAACCGGAGATTATTTCTTCGAACCTGGTTCTCCAAGTATTCCAATTTTCTACCAGAGACATTACTATCCTTAATTTGGGCATTTACCAAATCCCGAACCTCCCCCATCTCTCTTTCCAAGCTGGCTAAACGACTGCATTGTATCTCATTAGCCTTAGTAAGGAGGCACAGAACATATATTTTAAGCTGAAAACGATCAGAACCTGAAGACACTCCTATCAGAACATGACTTCCATTCTGTCCTCCAAGCAACTATATTCCCCCACCTTGATTACTGTAATATCTTCCAAGGCATACAAAACTCAGCTATCCACCCTCTCCAACTTGCACTCAACACAGCTGCAAGAATCCTCAATGCAAAGAGATCAGAGCACATCACTCCTCTCCTCAATAATTACATTGACTCCACATGATAGAACATACAAAATTCAAATCCATCCTCACAACATTTAAAATCTTCAATGACTCTGCACCATCACACCTACAAACCCTGATCAAGATCACGCCGGACAACCGAGGGCAACGAACCATTTCAAGGAACATGCTACAGACTCTGCTGATGTTCACAAGAACCAAGGCAACTTCATCAAAGAGAGCATTCTTTGTATTTACCGCTACTATGGAACTCTATCCCAGAAAGCCTGAGAACAACAACTGATACAGCTTCCTTCAGAGAATGCTGCCCTCTAACATAACCCTGATCTGTTGCCTCCTCTCCTCAAGCTCCTTCTTCCTAAACACCCTCATACCCCCTTATATAAAACGGTACAAAGTTACCCCACGATTATATATATCAAAGTTAACACAAGTTGACTTCCCTGTTCATTGTAAATGTTCTGTTTCAGTGTAAACCGCTTTGACCGAAGGATAAAGCTATATAAAAATAAGCTGTTAAATAAATAAATTAATAAATAACAGTAATGTGATAAGCTGAAAGAGGGATCAATGGTATGGTTGCCCAATCTCAAATTAGAAAATCCAAAAATGGCAATGAAAAAAAATGTATTTCTTTTTTAGTGGGCTGATAGATTTAACCCTGCAAGGAACATTTCAACCTAACCGAAATATAATTGAAGAAAAGGAACTATAAAATTTTGACCCATCAGGTTCGAAGGCAATATTACAAATCACTGATTACACATGCACCATACCAGTCACAATTATTTAAATCATCCTCTTTGTTGCTTAGGGATAAATTGAAATCGTGGCCAGATTCCTCTTTGCCACAGCATTTGGCATACTTTTTCCAAAGTAAAGTAGATAAAATACAAAATAAATTTTTAGTGGCAGAGACAGATGTTGAAAAGATGTTAGTGCTTATCCCAGATGGTAAAGATGGGGATTCCTGTCCTGTAGATTGTGTTAGGGCAACTTTTAAAATACCGTTTTTTTAAGGAATTTGATATGTTTTTTTTACTAGATATTAAGAAATTTTCTTATGCAGATCCTTGCCCAACATTTTTTTTTTGTCCTGCAACTTTTTCTTTTAAGTTGTGGTTGTATAAGATTATTTGTGTGTTATTAGATAAGGGATGTTATCTATGGGAAATAAGTGAGATTGTTTTGACTCCTATTCTGAAAGATATAAAGGTTAGCCTAGCTGAAGTTTCTAATTTTCATTCCTTCTCAAATATATCATTAATAGCAAAGATAATGGAAGCAGTAGTTGCTAGTCAGCTGATACAGTACTTATAAAATCGTAATTGTTTACATAATTCACAATTTGGCTTTCGTAAAGCACACAACACAGAATTCTTGTTGGGAATACTTATATCAGATGTTAATAGTATACTGTCAAGGGGGCATGTAGCAGTTTTATTACAGTTTGACTTGAGTGATGCTTTTGATTTGGCCGATCTGAAATATTAGCTATATTGGATCATTTTGGCATATTAGGGAACTGGTTTTCAGGCTTTTAAAAAAATTGAGTGTCTACTGTTCAACTTAATACTGAGTTTTCAAAGCCATAGAAACAATATTATGGGATCCCGCAGGCATCCCCGTTATCTCTGAGGTTATTTAATATATTAATGATTTCGTTGAGCTGGATGTTAGACAAATAAGATTTTAAATATTATGTTTATGCAGATAATATTTTAGTACTGTATTATCTTTCTCCATGTATGCAACGAATCACTATACATGGTTAAATTATATTCTTCCTTTGTTGAATGGGTGAGCACATCTCCATCTTCAGCTAAATGCGACTAAGACGAAAGTGCTATGTTTTAATAATGGTAAGTCAATTCGTAGTCCATTGATTGAAGCTACAAGCCAATTGAATCTTATACGAGAACCAGTGCTTCAAGTTTTAGGGATACTATTAGATGAAGATTTAACTTTGGAAGCGCATGTTGATTCTTATTTCAAAATCTTTTTTAAGATGTGAGAACTTAAACAAGTTCGTCCTTTTTTTGCTCCACAATATTTTAGTGTTTTAGCTTTTTTTAGATTATAACTTAGTTTTGATAAATTGTTCCCAACAACAAATGAAAAGATTACAATTATGTCAAAATACGGCAGCTAGATTAATTTTTGGTGTCTCTAAATATTTGGCTGGCGGTTACTCCTTTACTTAATAGACTACATTGACTTAAAACAAACCAGACCAGATATTCTAAGTTTTATTCACTGTTCAAAATTTTTCATGATCTAGTGCCAGTTCGTTTTTCAGATCTTTCTTTTCCATTGTTGCAGGAAACTCAAACTCTCCTCTTTCCATCAAATAAGGGAATTAATAATAAGTAGAGGTTTACCTTTACTTTGCCTTATAAAGCAGCTGAATTATAAGCTACCTATAGAATTAAAATATATATCATCGGTTACACCATTTAGAAAAAAGTTGAAAACTTGGTCATTCTCTTCCTAAAATCCATTTTGGCAATTTTTTCATGATTTTATATTAAAAGTATTGTAAACAACACTGATCCGAATAATTTTGGGAGTGTAGCAGTATAGAAGTATATTTTAGATTCAGTTTGATTTGTATGCATTTTCTACTGTAAGTTAAATTATTTCAATTTAAATTTAAAAAAAATAGTGTTTGATCAGGACTGTACCAAGCTAGGATTGCGCCCTGTGCATCTAATGAATCTGGTGACCCCCTCCTCCCTAACCATGTGCAGTAACTCATTCTTTTCGAGCTTCCTGAAAGCCCAGTGATCATATTGGTGCCTTGTCTATACTTGCACCCTGTGTGACTGCACCGTTCACATAGTCCTTGGTACAGCTCTGGTGTTAAGTCTAGTGCAGCAAAGCATTATCTGATGATTTTGCAATTTAACATTAAAATTCAAATAGTTTTTTTTTTCTCTAGGTAGTGAAGTATCTAATAGACTGCAATGCTAAACAGAACAAAAAAGACACAAATGGAAATACTCCATTAATTTATGCTTGTATGAACGGCCATAGTAAAGCTGCTGCATTGCTGCTGGAGGTAAGATTAAATCCAATCAAATTTCTTTGAAAATGTTGTTGTTTTTCTTTTTAGTGCACTCTTTGTGAATTGAGCAGATTATTCCATTCTGTGCTTTCTGAACAAGGCGTGAGCTCCACTGTGTTACTAGGAGTGCAAGACACATGGGAAACATTTTATTACTAAGAGTTAACTTTTGGGAAAATTGAATGAAGTGAGGTAAGGTCATCCAGTGATCCTATCAAGGACCTCACGCTCTCCATGCTGAGCTAGACAAAGTTTTTTTTATAGTACTGTGAACATGAGCAGTATTTCCCACTTGCACTGCAGCCCCCGAGAAACACGTTCCTTAATGCTTATCTCCTTTTTTTTGTTTTAGTGGCCTTAACTCTTCATTTTTCCAAGCAATAAAAAAATAAAGAAAAAGCTACCAAAATAATATGCATGATGATAAGCGATTGAGTTATGCACCATGGTTTTTGGGTGAATTACTTACACTCAAGAGAAGTGAGGCAGAGTGAGCACATATGGAGGAAAAAAAGGTAGACCATGGCAAAATGTAATATGAGGGTATATTGAATAAATATTTTATTAGCAGTAGCCAAAGCAAAAAAGATTTACTATAATAGGCAGATTCGCAACGCTTTTAATTTGATGTCCTCTGCTAAATTGTTTTCAATTGTGCATAGGCTTGCCAGCAAACCCTTGAAAGGGGAGCAGAGAATAGGGTTTGGTACTCAAGAGTTATCTGACTACTTAAAGTAAAACTGGGGAATCCAAGATGGAGCTTTGAGGACACCCGTGGGCAGACGTACCTGTTTGCACTCCTGCTTGACTGTCTTGAGGACTCTTCTCCTCCTGTTATGTGGAAGAGGAAAGGAAAGGAAGGCTCCTTCTCCCAAAGGGCACCCCCTCCTGCAACTTTACGGCAGATGACTTTGGAGGCCTTTGTCGTTCTGCCCGCTTCTCCAGCTTCAGCCCCTCCCGGCCCTGCCCAGGGAGAGTTTAGTGGGCAGCAGTGATGGGACTTTGTTGAGCTCTATTGTGCGAATTCCACTCCCTAACCCTGGAAGTATTCAGCCTATCAGTGCATTGGAGCTCTTGCGAACCCATGAGGCAAGTTTGGGGGCTCTACCGGGAGGTGCTCCAGTTAATGCTTTGTTCCCCCTGTGAGTGAGGGCAGTTGGAGGAGGATGTCCTGCTTTGGTGAGGTCTGTGGTGTTCATCGTGAAGGAGCGGGGTGAAATGGCTCTTCATGGAGTTATGGGAGAAGTGCAAAGACCTAAGGTGGTGGCATTGGAGTCTCTGTGGACTGTGATTCATGGATTTAATTCCTCCCTTCAAATTTTGTCATGTCAAGTTCTTGGGGACATTAAAGTTGTTTCTCAGGCAGTTCTCAATCAATCCAAGACAATGGAAGTGCTGGTTGGAAGAATGGACACAGTTTACAGTGGCTAGTCAACAGGCTGTGAGTAATATGGTGATGAAGGATTGCACTATAGTGGCCCGATGGATGTAATATCTGGAAAATCAAGTTAGATGCAATAATCTGTGCCTGCTGAACATCCCAAAGTCCTCTTTGGTTCTGCTGGTTGAAATGGTCAAGAAATATCTTACTGAGGTTCTTGGGATGCCTCCATTGGTGAAGGCCCACTATTTGCTGCCAGATGGGGTAGGTTCCCCCCCCCCCCCCCATGTTGGGCAAGAGAACTCATTTGCTGCTAACTTGACTGACTGAGTTTCTGGAATCCTCAGTGGAGGTTATTACCCTGAGGATAACTCTTATTTTGAATATTGCTTTGGAATTTGATTGGAATGCAGTTTTCAAACTGTATCTTTGTGCAATGAATAAACCTTTTTTAGGTTCTTGCTTATGTATTTTTCCTGATATGTCAGAGCACACTCAGAAGTGTTGACAGGGGTTCCTGGCTTTATGGGCAGGGCCCAATCTCTGGGTCTGAAGTTTGTGCTTAGATTTCCTTGTGTATGTGTGGTGAAGCATGATAAGCTGTCTACTTTCTTTGAACCTAAATTGTTGGCTGATTTTCTATCAATTAGGGAAGGTGTGAATGCCCTGACTCCACTTTCATAGCCGCTGATGTGGTGACCTTAGTTTTCTTGAAAATGTGCTTGCTGGTTAGTGTTTTTTTATTTCTAATACTATTTCCAGTTCATCCTGCTAGATCAGTCTAGACAAGTGGGTTGTGTCCCCCTGTCAGAAGATGAGACAGAAAATTCTAGAAGCTTAGTGACATCACTCTTGGTAGATAACCTTGTACTCCTAGGAGTCAGCTTCAGTATTTTCTCTGTCTCAGCAGATGGTGGACATCTATTAGGCTCCTGGCTGCTCTTTCCAGGGTTCTGTCAGTGTAGCTCTCTCACTGGGGAACTAATGGGCACATTCTGATACCCTTGTCTTTGGTACATTTCCCTGACACTTTCCAGATCTGTTTCTGATCAAGAGGATCAGAACAACACCTCCGAAGGGAAGGGCTCCTGCTCAGAAGCAGCAGTCTAGCCCTCCATTGCACATGCAGCCTCAGCCTCAGTATATTCTCATCAGGCTTCAGCTTCTGCTCAATTGATTTAAAAAAATAAAAAACAGAAACCAGATCAGCCAGCCACATCGGAAGAGCTTGCAAAGGTGTCCTTCAGCAGCTTCAGACCATCTCTGTCATTCCAGTGCGGCTGCGGGCTGATAAGTGCAGTGAGTTTCTTATTTTTACATCGGGCAGAGATGCCCCCCCACTCCTCCCAGAGCTTTGCGTCTTGTGTGATCAGGGTCTTATTGCTCACAGTCCTCCTTGGTAAGGGCCATTATGCTACGTGTATTTCATTTCGGGTGAGGGCCTCTTCTACATAGTACAAAAGCAGCGGTTTTACCGTGCCTTGCTGCTCCCGCCAAAACTTGTGCCTGCCATTTTAAAGCACCATCTTTTTCCAGCACCATTTCCCAGACTATGGCTTACCTCTGCCGACTCCATTCATATACCTGGTGTTCCAGGCTTTCATCTCCTCTGGCGAGCATGCCCTCCTCCCTTCAGAGGTTTCTTGAATGTGGCAGGAAATGCTGTTTTTTAACGGTGGATCTTTGCTCAGACTACGGGGTGGACAGGGGAGAAGACCCTTCCTTGGGCTCCAGTCAGGCTATAGCTCTTGCTCCCTCAGGTCCATTAGCTCCCCCAGCTCTGTTTTGATTCGGGTCTTCCAGCCTCCCCTGCTCCACAGGATTTCCCTCCTCTGGTGGTCCTGGAACAGCAGTTCCCTATTTTTCAGCAGCCTGCACAGCCTCAGGCCTCAAGCCTTCAGCAGCTTCAATCTCTACAATCTCCTTCCATATCAGACTCACAGTTTATGCATCTTTTTCGCCAAGCATGGGACTTATGGTGCTCGGGCTCTTCACCCGGCCCACTCGTTGCAGCTCTGCTGCCCACTAAGCATCCCAGGCAGGCCACGGTGGTTCCCAAGGTTGCTCCCACTCCTGCAGGGGACTGGCACCCTGTTAAGGAGGATGGCAAAGGCCTTTCTGATGACCATTCTCTCAATTCAGACTCTGAGCATGAGGAGGGAGAGCTCTTGGCTCCTGAGGACGATCCAGAGGCAAGGGAGGATGGGCAGGATATCCTTCTCTTTCACAAAGAGGAACTCCCTGCCCTCATTGCCCAGATTTCTGAGGCCCTCTATCTGTCTGTCCCATCGGCACAGCCCACTTAGGACCAAGACAAACTGCAAGCAGACCCCATCATTGTAGGGATTAAGAAGCCGTCAAAGGCTTTTCCCTTTCCTCCGGAGTTACAGAAAATGGTGTCCTTGGAGTTGGGATTCTGTGGTCCGCATGTCGTCTGGGCCGCTGCTGTTCATGGGCCCTGGAAGATCTGGACAGCTGGTTACACTTTCCCAAAGTTGACGCCCTAGTAACAGCCGTCACTAAGCATATCACAATTCCCGTAGAGGGCGGGACTACTCTCTGGGACCCGACTGATCGCAAGGTCAAGGGACTACTGAAGACGACATTTTCTTCATCCTCCCTTGCTCTTCAGGCCTCGGTGTGTGGTGGCTTGGCTGCACATGTGTTTATTTATTTTATTTATTTATTTATTTAACTATTTTCTTCTATACCGCTCCTTCCAGAGATCAAGGGCGGTTTACATGTAACAGTTTAACAGTATTGTACACATCTGTATACATTTACATTGAACAATAAAATTTAACTTTGTAAGGTATTAAAGTAGAACAATCGTCAAACTATTTACAATAAATATTTACAGTGGCTGTGTGTGGTGAGTAGGACAAGTGTAGGAGTTGGAATTTATTTCCTTTTATGCATAATTTCCTTTTATGTCATAAATGAGGGGTGAGGGGGAGGGGGCAGACAGGGAGTTAGTTAACGGGGGTTAGGCGGTTTGTGTATGTGTGTCCATGTTTGTTGTGTAGCATGTTTTGGGGGAGTAGGGGATTTCAAAGTGCTCTGTGAATAGGTAGGTTTTTAATTCTTTCCTGAATTGGGAGAGGTCTTTTATGATTCGAATGTCTATTGGGAGGTCGTTCCAGAGCATTGGAGCAGCGAATGTGAATGCTCTGGAGCTGGTGGTTTTCTTAGTCTTCCGGATAGCTTTTGGTGTGATGAGGGAGTGGGCTGCATTTTGTCTGTGGGATCTAGTTGTTGTTGGAGAGTGCAGTAGTGTAGAAAGGTGTGAGGGGGCTAATTCATTTATGAGTTTAAAGGTTGTTAGGACAATTTTGTATCTAATACGGCTGTTTATAGGGAGCCAGTGTAGTTCCCGTAGTATTGGGGTTACGTGATCTGCTAGGTGGGCTTTAGCAATTACTTTTGCACAGATGTTCTGAGCTCTTTGTAGAAGGTATGTGCTTTTTTGAGGAAGGCCTGTTAGGAGACTATTGCAATAGTCGAAGTGTGGGGTGATCAGTGTGCTTACTACAGATCTAAAGTCTTGTGTTTCAAGGAATGGCCTTAGGTGTTGAATAGTTTTAAGTTTATAGAAAATGGTTTTCACTGTTTGTTTTATGTGTGGTAGCATAGTGAGTGTGTGGTCGATTATTACACCTAAGTATTTTACCTGTTTTGTTGGTATGGTAGTTTTGTTGATTGTAATTGTTTCCGGGTAAGTGTTCTCAGTCATAGATGACCTTGTTACGAACATTGCTTCCGTTTTTCTGAGGTTGATGCTAAGGTAATTTGATTGCATCCAGGAGGACGTCTCTGCCATGCATTCAGATAGTGTGTCATAAGTGGGGTTTTTAATGTTTATGGGGATAGCAAGCATGATGTCATCAGCGTATATAAAATGCTTAATCCTGTGTTTTTTAAATATGTTTGTTATAGGTTGCAGGTACAGGTTAAATAGGAGGGCTGAAAGGGCCGATCCTTGGGGTATTCCCTGTCCCTGGGGGAATGTTTCTGATGCTTGTTGGTCAATTTGGACGCGTATTAATCTATGTGTGATGTAGGACTTGACCCATTTAAGGGCAGTCCTGCCTATTCCTAAGTTCTCTAGTCTGTTGATTAGTGTAAGGTGGTTGATGTTGTCGAAGGCGGCTGAAATATCTAAGAAGAGGAGTAGGAAGCCTTGGTGGTTGTCATCTGTACCACGGATGAGGAAGTCCATTAAGGTGATTAAGAGAGTTTCTACTCCATGGAAGGGGCGGAATCCAAATTGGTGTGAGTCAAGTGGTTTGTGTTCATCAATGTGTTCCTGTAACTGTAGTTGAATTGTTTTCTCTATTATTTTGGCTATAAATGGAATGCTGGCTATTGGTCTGTATGAGTTCGGGTCTTTTGAGTCAAGCTTACTATTCTTTATTATTGGTCAGAGTGTTGTGAGCTTTAAGGCATCAGGCATGGTGCCTTGTGAAAGGGATTGGTTGACTATGTGTAGTAAATATTCAGCCAGTTCATCCTTTGCACACTTAATCCAAGACATAGGGCATGGATCGAGTGGGGAGGTTGTGGTGTTGATCATTGTTATGATCTTAAGGAGTTGTTTTTGATCGGTCATATGAAAACTTGTCCATTCGTTAATGGTTTTGGTACTTGTTAGTAGTGATGTCGGGGTAGTGGTATTGCTTTTTAGTTTTTCTTCAAAATGTGTTGCTAGTGTTTGTACACTTATTGCTTGTTTAGGCTCAGTGTTATTCGTTTTGGTTAGTGTTTTTACAATCACGAATAACTCTCTAGGGCGGTTGATGGCTGAGTTTATTACTTTAGAATGGTAGTCTCTTTTTGATTTGTTGATTGCATTTTTATATCCAGTAAGTAAGAGCATGTATTGGGATTTGTTTTCATCTGATTTTGTTTTTCTCCATCTCTTTTCTTGTTTCCTCAGTTGCTTTTTTAGTTTTGTGTTGCTATGCTGGCTGCAGTCGCTTCCAGAGGATCCCGCTCTTGCCTGTTTGGAGTCAGTCACAGCCTTTGTTGCAGATGCATTCTACGATCTCCTTTGTTTATCAGCTCAGTCATTTGCAGCAGGTACCGTAGCTCGGCGCTGGCATTGGCTTTGGCTTTGGCTTCGCCAGGGCCAGCTTGCAATACTTCCTTTCAAAGGCAAGCTTTTGTAATTGGCAAAGATCTGGACAAGCTGATAAAGGACTTGGGGAAAGTCAAGCCACAGCGTTTGCCAGAGGACAAGCTGAAATCAGGCTCTCGTTGCCCCACAACGGTGTCTGTCCTCTTCCTACAGAGGGCACTTCAGAGACACATGCCGCTGCCAACCAGGAAAATCAAACACTTATTTTGCTAAAACTGACTCTAAGCCTCGGTCCTTTCGGGGAGTCCGTCAAAGAGAATTTCTCCATGGCCAACAAGTTCGCAGGGGCTGCTCACTCCTCCTGCTGACGGGCTCACGGCCCATTCTGGGATGCCACCTGTGGGCAGTCGGCTCCAACTATACTCCCACAAGTTGGCCAAAATCACCTCAGACAAATGGATACTTGAGGTGATTGCTCACGGATACGCTTTGGACCTTGCAAGGCCTGTCCCGCTCTCATTCCTTCTCTCCCCATGCGGGGCACAAGATGAGCAGGTGGCCATGCAGATGACCACCTCCAGCTCCAGGCCGTGTGCCCAGTCCCTCCTGCAGAAGTAGGCTCTTGGCACTATTCCAAAATAATTTTTTCCAAGAAAGACAGTTCCTTCCGGCCTATTCTGGATCTGAAGGGTGTTAACAAATGTTTGAACATACCTAATTTTTGGATGCAGATGCTCAGGTCTGTCATTCAGGCAGTTCGCCCCGGCGAATTCCTAGCGTCTTTTGACCCCACCGAGGCTTATTTTCACATCCCCATTCGCCTGGCTTACCAGCAATATCTGCACTTTGCAATCTTGAGCAGGCATTATCGGTTCAGGGCTTTGGCCTGGCCACAGCACGCTGAACCTTCTCCCAGGTCATGGGTAGTAGCAGCAGCCACCCTCCATCGCTAAGGCATCAAGGTTCACCCTTACCTAGACGATTGGCTCATCCAAGTAGTCTCATGAGAAAGCGGTTTCAGTAGTGGCTCAAGTTGTCCAGTTTCTCAGTCGCCTCAGTTGGGTGGTCAATCAGGCCAAGAGCTCCTTATGTCTTTCTCAATCCTTGGAGTTTCTGGGGGCTTGATTCGACACACAACTGGATCGTGTCTTCCTTACCCAGACAAGATGCGACAAACGTCTCATGCAGCTTTGGTCCTTTCTGCAGTTACTGGCTACCTTAGCTTGGGATTACCTGCAAGTGCTGTGCACCATGACAGCCACCCTAAACATTGTGCCCTGGGCAAGGGCCCACATGCGTCCTCCAACACGCCCTCTTATCCACAAGATTACCAGGCCCGCCTTCCCTTCCCACTAGGGGTGTGCCACAGCCTCAAGTGGTGACTCTGCCACTAGCATCTCTTGCATGGAGTCCCATTGGAAACTCCTCACTGGGTACCCGTCACCACAGATGCCAGTCTGAATGGCTGGGGAGCCCATTCCCTAGGCGGATGGTGCAGGGATCCTGGTCAGCGCAAGAGGCTTCCTGGCTAATCAGTTGCCTCAAGGCTCGGGCTGTTCAGCTAGCATTGCTTACCTTCCAGCCCCTACTTTAGGTCAAAGGCGTTCGGATACTTTCAGACAACACATCCACAGTGGCTTACCTGAATCGGCAAGGCAGCACCAAGTGTTCTAGAGTGGCGCACAAAATGGCCCTCCTATTTCCTTGGGCGGAGAACACTTTGTGGGCAATCTCTGCACAACACATTGTAGGGGTGGAGAATATTCGCACAGACTTTCTCAGTTGCCATCTCTTTGACCCCAGCGAGTGGGCGCTCGCTCCATGGGCATTTCAGGTGATTGTGAACCACTGAGGCCTGCCGCTCATGGACTTGATGGCCACTGCCACCAACTCCAAGGCTTCAACCTTTCAGCTAGCAGAGAGAGCTGGGATCTCATGGACTCGATGCCCTAGTCCAATCCTGGCCTCGGAGACAGCTCCTATATGCCTTCCTGCCATGGCCACTGATAGGCGGGCTTCTCGGCCAAATAGAAGCCCACGTGGGACACATCATCCTCATAGCATCGGATTGGCTGTGGCGCCCGCGATAAGCCAATCTTCTTCAGCTCTTGCGGGAGGCGCCTCTTCCTCTTGGCATCCGCAAGGGCCTTCTACAGCAAGGCCTGATTCTCCTGGATGATCTCGCTCCCTACTGTCTTATGGCTTGGATCTTCAGCAGCGCCGTCTAGTGCGCAAAGGTTATTCACTGCAAATGGTAGCTACTCTGCTACAGGCGCGATGACCCTCTACTTCTTGAGCGTATGTGAGGGTCTAGCGTCATTTTGACTCATGGTGTTCTCTCAGAACACTATCCCCATGGAGGGCATATGTCCCTGACTTCCTCTTTCCTTCAAGACTGCTTTGATGAGGGCCTAGCCCTAAATTCCCCGACGGTTCAAATTGCAGTACTCACCTGTTTCTGAGGACCTTTTCGGGGGCATTCCCTGGCCTCCCATCTGGATCTGGTGCATTTCTTGCAAGGGGTTTATGCACTGTGGCCATCCTTACCCTATCCTTGGTACTTCGGGCCCTTACCAGGTCACCCTTCGAACACCTCCAAAGATTTGACTCTCAAGACTGTCCTGGTGGCAGTCACCTCAGCTCGTCGCCTTTCAGAGCTTCAGGCCCTCTCTCGTCGAGATCCTTTCTTTGTTTTCTCTTCTGAGGGCGTCACTATACAGCCAGTTCCCTCCTTCCTGTCAAAGATCATCGCTGATTTCCATGTCAATCAGCTAGAAGGCCTCCCTTCCTTTGAGGAAGCACGCCGTGGGGTGTACTCACAATCTCCATTTGCTTGATGTCAGCAGAACGTTACGACACTATCTCAAGATCACGAATCTCTTTCGCCTCTCCAATCAACTATTTGTTCTGCTCTCTGTCAACGCGTTGGATCAAGCAAGCCATTGAGTCGGCTTACATCCTTCAGAACAAGCTGGTGCTCTGAGCTCATTCCACAAGAGTTCAAGCCGCCTCTTGGGCAGAGAAGGACACATGTTGCTCCTCTAGACATCTGCAGAGCGGCAACATGGTCTTCCCTTTCTACCTTTACCCGGCACTATAGCTTGGATCTCCATGCTCGGGAAGCAGTTCTGTTTGGGGCCACTGTCTTGGCCACCGCAGTTTCTTCCCACCGAGAGGGGATTTAGTTGTGGTACTCCCCACTTGTCTGGACTGGTCTAGCAGGATGAACTGGAAGGGGAAATTTTATTTACCATTAATTTCCTTTCCTGGATTCCTGCTAGACCAGTCCAGTCTCCCTGCTTCTCTGTCTCTGACTTGGCCAAGTTGTCGCCTAAGAAATTTGCTCATGGACTCATTGTTAGCATGCCTGACAGCTCCGACTGGTCTTTTCTTGTAAATTCGTCTTGACATGATGGTATATAGCCTTGTGTCTAGTTCCTTCAATGCATGAGTTCCGCATGGTTGTATTCTATTTCCTGCTGGTTTGTTTTACTAGCAGGTTTTTGTGCGGCTATTGGAGCCAATCTGAAGCCAATCTGCCTGCTACAGATGCACTGAAACTGACCCTTAGGGGTACAAGGTTATCTACCAAAGGTGATGTCACTAAGCTGCTAGAATTTTCTCTCACCTGCTGACAGTGGGGCACAACCCACTTGTCTGGACTGGTTTAGCAGAAATTCAGGAAAGGAAATTAACAGTAAATAAAATTTGTCCATCCTGTTACTTGGATCTTCATATTTCTTATCTTTGTGGGCTGCTACTTGTTATATATTTTCTTTGATGTATTTTGAGAAATGTAATTTTCCTATGTGAGTTTCATGTTTTTTAGAGAAAGCAATATTGTAAAATTTCATAAATATAAATTAACAAAAAAAGAAAGTAAAACTGGCGTGTGATGGGATATATGCTTCCTTAATTTTATACTGGATTCAGATGTGTTCCTTGGTAGTGCTAATATGCAGTGGATTTCTTTGTTGCAAACTTCAAGGTCTTCCTCTTTGCCTTGGGTTCAGTTTGAGAATATTGTGAAGAGCAGAATTTAAGTATTCTTGCTGGTTTATCAGATGACTCTTGTGAATTGGATTGTTGTCCTTGGGTGCTTAAAGGACTGAGGCTTAAGTTGGTTACTAGTTTGTTACGAATCATTAATTCCTCTTTGCAGTTTGGCATTAGTGCATCCTATAATAAAGAATCATGCTGTTAGCTCACTTATAGACCCATTTCAAATACTCCTGTGATGGGTAAGGTTATTGAGCGAGTTGTCCTGCAACAGCTTCAGGATTTTGCGCGTAAGTATGAGATTCTGAATGTATACTAGTACAGGTTCTGTCCGGAGTATGTAACAAACTCTTATTATGTTTGTTTGATATGTTATTAAAATGATTGGTGTAACACTTCGTATGTGCTGCTTTTTCTTGATATTTCAGCTGTCTTTGAATATAGAATTTATGGAGATGGAGTTTGATTCTTAATCTAAAGCTAAGTACAAACGGGTGGGCTGGGTTGTTGCTGAAGGAATGTACTCTGTAGTATTTTTGTGCTCTGTTTCAGATGACGATGGATATGGCTTTGAAACATAGCGCTTTCATAATTTAGTAAGTTGATTGTTAAAAATGGAGTGTTGAAATGTTTGGATTCTCATTTTCATAATTTTTAAAAAAATTATTTGAATAGATTAAAATATAAAAAATTTAATTGCAGGGGAGTATTTTAGACTTATGATGTGTGTGATAAAGGCACATCCCTTTCTGGCAAGTAATTAATCTTGCTGCTTAGAGGGAGAAGTATTTTTACTGAGGTCTTTTCTCCTCTGATTAGAATAATTGTAGTCAGCATCTTTAGAAAGTGGTAAGTTACTGAATTTTATTACCCATTTTTTGTATGTGTGTGATTTGTTGATATTTGTGAAACTACCTCAACTTAAAGTAGACAAAGCGATGGGACTGGATGGGATACACTCTAGAATACTGAGGGAACTTGGGGACGTTCTAGCAACTCCACTGACTGACCTTTTCAATGCCTCGTTGGAGTCGGGAGTGGTGCCAAAGGACTGGAGAGAGGCTCATGTGGTGCCTTTACACAAAAGCGGAAGTAAGGATGTGGTTGAAAACTACAGGCCGGTTAGTTTAACTTCGGTGGTGAGTAAATTATTGGAAACGCTGCTGAAAGAGAAAATAGTGAGGTTTCTGGAGTCCAGCGGATTACAGGATCCGAGGCAGCATGGATTCACCAGAGGCAGGTCTTGTCAGACAAATCTGATTGATTTCTTTGACTGGGTAACCAGGGAGTTGGACCGAGGGAGAGCTCTAGATGTGGTGTATTTAGATTTCAGTAAAGCCTTTGACACTGTTCCTCACAGGCGACTTATAAACAAACTGAGCACCCTAGGGATGGACCCTAAAGTTACTGCTTGGGTTAGAAATTGGTTGGGTGGGAGGCGACAAAGAGTACAAGTAAATGGAGCTCACTCTGAGGAGAAGGATGTTACCAGTGGTGTGTCCCAGGGATCTGTCCTTGGTCCGATTCTTTTTAACATCTTTGTTAGTGATATAGCGGAAGGGCTATCGGGTAAGGTTTGCCTCTTTGCGGATGATACCAAAATCTGCAATAGAGTAGACACCCAGGAAGGTGTAGATAACACGAGGAGGGATCTAGCTAAGCTTGAAGAATGGTCTAGAATTTGGCAGCTGGGATTTAATGTTAAAAAATGTAAGGTCATGCATTTGGGCTGCAGCAATCCAAGGGAGCAATACAGTATAGGAGGTGAAGTACTTTTGTCCACTAAAGAAGAGCGGGACCTAGGCGTGGTTGTATCTGATGATCTTAAAGTAGCTAAACAGGTAGAAAAGGCGACTGCAAAAGCTAGAAGGATGCTTGGGTGCATACGGAGAGGAATGGCTAGCAGAAAAAAGGAGGTGATAATGCCTCTGTATAAGTCTTTGGTGCGACCTCATTTGTAGTATGGTGTGAAATTCTGGAGACCGCACCTTCAAAAGGATGTGAACAGGATGGAGTCGGTGCAGAGGGTTGCTACTAAAATGATTAATGGGCTTCATTATAAAGCATATGAGGACAGACTTAAGGATCTTAATATGTACACCTTAGAGGAAAGGCGGGATAGAGGTGATATGATTGAGATGTTTAAATACCTCCGTGGCATAAATGTTCAGGGAGAGAGCCTCTTTCAATTGAAAGCAAGTTCTGCTACGAGGGGACTTGGGATGAGGGTGAAGGGAGATAGATTCAGGAGTGATATGCGGAAATATTTCTTTACGGAAAGAGTAGTGGATCCATGGAATAGTCTCCCAGTGGAGGTGGTAGAGATGAGGACAGTAACTGAATTCAAAAAAGCATGGGACCAACACAGAGGATCTCTAAAGGTAAAAAGTGGACTGTTGTAGTTGTTATGGAAGGACAGACTAGGCCATGTGGTCTTTTTCTGTCATCATGTTTCTGTGTTTCTATGTTTCTATTTCTCCTACCATTACTATACATAAATTAGAGATAATTGGTTAGTTATTAGTGTTTGGCTAAAACAATAAGTCTAGAACTTAATCTTGTCAAGACTAATGCCCTTTTTTTACTTGTGATAAGATGGTGCCCTATGTGAATAACTTTTATATTGGGAATATTTTTATTCCTTTTAGGTCTACAATTTGCTATCTTGATATAAATTTAGATTCACACCTTTTCAATGCAGACAAATTTAAAGGGTTTCTTAAAATCTGTTTCCATATCGTCCTACTAGACCATTTCAGATAAGTGGGTTGTGTTCCCTTAACAGCAGATTGGTAGAGTCTGAGAACCAATGAAAAGCCCAGGTTTCATTGACATCATGCCCATACCCCTCTTGGCCTGAGTATTCTGTCTCCAGCAGATGGTAGATGTATTTTCTCAGCTCTGAAGAAAATCTGAATAATTGAGAGGAAAAAGATTGAATTTGCTTGTGAATGACCACCTTGAGGGTGACTTTCTCACTTGAGTGTGACATGGGAGGCTCCACTAGACTAAGGTCTTTTCGGTAGCCAAAGAAGGAGGGAAAATTAGTTCATCTCCATGCTCTTAACATGAGAATGAGCCGTTGAGCAGCCAGAAAATTGGAAAGATTTTGAAGAGATCAACAGCCTCAAACAATCTCAATGCCCCCTCCCTCCTCCTCCTGTCCCCCCTGCTCTCCCCCAAAGATGGCAAGAAGGCTCTCTGAGGTATCTGCCTACAAGCTACAGTGAAGTACAGAGTCTATAAATAGCAGAGAAACTGTTCCAGGGGAGTAGTGCTGAGCAGGGCATGAGTTTTGTGCCTGGGGCTCCCAGGTGGTGAGTATGAAGGCTTGAACTCGTCATTGTCATATTCCGTCCATCCAGGGCACAATTCGGAGTGGATTGCTGGCGATCGTTGGTGTGATGTGCAGGTTTCCCGCCCTTTCCGGTGTGCATTATTAGCAGTTTTTACTCTTGTGCGCCTTGCAGTCGCGTGGTCCTAGCATGCTTTCTGCTTGACCAGCTCCAATATGCGTTCCTACCCAAGCGCCCTTTGCACTCAATATTGTAAGCGCTGTTAATGCCCATTTTCTGTGTCAGCGCAGCTGTTGTGTGTGCCTTAACTTTCTATGCCTTCCAGGAAACATTGTTTGGCCTGTGGCAAATGAGGTGTTTCGTCTCTGGATTCTGGACTCTGTTCTTGCATGGCAGCTTCGGAGTCTTCTCTGGAAGGTTCGTTTCCCTTCTCCCAGAAAAGGGCCTCTGCTAGCCCGGCCTTGCCTGCCTCAGGACAAGAGGCAGTGGATGGTGCTGTGGGTAAGGATAGTAAGCTGGCCGGAGGTTCCAGCGACCATTCTTCGGGCTACTCTCCTCCCTCTAAGGCAGGGATTCCCAAACCTGTCTTCCAGCCAGTCAGGCTTTCAGGATATCCACAATGAATATGCATGACGGAGATTTGCATGCGTTGCCTCCATTATATGCAAATCTCTCGCATGCATATTCATTGTGGCTATCTGGAAAATCTGACTGGCTGGGGAGGCCCCAGGACAGGTTTGGGAACCCCTGCTCTAAGAATTCAGTAGTGGCTGTGTCCCCTGTAGTTGGGGTTCATTTCCTAGAGGGAAACTCCTGGAGTCCAGGTTATCCTTTCCGGAATTCATTTTCTTCTTGCAACAGGCCAGATCATTTTGGCATGGAAACAGACTTTGACCTTTACAAGACTGCCCTTGCAGGAATCCAGATGCTGCAGACTGAATGTGGAAGCCCTATTCAGTTACCAATCCCAGCAGAGGGCACCGTCTGGAGATGTGGATCAGCTGGGGGCAATGTTCCCTCTAATTTTCTGTAGGCTGTGTGCGCATAAAATTTCAGCTGTGCGGCTTTTGAAGGAAGGTTAAATTTTTTGTGCGCTACATAACGACACTTGGAGTTATATACTTTAAAATTTGACTACACATTAGAATACAGTATGTACACCACATTGATGTTAATCAAATTAAATGAAAATAGACGATTACTAAATGAAGCGGAAAATTTCTAGTAATTACAATCACAAGTGTGGTATTATTTCAGTTAATTTTTATTGAAAGCCATTGTTGTTCCATGTAAATAATTTATGTATGGAAGAAGAGTTCGGTGTCCAACATGGAGTGGTGGGTTCACCCCTAAACAAAGACATGGGGAGAGGTGGCCTGCACAGAGCAACAGGTGCACCTACTCTTGCTGGGCAGACTAGATGGACCATGCTGGTCTTTATCTGCTGTCACTTACTATGTTCTCAAAATTTCTCTCTTCGATCTTTCAAATGTACCCAGTCTGAATAAATTTTATCAAGGTCTACTGATCCGCCATCTTGAAGATGACTCTTAACACGCATCAGCATTTCCAAATGTTCTAAATGTAAGCGATTCCTTATTTTGGTTTTTAAACTGTTCATCAAGCTGAAACCACGCTCACAATCTGCATTAGAAGCCAAAAATGTTCCACCAATATCAATCAGTTTCGCTAAATCTGCAAACTGAGCATTCTGAAACGCCAAAGTCACCATATCCGGAAAACTGTTTATCAGTTTGCTTTTGATTTTTTCTGCGACTAAAAACTTGAAGTCATTGTACTGCTGAACAATAATATGTTCCTCCATAAGAAATTGTTTGTACTTTAAACAGAGTGATCGGACGTTTTCAATTCCAAATTCATAATCACACTGTGCTATTGCTGTCAAATCAAAAGCAGACCATTCCTCAATTTCATTTTCAGGAAATCTTTCCCCTAAATGGAGACACAGCATATTAATGAAAGTAAGTGTGGAACCAGTATCCACTGAAGCGTCTCCAGGTATCTTGTCGAGAAGATTTTTAACATTATCAGTCCATTTTACTGTGTCACCCAAGTATTGCATTCGGATTTTGTTCAGCTTACCCTGTGCAAGATGATATGCTTCCAGTGGTGTTAGCCCACGTTTCTGAAATGCCATTGTTAATGAAGCTAGTTCAGATAAAACATCATTCAAAATTTGCAATGTTATATGGAATTGATGGCTGTTTAGCTTTTTATAACAGTACTTTGCAATGGGATCATTATCCTTATCTTCTTCAAAGTATTTTAATAATGGATCATAATTTCAAATAATTGCTTGAAGAGCAAAATGTCTAGATAACCACCGCACTTCGTTCAGAGGTCTAAAAGCAATTGACTCGCATTCAGAAGCATCTGCTAATTCTTTAAATTGTGACCTTTTAGTAGAAGATCGACAAAAGGTTGTGTAAACAGTTCTCATGAAAGTTTCAACTTCTTTCATCAACTTTACTTCCTTCCATGATTCAGAGATCCCCAAATCTTCACGATGGGCAACACAATGCTGCTGCACTAAATGCAAAATATTTTGTTTGAGCTGCGCAGCAACACCATTTATTCTGCCTGACATGACAGAGGCACCATCCGAAGTAAACATGACCATTTTGTTAAGGTCAAGCTTGTATTTCCCATAGAATTCCCGGAGTGCACTGACTATTGATGCAGCATCGCATGCTTCCAACTGTAGCATCCCACCAAATGAAGTTTTATACAGACATGAATTTACTGGCCGATATTTGAAGTACAATATTAAGTATTTGTTGACAGAAATGTCTGTGCTTTCATCAATAGTTAACGTATGATACGCTGCTGATGCAACATCTGCCATGAGCTTATCTTGGACATTCATGTTTATAATTTCAAGAAATTCAAACGAATAGTTTTTGCTTCTCCAGCTTTCAGGTATGGTTATGTACTTGGACATGTGTTCATTAATATCTTGAACAGAGAGCATGGAAATATTTATCCGAACCGCCAGCAAAACAATTAGAATTTTAATTTCTTCTGGTGTAGAACGCTTCCGTTCATTACTAATTTGCCTTTTCTCTTTTTCAGCGGTGCTCTCAAGCAACAAGTTAAATAATCCTCCTCTTAAATTTGGATTTTTAGCTCTAAGTTTCTTAACACTTTCAGCATGAGTCTTACTAGACAGATGTCGTTTCAAAAAGTCCAGTTTCCACACATCATCCCAAATTTTGCCATTCGAAAACTCTCCGATGGTTTTTGCATCTCGGCAGTATAAACAGATTACTTCGTCATCCTCTTCGTAAGTGAATATTTCACGCAGTTGAACGCACGTTTTATCCCGAGATTTCGGTGTCTCCGTTTCAATCATTTCTTCAAGCCATTCAGGCTTAAAAGCTCTGGCCGCTCTCTTACGTTTTGCACCTCTCATTGCTATTGGTTTCGACATTTTAAAAGTGGTGTGGTGGTCACAGCAGGTGCTTTATTATTCAAAAGAAATGCCCACAGCCTACAGAAAATTAGAGGGAACATTGCTATAAGGTATGTACATGTATAAAAACATACACCAAGATTTTATGTAAAGCAACTCAAAAAAAAAAAAAACATGGCATAGTGACGTACCAAAAAGGTCAAAACATTAAAATGACATTAAAATAGCTGAACACTAAAAATCGACGACCGAGGGATAACAAGCATCAGTAACATGGGGGGGGGGGGGGAGAGGAAGGGGGAAGGGAAGGGGGGAAGGGGAAGAAAAAGAAACTGACATTGTATTGTAAGAGCCCTATCTGTTTAAAAGAAAAGGGAGGAAAACAAATGGGACTAAAAAAGTACCACTAATAAAAGAGGTGATGGATGCATATGTAGTAAAAATAAATACTTTTGGCATTAAAAGATCTCTCTGAAGATAAGTACAAATGTATGATAAGCACATTTGGCAAAAAGAAAGATCATCTCTGTTTGAAAGAAGAGAAAAGTGGGGGCAAGTCAAGGACATTTTCCCTCTTTCACAGGGTTCCTATGCCTGTACTCGCCAGCTCTATGGGGAAACCACCTGAAATAAAAAGGGGGCAAGAACTTAGAAATCCCACTCCTCATTTCTTAAGTGCTTTCCTGCGACATTCTTCACCTTATCATTAAAACAGATGAATAGTACCATTTAGAGAAGAGCAAAACACACACTGAAATTCTAGGGTGCCTTACACACAACAGGTAAGAATGGTGTCAGGGAATAAATGGCTTTAAACAAACTTTCTGAAGAAAGTAGTCAGTGACAGTTGTGAGAAGAGCATCCTCAGTAGGAGCAGCAGTCCCATAGTGTTTTTTAACATGCTCCTTCAGTAATCATAAATACACAATCAAATACCACTGATAAGACAATAAATAAGCAAACAAATTAATCATAAATGAATAGCAATATAGAATAATGTATCACACCACATAAAAAAATCACTGTATATTGAATAAATATATAAACAACAATAAAACATAGATAAAACATAAAAATACATAAACAATCATAACATATATAAACAAACAATATCATAAAAAGCAAGCTAAAGCCATAGATACTCGATGTAAATAAATAAGAACTTCAAAAGAACATATACATACATGATAAAACAAGGATATCATGAGGACCTATAAATGAAGAAATCCTGAGGGAATGTAAAACATAATCCAACTATGGAGGATTAATTACATACAGAGAAGCAGGAGTGAAAGAATTCATGGAGAATTGATGAAAAGGCAATTTACCTTGGACCAGAAGAGGCCACAGTACGAACCACCCAATCTACTGTGGAGTATTAAATAAATGACTTACTGTAAAAAGATAAAACGGGTCGATACAAATAAGTAAGTAAAAAAATTGGAATCGCTTGTTGACCAGACAAGCCATAAATTTCCATTAAAAGGAGGCCATTTTGAAACAAAATGTTGAAATGAAAGAATGAAAAAAGTATATACCATAGACAAGCTGATGAAGCGGCTTTCACAGCATGCACCAAGGTGCCAGCAGCAATCAATGTGAAAACAAATCGTGTTTATAAATATAACAAAAGAAATAAAAATGAACCACTGAAAAGGTATGGCAATAAAAAAAACCAAGTGTTTAAACTATAAAAACAGCACGGTCTGGTCGTAGCGGCTTTGTTTAAAGCGCCCTTAAATTAATATGTAGAGCCGCGGGAAACAAGAAAGGGGGGGGGGAGAGGGAGCTATAAAAGTTGTTGTTTTACTAACAGCCATTGCTCAGCCATTTTGAATGTGAATTCTGCTTGAGACTTGTGCACAAATAAATGATTTGGACCTTCTGAACTGACTCTTGGTATCATTGGTTTGTCTGCGCTCTGCTGCTACAGTCCGAAAGATCTCTCTGCTGTTTTCGTTTTATTTGGTACCAAATGAATTATATTCTTCTGTTGATTTGTCTGCTTGGAAGTGATATTGTTGCTTAAACCTGGATTTAAGGTGTCCCTTCCCCCATACCCTACACACACACACACTTCCAGTAAGTGTTCCTGGTACTAATCTTAGGGATGAGCATTTTATTTAACAAATAAATGATATATGCCCTCTACCCCAACTTTGCCACACGCCCCCAAAAGGATGCCACCTTTTTGAAAGGTACGGCGTTCTCTCTGTCCTTGCTATAGGCCGATTGCCCCCAGACTGACATTTCTGGGAAGGAAGCCTGCCATAATATTCGGAGGGGGGGGGGGGTGCGCAGAGGCTGAATCGGGCTACGCGAAGGTGGGCTGCAGTGCCCGGATTCGGACGTTAGGAGGAGCAGTGAGATTTATCTCCATCTCCCCCTGCTCACAGCAGCTATTGCTTCCGATCACGCTGTCTGAATGTGCCCGTGTCAAACTCGCGTGCCCGGGGCTGGGGGAAGGGAAGAAAGCGCGAGCGGGTGATAACAGAGCACATTGCTAACTGCGCTAGGGGACGGGGGATACCTGGCCTGAGTCCCTCTGCCCCCCTAAATTGGGCGGGCGCGGCAGTGAACCGCCAGGGACCCCCTCCCTCCCTCGATCGGGCACCTGGCATCGGTCTGGAGGTCCAAGATCACCGGGGGCCAGACCGGGAAGGAGGAGGAAGGCAGATCGCTCCGTGCTTGCATCTCTGATTTCATTTTTTTGCTCGTCTCTCTGCCAGCGAGGGTGGCATTTTATTTTATGCTCTGCTGTTGCTGGGGGGAGCGGCGATTCGCAGAGAGCTGCGAGTGCGAGTGCGAGCGCGCCCCCCCCCCCATGTTGCGCCCGGCCCCCCCTGCACCCCCCACGCTACGCCTCTGCCATTGACTATCTGAAAATTAGCCTTTTTCCATTAAATAATTGGAAAGTAGGGTAACACTGCTGTTAGTAAGTTTGTCCTTGGTATCCAGCTCTTAAGGATTTACATCTAAAAGGACCTAGAGAGGGGAACAGCGTAAGAGTGCACTGCTTGCTGTTATCTTTACTTACATATGGGTGACGTCGGCATGCGCGGTCCCCTTCCCGCCCAAAAGGCAAATGTAAAAAATTAAATTAAATTAAATAAGCTATAACTTATCAAAGAAGGAAGCACTACCTAAAACATCCGTGTCCCGACTCCCGATGCACCGGTGTGTTGCTCTCGCATCCAAGGCAGCACGTGGCACTGAAGGCTGGCTGAGGGAGGGATCCAAGGAGGTGCGTGGCTGGCAGGCAAGCAGGCACAAGAGCAGAAAGAGGCTGGCTTGCTGGCTGCCCCTGCCTTTTATTTCCCTCTAGCCTGCCATGATTCGTCAATCGTCTGGTCACATGTGAGAGGAGTGAGGGCAGGGGACTCAGTGCAGACAGAGGAAGAGATTCGCAGAATGGCAGTAGATCGGTGGTGCAGCCGCGGCCTTAAAAAACCCAAGGTATGAAATCAGTGATTTTTGTGCGCTCCTTGAAAAGTTGTGTGCACTCGCTCGGCGAGGTGTGTGCGCGCGCACACGCGCACAGCTTAGAGGGAACAGTGGCTGGGGGCCTGTCTGAGATATGGACACCTTGGCAGAGCGCTCTGATATGGAGGAAGAAGTAAGATTGCCTTCAGAAGATTATGAAGAGGCTGGCATTATCCGCCTGTTTTGGAAGGAAGAACTCGTGGCGTTGATTACACGAGTCTCATCCACTTTGAATTTGGCAGATGCTCCAGGGACAGAGCAGTAGCTGAAGTTCATCTATTCATGCAGTAGATGCAGAAATCCACTACAGTCTTCCCGTTTCCAGAGGTGTCCAAGGACATGATCTGGTCGAAGTGGGATCTTCCCGACTCCCTCGCCTAAGGAGCCTGAGGGTGTATCAGATGTATGCTTTCCCGGAGCAGGAGCACATTGCGTGGTTTGGCACACCAAAGGTGGATGCACAGGTCACAGTGGTTACAAGATGGCCTACCATTCCTGTAGAAGGCGGATCAGCCTTGAAAGATGCTTTGGACTGAAAGATGGATTCTTTGCTGAAGAATCAGTTTGCAGTGGCGGCTGCTGTTCTGCAGTTGGAAGTGTGTGCAGGCTTGACTTTTTGGAGTTGGCTACAGACTTCCTTTCTGATGCCATGTATGACATCGTCTATCTAGCGGCTATGGATAGCGCCTTGTCGATGGTGTCATGCCATTGGATTTGGCTTCGCTATTTATTGGGCAGCAGAAACATCTTTCAAAGCCTGATTGACTCAACTGGCTTTTAAGAGGATGCTCCTTTTTTGGGTAGATATGGAGAAGTTGGGTGAGACCAAACCATATCGCCTTCTAGAGGATAGGCCAAAAGGGCATAGGAAGAGGGCAGGGAGCCTGTTTTCTCGGCCCCTGCCTGCCCTTCGCAGTCACTCTGGTCAGACTTAGAGGTCTCGGGAATCTCATAGTCATCGTCCTGGAAACCTTTTTTCCTCTCTGATTTCAGACTCGTTCTCGGCCCTTTTGGGGGACTCAGGGGCCCAAAGACTCTGGCCCCTCCAGAAGAGGTCCCTCCCAGTCTACGCAATGAACATAAGAACATAAGATATGCCATACTGGGTCAGATCAAGGTCCATCAAGCCCAGTATCCTGTTTCCAACAGTGGCCAATCTAGGTCATACGTACCTAGCAGTTTTCCCAAAAGACACAGATTCCACAATGCTTGTACTGGGTCGAGTATTGATATCCTGGGTCCCTTCTTAATAATGGTTTATGGATCTTTCCTCCAGGAACTTGTCCAAACCTTTTTTAAACCCAGCTACACTAACAGCCTTTACTACATCCTCCGGTAACAAATTCCAGAGTTTGATTACACGTTGAGTGAAAAAATATTTTCTTTTATTAGTCTTAAATAGTTTACCCTGTAGCTTCATTGCATGTCCCCTAGTCTTTCTATATTCTGATAACGTAAACGATCGATCTACGTTTACCCGTTCCACTCCGTTCATTAATTTATAGACTTCTATCATATCTCCCCTCAGCCGTCTCTTTTCCAGGTTAAGGAGCCCTAACTTTTTTAGCCTTTCTTCATAGGAGTATCCTTCCATCCCCTTTACCATTTTGGTGGCTCTTCTCTGAACCTTTTCTAATAACACTATATCCTTTTTAAGATACGGTGACCAGAATTGCACACAATATTAAAGGTGCGGTCTCACCATGGAACGATATAGAGGCATTATAATATCTTGTTTTATTTTCCATTCCTTTCCTTATGATACCTAGCATTCTATTTGCTCTCTTGGCTGCCGCTGCACACTGGGCCGAGGGTTTTAACATGTTATCCACAATGACGCCTAAATCTTTTTCCTGGGTGGTGGTTCCTAATGTGGAACCTTGCATCATGTAACCATAGTTTGGGTTGTTCTTTCCTAGGTGCATAACTTTGCACTTGTCCACATTAAATTTCATCTGCCATTTTGATGCCCAGTCTTCCAATTTATCAAGATCTTCTTGCAATTTTCCACAATCCTCCTGGGTTTTAACAACTTTAAATAGTTTTGTGTCATCTGCAAATTTGATAACCTCACTCGTTATTCCCTTTTCCAGGTCATTTATGAATATGTCAAAAAGCAGCGGACCCAGCACAGATCCCTGGGGTACACCACTATTCACCTTTCTCCATTGGGAAAATTGGCCATTTAGCCCTACCCTCTGCTTTCTATCTTTTAACCAGTTCCTGATCCACAATAGTACACTGCCTCCTATCCCATGACTCTTTAGTTTTGTCAAAAGTCTCTGAGGGACCTTGTCAAAGGCTTTCTGAAAGTCCAGATACACTATATCAACCGACTCACCTTTGTCCACCTGTTTGTTCACACCTTCAAAACAACATAACAGATTAGTAAGACAAGATCTTCCTTGTCTAAAGCCATGTTGGCTGTCTCCCATTAGGCCATGACTATCTACATGCTGAGTGATTTTCTTCTTTATGATGGTTTCTACCATTTTTCCCGGTACTGACGTGAGGCTCACTGGTCTGTAGTTTCCCGGATCACCCCTGGAACCCTTTTTAAAAATTGGCATTACATTGGCGATCCTCCAATCTTCAGGTATTACAGATGATTTTAATGAAAATTCACAGATTACTAATAGCAGGTCTGCAATCTCATATTTCAGTTCTTTCAACACCCTTGGATGTATAAAGGTTTGGGGGCTCATTCCCAGTTACGTCCGGTTGGAGGCAGGCTTCACCTTTTTCTTTCGGGAGTAGGCCTGGGTCACCAAGGATCTCTTGGTGCTAGACATCATTCAGTACGACTGTCCTTGAATGCAAAGAGCCAATCTCGGACGTCTTTGTCTCCCCCTATGGTTCAGAGCACAAAGAGCAGCCATTCAGGACACTTTGTACAGGTTGTTGCACCTGAGGGCTATGGTGCCCGTCTCCCCGGCTGATTGGTGCAAGAGCAGATATTCCATCTATTTTGTGATGCCAAAAGAGGATGGCTTCTTCCTTTGAATGGAAATTCTAAGATCAGTAATTCAGGCGGTGCGCTGAGGGGAGTTCCTTGTGTCTCTGGATTTGGCGGAAGCTTATTTCCATATCCCAATTTGGGAGGATCAGCAGAGACATCTGTGTTTTGCCATGCTTTGCTCTCACTTTGTTTGCCACTTTTCCATTCAGTCTCTCCACTGCCCTGAGGATGTTCTCCAAGGTCATGGTGGTTGTAGCTATGATGCTGTGATGCCAACAGATTTGTTTGCACCCATATCTAGACGACTGGCTTATCCAAGCTTGTTCTCGGTCGGAGGCATCTCTGGTATCAGCCCAGGTGGTGTCCTTCCTGGAAAGTCTTGACTGGGTGGTCAACTCAGGAAAATGTCAGTTGGTGTCTTCCCAAATCCCTGGAGTTCCTGGGAGCATGGTTTGATACTCAAGTAGGCAGAGTCTTTCTGCAGGGAGGAGAAAGTGGAAAGTTTTTTGGATTTCCTTGTGGTGTTCGGTTTGCAATAGGCTCCCCTGAGTTTGGGATTACCTTCAGCTCCTCTGATTGATGGCAGTGACGATTGAGATGGTGCCATGTGCGCATGCTCATATGCAGTCAGTCCAGCATTCTTTGACTCTTTGCTCCCCGAGTTCTCAGGCTTTTGAGCTCAGACTTCCGCTCTAACCAATGGTGAGAACCAGTCTGCAGTGGTGGCAGCAGCCCCATCATTTGCAGATGGGCAGCCGCTAGACGAGTACTCGTGGATCCTTCTGATGGATGCCAGTCTCAGGATGGGGAGCCCATTTCCTGGACCAAAGTGCTCAGGGTCATTGGAACCACGGGGAGGCGGTATGGTCTGTCAACCGCCTCAAAGCCAGGACCATCAGGTTGGTCCTTTTGTGCATTTGGCCTTTGGTCAAGAGTCAGGTGATGCAAGTGTTCTCGGACAATGCCATGGCGGTGGCATATGTCAATCAGCAAGGCGGCATGAGGAGTGCTGGAGTGGCCCTGGAGATGACTCTCCTATATGCCTGGGCAGAGAAGAACCTCTAACTCTGGCGGCCCAGCACATTGCTGGGGTGGACAATGTGGAGGTGGACTTCCTCAGCTTTCAATCTCTGGGTCCCGGAAAGTGGGAGTTGAGCCAGGAGGCATTTCAGATGATTCTCTGCCATTGGGGTTGCCCTGAGATGGATTTGATGGTGGGTCGATTCGTCAGTCGTCACACATAAGCAGGGTGCAAGGGTGTTGATGCCCTGGCCAAGGCAATGCCTGCTGTTTGCATTTCCTCCTTGGCCGCTGTTGGAGCGTGTCATTCAGCACGTAGAGCACCATCCAGGTCTGATTGGTCTGGTGGCGATGGATTGGCCAAGGACAGCGTGGTTCGGAGACCTGGTATGGTTCCTGCAGGAGCCTCCTCTTTATCTGTCCCCATTCTGGGCCCTGTTGCATCAGTGACCAATTATCTTGGATAACCCAGCTCCCTTCTCACTTAGTTGGGCTCTTGAAAAGAGTTCGTTAGCATGTAAGGGCTACTCTCCTGTTGGTTTCCATTCTCCAAGAACAAGCAGGATGTCAGTCCTCACATATGGGTGACATCAGTGCCGACGGAGCCCTCATGCGGAGCAATCCCCAGCTTTCAAAGAAAGCCTTTGGGATTGCATCACACATGTGTGGTCCCCTTCCTGCCCAAGGGTGCCATCTTGCTCAGTCTTCTTTTTTCAGTGGAGCCCAACAGACGTCGTCCAGGTTCCCTCGTGAAAAAAGTGTTAGAAAAAGCCAGAAAATTACTTTCCTGCCTAGCCGGTTCAACGCCGGTTCCCCTTCCCACCTCGGCTCGGTACACCGGTATCGAGTCCGGTCCAAATTTTTGGTTTTTGTCCTTAGAGACTAGCATACGTGCTCTTTTTCTTTTTAGCTGGTAGTCCGGTCCTTTGACCTCGCAGGGGCCCTTTTTCCCCCGGTGGCTGCCAGTGGGTTTAAAAAGTGTGATCGGTGCACGAGGTTAATGCCGACACACATGACTGCTGCCTCCTTTGCCTCGGGCCCGACAACGACCCGAAGGTCTGTGGCCCATGTAAGAAAATGTCTTCCAAGGCCTTGAGGAGCAGGCAGCAGCAACATGATAGGATTTTTCCCGAGTCGGCACCTGCACCTGCCCGGGCCCGGCCTCGACGTCTCGGGAGCTCTCTGATCCTGAGCAGCATTGAGTGTCTTCTGAAAGGGGGTCTCCCTTTTGGGAACACCGGAGGAAGAAAAAATCAATGAGGGCAGTGTCCTCAGATGGCTCCGAACGGCCTGGTCCCTCGAGGGATAGGTCGCGGAGCCCGACCCGCCGCCCCGGATCCTCGGCGTCAGAGAGGCCTGCAAAGCTCCCTCGTAAGGAACCGGAGACACCGAAGCAGGTAAGCACTGTCCTCGTTGTGAACTCTCCTCCAGGGGAGCTGGCATCGGGCCCGACTGTATTGGGTCCCAACCTGGGGGCTGCGGAGCCTCCTGAGCTCGGTCTTGGTATGGCCTCCTTGGAGCACAGCATGGCTGCCTTCATGAACCAGCAGCGGGCACTGATAGCCGGTCTCACCGGTCCATCTGCCCTGACAACTGGGACGTCGACCCCGGAGGCTGAGCCGATCCTCAAGTCACTAAGGTCTCGAGTCGATCCTCGGCCGAGGTCTCTCTTGACGTTCCATTCGGGACCGAGGTCATTGATGCCAATTCCATCGGCGTTGGCGATGGAGACCAAAGCCCTCGAGACCAGAGCCGCTTGATTCCTCCTCGGAGGGGTCCGGTTGGGAAACTGAAAACAAGGAGTCACCAGACACCCACTGGACCAAGTACATTCCCTCGGATTCCCCAGGTTCTGAACCTCTGAGAAGGTTCCCCCCCCCCCCCCCCCCCCGGAAGACACCCGGTTCTTGGATTTCGTCCGGGACATGGCAAAGGCTTTGTCATTCCCGGTGGAGGCTGAGGAGGAACCTCGAGCCAAAGAGCTCGAAATCCTGCAGTATGACTTTCCCTCTCGGGAAGCCCTTACTGTACCGGTGCCTCTCATTCTGGAAAGGCTGATGCTCCGCGTTTGGGAGACACCGGCCTCGATGCCGGTACTCAGCGGGCAAATCGATTCCATCTATCGAGTTCGCAAGAGCCCTGGGTTCCAGAAAGCACAACTGCCGCACAACTCCCATAGTTGTTTAATCGGCCATGCGCCAGTTCAAGAGCTTGGTGCCTCCTGGCCGGGAGGCTCGCAACATGGATGCCCTCGGCAGAAAGTGCTACCAGGGTTTGGTGCTGTCATGCTGAATACAGACATACCAGCTGTACATGGGCATGTACTTAACGAGACCTGGCAAAGGAGTTTGCCGGGTTCTCAGCTGGTCTCTCCAAGGAACCTTTGCAGGGTTTGAAGGTCTTGTCCACTGGGATCCGGGAGTGCTTGAAGTTTGACTTGAGGAGCCTATAACGGCTTCGAGGCGTCGGCCCGGGTAGCTGCGGCCGGCATTGGTGCACACCGCCAGTCATGGCTACAGTCGTCGGACCTGGAGCCATGGGTGCAGGACAAGTTGGTCGATGTCCCTTGCCGGGGTGAAAACCTCTCGGGCAAGCCCATGACAGAGAAGGCTGCCGAGATCGAGTCCGAGTTCCTGACCTGGACAAGACTTCTGCCCCTTCTAAGAAGAAGGGCTCGGGTAAGAAGCCCTTCTTCCCGAGAAAATGTACTGCTTATCGCAATTACCCCACAAATCAGGCCTCCTAAGCTCCCCAAAAGGGGCAGCAGGCCAGGGACAGGGGCATGGCCCAGTTAGGAAAAAGCCCCCAGTCACCGGCTCCGTCCCAGCCTGGAGGGGGTTTTTGACTCCCAGAGCATAGTCCCTTTCTCAAAGGAAGCAAGGCCATGCACAGGAGGAAGGCTGACCCTGTATGCCAACAGGTGGCCAGCCATCACAACAGATACCTGGGTTCTCCAGATAGTCCAGGTGGGCTATCGGCTACATCTCACCCAGGTACCTCCCTCTTACTTTCCAGGGATGCCTCTCAGACCCCCTCTTCACAGGGATCTCCTCTTAAAGGAGTTAGCAGGTCTTCTAGAGGATCAGGCGGTAGAATCGGTGCCCCACCACCTGCAGGGAAAGGGCTTCTACTCCAGGTATTTCCTGATACCAAAGAGAACTGGAGGCCTAAGACCCATCCTCGACCTGCACAACTTAAATAAGTTCCTGGTGAGGGAAAAGTTCAAGATGCTTTCCCTTGGAATATTGCTGCCTTATCTCCGCCGGGGAGACTGGCTATGCTCCTTAGACCTAAAGGATGCTTATACACACATCCTCATTCATCCACACCACAAACAATATCTACGATTTGTGGTGGGAGGAAACCACTTCCAGTAGAAGATGCTTCCATTTGTCCTAGCCTCTGCACCCAGGGTGTTCACAAAGTGCCTAGCAGTGGTGGCGGTCTTCCTAAGAAATCAGGGGGTATTTGTTTTCCCCTACTTGGACGACTGGCTCATCAGAGCCCAGTCAGTCCTGGAGGCCCAACAGGCCACGTCTCGCACTATTCAGTTGCTACAGCACCTAGGGTTCGTGATCAATCACACAAAATCCACTCTGGTTCCCACTCAAGGGCTGGAGTTCATAGGAGCAAGGCTGGACACCCTTCAAGCAAGGGCTTATCTACCGGAAGAGAGGGCACAGAGACTTTTGACCCTAGTGCAGCAAGTGAGTCGCAGATCTCAGATCTCAGCAAGACACTTTCTGCACCTCCTCAGTCACATGGCCTCCACAGTGCAGGTGACACCCAATGCCCGCCTCCACATGAGAACAGCTCAGTGGTGTCTCAGGGACCAGTGGACACAGGCCTCAGGCCGACTAAGACACCATAAAGGTGTCCAAACGACTGGTGCGGTCATTGACATGGTGGCTTCAATCACGCAACCTACTGGAGGGAGTGCCTTTCCAATCTCCCCCAAGAGTGCTGACCACAGATGCATCCTTGTTGGGCTGGGGAGCCCATTGCCAGAAATTGTGCACTTAGGGTATATGGTCTCCACAGGAGAACACACAACAAATCAATCTCCTAGAGTTTCAGGCTATCTGCCTAGCTCTACGGACCTTCTTTCAAACCATGGCTCATCAGCCTGACCTAATTCAGACGGACAACCAAGTGGCAGTGTTCTATGTGAACAAGCAGGGGGGCACAGGGTCTCGCATCCTTTGCCAAGAGACCCTGGACCTTTGCTCGTTTGCAGTCAGCCAAGGTATGCACCTCAAGGCAGTTTACTTGCTAAGTAAGGAAAACTTCTTAGCTGACAAGCTCAGCAGAATCCTGAAGCCGCACGAGTGGCAACTGGATCCCAGTGTAGTCCAGCAGCTGTTCCAGTGCTGGGGGCGTCCATCCATAGATCTGTTTGCAAGCCCACAGAATCACCAGTTGCCCCACTTCTGCTCCAGACAGCCACACCCAAGCAGGGTGGCTGCAGATGCTTTTCTAGTATCGTGGTCGGTGGGCCTCCTGTATGCATTTCCTCCCACACCTCTGGTGGCTCGGACTCTATTCAAGGTCCTTCGGGACAAGGTCTCAACCTTTTTTCCCAGCTCCCAGGTGGCCGAGGCAGCCATGGTTTCCTCTGCTGCTTCAACTGGCGGCAGAGGCTGAAGAATACCCGTGATCTGGCCACAATACCTTGGCTCTTTCGGTTTCTGGTCCCTCAAGCAGTGAGAAATAAGCAGAGAGTAACACAGAACACAGTCACACACAAAGTGCTACCTTCTTTGAGCTCAGAGAGAAGGCAACAGAAGGTCCATGGACACAGAATGGTTCCACCTCTGTTGGATTCAAAGTCTTCCTCCCTTGAAGCCCTTTTTATTATAGAAAAAGGGGAAGTAACGCAGTCATTAATCATAAACATGAAATAACACAAGGTGTCGCTAGAATTATTTTACAGAGTAAGAGCTGATTTCAGTGTACTAGATGAAATTTACTTGATTATGACGGAATTATTTATAATTGCAGAAATTATGCTATGCCAGCAGTGACCTATAGTTGACTGTACAATGAACTATGGTTGTTCAGTTCATAGCCTATGTTTACTCTTTATGCTTGCGTTAACAATGTTCTCAAACTATTTTAAAGACAGTTACACAGAACTCATGATCATGATATCCTATTCTATTTAAGAAGAAGTATGTGAAAGGATAAACTTGTGAGTGATGGTCATTGTTAGCAAAGTTCTTCTATCAGCACATTTTAGAGATCTATATCAAGAAATTCATGTATCTTCAATTACATATTGGGGATTCTGGTTTCCCCTTTACCTGCCAATTCCTACAGAGGCCCCGATTTCCTCTGGGATTGCACCCCAACCTCCTTTCACAGGAAGAGGGCACTCTGCTGCATCCCAACCTCAGGGGTCTCAACCTGATGGTATGGCTGCTGAAAGGGTAGTTCTCACATCACTTCTCCTCCCTAAGAATGTAGAGGATGTACTGCTCGCCTCAAGGAGGCAATCGACTAGGAAGACCTATGCGTTCAAGTGGCATAGGTTTTGAGGTGTGGTGTAATAAACAGGCAGAAAATCCTTTCTCCTGCCAAGTGTCAGTGGTATTGCAGTATCTGCTTCACCTCTCAGATTTAGGCCTTAAGTCAAACTGTCAGAATCCACCTTAGTGCCTTATCAGCACACCACTCTCCTGTGGAAGGACAACCTCTGTCTGTGCACCCTTTGGTGTCCAGGTTCCTGAGAGGTTTACTTCTGCTGAAACTCCCAGTTCGCCCTCCAGCGACCGAATAGGATTTGAATGTGGTCTTAGAGCAGCTTGCTTGCCCACCTTTTAAGCCGATGGCTACCTGCCATCTACGCTTCCTCTCTTGGAAAGCGATTTTCTTGGTGGCTCTCACGTTGGCTAGACGAGTGAGTGAGCTGCAGGCTCTGGTGTCCGATAGACCGTACATACGGCTCTATAGGAACAGGGTGGTGTTTCACAATCACCCCAAGTTCCTTCCAAAAGTAGTCTCCTCGTTCCACCTCAACCAGGAGGTGGTACTTCCGACCTTTTTTCCCAGGCCGAATGCCAGTCGGGCAGAAGCAGTCCTGCACACCCTGGACTGTAAGAGGGCTTTGGCCTTCTACATGGAGCATACGCGGGGACATAGAAGGGCTTCTCAGCTCTTAGTCTCTTATGACCCCAGTAAGCTGGGGATGCCTGTCTCCAAGTGTGCCTTGTCCACTTGGGTGGCAGATTGTATCGCCTGGGCATACAGGGCAGCCGATCTCCTGTTGCAGGGTTGAGTCACGGCCCACTGGGTCAGGGCTAAGGCGGCATCAGTGGCTCACTTCCGCTCTGTTCCGCTGGCAGACATCTGCCGGGCCGCCACCTGGTCTTCAAGCCAGACTTTTGCGGCCCATTACTGCCTGGATAGGGAGTCCCAATGGGACAGTGCTTTCGGCCAGGCTGTACTCTGTAATCTGTTTGAGGTTTAGGCAACTCCTACCCTCCGACCCTTTGGTGTCAGGCTACCGGAGTGTTACGTTATCAGTTGAACTCCTATCATGGCTGCTGCGGCTCTTCTAGAGGGAGCCTATTTTTTAGTTATGGGTTCTCGGTAGCCTATAGCTAGGGAGTCCCATATGTGAGGATTGACTTCCTGCTTGTTCCTGGAGAAAGCATAGTTACTCACCTGTAACAGGTGTTCTCCAGGGACAGCAGGAATCAGTCCTCACAACCCTCCCTCCTCCCCTGGAGTTGCAGTCCTAGTATTAATTTTATTCATTTTGCCCTATTTTTAGCTGTCGTGTGACTGAGCAAGATGGCACCCTTGGCCGGGAAGGGGACCGCGCATGCGTGATGCAATCCCAAAGGCTTTCTTTGAAAGCTGGGGGATTGCTCCGCATGAGGGCTCCGTCAGCGCCGATGTCACCCATATGCGAGGACTGATTCCTGCTGTCCCTGGAGAACAGCTGTTACAGATGAGTAACTACGCTTTCTGCTCAGTCTGGCGGAATTCTCCAGCCTGGCATGTGTGTCTCTTTTTGTGATGGTGCAGCACTGAAAAGCTAGCTCCTGAAGCGCAAGATGCCATCTTTGCTGCCCTTTCTGCAGGACGGTCTGGAGAATGGCCTTTCTCTTAGCTCCCTGAAAGTTCAGGTGGCCGCCTTGGCCTGTTTCTGTGCATCCAGATGTCGCGCATTTCTTCAAGAAGTTGAGTGTCTGCATCCTCCCCTTCAGTCAGTTTTATTTATTTATTTACATTCTCTTATATACCGCGCTATTCTGCAGTGCGGCTTACATTGAACAAACTGAAATTACATTGAACAGGGCATTATAACTTGGAGATAACTATTTTACAGGGAACATGGGCTATGGAGGGTTAAGTGGCTTGCCCAAGACCACAAGGAGCACCTGTGGGACTAGAAACCCCAGTCCTTCTGGCCCAAGGTTGCTGTCCTCTAGTGGGATTTGAACCCCTGACCTTACGGCCTGAAGTACCTTGCCCCAACCACTAGGCCACTCCTCCACTCCTTGTTCCTTTCTGGGATCTATAGTATGTCTGGGGCACAGGGCCCTGATGTTGGAGCCCTTTGAGCCTTTAAAGTGTGCTACTCTGAAAGATTTGATGCTCAAGACCGTTTTCTTGGTCACGATTTGCTCTTCAAGGCAGATTTCCGAGATGCAAGCCTTGCCTTTTTTGGAGGAGGCCGTTTGTATTTGGCCTGTGCCTTCCTTTTTGTCTAAGGTGATTTCACCCTTTCATGTAAACCAGGTGGTTTGCCTACCCTCCTTCTCTAAGGAGCAGTGTCCGGGGAAAGATCAGAATCTTTGCCTTGTAGATGTCAGGAGAATGCTTCTACAGTACTTGAAGGTTGCAAATTCCTTTAGTAAATCAGATCATCTTTTTCTGCTGTTTGCTGGCCTGCGCAAGGGTGACTCAGTGGCCAAGTCTACATTGGGGCACTGGATCAAGGAAGCTATTGTTTCTGTTTATCTGCTGTGGAACTGGCCAGTTCTAGAGAGTTTGCGTGCCCGTTCTACCTGAGCGCAAGTGTCCTTATGAGCGTAGCATAGCTCGGGTGGCAACTGGGCATCACTTTTGCCAAGCATTACTGCTTGGATGTCCATGCTCAAACGGACACGACCTTTGGCTCCAAGGTTTTGCGATCTGCTGTGCCTTCTTCCCACCCAGGGGAGACACAGCTTTAGTATGTGCCAATTGTCTGGAATGATCTAGCAGGACAATATGGAAGGTGACATTTTTCTTAACAGATAATGTCCTTTCCTTGAGTCCTGCTAGACCAGTCCCGGGCTTGCCTCTGAAACTGTGATTGCTCTGTTATTCTCTGGCAGTCCCTTGGTCTGCTGTGATTTTTTTTTTCTACTTGGCTCTGCAGGTTTATATCCTACTGTGACAGCCTTCTGGTCAATCTTGTACATAGTTTCTCTGCATAATTTCTCGACTGTTTGATTCATCATTGTTGCCCACATTGAGGTTGTATGATGTTTGCCATGTTTCCTATATGCTTTGGGACGTACACTGAGTTGCCCTTTAGTGGCTCAGGCTATGAGGGGCATGGGAGTGAAGTCATTGAAACCTGGGCTTTTCTTGGTTCTCTGTCTCCACCAATCTGATGTTAGACCAATCCAGACAAGTGGGTTGTGTTCCCCTATCAGGACTCAAGGAAAGGACATTATCTGGTAAACAAAACGTCACCTTTTACAAGGTTGTCTTGTTAAAACGTTTGAAGTCCTTGATACTGAAAGATGTTTGTGGGGATTTTTTTTGTAATTTTGTACTGTTTTACTAATTTTTGTGTCTTTGTCATGTTTCTTTTATGTGTGTTCTTGTTTCGAGCATTATCTCCTATGTTCATTGTAGCCCACCTAGAAATTGTGATAGGTCGAATATAAATATTTTTAAAATAAATACATAGGGGAGGAAGTGACGCCATCGTCTCGGATGGCTGCCTGAGCCCGGAACTCCAGAGCTAGAGGCAGAGCACCCCTCCCGAGAGTGAAAAAAAACAGCAGCGAACCAGCTTGAACGGTGGTGGAGAGACAGGAGCATGCTATGGCGACGAGAAGGATGATGGCAGATATACGCGAGTACGCGTATGGAGGATCAGGGCAGCATGAGGGGCTGGAGAGCAAAATGTTTGCCGGGCAGAGTAGAGGAGGAGAAATAGCGGAGTGGGAAAAGAAAGGCGGCAAGAGCATGGAGGAAGGAAAAGCAGAAGTGGTGGTACAGAAAGTAACTGGTGAAGAACTCCAAGGTTGGGTTAAGGATTTAAAGGAGGAAATCAGTCGGGTGAAGGAGGAGATGGGAGAGCTGTTCGGAGAGATGAAAGAGGAGCTGGGGGAGATGAAGACACAGCTAGAAGAGCAGGAACACAGAATGGACAGCATGCAGGAACAAAGTGAGCTGCAACAGCAGGACATTATTTTATTTAATTGGATTTCTATACCGCCTTATGTAATCAAAGCGGTTTAACATACGAAAAACACAAAACGCAAAAGTGAAAACAATCAGTGATAATAGGTACATAGTTTGATAAAAATATGACATAGTGTCTTGGAATAAGTTGCGCTATCTACATGGTGAGCTATACTATAATGTGAGCTATTATACAACATATATATGACTGATTTTTCCAAAAAATTAATTAATTGTTTACATGACCGTAGTATTCAATAAACAAGACCGTTTTCAGTTGTTTCCTAAAGTCATTGAGGTTTTGAGCTGCTCTTAAGTCATAAGGTAGAGAGTTCCAGATGGTAGGTGCCGCAAAAGAGAATGCCCGCTCTGAGGTGACCTTGCGTGTTTTTCTAACATCATTTGAGGTGCTGACTCTGTTGGAAGACTCCCTTCTTCTTGGTCTGTTGCTGATATCTGACTGAATGAGAGAAGTCAGGCTTTCTGCATCACAGTGTTGTTTGATCTTAAAAATTTATATTATTGTTTTATATTTAATACGAGATGCTATGGGTAGCCAATGAAGCTCTTTCAAAATGGGAGTTATATGTTCTTTACTAGATAATCCAAAAATTATTCTTGCAGCGGTGTTTTGCATTGTTTATGGTCATTAACCAGTGGAAAGAGCAGATATTATACAAAATAGAATATCTGGAAAATAGAACCAGAAGAAACAATTTAAGTATAAGGGGTGTGCCCAAAGAGCATGGTTTTCAGGACAGTAAAAAAGTGGCGGAAGCCATTTTAACAGACATTCTTGCTCAGGGTGGTGGACTTAAGCAAGGGATAAATGTGGAAATGGACAGAGCACATAGGGCACTAGGCCCCATCAGGTCAAATAGGCCTCAGGACATTGTGATATGCCTAAAGGACTTTGAGATTAAGAAAACTGTATTGGCAAAAATGCACAAAAGTGACAACTACTTGTGGCAAGGGTATAAAGTAGCAATATATGGGGACCTAGCAGCTGGAACCCTGCAAAGAAGACGGGAAATGGCGCCAGCGACGCAGGTGATGCGAAGAGAGGGAGTGAAATACAGATGGTTATACCCCTTTGGGTTAATGTTCAACAAGGGAGCAAGAATGTGGCGAGTTAAAAATCTGCAGGAAGCAAAACTTGTGATGGCAGAGATGCTGGAGATAGAGGAGGAGCAACGGCAGTTGGGAGAACAAGGGAACAAAAATAAAAGGATCTGTGGTGCAGCAAGCAGTCCAGGCCAAAAAAAGGAAAGTGGACAAAAAAAAATAAGATCTGTAGGTAGAAATAATGGCTAATAAGGAAGGTACTTGAATTATGGGACTGCCTGCGGGACAAGAACTGGAAAAAGCTGGCGGACGGGCAGGAAAGAGGACTGGGATGGAAAGGGCACTAAACAACAAAAAAAAGAGGTTTGAGTAGTGTCCTTGGACTTAGTGGACTAAATGATTTACTGTTGTGTCATATAAGGGGATGCTGGTGGGGAGGGGGGGAGGAAGATAATGTTACAATGTGTCAGACGGCTGCCTGGGTGAGAATCTTCACAGTCTTGACAATGCATATATCTATATGATTTGCAAGGTATTGTGGGCAATGTAGTTCATTCACACCAGACACAGCTGCTGACAATAATTTAGTTGTGCTCTTGGGTAAAGCCAATAAGATATTTATTTATGGGGTTATTTCTCCCAACACAGATATGCTTGATAGCATATAAATTAGGTAACTTGCTTTCAGTGTTAACTTGGAAAAACAAAGTCAAAATCAGGAAAACAACAAATGAAAAGCCACAAAGAAAGAAACAAACTGTTCTTTTCAGGTTAACTCCTGATTACTTCCCACATAGATACAGAAGTGATTCTCTCCTAGCTCACAAGCAATTACGTAAGGCTTAATTGCTAGCGGTTATCCAGCTGAAACCCCTTAGCTGGCTTGCTTTGTACTGTGTGGGTCAAATCCTGCTTCAGGAGCTTTTCTGAGTAGATTAAAGAACAAATTTGTATTTCTTTGTGATGGTTGCTGTACTTTATAACAGAAAGTTACCAACGGAGTTTAGATAGAGAGCAGTCCATATAAACAGGATCCTCATCTGCTATTATTCCCCCTTGTTCAACAAGCATGGGTTCAATATCATGGATTGGCACAGATGAATCTCTCAATGGAGCATTTTCAGGAGAATACTTGTTTCCCTGCTGTCTTTCAAGGTTATAGCTAGGGCATAGATCAGTGTTCATACCTGAGCTTCCATTGCTGCTAGAGTTCCTCTCTATATAGCCTGGCCAGTATGTAGTCCAGTTCTTATGTCCAGCCTTCCAATCCAGATCCCTGGACACTGGATCTCTCTTCACATACCTTCTGGCACAGGTCTTAGGGTCCCCTTCACGTGCAGCCGTCTCCCTCACAGGTAGCCTCTGGTGATTCCTAGCTCTGCAGCAACATTCCTCTGGCTTTCCCCAGTCCAATGGTGTATGCTGGCCCTTGGAATACCTCCGAGTATACGTACTGCTTTGGACTCTTCTAGACCTCTCAAAAGCTTTTCTCTTCCTTCTTCCAAAGGGTCTCTTTCCCTCTCTGTCCGTCCGGTTTGGCTTCTGCTTCTGATGATCCTTCAGATGAAACTGATGATCAAACTCAAGCTGATTCTCAGGATACTGAGGACAATTCTCTGGATATCCAAGGTGATCATGAAGATGGTCATCTGTAGAATAAACTCTACTTTTACCCTGCTTAGATGAGTGCTCCTCCCTAACACAGCGCAGCTGTGCTGAATCAGGCCTTGCCCTTTGAGATGAGTGTTCCATCCTAGCACAGCACAGCTGTGCTGAATCAAGCCCTGCCCTTTGCAATGAGTGCTTGGGGATTACCTCATAGCCCTTTTGATTGAACACACGTTTTCTCACTTCAGCTCCTCTCATGGCTGTTGGAAACCTGGTGCATTCTGGGACTGGTAGTCTTTTATGGGAAAATTCTGTTTTCTTATTTCTACCAGAACTGACAGGTTGCTTGTTCAGAGTCACTTCACCTTTTCTATAGCTCCTTCCTGAGCTATGATAAGCTTCCTTATCACAAATGTTATAATGTAATGATAAAGAGAAGGGATGTTAGGGGTACGGATGGGGAAGAATGTTGTGGTTTAAAGGTGGGATATGTAAGGATGTAAGGATATAAGAGGTAATGATATACAGGGGGGGGGGGGGAGATGTGGGGAGGTGGTTGGGATAATGGGAAAGTGGATACCGGGATCTGGGATGATGAGCACTACTCCAGGGAGTTCCTCAGGAGTGAGGGAGGGGAAGGGGGGAGGTATGGGAGGGAGGGGAAGAGTGGGGAGAGGACGTCTGGGGAAGTAAAAGATGGGGGGGAGGGAGGGGGGAGGGAATGGGAGGGGGGAGATGAGGGAGAGCTGGAAAAGATGGAAGAAAGTAAATAGGCGAGCAAGCACTCACAATTATCACTGTAAATGCAAAGGGACTAAAAACCTGGCGGAAAAGGAGGTTAGTAGAACATGAGAGGTTAGTAGAACGTGAGGGGGCGTATGCGGGCGGATGTAGTTTGTATACAGGAAACACATTTGAAGGTGGGTCAAGAAAGATTGTTGCAAACTTGGAAATACCCATATGTGGTGTTGGCGGGGAAAAGGGCTGAGCATAAAAAAACGGGGAGTGGGATTGATGTTAAGCAACAGAGCTAAAGATTGGGTGGTGGAGGAGAGATGGGATAAGGAGGGGAGGGTGGTTAGGAGTAAAACTGGCAGTGGCACAAGAGGAGGTCTTAGTGCTGAGCCTATATGGGCCGAATGAGAGGAGGAAGGAGTTTTATGACAAGATGTTGGATGAGTTAGAAACGTTGGGGGGTGCACCAATAATACTGGGAGGCGATTTCAACCTGACAGTTAACCCTAGTTTGGATAATAGTGGGGGGTGGGGGGGGGGCAGCCAGGGTAGGGAATAGGAGAGAGAGAAAGTTTGCTACGATTGAAGGAGCGGCTGGGGTTAATAGATGTGTGGAGGATTAGGCACCCCGGGCAGAGATGGTACACGTTTTATTCAAACCCACACAAGGCCTACAGCAGGTTGGACATGGTATGGGTGGGAGGGATATGGGCATCAAGAATCAGGGAGGTGGAATATGGATCTATTACGTGGTCGGACCATGCCCCAGTAAGCTTCAGCTTTAATCTAGGATATCGAGATACTGGTACTGAATTTTGGAGATTGAATGATTCATTACTAAGGGATCAAGAAACGATTGCCAAGATTAGGAGGGTGTTGCAGGAGTATTTAGCAGATAATATGAATGGTAAAGTAACTACTGGGTGCGTATGGGATGGCCTTAAAGCAGTGGTGAGAGGACATCTTATAGGAATAGCGGCATATAAAAAGAAAATGCAGGAAATAGTTATTTAAAGGAAATAGCATATTGGGAAAGCAGTCATCAGAGTGATAGGAATGCCCAAACTTTACAGAAGCTGCAGCTGTTGAGGGTGGAATTAGGAAAGTTGAGGGTAAGTGAAATAGCATATCAATTAGGTCTACTTAAGCAGTCCTACTTTGAAGCTGGTAACAGGGTGGGTAGGGTGCTGGCGAGAAGGCTTTGGGCCAGAGTACAACAGAATAGCATTGGAGGTATTAGAGATAGGAAGGGTAAGCTTCAAATGGGAAGCAATGAGATAAGGAGAGAGTTTAAAGGGTTCTTTGAACACTTATATAGGAGTGAGGTTAAGAATGGGAAAGAGAAAAGTGATCAATATCTTCAGGATGTGGAATTGCTGCAGATAGATCATATAGAGGCGGAAAGTATGGATAGATCTATTATGGAACTGGAAGTGGTGGAGGCAATTAGAGCATTGAAATTGGGTAAAGCACCAGGGTTAGATGGGTATACGTCCAAATTGTATAAAGTATTTCAGGAGCAATTGAGCCCGATAATGGTGGAGGTATTTAATGACATCTTAGTGGAAGGGAGGTTACCGCATATGATGGGGGAAGCGAGAATTTCGTTAATACCTAAACCAGGGAAGGATTTGACTAGTGGGCCCTATAGGCCAATATCCCTAATAAATATAGATGCCAAGATATTGGCGAAGATTTTGGCACAAAGGCTTCAGAGGATCTTGCCCAAACTGGTCCAAAAGGATCAGATGGGGTTTGTGGGGGGAGGGGGGGAGGAAGGTGGGGACAATATTAGGAAGATTGTAAATTTGATGTGGAAGTTGGGACGGAGTGGGGAGCAAGCAGTGTTCATCACAGTGGACGCAGAAAAGGCATTAGATCGGGTGGAATGGCCCTTTATGATACAAGTGCTGCAAAAAGTTGGATTAGGAAGTAGATATGTAAGTGGGGTCAAAGCATTGTATGCAAACCCATCGGCTCATATCCGAGTCAATGGAGGGTATTCTGAAACCTTTCAGTTGGGTGGAGGAACAAGGCAGGGATGCTCGCTGTCTCCTCTCCTCTTTGCCTTAGTAATGGAACCGTTGGCGGAAAGGATTAGAAGACAGTCTGATATAAAAGGGGTTCAAATGGGGGAGATAGAAGCCAAAATCGCTCTGTTTGCAGATGATGAGATCTTGACACTGTGAGATCCGTTAACTACCCTTCCGGTGTTAATGAAAGAAATGAAGAGGTATAGTGAAGTTTCAGGATATAAAATCAGTGGAACTAAAATGGAGATTTTAGGGTTTAACTTGCCAAGGTTTTAGAGCAGAGTCTTCAAGAAAAGTTTCCTTTTCTGTGGGTTAAGAGCACTTATAGGTATTTGGGTATAGAAATGGGCAGTACGATTGATAAATTGAGAAAATGGAATCATGATAAATTATTGGGGAACATAAGGAATGACCTGCGTAAATGGAAAGGATTAAATTTAACGTGGTTAGGAAGAATAGCCACAATTAAAATGAATGTCTTGCTGAGGATTTTGTTCCTGTTTAGCTCAATACCTTGTGCATTATCAAAATATTATTTGAAGAAAATGCAGCAGATGCTCATGGATTTTGTGTGGGAAGGGAAACGTCCCAAAGTATCAAGACAGATGTTTATGAGGCAGGAGGAGGTGGGGGTTGGGAATGCCAAACGTGAAAATGTAATATAAGGCTGCAGTGTTGAGAACAGTAGTAGCTTGGAAGGGAGAGGGGGAGAGACCTGACTGGGTGCAAATGGAAGCGGGGAGGGGGGGAGATGAGAGAGTTTCAGGAGGCGGAGTTTGGGGTGTGGGACCTAAAGTTTGAGAAAGGGAGGCAGGGTAAGGATGGGGAGCAAGCAAATCCATTTGGAGCAATAACAAGGGAAATGTGGAAGAAAGTATGAAGGAAGTTACTAGAGGGGAAAAGTTTTTCAAGAAGAGCATTTATAAGGGGGACAACTGCATTCCCACCGGGAGTGGAAGGAGGGATATTCAGGGAATGGGAGAGAAAAGGTTTGACATGGATGGGACAGCTAATAACAGAGAAGGGGACAATATTTCCATTTGAGATATTGAGAACGAAATATGGATTGGAAAAAAGGGACTATTATGCTTATGTGCAACTATACTACTTTCTGTTAAGGGAGGAAGTACAAAGAGATTGGAAAAAAACATTGACAAGTTTTGAACAGCTTATGGCAAAAGAAGGGATGCTGAGAAAATTGCTTTCCATATTGTATAAAGGGTTAACGGAGAGGGAAGTAAGGGCAGTGGGGGGGACATCGAAAGTGGAAAAGTGTACTGGGGGGGAGAATGGAATGATAAAAGGTAGGAGACTATAATATGGGAGAGAGGAAATTGGCACCGGGTAAGGTGTATTTGGAATGTAGCATAAAAATCAGATTGCACATATATTGGACTCAGGTCAGGCTGAATTTGATTAACAAACAGGAGAGTGGAGAATGTTGGAAAAAATGTGGGAAGGTGGGGGATTTGAAACATATGCTGTGGGAGTGTATACATGTACAAAAAATGTGGAAGGATGTGGAACGGATGTATTGGGAAATAACATCTATAAGGGTGACGCTAACTGGGGAAATGGTAATTCTTAATGATGTTTTGGGTGATGGGAATTGTGCTAATTTCTTTCTTGGATATTGTATTGGAGCTGGGTGTCTGGCGCTGATGAAGTATTGAAATGACCGGAGGTACCCACAAGAGCAGAGGTACTGGTTCGGTTGGATCAACTATGGATTATGTATGAGATAGACGCCCATAAAAAGGAGAGAGTGCCTAAATTTGAGGGAGCATGGGGATGGTATGGGGAGTGGCGCAAAAATTAAGGTGGAAGAAGGGTATAGTTAATAGATAAAGATTAATATAGAGTGTGTGGATTTTGTTTAGTAAGAGATGTAGGTTGCAGTGTAATTCAAGGAGATATGTGTAAAGGGAGAGAGAGAGAGATGTACAAGAGGATGTGTAAGATGTAATATGTTTGATGTTAAATAAAAATTTAAATTAAAAAATAAATAAATAAATACATAAAGGGCCCCATTTATAAAGGTCTTCTCTCATTTTGTGTCAATGGGAAAAATACTTAGTAAGCAGGGCCCAGATATTGTTATCTGTATATACATATGTACCCATCTTTTTAGTGTTCTGCTCCCAAAAGACTGTTGAGTTTGATATTGCCAACTGCTTCTTCCCAAAGGCCATTAAGTCATTCTTTTGGGGGCAGGACAAAGCTGCATGGAGTCCTTCATCGAGGTGGGAAGGCTCCGGACCGGCTTTGCCTTTATTTAAGCTGTAGATTACCAGCACAGCTGCAGTTCTCTAAGAGGCAGGGAGCTGTGGCTGCAGGAAAAGGAGGCGGAGAGTTGCCGAGAAGCAGACTGCAGCGGCAGCAACTTGTACACTTGTTTTTTTGTTTTGTTTTTTTTTACTTTTGAAGGCAAAGTGAAGTGGCTATTTTGGGGTCATTTTTGCCGCCCTCAAGACTTTGCCACCTGAGGCAGCTGCCTCACTTCGCCTCATTATAGAGCCGCCCCTGCTCTCGAATATTCACCAACAGCTGATGCAGAAAGCCAGTGCTGAAGTCATGTGCTATTAGTTATGCACGTTTCTATGCCGTGCACTGATAGCATGTGACTTCAGTGTCGGCATGCAGAAAGGGGAGCATGTGCAAATTAGCCACACATTTAACACTCACATTTGCACCACAGTTTAACTGAGAGCACAAGCCAAACGCATGCGCCCAGATGTCTGCACAAGTTTGGCATGTTCTTCCAGAGAAACAGTCATCTGAGGTGAAGTGTCAGACTTCCTCTCAGATGATCCAGTCATCAGGGAAAGTCCCCAATGCCATCAAAATACTGTCCGGGGGCTGGTGCCCCTGACACCAACCCCATGACAGAAACCAAATCCTTAGTGGCCCAGCAGCATAATCTCCCCAGCCACCCAAATAGGGGAGAAAAAATCCCTGGTGGCCCCGAACACCCCACCCCCCTCCCAGTACCTTTACAATGGAGCAGGAGTGTTGCCCACGTGCTCCCATGCAGTGCATCCTGGAATGCACCAGGCGGGGTCAGACTGCCATATAAAGCATTTTATACCTTATATGGCAGTGTGACTTCTCCTGCTGCATCCCAGGATACACCGCCCAGGGCCAGGTACTGTCATTTTTCAATATGGTGGTGCATGGACAACAGGATAAATCCTCACTACCCTCCCTCCACACTTTGCAGTTGGCTGCCTCAGCTATTGACAACCTCAGTGCCTTAGGTGCAGCAGCAACAGCAGCAGCAGGCGGGAAAAAGCGCACAAGTGCAGAGAACTTTCCACGATGACGCCTAAATCTTTTTCCTGAGTGGTGGTTCCCAATGTGGAACCTTGCATCGTGTAACCATAGTTTGGGTTGTTCTTTCCTAGGTGCATAATTTTGCACTTGTTCACATTAAATTTCATCTGCCATTTGGATGCTCAGTCTTCCAATTTATCAAGATCCTCTTGCAATTTTCCACAATCCTCTTGTGTTTTAACAACTTTAAATAGTTTTGTGTCATCTGCAAATTTGATAACCTCACTCGTTATTCCCTTTTCCAGATAATTTATGAATATGTCAAAAAGCAGCGGACCCAGCACAGATCCCTGGGGTAATCCATTATTCAACTTTTTCCATTGGAAAAATTGGCCATTTAGCCCTACCCTCTGCTTTCTATCTTTTAACCAGTTCCAGATCCAAAATAGTATACTGCCTACTATCCCATAACTTTTTAGTTTTGCCAAAAGTCTCTGAGGGACCTTGTCGAAGGCTTTCTGAAAGTCCAGATAAACTATATCAACCGACTCATCTTTGTCTACCCGTTTATTCACACATTCAAAAAAACATAACAGATTAGTAAGACAAGATCTTCATTGTCTAAAGCCATGTTGGCTGTCTCCCATTAAGCCATGACTATCTACATGTTGAGTAATTTTGTTCTTTATAATGGCTTCTACCATTTTTCCCGGTACTGACGTCAGGCTCACCTGTCTGTAGTTACCCGGATCACCCCTGGAACCCTTTTTAAAAAGTGGCGTTACATTGGGGATCCTCCAATCTTCAGGTATTACAGATGATTTTAAGGATAGTCCACAGATTACTAATAGCAGGTCTGCAATCTCGTATTTCATTTATTTCAACACCCTTGTTTGTATACCATCCAGTCTAGGTGATTTGCTACTCTTCAGTTTATCAAATAGTTGTAATACATCATCTCCAGGAACAAGCAGGAATGTAGTATTCACATATGGGTATCGTCTGTACCGACGGAGCCTACGCGGGAACACTCCCCACCGTCCAATAGGAAAGCTTTTGGGAGCATCCCACAGCACCTGCGTGCTGCCTTCCTGCCTTTCCAACTCTCCCTCTTCAGTTATTCGTTTTCCGCGGAGCCAACAGCCAACACCCTGTCATCGCAGAAAATCTATTCTTACTTTTTTGTTTTGTGGTCGCGTCTGCCTTCATTCGACACCTACCGGTACCGCTGGTTCTCTTTTTCTTCTTTTCAAAAAAACAAAACAAAAAAAAGTATCTTTCTGAAGGATTTCTTTCTTCAGGGCCTTTTCCCTCTCTGTGCTAGGTGCCATTTTGGGCACTAAGCCCATTTTTCTTCAAACATGGAGAAACCAGCTAGTGGTTTCAAGAAATGTTCTAACTGTGGCGGTACAATATCAGTCACCGACACCCATGACTGGTGTCTTAAATGTTTAGGTCCTGACCAATGTTCCCTCTAATTTTCTGTAGGCTGTGTGCGCATAAAATATCAGCTGTGTGCAGCTTTTGAAGGAAGGTTAAATTTTTGTGCACCACATAATGACACTCGGAGTTATATACTTTAAAATTTGATTACACGTCAGAATACAGTATGTACACCACATTGATTTTAATCAAATTAAATGAAAATAGACTATTACTACATGAAGCAGGAAATTTCTAGTAATTACAATCATAACTTTTAAATTTTAAGATGTCTGTGTTGTTTTCTATCAGAATCAGAGCCGTAATTTTTGTGCGCTCTGTTGTAAAGTATGTGCGCTCGCTCGGCAAGGTGTGTGCGCGCGCACACGCGCACAGCTTAGAGGGAACAGTGGTCCTGACCATTCTCCATTGAAGTCTCTCTCCTGCAGGAAGATGACCAAGAGGGGTCTGCAGAATAGAGCTGCAAAACTCGGTACCCTTTTTGCCGCAGATACGATGTCCGTTACATCGATGTCTTCCAAGGCTTCATCTTCCTCCCATGGATCTCAGGTAATTAAACCTAAGTTTTCTAAGACTGGCCGGTCCTCAAAGGGTAGATCTTCTAGGTATCGAGATGCCACTGGCGTTGCCCTCGAAAGTTCACCGGAAAAACAGCCCCGGCGGGAGGCTTCAGCTTCCAAAGCATTAACGGGGCTCCAGAATGTTCCAGAGGCTTCCACCTCTGCAGAACTACTCGTGCCATGTTCTGGGGTCATGGCCGCTTCCACCGGTACCGACACCCAAACCAGCAGGAGCGATAGAACAGAGAATCCTCGCTATCAAATGCAGTCTAGCGGCTCTTAGCAGCTTCAGTACCGCTACAGATGGTTCCGCAGGTATCGGTACCGACATCAGTGCCGGTACCGACTGCACCTGCCTCGCCGGTATGCTTCCCCCCATGCCAAGCCTTCAGTCTATCTCTGGTACCGAGACCCTATATCGACTTTGAACTGTACCGGTACCGTGTGTTGCAGGACCTCCCGGCACACAGATACTTTGAATCTTCTGATTCCAATGACTCTGACTCTGCCGATACTAGAGCAATCCTTCCGGAGGATCAATCTCCTTCTCCTCAGCATAGAATGTCTCCTCCAGAAGACATGTTCTTCCAGGATTTCATATGTGATTTAGCTTGAGGTCTTAAAATCACGGTGACTCCTGAAAAGGAACCCAAAACAGCAGAATTAGAAATTCTTCCATACCCTAAGGCTCCTAAAGAGGCAGCTACTCTGCCCATTCATAGGATCTTGCATGACCTTATGCTAAGAATGTGGGAAACTCCCTTAACGGTGTCTCCACACTCTTCGCGACTCGATACCATGTATCGAGTTCCAAGCTGTCCTGGTTTTCAAAAGACTCAGTTACTAATTTTCTGTAGGCTGTGTGCACATAAAATATCAGCTGTGCAGCTTTTGAAGGAAGATTAAATTTTTGTGCGCCACATAACGACACTCGGAGTTATATACTTTAAAATTTGACTACATGTCAGAATACAGTATGTACACCACATTGATTGTACTAGAAAATATTGTAGAACTTGTGAAAATCGTAAATACACAACAACTTTTAAATTTTAAGACGTCTGTGGTGTTTTCTATCAGAATCAGAACCAAAATTTTTGTGCGCTCTGTTGTAAAGTATGTGCGCTCGCTCGGCGAGGTGTGTGCGCGCACACACGCGCACAGCTTAGAGGGAACAGTGGTTACTACACCATTCAATGGTAGTGGAATCAGCAATGCGTAGGATTAAGAGTGCTAAAACGCATTCCTCCAATCCTCCAGGCCGTGAATCGAGAACACTTGTTGCCTTTGGGCGTCGATGCTTCCAATCCTCTATGTTGTCATCCAGGATCAGCTCTTACATTCTCTATATGGGAATGTTCCTCAAGGAGGTTGCAAGAGACTTGGAGCTCATGAGCCCTCTTCTTCCTGAGGACAAAAGAGGGGAATTCCTTACTCTGGTCAAGCATGCCCAGGATGTATCCAAGTTTGTAATCCGTGCAACCTTTGATTGCTTTGAATGTATCAGCAGAACATCTGCTATCTCCATCGGTGTACGTTGTATTGCCTGGCTTCAGGCATCAGACTTGGAAAAATGGGTGCAAGACAAACTGGGAAACATTCTCTTCGGCAAGGATTGGCAAGACAAGGCAAATCAGATAGTCTATTCAAAGTGGTGGTATTAGATTCTATCAAAGTCTACAGCCAACCCAGCAAAGAAAAAGTCAACCAAGAAACCCTTTTTCAACAAGAAAAAAGTTTTACCCATCTTAGATCCATCAGGGTTACTGTCCAGTTCATGTTCCCCAAAAGGGGCAATAACAGAACAGACAACAGAGGAAGCCACAAGTGTCAAGAGCTTAGCCAGCTCAGCAGGCTCAGCCTCCTCAGGGGCTTTGACTCCTTCCTAGAGAACTTAGTCTTTCTGCACCTGCAAGGTCCAGAACCCTCCACCATCCCCGGCAGGTTATGCCATCTTTTGGCAAAATGGCAACAAATAACATCAGAAAATTGAACTCAGTTCATTGTATGAGAGGGGTACAAACTTCATTTTCAAAGCATGCCCCCTCCTACAGTCATAAAACAGTTCAATTCCCAAGTCCCTGCCATCGATCTCTTGAGTCAAGAGGTCGCATCACTTCTTGCTCAGGGAGCAATCGAAGAAGTGCCCATACCACAACAGGGTACGGGGTTCTACTCCCTGTATTTTCTCATTCCAAAGAAAACAAGAGGACACAGACCCATACTGGACCTCAGAGACTTGAATAAATATCTGTTCTGAGAAAAATTCAAGATCTCCCTCGGAACACTTCTGCCATACCTTCAGAGTCAGGATTGGCTATGTTCTCTAGATCTAAAGGATGCGTATATGCATATTCTCATCCATTCAGATCACAGAAAATTCCTTTGATTCCTTTTCCAGGGAAGACACTTCCAATACAAGGTTCTTTCTTTCGGTCTGGCTTCTGCACCAACAGTCTTCACAAAATGCATGGCAGTGGTAGCAGCATTTCTGAGAACTCTAGGAATATTCGTCTTCCCCTACTTAAACGACTGGCTCATTCGAGCATCCACAGCTCCAGAAGCCAGCTTCGCTCTTTCTCGCACAATGCAAATTCTTCGCTACTTGGGACTGGTCATAAACCTCCCAAAATCTCAGCTCACCCCTTCTCAGTCCCTGGAGTTCATAGGGGCTCGACTGGATACCAGACAGTCAAGGGCTTTCCTACCACAGCCCTGCTGTCTTCGTATAGTGCAGCTGGCATCCCAAGTAGCTATGAAAGCCTGACTGCTCTGGAAATGCTTCAGCTTCTGGGGCATATGGCATCCACTGTCTATGTGGTTCCCTATGCTCGCCTTCACATGCAAGCAGCCCAGTGAACCCTCTCCTCTCAGTGGACACAGGCCTCGGGTCGCCTATCGGACAAAATCAGAAACTCCACACCTCATTTTGTCCCTTCAATGGTGGCAATCGCTGGAAAACCTTCTAGTAGGCTTTCCTTTCCAGCAGCCTGTATTCCAGACCACCCTAACAACGGATGTGTCCTAGTTGGGTTGGGGAGCTCACTTGCACGATCTCTCGCCTCAGGGTCTTTGGACCCCACAGGAGGCTTGTATTCACATAAACCTCCTAGAACTCAGAGACATTTTCCATGCTCTTCGAGTATTCCAGGCCCAGCTCAGCTACAAGACAGTTCGGGTACAGACAGACAATCAGGTAGCCATGTTCTACGTGAACAAGCAGGGCGGAACAGGCTCTCTGTCATTATGCTTTGCGACTGTGGGCCCTTGCCAGAGAGCATCAAATCCACCTCCTAGTGGTATATCTTCTGGGCATTCAAAATCTTTGGGCAGACAAACTCAGTCGAATACTGCTGCCACACGAATGGTCTCTTCACTCATACCAGATTGCTCGAGTGTTTCAAATCTGGGGGATCCCAGATATTGACCTCTTTGCAAGTCCACAGAATGCCAAACTTCTCCGATTCTGTTCCAGAATTCCGGCTCAAAACTGTCAGGCAAGAGATGCTTTCCTCCTCCACTGAGGGCAAGACTTCCTCTATGCCTTCCCTCCCATTCCTCTCATTCCCAAAACACTGTTCAAACCTCAGAGAGACAGAGGACGTATGAGACTCATAGCTCCACATTGGCCACAGCAAACATGGTATCCTCTGCTTCTACGTCTCTCTTGAGCCACGGCACTGGAGTTAAGACATGCTCCAGATCTTCTGTCCCAGGAGAACGGGATGCTATTTCACCCGAATCCCCAGTCCCTGCATCTCAGGGCCTGGTTGTTGAGTGCGTAGAGCTTCCAGATATCAACCTTTCTCAACAGGTAAGGGATATCCTGGTGGCCTCCAGAAAACCCTCCACAAGACGATCATACGCCTTCAAGTGAAAAAGGTTCTCTGTGGTGTTCTCAAAGGGGACTTCACCCCCTCTCGGTACCTCTGGAATCGCTACTGGAGTATCTCCTCCATTTATCAAATTCTGGTCTTAAAACCAATTCAGTAAGGGTCCATCTTAGTGCCATTGCAGCTTCTTGCAAGCCTCGGGATGGACACCTATTTCCTCTCATCCACTCGTAGCAAGATTTATGAGGGGTCTACTCTTAACAAAACCTCCCATTAAGCCATCGCTGGTGGCATGGGATCTAAATCTTGTTCTCGAGCAGCTCATGAAACCGCCCTTTGAGCCTTTAGCCTCTACAGCTCTAAAGGTTCTTTGATGGAAGGTCATCTTCCTAGTTGCTCTCACTTCTGCTAGACGCATCAATGAGTTACAGGCCTTAGTGGCAGATCCTCCTTGTACAAGATTTCACCATGATAAGGTAGTTCTTAGGACTCATCCACACTTTATGCCAAAAGTGGTTTCGCCTTTTCATTTAAACCAAGTGGTTTACATTCCTGTATTCTGTCCTAGGCCTCGTGCCTCTAATGCAGAAAGGAACCTTCATACTTTAGATTCTAAAAGAGCCCTGGCCTTTTACCTGCAAAGAACTAAGCAACACAGGAAATCTTCCCAGCTTTTTTTGTTGCTTTTGATTCTAGTCATTTGGGACTTCCAGTTTCCAAAAGAACTCTCTCTAGGTGGATTGCAAATTGCATATCACCTGCATACGAGAGTAAGGGACTTTCTCTCGAAGGCCATGTCACAGCTCACAGTGTGAGAGCCATGGCAACCTCTGCGGCTAATCTTCGTTCTGTGTCCATTGACGACATCTGTAGAGCAGCCACTTGGGCTTCGGTACACACCTTCACAGCCCATTACTGTTTAGACAAGGACTCCCATAGGGATGCCTCGTTTGGCCAGGCTGTTCTCCAGCATCTCTTTCAGACTTAGTACAACTCCTACCCGCCATCCCGGGTTTGGATGCCAGAGATCCATGGGAGGAAGCATGACCCATCTCACCATGGGTTTGCAGCTTCCTGGGGTCATCTCCCTGCCATCTTTCAGCTGGGGAGTCCCCATATGTGAAGACTACATTCCTACTTGTTCCTGGAGATAGTGTAGTTACTCACCTGTAACAGGTGATCTCATGGAACAGCAGGAATTAAGTCTTCACAACCCACCCTCCTCCCCGAGGAGTTGTCTCTCTTTCTTTCCTTCTCTCCTTTAATCTCAGCTATATGCCCAACTGAAGAGGAAGAGATGGAAAGGCAGGAAGGCAGCACGCAGGCGCTGTGGGATGCTCCCAAAAGCTTTCCTATTGGACGCTGAGGAGCGGTCCCGCGCAGGCTCAGTCAGTACCCACGATACCCATATGTGAAGACTTAATTCCTGCTGTTCCTGGAGATCACCTGTTACAGGTGAGTAACTACGCTTTCATGGTGTATCGATATTTCTTTCAATTCTTCCGCAGTATCACCTTTAATTACCACTTCAGTTATGGATAACATCCCTACATCTTCCTCAGTAAAAACCGAAGCAAAGAGTTTATTCAGTCTCTCTGCTATAGACTTGTTCCCTCTTACTGCTCCTTTTACCCCTCTATCATCTAATGGTCCAACTGACTCTTTCACAGGTTTTTTGCTACAAATGTACTTGAAAAAGTCTTTATTACGCATTTTTGCTTCCACAGCAAGTTCCTTTTCAAAATCTCTCTTTGCCTGCCTTATCATTGCCTTGCATTTAACTTGTCAGTGCTTGTGCTGTTAACCGTTTTCAACATTTGACTCTTTTTTTCCATTTCCTGAAAGATGCTTTTTGGCAACAACAGCCTCTCTGACCTCACCTTTAAACCATGCTGGCAGTTCTTAGACTTCCTTCCACTTTTCTTAAAGCATGGGATACAGCTGGTCTGGACTTCCAAGATAGTATTTTTAAACAACATCCAAGCTTGATGTAAGTCTTTAACCTTTGCAACTGCTCCTTTTAGTTTTTTCTTAACTATTTTCCTCATTTTATTTATTATTTTATTTTATTTAAAGTCTTTTATACCGCCCTATTCAGCATCCGCACGGTTTACAATAAACAATGAACATACACATTTCCAATAGTACTTTGTGTTTACATGTGAACAGGATATTCAACTTGGCTAACAGGGTAACTATGTACAACAATATATACAATATATACAATTTTAACATAGTCTCCTTTTTGAAAGTTAAAAGGTAGTACTGTGGATTTCCTTACCATACCTCCTCCATTAATTAAATCAAACGCGATCGTGCTATGATCACTATTGCCAAGTGGCCCCAACACCCTTATCTCTTTCACCAGATCTGGTGTTCCACTAAGGACTAAGTCCAAAATATCTTCCCCTCAGATCAGTTCATGAACTAGCTGCTCCAAGAAGCAGTCATTTATTTCATCTAGAAACTTTATCTCCCTAGCATGTCTGGCCGTGACACTGACCCAGTCAATACCGGGGTAATTTAAATCACCCATTAATCACACATTATTACTGTTCTGTAACTTTTGTTAGCTTCCCTGATTTCTTTGAGCATTTCATCATCCGTTTGTTCATTCTGGCCAGGCGGTCTATTGTACAACCTCACTGCCATTGCCTTCCCCTTTTTACATGGAATTTCAATCCATAGAGATTCTACAGCAAATTTTGTTTCCTGCAAAACTTTAATCCTTTGACTCAATGCCCTCTCTAGCATAGAGCGCAACCCCTCCAACAATTTGATCAGCTCTATCATTATAATATAGTTTGTACCCAGGTATCACAGTATCCCACTGGTTGTCCTCCTTCCACCATGTTTCTGAGATACCAGTCATATCTAACTTCTCATTTAGTGCTATATATTCTAACTCTCCCATCTTATTTTTTAGACTTCTAGCATTTGCATATAAGCATTTTAGAGACTGTATTTTATTCATATTAATCTGGTTATCGGTAGGCAGGGGTAATTTGGAATCTTTAAGCTTTGTCTGCTCTTTACTCAAGGGCATTTGGGCTACCTTTGTCTTTATTGGAACCTCTCTGCTGATGTGCCCTAACTTCATTTTTTTTGGTAGTATCCTTCAAGGATGCATTGTTCTGAACCATGTGCTCTTGGGCAAATCTCGACTCTCCCGTTATCTAGTTTTAAAAGCTGCTCTATCTCCTTTTTAAAGGTTAATGCCAGCAGCCTGGTTCCATCCCGGTTAAGGTGAAGCACATCCCTTCGGAAGAGCCCCTCCTTTCCCCAGAAAGTTCCCCAGTTCCTAACAAATCCAAAACCCTCATCCTTGCACCATTGTCTCATCCACATATTGAGACTCTGGAGCTCTGCCTGCCTTTTGGGTCCTGCGCATGGAACGGAAAGCATTTCGGAGAACCACTACCCTGGAAGTTCTGGATTTCAACTTTCTACCTAAAAGCCAAACTTTAGCCTCCAAAACTTCCCTACCACATTTTCTTATGTCATTGGTAGATAGCAGACTCCTCCCCAGCACTATCTAAGACCTTGTCTAGGTGGCTCGTGAGATCCGCTACTTTTGCAGGCATGTTACCAGGCGATCCTCAGGTCCACCAGCCTCCCAGCTATCTACATGCCTAATGATTGAATCATCAACTATAATGGCTGTCCTAACCTTTTCTTTGTGGGCACATCGCCCTGGAGAAACTTCCTCAGTGTGAGAGGGTTTTACATTTATTTATTTATTATTTATTTTAATTCTCTTATATACCGCGCTATTCTGCATCAGTGCGGTTTACATTGAACAAACTGAAATTACATTGAACAGGGCATTATAACTTGGAGATAACTATTTTACAGGGAACATGGGCTATGGAGGGTTAAGTGGCTTGCCCAAGACCACAAGGAGCACCTGTGGGACTAGAAACCCAAGTCCTTCCGGCCCAAGGTTGCTGTCCTCTAGTGTCCTCTACATCACCTGGAGGACAGGTCCTAGCTATAGGATCACTTCCTGCCACACCAGGGTGATGCTATCCTGTCACGTGACCTCTCTCCTCCATGGCAACAGGGATGCTGCCAGACTGGAGGTGGAAGTTCAGGACTATATCCCTGTAGGTCTCGTCTATGTACCCCTCTGTCTTCGTTATGTCTTCCAAGTCTGCTACTCTTGCCTCCAGAGATCGGACTCGTTCCCTGAGAGCAAAGAGCTTCTTGCAATTAGTGCGCACACAAGACCCCTCACCAACTGGGAGAAAATCATACATGTGACGCTCATTGCAAAAGACTGGAAAGCCCCCATCTCGCTGCTGGATTGCTGTCTGCATCTTAGTTTTAAGGTTGTGTTTAGATATTTAAATTCTTTACTTACTAAGGGTTGCTGGGGATACTTATACTAATAAAACTATACCTAATATGTTTAATGTACTTTTGTTTACCTGAAGTTTAATTAATCTCAGGTCATTAATGTATTCTGATGAGAATAAACAGCTGCACCTGAGAGTGAATATGGCACCTCCTTTCCTTTAAGAGGTTTAAGCTCCTATAAAACTACAATTACCCCAGGGGTGGGTGGGTGTTGGGGAGGGAGGGAGGGAAAGAAGACTTATTAAAAGCTGGCTGCTACACAATACCCTGTCCTGTGCTTCTAAGGTAATCTGTGACCAATCTCCAGGGGGGAGTCCCACAGCCCTTGTTTGGATAGAGGGAGTCTTGGGTTCTAAATTTAACCAGAAAGCTCTCTGCTGTGTTTTAAATTTAAACTGAAAACTCTTTGCTGCTACTAGGCCCTGACTAATTTAACAAATACACTGGGTTCACAGATTAATCAGATTTAATCTAAAGAATTCCTTTTTCCCCCAAGATTTAGAAAAATCCCCATAAGTAAATACTTACAAATTGCAGATTTCTCTCCAGAAGTAGCAGTTCTCTTTTGTAGTCCTTCATCATTCAACTTCATCAAAAAAACATCTTCTAAAAGAAATTATGCAACCAAGTGCCAAAGCAGCTGGACATAATCATAGAAATAATTATTGTGACATGAATGAATGAATGAATAAATAAATGTGACAGAATCAAATGTGACCAGGATAGACAGACATTAAAACCGATTAGAACCACATTCAAATTAGAACTAACAGCACAATTAATTATCTGTGTCTAACGATACAGTCATTGCTTAAGGATGTCTAAAAATAAGGTAAAATGAAAAGGGTGTTAAGTGAAATAACCCAGCCTACAATGATAGGAAACTTAAGAGTGTAGAAATGAGGAGCACACATAGACTGGATAAATGAAACTTATAAACTACAGGGGAGCATTCACTCGTATGCCAGTATCTTGTGATCCTATAATATAAATGTCTAAGATTTAGCGACGCAATCTAATTTAATGATACTCATAAAGAGATTTAGGAATCCTAGCCAATAAGACGAGAATAATTCTTGTAAAACTTGCCTGAATGCTTACTGTCCCGTAACTCTATACCATCAAAGTAGTGTAAGAACTTGGGCAATGAAACACCAGGCATTTAAACTCCACTAGCTTTCACGCCGAAATGAAAGGGCAAAGGGCATGCATGTCAAATGAACCAGCGTTAAGGAGGACTGTTCTAGTGTAAATTGAAAGAGTTTACTTATCAATAAACTCAGTAGTTTGGGGATGGGTCTCAGGGTGGTGAACTGGATCAGAAATTGGTTGACTGACAGATGACAGAAGGTGATGGTAAATGGAGCTCACTCGGATGAAAGGAGGGTGATTAGTGGGGTGCCCCAGGGTTTGGTCCTGGGCCCAGCACTGTTCAATGTATTTGTAAGTGATATTGCTGAAGGACTCCATGGAAAAGTCTGTCTTTTTGCAGATGACATGAGAATTTGCAACAGAGTGAACTCCCCTAAGGGAGTGGATAACATGAGAAAAGATCTACAAAAGCTGGAAGAATGGTCTAATGTTTGGGAGTTAAGATTTAATGCAAAGAAGTGCAGTGTCATGCACTTGGGAAGCAGAAATCCAGGGGAAATTATGCAATAGGGGGCGAGAGGTTGGTGTGCACGGACCAGGAGAAGGATCTTGGTGTGATTATTTCTGAGGATCTCAAGGTGGCGAAACAGTGCGACAAGGCAGTGGCAAAAGCCAGGAGGATGCTGGGTTGCATACAAAGAGGAATTACCAGCAGAAAGGAAGAGGTACTAATGCCACTGTATAAGTCACTGGTGAGGCTTCACTTGGAATACAATGTTCAGTTTTGGATACCATATCTTGCAAAGGATATAAAATATTGGAAACTGTTCAGAGGAAGGCGACCAAAATGATTTGGAGCCTGCGTCAGAAGCCTTATGGGAAGAGACTTGAAGACCTAAATATGTACACTCTGGAGGAGAGGAGGGACAGGGGAGATATGATTCAGACCTTTAAATACTGTCACGCCCTTGCTCCTTGCAGTCAGCATGGAGGGTCGTGGTTCTAATAGAAACTTTCCCTTTTCAGCCTTCTCGGACTGGTTCCCCCGCAATGCTTCTTGGGAAATGTAGTTTAACTGCTACAAATATGGCTTCAGGTAGAAAAAAACGTGTAGTTTGGCTCTTGTGTAAGGCAATGACAGAAATTTAATAAACTCAAATGCAAGGTCCATAAATTACCTCTTTCAGGATTATTTCTCCAGGTTTCTTTCAAAAACACAACAGGACATAAGCAAAAGGTCAAAACAAAATATCAGCTTACAGTATTCTTTAGCTCAAAAGCAAAAACCCCTTTAACAGCAAAGCTTCCAGCTTTCTCTAGCCTTGCTGGTTAAAGCATAAGCACAAACAGCTTTCTTCAATGGCAGTTTTCTTTCTTTTCAGCTCCAAACATTTTCAGGCTGTTCTCCTCTTTATAAGCAAAGCCAAAACTTCCAACAGGAACAAACTTCCAATAAGCAAACAAAGCTCTACTCAGGTTTTCTTAGGAACATTCAAAAGCAAAACAAAAGCTTTTTTCCTCTCACCGTTAGCTTGGCTTCTTGCCGTCTCACTGCACAGGATAGCAGGTGTTTAACAAGGACAATTATACAGCTTCAGCTTGTTCTCACTTCTCAGCATAAGTTTCCCTTCTTTAACACAGGGAATTCACAAAACATCTTCCTTGCTTTTCAAAGTTACCTTGCTTTGGAGAGTTTTCTCTTAAGGTTGACTTTCCTTCAACCCCTCTGTAGCTAAGGCTTGGCACAAAGAGCAATCCATGAATATATCTTCCTCATTCAAAACTGCATCAGGCTCTTCTAGTTGCATTGGTTCTATCTCTCGTTCTAGCTCACTGGGCTTAGCTGACAGCCTCTCATTAGAGCTGAGAGTGTCTCCTGCAACTTTGCACTGCTCAGTATGGGACAGGCTTCTAAGGCTTGTACCTGTGCCTTGGCTTGTAACAGCTTCTCCTCTCTCATGCTCTGTACCTCTCTCTGACTCTTTCCAGCACTCTCCTCCCCTGCTGTTCCTGCTCTTGTTCCCATTGCTCCTCCAGCTCTCCTTACTCTCCTTGCTAACCTCTGTATATTCTAACCTAGGCTTAAATCTACAGGGTTCCAGCCCCACCTCTTCTCTTCCCAGGTGACGGAGATCAGCTTGCCCTCTGGCACCTGGGTAATCAGGGAGCTTACTGACGTAAGGGTCTTTTACCTTGGGTCTGTATTCACTCTCCCTTACTCCACTAGGGGAACTCTGAAACCTGTTCCAGCTGGGGATTTTCTAGTTTCTAGGTGTGGTTGTGTTTTATTTCTCTGATCTTGCAAAATAGGTCCTTTTATTAGGGTGAATTCTTTGTTTTTTTCACTTTCTCCTAACTCAGGATGAGCTTCCTTACCACAATACTTAAAGAGAAATAATGAACAAACCTCTTCCAAAAGACAGGGTAGCTGTAAAACTAGAGGGCATGACATGAAGCTGCAAAGGGGTAAATTGAAAGGCAATGCCAGGAAATATTTTTCACTGAAAGGGTGGTGGATGCTTGGAATGCCCTCCCGATGGAAGTGGTGGGGGCAAATACAGTGACAGAATTCAAAATGGCATGGGACAAACATAGTGGATACCTTTTTACAGCATCAGGATAAAATCAAAATAAACTTAACTATCTAATTTCTCAACATACAGGGGTATCCTACACGGAGTGGTGGGTTCACCCCTAAAACAGACATGGGCTTAATTTCTCAACATACAGGGGTGTCCTACACGGAGTGGCAGGTGCACCTACTCTTGCCACCTTACTGGGCAGACTAGATGGACCATACTGGTCTTTATTTGCCGTCATTTACTATGTTAATTACAGGGAACGTTCTGGGGAAGCATTATTAATATGATTCTTGTAGTAACTCACTAGGGAGGAGTAGCCTAGTGGTTAGAGCAACTGCCTAGTACCCAGAAGATCAAGGGTTCGACTCCCACTGGCACTCCTTGTAACCAGGGCCGGATTTACCTATACGCCATGTACGCTATGGCGTAGGGCCCACAGCTGGCAGGGGCCCACAAAAAAAGAACAAGTTAATTTTTTTTAAAATAAAATTTTAAAAAAAACCTGCTGGCTGCCGCCGCGGGGCCCCCTCTGCTGCCACGGCAGCACCGACTGACCCGCAGGGGCCCCCTCTACAAGCTGAATCCGTCGGTTCGTTCCTTCCTCCCTCCCTCCCTCCCTCCGTGCAGGCTGTGAGAGACGCGAAAGGAGAGTGTCTCCTCGCGTCTCTGTTAAGCCCGCAGGGGCTGATGGGAAATTTCCCATCAGCCCCTGCGGGCTTAACAGAGACGCGAGGGAGACACTCTCCCTTCGCGCCTCTCACAGTGTGCACGGAGGGAGGGAGGAAGGAACGAACCGACGGATTCAGCTTGTAGAGGGGGCCCCCGCGGGTCAGTCGGTGCTGCCGCGGCAGCAGAGGGGGCCCCGCGGCGGCAGCCAGCAGGTTTTTTTTTTTTTTAAAATTAAATTTTACTTTAGGCTGATGGGGGTGGGGGGGTAGGACGGGTAATGGGCTATTGGGGGGGGGCTGGGGCTGGGACTGGAAATGGGCTGGGGGGGTGAAGGCTAGAGGTGGGTTGATGGGGTTAGGACTGGTAATGGACTGTGGGCTGTTGGGGGGGCTTAGAACTGGCAATGGGCTTTGGGGGGGTTAAGACTGGTAATGGGCTGTGGGCTGATGGGGGCTGTCTGGTAATGGGCTATGGGGGGCCTAGGGCTGGGGGGGTTAAGACTGGAGGTGGGCTGATGGGGTTAGGACTGGTAATGGGCTGTTGGAGGGGTTTAGAACTGGTAATGGGCTTTGGGGGGGGTTAAGACTGGTAATGGGCTTTGGGGGGGGTTAAGACTGGTAATGGGCTGTGGGCTGATGGGGGCTGTCTGGTAATGGGCTATGGGGGGGCTAGGACTGGAGGTGGGCTGTGGGCTGATGGGGGGTTAGGACTGACAATGGGCTATGGGGGGCTGACTGGAAATGGGTTGATGGGGTTAGGACTGGAAGTGGGCTGATGGGGGGTTAGGACTGATAATGGGTTATAGGGGGGGCTTAAACTGAAAATGGGTTGATGGGGGGTTAGGACTGTAAGTGGGTTGATGGGGGGCTAGGACTGGTATTGGGTTGGGGGGGTTGCTAGGACTGGAAAATGGGCTGATGGATGGCTAGGACTGGAAATGGGCTGATGCAGGGACTAGAAGGGAATGGATGCTGGGTGAGGCTGGAACTAGAAGGGAGCTGATGTTGGGGGAGGATTAGAATGGGATGGGGCTGGAAGAGTAAAATGGAGAAGGGAAAAATATTTTGTGTGGGAGGGATAAAAAATCTACAATTGGCCGGGTATTGGGAGAGTAAGTGGGGATTGAGGATGGAGGGGTAAAATTTGAGTGGATGAAATAGGAATGAGGAAAGAGCAAAAGGAGAAAGATTAGTATGTTTAAAGCAGATGTAGAGAGAGAATGGAAAAAAATCTAGAAGAGAGAAGAAAGGACAAATGGACAGCAGACGATGGAGAGTTAGCAGAAGACACGAAGAAACCAGAAGAAAGTGGCTGGAGCAATTGCAGCTGAAAAAAATGCACAAAAGGTAGAAAAATATCTCTTTATTTTGAATTTATTAATTGGAATATGTCAGCTCTGGTAAATGTGCATCATTAACGTCTGCGCTTTGTTTAGTACAAGAGCAAATTAATGTATAGTTTTATTTCTACAGTGTTGTACTTTCCAAGTTTGGCTTTTGGGATTCCCAGTTTAATTATTGTCTTCCTGTTTCTAAATTGTGATTACTTGTTTGATGGTCTATGTTCTGCATGTGTAACTGAGCTGAGGTGTTCTGTTTATATAATTCCTATTTGACATTGCCACTTGTTCTCTTTCCCCAGTAGGTCATGTATTGTTCTCTGAAATGTATTGGTTTAATATTTGCAGTGTTGCCTTTTGATTGGTAGAGTATGGTGCTTTGTGAGTCCTGGTAGTGCTGTTAGGATACGGCGGGTTTACTATGGGTTCTAAATGGACAGTGTTTGTAGTAGTTCCTAATGTGTCTGGCAGTTGGCACTGGATTATAGTAATGTAGAAATCTTTTAGTCTTTCTTTATCCATACACTCATTAAGAGGCACGTTTACTAAAAGTTAGTATATGGTAACATTATGCAAATATTTATGCAAATGAGGCCCCGCACCCCCCTTGGGCCGCCCCTGCTGGGGGCCCACAATTTTTGTTGGCGTAGGGCCTCACTCAAGGTAAATCCGGCCCTGCTTGTGACCTTGGGCAAATCACTTTACCCTCCATTGCCTTGGAAGAAAAGGCCTGGCAATTTACTTACGGTGATACATTGCCAACAAAACTCAGAGGCAGCTGGGTTGCCAGTAGTCAGTACTGACTTGATGGCACAAAAAATAAGTTACTGCACTGTCAGAGTGCAGATCTATCGTCCAGCACGGAGGCCACAAGCCCTTCTATTGGTTTTATGGGTAGCATGATTTTTTAGGGTTCACCTACCTGTGATGGCCCCTTGGTGGTTCATTATTTTTTTGCAATACATTCTCCACATGGTCTCCTTGGTTCTTATTTATTAACCACACATTGTGTTTTAGTTCATTATCTTTATTCTTTTTCGATGCGTGGTCCCCTCAATGATTTTTTTTATCTCATAGGGTTACCTTTGCTTTCACGAGCGCTTTTAATCACATTTGTCTTTTATATTCCTCGTGGTTGGTTTTTATAAACCTTGCTTGTGTTATCAATTATTCAAATAATTACAAATTATTACTAGTTTTTTTATTTTGTTTTGTTTTTAGTGCCGTCAAGTCAGGGCTGACTCCTGGCGATTTCTACATTAAAGGATATAAATTCCCTACTGCCGTATACTCTTCGCTCCTTTGTGCACTCTGTTTGTCTACAAGAGTGACTGCTCTTCTTTTGGACTTCTATGGTGTGGTATCTTACTCCCTTCCCATTTGTATGTTTGTCAATCGTACATGGTCCTTCTCCAGGATTTTCTTTTGTGAATACATAACAGAAGTATTTGTTTAGCATTTTTACTTCTTCAGTGTCACTTTCCACAAATCCGTCTTTGGCGCTTTTGAGTCTGGCAGTCCCACTTCTAATCTTCCTCTTTTTCCCAAATATACCTGAAAAACGTTTTGTCTCCACACTTCACATCTTTAGCCATCTTTGCTTCCATCTTTGCTTTTGCTATCCTTATTTCTCTGTCTTTTAGCTTTATTCTGTATTCTTTTTTGTGTTCCTCTTTTTGTGATGATCTGAATTCTCCAGGAACAAGCAGGAAGTCAGTCCTCACATATGGGTGATATTGGTGCCGATGGAGCTCTCGTGCGGAGCAATTCCCCAGCTTTCAAAGAAAGCCTTTGGGATTACATCGCGCATGCATGGTCCCCTTCCCGCCCAAGGGTGCCATCTTGCTCAGTCTCCCTTTTTTCTGTGGAGCCCAACGGACGTTGTCCCTAATTCCTTGCGGAAAAAGTGTGTCAAAACTTTAGAAGAGTTTTTTTCTCTTCAACCAGTTTGACGCGGGTTCCCCTTCCTGCCTGTGGCTCGGTACACCAGTATCAAGTCCAGTCAATTTTTTGCATTTTTATTCTTCGTGACTAGCGTTGGCGCTCTTATTATTTTCACTGGCAGCATGGTCCTTCAACCTTGCAGGGGCTCTTTTTTCCCCGATGGCTGCCAGTGGGTTTAAAAAGTGTGATCAGTGTAAGAAGTTAATGTCCCTCATTGACACACATGACTGCTGTCTCCGATGCCTCGGGTCCGACCATGACCCAAAGGTGTGTTGCCCGTGTGGGAAAATGTCCTCTAAGGCACTCCAAAGTAGGCAGCAGCAGCATGAAAGGATTTTCTCGGAGTCCGCATCCCCCCGTATCCGGACCTCATCAGAAGCCTTGACGTCTTGGGATCTGTCTGAACCCGAGCACCGTCGGGGGGGGGGTCTTCCGAACGGGGGTCTCTCTCTAGGGAACACCGGAGGAAGAAGCAGCCCATGAGGGCGGCATCGTTGGATGCCTCCAATCGCCCTGGGCCCTTGAAGGCCAGGTTGCGTAGTCCTGACCGCTGCCCTGGGTCCTCGGGTGTCGTAGCGGCCTGCAAAGATACCTCGCATGGAGCCGGAGATGCCGAGGTGAGTAAATGCTATTGTCCTCGTGGATTCCCCTCCAGGGGAGCCGGTGTCGGGCCCAATAATGTCGGGGCCTGAGTCAGAGGCTGCGGAGTCTTCTGAGCTCGGTCTCAGGATGACGGCCCTGGAGCGCAGCATGTCTGCCTTCATAGAGCAACAGCAGGTGCTGATAGCCAGTCTCACCGGTCCATCCGCCTCAACCACCGGGACCTCGATGTCCAAGTCGACCCCGGAGGCCGAGCCAATCCTCGAGACTCTTCAGACTTGAGTCGATCCTCGGCCAAGGTCTTCCTCGACCTCCTGCTCGGGACCAAGGTCATCGATGCTGGTGCTCTTGGCTCGGGGTGGTCGGGGCTGGAGCCCCTCGATTCCTCTTCGGAGGGATCGGCATGGGAGACGGAAGATGAGGAGGCCCCAGACACCCATTGGACTCGGTATGTCCCATCGGACTCACCGGGTTCGGAGCCTCGGAGAAGGTCCCCTCCGGAGGATACTCTGTTCTCGGACTTCGTCAGGGACATGGCCAAGGCTTTGGCATTCCCAGCAGATACCGAGGAGGAACCCTGAGCTGAAAGAGCTCGGGGCCCTCCAGTATGACTTTCCCCCGAGGGAAGCCCTTACTGTGCCGGTTCCTCCGATGCTGGATCGGCTGATGCTCCGCATGTGGGAGTCGCCAGCCTCGAGGCCGGTGATCAGCAAGCGGGTCGATTCCATCTATCGAGTCCGCAAGAGCCCTGGATTCCAAAAGGCACAGCTACCGCACAACTCCATGGTTGTGGAATCAGCCATGCACAGGCTCAAGAGCCAAAAAATGCATTCCTTGGTGCCTCCTGGCCGGGAGGCCCGGAACCTGGATGCCCTCAGCAGAAAATGCTTCCAGGGGTCGATGCTGTCATGCCATGTCCAAACCTACTAGCTGTGCATGGGCATGTACTTGAGGGACCTGGGAAAGGAGATTGCCGGGTTCTCAGCTGGCCTCTCCGAGGCACTCCTGCAGCGCTTCAGTGCCTTGTCCACCCAGATTTGGGAGTGCTCGAAGTTCATATCTCGAGCGGCCTATGATGCCTTCGAGGCTTCGGCCCGAGTAGCCACGGCCAGCATCGGTGCACACCGCCAGGCCTGGCTAATGTCATTGGATATGGAGCCATGGGTTCAGGACAAGTTGGTCGATGTCCCTTGCTGAGGTGACAACCTCTTTGGCAAACCCATGACTGAGAAGGATGCTGAGCTCGAGTCCGAGTACTTGACCCGGACAAGACTCTCAAAGAAGACTTCTTCCCCTTCTAAGAAGGGCTCGAGTTAAAATCCCTTTTTCCCAAGGAAGGGTACTGCTTACCGCAACTACCCCACTTACCAGGCCACCCCAGCTCCCCAACAGGGGCAGGAGGCCATGGGACAGGGGCATGGCCCGTGTAAGCAGAAGACCCCCCCAGGTCCCGGCTCCTACCCAACCGGGAGGGGTTTTTTGACTCCCAAGGCATAGGCTCTCTTCTGCCAGTGGTAAGGTCTTGCACAGGAGGCAGGCTAACCCTGTACACCCACAAGTGGCCAGCCATCACCTCAGATATCTGGGTCCTGCAAATAGTCCAAAGGGGCTATTTGCTTCACTTCAGCCAGATACCACCCTCCTTCTTTCCAGGAGAGCCTCTCAGACCCCCCTCTTCACAGGGACCTCCTCTTGCAGGAGTTGGCAGGTCTTCTAGAGGATCAGGCGGTGGAACCGGTGCTCCACCACCTGCAGGACAAAGGCTTCTACTCCAGGTATTTTCTCATACCAAAGAGAACAGGAGGCCTCAGACCGATCCTCGACCTAAGAAACCTAAACAAGTTCCTGGTGAGGGAAAAGTTCAAGATGCTTTCCCTTGAAATGTTGCTGCCTTACCTCCACCAGGGATATTGGCTATGCTCCTTAGACATGAAGAATGCCTATACGCACATCCTCATACACCCAGACCACAGACAGTATCTGAGATTTGTAGTGGGAGGAAAACATTTCCAATACAGAGTTCTACCCTTTGGCCTGGCCTCTGCTCCCAGGGTGTTTACAAAATGCCTGGCTGTAGTGGCGGCCTTCCTCAGAAGTCATGGAATTTTTGTCTTCCCTTACCTGGAGGACTGGCTCATCAGGGGCCAGTCGCCTCAGGAGGCCCAACAGGCCACTTCTCGCACTATCAACATGTTGCAACGCCTAGGCTTTGTCATAAACCACACAGTGTACTTTGCTTCCCACTCAAAACTTAGAGTTCATAGGAGCAAGATTGGACACCCTTCAGGTGAAGGCTTACCTGCCGGAGGACAGGGCACAGAGGCTTCTAACAATGGCACAACAGTTCAGGCGCAGGTCTCAGGTCTCAGCGAGACACTTCTTGCGCCTCCTGTGCCACATGGCCTCCACGGTGCATGTGACCCCAAATGCCTGTCTCCACATGAGAACAGCTCAGTGGTGTCTCAGAGATCAGTGGACTCAGGCCTCCGGCAGCCTCAGAGACAGGATAACAGTATCCAAACGACTGGTAAAATCGTTGCAGTGGTGGTGTCAGCCACCCAACCTGCTCGAGGGAGTGCTTTTTCAGACTCCCTCGCACACAAGTGCTAACGACAGATACCTCCTTGCTGGGCTGGGTAGCCCATTGCCAAGGATCATGCACTCAGGGGTTGTGGTCTCCTCAGGAGTATGCACACCAAATCAACCTCTTAGAGCTGCAGGCAATTCACCTAGCTCTTCAGGCCTTTCGTCATGTTTATGTTTATTAAAACATTTTTTATACCGCCCAATACCGGAGGCATCTGGGCGGTTTACAGTCGTTAAAATAAAATTACAGGCTGCAAGGAAATTGATAAGGAACGCCAGTTAAAATAAAAGCAAGTCCTCTCACATCAGTCTGTATTGATACAGATGGACAACCAGATAGCAATGTTCTAGGTGAACAAGCAGGGAGGTACGGGGTCTCGTATCCTATGTCAGGAGACACTGGACCTCTGCTCCTTTGCCATCAAGCAGGGTATGTCTCTCAAAGCAGTGTACCTGCCTGGTCAGGAGAGCTGCCTAGCGGACAAACTAAGCAGAATTCTCCAACCTCACGAATGTAAATGGATCCGGTGGTGGCACAGAGGATTTTCCACTGCTGGTGACATCCGTCCCTATATTTGTTTGCCAGTCCGCAAAATCACCAGCTGCCCAGATTTTGCTCAAGACAGCCACATCCTCTGAGGGTGACTGCAGATGCTTTCCTGATCTCCAGGTCAGGGGGCCTCATATATGTGTTTCCTCCCACGCCTTTGGTGGCCCGGACTCTGTTCAAAATCCTTGGGGACAAGGCCTCTGTCATTCTGGTAGCCCCCAGATGGCCAAGACAGCCTTGGTTTCTGCTTCTCCTCCAGCTGGCAGTGGAAACCCCACTTCCACTGGGGACGCAGCCCGACCTCCTTTCACAGGAGCAGGGCTCTCTCTTGCACCCCAACCTCAGGGCCCTCAACCTGATGGCATGGCTGCTGAAAGGGTAGTGATGGCTCCTCTCCTCCTACCTTGGAATGTAGAAGAAGTGTTACTGGCCTCCAGGAGGCAGTCCACTAGGAAATCTTATGCTTTCAAGTGGTGTAGATTTGAGGTGTGGTGTAACCAGCACAATGAAAACCCTTTCTCTTGCCTTGTACCAGTGGTGCTGCAGTACCTGCTTCACCTCTCAGAATTAGGTCTCAAGTCTAACTCTGTCAGGGTCCACCTGAGTGCTTTGTCAGCAAACCACTCGCCAGCGGAGGGGCAACCTCTTTCGGCTCACCCCCTGGTGTCCAGATTCCTCAGAGGTCTGCTTCTGCTGAAACCCCCAGTTCGTCCTCCGGCAACTGAGTGGGATTTTAATGTGGTCTTACAGCAGCTTACTCGCCCACCTTTTGAGCCGATGTCCTCTTGCCATCTGCGCTTCCTCTCCTGGAAGGTGCTCTTCCTGGTGGCACTCATATCAGCCAGATGTGTGAGTGAGTTGCAAGCTCTCATAACTGATAAACCATACACAAGGTTTTATAGGAATAGGGTGGTCCTCCTCATTCACCTGACGTTCCTTCCAAAGGTGGTCTCTTCTTTCCACCTCAACCAGGAGGTGATTCTTCCAACCTTCTTTCCCAGGCCGCATTCCAGCCAGGCAGAGGCAGTCCTGAATACCCTGGATTGTAAGAGGGCGTTGTCCTTCTACCTGGAGTGTACGCAGGGACATCGAAGGGCTACTCAGCTCTTCGTCTCGTATGACCCCAGTAAGCTGGGGTTACCTGTCTCCAAGCGTACACTGTCCACCTGGGTGGCAGACTGCATTGCCTGGGCGTACAGGGTGGCCAACCTCCCATTGCAGGGTCGAGTCATGGCCCACTGTGTGAGGGCTAAGGCCACATCAGTGGCTCACTTCCGCTCTGTTCCGCTGACAGACATATGCCGGGCCGCAACTTTTTCTTCAAGCCAGACTTTTGCAGCCCATTACTGCCTGGATAGGGAGTCCCGATGGGACAGTGCTTTCGGCCAGGTGGTACTCCGTAACGTATTTGAGGTTTAGGCAACTCCAACCCTCCGACCCTTTGGTGTAAGGCTACCGGGGGGTGTTGCTTTCTAGGCTGAATTCCTATTGCAGCTGCTGCGGCTCTTCTAGAGGGAACCATTTTTCAGCTATGGGGTCTCGGTAGCCTATAGCTAGGGAGTCCCATATGTGAGGACTGACTTCCTGCTTGTTCCTAGAGAAAGCGTAGTTACTCACCTGTAACAGGTGTTCTCCAGGGACATCAGGAATCAGTCCTCACGACCCTCCCTCCTCTCCTGGAGTTGCAGTCCTATTATTGATTTTTATTCATTTTGCCGTCTTTTTAGCTATGTTATTTGACTGAGCAAGATGGCACCCTTGGGCAGGAAGGGGACCGAGCATGCAGGATGCAATCCCAAAGGCTTTCTTTGAAAGCTGGGGAATTGCTACGCACAAGGGCTCCTCGAGCGCCGACGTCACCCATATGTGAGGACTGGTTCCTGCTGTCCCTGGAGAACACCTGTTACAGGTGAGTAACTACGCTTTTTGTGAAAGCTGAGTTTTTTGCCTTTATTTGTGCAGCCACTTTTTTGGTGAACCATATAGGTTTCCTTTTCCTCTTGTTTTTATTTACTTTCCTTTTATGTACATACATATATCCATTGCCCCTTTTATTGCCTCTTTTAGTCCTCTGCAATTCCACTTATCTTACCTTCTCCCACCCTGCCAACTTCTCCTTCAGGTACTTTCCTATTTTACTGAAGTCAGCGCTTTTGAAGTCTAGGACTTTGACTTTGCTGTGATTGGAGTCTGTCTTGGCTTTAACCTCAAACCATATGGTGTGATGATCACTGCTGCTCAAGTGGGCACTCACCCGGATAATCAGCACGCTATCTCCGTTGGTGAGTACTAAATCCACCATCAAACTTTCTCTGATCGGTTCCAGCACCAGTTGTCTGAGCAATGCTTCTTAGAAGGCATCTACAATCTTTTTACTTCTTTCCAGGTTTGCAGAAGGAATACTCCAATCCACATCTGGTAGGTTAAAGTCACCCAATATGATCACTTCTCCCTTCATGGATATCTTTGCAATATCAATGATCAAGTGTCTGTCCATTTACTCATTTTGAGTTGGAGGCTGGTAGACTACACCAGTGTGGATGATAGTGCCATCTCCTCTTTTTCAAACACAATCCACAACACTTCTTCTTTTCCCCCATGTCCCTGCATTTCAGCACCTTTAAAATTGCTTTTGACATATAGGGCTACTCCTGACTGTATCCCATTCATGTTCCTAATTAAACCATGTTTCTGTAATGGCCATAATGTCCAAGTTCATTTCCACCATCAGGGCTCCTAGGTCAGGAGCTTTGTTGGTTAGACTATGAACATTTTTGCTCATTGCCTTCCAGCAATTGTTGGTTGGCTTGCTTGTATTTTGGATGGATTTTGTTCCATACTCCTCTTCCCTCTTGTCATTGATGTGTAGATTAATATGATGACTATTACCAAGATTATGTTCTTCCCGGGAGTGACGTCCTGAACTTGTTTTTTCCCATCTGTCACCCTCTTTCCCTAGTTTAAATACTTGTCCACATATTGCCTGACTTTTCCACTTAGGATCCTTTTGCCTGTCACTGAGAGATGCAGTCCATCAACACAGTACAGCCTCTTGTTTTTCCATCTTTTGCCCCAGTTGCCTGTATATGTAAATCCTTCTCATTTACACCAGGTTTAGAGCCACATATTAAAGTTGGTTATGTGATGCAGCTTCTCTTCCCCCTTATGAACAGGTAGAATTTCTGCGAACGCTATAGTGTTGACTAGGGTTTAAGTTTCCCTCCCAAAAGCTGAAAGTCCCTTTGTACTGTAGATATACTGTTTCTAGCCAGATCATTTGTACCCAAGTGGATAACGACATTTGTTTGAAATGTTTACTTTCTACATTGACTGTGCTAACAATTTGGTCTGAGTTCCTGCTGGCTGAAGAACCTGGGCGGCATTTGACCATCTTCTGTTCCTTAGAACTGTATTCCCAAATTAATCCCTCTGATGATGGAGTCTCCAGTTTCCTGTTTTGAGAGTTTTTGTTTACAGTTGGGGCATTGCCAGTAGATTCAGTGTTAACTTTCTCATTCAAGGTTACTTCAGGTTCTACTAATTGGGCACTCTTATTGTGCAGGGATATCTCTTGATGGAGAGGATGTCTCGGTATTACAGGTAGCAAGGTACTAGACCCCACTGTGATCCATTTGTTCCTGGGTTGCTTGATTCTTTGTGGGAGTGGTGGTGAGTTGTTTTCAGTTTGTGCCCTAAGGGAGGTGCATTTCATTGCAGCTAGTTCTTCCTTTAATAGTCAATTCTTTATTCATAGCAGCTAGCTTGAGACACATAGGGCAAGTTCTAAGACTACAAATGGTTCATCTTAGAATAAAGACATCACAGTCGTTGCACTGAATGCACGACATGTTGACTATGAGAGTTATAAAGCAGTTGTAGCAGAAGGAAAAAGGTAGGCATTCCACTTAATTGGAGAATAGATTATTAAGATATGAAGACTATATTTATTTAGCTATATTTATATATTGCCTTTCACTGCGTCAAGACAGTTTACAGAGAACAAACTTGATATTACATTATAACAATTTCACAAACTATGTACATCATGCCAATGCTAGATTTTGTTTTCATAACTCGGGTGGGCGGGGTGAGGGGTAAGGTGGGAGAGAATTTAAGAATCTACAATGAGGGTACACTCAAATTTCTGATTAAAAATAGCTTCAAAAAGGCTAGGCAAGCAATACAGACTAGCTAGCAAAATAAGGCTGTTTTTTTCTGTTGGGGTTTTTTTGTGCAGCTACTCTGCCACAACACAGTGGCTAAACAGTATTATAAGAGGTAAGCAATAGAATATCTATATCAAAAAACGGCCAAAAAGTAAAAAGCTAGAATATGTTTATCTGTGCTGAGACTACTGAAATAGTGAAGATGAGTTCCACAACTGTGTTGAAAAAATCGATTGATCAATGCAGAGAAGACCTTTAGCAGGGTCCAGTAGGATTTTTTTGTTTGCGGTTTTGGAGAGGGTGGGGTTGGGACCATGTTTTTTTGTCTTGGACCCGTGTACTCTACTTAGTGCCAGAGGCCACAGTCCATATTTATGGTGGGTATTCAGAGTTCTTTCCCCTGGCCTGGGGGAAAAGGCAGGAGTGCTCTCTGTCTCCCTTACCTTTCGTGTTGGTCATGGAACCCCTGGCTGTGCGGTACGGGCTCTCAGTAATATTCAGGGCATCTCAGTGGGGTCGGAACAGCATAAAGTGGCCTTGTTTGCTGATGATGATTTGTTTATGCTTACTGCGCCCCTCACTACACTGCCTGTGCTGCTCTGTGAATTGAAAGAGTATGGCTACCTATCATGATTTAAAATTTAATTTTGATAAAACGGAGGCCCTTGGTGTCTCTTTGTCAAGTATGATGGTTACTCAACTATAGGCGCACTATCCGGAGGCGCACTCGAGATTGGGGAAAGCAGCAGAAAACATCTTGGTGTGTGGGCGGGAGCTTCTCCTCACCTCACTGACTGCCTGCCAATCAACTGCCCTGCTCACCGGCATTAAAACCGCCGCTCCGGATGCCTGCCTGCGCCTGAGGGCCTTACCAGAGGGCCCTTTGGCGGGAGTCCGTGGCGATCAATCAGAATCCTACAAAAGCTGTGAGCCTAACTGTCACGCTGGTAGTTTGTGAAGGTAATCTGCTGTTCCCTCCTCTCCAGTGTTCCTTGTTTCTTTGCCTATCTCATAAATGGCATTCCTTTCATATTTTCTGTAATACAAATGTAGTATTGTAAACTGCTCTAATGCCTCTTGGACTGAGCGGCATATCAGATGTATAAATAAATAAAAATAAAAATAAATGGCATCACGGTCCATTCAATATCTGGGCATATTAAGGTTTGTTTCTTTGGTTGTTTCACTGCTGCCTTTCTCTGTGTGCTGTAAGATGCCTTTAATCTTCGGTGGAGTAGCACACCACACTTTGTAAGTCCTTCGCCTGATTTACTTTTGTAATGGAGCTGATTGCTGCAAGCTGCACCATCCCTTACCACAACAGTTAGTTTGATTTTCCCACACTCCTTAGTGCAAGAAGAAAAATGAGCGTGGGGAAATGAGCATAAATCACTGTGCTAAACGGCAGCGCAGTGGGATGCAAAATGCATGCAGATCGCTGCATATTAAGGAACTTGTTTATTGAAGTGCCGTGAGTAGTGCAGGCTAATGTGCAGTTATCACACAACTATAATACCGTGGGGCTTAGTGGCTATGGCAAATGCAGGGGGCAAGGCTGCAGTAAGGAGGTAATGACTGCATGACCAGTGTGCATGAACATTGATGGTGCATGCTAGCTGCACCCTATACTTGCTTGCTACCAATGTGATACTATGGGCGGCAGTAGGCAACCAAACCCCTGCAGAGAGAGCAGACAGCAATTCATGGCCCCTGACCTAATTAACTGTGTAGACTAGATGGACCATGCTGGTCTTTATCTGCTGTCATATACTATGTTACTAAGTGAACCCATCTGAGGAGGGGCTTTATAGGGTGAATTACCCCCTCCCCCCTTTTCGGCAACAGGGTCATGACTTTTGGGGGGGGGGGAACTCTCCTGGCTGGGGTGCGTGGCAATCTTGAAGGTGAACGTGCTCCCTCACTTATTGTACCTATTCCAGACTTTGCTAGTAAAGGTAGCCTGTGGTCACTTGTGCAGCCCACAATGACTATCTTTTGATTTCATTGATGCCGATGACATTCTTGGGTGGTGTGGCATGTCTTATATTCTGTTCGATGGCAAGGGGGACTGGGGGTCCCTGAACTGGTGCTCTATTGTAGTAGATTACCAGACCAAGAAAAGATACCTGAGGCCTTTGTGAAATCAAACTGTTTTAATAGCATGCAAGAACTCAGTGGAATAGTTTCCAAAGACTGAGCCCCCTGGGCCAAGGTTTGTTCCATTTATAGACTTCTAGCTATATGCAAACTAATAATTTGTTATCACATTCTAGCTACTTCATGATAGGCACATATTAAGTTCCCCTTGATCGCTCACCAATAGAGGTCAGCTGGGGCGTGTTATGTAAGGTGAGAAGCTGCTAAACTATGCATTTCTTACTGCGTGGTTCTACTACTAAGCAGGCTACAGTGAAACAAAAGAGATAAAGACGTTCTAGCTAGGCCACAGGCCTAGTATTTCAAGCTACATTTGAAAGCACACTTCTGACACCACTACACTCCCCCTTTAATTCAGCACCCTCGCCAGCAGGGTGCCAAGAATTATAAGCAGGCGCAGGATGTAAACCATGTGCTGGGTCTGTGTTTGGAACTGGACGGTACTGACACAGGCAGCGGACTTGCGGTCAACGGTACTGTCAATGGCAGCGTGTAAACTACACAGGCAACAAGGCAGGCCATAAGGGACTTCAGACCACCTAACCCATTAAAAACATTCCCAAACCAGCCGTCAACTGACAGACCATTCCAGGTCTGAACAGGAACATGGGCTAACTTTTGCATGCAATCAGTAATGTCTTCAATAACCTTCCCAGCAGCATCTATCTGTAGGCAGCAATTAGTGAGGTTAAATTTCCCACAGACCCCTCCGTCTGCGGCTAAAAGATAATCAAGGGCCAGCCGATTGATAAAATAGCTGTGCGCATTTGAGTATTTTGTTTTGCCTGTAGGGTCAAAGCCTTGCTGGTGTCATTACTAATGACTCATTAGTAATAATTTCTAGAACAGCTTGCAAGTGAATAATACGATTCAGCATGTAAATAGGGGTACGGTAACCATAGGATTTATCCTCGGCCCATGTTGCAGGGCCATAATATTGTATAATGCGCTCGGTGCATTCCCTACCGGTGTGGTGAATTCTGGGCCAATCCGGGAGAGACATATATTCACTATAATGGAGGTCTGCAATACCCATTCACTAGCCGTGGGTTTAAACTGGGACTGATAATAGGAGGATGAAGAATAATTACACTCCTGAGCTTCCCGGGGCCACTGATCTCTCATATTGGTGCCACCACAGAAGTAACAATAGGTGACATTCAGTTGTGTAGTCACGGTCTCAGCTAACTCAAGGAATAAATTTCTGACAGCTGTGGGTATGGGGTCCATCTGGGTCGCCATTTCCTCGTAGAAGGAGTGGAAAACACTAATCAGGTGGGATTGTCATTTTTTTTCTGCTATTACCCGGAGATAAAGATAAGTGCCGGGGTCTGTACCCTGGCTATAAATGAGTAGGCCAAAACATTGCCCCGTACGCCAGTCGGCCTGACAAGGGTTCAGAATAGTGAGATTAAGGAGATTACAGGTGGAAGTTTGACAATGGGGGTAGGCCGACATTCTCGTTAAAACTGCTTTGCGATCATCCCCTTGGTGGCCAGTAGGCACTCCTGGCCAAGAGGCGAAATATATACACTCCCACCGGGGGCAGAAATATGACCCTGCCGCAGCCACTACCCAGCGGTTGGGCGCATTGATGCCCGTGCACTGGCCCCAATTATAGGCACGTTGGGGGCACTTGTACTTATCATTTGTAGAATAGGTGTGTCACATTTAAGGGACCCACAACCACCAGAATAAGAGGTTTTTCGATTGCGAGGCACGCATCGAAAAACAAGGATTTAGGCTGGCTATCCTCAAACGTGGTAGAGTTACGGAGTGGTCCCTGGAAATTGTCAGCACGTACTTCCACGATCCAATAAGCAGGAAACACTTTAGGATTAAAACACGCAGGCTCCTTTCCTGCATGTTAACAGATAGTAAGGTCGTTAGTATTGTGGCGGCAGGGGGTCTGTTTGGTACTGGAATAAAAATAATAAGTATGATATACCAGGGTCTGAGTGATTTTGTGGTCAGTCTTAGTTACATTCAAACAGAGGATGCAGGGGAGTGGATCAGTTACAACAGAACTCATGGTTACCATCAAATACAACTACCGCAAACTCAGTATACATAATATTGCAGTTGGTATAAATACAGTCTATAAACAACAGGTCCTTGGGTTCCTTGTTCCCAGTTGTCATTCCTCAGTCTTCGGCCGTACGGAGACCCGTCAGCTTCCGGTGGTGACGGGGGTAGGGCGTTGCGCTGATTGACATGCAGGCTGAGTTGTTCTGGACAGGATAAGCTTCAGTTGGTTGTCAGGATCCGTTCTGGCAGTCCAGGTGCTGTCAGTCAGATGGGTTGCTGGCTTGACTCAAGTATGGGGAATCCATGGCACAAGTACGGCAACCTCCACAGCTGTGGGGGTGGACAGTATAACCGTAAATGGCCCCCACCAGCGGGTTGTCAAAGGGTCAGGGTTCCACTCCTTAATCCAGACAGTGGAACCTGGTTTGTGGGGGTGAATGGGTTCAACAAGGGTTACTGGTAGTCGTTCTTGAACCCAGGAGTGAACGTTTTTTGTAATACAGAACCCAAAGCCACCAGTTCTTGCGGGTCACCAGAGATCCAATCTGACCCATGTTTCCTAGCATCCCCCTTAATCATGGGAGGAGGCCGTCCTTACAGAATTTCAAAGGGGGACAGATTCAAACTCTGACGGGGGAGAGGACCATATGTACAACAGGGCCATGGGAAGAACAGACAGCCAGCAGAGACGGGTCTCCTGACAGAGTTTGGAAATTTTGGATTTAAGGGTCCTGTTCATATGTTCGACTTTTCCTGAACTCTGAGGGCGGTAGGCGGTGTTCAATTTCCAATCTATCTGTAGAGCTTGGGCTAGGTGTCTGGTGACCTGAGAGACAAAAACTGGGCCATTGTCTGATCCTATTACTGATGGGAGTCCAAATCAGGGTATGACTTCTCAGATGAGGGCTTGGACGACCTCACAAACCTTCTCGGTTCTGGTGAGAAAAGCTTCAACCCATCCTGAATAGGTACAGACTAACACCAGAAGGTACTTATGACCCCCAGCCTTGGGCATCTCGGTAAAATTTACCTGAAAACTTTCCATGGGAGCAGTCCCTACAGCTAGGAGACCAGGGCATGGTAATTTCCCTTGTTGGGGATTATTTCAGGCACAGGTCAGGCATTGGCGTGAAACTGATGCGGCTAGGGGTCCTAACATTGAAATATAAAACCAAGGATGAAGGGTCTGCTCCATTGCGCTTTTTCCCATGTGAGTAACCTGGTGGAATGCCCGGACAAAATACGGGGCTAAGGTGTCAGGGATAACAATACGGCTAGGTTCAGTTTTCTGGAGGGGTGGCAGCTGGCTCCATCCCTGTTCAGTCAGTGTCCCTCCCTCCTGGGTACAGAAATAGTCTAGCTTGTCCGATTGGTAGCGGGGATCCCATCCATTCACTGGCACTGGGAATAGTGGGTCTGTTATAGCCAATGCCGGATTGGGCCTTATCAGGTGGAGGGCTGTTTCCTTTGCCACTTTGTCTGCCTTCCGATTTCCTAAGGCTGTCAGGCTATCCCCAGACTGATGACCCCGGCAGTGCATGACTGCCACCTTACTGGGTTCCCAGACGGCATCTACTAGAGCCATGATGTATGGGGAATACTTAATAGCTTTCCCCCCTGAAGTAACCAAACCTCGTTCTTTATACAGGGCCCCATGAGCGTGTAGGGTAACAAAAGCATACTTAGAGTCAGTGTAGATGTTTACTTTCAGATCTGCAGCTAACTGGAGGGCTCGAGTAAGGGCAATGAGTTCAGCTTTCTGGGCAGAAGTCCCCAGGGGTAAGGGCTCAGCCTCCACAACAATCTCAGCAGTGACCACAGCATATCCGGCCTTCCGCTGTCCATCTTCCACAAAACTGCTGCCACCGGTAAAATACTGAACATCAGGAAAGACCAGTGGTACATTTTTCAGATCTGGGCGGCCGGAATACACTTCATCCAAAACCTGGATACTGTCATGTTCGGGTAGCCCAGGTGCTACAGGGAGTAAAGTGGCAGAATTGAGTGTGTTTCACTATCTCCATGTGGACCCGAGGATTCGCACACAGCATGCTTTGGTACTTTGTCATCCGCTTGTTGGTAAACCAATAATTGTCTTTGTACTCCATCAGTGTCAGCATTGCATGCGGCACTTTTAACATACAGTTCTTGCCCAAGGGACAATTTATCAGCCTTTGTTGCCAGGAGAGCTGTTGCTGCTACTGTGCGGAGACGAGAAGGCCACCCCCTTTCTTCATGGACGTACAGATGGAATGGTTTTTCCACGTCGGGCAGTACTTGACTTCAGTCTGGCACAACTGGGCTTTACTTTGAGACACCTGATAGCCAGACATCCAAAGCAAGTGCAGAAGTTCTGAAGTGGCGGCAATACATTCTTCTGGGGAAACAGCAGCGATGAGTAGATCGTCCACGTATTGTAGCAATACACGTTGAAGGGGACATGACTGGATCTGACGCATATCTTGACTAAGTGCATCCTCAAACATGGAGGAGCATGGAGGAGTTCTTGAATCCTTGGGGTAACTAGGTCCATGTCAATTGCCTCTTACTGCCAGTAAAAGGGTCTTCCCATTCAAACGCAAACAGTGGCTGGCAAGGAGTGGCCAATCTCAAACAGAAAAAGTCACCCTTTAAGTCTAAAACAGTAAAACAGGTAGCTTGTGCAGGAATCAAACTCAGTAAATGGTAAGGGTTTGACTCAACAGGATGAATGGTAACAACACAGCTTCAGTGACCTTCCGCAGGTCCTGCACAGGTCAGTAATCATTAGTACCTGGTTTTTGAACTGGCAGCAAAGGGGTATTCCAGGGTGATTGGCATGGTTTTCAGGAGTCCAAACTTAAGTAATTGCTGGAGATGTTTATGAATGCCCTCAACATCTCTTCGGGGCAGGGAATATTGCCTGACACAATTGGGACATTTGTTTTTTCTTCTTTTTTTCAGTGGCCCATTTCTCTGCAATAGGCACATTGATCTCGTTCCAATAGTCCTTGCTCCAATGATCCTCGCCGGGTTCCTCTACCCCAGCCTCGGCTTCTCGGTTCCCACATTAACTTTCCTTGTCCTTTCTCAACTAGCGCCGCTGCTAACATATCAGCTTTCTTTTTCATCTTTCGTTCACACTCACGCTTCATCTCCTGATCTCTGTTCACAAATACTTTCATAGCAACTTACATCAGCTGGGTTATATTCATTCCAGAAAATCCCTCAATCTGATGTTTTTTCTTTGAATGTCCCCCCTGTAACTGCCCTACGAATGCTGTATTCACCATCCGCTGGTTTTCAGGTGCTTCAGGGTCAAATGGAGTATAAACACGGAAAGATTCAGAGTCTTTCATAAAACTGGCCAGGACTCTCGTCAGGGGTTTGCAGGACCTCAGATGTTTTCCACATTCATCGCTTTCTGACCCCGACCCCCCCCCCCCCCCTGCTTTTAAGGCCTTCAAGGAGAGCTTGATGATATAGACTCAGGGTAGTGCGGGGAGGAGAGGTACTAAACTGGAACTGACCTCCTTCAGATTTGGGACTCGGGGAACTTTCTGAAGTGCTAGGCAGGTCTGTATCTGAAAATGGCATTCTTGCCTCACTGCTCTTTTGACTATCAGAGAAAGTCGAGAGGAGCGGGGGAGAAATCCTAGCTGGCTCTGCTGAGCCTGGCGATCGAGCTTAGTGAATTCTTCTGTCTCTGACACCTGTACTAAAACTGGTAGTTTTATTTTTACTTTAGGCTGCATTTTTCTGTGAACTACGGGACAGGAATTCCTCTGGGTGCACGCTGCTAGCTAGATTATAATCAAAGATTTAAAACTCTGCCACTCTTTCTGACAATATTTCTTTAACAGGGGCTGGGGTCATATGACTTTGCAGGGCGACTGTGTGCACATCTAGTATCAGGTCTGTATCTAGAGATCCCTCGGGGAGGCCAGGTTAAAGACAGGAGGGGGGGGGGCCCATTCCCATTCCCATAAAACTTCCAGTCGACCCGGGGGTCATTATAATTACATATTCACCAGAGAAACCCTTCTTAAAGTTCTTAAGGAGACACTGCAAAAGGCTCAGTATATATACACCCCCTCCCTTGCTGTTCAAAAATGCTGTTCAAAATCTTTGTGTCACTCGCTCTCTAACTCTCCAGCAGCTGCAATACAAACACTGTCTCTCTCTCACACTCCAGCAACTGTAAAACATCCACCGTCTCTCTCTCTCTCTCACTCATTCAGGTTTCTTCCTCCTGAATCCCACAGAAATCAGCAGAGTAATTATAACAGAAACAACTGAAGTAGAAATCCAGGCAGAGCTGGGTTAAAACTTTCTCTTTCTGTGTAGAAAGGATTCGCCCCTTGAAACTTTCTCCTTCTGTCTGTGTGAAAAGGATACACACCTTTATATCCCACCCGTTTTTTTTTTTTTCGTTTCTTTCTCCTTGCTAGAAATAACTGCTCTCTCTCTCTCTGAGCTGTGCTGTAAATAACTGCTCTCTGTCTCTGAGCTGTGCTGTGACTCCGGAGTCTTTTTTTTGTTCCGTTTTTTTTGTACAAAAAAACCAACAGAATAATTTTACAGTATACCAGAAGGGATACCGGTGGGTTCAGTCAGCATCTGACATACTAGGACCAGTCCCAAGAGTTGATCACGCTCTTTTCAATTACAGATAACAATACCAGATACAGAGAATTACCAAAATCAGACTTACCGGATCCGGTGAAAAGAACAGGTTTTTTTTCCGGGCCCCTTCTAGGTTCGTGAGTGAGTCCGATCAGTCCCACAGGCTCCAGGACTGTCGTAAAGTCCCATCCGGAAACAGTCCGGTGGCGCCTCGAGACCTCTCGGGACTCCTGGAGCCCGCTAGATGAATGGCTCATCACTCCGAGACAAAATAGTCTTCCTTTCTCGGTCAGGGAACCAAGAACTATAGTAGATTACCAGACCAAGAAAAGACACCTGAGGCCTTCGTGAAATCAAACTATTTTAATAGCATGCGAGAACTCAGTGGAATAGTTTCCAAAGACTGAGCCCCCGGGCCAAGGTTTCAGTTCCATTTATAGACTTCTAGCTATATGCAAACTAATAATTTGTTATCACATTCCAGCTACTTCATGAGAGGCACATATTAAGTTCCCCTTGATCGCTCACCAATAGAGGTCAGCTGGGGCGTGTTATGTAAGGTGAGAAGCTGCTAAACTATGCATTTCTTACTGCGTGGTTCTACTATTAAGCAGGCTACAGTGAAACAAAAGAGACAGACATACCAGCTAGGCCACAGGCCTAGTATTTCAAGGTGCATTTGAAAGCACACTTCTGACACCACTACACTATTACATAGTGGCCCAGCTGCGTCAGGTGATGGAGTGGCATGTAGTAGGCAGGGACCCGAAGCAATTTCGTGAAATGGAGCAAAATTGGTCTGGGAATCTACCCTTGCAGCACTTCCCTTGGGTGTCTGGCCCACCCTTGCCAGGGTGTTGGTGGGAAAACCCCTACCTTTGGCATTTTTGGGTTCAATGGCGATGGGACTGGAAGCGCATAGTCCCATCAGCCTGCTTTTCGCCTATGGCCCCACTGGGGTCAACCATTGGGTTTGCGCCTGGCCGGGAAGAGGTCTTCTGATCCTGGGAGCAGCTAGGCTTAGACAATTTTGCTAAATTTATAGATAAGGGGGATCTACTTATGTTCAGCAAGATCAGGGAGAAATACAACCTGCCAGGAAAGAATTTCTTTGCACAACTTTGTGTCCCACGATTTACAGCAGGACCCTGTTCGGGCCACCTATGAAGAGGGGATAATGCCTTAGGGGCAGTATGGCAGGGTTATTGGAAGAGTTGAGATATGATTTGACTCCTATACCAGGCCTTACAGGGGACACCATCCCAGAAATGTCCTTACCGCCAGGGAACAGGACTTAGGTAGGGAGGATGAGAAAATGGATACGGGTGTGTGAAGATATAACTCGCCAAGCCCTATCTGTATCTGTGCATGAGACTTCCTATAAACTTTTATATCGCTGATACTACACCCCAGAGTGTTTGCGAAAGAGGTTTCTCGCTAACTTCTGATTATTTATTTATTTACATTCTCTTATATACCGCGCTATTCTGCATCAGTGCGGTTTACATTGAACAAACTGAAATTACATTGAACAGGGCATTATAACTTGGAGATAACTATTTTACAGGGAACATGGGCTATGGAGGGTTAAGTGGCTTGCCCAAGACCACAAGGAGCACCTGTGGGATTAGAAACCCCAGTCCTTCCGGCCCAAGGTTGCTGTCCTCTAGTGGGATTTGAACCCCCGACCTTCCGGCCTGAAGTACCTTGCCCCAACCACTAGGCCACTCCTCCACTCCACTGGTGCTGGTGGAATTGTGGGAAGGTGGGCATGTTTATCCATATTTGGTGGGAATGCTCAGAAGTGGCCCACTATTGGGGCCAGATCCGAGATCAGTTGTGAAATATTTTTCAGCTGGAAATTGGTTTGGACATTTTCCTTTGTTTACTGGTTATCTGGCCAGAGACTGTGCATCTGAAGTGGACCTGGCCTATTTGAGCCTGTTTGCAAGCAGCCCAGGATGAGATTGTTTGGGCCTGGTAGCAACCTGTAGCACCAGCGCTGGAGGCATGGCATACATGCCTTTGGCGTATTGTCCTTTTTTTTTTTTTTTATTTAAACTTTTTATTGAAACTGTATTACAGAAAACCAAACAGAATTACCAGGTTCACAATTATACAGCCACAGCCAACTGTAATAACCCCGCTGAACACCCCCCCCCCCCCCTTCCAGCCGCCGGCTCTTGCAAACCATAGAAATCTTATAAAATCGTATTTCGCCAGCACAAGTACTTCTCCCAAGTTTTAGAAAATTTTTTGTAGCTTTGCTTAGTAAATAGAGTCAAGAGCAGATAACCAGTCCCGCACCGTGGGCAGGTGCACTTGCCGCCATTGCCGTGCCATCAAGATACGAAAGGTCACACACCCCACATGAACAAAGAAACTCTCAGTTTGTGTGAGTACTTCTGGTGTGTACCCCAGCAATGCAACGGCTGGATTAAGTTCTAGCTCTTGCCCCATAATGGTACTCAGAAGGGCAAAGATCTCACCCCATCTCTCCTGCGCGCTAGAGCAAGACCACCAGACATGCAATACAGTCCCCACTTCCCCACATCCCCTCCAGCATTTATCCGATTGACCTGTAAACATTACATGCATCTTTTCAGGGGTGAGGTGCCACCTATACATCAGTTTATAGTTATTCTCGATGAAGCTAGCTGCCAGCAGTCCTTTATATTTAGACTGGAAGATGCTGGACCACTCCTCGGCCTCCCACTGCATCCCTAGATCCCTTTCCCAGGCTTGTTGAAATGGGCTACGTCCCCCTTGCCCCTCCATCATATTATAGAATTTTGTCAGTAGTTTCTTTGATTGCCCCATCAGAAATAATGATTCAATCTCAGTTGGGTCCCCAGTTAACCCCGGAATTATTTTATGGGTCAAGTAATGGCAAATCTGTTGGTAAGGAAAATAATCTATAATCGCTAAGCCATAATTCTGCTGTAGGGCTGAGAATGAGTGAAGCTCCCTCCCCCGTAGGAGTTGGCCAACATGCGTCAACCCCTTCTGCCTCCAACGAAGAAACACACTTCGTCCCACTGCAGGGGGAAAATCGGGGTTATCCACTATAGGGATTAATCGGGATACCTCTCCCAGGCCCAGCCATTTACGTCTCCAGCGATGCCAGAGATACAACGTTCTCTGGACATAGGGATTGCAGCCACGTATTCCTTTCTGCCTAGTACTGGGTAACCAGATCCACTCAGAGAGTGTCCCCACTTGTAAATCATCGGCCTCCATTCGCACCCATTCCTTGCTATATTCTGCTCCCCAAGCCACTATTGCACTCAATTGTGCCGCCTCCATATATCTATGCATGTCTGGGATGGCCATCCCTCCATTACGTCTGCTCCTGGTGAGTAGGGGCCAGGCTATCCTATTACGTTTCCCCCCCCCCCCCAATAAAGCGCATGATAATTTTTTGAATCTTCCCTAAGTAAGGCCTGGGCATCCCCACTGGCAATGTCCGGAATAAGTATAGCCATTGGGGTAGGATCACCATTTTAACAGCCGCGATCCGCCCCAGCCACGATAGTTTTTTCCCCTCCCAATATTCCAATTCTCTCCGCATCTTCTGTTCCATCGCCCCATAATTCACCCTACCTAGGTCTTGTTCATTGGCCATTAAGTAGACCCCTAAATATTTCACCCGCGTTTTAGCCCATTTAAACGGGAACCTCTGTTGCAATAACCGCTGCGTGTTGGCCTCTGCCGAGATGTTTAGGATCTCTGACTTAGTAGCATTAATCTTAAACCCCGAAATTTTTCCAAAATCCAGTAAAAGCTGATACAGCACTGCCATTGAACTCAGGGGTTCCGTTACTAAGAATAGCAAATCATCAGCAAATAAGGAGATTGTGCTTTCCCCTGCCGCCCCTGGTACCCCCCTCACCTGTGGACATTCCCGCACTAATTGCGCCAGAGGTTCCATGGAGAGTACGAAAAGCAAAGGTGAAAGAGGGCAACCTTGGCGTGTCCCCCTTCCTAGTTCAAAGGTGTTGGAGTAGGCCCCGTTTACTCGAATCCGTGCCAGCGGGCCGGAATAGATTGCCTTCACCCATTGTATATACCCTGCCCCAAGGCCCATTGTTTCTAATACTTGCAGCAGATAGGGCCAAGACACGCGATCAAACGCTTTCTCAGCGTCGATGGTTAATAAAACCAACTGTGTATCTCTGGTCCTACCCCTCCAAATCGCGTTCAACACCTTCCGTATGTTATCGGCAGTTTGTCTGCCAGGCACGAAGCCCCCCTGGTTCTCGTGTACTAGGTTGGCCATATGCGGAAGTAGTCGGTTAGCTAGGATCTTGGTGAAGATTTTAAAATCAGACCCCAACAGTGAGATAGGGCGGTATGAACTACAAAGCGTGGGGTCCTTGCCCTCCTTAGGCAGCAGCGTGACTCCGGCCGTCCGGAGAGTAACCGGCAGTCCACCCTCCTCCCCAAATGAGTTGTAGAGCCGAGCCAGAATCCCGCTCACCTCCTCCCGAAAGATCTTGTAAAATTTATTCGGATACCCATCCAAACCGGGTGCTTTATGAGCAGGTAGAGTGCCGATCACTGCCGCCACTTCAGCCCCGGTAATGGGCTGTGCTAATGCCTCGGCCTCAGCTGACGATAATTTAGGCAGCTGCATCCGTAGATACTGAGCCCTTTCCGTCGCAGACCCCCCCTCCTCTGCCTGGTAAAGTCGTTTATAAAACTGGACAAATTGCTCTCTAATCTGCTCCCCACTCCTAAGTTCCTTCCCCGCTGCATCACGGATCTTGGTGATATAATTCCGCTTCTGATGCTGCTTCAACTGGTGTGCTAACCACCTAGTAGGTTTATTACCATAAGCAAAGAAGTTTTGCTTCAATTGGTCCTGAGCAAATTTGATTTCAGCCAATTCAATTTCCCCCAGCTCCCTTTGGGCTTCCCGTATACCCTGCCTCTCTTGTTCATCCATCTCCCCCCTCTGTTGGCGCTCCTCCCCCCGCCGAATCTGCTGTCGTAAGGCCAGTTTTCGTTCCCCTTTAAGTTTTTTCTCATGAGTAGCCAGAGAGATCAACTCTCCCCGCACCACCACTTTCAAACATTCCCACAGGGTGTCCACTCGACACCCCTCCTGGTCATTGATGTCAAGGTAGGTTGTTATCACAGCCGAGACTTTCTTTCGTATCTCCGGGCTATCTAAGAGGGCTTCATTCAACAGCCAGTTTCGCTGTACCCTCTGTCCGGGACCCACCTGTATATCTATCCACACTGGATTATGATCCATCCAAGTCCTCTCACCAATATCACAATCTATCACTGTATACAGCGACGCTTCTGAAACCCAGATCATATCCAGTCTGGAGAAGGAAGCATGTACGGGTGAGAAAAAGGTATATACCCGCTGACGACCCCTCAACTCTCTCCAAGTGTCTCTGACACCCAGTGATCGGGCCATTGTCTGGAGCTGCCTTCGATCCTTGGTCTTACCCCCCCCACCCCCTATTGAATTGTCCAATTGGGGGTTAATGGTCAAATTAAAATCCCCTCCCATAATCACCTCCCCCACCGCAAATCGTTCCACTTGATGGGTGAGATTCTCATAAAACTTTCCCTGTGCAGTGTTGGGACCATAAATATTAACCAGGGTAAACCATTTGTCTTGAATTTTAATATTAATAAGCAGGAAGTGTCCCTCCCTGTCTCGGAGAACCTCCCCGATGGTGTATTGGAGTTTCTCATTTATCAGGACTCCCACTCCCCCCTTTTTTAATTCCACTTTATTGGAGGCGAACCAACGGCCAGGGAATTGCCGGTGTTGCACTCTCCACTCGTCCCCTCTCCTAAGATGCGTTTCCTGAATGAATATAACATCTCCTTTGAGCCGCATGCATTCCTTGAACATTCTCTGCCTCTTAACTGGGGAGTTCAAGCCCCGTACATTCAAAGTTAATACACGTACTTTAGCCATAGACAAGATTATCTACAGAAGCCGCAACTAGCAAACATATGGCTGGCTGGAAGCCCCCGTTTACCATTCCCCCCCTACCACCCCCTACCCCCCCACCCTCCTTCCGACCATTTGTCTCCCCTCCACCGTCTGTCTGGAGTACAAAGGCATGACGTACCAGACGGCTCTTCCCTTCATATCACACATTAACAAGACCTGTTACACTAACAATATGCTCATTTAGCTAAGCAACCTCACATCCCCGCTCCCACCAAGGCACTCCCCTGCAAAATCATAACCAGCATAGCAGACAGTGTCCCCGTCCTCAGCTTTTTTTCTCCGCTGGAGGTCCGGTTGTCCTCTGCTTCCTGAGGCGTTTCTCGCCCCCGGACGCCCTGCGCCATTGTTCCTGAGCTGGTGGTGGTTGTATAGGCCGGCCACGTGCCTGTATCGTAATGTCTGGCCACCCCACTTGTTGCATAAATTGCTGCGCTTCTTGGGCGTTCCGAATATGGGAGGCAACTCCCTCCCGGCTAAATTGTAATCCGAAGGGATAGGTCCATCGATATTTAATGTGGTCCTCTCTCAGTCTTTTAGTCAAGCCAGCCAGCTCCCTCCTTTTTCTCATAGTAATGGCAGATATATCAGCATAAATCTCTATTTTCTGGTTCTCCCAGCAGCGCCCTTCTACTTTCCTGGCCGCACTCATTATCGCATTTTTTGTGGTATATTCATGGAAGCACACAATAATATCCCGCGGGCGCCCCTCTCTCTGCGGCCCTAGTGCGCGGTGAGCTCGGTCAATTCTCCAACATAGACTCTCATCCTCCACGCCCGCCTGGGCCAAAATCCACTTGCCCACTTGCTCCACAATATGTGCACAGTTCTCCGTGCCCTTGCTTTCCAGCACTCCTCGGACTCTCAAATTTGCTCTCCTCGCCCGATTTTCCATGTCTTCAATCTTACGCCATAGCTCTTCGTGTTCCCCCTCAAACTCTCCTTGCTTCTCTTGTATCTCTTTAATCGCGGTATCCTGCTCCTCCACTTTGGTCTCCATGTCGTCTAACCGCTGGCCTACCTCCCGCACATCCATGCGCAGCTCTTCCATCCAGTTTTGCGCCTCAGCTTTAAAGTGTGCCAGATCCTGTCGGATGGAGGTGAACCACTCCTGGAGCTCCCGCTTTAACCCTGCGATCTCGCTCAACTGTGCAGCATCGGCGGGCCGGTCACCTTTCTCCTGCGTGGCGTCTCCCGGGCTCGCACATGGCGCCGCCATTTTAGCTTTCCCCATCGGTCCGCCGTGTGCTGTTTTGAAAGCGAACGTTTTCAAGTCTGAGGTGCCCTTTTTTACTCCTGCCATCCTCCGGAGCTCGCCTTCCCTCCAATCCTCCGGTGTGTGGCCGTTTACGGGGCTCAGGGTGCTATTAAAACAGGTATTTAGCTGACCGCCGACGGAGCTCTACAATCAAGCTGCCGTCGTCGTCGGTGACGTCATTTCCTCCTTGGCGTATTGTCTTGATAGAGCATCTTACTGCCTTACAGTGTCAGAAGGGTGAATGCTTTGCTACCAGATGGCAATCCTTATTGAACTATTTGGCACGCTAAGATATCTTTCCATGGTGGGGGGAAAGGGGGGGAGGGCAAGGCTGGAGGGAGAGGGGGTGGGGGATAAAACTTTGAAATGTACTACCTTTGTTTCTTTCTGGTTGTGCTCTATTACTGTTTATATGCTTTTCATTTAAAGGTTTAATAAACATCACATTTAAAAAAAAAAAAAAGGTTTTGTCTGAGTTCTGAGAGAACAGAGATCATGTTGGTACATAGATTTGATGTCACCAACAAGTATGGCTGATTTATCTTGCTTGTCTAAGCAGCTCAATCAATGGGATGAGTGCGAAACAGTGGCTTTGATTCCAGCTCATAAGTAAATTCAGGGATAGGTGATAACTAAAGAAATGTTGTAATACCTTGGTCATATGACAGAAATTGAAGGTGAAACACAATGCAGTCTGTAATGAGAATATGAAGAATGCACATGTTATCCAGGAACAATGCCCCAGTTTCTGACTTAGTAGAAGACGGGAAAAAAATACATCCTTGCCTAGATTATTGTAACTACTTTGGGCACTGGTCAGCATCCTCTTTTTCATATTTTCGATAACTTTAAGTTACAATTTGCTTTTTTTCAGCATGATGCCTTGGTAAATTTATCCAATAATAAGGGTAATACAGCACTCCATGAGGCAGTGAAAGGGAATCGGGAAGCCTTGGTGGAACTCCTCCTTTCATATGGAGCATTTATCCATGTGAGGAACAAACAGCAATGTACTCCTGTGGACTGTGCGAAGGAGGTATGTGCAACAACTGGGGAGAATGAGGGCAAGATGAGTCCCTGTTTTTTTTTTATGATTGTTAGGTTCTGAGAGCGTTTATCTGTCAGATTTGCCATGGATAAGGCAGATGGGTCATGAGACCTATTGCATTACTGCCACTGGTAACAAGATAGAGTAAACGTCTGGAGGGAGAGAAGCAGTAAATGTCCATATGGGGGAGGTGACCCTGTCTTATGGGACCCATCCGCCAATCTGGGAACCACTTACCTCTCTGTTAATAAGGAACTTGCTTGTTCTTAATGCAGTTTTTGGATAACTCCTATTGCCCTATTGATGTAACCGGCACCTTTTGAAAGAATGAGTGCCTTATTTGGTGAAAAAGTGGTTTAAAGAAGAGCTATGGCATTGGAATTTATTCAAAAAGAGAAAGAAGGAAAAAAAGTGTTGTGCTTGGTGTTAGCAATGGCCAGTGATGTCTCATGGAATAAAAGAAAAGATGCATTAGTGCGGGCTTTGGCAAGGGGAGAGAGAAAATAGCAATATATCTACATTGTAAATTTTCACTTGTAGAATATTCAGGATTCTGATCAGTTTATTCTCTTCCACCAACAGTGTGGAATTGGAAATGTGATAGCATGTGACTACTCGGAACAGTATACAGTTGTGGTCAATATTATTGGCACCTTTGCATTTTAGGTATGTCGTGTACAATATCTTGAGAAATAATTGGAAATATTCCAACTGTATGTCGTCATAATATTTTAATAGTATGTTCAAAGGTATACAACAAAAAAAAAGATATTTGTGCAACTTGGATGTAGTAATTTCTGAGAAATAAAATATGACCTGGACAGGATTAATGGCACCCTACAGTAATACTTTGTTGCACAACCCTTGGCAGTGATGACAACCTCCAAACGTTTCTTGTAGCCATCTATAAGTTTCATACATGTCTGCTGGTAGTTTCTTCCACTCTTCAACTGCAATTTGTTCCGGCTCATGAATGTTTCCAGGATTCCTTTTACCATTGGCAGGTTTCAGCTCTTTCCAAAGGTTCTCGATTAGATTGAGATCAGGACTCATTGCTGGCCAGTTTAAAACAGTCCATTTGTACCTTTTTAACCATTCTTTTGTACTTTTGGATGTATGTTTTGGGTCATTGTCCTGCTGGAGGACCCATAGCCTTGACCAAGACCTAGCTTTCTAAAACTAGGTAGCACAGTTTGCTCCAAAATATCTTGGTAGTCCTCTGACTATATATGATTCCTTTAATACATTCCAGGCCTCCAGTTCCTGAGGCAACAAAACAGCCCCACAACATTATGGAACGTCCACCATATTTATCTGTAGGAATGATGTTTTTTCCCTTATAATCTTCATTTCTTTGCCTATAAATGTTTCGCTGGTCTGCATTGCTAAAGAACTCAAGTTTGATTTCATCTGTCCACAGAACATTTTCTCAGAAAGATTGTGGTTTGTCAAGGCAGATTTGGGCAAAGATCAGACTGCCTTTTTATGTGTGTCTTTGAGCAGTGGGGTCTTCCTTGGCCTTCGCCCACAAAGTCCTTCTTTGTTTAGCGCATGGTGTATGGTGCGGGTTAAAACCACCACACCAGATTGCTCCAGGTTAGCCTTAACCTCTTTGGATGTTGTAGATGGTGTTTTCCAACAGTTCGCTCTAACCTTCGAAGTTATCTTGGATTAACTTTCCTCTTCCCATCAGGTACTGGGAGATTCTTAACAGTTCAATGAGCAAAAAACTTCTTAACATTGTGAACTGTAGACACCGGAATCCCACGGTCTTTCGAGATGGCCTTGTATGTCTTTGAAGTTTGATGATGATGGTTTTTCTGATAATCTCGGGCAACTCTTGTCTTCACCATTGTGAAAATGGAGCAGGAAGTGAATGGGGTCATTTTAAACATTAGAGCCATTATCCATTGGTTGATTCAATTCATCTGAGTACTGACACTTGATCACAGGTGTGTCTAATTTTACTGCAATGGGAATGTGCTGCTTCTTTTCAAACTGATTTGAATTTATAAGGGTGCCAATAATCATGTCTTAAGTAAAACCCAAAATAAACCTGTTGAAATCAATATGTATATCCTAATGTAAAAATTACTCCATAAATAAAACTCCTTAATAAACAAAACCAAAAAAATGTGAATTTAGAAGAAACTATTTTTTGTCGGATCACCCACCATGAGTGAAACTCCCCTCTTGTAGTGGGTCCTCCTTTTTAATCAATTTTATGAAGACCTAAATAGGCCCAAAACTATGGAACTGACCGCATGAACTCATGCCGTTCCAAAAACTCTTGTGCAATAATGACAATAACGTCTCAAAAAGGCCCCCCAAAAAAACAAAGCTTATATCGAGAACTCAACTGCTGAGTACTACTCGTTAAGCAGAACGTTCAAATATGCAAAACCTAGCTTGTTGATCTGGGGAGAAACCTCCAGTGATCACACTACTCACATAACCTTTCCAGTCAAACGGTGAACGCCAACTTCATGGCCGTAATAGTCATTGCAAAATGCATTGGGAGGAACTTACTGTACATACTAACAATTTTGTGATAATTTGAGGGCATTGAAAATAAAGTTCTCTAGGGATAACAGAAGATTATGTAAAAGATCAAGTATATACTTGGAAACAGAATAAGCAAGAGGGTACTGTTACTTTTTTTTTTTTTTTTTTTAGCAGTAACATTTGAGGATTCCTCTATTTTATTTATTTATTTAACAGTATTTCTATACCGCCTTATCCTGCAATCAAGGCGGTATCACAGCAAACAGTCAAAAGTAGTGATCGTGTTTTTCATGCAGTGAAGGGTATATCGTGATTTGTGCGTATGATGTGTTTGATTAGGTGGAGCTATGTACATTGTGCGCTATAATACATCGTGTGCTATAATACATTCTTCTATACATCGAGTGTTATGAGACTTCGAGTGCCATTATACATTCTTTTATCAGAGGGTTGGGGGGGTAGGTTGGCTGTTGGTAGTTAGCTCATGTGACATGCCCATAGTGTTCTGTGAAAAGCGTTGTCTTCAGCTGCTTGCGAAAGTCTTTAAGCTCCGTCGTTGATCTCAGATCGTCTGGGAGGGTGTTCCAGATTGTTGGGGCAGCCAGGGAGAGTGCTCGTTCTGTGGTGTCCTTGCGTGTTTTTCTGAAGTCTCTAGGTGTGTTAACACGGTTGGAGGTTCCTTTTCTTCTTGGGCGTGTGCTGGTGTCTGGTTGTATGAGGGTGTGCAGACTGTTGGCTGACGTGTGTTGTTTGATCTTGAATATGTTTGATTGTTTTGTATTTGATGCGTGAACTGAATTGGGAGCCAGTGTAGGTCTTTCAGAATGGGTGTGATGTGTTCCTGTCTTGTTGATCCAGTTATTATGCGGTCTGCCGTGTTTTGTGCTTGTTGTAGTGGTTTGAGTGTTTGTTTTGCTAGTCCGAGGTAGATTGGGTTGCAGAAGTCCAGTATGGGGGTTATTAGAGCTTGGCATACAGTACGGAAGTGCTCAGTGGCGAGGAGGGGCTTAAGTCTTCTGATTCTCATCCTGGAGTATGCATTTTTGATTGTTTTGCTTACGTGTGGCTTGAGATTCAGTTCATTGTCCAGGGTCACTCCGTGGTATTTTACTTCCGATTTTATTGGTATGGTTGTGTTTTGTATCTTGATGTCCGGTGGGTGGATGAAGTCTGGGTTACAAGTGATGATTAGTGCCTCAGTCTTGCTGTAGTTGGTTGCGAGGTGGTTGTTTTGACACCATCTTGTCATTTGTGTGAGGCAGTTTGTTATTTTAGAGTAGTCCGGGTTGTCAACTGAGATAGGTGTGTATATCATGATATCATCTGCATAGATTGTATATTGAATGTTGTTGTTTTTCATGATGTCACATATTGGCTGGATGTAGATGTTAAATAGTAGTGCTGAGAGGGCCGATCCTTGTGGTACTCCTTGGAGGACTTTTATGGGTCGCGAGGTGTTGTGGCCTACCTTGACCTGTATCTGCCTGTCGGTTAGGTATGAGTGGAACCATTTTAAGGTGGAACCGTGTAGCCCAATGTTTTGTAGTCTTTCCAGGAGAGTTTTGTGGTCTACTGTGTCGAATGCTGATGAGATGTCAATGAAGATAATTATGATTCCATTATTGGTGTTGTCTATGATTCGGAGGATGCTGTCGAAAAGGTAAATCAGTAATGTTTCGACTCCATGGTTGGGGCGAAAGCCGTGTTGGTTGTCATCCAGTGGTGCATGGTTGTCAATGTGTTGTTGTAGTTGGTGTTGTACTGTTTTTTCGATGATTTTTGCCAGAAAGGGTATGCTGGATATTGGTCGGTATGCTGCTGAGTTGTTCTTGTCGAGAGTTGTTTTCTTTGGGATCGGTCTTACTGTGGCGAGCTTTAGTTGATTTGGCATGCATCCTTGAGTGAGGGAGTTGTGCACCATGTTGTGTATGATTTGGATGAAGCTTGATTTGGTGGCTTTGATCCATGGCACTGGGCAAGGGTCTGTAGGAGCGGTGCTTGTGTTGATTGCGGTGATGATGTGGGAGAGCTGCTCTGTTGATGGTGAGCTGAATGTGTCCCAGGTCTTAGGGTGTGAGTTAGCCTTTGTGGGTGCGCTGGGTCTTGTTTATTCTGCAGAGTGAAATTTTTCCTTGATATGGTCAGCAAATTTTTGAGGGTCTATTTGTGCTTCGTCTTCTGCCCTTTGCTCTTTTGTGAGGATTTTCACGATTTCGAATAGCTCTCTGGGTTTGTTGTTGGAGATACTTATCATGTTTGTATGGTATTCTCTCTTTGATTGGTTGATGTGTTCATTGTATTGTTTTTGCTTTGTTAGGTATAGCTGCTGGGTTTCGGATGCTTTGATCTTTCTCCATCTCAGTTCTATTTTTCTCAGTTCCCTCTTTTCTTGTCGATGGTTTTTGAGTACCACGGTTTGTGTTGTAACTTGTTGCAACAATGTTTCTTGGGTCTAGTATCGGTTGTTTTAGCGGCGTTATATAGGGTGCTGTTCCAGTTGGTGATTTGAAGTTCTAACTCCTCGGCAGATATATCTGGTGAACAAAGAGCGGTAGGTGATACACCCACATTACAACCGGGTTTTCCCAGGGGCCGCTCTCGCAGTCATCGGTCTTATCGACAACATCAGGAGGAGGGTTGGAGGGGACCATCCACCCAAGCTTACACCAAGCAGCAGTCATTAATTTATCAGATAGAACATTGACCATTGATCAAGAAATGGCATTAAATTTGGGAATGAGTTTTGTCCCTTCTCCGATCTATGATCCTTTTCGAGCAATTGATCAATTTGTATCAATTATTTAGAAAACTAAAGATTATTCTGGATTTTGCCACATCAACCCAGTCAGGTCCAGCAGATGATTCTTTGTGTTATAATCCTTAGAGTTGGAGACCCCCAATTAGCACAGATGCGACTTTAACTTTCAAGAATTTGGTATTACAGGATCTATAAACATTAGAAAACACTACTAGGAGGCATTTTTCCAATAGCCCTAGAAGACAATATAATGCTCTCCTTTCATTGAAGCAAGACCCTGAAGTGATTATTCGGAGGGCCGATAAAGGGGGAGCAATTGTGTTATTGAGTAAGACCATTTATCATCAAAAGATTCTGGATCATTTATCGGATCACAAATATTATAATGTTTTATCATCTGATCCGACTACGGCTTTACAACAAGAGATTATCGTATACAATGCAGGCACTGGATCGACATTGGATAACTAAGAAAGAGTTTGATTTTTTTTGAATGTTAAACATCTTCCAACCATTAACCATTCATATTAAGTCCTATATAAAAGACTCTTCATTTTATATCTCGATTGACAACTCTGGAGGTTCCTACGGGATTTCTATTAGTTCCAATGGATATACTGTCGTCTCTTTCTATAAGAATATCCATCAACAGGAAGCCTTTGATATTTTAGCTGGATTACAGATTCTATTGCTGGGCCGTATACCTAAAGAATTTGTGCTACGTTTGCTGAAGATGGTATTGGAACGTAATTATTTTTTGTACGATTCCACTTACTATCAGCAATGCTTTGGAGTAGCGATGGGAGCTACTGTTGCACCCTCTGTGGTAACGTTGTATATGGCACATTTTGAAGAATGTTATCTCTTTCTCAGACTGGTTTCAGCATATCCAGTCATGGAGGAGATTTTTAGATATATTCTTTATTTGGACTAATTCCTTGTCTGATTTAGCAGTATTTTTTGATTGGATTAAGTCCATTAACACTAACATACAGTTTACTCTGAAGTATCATAGTGATTACATTGAATTTTTGGATCTCTTAATTTATAAGAAGGGTTCTTATTTACATACCACTTTGTACAGAAAACCAGTGCAACGTAATGTTTTATTTCAATACTCCAGTTATCATCCTAGTTCCTTACGTAGAGGGCTTCCTTTTGGACAATTTTTGCGAATTCGGAGATTATGTTCAACTATTCTGAATTCCATAAACATGCTAGAGACTTGAGTAAAAGACTTAGGGAGAGGGGATAGCCTCAGACATTAATACACAGAGCATACAAGAGGGCCTTATATAATCATCTTATTTGGTGGCAAACTGGACAGGAACAGAGACCTACATCAGAAGATGACAAAATAATAGGTGTATTGCCATATATGCCTAATACAGCGAAGATCACCAATATTTTTAAACGTCATTGGTCTATGTTATCATTACATCACTGTTTTCAAAAAACCCTTGATAACGTATCGCCGGTCCTCTAATATTGGAGATTTAATTGTCCAGACATCAGGGAATAATCATAGCATTATGAAGGTACAACAATCAGGACACTTTGCTTGCGGCACATGTGACTTTTGTGATAACATCTTGCAGGGTACAATTTGGACTGATTCAAATTCTGAACAGATATATCGTTTGTGACATGCTACCTCTTGTTTATCTTCTTTTGTTATATATTTAATCATCTGCCTGTGCCATTTGAAATATATTGGAAGAACATCATGCCCAGTAAAGAAACGCTTATTGAACATTGTTCCCATATTAATTCATTGGTAATGACAGCACCAATGGTTTCCCATTGTGAGCAGTTTAAACATCGGTTTGAGGACTTAAAATGGTTGGTGCTTGATCATGTTCTGCTTAATCCAAGAGGAGGGGACCGCATTTCTAAATTGCTCTTTAAAGAACAACATTGGATTTTTAAATTACAGTCCGTGGCTCTTCATGGATTGAATGTTGAAATAGATTGGTGGTCGTTGCACATCTGATGTTTGATTGACCTGATCGATCGTCTTTGCGGGGAATTAGTGAGTGATTGTTTTGTTATCTGACATCATAGGATTATACAAGATATAAACAGGAACCGGATATATGACAAGGTTCGTTCACCTGAAGAAGAGCTGAAAAGCTACACAGCTTGAAACACTATGTGGTGTAGCGGGGACCTTGTCGACTTCCAACTCAAGCTATCAGCAATTCCTTAGACTATTACAGCCATGAAGTTGGTGTTTGCCATTTGACTGGAAAGGCTATGTGAGCGGTGTGATTGTTGGAGGTTTCTCCCCAGATCAACAAGCTAAGTTTTGCATATTTGAACGTTCTGCTTAACGAGTATTACTCAGCAGTTGAGTTCTTTGATATAAGCTTTGTTTTTTGGGGGGCCTTTTTGAGATGTTATTGTCCTTATTGCACAAGAGTTTTTGGAACGGCATGAGTTCATGCGGTCAGTTCCATAGTTTTGGGCCTATTTAGGTCTTCATAAAATTGATTAAAAAGGAGGACCCACTACAAGAGGGGAGTTCCACTCATGGTGGGTGATCCGACAAAAAATAATTTCTTCTAAATTCACTTTTTTTTTGTTTTGTTTATTAAGGAGTTTTATTTATGGAGTCATTTTTACATTAGAATAATCATGTCTTGGCAATATTCCAGTTTTTATACTATTGACTATTATTTCCTTTAATCGATCTTGTTTTATTTGATTCTTTTGTGTCAAATGTGTGCATATATAGTCCAAAGCCATTTCACTGGCTGCTTTTTTTTTTTAGGAGATACTGGACATTGAGGGGTTGAACTGCAAGGGTGCCAATAATGTTGACCATGACTGTATAAAGCAAGCTGAAATGCCTTGCATTTCAAATTTCAGAGTATTTTTGAAATAGTACAGTATTGGAGCTTTAGTTACTTCCGTGCTAGAATTCCTCATCACATTCTAGGCTTTTGTTTCTCCCTCCACCAAGGGTTCTGAATTATTAAAAAGGGTTCCAATCCTACTTAGACACCAGAACCCAACACGTCCGTATTGGAAGTGATACCTCCCTCCCATTTACACTAAAATAAGGTGTCCCCCAAGGATCTAGTCTATCCGCATTACTTTTCAATATCTTCCTTCAACCTGTCTGCAAGATTTTCCAAAACTATGGCATTCAGTACCAATTATATGCCGATGACATGATGTGCTTCACCCCATTTAACCTCACTAATCCTAATTTTACTAAACTGAATGAATGCCTAATCAGCCTCAAATCTTGTCTCTCCCAGCACAACCTACTAATTAACCAATCCAAAACTGAGGTCCTTCAAGTTTTCTCCAATCCCTCATACACCCCTCCTCCAACCCTCACCTTTGGTGATCTCACACTCACTATAAAAAACCAAGTGAAATAGCTTGGCATCATCCTTGATCAGAACCTCTCCTTCTCCGATCAAATAAAGAGAACTACCAATACAGTATATGCAAAGCTACGTACTCTCCGGAACCTCAAACCTCTCTTAAGCCCCGACTCCTTTCGTACTGTCTGTCAGGCCCTCACAACCCCCTCACTTGACTACTGTAATCTGATCTATCATGGCCTACCCAAGAACACCATCCAACCACTTCAATTAGCCCAGAATACGTTAGCGCGGCTCATAACCAACAACCCCAGACTATCTCATATTACACCAGTCCTCTATGATCTCCACTGGCTCCTGATTCAACACCGAGCTAAATTCAAGGTTCTTACTCTTATACACAAAATTATCTCAAAGGAGTCAGCTCCATGCCTCTCCCCACTCCTTGCCTTCTCCAACAACACAAGAACACACCGCTCCTTTACCAAAACCTACTGGCCATACCAACAACTAAAAGACACTGTAAACAATCTACAAGCAACAGGGCCTTCTCTCTCTGTGCTCCATCCCTATGGAACACCCTTCCTCATGAGCTGCGTAACTGTGTGAGCCACTCTGAGTTCCGTAAGAAGTTAAAAACCCACCTCTTCCTTGAACATTTTTCCCTACCACCCTAGTACCTAACCCTCTACATCTACCTCCCCGCCCATGCTCCTTCAAATCCTATAACACAACCATCTGTAGCTCTATATATACATATGTAAATAGTTGATCATTGATCATTGTAATTAGTTCATAAATTAGTTCTTATTGTTCGCCTTTGTATCCTTGTTACTTTGTTCTTTGTAAACAGTTGAAACACACTGCCTTTGAAACGTTCTGTGTAAACCGTCTTGATTTGTAGAAAGACGGTATATAAAAAAATGTTAAATAAATAAAATAAATAAATATTTAACATCCCAAAAACAGCTACTATAAGGAGAGCAGTTTTGCCCCTCCCCCCCAGTCAGGGAAGCAGACCTACCTACTATACCCATGACCCTTTAAGCTCATTTATAAAGGAAAACACCTCATAGAGTTTCCCTTTAAAAAGTTCTTGCCCAGCAGGGACTGTACCCATACGGTTTGCAGGTGCCAACCTCTTTCCAGGAAGTGCATGTGGTGAGTTAAAAATGAATGCCCCAAATATTTTGTGGAGATTACCCCAACACCACCTTATGCTGCCCCTTTCCCTAGTAGTTAAGGGGGCGAGAGATATTTTGACATGGGTTTCTGAAATTGAATATGGCCAAGACTGAACTTCTCATTTTTTTTCTCCTAAAATTTCCCTTTCTCCTTCTTCTTTTTCTGTCTCTGTTGATGGCCCTGTTCTCCAACCTGTTTCATCTCCTCGCAATTTGGGTGTTATCTTTGACTCTTCGCTCTTTCTCCTCTCATATCCAACTCATCGCTAAGACCTGTCGCTTCTTTCTCTTCAGCATTGGCAAAATCCACCCCTTTCTCTCTGAGCTCACTACTAAAACCCTCATCCATTCCCTAATCACCTCCCGCCTTGATTATGTAACCTCCTTCTTGCTGGTCTCCCTCAGTCTCATCTCTTCCTTCAGTCTATTCAGCACTCTGCTGCCCGTTTGATTTTCCATCAGCCTCGTTTTGCCCACATCACTCCTCTTCTCAGATCTCTTCACTGGCTCCCTATCCGTTTCCGTATTCACTTTAAGCTTCTCCTTCTGACCTATAGGTGCATTCACTCTGTGGCTCCTCAGTACCTTTCTTCTCTCATTTCTCCCTATTTTCCCCCTCGTGTACTCCGTTCTTCTTCCCAGTTGCTTCTTGCTATGCCCTTCTCCTCTATTGCCAACTCCAGATTCCGCTCTTTTCACCTTGCTGCTCCCTACGCTTGGAATAAACTTCCTTTGTCTATACGTCAGGCATCTTCTTTGCCCCTCTTCAAACTCAAGTTAAAAGCTCATCTTTTTTGCCTCTGCCATTGGCTCTTGATTTTGCTGTTCTCCTTCCTTCCCCTCTTTTTTTCACCTTTCTTTCTTCCTCTTACACTTGTTCTTACCTCTTTCCTTTGTCCTGTCTCTCCTGCTCTTGTCTCTTTGCCCTTGTTATTATCTTTTTTTTTTCTACTCCTTTTCTTGTTTTGTCTTTTTAGATTGTAAGCCCTTTTGAGCAGGGACTGTCTTTTTGTGTTTTCTTTGTACAGCGCTGTGTGCGCTTGGTAGCGCTTTATAAATGCTTAGTAGTAGTAGTAGTAGTACTTAGGAACACCTTGTTCACCCATGGACAGTCCCTTTTGAAATTCATCCTCAGAATACCTTGTAGGACTATTACATAATTGGGCTAATGGTATTGAAATAGTACTTGAATTTGTAGGATGAATCATTTGCAGATATTGCTTGCACAGAACAAAAATCACTGCTTGTGGAACATCTATTTGTGAAGATGAATTATAGGGTGGAGGCAACAGGGCAGTATAAAACTACTGTATTTGGAAGATAAAGAAGTGAAATGGGGTAAAAACAAAGATCATCGGCCATGATTGATACCTTCTCTAGAGCAGAGTTTAAATTATTCTTGTGTATGACCAAGCAGGTATGTTTTTCAGGATATTCTTAATAAAAATGCATGAGAGAATATCATATATTGAGTCTCCATTGTGTGCAAATTTATTTATTTAGCTCATCTCATGCATATTCATTAAGAATATGCTGAAAACCAGATCGGCTGAGTGACACTTCAGAACTGGCTTAAGGAAATACTGCTCTAGAACATTAAAACAGCAAATCTGACATGCAGACCAAATACCCTATAAGTAACTGTGTAAAGCATGGATCCCCAGACTTTTTAGAATGAGGGTCACATTGGACTACGTGGTTCCCATAGATGTGTATCCTTCCTGTCTTCCTCTTTGACAGTGGCTTTTCTTACTACAGGGTGGCCACTGCTCTTGGCAGCAAAGGGATTCTTTTAGCAGTAGCGCCACTCACCAGTGGTACAAAAGGTGTTCTTAGCAATAGTAGCCCCTTCTCACTGCTGAGGGAAGGGTACCGCCAGCAGACAATGCACTCAAATACCTCTCACCTCCTACCTCGGAAGGACTGGGGTTTCTAGTCCCACAGGTGCTCCTTGTGGTCTTGGGCAAGCCACTTAACCCTCCATAGCCCATGTTCCCTGTAAAATAGTTATCTCCAAGTTATAATGCCCTGTTCAATGTAATTTAAGTTTGTTCAATGTAAACTGCACTGATGCAGAATAGCGCGGTATATAAGAGAATGTAAATAAAATAAATACCTCAGTAGAAGCATGTCTGCCCAGCTTCCATGTATTCCCATCCAAATATTTTGTAAGAACATAGGAAAATGCCGTATTGGGTCAGACCAAGATCCATCAAGCCCAGTATCCTGTTTCCAACAGTGGCTAGTAACAAATTCCAGAGTTTGATTATACATTGAGTGAAAAAATATTTTCTCTTATTAGTCTTAAATTGGCTACATTGTAGCTTTCTTGCATGCCCTCTAGACTTTCTACTTTTTGATGGCTTGAGTAATTGGTTTACATTTATCCATTACACGCCATTCATTAATTTATAGACCTTTATCATATCCCTCCTCAGCTGTCTCTTTTCCAAGATGAAGAGTCCTAACCTTTGAAGCCTCTCTCTTCATAGGGGTATCCTTCCATCCTCTTTACCATTTTGGTGTCTTTTCTTGTACCTTTTATGATTCAGCTGTATCCTTTTTAAGATAACGGCAACCAGAATTGCACACAATATTCAAGGTGCATCACAGCATGGAACGACACTGACCCAGTCGATACCATGCCATTCCTTTCCTTATGATACCTAGCGTTCTGTTTGCTTTCTTGGCCACCACTGCACACTGGGCGAAGGGTTTCCACATGTTATCCACGATGACACCTAAATCTTTATTTCCTGGGTGGTGGTCCCTAATGTGGAACCTTGCATTGTGTAACTATAGTTTGTGGTGTTCTGTCCTAGGTGCATAACTTTGCACTTGTCGACATTAAATTTCATCTGCCATTTGAACGTCCAGTCTTCCAATTTATCAAGATCCTCTTGTAATTTTTCACAGTCCTCTTGGGTTTTAACAACTTAGAATAACTTTGTGTAATCTGCAAATTTGTTTACCTCACTCGTTATTCCCATTTCCATGTCATTTACGAATCTGTTAAAAAGCAGCAGACCCAGCACAGATCCCTGGGGTACTCCACTATTCACTTTTCTCCATTGGGAATATTGGCCATTTAGCCCTATCCTCTGCTTTCTATCTTTTAATTAGTTCCTGATCTACAGTAGTACACTGCCTCCTATCCCACAGCTTCTTAATTTCGCCAAGAATCTCTCATGAGGGACCTTGTCAACGACTTTCTGAAAATCCAGATACACTATATCAACCGATTCACCTTTGTCTACCTGTTTATGCACACCTTCAAAAAAACATAACAGATTAGTAAGACAAGACCTTTCTTGGCTAAAGCTGTTTTGGTTGTCTTCCATTAAGCCATGACTATCTACATGTTCAGTAATTTTGTTCTTTATAATGGTTTCTACCATTTTTCCTGGTACTGACATCAGGCTCACTGGTCTATAGTTTCCCAGATTATCCCTGGAACCCTTTTTAAAGATTAGCATTACATTGGCCATCTTCCAAGTATTACAGATGATTTTAATGATAGTTCACAGATTACTAATGGTAGGTCTGCAGTCTCATATTTGAGTTCTTTCAACACCCTCTGATATATACCATCCAGTCCAGGTGGTTTGCTACTCTTCAGTTTATCAGATAATTGTAATACATCTTCCTAGTTTATCGCTGTTGCTTTCAATTCTTTTGCAGCATCACTTTTAAATACCATTTCAGTCATGGGTAACATCTTCCTCAGTAAAGACCTAAGCAAAGAATTAATTCAGTCTCTTCGCTATGGCCTTGTTCAATCTTAGTGCCCCTTTTACCTCTCTATCATCTAATGGTCCAACTGACTATCACAGGTTTTTTGCTACGAATGTACTTGAAAAAGTTTTTATTATGCATTTTTCTTCCACAGCAAGCTTTTTTTCAAATTCTCTTTGTCTGCCTTATCAGTGCCTTGCATCTAACTTGCCAGAGCTTATGTTTCCAGTTTTTGTCATTTATCTCCTTTTTCCATTTCCTGAAAGATGCTTTTTTGGCAACAGCCTCTCTGATCTCTCCTTTAAACCATGCTGGCAGTTTTATGGACTTCCGTTTTCTTTTCTTAAAGCATGGAATACAGCTGATCTGGGCTTCCAAGATAGTATTTTTAAACACCACCTATGCTTGATGTAATCTTTAACCTTTACAACTGCTCCTTTTAGTTTTTTCTAAACTGTTTGCTTCATTTTATCATAGTCTCCCTCTTGAAAGTTAAAAGGTAGTACTGTGGATTTCCTTTCTGTCCTTTCTGCATTTATTAAATCAAATGCAATCATATTATGATCACTATTGCCAAGTGGCCCCAACACCTTATCTCTTGCACCAGATCTTGTGTTCCACTAAGGACTAGGTCCAAAATGGCTTCTCCTCTGGTCGGTTCATGAAGCAGTTGCTCCAAGAAGCGGTCATTTATTTCATCTAGAAACTTTATCTCTTTAGCATGTCCTGCCATGACACTGACCCAGTTGATACCAAGGTAACTGAAATTACCCATTATTACTGTGCTGTATCTTTAGTTAGCTTCCCTGATTTCTTTAAGCATTTCATCATTCGTTTGTTCATTCTGGCCAGGCGGTTGATAGTAAATCTCACTGCCATCGCCTTCCCCTTTTTACATGTAATTTCAATCCATAGAGATTCTACAGTGTAAAGTTTTGCAGGAAACAAAATAATCCTGTGTGACGCAATCCCCTCCTCCACCAATGATCTACTATATCATTGCGATATAGTTTGTACCCAAGTATCAGTGTGTCCCACTGGTTGTCCTCCTCCTACCATGTCTCTGAATCTAACCTCTCCTATAGTGCTATAATTCTAACTCTCCCATCTTATTTTTTAGACTTCTAACATTTGCATACAATAATTTTTGAGGCTGTATTTTATTCATATTAATTTGGTTATTGTTAGGCAGGGGTAATTTGGAATCTTTAAGTTCTATCTGCTCTGTACTTAAGGTCATTTGGGTTACTTTTGCATTTATTGGAACCTCTCTGTCGATATGCCCTAACTTCAATCTTTTGCTAGTATCCTTCAAGAATACATTGTCGAACCATGCGGCATTCCCCTATTATCTAGTTTAAAAGCTGCTCTATCTCCGTTTTAAAGGTTAATGGCAGCAGCCTGGTTCCATCCCAGTTAAGGTGGAGCCCATCCCTTCAGAAAAGCCCCTCCTTTCCCCAGAATGTTGTCCAGTTACTAACAAATCCAGAATCCTCTTCCTTGCACCATTGTCTCAGCCACGCTTTGAGACTCCGGAGACCTGCCTGCCTTTTGGGTCATGCGTTTGGAATGGGAAGGATTTCGGAGAATGCTACCTTGGAAGTTCTGGATTTCAGCTTCCTACCCAAAAGCCTAAATTTGGCCTTCAGAACCTCCCTACCACACTTTCCTATATCATTGGCACCAACATGTACCAAGACAGCAGACTCCTCCCCAGCACTATCTAAGACTTTGTCTAGGTGGCATGTGAGGTCTGCCACCTTTGCACCAGGCAGGCATGTTAACAGGCGATCCTCATGTCCACCAGCCACCCAGCTGTCTACATGCCTGATGATTGAATCACCAGTTATAATGGCCATCCTAACCCTTCTCTCGTGGGCACATGGCCTTGGAGAAACCTCCTCAGTGCGAGAAAGTTTTACATCACCTGGAGCACAGGTCCTAGCTACAGGATCACTTCCTGCCACACCAGGGTGATGCTGTCCTGTCACATGACCTCTCCTCCATGGCAGCAGGGATACTGCCAGACAGCAGATGGGACTTGAGTACTACATCCCTGTAGGTCTCGTCTATGTACCTCTCTGTCTTCCTTATATCCTCCAAGTCTAGCCTCCAGAGATTGGACTCATTCCCTGAGAGCAAAAAGCTCCTTTCACCTAGTGCACATGTAAGACCCCTCACCAACTGGGAGAAAATCATACATGTGACATTCAATGTAAAAGACTGGAAAGCCCCCATCTTGCTATTGGACGTCTGTCTGCATCTTATTTTTAAGATTGTGTTTAGGTATTTAAGCTGTTTACTTTCTTAGGTTTGCTGGGGATACCACTCTGAATTCCAGAAAAGGCTCAAAACCTTCCTCTTTTCAAGAATACTTTGCCCCATTTCTTAACTTCAGCCATCCTATTCTAACATAAAACGTCTACCCGGTACTCTTTAATCCCCCTCTCACCGTATACTCCTCCTTCTCCCCCTTCCTCCCCAATCTCCTCCCCCCCCCCCACACCCCTGACTTGTAAATATGTAAAAGGTTATGTTAAATTTGCCTGTTCGTTGTTAAGAAGTTATTGTTCTCTGTAAAATAGCTGTACCAACACTGTTACCTTCTGTTCCACGTAAACCGTCTTGAATAGTAGAAAGACTGTATATAAAAAGCATTAGGTATAGTTATTTTAGTATAATTATTTACTTAATACGTTTAATGGACTTTGTTCACCTCAAGATTAATTAATCTCAGGTTCTTAATGTATGGTGATGAGGATAAACAGCTGGACTTGAGAGTGAATATGGGCACCTCCTTCCCTTTAAGAGGTTTTGTTAAGTTCCGTCGAGTCGATGTCTACTCCTGGCAACCCTCTGGATTATTGACCTAAACTTTGATCGGCCTTTAGCCAAGCGGCTCATTGTTGAAGGACTGATACAATAACAGCAGCTATGGATACCACTCCATCTCATTGCCAGCCTTCCTCTTTTATGGTGACCACCTACCTTGCCAAGTTTCGATTATCCCAGGGGTGGGTGGGAGTTGGGGAGGGAAGGAAAGAAGATTTATTAAAAGTTCGCTTGCTACACAGTGCCCTGTCCTGTGCTTCTAAGATAAAGTCTTATTTTATGTTCTGTGCTAAGCTATACTCTGCTTTGACTTAAATACAAATCTTTCTGGTAGTACTAAGACCTGACTGACTCAGCAAATATACTGAATTCTAAAATACACAGATTTATCAGCTTTAACCCCAAGAAGTCCCTTTTTCCCTAAGATTTAAGAGTTTATTCCAGAACATTTATATTCACAAGTGTGGATCTACTTTTAGTTGTAGCAGTTCCTTTTTGGTAGTCCTTCAAGACTCAGAATGCCCGCGAAAGTTACTTGTTTGGCCTGTTGCCTTTGTTGTCTGTTTCAGGGGCTGGGTTTTGGAAGGGCTGTGAGACTGAGGCAAGGTCTGGGGAGGACGGTCTCCTTCCAGACAAGCAGGAGAGAGCAGGAGAGCGGCCTCGGCTGGGTCCGAGGCACCTTCTCTGTCATGGAGAGCAGGGTTCCCCTACGGGCTTCGCAGAGTCAAGAGACACCCTGGATGGAGAAGAGGAATCTGCTCTGCCACTCCTCGAGTAGTTGGGTAAGGCGGGTTGGTCTCCCTGAGCCTCTACCTCTGGAGAAGTGTCTAGAGGGAGTTGCCTAGTGCTTTTTCTCCAGAATTTCTCCTTCATAAAGCTTTTTATATGAAGCAGCGGGATGGGGGGAGGTGGCAACCCAGGTGTCCAGGACAGAGCAGTAAAGAGAGCCTGAAGGGGGCAGCAGACACAGGGAGGAACCAGGGCCTAGCTGCCAATGCCTTGATGACGCTGTCTGGAACAACATAGCATCCGGTCAGTCAGAAGAGGCGGCTGACTGGGATGCAGATATGAATTTAGGGCTGGAGTCCATGAAACTCGAAAAAGGGCAGATTCAGCAGGACGTGGCACAGTTTGTTTGGGTTTTCCGCAGAGAGGAGCTGGTGGCTCTAATCACGCATTTTCTGCAGACCCTTAACATGTCCACTGATGTACTGTTGGATGAAGACCCCTTGGAGGATCCATTGTTCCAGGCTGTCTGGAAACCATAGATGTTCCTGGAAGCTTCCCTACGGGGCGCAAGGGCGATGGCGAGGCTGTATCCCCTACCAGACCAGGAGAAGGAGCTCCTCCACTCACCCAAGGTGAATGCAGCAGTATCTGCAGTCATGAAGAAGATGACCATCCCGGTGGAGGGCAATTCGACCCTTAAGGATGTGCAGGACCAGAAATTGGAGACTTTGCTGAGACCTTGATATCAATGCCTTGTCATTACAGGCGTCAGTCTGTGGGGCTTTTGTTGCATGCACATGTTTGCGCTGGGCACAAGGGATATTGGAGTCATCAGGAGAGTTAGACTGCATTGCCAGAGGTGGCCAAGGTGGCATCTGGGATGGCATACTTAACGGATACTATCTATCTATCCTTATATACCACTTTTCACTGGGTCAAAGCAATGTACATTCAGGTACAGTATATATTTCCCTTGTCCCCAAAGGGTTCACAATTTAGATTTTGTACCTGAGGCTTGTCCAAGATGCCTCTGTGGTGACTGCCAGATGATATCTGTGGCTTCAGAACTGGTCAGCAGATGTATCATCCAAGGCTAGGTTGAGTAAGTTGCCATTCAAGAGTAAGCTTTTGTTCGGGGAGGCCTTTGATAAATTGGTAAAAGATTTGGGGGAGTCAAAATGGGCAGGCTGCTGGAAGATAGGCCCAAGCTGGTTAGAGCCTCTGCCCTCAAGAGGGGCCAACCTTGCGAATTTTGTTGGTCCCGCACAGTGCACTTCACCCTGTATCATTGAGGGCACCTTCCCTCTCAGGATTCATCCTTTCATGGCTTCCGAGGGACGAACTGAGGGTTGTATATCTCATCTGCTAAAGTGGTGAAAAAGTCACGATGAAGCGAGAGGAGCCCTGGAGGGGGTGAGCCCTGTAGGAGGGAGGCTAATGGATTTTTA